>OZ023231.1:18282800-19642459 GCA_964006365.1 Trididemnum miniatum
GACAATGAATCATGGTTTTCAACGAAAATCTCAATCCTAACAATTTTCACAAAAATTACTCAAGTGAAATGAGAGTCCACGCAAACGTCAAAAAAAGAAAACTTTCCGACGAAAAGTACAAGAAACGAAAACAACTGTCTGTCATAATATTTCTGTTAAAAATTTTCGATGTAGCTAATTTTGTTGATAAGAAATAAAGGGTCCGTTGTGTTGTTGATACAAAAATGAGACAATAGATCAACAACTTTAACAGCAAACGCAAACGCATAACCCGAACTAGAGCAGAAAGCACTTCTCAAAAAGTTCATCCAACCGTGATAAACCAAAAAGACTGAGGCAAAGAGATGTGATTTATCATTTACTGATTGCGTCATCTGTGTTTACCGGTCCGTCTGTACAAAAGATTTATTTTTGGCGAATCAAAGATGTCTCTTGAATCGATAACACACTAGGAACAAAATAAAAAAGTACCGGCATCCAAAAGGTCTTTTGCACCTATAACTAGGACAAGTTTCTGCAACTTTTGCAACTTTTGTTACAGCTTCGGGAAGCTTCCTAAGTAACAAAAAACTTTATTACAGCACAGTGCCGAAACTAGCGCCCCCGAACCCCCCAACCGGGGGGGGAGCGCACAAAAAGGGGGGCCCCGTAAATAGTCAGTACGTAGTACTCTTTAAACAACGTATGATAAAGGTGCCTTAAATAAGCCTATTCTAAGATTCAATATATTTTTTGTCTTAACTCGCGCGATGTGGGACCCCCATACCATATTTATGCTTTTGGCCTTGGGAACCCCTGCAAATTTTTCGAAAAATAGCAGTCGCAAAACTAGCAAACAAACGTTTAGTAGCATACCAAGGGCCAGGGGCGGATCCAGGGGGGGGTGTGGGGGATGCATCCCCCCACCAGCCATTTTCAACAATGCTTTGGATAAATAAAGTTTTTCTATAATTTCGAACCTCTCACAACCATGGGTGCAAATCCATGGAGGGATATATCCTCCCCAATAATCCGGCAGCATCCCCCCCAATATTTTCATGTCCCAAAACTGGGCGTCAGCGCAGGTGATGACCTTTTTTTGGCCTTCATTTCATTTTGGGCAAAAAAATTGGCATCTGGGAACGTTATGACCTTTTTTTGTGATCTTCACTTCATAGTGGGCAAAAAATTGGACATCTGCAGACGTGTCAATTTAGCTAAATCATCCCCCCCAATATCGAAAAATGGTCGATTTTGCTAAATCATCTCCCCAATGCTCAACATAGATTTGCACCCCTGTTCATAACAATAAACCTTAGTCGCCTTAAGCACGCATAATGGAAACTGTGCTTACAAAATGCATCATATTTGATAAAGCACTCAAAGTTAGGGGCCAAAAATATGAACAAACTTTGCCTGAGAATTGTTCGAAAAGCGCTAAAATGACCATTACAGTATGCAAATTTTCAAAAATTTTTCGGGGTAGCATGTCCCCGGACCCCCCTAAAGTCGTTGTTGTTACTTAAGTTGCTTGAAATAACTCTACCGGGAAAAAATTTCGCTTGAAAAAGTGACGAAATTTGGTGTCCTCTCCCTGAAAAAAATTCTGAATGCGCCTCTGACATGAAACATTTTGAAAGGACTTATTTACGCCAGAGTTGTCAATCGGGCTCGGGCTTTTCGGGTCGGGTCGGGTTCGGGCCGGGTTCGGGCCGGGCTCGGGCCTGGATTTTGAAAAATTGTCGGGCTTGAATCGGGCCGCACGCCTCAGTAAAATCGAAGTTTTCAGTAAGCGATAAGGTTTTCGCCTTTTTACTGGAATAAAGTAAAGAGAACACTAATTGTCTGCCTACGAAAGCAGTGTTAGACTTTGTTTCATACAAATCAATGCAATTTAGCAAAGTATTGTGATATCATACGCTGAGGATTGAGAGATAGAATGTCTCTGACAAAGCTAACTTTATGATCTCATAAGTGGCTTGTCGATCATAAATTTATAACCAGTAAAAACAGGAAAAAACTAATTAGCTTTGAGGAACTCCGAGCGTAATTTCTTTTTGATCTCAAGAATTTACTGTAAAAAGCCGTAGTAATTTAATAATATTAAAGAATTACACCAATTTTAGGATTGAAAGCGTGAATATATCGTAGATCAGGTATTAAAGCATTCCTTTTCGTCAAAAGAAATAGCCTAAGAAGAGAAAAAAGGCATAGGCCAATTTAGTCCAGTTTAGTAGGCTATCTTCTTCGTTTGAGCTAGTTTGAGCGGTATTATCCAGGCTACGCCATTATGCGTCAAGCCCGAAGAAAAAGAAGTATAGGCTATATATAGTTTATTGCTTTATTTGACGAGTTTCCTCGGCCAGAAAAGAGCGAAGTGCGTTTCGATCTTGGATTCAAGCAGCCACTTAATTGCCATCTGTCTATGACTCTACCACAGAGAAATGAGAAATCCGGCGAAGTGCACTTCCCTACTGCACAAGTGAACTTGCCGGCTTGTTATCCAGGCATACCCGTAGCCTACTGTCCCTTTAAATGCGCCAAGCTGGAAAGCTGTGAATATCGGTACCAATTTTCAAGTCATTAGTTTGACCCAACTCGAAATCGAACCCGTGTCTACAGCAGTTCAGCTGCAGAAGCAGACGCTCTATCCACTCGGCCAGCAGCTCTAGCTTGTCGTATTTTAACTTTACATCTGACATATTGTTAGATGATATACAGTAGGTGATAGAATATAATTTCGTAGTTATTAAATTTTCATCAATAGCCATACTCGATGTCATCTCACATCTTCTAAACGGCTCAAGCACTGTCTTTGGAAATTCAAAAGAACCCTACCAAATTTCAGTACACAGGATCACCTGGTCGTGCAGAATTTTGGAAATCGTTTTCCACTTTAAGTATATGTGTAGAAAATGAAGACGCATCAGCATCAAATTGAACTGCTACGGTTCCTGGTTTTGTTAGTTGTAAAAATTGCAAAACTGTTATGAGGTTCGACAATAAACTGACTGGGTCATCCCACATAAAACGTCATGCTGAAACATGCTCTCAGCCTCAGCCGCTAATGCAACAATCTTTGCCTTTCGTGAAGAAGATGAAGCTTAATGATGCCGAGAAGCTAGCCATCAAAAATGCGCAGTTGGACTTTTGCGTAAGAGACTATCACTCTTTCAATGCTTTAGAGGCAGATGGCTTGTGCGGTTTATTACAAACAGTTGCAAACATAGCCGCCAAGCATGGCCATTGTAACGTCAAAGACTTTTTGTATAAGCGGAACACTATTTCCAGCTTTTGCAAAAGTAAGGCAAAAGAAGTTAAACTAAAGTTGAAGAATGATTTGGTCGAGCCTCAAAATGCAGACTCTTTAGCTGTGACTGTGGATATGTGGTCAGATGATTATAAGCATTCTTCCTACCTTGACATGCATGCGTTTTGGATAAATCAAAATTTTGATCTGAAACACCACCTTTTGGCGGTCCGTCATTTCGGTACGGAACGCCATACTGCTGACAATATCATCCAAGTAATGCAGGATATATTTTTGGAGTATGATATTGATCCCACTAATGTGACTGCTACAACCGACCATGCAGCCAATATCGTGGCTGCGTTTGAAAAAATGGACAGATCTGGTCGTTTGGATTGTTTTGCTCATCATCTTCACACTTGCTTTACGACTATGTGGTCTAGAGCATGTAATCTGTCTCCAGAGCTGCTGGAGTACGACAGTGCTGCCGCTGCGCTAGTAAAATATTGCAACCAAGCATCTGGATTGCAGGAACAGCTTCCAGTAACTGTAAAGAAAGGATCATCTACCAGACGTTGGCAAGGCCTCTGTGATCGAGCTCACTCAATAAACGAAAGTTATGATACTTTGATGAGAATTCTTGCGGAACCACATCGTGATCGAGCAATCCTTGTGGCGTCAGTTAATCGAAGACTGAACGAAAATTTATTGGGGTTTTTGAAACCGTTTGGTAATCTATTTAAAGCGCTACAATTTAACTCCAAACCTACCATCCAATATGTCGTGCTTACGTATTATAAAGCAGTTGATCTGGCTCAACCGTTGGAGAGTGACAGCAAAGAAATCGGAATCTTGAAGACTCAATTCAGAGATATTGTGGATAGAACTCTGAGTCTTTGAAAGCGCATCACTGGTTGGCTACCTTTCTAGATCCCGATTTCAAGAAATTTGACTTCGTGCCCGATAGATCTCGTAGCGATATACTTTTCAAGTCAAGATTATTGTCGGACATTGACAAATGGATCATACAGCACTTGGAGCACGCGACTCAGTATGCTTCAGCTTCACTACATCGAGGCAGTCCTCCACAAAGGCGAGCTAGAGTCGAAATATCAGACGACAGCGACCCATTCTCAGATTTTCGGAATGGCAGAAATGTACTAAGCACTCCTGACAACATGGCAGAGGATGGGATGATCAGCAGTGCTGACCGAGAAAGTCTGAACAAGGTACATTATAGAACATTTCTAATAATAAACATAAGCATTTTTTTCTAAAATAGTTGTCATGTTGCTGACTGAAATTTACTGGGGCAGTTGTTTATCGATATCCCAGAACTTACGCATGTCATTAAATTAAACCTTGTGATAAAACAGTATTTATTTTCTGTATTGTTACAGGAGCTCCAATCGTATAAAGGGAATGACGGCAAAGCTAATGATGCAAATCCACTAACTTATTGGCGCGCAAACAAAGGACTTTTTCCGATCCTGAGCAAAGTTGCGCGAAAGCTGTTCGCCAGTCAGAGCTCCAGTGCTCAGTCGGAACGCGACTTTTCCTCCTGTGGTCTGACGCTAACGGAGCGACGTAGTCGCTTGTTGCCGGACAGACTTGAAGCGATAGAAATCATCAATTCCGCCGCGCTGCTGAATTGATGATTTTCTATTGCTTCAAGTCTGCTTATTTATTTATTTCGTTTGTGCTTGCTTATTTATTTCGTTCATTTATCTTAGCTACTAAAAGTTATGGATATCAGGCCTGTAGGGCAGGCACACTACAGTGGTTACTGGCTTTACTGCTTAATTCCGTATTCTTAACTGTTGGATATAAACATTCATTGCTGTCCGTCGTTAGTGTGACTGTGGATGAGTAATATTACGTCTTTTCATTTTAATTACAAGTTCTTCAAAAGGTAATGTGATGTTTTTGATTTCGGGCTTAAAATCGGGCTCGGACGGACTGATAAATTAGGATTCGGGTTCGGGCCGGGTTCGGGCTTGAAAAATCGGGTTCGGGCCGGGCCGGCCCCAAAATCTTCGGCCCGTTGACAACTCTGATTTACGCCCGTTTCCGGATCTAAACGTCTTTATATTTAGTTATTATTCAACCTAATTTAAAATCACATCCCCCCCCCCCACCAAAACTTTTTGGATCCGATTTTGCCAAGGGCCTCTCATTCTCAAGCGAAAGACGCAAAAATAAGCCTTAAAAACGTTTTTTCTTCGCATAGGTAGCGAAATGTTAGAGTAGAGTTTGCTTGCAGCATTATTTTAGTGGGTTTGGAAGGGACCTAGTTAAACAGACTACTAAACCTTGTTAAAACTGAGAAATTTAAAGGCACAAAACGCACAAAAAGCCTCCAAAATAAGGTGAAATTCCGCAAAATTTCCTGGGGGGGGCATGCCCCCAGACCCCTCTAGCTTGGCATCGCCCCTTCGGGGCTCGCTCTTTTGCATCACCATCCAAGAAAAAAATTTTAGGGGGCCCCGAAAGATGATTTCGGGGGGGGGGCCGCATTGCCTAGTTTCGGCCCTGTTACAGCATGTAGGTTATGGAGCTGTTTGCCCAAATTTTATTTTGCAACTTTTTTGTTTTTTAAAGGAGACTTTTTGTTGCAACTTTTACGAAGTATTTAAAAAAAACCTCGCCAAGTGTAATTTTACTAATAATTTTCCAGGTGTAGGTAAGTCAGCGTTACGTTTACTTTGTTTTATTAATGCAAGCAGTAATTGTCTCAGAATGCGTAATGAATGAGGTCTTCCAGTGCCGTTTGTAAAAAGATGCAAATAAACGGAATTAAGCAAATTAACACGTATTTTGTGTCGATTTAACAAATAAACGGAATTTAATTAAATCTACTCGTTATTTCTTGTCGATATGATAAATAAATGGAACTTGATTAAATTTACATGTTAGTTCATGTCGATTTGACAAATAAACGGAATTTAATTATATCGACACGTTATTTCGCGTTGATTTAATGAAATTCCGTTTATTTGTCAAATCGACACGAAATAACGTGTCGATTTAATCAAATTCCGTTTATTTGTCAAATCGACATGAAATAAAGTGTCGATTTAATTAAATTCCGTTTATTTGTCAAATCGACATATACTAACATGTAGATTATATCAAATTCCATTTATTTGTCAAATCGACATGAAATAACGTGTCGATTTAATTAAATACCGTTTATTTGTCAAATCGACACGAAATTCGCGTCGATATAATTAAATTCCATTTAATTGTCAAATCGACACGAAATAACGTGTCGATTTAATCAAATTCCGTTTATTTGTCAAATCGACACGAAATAACGTGTCGATTTAATGAAATTCCGTTTATTTGTCAAATCGACACGAAATAACGTGTCGATTTAATTAAATTCCGTTTATTTGTCAAATCGACCTGAACTACTGTGTCGATTTAATTAAATTCCGTTTATTTGTTCAATCGACACAAAATACGTGACGATTTGCTTAAATTCCGTTTATTTGCAACCTTTTACAAACGGCACCCCATATTCCAGAGTCATTTATTCTGCAACAATAGGCTCGCTGTATTCTGAGATTATGCGCTTCAGCATGCTGGGCAAAGCAGCTGTTAACTGAAGACCGTAACTTTCCTCAAGACTATATTTGGAAATATTTGGCAGCGTATGTAAATAAATCATGTTCATGTCAATAATAGACACAAACTTCGACAACTGATTTCATCGCTCGTTATATTCTTTCATGCAACTTTGCAACTTTCGTTAAAAATAATTGCAACTTTGCAACTTTCGTTAAGAATAATTGCAACTTTGCAACTTTTGTTAAAAAAACGCAACTTTTTAATTTTTTTAGTGCCACAAAAACTTGCCCTACTTATAACAAATGGTTTCAGGAATATCTAGAGATAACCTTGACCGGTTAAAGAAGCTGTGCAAAATGATCTCTAAAGCAAGCTGAACAAAAATGAAACATCAGATGAAAATAAAATCTTCATTACGCTCGCGCTATTACGCCGAAACTTGTAACAAGTGGCGGGGCCCATCTCCGCAGCTTAGCCCTAGGCAACACATCTCCGAGGAAACGTCGCAGGGATTCGCAGCGGTGGCGACACTGCGTCCGATTGGACCGATCCGGAATTTGAACTCCAGACCTCTTGCGCCTACAGCAATGTCTTAACAATGAGCTAACCGGCCGGTCAAAAAATAAAAACTAAACGAAGTGCGGACGGGGCACCCCCCGTTTCTGACCGGAGTCAGCCCGCCGAAGGCGGTTGGAGTTTAGTAAAAAACACGGTGCTCGAGATCGAAAAAAATGAAACATAATAATCCTGCAAGCCAGCAGGCTATCTCGAAATTAAACTGACCCGGATGAAATAAAACAAGCCAAGCAAAACATATGACGTGCCGAAGTGAGTTCACACAAAATAAGAAATGATTTTTTCTGATAAATAGGCTGCTGGGCTTTAGGCTAAAAACAACTGGACACTTTATATAGGGCGTAAGCAAGCTTTTAGCTGCTCGTCGACATTGAACTGCTTTGAGTCAAGCAAAATTATTTAGCCTAAGTTCGATTTTCACGGAAAATAATATTGCAATCAAAGGTAGAAAAATACTGAATAACCAATGCAGCCAAAAGTTAAGTAAATACGTAGAGCTTTGTTTCAGAGGATTTGAATTTTGAATTACCGACAGACAGCCTGCGTAGTTCAAGACAAAGAGATGTGTTGAGTCACCTAAAGTGAAGCCTATGTTATAGTGCCATATGACAGCAGAAAGAAGGGCTGTGGACCGCTGCTCCATGAATTTAATTCACTGTTTACCTTTGCAAAAAATATCGGCAATTAAATAATCATTATATTCAATATTTATTTTTCATGACGCAAACACAGAGGGTAGCGGTGAAAGACCAAATGGTCACCGCAGTTACCGCACCCACATGCAACAGCTTACGATTCATGAAAAGGCAAGAAAAACAATAAAAAAGCCACAAAAAAACGGTTACATTATATTATATTATAAGATAGCAGGTCAGCTTAAACCAGTACAGCGTCGAAAACTGGCAAGGAAATGACACCAGAAAAAACTCAATCATATTCACGGTAAACCAAGTGAAAAAAAACAAGAAAAGAATTAAAAAATTAATCCGAGATAATACGTTGAATGTAGCTTAAATTTGTTTTGAAATAGGTATGAAAAGATCAGTGCTTAAGGATACATCTTTCCATAATCTTAAACAGATATTATGAAACGTGTTTCTTCTTTTCTACAAACCAACAAAAAATTGGAAATATTTACACGTTTCAAGCTTTTTGCCTTGTGCTATAGCTGTGTTGGATACTTTGTCAATCTTCAGTAAATGGTTGCTGAAATAAGTTGTAACGTGTTCTTAGTTGAACATAAATTTCGCAAATTCCATTTTTATCATGTCTTCAAGAATAGTTTTAACACGGAGCAGTAATTGGAATACAGCAATTTTGCTTGAAGGTGATGATTTTTTCAGTGTAGCCTAAGTTTTCCACGATAATTTGCTATCCAGGTGAACGCCTCGATACTGCATTTAAACACCTCAGAACCAAATGGCCGAGTGACAGCTCAGATGGCGGAGTGGCAAAGCTAACGTCTGCTCCTGGAGCTGTAGACTTTGGTTTGATTCAGAATCGGGCTTGGGCGCCCACAGGGGGGCACTTGTCCCCCCAAGATTTTGAGTGAAAAAATGCGCAACCGCTCACCCCCCTGGATTTTGAGTGGGAAATGCAAAATCCGCACCGCACAGAAATGCGCAACGGTACTATACCGCTCGCAGAGGGGGTAGATGGCCAAAAAGCACTTGCTCCCCCTGGATTTTGAGTGAGAAATGCGCAACCGCACAGTGGTTTTAATATATTTTGTTTTAGTTATAATACGCAAAACATAGTCTGATGCAAAGTTAAAAGTGCCAAATTAATATGCACACACAAGTAGGCGTCTGTAGAGGGGGCAATTCGGCACCTGCCCCTCTGATTTTGAATGATAAGCGCACAATATATCGTTCCATAGCTTCAATGGGTTTTATCTTGGTTACAAAAATGCGCAGCAAAATTTGACGTCAAAGCTGAAGGAGCTAAACTGGAATAGGCTATCAGCACATTAATAAAAATAATTGCAAAAACTTTTGGGTGAAATCAAGTCAGGGCCGGCGCCAAGGCGGGGCCAGGGGGGCCTGGTCTCCCCAATGGGCATGCTTGACCCCCCAATCAACAAGCATCCTCTTTTGAAGACAGCGGCTTTTGTGCCTAATTTCAAGCTTTGGCCCCCCTGACAAACGCTTGATTCCCCTAAAACGACTGCTTTGCCGCCGGCTCTGAATCAAGTGATCTTTAAAAATCCAAAATAGGCGATACGCCTATGGTGAAAGAGTTTGGGCGGGAAAAATTTTACTGCTAACGGTTTAAAAAATGCCGAAGGTGAAATTTTTTATAGACTAAACCCAAAGCCTTCTTCTTTTCGCTTCATTTAATTTACAAGCTAATTTGAATTATTTTTCGTTTTTTTTTACGCAATATCAACTGAGAGATTGATTAAGAGGGCTGCAGCATGCCCAGCAACTGCATTGCCTGCAACTTTTTAATTCAAAGTAAGCTTGTTGCAAATTATAAAAAGCCTAGATGAGGAGGCGTTGGTCTTGGCCCTGGAAAAAAATTACGCCAAGTATTTTTGTAAAGTTTTTAGACGGTTCACACAAAAGCCGATAAAAAGTAGGCTACAGTCACGACTCACTATCATAAACATTATGATAATGACACACCAAAATTTAGGCCTAACTGTATCGTGTGTTAATTTTCAAAATCTTTATCAGAAGAGTAGTTTGTCGGCAGCGTGGCGCAACAGTTTGAAGCGACGTTTTTGCGACGACCACGATCGCAAGGTTAACGGTTCAACTTCCAACCTAGTCTCGTTGTTGCGTCCTTCGATAAAATGCTTCACGATGACTATTTCTGCTTGGAGGAATCTGGCGAGCAGTAACTTAAAGAAGTCAGAAGAAAATTCGACCGGAAAAACTTGGAAACAAAGGAAACTCTTGAGCGAGTCTGGATTTGTCTTACGCATAGCGCCTCCGCCGCTTTCTCGTGATAGAAGGATAAAGATGAAGAGAACAGAAATCAAATCAGTAGTAGTAGTTTAGTATCATGCTCACAAGTAATTTCTACAATAAATTATGCTGATATCAGCGCTGTACACGCAGTAAAACTGGATATGAGCTATCACACGATGTTATTATTATCATTGGAACGACCAATTCAATTTCTTCTGTTACGTCATTTACTTTTTGATTGATTGATTTCTTCATTTTTATCCTGCTGTCACGAGAAAGCGACGGAGACGCTATGCGTAGGACGAATCCAGACTCGCTTAGGAGTTGCCTTTGTTTCCGAGTTTTCGCTTAAACTTTGCTTCCGACTTCTTTGATTTGCTGCTTGTTAGATTCCACCAAGCAGAGATAATTGTCGTGAAGCATCTTATTCAAGGACGCAAGAACGAGGCTTGGGTGGTGTTGAACCACCAACCTTGCGATTAAGGCTGTCGTAAAAACGACGCCCCGGAGAACCACTCGGCTACGCTGCACGGCTGGCTGGCAGCCAATAAAAATTTAAAAAATAGAAGGTAGATACAGAAGAGGTGGTTGACTGAGGTTATTTTGAGCTTGTTATTTTAGCCTATAGTACTGTACATTAAGCTTAGGCTACATTAGGTATTGCCCAAAAATGTTTTCAGTTTTGATTCAGTTTTGTTCTGTGATTCAGTTTTGTACTGCCTTGCAATATGGTTCTTGAAAAAACTGATGACCAAAGTATACTGTTGGCCTACGTAAACGTGGGCCCGCTAGTGTTTTACAAATCAGTTGAGGTGAGCTAGCTTTTCTAACCAGCTAATGTAATAAGCAGTCGTCTTTTTTTTAGCCAGGGTTGGCGAGTCGGAGTCGGGAGTCGGAGTCGTGGGAGTCGAGGTTTTTCTTAGGAGTCGGAGTCGAAAAATTATGCTTGCCAGAGTCGGAGTCGAACAGAAAACAAAAAACGTAGTCAGAGTTGAAGTCGAACTAAAAAAATACCTGAGAGTCAGAGTCATAGCGATTTTACTACGACTCGCCAACCCTGGTTTATATTAATGTTGGTTCTTGAAAAAAGATTTTTTGGAGGGAAGCAAATGCCTGTTTCACCCCCCTGGCTACACCTGTTTGTGACGTTGCGAAAGCTAGCCTGCTTTAGTCAGTTAACCTTCCTATGGGCTATGGCCCCAAAATGTGGTCAACTAAAATTTTTCCAGTAAACTTTTAATCACGGTGAAACCTTTTCTCTCTTTTAATGAAGCGCAAAAAATCAAGCAAAAGTGTGATCTTGATTGTTTCCTTCGTTATGGCGTTATATAGCTTAACTATTGTCAGCTGTAATTACGCAGTGATTGGACTAGCAACATTACAATACGATGCACTTTAATACCCTTGAATCAGGGCCGGATTATCCATTAAGCTGAAGAAGCTGAAGCTTTCGGCCCAAGGAAAATTCGGCCCACGAGAAATAAGACGTTTCTCGAGATCTTTTTTTAAATCATAAAAGAATCTTTAACTATTTCTAAATTCATATTTTTTATTTTAATTTTTTTTAGATTTTTGTCTTAGTGGTTAATTTTTCGCCTCCGCAGTTTCTCAATATTGTCGCCAACGCTATATTAAATCATTTAATGGAATACAAGTTGAACAGCATCAAACGTCACAATGATCGACATTATTGTTATAATTTGCTAACCAGCAACGCTCGCCAATCGCCGCCTGTTTATCATCATGAAGCAATGATATTGCAACTCTACTAGCATTGTTAAGTCTAGGCTCAAGCAGCGGCCCGACGGGGTGAGAATTGTTCGAATAGCATGTGTACTATTGCCATCCGTACTATTGCGATTGCTTCCCAAGTTCCCATCCGTCAGATTGCTGCCACCGTTATGGGGTAAGGACTAAGGAGATAGCTGAAAGGCCTCGATACCACATTTAAGGAGAAGTTCCAGTATTCCCAAAAAGCATCATTATGGTCGTGCCGCAGCATAAGCAGGCTAAGTAGGACTATCTCCCTTCTTCAAGTTTCCTCGAACAACAAATAGCACTGTGTTAACTAATGTAGGCTATAGGCTACTGAATTGTAGAGGAGTTGTAGTTGTAGACGAATATATTATTATTGTAGATGTTAAAACGTAAGAGTGGTTGGGAGAAAGCCAAAGCAGCCAAGGCAAAGCGAAAGCGAGAAGAAAAAATATTCGAAAAAATGCCATCTTTATTAAATTACTGGAATAGACCAGCCAATATTACCAACAGTGTAGATATTAATTCTGGTAGTGCTGGAGAAGTTAACTCTTTAGCTCAAGATTAGGCTGACCAGATTAAACTATGACGAAAAGGAGACATTTTAAAAAAAACGGGACATTTTAAAAACAAACACACGTAGAAGTGAAAGAACCGTGATCAACCATTTCTTACCGTACGAAACAGTCCAAAGTGGAAAGAGTTGATACAAGAGTGTATGATTACAAGCAGTGGCGCACCTAAGGTTTGGCAAAGGTGGGGCCACGACCGGGGTGTGGGGGTGAAACCCCCAGCCGCCAACGAGTTTTTAGGGTTTTCACATAAGAAACATATTTTAGCAAAGCCACACTGAGCATCCGTTAGTTTAGGCTCGACTATTTCATGGCATTTCTTTTCAAGGCATTTGGCATAGACCTTATCCGGGACACTGATGAGAGATATATCCCTATAATTGGTGCATTTTCTATTGTCTTCTTTCTTGTGGATAGGTATCATCACACTGGTTTGCCATTGCTTTGGTGCTTGGCCAGTCCTACAGTACATGCCACCTTACAAACACGAGTCAACCAACGAACACCATACATTGTTCATTGCTTTTAACATTTTAGGTCTGATCATCCTCACCAGGTGCTTTTCCAGTTTTCAATGATTTGATAACTGCATTTACATCTGTTTCGGTGATCTGAATATCTTCCCCAACCTCTTCCTTATGAATATGTGTCGATGTAGCATCAACTGGGTTTAAAAGATCACTAAAGTATTCTCTCCACCGATTCAAAACAGCATCTGGATCTTTCAGAATGATGCCATTCAACCTTCGATGAAGAAAGAAACCGCCATTCAACCTTGAGAATTGAGATCTTTCTTCACGCAAACGGCGAATGGTCGGCCGGAATACTTTGTTTGCTATTTTCAAATCATCGTCTAACCTTTCTCCGAATTCCTTCCACGCCCTTTTCTTAGACAGTTCAACTTTTTGGCTGCCACCTTACCTGCTTCCGAATACTGCGAACGAAGTTCAACTGATGACTTATTTAAAAGCCAGGCCTTAAAGGCCACTTTTTTTTTGCTCGAATAGCCTCTTTAACTTCTTGGTTTCATCAAGGAGTTGTTTTCTCGCTACTCTTCGTCTCTCCAACACGCTTACGTCCGCAACAGGTAGTAGCGGACGTGTTAAAAAGCTGCAATAGCTTTTCAACGAAAACGTTTTAGGATCTAAATCCAACGACATCAGGAAATATGAATTTTTTGCTATTTTAAAAAAGTATTCTATTTTTTAATTCTCACATAATCATGTTCTTCTCACGCTAAATGCGAAAATAATAAAAAACGGGACATCTGAGAAAAAGTTGGGACGCTCAAAATCGGGTGAAAATACGGGATTGTCCCGTTCAAAACGGGACGTCTGGTCACCCTACTCAAGATCCTAGCGACAGCAACAGTAAAAATAGACCAGTTGTTGTACCAGCCGTTGCATGTAATAGCGCTAGCAGTGACATTCAGTGCAATGACGCCAACGATAACATAGATCTTACTCCTACGACCAGTCGTTTGTTGCAAGACAGTCATGAAACTCTCTCTATCTCTACTACTACTGATCCAGGTGAATGGAACATAAAGTCTCCCACATTGGTAGATTACTGGATCAACAAAGGTCCGCAAGAGTGCCAAAATGCAAATTGTGATTTCAAAGAAACTCAACGTGACTTTGGTTCCCAGCGACGCTATTGCACAAAGTCATTGTTTTTCTACAAGAAAAGCAATGGTGAAGTTGGCAATCGTGATTGGTTAATTTATTCACCGAAGTGTCGGAAAGTTTATTGCTTTTACTGCCGACTGTTGGATGATTCAATTAGTCGACCTGCATTTGCGGATGGATTTGATGATTGGCGAAACCCAAGTAGGATCGAAAGACATACCTCAAGTGGCCAGCATCTTACGTGCGTTGGAAATTACCTAACAAGAAAAAATCCAGAAGGTCGAGTTGGCAGTGACAGTGAAAAAGAAATTTTCAAACTTCGTGATCATTGGAAGAAAATTCTTGAGCGGGTGGTTTACACGGTGTTGTTTATCGCTGAAAGAGGACTTGCCTTTCGAGATTCGGATGAAAAGTTTGATTCCAAACATAATGGAAATTTTATGGGAATACTTGAATTGATCAGTAAATTTGACCAAACTTTGAATGAACATATCGAAAAATGTGGAAACCCGGGCAGTGGGAATGCATCTTATTTGTCCAAAACAACTTGTGAAGAGTTTGTACGTTTATTGTCCCAAAAAACTCTTGCCCAAGTTATCCATGAGATTAATAATGCAGGTTATTTTCCGTCAGTGTCGATTCAACCCCGGATATGTCACACGTTGACCAACTCGCTGGTAAACCTATAGAGCGATTTTTAACCTTCATTGACATTCATAGCCACACCGGAGCCAACTTTGCTGTAACTTCACTTCGCTTTTTTTCCGAAAATGGCATCGATATTTCGAAATGTCGAGGACAGACGTATGACAACGCCAGCAATATGAACGGGCAGTACAAAGGAATGCAAGGCAAAATAAAAGAAGTTTGTCCTTGTGCAGAATTTGTTCCTTGCGCAACACACTCATTGAATTTGGGCGGTCAATCTGCCGTAAATTTTTGCGTTGATGCAGTTTCATTTTTTGGGATAGTTCAAGAAGTAGGCTATTCAATTTTTTTCCGCATCATGTTTACGTTGAAACCGCAATCAAAGATTGCTTAGAAACAAAACATATTAGCGTCCCCAAATCTACTTCGGCAACCCGATGGAGTGCCAATGCCCTAGCTGTTTTCGCCCTGAATGCAGGGTATAATGATATCCTTGCCACATTACGCGATTTTGTTAGTGATTCTTTGCAAAAGAACACCACGCAATCTGAAGCAAAGAACCTCATCACTGCTATGACTAAACCAGAAAATGGTATTTTGTGTGCAACGTGGAACGAAATTTTGCAAAAATTCGACAAGTGTAGAATGGCATTGCACCACCTCAAATGGATGTAACCAGAGGTGGGCATTATTTTGTTAATCGTTGATTCGGTAGTAACGAAGCTAATGTTTTCATCGATTAGTTAATTGGTTAAATTGCTTTTTGAAATTAACGGACTTCATTAACTTCCGATAAACCGCCCACTAACTTAACGCAATGCGTTTGGTAACTTCCGTTAGGTTCCGTTAAAAAGCAAATCTCTCGTTCATTTAACTATTTACCCCTAAAAAGCGTCATCTCGCTCGGTCAATGATTGCGGAAAACAGGTCTGCATCTCCCAAACAAAATCACCGTCCTAAACCTGTTGCATAGCAACATGCTCTGCAATATTTACAAAAGAGAGTAAGATAAGAGGTGTAGTGTTGGAGTGGAACAAAAGAGCATTATGACGTATGAGGGGGAATCATATAGCGCAGAGAAAATAATTGAAAGACTTCAGTAGTTGGAGCAGCTTTTGCACCGAGTAGGTCCAATTGCAAGAAAAAGGCTTAGAATTAGAACAAAGTACAGTAATGATGGCCTGTTGCTAGTTTTCTACCCAGAATTTCACATTAGGATTTAATTGATTACAATGGTAAGATTTATTAAACAGTGAGTTACTGCTGCAAAAGCTGTAGTTAAATCACAGCTTATTATATCAAAATTAAGTTAGGCCTACTAGTCAAAATTGAGGAAACTAAACATCGGGAAAATGATTGCTTCTTAGTTTTGTGCGTTCGCAAGCATCGAAGTAGCCTACCGATTTGTTAAAATAAACAAAACTTTCCATGAAATGATCGCCCTAGATCTACTTGTCCTTATTAAAATTGGTCGCAATGATTAAGCCTAGCTGCTAAGCTTGAGATATGTTCTGATCGTTCGTAATTGTGGCTGTTTCTGACCAACTAGTGAAATCCATTTCAAAAATTAAGCCAAGTTTAGTTTGGTTAGTTGTATTTTGAGATTTGCCTGACTTACGCCGGATAACCTTCGTCGGCGGACCGCGGTTCACATCTAAACCGGTAATTAAAATTTGCAATGCGACATGCGGGGTAGACTCACCTTACCTAATCTGTTAACGAATTAACGGACTTGCTTAACTTCCGTTAATTAGATCTGAAATTAGCGAAATAGCTATAACGGAAGTACGAAGTTTCTCAACGGAGTGTACATTAACGAAGTTAAGGTTTTTGATTAACTTGCCCATGTTGCTTTCTGAAAAGCTTAAAACCAATTCTTCAACAAATTAGAAACAATTTCACGCTGTATGAATCAATTGGAAAAGCATTATCGGGTACATCACTTTATGCGTCCGAAAAATCCAACAAGCGGCTCAAGTTTGGGATTGGATTGATTCCAGAAGGCTAGAACCCCGTGATAAGTTTAGAGCGCAAACTTTCTATGCAATCGTCGACAAGCTAAGCGCTGAATTACATTAACGAATACAAAAATTCGAAAACCTTCACTACGCGTTTTTCATATTTACTGAAGAATTCGTCAAGCTTCCTGCTTCTGATAAAACTAAGCAGAGCATAAATATCTTATGTGATAAATTTGGTACTAATTTACTTGTCAATTTTTCTTACGAGTATATCCTGCTTGTTTCTTTGCTCAAAATGTAAATATGCCAAAACTTAATGACGAATGTGTGGCCTTTGGTTATATCGTGTGATTTTGAAAAATAGCCATGTCATCTCGGAGAGTTTTCAAAATGTTGAGGTGGATCTTCGCATATTTTTGAGCTTGATGGTTACGAACTGCACCGGAGAACGATCATTTTCGGTTTTAAAAAGACTTAAAAACTGTTTAAGGTCTAGCATCGGGCAAATCCGTTTGGCAGACTTGGGACTTCTTGCCATAGAAAGTGAAATTGCTAAGTCACTTGACATTGACAATATTATTCATGACTTTCCTACTGCAAAAGCGAGAAAAGTTACTGTCTTGAACTTTTTATGGACTGCATTTTGCATTTTTTGAGTATAAAATAGGCTATAACGCAAATGCAACAGATGGATTTTAATTTGAAACATTAACGTTTCAGCTTTTCGACATAAGGTTTACAGTTTCACTCAATACATAAAGCTGATGGTTACGGATTGTGGTTACGTTAGGGATAAAGTTAGGTCTAAGATTAGATTATTACTAGAGTTAGTTTTATGGAAACAAATTGCTTGGACCTATTTGTCCGAAAATCAACCGTGTAATCTTCGCAACTAAACTGCCTTAGGATTTCTCTTATTCGCATCATACCTGATGCGCTATTTCGTTTGAAGCAGTATTTTCTCGAATTTTATGTCAGGATCAGTAAGAATTATAATAGGCCTAACAACTTATATTAAGTACCTTACCGGTGCGACATTTTGAAAGTGCTCATTGTGCTAGTGTGTGCTTACTGCTTTGATCGTAAAACTCATTTGCTGCTTTCTTAACGTTATTTTGATAACAAAATAGGAAGAGATCATTGCGAATATACGAATTTTTTATCATTAGTAATGTCATTTCAAGAGCTGCACCACAATCATCCAGAATAGAATTAAACTTGATTTGACCATGCACACGTTAGCAAATAAACTGAAATAATAAGAATATGTCAAATAATTTAATACCGTCATTGTGAGTAGTGACTTGTGATTTATAATAGCTTCACGACGTGAAGGTTTTTACCCGCATGAAAATAGGCCCACCAGAAAATTTCAGCTTTCGGCCCACTTTACCCTTAATCCGGCACTGCTTTGAATTGCTGTAATTGTAGTATCTTCACGTCATCACAAGGTGACGTCTCTGACTCCCCCCCCCTTAGAAAAATCCTGCGTAGGCCTACCCCACTGGAGAAAATGTATTCGCAGATTATTGCTTTAATATTGCTTTCTGACATAACTTTCCAGACGTTACCATAATGCTTATCTCAAATTTGTAATTGCCTAATGTGCCTTTCTTGGTGTTAAAAGCAAAACAATAAAGGCATCCACATGACCTTATTTTTGTTTTATAGCAAGTACCGCATTAAACGTCTATTTTTCTTGGTTGTATGTATGTATGTATGTTTTTTTTTTTCATGAAATATAAACAGTACACCCATACATTTTACCATGAGTATTTTTTTGTATTTAGAGGCATATTTATCCTTTTATCACGAGAAAGCAATCAATGCGCTGTGCGAGCTCGTTTAGGAGTTGCCAGCCATCTGTCTACCTCACCAAAATAGGGGAATCCCGCTGAGTGCCTTTTCCAATGGCACAACAAGTAAACATGCCGGCTTGTTCCTCACACGGTGCACTGTTCCTTCAGTGCTGAGCGTCAAGTAGAGAAGCTGTGACTAGGCCTACCAATTTTAAAGTTATTGGTTTGACACGACTTGGAATCAAACCCAAAGCTACAGCTCCCGAGGCGGACGCTCGTACCACTCGGCCATCTGAGCTGTTAATCTAATTCGTCCCTGAAGTTCCTTGCACCGGCCCTCTCCTAGATTCGAACTTGACACCTCCCTCACCCAGTGCCGTAGCAGCTCAACTTTGGGCCCCCCCAAAAAACCCTTTCAAGTCCCCAATATTTAGCTTTCGATATGAATTGTTTTAGGTTTTTCCAGGGGTAACAACTCAGTTTCTCACCACAATGCGAATACTGTGGTAAAATTAAAACATATAACGCGTATCACTGTGTAAAAATAAAAGGTGTAATTTTAAGACAAGTTTGTTACACCCAATTCATTTTCCATTAAAATCGTTTAGCTCAGGGTTTTTCTACCTTTTTCTGCTCATGGCCCACTAAAATGATAAAATATGATGGTGGCCCAATAACTTTTGCTAAAAGGTACAAAGTCAACGTGATGGCATGATTAGGGAATGCTGATGTCGCTCTCTAGTCAAGCTCTGAGGCCCACTGTTGGGCCATGGCCAATAGGTTGAAAACCTCCGGTCTAGCTAGAGCGCACTTTTTCGTACACAGATGTTCTTTTGACAGCATCATAATCTGGAGATCGGGCGCATTAACTTTCGATTGACAACATGGCACCAATCGGATGGCCGAGTGGATAGAGCGTGTGCTTCTGAGCCTGAAGGAGTGAATAGACTGAGGGTTTGATCACTAGTCAAGTCAAACCAATGACTTAAAAATTGGTATTCACAGCTTTCCAACTACACATTCAGCATTAAAGGGATAGTGTTAAGAAAGACGTCAAGTTTGCTTGTGCCGTTGGGAAAAACACTTAACGAGATTCCCCATCTAAGTGCGGTAGGTAGACAGATGGCCGGCAACTCCTTAGGGAGCTCGTGTAGCGCCCCATTGCTTTCTGTGATAGGTGGATAAAAATGCCAACAAATGGAAAGAAAAAAGATAGTCTGCTGTTTGCCATATTAGATGTAATAAACGTTTTAATAAGTGTCAGTGTTCTGAAGCTTTGTTCAGCACTGGTAACAGTAACAACGCATTTTGTAAACTCGAGAAGCAAGGCAAGCGAGCACTTACAGGTATTACTATTGAATTAAAAGTTCAACGGTATTGAAGGGAGACTGCCAAACGAGCTTGTGTCGTTCTAATCAGCAACCATCTGATATAAATATCAAATGCAATAGACTCCAGCCGTGAATCGAACCCGTCGCAAAGAATCTGAACCTGCGTGCGGTACTGCCAGATCATATTGCTGACAATGGCTGTTCATGCACGAAGCTGCTGGGTGTAAACAGCAATGCAAAAACAGAAGCGACATCACATGTCAGCTTAAAACTTTCTAGTATCGACATAATAGCCTGGTCCACCAGTTGTTTTAAAAAGTTTGCTTTGAATCTCTTCAGAAGCTGTACGATATAGATTTGTATCGTAACTAAACATTCTCTTTTTCTATTTTCATTCTCTTTTTTTTTTACTTTTTGATTGAGGAAGACCGGACCAATGTCCAATTCCTGCGCTATTTCAAAAGCACACGTTTTCAAACTAGCAAATCCTTTTTCAATGGACTTTTGTATTCGATGTCATATTATGGTTGCTGACACAGAAACAGGGTAGGATTGAATTAAATTTACCGATCGGATGGCCGAGTGGATAGAGCATCTGCTTCTAGATTGGTGGACTCCGGGATTCAATTCCGGGTCGGGTCAAACCAGTGACTTGAAAATTGGTATTCACAGCTTTTTTGGTTGACGTTCAGCATAATGGATAGCGCGAAACAAGCGGCAAGTTCGCTTGTTGTGCTGTTGGGAAAGGCACTAAACGGGATTACCCCATCTAGGTGTGGTAGACCGATGGTCGGCAACTCCTAAGCGAGCTCGTATAGCGCCCCGTCGCTTTTTCGTGATAGGAGAATAAAATTGCGAATAAATATAAAATAAATAGATAAAATTTTAAATCTGCTCACAAGGTGTTAATGAATTTGAATTTAATATTTTCAAGAGGAATGAATTTGAATTTAAGCTTTGAAAAATGATTGCATCCAACTCTGCACCGGCCTCCTTTTTCAAGTCCTACGCGCACTCTTACACACAGTGTATTGTTTATGACATCATTATGCAGTTTATGACGCTATTTGATAGGAAACGATAGCGAAAAATTTTAAAACTGAAATATAGAGAATCTGAGCGCAAAAAATCCCATTCAACGCGATTCGCCAAGCAAAACTTTGTTTTTGAATTGATGCAACTTCGGGTCCTTCAAGACAATTTGGGGCCCCTTTTGGCAGTGTGGGCCCCCCCAATTGGGGGGTTTGGGGGGTGGCTGCTACGGCTCTGCCCTCTCCGGTAGCAATGTGCTAATCAACAAAAGAGTTAACCGGTCCCCTGCTAATTCCATTTTATATTATAAAATTTGGATATGAAATATTTTGTGCAATTGGATGCGAAATTTTGCAACGCCTCCCTTTTTTCTTAACTTCGAGATTATCGTGGTTAAATTTTAGACTAGGTCTCTAGTTGTTTGGATTTTTGACAAATCTTTATCCCAAATTCACAAAAATGATCATTTACAAAGACATTATTTCAGGTAGTATTTTTTAGGTTAGTTAAGAACCAAAATCAGTTGTGCATGGCCCTCTATGAAAAGAATATTTGGGGCTTGTTTGAATTAAGCCGTGGTGCTGAGTTAGAGTTGGGGTTTGGGGTCAAAGTTAGGGTTCAGGGGGTTAGAGTTCGGGGTTAGGCCCTAATCCCTACTAATAACTCACTAGCGGTCCTTGTGCTTGTGATATTATATCCGCCTGTTATGAGATGTGACTTAATTCAAACAAGTTTCGAATATTTACCAAAGTCAGTTGCGTGTGGTGCAGCACTGGTATGAAAAGAATATATTAGCCTGTGTTTTTTTCTTTTACTTTTTCTGTTGCACTGACGTGCTTGATCGGTTATTATTATTATTATATTCCGATTAGCCTTGAGTTACTCAGTTTTTCTAAGGTCAGCAGTGTGGCGGAGTGGTTTGGATCATCATGTTTATGACAGCCATGCTCGCAAGGTTGATGGTTCAACTCCCACCCAAGCCTCGTTCTAGCATCCTTGGATAAGATGCTTCTCAACAATTATCTCTGCTGGGTAAAATCTAACAAGCAGCAAATTAAAGAAGTCAGAAGCAAAATTCAAGTGGAAAACTGAACAAAGAGATTCATTCCATAGGTAATTTAGTGAATGTGGCAATTTGTCCACCCATGTCCTAGTTTTGGTCTCAAATTTTGCATGTAGGTGGAGATTTTTAAAACATTTTGTTTAAAAAGAATTTGAGCAGTCTAGGTCAAGTACCAGTACAATAGTTTTCGAGATATTTTAGTTTGAAATTTGACCACTCGGTGGCATTTTTAGGTCACATGTAAGTGATTTTTCTTATATGATAGCCATCCCTTGAGCTACAAAGATGATCCGAATGCAGAATATGTATGGTATTCTGACATTTTTTAGGGTGCTGAGTTCAAAAATCACGCATTAAAAATGCAATATTTCTATTATCTGTATTTTTGTTGGTATACCAAGAAATCCTATTCCAACTTTTGATAGTAATTGCTCAGCGCTCCGAAGCCGAAAAAACTTGTAATTAGTTGCAAAGTGATCTTTCAACTCCAAGTTAAATCCAAAAACGTTCTTGGTTACTGGTATTCTGGTATTAGGGCCCAATAGAAAAAAATTAGTTATTAGCAATAGAAAAAAAAAAAAGAATGATGCACATCTACTCGCTAGTCTGAAATACAAAATTATGAAATGTCAACATATATACTGGTATGTCAATATCACTATAACAACTATGGCTGGTTTTTGATGCAAAAACCAACAAGGCATGTCATGTTCATCTAACATATTGTTTAGACAGGGCTTACTTGGTTTATGCAAGATTGCATTACCAAATAATGTATAATTATTACAATTACTGCGTAATTTTCACGTTACAATGGAAAACAGAATTCTGACTTGGTTAAAACACCATTGTGTCAGTTACTTACAATAAATAAATAAAACTATGAATTGCTCGCATTGTGAATTTCCATTTAATGGCAGAGTCAGATAATAGGTTAGGAAATAGCTACGTACTCAGTTCTACCGCAGTACTTTATTATCTGATAAGCCCAGCAGTACTTGATTATTTCACATGCATCCCTGCAGCCCAACATCTTCAGTCTATTGGCCAACTCATGATGGCATGTGCAACATTCCTCTTCCAAACATCCTGTGCAAAATTGATGCTCCACAGCAAAGTGGAAGAAGTGGTCAAAACTACAAACTCGCATCTTCTACTCTGAAGAAGATACAAGTTAAATAGGCTATAGTGCTTATTGTACCAAGCTTTAAAATGCAATTCAAGTCTGTTTTATCATGTTTCACTAGTTCATTTTTCATAGTCCTTATTTCAGAGGTGGGCACAATTTCGTTAATTCGTTAATAACAGGACTAAATTAATTTCCATTATTGCTTGATAACTTTCGTTAAATTTTTGTAAACGCTTATTTCTCTTATTGTTGGTCAAGTTTGATATCAATAAATTAACAAAATACGACCAATGAGGTCAAAAAGCGAGATAAAAACAACAAAACAAATTGCTTGTGAACAGCAAAATTGCCTAAATGCTTATGCAAACATTAATATTAAAAAATTTAAGCTTTTTGTTTTAAAAGAAGTGCCATTTTGAGTCAAAATTAACGATTTAACGAAGTTAATTAACTTCCGTTAATTGGAGCTGAATTTAACGAACTAATGTTAACGGAGGTACATTACTGTGTTAACGAAGCTAACGTTTTGCATTAACTTGCCCATCTATGCCTTATTTACATATTAATTATTGTTGCAAAAGTTAAGATATGCTATGCTGGATTGATTGTGAGACATTTAATATGCTTTGTTACTCAATAACTTTCCAATTATATATTGTAAGCAGCCAACATTTTGTCTTATATACAACTATACATAGCCAACAACAGTGCATTTTATGAAGTTTGATTAAATAGGCAGTGTCGTGTTTAATATGTCATTTACTCAACTTTCAAACTACCACAAGGCAAACTAACCATTGTATTTTTTATGTGTGGCTTGCGCTGGCATGGCATAGTTTTATCCAGGTTGGAACACAATATCTTCCTCTTTCGAAAATTCTGAATTTCCAAAAATGTCATTTTTCCCAACAATGTATGCAACCAGAGTGTGTTTTTAGAATGATCAAAATATCAAAAACAGTTTAAAATTGCTGTATATAAGACAAAATAGTGATTTTACTTTATCATAGAATTAGATTTTTATTATGTGTGAAATATAATAGTAAATTTTAAGCCACTCTTATTTTTACCAACTGCATTTTGATAATATGCGACGAGATTTCTTGCGTTGTAACTTCATGCAATTGAGAAGTTGAGTACAACTTATTTTGTTTGTCTCTAAATTCATTCATATTATTTTTCTATTTGATTAAGAACAATTAACGGAATTAAGTTGTTAGTTGTTGTGACAAAAAATGGGAGTACGGAATACATAATAACGGCAGCAGCACGTAGCAATACCTTGCAACACTGTCGCGATTTAGTTGATCTCTGGAGCAATAATCTCACATACACTGGCTTTGTACATAATATGTGATCTGTGTGTTATTCAAATTGTCTTGAGTATTATTGGATTTATCTCATACTGCTACTAAAAGTATATGTGAAACTTTTTGCAAGCTCTGATTATGAACACTTCACCATTGCATAGAGGTTTGCAAGCTGAATTGACATATAACTGACGTTTGATAAATCATGTATTTCAAACTTGCAAGTAGATGTGCACCACAAATGCAAAGTTTTTGGTGCTCTTTTGAAATAAGCTGACATGGTCATCTCAGCTTGACACCATCATGTCATACTTTGTCATAGGGTTGCTCTACATAACCTGAATTGTTACCCCTAACACACATCATCTGAATCTTTACCTCTGCCATAACCTGAAATCCGAACTAAATCTTAACCCTATTAAGTTGACGTAACACTATCAAGTTGACTGGGGTAGTTTAAATCAATGGAGCCCTAATTTCTTCCTATTGCGTAATGTCCTAGATGAACATGCCATGCCTTGTATTTAAAACCAGTCATCGTTGTTATAGTAGCATTGACATACTGGTGTATATTGACATTTGATAATTTTGTATTTTGAGACTTGCGTGTAGATGTGCACCATGTATGAAATGGTTAATTTTTTTCTATTGCCCTTAAATAACCAAGAACGTTTTTGGATTGAACTTGGAGTTGAAAGATCACTTTGCAACTAATTACAAGTTTTTTCAGGTTTAGAGCGCTGAGTAATTACTATCAAAAGCTGGAGTAGGATTTCTCGGTTTATCAACTAAAGTAATGGAAATATTGCTATTTAAGTATGATTTTTGTACTCAGCACCTTAAAAATATCAGAATACGTATTTGGATCATCTTTGCAGCTCAAGGTAGAGCCATTATACAAAAAAATCATTCACACGTGACCAAAAAACGTCACCGAGTGGTCAAATTTCAAACTGAAATATCTTGAAAACTACATGACATAGACTGCTCAAATTCTTTTTAAACAAAATGTTTTAAAAATCACCACCTACATGCAAAATTTGAGACCAAAACTGGGACATGGGTGGACAAGCCCTAAATTAAATATGGAATGACTCAAAGGCAACTTCCAGCTTTTGATAGTAATTACTCAGTCTTATGCATAGCGCCTCAGTCGCTTTCTTGTGACAGGAGGATAAAAATAAAGAAATCAAAAGGTTAACGGCAAAATACTGATACTAATTGGCTAATTTTTTCAAAATCGGGCATGCGTATAGATGCTAGCTAATGAACAGTCATGCGTAAACATGCCTGTGTTTTTTAGCCAATCAGTATTTTGCCTTAATGACAAAATAAACGCTGTCTTTTTCTAAACTTTACATTTTTGCAGGTGACGAAATGTTCACCGATGTATATCCCATGTCAGTCTTCAATGACTGCTTCTACAAATTAGTGGGAAAGGTTAGTACCGGTATGAAGTGAGCACAGGGCCGGCACCAAGAGGGGCCTGGCCCTCCCCTCAATCACCTAGATTACTCTTTTGAAGACAGCGGCTTTTGTGCTTAATTTCAAACTTTGGTCCCCCCTGATAAACGCTTGGCCCTTCTAAGTCGATTGCTTTGCCGCTGGCTCCAAGTGAGCAGCTTGGCCTAGTGATGCAAATTTGGAGTTGCTTATTTTTGACTGGTTTGAGTTGCCTATGTTAAGCTAAACACCTGTGGTATTTCTTGCGGCTGTCACTTCAAAGGTAGTAAGCTCACGTTGTTATGGTCTCAC
Source organism: Trididemnum miniatum (assembly GCA_964006365.1). Lineage (NCBI taxonomy): Eukaryota > Metazoa > Chordata > Ascidiacea > Aplousobranchia > Didemnidae > Trididemnum > Trididemnum miniatum. Next base: position 18,309,077 of record OZ023231.1, read on the forward strand.
TCATTGGGTTTATCCACTTACCCTTTTGATGGATATTTTTGCAAGCCCTTAGCATAAGCAGCTTTTGTATATTTTATTACCGTACTTTGTCAAGCTCCCATGTAACCGAGAACCAAGGAGAGCATGAAAGGGTACGTAATATGTCAGCGACATGGCCTAGCGGTACCGCGCGCAGGTGACAGATCCTACGTGACTGGTTCAATTCGCGGCTGGAGCCGATCGCTTTCTACATATTTAACTAATGACTGCTGACTCGAAGAGCGCAAGCTCACTTCGCAGTCTCACTCAATTACTGTTGAAATTTCCGTTCAATAATATAAAAAAGAAAATGCTTATTTTTTTGGCTTGTACAAATAGCCACTGTCTATTTAACTTTGTTGTAATTGTGACTGTCTTGCTGAATTCAAACTACAGTACTGGTAACTCTGTCCATTAGGGTTGCCACAAGTTTCGTCACGCGAAACTCTCATCACGTGGAACTTTTGTCACATCATACTTCGACGATGCCAACAAGATTCCCGGAAGTTTCTTTTTTTATTTCGGGAATACTTTTTAAACAGTTCCAATGTTGCCACTTCGTCACTTACTACATCCGATCGTTTCTTACTTCGGCAAATCCTGACCAAACACAACCCGTCCCCAACCGGACCTAAGCCTAACCGAACCAAATCCTAGCTGAACAAACCTAACCCTAATAGCACTCAGTGGTGTAAAAAGTATTTTGAAACTGTACGTATCGATAGTTAAGAGTATTGTTACTGACGGCAAAACTACTTGAAGTAAAGTAGGAAGTATTGACTAAAAAAAGTACTTAAGTAAAAGTAAAAAAGTAGTCATTTAAAAGCTACTGAAGTAAAAGTATAGCGTTCTCAAACGTTAAAGTGTCAACTGCACACTTGCCGATGCGGCGATGATGGACTTGCTTTGAAGGTGGCAAAACGGTGAACCAAAAGAAATTATTACCACCCAGTAGACTCGGGGTTTGATTCAGAGTTGGGTTAAACCAATCGGTACACGACAACTGACTGCCGCAAACTGGCCGCCAGAAACTGACCGCCGTAAAGTGGCCGCCATGCAAACTGACCGCGAAGCAAACTCGCCACCACGACAACTGACCGCCAAACACGAGGCTCGAAAAACCACTTCGCACACTACCGCTTCACGGCATTGTTTACTTAATGACCGTGTGAATTTGGTATAACTTCGCACTTTATTGCTTCTCTCATAGTTGTTCGCTTAATAACCTTTAATTATCTAATTAATGTACAGCACTTCTGCTGTGAGCCTTAACCACCGCGACATCACAGCCATTTTTTAGAGGTTCGAAAAACTTTTGCATTAATCACAAATACGATGTTTAGACTTCCTCCTGCTGGAGTTGATGCTTCGGAAGATTTTTTACTTTTTAAAAATGAGTATAAGCTACTTTCTTTTTGATCAATGTATCTTAAAATGCGCTCATGTGAGATCTGTTCCCTAGCAACCCCACCGAGCAACCGCAATTTGGGATATTTCTTATATATTCGTACTTGATAATTCATACTTTAAGCGGTTACAGTCATTTTAATAAATATATTATGACTTGCAATTCAGAAATAGAAGCGTTATTATTAGGGGAGATAAAAGTCATTAAAGTTATATATTTTTTGGTAGCCAAAAAACTTATGAAACCGATAATCGGGAAAAAACCACGTTGATACGAGGTCTATTTAAGGAGTTATAAAGTCATAAAAAGTCATACTTTCTTTTTTAGGTCATAAAATATGACCGTTGATTTTTGTTATGAAATACAAATTATAATTTCCCGTACCACCGTAGATACAGTTCCTAAAGACTTTAAATTTGATGATTTTATTTTGCGAGGGGCAATGAGAATTTTCAACTTTTCGCACCGACTTTTACGAAGCATTTGTAGCGACTTTTTTTTAATAGATTTGAAAAAATTTATGCATAAACATTCTGGAGATGAGTAGACCATATATTTCTCCAGCATTGTATGCCAAGTTGTTAACATACCAGCCTACATTAGCATCTGTAGAACGGCCATTTTCGATGGTAAAATCCATGATTCATGAAAACCGAAATTTTACCGATGCACTCGTCGCATTCTATTGCAAATTGTATTCAACCGTTGAATTATTATTTTACTTGTAAGATGCACATTTGCATTTTTTGAATTTTTTTTACTGATTTTCAAGTGAATTCTTCGTTCTTTTAAGTATGTTCTGGTTCAAAATACATGTTTAGACTTACCATATGAGATGTAAATTACGGAAAACGGCATAAATTTGCTGTGTTCTAAAAATGCAGCCATATAAAGTCATATGTTTCAAAAAATAAAGTCATAGTTTTCGATTTTATAGGTCATAAAAAATCGCCCTAGTTATTATGCTGCAATTCACGTTTCAAGCGAACGCGCTTTCGGAGCTTTAGGTTTTCACTCGAGTTATTATCAAATTAACTCGGTCAATAAGTAAACAACTACGCGAGAAGCGGTAAGGTGCGAAGTTACTATCAAATTAACTCGGATATTAAGTAAACAATGTCGCGAAGTGGTAAGGTGCGAAGTAGTTTTTCGAGCCTCGTGCTTGGCGGTCAGTTGTCGTGGTGGCGAGTATGCTTCGCGGTCAGTTTGCATGGCGGCCACTTTACCGCGGTCAGTTGTCCGTGTTCGAAACCAATGACTTAAAAATTGGTATTCATAGCTTCCCTGCATGACGTTCAGCATCAAAGGCGACAGCGTAATTCGTATCGCGTGAAGTGAAGTTTTTATGGGAATGGCGAGACGGAGTGTTGTGTAGTTGAATAATGGAGAATTGGAGTGTAAATACAGATTTTAGGCGCAACGAGGGATTTCAAGGCGAGACTAGCAACTCAAGTGCCACTATAGTAAACTACTTGTACTTTTCTAAAATAAAAACTACCCAAGTAGTGTTACTCTATACTAAAAGTACTTAAGCAAACGTAAAAGTAGCCAAAAAAACTACTTAAAAAGTAGTCGTTACCGAAAAAAAAAACTACTTAAGGAAATGCATTTTGTTACTTTACATCACTGACGGCACCTAACTGAACTTAACTCTAACAAACCAAACCTCACTCCAACCAAACCTTACTCAACTAACCAAACCTAACCCTAACTGAACCTAATACCAAACTAACCGAACCTGACTCTAATTAATTAAACCTATCCTTACCTAACCTATAGCCTGACTTTCACTTCATGGTTGAGGCTTCGAATTTCGCTCTTTAACCCCAACTTAAGCATCATAATTGATTGAAAAATTTGCCTGGAATGTAACAAAAAAATTCGGTTATGCATTGTGCTCGTCGAAGTATGGTGTAACCAAAGTTCCTTGTGACGAGAGTTCCGCGTGACGAAAGTTCAAGCAGCCGTCCATCAGTACCGATAAGTTTCAATTGTTTGTATCAGTGTTCAGTAAAACCAAACCATAACCTTCCCAGTTTTGCTTTGATGTTTTTTGAAATACCATTTTTGTATGCAATTATCGTTATAATGCGCAGGCACCAGGGCTGTAAACTCAAACTTCGTCATTTTTGCCAAACTTGAACTCGAAAAATTAGACTCTTTGTGCTCAACATTCGATTTGACCAACTAAGTGATTTGAATTTACTGATTCAATTCTCTCAAAACGACCTTTTTTTATATTTTTCATTGTAGATTAAATGATTGCAATACCAGTACTGCATTTGCACTTTATTTGGCGTTGTGCCATTGAGGTAATTATTGCATCATGATTGGTGTTCTAACAGTTCTGAGTCAACAACTGATGCAACAACTGAAAATGCAGCAGTACTGTAGCAACAACTACCGGTAGCTGCTGTTTGTGTGGTGCTTGAGTCTCTGTTCCCACTGTTACTAAGTTTGGGTGTAGCCTATTTGGAATAGGGCTGCCGGCTCTCAGAACTTGGTGATTTTTGGTGAACGTGAACTCAAAAATTAAACATCTTTGAACTCGGACTTGTAAAGGTTTCTTGAATCCGTCAAAAATTGGTCGAGTTTGCTGCCCTGATAACAACATCTGATGAAACAAGTATCAATAATCATCACCCCTACACTCTCACTTTCATATCAGCAAGACAATGAGGTTACAAAAATTTGTCGATATATAACAAACATGGGCAAACTACGGCCCCGTAGCCAAGTCCGGCCCGCCGGTCCTTTTATTCTGGCCCGCCGGCACTTACACAAACTTAAATTCTCACCGTGAGTTTTGCGGAAGACCTTTTTTTTCCTTTAGAGGTCATGGTATCATATTCGTACGTGGACCGTGGTCTCCAAAAAAGAAGGTCTTCACCTTGTTTTCCAATCAGCGTGCGGCCCGCGGCTTCAACAGTTTTTCCAAATGTGGCCCTGCGTGTGAAATAATTGCCCACCCCTGATATATAGGATATCATGGAAATGAGCGTGGGTGCGGTGATGAAAAGTAGGATTTTGCACTTGCCTTTTTCATCTTTTTTTAGTCGGTAAATTAGTTGTTGCCGGTTTTATGTGCAGATTTTATTCATGGCAACTTGAAATCCTACAGCAATGGGGTTGTAGAATTCTGAATCATATCTGAACAAAGTTTACCCCTGCACTGATTGTAATTTTTTCAATAATTTTGAGGGCGTAATACCGTTGGAGAAGAAATGCATATCTCTGAATTAGTTTCTCGCTCATCAAAATAAATGAGTAACTGAGTTTTTTTCAAATTATATTGAACAGAAAATTCAACAGTAATTGAGGAAGACTGCGAAGTGAGCTTGCGCTCTTCGAGTCAGCAGCCATCCGTTGCATATTTGTCAAAATGCGATCGGCTCCAGCCGCGAATCGAACCCGTCACGTAGGATTTGTCACCTGCGCACTGTACCGCTAGGCCATGTCGCTGACAGATATAAATAAAATTGAATTCGTACATGCATAGAAAGGCGCTGGGTTATATTTATGATTCGATGGAGTGTTTTATCTAATTCTACAGTATACAAGCTTCACCAATAAAAACATATTTTATAACCTAGCATTTTGATCTGCAACAAGTGGAAAATGCTTTGGCGGTATTCTAAGGCAACATCAAGCAAGATATTAGACTAATGGGTGTAGAATATAGCAATTGCTTGAGTTTTCCATCGTGGGATATTGTGTCACATGACTATATTCATATTGGCGCAGTTGCATATTTGTTTTTGATTTTTTTACGCTGTTAGCATAGGCACTGAATTATGTGGGTGTGCAAAAGTTATGGTGGACTAGCTTATTGCTAGTATGTAAAACTACATCACGCTTAAGTCAGGAATGGGGAAGCTGCGACCCACTTAAGTTTTGAATGTGGCTCACGTCAAATCTTTGTTAAGTGTGCAACACACCGGTAGAATAGAAAGCATTAATCTATACCAATCGGAAACAAGTCAAATCTAACGCCCGGGCACCTGAAGCGCTTCGCTTATGAACGCTCGTTCTTTTGACGTTTGGCTACATTGGTGACAACCCTTCGTGATCTGGACATCGTAACCAACGCACGACGCAATCTTTAACTTGGATATCAACCGTTCCCTCTTTCCGTCTTCACGGGTACGACGATGCCTTGCAACCACGCCTCCAAGCACTTCATACAGACACCCACATCTTCCACGGAGTCAACAGGCCTGCAATATTAAGCTTCACTCACAGCGGAGGGTGGAAGCACTGTAGCTTCGCTCACTCGTTTCAGCTACATTAGTTGGTACCACAAACTTAAAATCTCGCAACAATAAATACTTTATATATGATAACAATCGGAGACAAGTCAAATCTAACGCCCGGACGCCAGAAGCGCTTCGCATATGAACTATCGTTCTTTTGACGTTTAGCTACAAACCCATCATAAAAACTGCGCAAAACTTTCTGATTTTATGGCGTAAGAATAACTCACCATGAAAGTTTAGTAAATTTACATAGCAAACATTGTGTATTTTTGAGGTGAAATTTACAAACTGAAAGTAGCGGTGACCTGCTGAAAATATTATGCAATCGATGTGGGCCACTGTGCTTTACCAGTTCCCCACACCTGCTTTAAGTGATGCTATATGTACAGTACTTGTTTTTCAAAGTATATGTAATAATGCTTTTTTTATTTTGATTAGACCGTCAAAGAAAGTGCAGGAGGTATCGACGAAAGTCTCATCGGTGGAAATAAATCAGCTGAAGCTGATGGTGCTGATGATGGTGTAGATGATCCAGAGGCAGTAACAGGGTGTAACATCGTCATTGCAAACAAGCTGGTAGAATTGCCTGGATTTGAGAAAAAGGGTCTAATGACATACTTTAAGAGCTATTGTAAAGAGTAAGAGCTGTGCTAATGTAATTCTACTTTGAATACCGGGCTATTTGTTATTGTGGGGTAAAAGGACACACTTACTACTATGCCGTTTGATACATAGAACTTATTGCGTTCACAAATTTCTTGATATAGCAATTATTTATTTGAATCAAAATTTGCGTTAAAGGTTAGTCTAATAAAGAAAAACTCTTTAGGAAAATTTTAGCCTTTCCCTTCCGTGTGTCCTAGATTTTTTATGTTCGGGATGTCACTTTTGTTACTAGCTTCCCCTGAGTTGAGGTTTGCACTCTGTCTATACTCAGTTTGCTGTTCCAGCTGAATATTTCTAAGGACGCGTAAAAAATTTTGATCTCAAATAATAGCTTTTGTTGCTGATAGGGATGGGCAATGTAGAACACCGAATCCGGTGGATTCGAATCCGTGCGGATTCGAATCCAAAACCACCCAAAAAACCGAATAATGAGATTCGGTTTACAATTAGCAAAGAACGATATCATCTCTGATATATCTCAAATATATCATCTCAAAGAACAATCTCAAAGAACTTCAGTAACTGATATCGTTCTTTGAGATGATATATCATCTCAAAGAACGATATCAACGACAAATACCACTATCTCAAGAGATAGCAGAATACTTGAGACAAAAGATCTCAAAGGACACCGATCCCCTCCTGTGGTGGAAAGCCAACAAAAAAAGATTTCCACGACTGCAGGCACTTGCTTGCAAGTACTTGGCAGTGCCAGCAACTTCCGCTTCTTCTGAAAGAAGCTTTTCCAGTGCTGGCAGTGTATGCAGCAAATTGAGAAACCGGCTCACTGGAGAGCATGATGAAGCTTTAAATATGCTGTACCGCAATAAAGCAATAAAGGATCGTTAAATTTGTGATTTTTGTGCTAATTTTGATTGATAGATGTCGGCTTCAGTTGAAGAAAAAGATTTATCTAGGCAAAAACGTCACGTAGTGGATATAAAAAACACATTTTCGTTACTATTGTTGAGTGTTCTGGATTCGATTTGGCGTACCGGTATTGTTCTAGAACGTGAAACTGTTCTAGATTGCCCATCCCTAGTTGCTGAAAATGACAGTCGTACTTACCTAGATGATCAAATAGTGAACAACGAATGTTCAGTGCGACAGAAACTCAAAACCGAAAATAACTACAGTAGATACAAAAAATCAAATCTTCATTATTCACGAGGTATTACGCCAAAGCGTGTAACCAGTGGCAGGGCCTATCGCGACATGGTCTGGCATCTATCCTACGTGATGGGTTCGATTCGCGGCTGAAGCAGATCGCATTTGACATATATAACGCGTGGCTGCTGAGTTGAAGAGCGTAAGCCCACTTCGCAGTCTCCAATTACTGCTGAATTTTCAGTTCAATATAATTTGAAAATAACCTCAATTATTTATCTCCGCTGCGTCGCGCCCGGGCTACACAGCTGTGAAGAAAAGCCCGAGCCGTTGGCGACACTGTTTGGTTTCACAGCACATTAAGGTATTGAATACTTGCTTTATTTTTTAACTTTTGAGTGGAGTTTCAGATGCATGCTTTTTTCAATTATCACTTGTTTAGCGTTGTTGCCGCAATGAAAAAGAACGAGATGTCAGACGAGGAGATCGAGGTGTTTAAAAAACAGGCCCCTGCTGGGGTGAAATATATTGCTGCTCATTTGAAAGATTTCCAAGTATGATCAATTTGAAAAATCTTACATTTTGTAGTATCTTGTAAAAATATGTAATGTACTAAGAGTTAAGTATTGTTTGCAATACGTTTATTGTGTGATTTTGTTTTTGTGGGTGGTTGTCTTGAAAAAGTATGTAAACTAGGGTGTTTCATAATTTCACCACTTTGGAACCTAATTACGAGTACCTTTTTTCTGATGGAGTTTTGGGCGCTGATTACGAATTTGACATTATTTTTTCATTATGACGTCGCTTTGATGCTCCACCGCGCGCTTTTTCGCGTTTATTTTTCGATATCTCGAAAACTACACATCGTGGAAGAACAAAATTAACAGCATACGATGCAGAACACATGATTTCCTATGTGCGTTCTAAGGGAAAGTAAGCCCTATCTGCTCCCTAAAAAAGGTATTGCACAAAAAGATATTTTAAAGTCTTAAACCACAACTTTGCTCACAAGACCCAACTTTGTGTGGAGACATCATGTCGTAATTACGCGACAATATGCTTACGCATATTTCAGACGCCGTTACTTTGTTTTTACAAGCTTATGAAAATATTTTTGATGTTTGTAATGATTTATGTTCTTAAAACAGAAGAAATTTGTCGCTACAAAGTAGTATGTATTAAACAAACTTACTATCAAAAACAGTTTGCAATAAAAAAAATTGTCCCTTTAAATTGTCACCAAATTGAAACCAATAAGATAGGCACAGATACTCATATCAGTCTTGCTTTGCTGGTATGATACATCCATAAGCTTGTTTTGCACCACTCTTTTCATTTTGCCAATCATACGTTCAGTACATCGGTTATTATATTCTGTGCCTCTCCAAACCGGGATTGGAACTTCTGCACAATTAATGCATGGTGCAGTTTTACTTAGTCCAGTAAAAAAACTTTTAAAAGTTGCTCGGCGATCTTTCAATAAGCCTGGAGCATCTGCAAACTCCGGAAACAATCCTGTTTCAACAGCTTCACGTAAATAAGGTGGCATTTCAGCAAACACGCATAGAGTGACATTTACTGGTGGTAGCCACATAGGTGCGTGTTTATAAAAATTCATTAAAGCCACTTCCGCAATATTTAGATTGACTTGACGGTAAGCAAATAGTAAATTACGTTGGAACAGCATGATTCCTGGTCCCTCTGCTACAGATGGTTTCAAATGGATACATAAAAATGAGGAACGTGAACCGAAATTTTATAAGAAGCAAGCTTAACTAGCATGGATCTCTGATTATCATCCAGTTGACAAACGTCTCATATCAACATCAACAAACGTAAATGCGCTCGATTAGTGGGTAAAGCAATACCCGATAACTCTTTTCTGTTCATTGAAGATTCTACTTTTGTTGATCGCAACATGGTAGCAATTGCGTATACTGCGTTCTTTCACTTTCTGATGTATCTTAACTCAAAATGCTGCCAAAGGTGTTAACTCTTAAATAGTAGCATTATATTATTGACTATACAGTATTCATTTATTTTGTGGAATTCCAGTTATGTCAACATGATCACTCTTATTTCCATATAATCTAATCCTACATAGAGTCGAATTTACTCCTCATGACGTCAACTAACGTGCGATGCAACACTTTTGTAATAAATTTCACTGTACAAACCATTAAAAAAACGTTTTTTTGTAATAACTTTTTTTAGGTAGCAGATAGGTTTACTTTCCTCTGGAACGCATGTAGGAAATCATGTGTTCTGCATCGTTTGGTGTTACTTTAGTTCTTCTACGTTGTGTAGTTTTCGAGATATCGAAAAACAAACGCGAAAAAGCGCGCGGTGGAGCATCAAAGTGACGTCATAATGAAAAAATAATGTCAAATTCGTAATCAAAAAGATACTCGTAATTAAGTTCGAAAGTGGTGAAATTATGAAACACCCTAATGTAAACCGTTCAACTTTTTGCAGAAAATCGGCTATACCTGACAGTTGAATAAAACTGCAGTGTTAATAGTGTTAATATTGCTGGTGAGAATCTTTTAAAAGGTAACCGGCCGGTTAACTCAGTTGTTAAGCGCACGCTATCGGTGCGGGAGGTCTGGGGGTTCGATTTCCGGGCCGGTCAAATCGGCCCAGTGTCGCCAACGGTTCGCCACTGTTGCGATGTTTTTTCGCAACTGTGTTGCCCATGCGCCAAGCCGCGGAGATATGCCTCGCCCTTTGTTTGACGCTTTGGCGGAATACCGCGGGAATGATGAAGATTTGATTGATCAGACCAACGATGCAGAGCTCACAGCGTACAACTCATAAAATGGGTGTTTTGTTTAATCTAGGTGAGGGTAGTTTTCAACGTGGTATACTCATTTTCAAAGAGATTTTTGCTTCCTCACTTGAAAGTTTCAATTTATGAAGTATTGTAGTTCATATTAATTTGTTGCAGTATTTCGCTGGCGAAAGCATGAATCCAGAAGGTTCAATGGGATTTTTGAATTATGAGGAAGATGGTATCACGCCTTACATGTTGTTTTTCAAGCATGGATTATTAGAAGAAAAGTGTTAAATCTTCAAGTTCGTACCGCAGGCTTGCTTTTCAAATAGCATACGACACGAAACTAGATTACAGTCAGAGTTGGATTAATTACAACAAAGCAGATCAATGTCTTACAATGGGGAAGCCGTATTGTTTATGGCCAATTTTGCGAATTCTGCGTCTTCGTAGAGGCATTACTTCTAACTGGCTATTCCCATACAAAAGTGATCTAGAGAGAGATGCTCAACTCGAATGAGGATGCATGTCAAGAGTTTTCAAAATCGTCTGTTCACGTGCCCCGCCGCTTTTAAATAATTGTTAGAATTATAAACGAACTTCGGTAAAACGCTACCTGTGGCACCCACCTTCAAAATTTCAACACAGAAAGAATAAGTATTTGGTGAAACAATTTGATGTCCAGAAATGTGTCAATAAACATGGTGACTTAAGTTCCTTTCGATATAAGCGGGAGTTATCACGATTTACTATAAAATAAATACAAGAATTACTTTTAGCAATTCTGCGCGTGCCATATTTGGCACCCATTATGGGGCGCCTTGTGTAAAGCTACGCAATATAAAATTTTGCATCATTTTTTTGGTTAAATTACGTGCATTATCATATATTGTTGCAATTTATGTATATTGCTGCAATATGTGTTAAATTGTTGCAATTTATGTATATTGCTGCAATTTGTGTAAATTGTTGCAATTTATGTATATTGCAAAAAAAACTTTAAATCGGCTTTTAATTGCCATGGTGATATGCTAACTAAAACAGTCAGTGTTGCCCTTTCCCTTTTTCCATGAACTCATGTAGTGTACTGGCCTGATGCGCTGTTGTACTGACTGTGCAGTGTGCGCTTATTGGTATGGCTAAAACATGTCAGATTACAGTAACTTCTGTGATCTGTCCACAGAAAGCAGGTAAATTGCAGATAAGGCTACATCCTGACATCAGCAGATCAGCACACCGATACACCAGTAGCCAGTTACCTACGGTAAACTGTAAAATTAAAAATGTCAAACTAGTCTACCGATATTTTGTAACTGAACGAACCCTAACTAAATTTAACCCTAACTGAACCTTATTCTAATCTAACCCAACTGGACCTGGGAGCTGATACTAGTTGTTACCCCTATACCGGTAGTCTAGTCTAGCTGCTGGTATTCCAAAGGATACCGGTACCAGTAGCTTAACAGTAGTAGCTTAAATGTTTCAGCCATACCAATAAGCGCACACTGCACAGTCAGTACAACAGCGCATCAGGCCAGTACACTACATGAGTTCATGGAAAAAGGGAAAGGGCAACACTGACTGTTTTAGTTAGCATATCACCATGGCAATTAAAAGCCGATTTAAAGTTTTTTTTGCAATATACATAAATTGCAACAATTTACACAAATTGCAGCAATATACATAAATTGCAACAATTTAACACATATTGCAGCAATATACATAAATTGCAACAATATATGATAATGCACGTAATTTAACCAAAAAAATGATGCAAAATTTTATATTGCGTAGCTTTACACACGACGCCCCATAACCCATGTCCTGTGTTGTGCACCCCTTATCTTGGAGTTTAAATGCGTGTCTCGGGTCTACATCACGGTCACACTGACTTGCCCAGACAGCTCCACACTTTCTAGAAAAAATTTATTTGCACGAAAAAACATCTTAAATTTTTTTTATTGTGCTGACATAGAGCTAGGATATTGTGCGCTGTCATGCAGTTCCACAATATACTTCAGTATAAAAACTTTGTTTCCAACCTGCAGCACGACTGGTTTTTATTTGATATTACACTAATGCGACATCCATCCGTACGCACAAATGCGGTGCTACTGAACAGTTTAACCTGATTTCTAGGTGACAATGTCACCAAACACCAAAATGTAGTTAAAATAACTCGCAACTGAGAAACATGGCTATTAATGATTTAAAGGTGTGATCGCCAATTGTTTTTTGAAAGTTGCTAGTTTTAATTTAAAGCATTTATTAATCGTTCACTAGAAATTTACATCCTAGAGGATTGATTTTTAGTTGCAACTTTTGTAGAATATGTCAGTAGGGTGTCACGTTTTTACCCTTTTTTCCGCAAATTTTTAGTTGATACGATTTACAGGGTGCAAATCGGCACAAAAATCCATTGCCAAAAATATTTTGAAAAATATTGAGTTCTTCATGCTCGGGAGAAACTTTGAAATATTTTGGGGGTAAATGACGTAGCTGGAAAAGTACACATGCTACACGGCTAAATTTGATGTCAAACGATTCGGAAGACGTGGTTTCCTATCTGTCTGTAATACATTTTGATGCTCTATCTCGATCAGAAAACGACTTATTTAAAAAATTAAAATTAATGATTCGTGGATAAAAAAGATAAAAAAATTCTCATGCACATCCAGGAATTATAAGTCGTTTTCTGATCGATTAAAGAGCATCAAAATGTATTACAGACAGATAGGAAACCATGTCGTCCGAATCGTTTGACATAAAATTCAGCCGTGTTGTGTATTTTTCGAGTTTTGTCATTCACCCCCCAAAATATTTCAAAGTCTCCCCCGGGCATGAAGAACTCAGTATTTTTTCAAAAATTTTTGCAATGGGTTTGTGTGCCGATTTGCACCCTGTAAATCGTATAAACTAAAGGTTTGCAAAAAAAGTGTAAAAACGGGACACCCCAATATGTTAGTATTCTATTGAGCCAAAATAATGTTTCTAGATCTCCGCAGCTTCTCAAATGAAATTCGAAGCGAAACATTTCAACCTCTCCATTGGGACATTTTGGGAATTTTCAATCTAATTAACTGATGTGTAACCAGCCTTCTTCGTTATCAGATATTATACATAAGTTGCAATAAAGTACAAACTTACCTTTGCGCACGAGTAGGCATGACCCAAGAGTTCAGGTTTGAGATAATTATAAATTATGATGTTCAAAAACGTCGCTAAAACTTGGTACTGGTTGCCTAAAGTCTGTTAACCGAATCTGAAGCTTTTGCGTAGCGCCGTACTCTACTGCATGGTTTGGTTTCAAGCGAGCATCGAAAATGAAAAAGAATAGTCTTGCTGAGAATTAAGCAGCCCAAAACCTGAGCCTGCAGATCAGGCTTTTATGAAAATCTTTCAAGTTGAAGTTGGGGAATCTGCACTCACGAACGGCTCCATCTCTTAATGATTAATCGACCTATACTGAGTGTGATAAGCCAATGACCTAGACCATAAACAAGATCGTAACGAGTTACCAGCCTAACCCATCACTCGAAGATTAGAAAACCTGGTCAATCTGCCACAAAAAATTCACGACGCTTATAGTACGACAGCGTTTGCCTTTATTAGAGCGGATAGACGGGATTATTCACACTAGCACTATTACTTGTCGCGTCTGAAGACTTCTGTGAAATCATCAGCCGGCCTACGCCAATCGTTTTTACTATGTTAACGCGAGTATACTCAGTATAGGCCTAAATAGATTGACTAGTAGATAAAGTATAATTTTGTCACCTAATCTTATTAGGCCTAAGCATAATTTTGAGTCAAGTCATGAATGAAATTGTGCTTCCATGCTTTATTTCAAATGCAGCGGATCTTTATTTGGTGGTATGACAAAGCAAACAATATCTTACAATAAATCATGAGGTTTAAGATAAAACTTATCAAAAAAGAAAAGAACAAAACATAAAAAGATTTTTGATTGTGGCTAACCAAGTACAGTATGAAATCATAAATTTCAGTAGGCCTCCAGAAAGTATACGTTAGGGCTGTTCTTCGGGGTGATAATTCTGCCTTGTTCCATGATTATCCGCAGCTTACCTACCCACATATTGATACTCAAGCATCAGCTACTGCATCAAGAGATAGAAACCTTGCTGCCGAAAACTTTTTTTTCAGGCTTCATGTTTTCTACAAATCCAACTCGAGCTGCTGCCCCCGCGACCCCCTAAGGATAAGCGGGTCCAGAAAATTGATTGATGTTTTCTACAAAATCTTCAGAGAAGTTACAAGCATCATTCTCATCACTATAACTTATTTTATCACAACATTAGGATGCATAAGACAGATAAACGACTAGGCTACTTAATAGATTCATTAGATAAGAGGTCCGAAATGGTAAGCATGGGCCTTTACACGAACAGGTATTTAAAAACATAAAGTCGAAAACTCAGCAAGGCATGGTACGAATCGCTATTGGAATATGACAATGAATATCACAGCCACGTAGTCATATTAACGAAGGTTTGAGAGTGATTCAAGCTCATAAATCAGCATAAAATACCGGTATTTGAATTAATAATTGAACTGGCTGCTCCGGCATCAGATTACCATGGCCGAGTAGCTGTGCGCTTTTTTAGCACCGTTATCGGCAACACTGATACTTTCTGAAAATGTACCTGCTTGGGTATCGTCGTTATTTTTTTGACTGTTTTACTCGATATTTGGATATTTTTTTTGGAATGCACTTGGAACGCTGGAGCGGAAAATCTTTGTGGCAAGTCAACACAGTTTTCACTTGCACTTATGCACTTGTACAAATAATCTTAAAAACATTCTTATTTCAAAGCCTTCTATGTGCTCTCCTAAAAAAATCCAACAAAAAATTGCGAGTGCTCCATTAATTTCAAAAAAATTGGTCTTTGTTTTTTTATTTTGGTTGAGTGAGATTCTCCGCCCTACCGCAAATTCTTGTGATAGATACGCGCCTCTTAGCAATCAAACAAAAATATTTGCGACTAGCATGAGGAATCGACTAGCATGAGGAATCCCATGTTATCTGTGCGTTTCATAGTGAGACTCCTTCCACACATTTAACAAAACATTTCCAATGTGAGTACAAAATACAATGTTAGTTTAAATATGTGCCTTTTACTTCATCAAAGGGTCCAAAATTCAATTTTCTAGCCTTTTTTAGTTTTCTACTCTAAAAAAACTTGAAAAATAGCGTCTGCAACGTTTTATAGTCACGCTTCATAAAACTTGGGAGTAACTAGGTCATTAAACATTTTTATAAAGAAGTTACGGGTATGTGCCACTTTACCCCGCTGGTCCGCTTTCCCCTACTAACGTAAAATCGCTTTTTCATTCAGTTTTTTTCAAGTTTTAAAAAGCGCTAAAAGCAATACTTGATCATGTCACAAAATATATGGAGTGCTGTCAGGAGAGAGTAAGGGGGGCGTTGTGCCGTCCTCCCCCCCGTCCTTTCTTCTTGACTTTGTCTTTTAGTGAAAAATTAATGGTGCCAAGTGACTGAAATATGCCACACGCTTTTGATGATTTTTGTAGCTTATGACCAGGGGCGGATCTAGGGGGGTAAAATGAGGGGTATGCAATCCTCCCACCAACCATTTTCGAAAATGTTTTTGATGTAGGCCTATAGGCTACAATTTTTCCATATTTTCAAACCCCTTCGATAGCAATAAGCCTTTCGCAATAGGCACGCATAATGGAATATGTGCGAACAAAATGCGTCATATTTGGCGAAGCACTCAGAATTAGGGTTAAAAAATTTAAACAGAATTTGGCTGAAAATTATTCAAAAAGCTCTAAAATAACCATTAGATCATGTACGTTTTCAAAAATTTTTCCGGAGGAGCAAACCCCCGAACCCCCAAAAACCTTTCTTGCTTCTCAATCAGCTTCAAATTAGTTCTGCCAAAAAAATGCGCTTGAAAACAATGTGGAAGTTATGCCCCCTCCCGGCTCCCACCCATTAAAAGCTCTTACCATGCCACTGAGTGCTGTGTATCAACATTTTCCTAATGAAAGGAGTAAGTTTCGTAGCAAAGTCGTAGTAAAAGACTCCCAGCATTGTGACTCCATCATTCCTTTACGCATTGGCTTGCTTTTTGCAAATTATTTTTTTTTAAAAAATGCTTGCTAAAGCTTGATCAAGAGCTTTCAGCGTGTTGGAAAAAAAGCTACGGTTTATGCTATCGGCTACCAACGCACTGGTCGTATTTTACTAGAAAATTTCGGTGAATTTTTTTGGAAGCGGAAACTGTTGGCAAATATAGCCTACCGCTTCCACATCCCTGCAGAAAACATTTAACCGAAATTTAACAGCTCAGATGGCAGAGTGGTGAAAGCGTTTGCTTCGGGAGCCGTAGACTTGGGTTTGATTCCGAGTAGGGTCAAACCAATGATTTTATAATTTGTAATCACAGCTTTCCTGCTTGACGCTCAGCATTAAAGGGACAGTGTGGAGAACAAGCGGGCAAGTTAACTTGTGCCGTTGAGAAAGATACTGGATCCCCCCAACTTATTGTGCTAGAGAGACGGCTGGGAGGATATGCAACTAAATAAAAAACCGCCAACGAACGTTGAATAGTTTTAGTACACCACCTCAGTAGATTTACAGCATTATAGAAATCACTAGTATCGTTATCGTCTTTTTTAAAAATATAGCCTACCGTTATCGGTGCTGTCGTTACTTTTTTTGCAAAATATTGATATCGTCGTTACTTAAGTATAGAGTGCCCAGTTCTGCCGAGTGGTTATGGCCGCGTCACCGGTAAAGACTCGCCGCTACCATTGAGCTGGTGATACGTTCGATTTAGCGTCAGATCTTGTTGGGTTAGATTCAAGTTCAATTCATTAATTGAAACCCAACTAGTCCTATTAGTAATATATTTCTTCGCTGTGATATTTGTAAATAGGAATTGCTAATTAACTCCCAGTTGTATAGATTGGCGCTATTGAAATGGGTTCATAAAAATATTGTTTCAGACGCGAAGGATACAACTTTGAGTGGGACAAATTAGCAAATTCATTTCAACAATTTGTACCTGGCCTTACTTATGTCGTGATATAAGAATTTCGGTCATAGAATGAGGCTATCGCGTGAGTAAAGACAATCTGTTTAAATGTAACATTCCTTCCATCCAAGCATTTATCAAAGTTTCAAGGGTTCTCGACAACTCGTGTCTAAGTTTTAAGGGTACCGCCCGAAATATGGAGATAACCACAAATATAGAATAATAATTTGCAAGTTTAAGGGTTAGTGGCAGGCCGCAAAGCATTTATATTTTTTATGGTTGGCCATACCCAGAAAATCGGCATTTATCGAGATAATTTATAACCGATTATCGTTATCGCTCAAAATAGTTTTGATTTATCGATTACCAATATAGCTTTGGTAATGTATTTCGTTATCGCGATAAACGATTCTTCATGCACACAGTGTTTAGTTAGTGAGTTGGCGCTTTGAAAATATACGTTGTTCCTAAAGTGTTGCTGCAATTTAAACACATCGCTCTTTGTTTTATTTAATGCCACGGCAGAGTTCGCGAACTGCTCTCCTTTCTTGAAAAATCTACAAACACATTTTTGCAAAGTGACTTGCTAAAAAAATTCGTCTAACACATTAAAATTTTGCCGCAATATTTATCGGAAAAATTCATCGATTACCGATATCGCTTTAAAAAACTGAGATTTATCGATTATCGGTATCGCCCAGGGCTTTTTAAAAGTTATCGATTATCGTTATCGCTTTAGTACGGAAAGGTTTATCGGGACTATCACTGGCCATACCATGTGCAAGTATGTAATCTAACCTGGCACTAAACAGATGACAATATGCAAAGCTGAGTCGTAGAATTTTGTATTCATCACAATTGCATCTAGCCCAGCGAGCACGATTGATGTTGATGCCCATGCTGCTTTGGTTCACCCTCAATTTAGTTTCAACGCCCCCGTGGTTATTTTACAATCCCTTGGTTTATCATTAATACGCCCCCGTGGTTATTTTTCAGTCCCTTGGTCTATCATTGATACACAAATTCAACAAAACTGAATCTAGGCCTACCTCCACTTCACCTACAAATGACAATCTCGTTTAAAAGATTGTTTCAGAACGGAAGAAAAAGTTGCTGTTATGTGCAACGGCACTGATAGCCCTTGTCTTTAATTACTAAAACATTTCAAAGAAAGATTTTAATTAAAACTGCGGTTATTTTTTATATTTGCAGAAAAAAAAAACTTTTCAAACGATGAAACTTCAAAAAAACAGCAATGCATGCGATTGAACACTTCGGCGGATATGTTATTTGGAATATTTAGTAAAATTTTTTAAGTCACAACTAAGCAGTCTAGCGCTAGACCAACTGAGACTCCCCCCGAAAAATTCACGAGGGGCCCCCTTTATCCGCAAGCAAAATGGAAGGTAAAGGTGGTTTTATACAGAATGCGATTTTCATCTGATTTTGCATTTTATGCATATTGGTGCGATGTATGATGAACGAACCTGACGGATATGTTTTTATTTTTGACCCCCCCTTCCCCCCTATCAGCACCTTTCTACACACACGCACACAAATTAACGTTGCGTCGTTACACGTATTAAAATCATTTCCAAGTAAAAAAACGCCGCAGTGTTCAGGGCGGAGCCCCTGACTAGGCCTGTCCTGAAACTAAGCCTTTGAAAAATGTGATAAAAATTATAGACAAGGATCGCTATTTTGCAGTCACAAAAGTTTTGATGTTTCTTCCATATGGTGGTAAATCTAGTGAGCCGACTTAGTACAGCTGACACGCAAAATACCATGCAACTTGAATTTTTTTTGCACCTAAGGAACAGCATTTTAGGCCGACACGAAAAAAAAATGAACGATAAAAAGTTGAAACCATTATTACTTTATAATGCCGTGATAATGAGCAGCAAAACAGCACTAATAATAGTTATTGTTCCTAGGGCCAGCAAAACAGTACAAAATATGACGTCGTGAATAAGTTTAGACAGTGGTTACGTTTTTATAAGTTGTGAAAATTTATAGCTATACTAAAACATTTCAAACATTTAAAAAATGGAACCATTGATTCGATCAAAAACCGATTTAACAAAAAATAATTTTCGTATCAAGTAAGTCGAAGCAGCCTTTCCACATAATTTTTACTCTTCTTGCAAAAGTTGAACAAAATTCTTTATATCCTTCAATCCATTACTCTCCAAATATTCCATAAATGAATCTTCGAATACAAACTACAAAAAACACAAATTACAAAAACACGATATAAATTTTATCATTTCACGCCGACTAACATCATTTAATTTAATATACGAACAGAAATCAAATCTTCATTATACTCGCTGTATTTTACCGAAGCATGCAAAGTGGTAGAGATCTCCGCGCCTCATCGTTGGGGCAACACAGCTTCAAACAGCGAAGAAATGTCGAAGAAGTGGCGAGCCAGCTGGCGACGGTGTCCGATTTCACCGCCCAGGAATCAAAACCCATGACCTACTGCTCAGATCAGAGATGTGGAAGCGGCCATATTCCAATGGAAGCGCGAAAAGTATGCCGCTTCCGCATCATTCAAAAAAGCATACTGTAACTAAATAACTTGATAGATAATATTTTATTCAATTTATTTGATACTATTTTACAATACTAGATTCGCATGGATGCCAGATCTCATCATAAGCCATTGCTCTCGGTTGACTTTGAGATAGTTTTTAAAATAAAGCAACTAATTTATCAATAGCGCTAAAAGCAATAGTTGACTCTTACAATTATAATCATGTCACGAAATAGATGGGAGAACTGTCAGGAACGTATTTAGGGGGGAGGCATTGTGCCATGCCCCCTCCCCCCCTTTCGCCTCTACCTTTTAGTAAAACAGAACAAAATTAATGGTGCCAAGTGACTGAAATATGCCAGACTCTTTTGATGGTTTTTGTAGCTTATGGCCAGGGGCGGATCTAGGGGGGTAAGCTGAGGGGTATGCAATCCTCCCACCAACCATTTTCGAAAATGTTTTTGATGTATAGGCTACAATTTTTCCATAATTTCAAACCCCTTCGATAGCAACAAGCCTTATGCTATAAGCACGCATAATCGAATATGTGCGAACAAAAGGCATCATATTTGGCGAAGCACTCAGAATTAGGGTCAAAAAATTTAAACAGAATTTGGCTGAAAATTATTCAAAAAGCACTGAAATAGCCGTTACAGCATGTAAATTTTGAAAATGTTTTGGGGGAGCAAGCCCCCGGACCCTCCTAGAGCGTTTCTTGTTTCTCCATTAGCTTCAAATTAGTTCAATCGAAAAAAAATACGCTTGGAAAAAATGTGGAAGTTATGCCCCCACCCACCTTTAAAATCTCTCGCTACGCCACAGAGTGCAGCTGTACTATCAACATTTTTCCAATGAAAGGAGTAAGTTTCGTAGCGAAGTTGCACTCAGAGCCAGAGCTTTCAGCGTGTTGGAAAAAAAGTTACGGTTTACGCTATCGGCTACCAACGCTCTGGTCGTAGTTTATCAGCAAAATTTTGGTGAATTTTTTTGGAAGCGGAAGCGATACGTGTGGAAGCGGAAGCTGTTTGCAAATATACCGCTTCCACACCCCTGGCTACGATAGCGACGTTGTTACTACTACGCCAAGGGTTACTACAACACCTCATTAAAAATTCATCGCTTTACATAGTCCGCACATTCAAGGGCCAAATGAAAATTACAATTTTTTCAAATCAAAATTTATCGTAATTATAATTAAGCTACTAACCTCAGCTACGTTGGTATCAGAAAAATTTCTTTTCGAAATGCGAAGATATTCTTCAATATAAGCAAGGAGTGCAGGGTGCCTAACATAAAAAAACAAAGCACAAGACTTAAGAGGTGAAACAAAAACAATTGTAACATTCAAAAAAAAACAAGTAAACTGCATAATTAGAAATTATCTCCAAAATTTTAAACGTTCATGACACAACTGCTTTCATTGTCTCAACCTGCAGATGGAAAGTACACAAGCTAGTACACCGAAATTCCATGGTTAATGCTTGAAGCAGGGCTGCAAACTCGAAAAACAAAGACCCTGAACCCGAGCTCGAAAAAAGCTGATTGAGTTTTGAACTAAACTTGATCAAAACTGCTTGAACTTTGTCGAAAACCGATGAAAAAACTACTTGAACTCAGGATAAACTCGGCACAAATTACTGAAGTCGAACTTGAAAAATTAAAAATGAAGAACTTGAACTAGACTTGCAAACTTTTAGTGAATTCAATTAAAAATGCGAGTCGCAGCTCTGGTGCAACGATATGAAATAATCAAACCTGTCGACACTAAACATTCTGCCCGGGGGAAGCTCATCGGGATGACTGAGAAACAGCCCAAACAACTGATCGTCGATATCGGGAAATATCGCTGTGTTCTTCTGACACAAAGGTCGAAAATTTCTTCGTCTCCACAACGCATCGAACACATCAACGCAATATCTGAATACAAAGCTTTGTTAAGGTGCGTTTACCCATACGTGACGAGCGACGATTTTCATCGCACCTTATTTGTTTTGCTTCACCGTTTAGCGATCACGCGAAATAATCAATTTTATTTGATATGGGCCAACGTTATGTGGCCATTTTCGAAAAAAAAAAACTACGGGTTCAAACCAATTTTTAGGAATTATTAACCCTTTCTCTTGTTTGATCGTACAGTTATTCACCCACGGTGAAATTAATATTAAAGGCAAAATTTAAAAATAAACCTAGTTTCTGATTTGGGATGATTAATAATTTAAAGCGGCATCCGAGTTGTTTTTTTGTCTCATTGCGTGTCTGCAACAGACATCGTAAATCCAAACATGAAATGTGGCAAAATCATTAAAAAAAATCAAACAAAACCAGACAACAACATCAGCACATTTTGCCATCACGTAGTACCCGGGCAATCTACTTCAAGCGTATTTTGGCTTGAAGCGTATTTTAAAATCCGTTCATAAATTCCTTGGAACGCCTCTCAAGCTCTCGGAATGGCAGCCTTTCAAAAAGCCGTTTTATGGAATGCTGGTCTGATGACATGTTATTATCATTAAAAAAGCTTTTCAAAAAAGCGCAAACGTTAGTTATTGAAAAGAGTAATCAATGAGGTCAACTTAAAAACTTACCGATTTAAAAGAGGAAATGTCTTTTCAAACCCACGAACTGCCACATCTTTTTCTTTCATGGAAGAAGCGCTTCGTATAAGACTGCAAAGCAAAAGTCTTCATTATACTGGTGTAATTACGCCGAAGCGTGTAACGAGTGGCGGGGCCCATCTCCGCGGCTTCGGGTCTGGGCAACACAGCTTCAAAGAAACGTCCAGGATTTGAACCCCAGACCTACCTCACCCATAGCGATCTACTAACTGAGCTAACCGGCCGGTTGACTGCAAAGCATAGGAACATCAAGTGTTCGTTGATAGAAGAATCGCGTCTTCTTACTTGTAAAGAATTTTCGTCATGATGGTGAGGCAAGGAGCGCTGAGTGAAAATACAGAGCTATTCAAAACTTGGTTACATGGAAGCAACAAGAGAGGTCTGCGATATCGCGAGTATATGATGCTGACCTGGAAAAATAACAATTGTTAAAAGTTTTCTAACCTAACCAATCATCTTTTTAAGAAATCGTAGTATTTTCCACGAGCACCCAACTAGATGGCATCGGTATGGCAAAACTGGTTGAATTGTTGAAATCAAAGGCTAACTAATGGCTCTAAAACCAAGCTTAAAGCGAAATAACGTGTCGTTTTGTTTTCTAAAATACACACAAAACCAATTTTCAACTGAAGGGTGGTGCACGTTCTGTTCGACGCACCACTGAAACCAGCAAACCACCTTCTAAAAAAATCCGAGATGAATCAGTAAAAATGCCAATTGCCAAGAAGGTCTAAATAACCTAGAATATTTAAAATACAAGATCTTTACGTGATTTATCAAACTTTTTTGGGAAAAGTCAATATCTGGAGACCCAAAAAGAAACTTTTCAAAAATATGAAAACTAAGAAATTTTTAGTAAGTTAAAAAAATGTTACTTGATGATGAAACTGCAGCACATAGTAGAGAATCAAAGTGTTCTTATGATCACTGGATCCGCTCTCACAATATAAATCGTCCACGAAAGCAACCAATTCTGCTATCGTCGCGTCAACATCGACTTTATCCGTCGAATGAGGGCAGTAGGTGTAACTGCAACCGTTTTTTAAAAACTGAGTCATTTCACTAAATACAGTGACGACAGCCTCTGCCATCTGCTAGCGTCCGAACAAACTACAGGCTAATTTGCATTTCACATCACTATTTATTGTATCCTGAGTGATCAGTCAAATCACTGTTACAAATATCTGTTATAAGTAGATATTGTTCAGTCGGCATCTTAGTCCAACTACAATGCTAAGCAATCGGAAGAGAAGTCGGCCTCACGCACAGAAACCAAAAAAAAAAAAAAATGCAACGGTATTCATAATAACAACGTTACTCTTTGATTCGCCAAAAATCAAGGTCACGTTTTTAGGTTCAAAATTATTAAATAACCGTGTTACGTCATTGGCTCAACATTTCATTGATACGAATGACAACTAACTTTGAAAGCAACAAATCCTGTTTTTTTCAAACCACTTCACAATCTACGCACCAAGTACAAATGATAGCATGAAAATACAGTAAAATATTAACTTTTCAGCAGGAAGCAAACACTGTAACTGAAACACAACTGAAATGCTTTGCCAAAAATCGAATGACATATTAAACCTTGCAAAGCACAACTCACCTTGAATGTCCTGCTTCATCATCACATTCAATCAACATTGTACATCGGTTGCTTTCTACCGTCAAATAATTGCCCAAAAGATCCGTCAAAGTACTGATGATTGAACACTGGGAATAAGACACAGAAAAGAAAAAGTCGGGTGATATTACCTATCGGCCGTCCGCATTGTTATAGCATTACGTCACAATTGCAACAGTCCATACTCACGGCAGATAGTACACTTGACAAAAAAATTCTTCTGGCATTGCTAATTACCACAAATGAATTGCTTTTCGTCGCCTAAAGTTATGTGCCTAGACCTGCAGTTGTTTAACATTCTTTCATAATTAATAAAGTTGACAATGTCATTTTAGGTCGTATTTTGAGAATAGCAACGGACCACATACTGTATTATCATTTGCTTTGGGTATTTACTACAGCTATAAGGCATAACTGGTATGTGGTAGTGTGAGGGTATGTGACAAATATTCTATAAAAAAATCTAGCAATTAGAGAAAATTACAAGGGTCGCAAAACTTATTAACCACTGCAAGTTCAAAGCTACTTTAAAGTTTTTCGCGGCAACAGATCAACGAACAAAATTTTCAAATTCTACAATCTGCACATGAAAAAGTCGAGTCCAACCACACTTTACACAGCTAGTAGTAAATACTGCATCATAAAATAATCACCTTAAAATATACGTGTAAGGATAACAGGTAAAGCTTCCTCAACGGAATCAGAATCTTGTGTCGAAGTTCTGCAAAAATTAAAAAACACGGCTTTTCACGTAGAGTAAAACGCACCAAGGCTAAGCACGCAATTCAATGAAAACTAGCTGAAAATTTCATACGAAGTTTCATACCGCAGCTTTTTACCACGGTGTATGGGGCAGCGTTTGGAAAAAACTATTTGCTATGTGACCAATGTTTTTTGAGCTTATTTAGACCATTATTGGTCTGATATATCTAAGTCGGACCAAAACACACGCAAAAAATATAAGTCTCGGACAAACTTTGGGAAAAACGATTTTGTGACCCATGTTTCTTAAGCTTAGTTAGACCATAATTTGTCCGATATATATAATGGAAATATCCGACTTATATATCGGAAATATCCAACTTAAATTATATAACGGTGCACAAAATTAAAAGTTTGGATAAAGTGACGTAAACGTGTTCTTGAGAGTAACGTAAGATTATCTCAGTATTCGTCAAGCTAATATGAAGTAATCTTTTACCCAGACGAAATAACTACCTGGAAAAGACATTATTCGCAATTTGCTGATCATAGTCAATATGGATTTTCGATAATCACTTCCATTCCAAGTGTACAAATATCTGTAAAAATTATAGCTACTCCGTCACAAAATATGAGTACGTAGTTATAAAACAGCTCCACTTGTAAAGGAATCATGATTGCAAAACTACATGCGACTAGGGTTGAATCGAATTTGAATCCGCTCACGAACTGTTGATGAATTTAAATTTCGTTGTTTCAAAGTCAATGAATTTGAAAATTAGAAAAAAAAATGGATGAATCCAACCCCACATGCGACACAATATCGGTGATGAAACAGTACAAATAAAAAAGTTTTTTTAAACCAGAAAGAATCTTGTAAAAACAGCTGCATAATAGAATACAGCTTCTACCTCAGGAGCGGTAGACCTGAGATTCGATTCCAGGTCGAGTCAAACTAACGAGTTTAAGGTTAATATTCACAGCTTCCGTGTTTGATGTCAGCCTTTAAGAGACACTTCGGGCACGTCAATATGCTCACTTATTTTTCAGTAGGAAAAACACTTAATAGGATTCCCAACCATGTAAGCAATAAGGGGCTTCGTATAGTGCCTTCGTCCTAATTCGCAATTAGAGTATATGCTAGGCTTACCATACGTCCTCCTTTTGGAGGACGCAGCCTCCTTTTTCGCAAAAAATGGTTTGTCCTCCGAGGGTGCTAAAAATGACCCAATGTCCTCCTTTTCGGCATTATGGACAGTGAAAATGTCAATTCATTCTTGCACGAAAAATTTTGTGAAATTTTAGTTCAAACTACGGCCTGCGAACGTGATGACCTTTTTTTGCTCTTCACCCGATTTATGGCGGAAAATCGGGCATCTGCGGACGTGCTGACCATTTATTTATTTTTTTTTTTGCTCTTCACGTAATTTTGGGCAGAAAATTGAGCATCTGCCGACGTGATGACCTTCAAAAAACCTGTCCTCCTTTTGCGTAGTGAAAATATAGTAAACCTCGCATCTGCTGCAGAAAAAATATCCCGGGATAATGGCAACACTACCTTAATGTAACTACCCACATTGGTGGTGATTATTTACGAGATCGACAAAGTTGGAGCTGGGATACGGAATGGAATTAATTGACATCAAAATGCAACGTAAAAATAAGTGGTCAAGCAATCCAATCAAACCTTCATTATACTTGCGGTAATAAGCCAAAGCGCGTAACGGTGGCGAGCGGTTGGCGACACTGTGCAGATTTGACCGGCCCGGGATTCGAACCGCAGACTTCGCGCACCGATAGCGTGCGCTTAACCACTGACCTAACCGGTAACCAATAAAAAGAAAACAACAAGCTGAACCTATTTCGAGAAATTTTGCAGAAAAGCTTTCAATAAAATAGAAGTCCTCATCCAACAAACGCTTTTTATTGAAATAAATGCTATTGCATTAATTGTAAGCAAATCATATAGAAAAGCCCGTGTCATTGAAAAAACACCCAAATGCTTTTACCCATAGGCGTCCATTTTGTCTTGAAAAAGGCAAATAGTAGGGGGACAAAAAATTTTATACAACTTTTGTTTCCTGTGCATCGGGTGTCCTAGAAAAACTAAACCACTTCTTGTAAAGTATTTTTTTGGTGATTATAAACTCAAAATTATTCAAATTCTATACACCAGGAGTGGGCAATACTGTTTATACGAAGGGCCGCATGTAAAAAAATTTTGAAGCTGAGGGCCGCACTGATTAAAAAAGCAAAAAAGGTCTACACGTCCGCCGACGGCCTGTTTCACCACTGAAGATAAGTGAAGAGCAAAAAAAAAAAGATCTACGCGGCCGCAGCCCGCAGATGTCCTTTTGTTCACTGACATTCAGCGCGGAGCTAAACAAAAAGAAAAAAAAAAGGTCTTCGGCTTGATTCACGGTAGGAGTTCATATTTCTGAAACTGCCCACGGACCGCATAAAATGGTCGCGTGGGCCGCACTTTGTCCACTCTTGCTATACACAGTAATCCAAGTACTAGTATAGTATTTACACTTTTACATATCTAAAAAATTGGTCGGAAATTATGCGAGTACATGTATCGCCAAATCAAAAATGTTAATTTAAAAATTTCAGTATCACGAGCAAAGAGTGGTTTATTTCAGTATATACTTAAAATGTGGCCTCCATATACTCCCACAACTAAACAAAGGTGTTTTTTTCCAAAAAGAAATGCTCTTGCATCTTCTATTATGTTTATTTCAAACATCTACAGACTCATGACGTCACAAAGCGCATGCAACGAAGCTCTTATTAGACCTTTCCTCACAGAAATTTCCTCCGATACATTTTTTGAAACTTCATTTTTAATTTGGCAATACTAGCACAACTTGCTTTTAGATATTACGTAAAAGTGTAAAGAAATATAGTTGGATTACAGTTATGGAATTTCAATAATTTTGAGTTCATAATCATCGAGAAAATACTTAACAAAGATTAGTTCATTTTTTGGGACACCCGATATAATAAGGCGCAATTATCGCATGAATAAATTAGTAGTGTCATAAAAAATACACACTACAGGCGAAATATCAATAAAACTATCTGCTCTCCTAAACTTTCACCGTCGTATTATAGTGAGTATGTGCGAAGTTATTTGTTTTCAAAACGAGCGGACATAACGGGTCTACTCCCAGTCTTCTGACGCTCTGAAAAAAGCTCAAGCGGAATAGGGTTAAAAACGATTTCTCAAGGTACCAGTAGCATCGTCGCTGAACACACGCTGATGGTTTTCTTTTCGCCATTTAATA
Source organism: Trididemnum miniatum (assembly GCA_964006365.1). NCBI lineage: Eukaryota > Metazoa > Chordata > Ascidiacea > Aplousobranchia > Didemnidae > Trididemnum > Trididemnum miniatum. The sequence goes on from OZ023231.1 coordinate 18,337,103, forward strand.
GCGTGAACGTAACATTGCGACAAAACATTACTACGATTTTGTGTTTTTGTACTTTGAAACTGTTTTAGCTACTGCGCATGCATTTAACTTTTAACATACTGTAGGTATCAAAACACCGTGGGGGCTACACATATGTCGCCCCTTCGGTGTTAGACCCAAGGGGACGCAGCCCCCTGCCCCCGCCGGATCGACGCCTATGCCTTACCTATATAAAAATTCCTCGCAAACTGGCAAGCACTCTTGAATCATTGAACTGAATTGAAGCGTTGTTGTCATCAACTCCCTTCCTTTCTCAGTCTCTCCAGCGTTCGATAATATTTCTGCAAATACATTTAAAGGACTTTACATTTTCACAACCCAATACAACAGAAGGGTAAATCAATTACATCCATCAAAATATTCAAACGGGATCAAAGGTGTAAAAGACGAGGTAGGCTACCGATAATGAATGAAATGCAGCATAATGGTTAGGTCAAATGAACTGCACTCCAACGTCATTGTTGTTATAATAGGAAGAGAAAACCTCTTGTTTACAATGTAAACTCACCAATATTCAACCAATGATGCAGCCAAAAGCTGAGCCGTAACGCCACCGTTCGATCAGGAGTAATAGCCATTACATGCTGTAGCACTTTTGAACTGAGCATTGTGAAAGCTTGAGAACTCATCTCTAACTGTCCGATGTGGTTCAGCAGCTAAAAAAATAATTGTATTGTAGCAACAACTCTTGCATCTTTTATATTTCTAAACCCACAACACAAAGCAGAATTTGAGCTTAGGCAGTAGGTTACACAACAGTGGCCGTTGCATAAATCTTTTCTCCTTCAAGCATACGAAATCTTGGTAACAATTCGTCTCAAAAATTTGACGGAAAAACATCCAAACGCGAAATGACGGTAGAAAAGCCTTCGTTTTCCGTAAAACCAGCAATAGCGAATCTAAGCAACAATAATTTTACTTCATACCACTCTTAGTTTGGCTAAAACAAAAGATGACAACTAAAGAAACTTGTGCAATTTCGTTTTCACTTGCAGTTGAAACTTAGGCCGACACCATTTTGCATCAGGTGAGAGCCCAAGTTTCAACTTCGTAAAAAAAGGTGTTTTACTAGGTAAAGAGCAAGAATTGAAAACGCTTTACGTCAAACTGTAAGTAATTAACTTCAAGATACTTCTTGAAAAGAGTTGATCTGATGAATGGGCACCTTTCCAGATACAATGCTTGCAAATGGTTGTTCAACAACATTACTGTCGTGTACCATGGAAAAAGATGGTTTTTGCACCAACGAGTGCTTTTTCTAAAAAAAAAAAGTCAAACGTATTAAAATGTAAGATGAGTGGTTTTTACATGTTTCGGCGTAATATCGCAATTATAATGAAGATTTGATATTTATCATCAAAATATTAGAGAAGACTCTTTGGCACGACCAACTAGACATTTAGTCAGGGATTTAGTGTACAGGATCACTTAAGGATTACGCGTCTCAAATGAGTCAGTTACACCAAGTTAACCCAATCCAAATAGTCACGCCCTACAAAAGACAATATTTTTGAGCGGGTGGTACTATTCGGCATGACCGATTTGACGTGAAACCACTGGGCGTGATCGACTCGTCGTTGGGACGACTTGATATTAGGGTTGGAATAGCTGAACACTACGGTGACATTAGGATTAGGGCAGCTAGATACTTTCGCCGAATCGTCTCAACGCCGAGACGTCCAAACGTCGAGTCGTCCCAACGACGAGTCGGTAATGCCAAGTCGTCTCACGTCGAATCGGATTTTTGAGTGTACACATAATATATTACCGTGGACAAGGTTCTTATTTCTTGACTCAAACCTTCACTCAACAAATTGAGGCCATATCGCTGTTGTACAGTTGCAATCGATTTTTCCCATACTTTGTCCGGTTTAAAAAATCTTTTATATCTTCCTGACATCGATATCAACGCTGGGTGATAGATTCTAAAAGCACAAAATAAAATTAAGGCAACAAACAAATAAAAATCTTACCACTTTCCGATTGTGAAAAATTGTTGTTTCAACTGTGATAAATAAATCTCATGACTAATCTCAAAATTAGCAGTAACACCAACGCCAAGTAAAAAAATATCTATTATAATTTTTATATGCTTTAACGCAATGAAAACATCCAGGGAGTTTTTCTGCTTCGGCAAAATTTAAAAATGTCACCCAAGCTTTTAAGTTGTCGCATCGCCTACTTAAGAAAAAAAAACAAAAAAAAAACGATTTTTCAAACTTTACTAGAAATTAACAATTCGAATTTGCGCACCTGTATAACGAAAGTAAACCACTTATATGTGGTTGAGAACCAACTTGTCGTTGAAGTTCAAGGAGTTTTGCAATCCGGTAGTGAGTGACTACAAACATATGCTAATATAAAAACATAATCATCATTTAACATCTTGTCGTTACAGCAATCTCTATGGGGAATGATATTTTACATATAAATTGAGGTAGCATAGTAGCATTGATAATTAATCACTGTTTATTTATTTATTTTTTTTTTGAAGCCAATGAAGTGCCAAACTGTAGCAGTAAAATGGTATATAGCCTATATTGTTCCTTAAGTAGCAGCAGCTGACATCATTTTTCTCATTTTTGTTAGGCTACAAAGCATCTATCTGCAAAAACCAGGCCGTGACAAAATATAGCAAACCAGTTCTCCACATACTATTATCAAGAACGATGACGTCTGTGGTGGAGAAAAACAGTGAAAAAAGTGCCTCAATGCCACATTTTAAGCAAGTAAAGCTTTGATTCTTTCTGCATGGAATAAGCGCAATCGATTGACGAAGTTCACGCAATACAAAGAAGAAAATGGTAAAAAAATAAAATGTTTCCAGCAATAGCACTTACCATCACGTTTTCTAGTTAGCAAGTATAAAAGATGGCATAAAAATGGGCACAACGTGTCATTGCTAATATACCGAAAGAGCATTCCATAGACACTGTGGTATCTTGTTTTTGTGGGCACAAGATCAAAAACGAGGATCATCCATCGCAGTAACATGCTTTTTGTCTAAATAAAATCTTTACTAATACCACCATCATGATTTTAATTTCTCACCACATCATATTACCTGTAATTTCATGTCACTGATATGTATAAAAAACCTTTTTTCACAATTATATCGCAAAATGTTTAACATATTATAGTTACAGTGTTTATGTTTCTTCCACCTTTTTTGCTTGTTTATTCAACAGACCACTTTGCAACAAACTTACAGAGTTGCAAGTGAAAAGTTAGTAGCCCTAACAAGACTTGTTAAAAAAAGCTGGGACCATTTGCTTTTGAAACATGGGGTACTACTAAAAGCTGCAGGAGCACAAGCATCACAAGGACCGCTAGCGGCGCAATTGAGCTATTACTAAAAGCTGCAGAAGCACAAGGACCACTAGCGGCGCAATTGAACTATTACTAAAAGCCGCAGGAACACAAGGAGTTTAAGGAACTTAAACCTAACCGAACAAAACCCTACTGGAACCTAGCCCTAACCGAACCAACCATGACCCTCATTGAACCTAAGCCTAATGTGCTCCTGCAGGTTTTAGTAATACCGGAAACATGACAAAAGAATTGCAATTATTTCATACACAAAAAATCCATTAAAGCAAACAAAATTGAACAACCAACTACAAACTACACTTTTGATAAATTATAACAATAAAAACTGTGTAGTTAAAATTACACTCTGAAAAAACACGTTTGAAAAACAACAAATTGAATTAAACGAAAATTTCACTAAACTCTTGGGACAGTTGTTGTAAAATACTTACTCTAAGGGATTGAAGATCAGCACAAATTTTTGAAACTATCATAAGAATAGTATCTTCTGAAACACTTTCTCTTGGCAACAAAGAATGTATCAACGCATTGCAATCTAATTCACCTGCAAGTGCAACCGATTTGATACAAAAAGTGATCCCAACAAGAAGTTTTAAATTAAATTTTGAATCTAGATTTTTAACATGCACAAATCTCAAATGTATGTAACTTCAGCACAATAATTCCAAATATCAAGTATATATATACTAAGTTACATTATTTAAACATTATATGGCTGAAAAACAATTTCTTTTACATTAACAATACCAGAACAAAGCTGAAAATTTTACTTCAAAACTTGGTGCATTTTTACGCAACATCTTTAAAAACTAGCTCGATAATAGAAAATCTCTAATAAAGCTTTTTTTACACAAACTTAATTTTAAGTGCCTTTAATTCAGCTACGTTACATATCCGTGAGATGCTGTTGGTTAAAAAGTTGAAAAAATTATTAAAATGTGTTTCTCAAACCATAAAATTAATGTTTAAAAGCATTTTCGAAATTACCAAATTTTCCAGCAGATGCAACAGCAGCTACCCTGTGAATTTGCTCACATGAAAGTCCGATTCCAGTTGCACATTGCCTGAAATAAACAAAAAAAGAAGCAATTCATCACAGCTGCAGCATAAACCTCTTACTGCTTCAAACATCATTTCAAGAGATTGTAGAACCATCTTTGTGACTGACAACAACTAGACAGATGAAAAACCAAATATCCAAACAAACCAAAATTACTCAATTCATTGGCTAACAGTCCACCATGCAATATTATGTTAATGCTATTTTCATGAAAATTTTGACTTCTATTTTTCCTCTGTCAAGGATCACAACTTTCAGTGATAACTGCAGTTTACCTTAGGGCACAAGATGAAAACGTTTCTTAAAAATAAATGCTTTTGTGTTAAACCTTTGCAGCGATAAGTAGTCTACTCATATTAATAGAAAATGTTATACCTAAGTGTTTTTATGGATTCTCTAGTTTGAACTTTACTTCCTTTTAGAGCACTGTCATCACTTTCTAAAAATTTTACAATACGTTCCACAACAACTTCATCAGATGAACTCATACTGGTATTGCACAGCAAGTTACCTGTGCTGGGATTTTGCACAAGTATCAAACGAATAAAGTCAGCCTCAGAGCCTTCTTTTATTCTGCCCTAATCAATTAAAAACACACTATATACACTGTACAGCATCTGGCAGCCTGAGAAGCAGATGTTAAGTTCTCAATAATCCTGAACTGGAATGCAAACTGGCACAAAGGCATGCGCAAATACCAGTTAAAACTATACCTACATCAGTACATCGATACTCTTAAGCAGTAGCAACAAACAGACAAAGACGCTGATTTATTTAAAGATGTCAATCCCCAAACGCAAGGCTTATTACCTAACTCTGATTTATCAATGTAATGTTATGCCTATCAGCCTATATACACTAGCGTTTCTTATCTATATATACTGGCAAACTTTTTCTGTATAGTCTGGTTTACATTGTGCAGTAAGTAGGCTATAGAGTACACTGTACATCTAATACCACAGAAAGCCCAACTCAAACTGCAAATGCAATTGTCTACTGAGTAGCCTACCACACTAGCCTACTAATGCACTGTATGTATAATGTTACACTGTTACAGGAGTGGTTCTCAAACTGGGGATCACGATCCCCTTAGAATCCGCAAAGCAATTTCAGGGGGACCACAAAGAAGTCGCGAATTCTATTGAACTAGCCTATGCTTGATTGGACATCTGCAAATGTAATCTTTATTTTTACTCTTCACTTGATTTTGCGTTGCAAATTGGACATCTACAGATGTGATGACCTTCAAAGAACCTGTCCTCCTTTTGTGTAGTGAAAATGTGGTGACTCTAAGCTACACTACAACCGGTACTTCTTTTTGCTGCTAAACCAGGACCGTGAGTGCAGAGTGATAGAAAAAAATCTTTGGGGATCGTAAACAGGTAAAGCTGTAAACTACAAATTTTAAAAAAGTTTGAAAACCACTGTGTCACAGCATAATTGATATTCTATTTTCAAATAACTAGGCTCGATATGGGAGAAAATTCAACAATGCACTGTGAACGAGTAGTAGACTAGGCTACCATGGCACATGTAGTCTATATACAGTACCTGTGTTCAGAAAGACAATTTGAGACCAGTAGATTAAATCAGGGGCAGTGGCTATTTGTACAGGCTCGTACAAATAAGTGCTTGGTTTCTTTTATCTCTTTGCGCTCTACCAGTTCTACAAGAGCGTGACGAAGTAATAAAATATACTGAAGAGACAAATGTTACACAGTTACTTGCCCGCAAAAATAGTCACTTCTTAAATCAGGCAGTTTGTACTTTTGAGCTAGACTACACAGCAGGCTACAGCAGGGGTGACGAACCTATTTGCTATCGCAGACCACTTTGTCACTTACCAGTACCAATGAGCAAGCAGGTCGCATAACTTCTTAGGCAAAGACCTAATCTATTACATCTATCATAAAACCTGTTCTGTGTTAAAAATGAAAAAATTGTTCATCAGCAGCAATGAGCAACCAAAAGTAATACTGGTACCATGAAAATCCACCTACAACCTTTTGTTTTTTTGCTGAAGACATTGAAATAAACAGCTATTTAAATATTGATTGAAAAACAGAGTAACAAATACCGGTACTGGTATGATACCTTAAAAAAAGCAGTAAAATTTGCATATAGGCCTATGGTACCAGTACTAGGCCTACAAGCCCACCAATTCATTTCTGCAAACTTACATAACCCCTGCTAGCCTACTACTGCACGGCAAGCTAATCACTCAGTCACTCACTCAAATTGTTACTCGTATTCTGCACTATACAGCTTTACTGACGTGCAAATCAAAAACACAGTAAGTCCATTTTTTTCGTTTTTGAGATTTTTTCATCAATCGACTAAAAAACTATGATACACGTTCCCACCAACTTTGGGGACAAAATACCCACAAATAAAAAAGATAACCGACAGTAAGCAGGTAAGTTCAAAATGCCTGTATTGTCGAGCATTGTTTACGCGTTAAAACAAGACAAAGCACAGTGGACTTTAGATCCATGGAGCATGGACTTATCCATGGAGAGTGGACCATGGACTTAGCCTACTAGCATATGATCTGTCTGGTTTTAACGTGTAAACAATGCTCGACAGTACAGGCATTTTGGACTCACTGTGGACTAAAAAGTTACCGTAAATAAAAAGAATTGGACTTAAAAACTTGCACCAAACAAAGAATAATAGTAATTTTGTACCGGTATTTCTCGAAAATTTGAGCAAAATCCCCCTCGAATTGTTGCCTTAATTTAAAAAAGTTCAACTCCAGATAGTTTTTTGCTTTTTTTTAAAACTTCATTTTTGGACTTACTGTGTTTTTGATTTGCACGGCAGTATAGGCCTACTGAAGCTGTAATGGACTATGAGTTACGTCATTATTATTATTATTACATAACAATGGATGCACTGCTGAATCCTGAGACAGATGAAACAGTGAAAGGCTTGTACTGTACGTTGGTTTGATATGATTCTTATGTGATATGCATGGTTCAATCGTGAGCTCAGCTTTTGATAGTGCATCGCAAAGATTAGAGGGGGAAAAGAAAGTTCAAGAGTACTCTGGTAGCCTACTGGTCTTGTCAAAATGTTTGCAGGCTGCATGAAACTCTTTTGCGGGCCACATGTTTGTCACCTTTGGGCTACATGTATATGGCACTGGTGCAGCTGTGTAGAACACTGAAAAGGTCAAACTGCAAGATTCCTGAATCCTAAGGAAGAACCTACCCTACACTATCGTGGCGTGTACCTTTACCTGTTAAGGCTTCCCATTGTCTCGAAATTATAACTGTAGCCCCAAGACAAAAGAGAGTACGACACATCACTGAGCCAACATCCTAGACCGGTGCAACCTACACTAGTCTGGTCTACAGTTTTGTCTCTATTCACTTTAGGTTATTGTCATCATTGAATCTAAACTACCACCTTTCCCATTCCGAAAAAGCAAGTCAAATTTGGCGCCAAAAAATCTTCCAAAAATAGTGAAGTTGCGGAACGTGCCCATTGTTTACTCCGTAACCATCCGTCTTTCGTCAAACCTGCAGCGCTGCAGGTCCACCAGGTAATCATCCAGAATCAATCGGTTTGAGTGACTTGTCTTTTGTCAACCTGCACAACCAGTTTATTTGTTGTGCCGTTGGGATGGGCACTGAACGGGATTTCCCTATCTTGGTGTGGTAGACACTTAGACAGGCAGAGCTGAGCATTCATAGATGGGCGCGATACTCAATTTTTGAGTTAATCGATATCGATACACGATGCTTGAAAATAGAGTTAATCGATACCGATACAAGATACTTTGAAGAGGTGTTAAATCGATACCGATATCGATACTTGTATCGCCGATATATCTATATTTTGATCTGTCATCTGTCTACCATACTTGTATCGCCGATACAAGTATCTCGATACAATATCAGGAAAAAAAATCAATTAAAAAATTGGTATACAAATGAAAAAAACTGCTACAAGTTTGCAATCTGCCGACAATTGCAAAACGTAAAAATATCACGTGTTGTTAAACTTACCATATTTTTGCAATTACAAACCGGGACAATACCGAACAAGCACAGTGCTAATGATAAGCATAATTATAGCTGTTTGTTTAATTTGAAAAAGCAGCTCCTTGCAAATGGGTGTTTTTTCCTACTAAAAGTATGTTAGCTCTTTCAACAATATCGTTTATTTCCATTTTTTTACAATGAAAATGCGTTTCTGAATTGCCGTTGTTTCGTAAAAATAGTAACTGCCCTGATTTAAAATAAATGTTCTGCAATTATTAGCTGTTGCTATCATACCGATATTAAACATCTCCTCTCTACCTAAGTTATAACTATCAAAAAAGCTTACAAATAAACTGAAATCTACGAAAGCGATCCACTAAACTAAACTTTGCCGCGTGGTCTCCGGCCCCCACCCCCAAAACAGTGATGAGTGAAAGTCTGGTACCTAGAAGCGCAGTTAAGTACTTAGGCCTATGCACTGAGACAGGATCTGTTGGTTATAAGTCTAAATGAAACCGTTTGGTTTTGACTTCAACATTAACCCCAGTTTTGTTTCACTGCTGTAGCATTTTCGCTTGATAGCAGGTTTGTCTAAAAGCTTTGCAGCAAGTGCTAAATCTGATTGTTTCCGCTAGACCAGTGGTTTTCAAACTTTTTTAAAATTTCGACTTTTCGGTCCCCAATATCGCATATAATAGCCTCCCCAATCGACATGCTTGGCCCCCCAATCAACAAGCTTACTTTTTTGAAGACAGCGGTTTTTGTGCTTAATTTCAAACTTTGCCACCCCCCCTGATAAACGCTTGGCCCCCCTAAGTCGACTGCTCTGGCGCCGGCTCAACATTGGTTTGACCTGACTCAGAATCAAAACCCAATCCACAGCTACCGAGGCGGACGCTCATACCACTCGGCCATCTGAGCTGTTAATTGGGACGTGTTACCATTTCACAATTAACGTCCTTCAATGGCGTTACGAAACAGTTGCAATTAGGCTGGTGATGAGAGAAATTTGCGGACAGTACGTCGCTTTGAATCAATGAGAGAATTTGCTTCATTTCACATTCTTCAGAAACCGTAAATCAGTGGTTCCCAAAGTGGGGGTAAATTACCCCTCGGGGGTAATATGCGATTTTTTCGGGGGTAACGCGTAACCAAAAAAATCAGTAAAATATGTGTTGTTCTGTGTTATGTCACGAGCGCATTGCAAAATGAATTTTTCACCTGAACTACGATCAGCATTAAATTAAACAATGGCTGCCATCAGTAAGGGCAGGCTCGTATTAATAATCTGTTGCCTTTCGTTTGTGATGTCACATATGAGTTTTGTTTATTCTGTGTATATGGTGACTGTTACGGCCAAATAAGACGTTCCCTTTAAAATGTTAGCCATACTTGACTGAACGCTGCGATCTCATAACTCCCGAGATAAATGACGATCCAGGCGAAAACATACAACTTCGCCTTTTTTGCAACAACCAACATTTAACAATATTGAAATAACGAAATTGTCATGCTTGAGTTGTCGTGTGATAAACGCTGTTTATGAAACTAATTGAGTTGTTCTGTAACAGTCGCAAGTTGCTGCTTGTGAGCGCTTTAGAAATAGAAAGTTTTCTTCGTTATGTTCAATGTTTACTAATTTGTATTTCTTTCTGCAGACTAATTATATTATTATTGTAACATTTAAGCAAAGAGAAGTTGTGGTGCTGGCCGGTATGGCCAAGAAGCGCAATTATTCTGAAGCATTTCTCGCTTATGGTTTTGTCAACTTGCCTGACAAAGGGCAGGACCGTCCCCAGTGTGTTATCTGCAACAAGGTGCTGACGAACGAAAGCCTGAAACCATCGAAACTCGAGGCTTACTTGAAAAAGTGTCATCCTACTTTGCAAGAACAGGATAGAGCTTTCTTTGAACGCCGAGCAAAACAGCTAAAAGGAATTCAATTCGGAGCTCAGGGAAAGAGTGGCCAGCAAATTCTTGCTGGTGTCGAGGCTTCGTACATTGTCGCCTACAAAGTGGCGAAGCAGCAAAAAAGTCACACTATTGCAGAAAAGCTCGTATTGCCTTGTGCCAAGGCAATGGTGGCAAAGGTATGTGGCGAAGACCAAGCGAAAAAACTGAATGCTGTGTCCCTGTCAAACAATACTATTCGTAGGCGGGTGGATCATATGGCTGAAGATATACTTGCACAGGTGATTGAAGAAGTTAAGTCTAGTCCAGTCAAGTTTTGTCTTAATTCGACGAGTCCACAGATATCAGCAGCTGTGCCGTTCTGCTAGGATTCATTCGTTACGTTTACGTTAACATGATCAAAGAGGAATTTCTCCTTTGCGAAAATCTTACCACGACAACAAAGGGTGAGGATGTGTTTAATACTGTGAGCCGTTTTTTGGAGAGTAACGGGCTGGACTGGCGTCGTGTTCAGCAAGTGTCCATCGACGGTGCACCTGCTATGATGGGTGGCCAACGCGGATTCAGAGGTTTTGTGAAAAGAGAAAATCGTAGCATAGAAGTGGATCACTGCGCCATTCATCGGTATTCCCTCGGGTCCAAGACACTGCCAGCTTCCTTGAAAGCCGTTTTCAACGATGTTGTAAGAATCGTGAATTTCATCAAAGCGAAGGACTTGAACTCCCGTGTATTCAAAGAACTCTGCAAGGAAATGGGAGAAAGTTACGAAGTCCTTCTGTACCACACAGAAGTGCGATGGCTCTCGCGGGGAAGAGTGGTAAGTCGAGTAGTGGAACTTCGTGAAGCTATCCAGTGTTTCCTTGTTGAAAAGAATTCAGATCTGGCTGCCCATTTCTCTGACACAGCGTGGCTTTTACGATTGTGCTATTTGGCTGACATCTTTGGCGAACTCAACAAAGGGAACTTAGCTCTTCAAGGAAAGAACACTACCATATTGGATGCGCGTGAATCCATTTCGTCATTTATCAAGAAGCTCAAACTGTGGAGTAGGAGGATCTCGAGGGGAGTTGTGGCACAGTTTTCAACTTTGGATCAGTTTATCGACGACAACGAGGAAGGTCAACAGTACCTAGATGCGTCAAAGCATGAAATCCAGGAGCACTTGGATGAGCTTGTCAATAACCTGGAACGTTGCTTTCCAGACCGAGAAACGGCATCTCTTCAGTGGTGCATTCAGCCGTTTTCAGCAGATGAGGACCAGGTTGCGGATGACGATTTTCCAGCGAAGGAGGAGTGGATCGCCTTGAGAGTGAACCAAAAGAAGAAGGCGGAGTTTCAGCATACAGATCTGCAAGCTTTCTGGATCGCACAGCTCAGCGATGCACCAACACTGGCAGAACGAGCGTTGAACATCTTCACATCGTTTTCGACAACATACTTGTGTGAGAAGGGCTTTTCAACTGTGATGGGTTTGAAAACGAAAAAGAGGAATAGGCTGAGCTTACAAAACGATGCACGTATTGCACTGAGTGTTAAAAGTGTTACAGAGCCAAGGATTACAGCACTGGCCGCGCAGATGCAACCACATCCGTCACACGGAAAACCTTTTTCGTTGGAGTGACTATTTCTAAAGTTAATGAACAGTACCGAAAACGATGTAAATACAAGCAATCGAGCATAATGGTTGTGTTCTTTTACGACGCGAAAAATGGTGGGTAATAAGCATAATCGCTACCTTGAATTGGGTAACGGCTCGAAAAAGTTTGGGAACCACTGCCGTAAATGAACACGCAGTCAACACCTGTGGGGTTATTACAGGATTTTATGCGTTAGCGAGCGATTTCTCTCGCTAATTCTCCTCGGAGGAGAAATTCTCCGAGCGGCAGCCGAGATAACGAGCTCGCAAGGTTGGGATTACAGGTTGCGCTCGCAGAAAGAGCAGCTACTCGGTAAATCCGAGCGTCTCGGTAACTGCTCGGAATGTATAGGCTTGTTGTGAGGTGCTAGACTGGCAGCTGCTGTTTGCTGGCTATCGCCTAGTTTAGTGCCAAAACTGTGCTAGTATTACAAAGTTGGGATGGTTTTAACTTGGTTATAGGTAAGAGTGTATGCAGTAATGGTGTCTACAAATGCGTGGGCTTGTTGTGAGGTGCTAGACTAGCAGTTGCTGGCCGTGGCCTCACACAGTTACTTGTGGAAGATAACATTACTTCATGCTCTCCGACCAATACTCCGACTAAGTCTGCAGCCAACGCATGCTTGCAATAAGCCTACTAGCACAGTTTTAGCACTAGACTAGGCGCTAGCCAGCAAACAACAGCTGCTAGTCTAGCACCTCACAGCAAGCCTATACCGGTTCATCTGTAGACACCATTACTACATAGCCTACACTCTCACCTGTAACCAAGTCAAAACCATGCCATCTTGATAATACTGGCACAGTTTTAGCACTAGACTAGGCGCTAGCCAATAATCAGGTGCTAGCCCACTAGTCTTAGTTTGATGTGTATGTATGCGTATGTTGACTATGCTTTGCATTTTTCTTTTTTGTTTTGTTTTTATATTTTTGAAAGTCTGATTTTTTCTCTTGACATATGTCATGTTCGAGATAGAGTGTAGCGACTTGATGAGCCTTTGGCTCTTAATTCGCATGCATGAATATACTTGAACTTGAGTCCACCATCTCACAACAAGCCTGGGAGTTGCATAAAGCTCTAGTTGTGTCATGAACTGGGTGCTACCTATTGTGCATAAACTATGACCTAAAAAAACGCGCTCTGCCATGGTTATAGTTGTGTATGAAATTGTCGCTCGGTAACTTGACGTGCTCATTTTTTTTCTCGCTACTTGCCGAGCGAGTTCGCCAGTTCGGAAAATCCTGTAATCCCGAAAAACGCGTTAGCGAGGAAAAATTTTTTACCGAGCAGTTTGCGAGCTCGCAAACCGCTTAACGAGCATCCTGTAATAACCCCCCTGATAAGATTAATCGTGCTCAAAAACAGAATCGAGATACTTGTATCGGCGATGCACAAAAACATGCTTAATCGATATCGATACAAAAGTATCGCGCGATACGTATCGCCGATACAAGTATCTCGATACTGCCCATCTCTGAGCACTAGGTACTTTAAAAGTAACAACGATATTGGTACCGATACTTTGCTTAAACAGTACCGTCGGTACCGACAACGGTACATTTTTAAAAAAGTAACGACGATATCGTTACTTGGTACCGATTTTTGGTACTTTTCTAACGAAAATTTTTTTCTTAAAAATCAGTTTTTGTTTTAGTTTACCAGTTTACGTCTTGCAAAGCAACGAAATTAAAACCTTATCAAGCTTTTTGTCGCATCTGATGCTAGTGTAAGATCTTAGTTGTAGTCTCGCGCGAATCTTGTTACTGCAAGCGAACGCGTCGGTTATATCAACAAGGCGACAGCGGCACGCTTACTGAAACAAGCATTCTCATGTATGGCAACACAACATGTATAATCTGTTGATCTCCTGCATTAGATATGAGGCTAGGTATAGGTAGAGTTGGGCAGTACCGCGGTACAAAAGTACCGCGGTGCTGTAACGCGGTACTTTTTTAATACCGTTATCGGTACCGTCGATATTTTTAAAAAATGTACCGTTTTTGGTATACCGTCGTTACTTTTTAGACCGTTTTGCTCGATATTTCGATAACTTTTTTTGAGTAAACTTAAAGAGAGCAAAATTTCCGGAATTTTCCGCTAAAAGCATCTTCGAAAAGTACCGTAGATCAGTGTCGGCAACCACCGGGCTGCGGCCCCGTGCCGGTCCTTGCGAAGTTTGCTACGGCATGATCTGTACGCGTTTCCAGGAAAAAATGCTTTGAATTTGAAAAAATTTTTAACGTTAGACGCAAGTTTCGTACGTTATTAAATAAGTACTTGATAGCTCGATATCGAGCAAAACAGTATGGCAAATTCTTTTAAAATCATAAAATTGACCAAATTACAAAGGCAAATCTTTTGATTTAAAAAGAAAACATTTGATTATGCCGTCATTTTATCGTAAATCTTGCGTAAATCAAATAGCGCTAGGCTAATTCAGGGCGTAAGACGCCTATTGGTGTTGCGGCATTTGAAACTTTCAGTTACACGCTTTTCCCTATGTCTTGCGACCCAATTTCGCTGCAGCAAAGTTGCCAGATAATAACGTATCGCGCTGAGACAAAACAGGTAGTCTTTTGCTGACAAAACGACTTTTCGGTACTTTTGAGGCAATCATAAAATCAAACAGATAAAACTCTTTATCATCGCTTATGTCTTTGAAGTAGGGATTCAGATCGAAGAACTTGCCACGAAACCCTGACTCCAAGGAGGTTTACAGTACAATAAGATTCAGACATATTAAGCTTACTGTTGTTATATTCGCAGTCAATCCGAAAAAAGCACAAAAAAATCAAATCTTCATTATACTCCCCGTAATACGCCGAAGCGTGTAACAAGTTTGTTGGGCCTATTCGCGCGGGTTGTGACAAACTTTTCTGCTCTCCAGGGCGAGTTTCTGATGATGATACTGCGTATACCTAGCCTCATAACTAACGGAGGAGATCAACAGATTAATACATGTTTCCATACATGAGAATGCTTGTGTTAGTGAACGTGCCGCTGTCGCCTTGTTGATATCATCGACGTGTTCGCTTGCAGTATCAACATTCGCACGCGACTACGACCAAGATCTTACACTATAGTACCAGATGCGACAAAAAAACTTGATAAGGATTTATTTTCGTTGCTTTGCAAGACGTAAACCAAAACAAAAACTGATTTTTAAGAAAAAAGTTTCATTTGAACAATACCGAAAATCGGTATCGAGTAACGTTATCGTCGTTACTTTTTTAAAAATGTACCGTTATCGGTTCCGACGACACTTTTTTAGCAAAGTATCGGTACCGATATCGTCGTTACTTTTAAAGTACAGAGTGCCCAGCTCTGGGTATAAGGAGTAGGCCTATCCTCTTGTGGCGGATACCTTCGCGTTGAAAGGCAGCCTAATATCTTGTCAGTATTAACGCGCGCCGCGCCTCTTGAATAAATTCGCACAAGATTGATTGAACAAGCAGTGTATTGGCAGTTGAAGTCAGTGTCGACAGCAAAAGGCAGCGGAACGGTAACTAAAAACACAACACACGGTCGTGAGTTACAGAAACACAATGTGATACAGTACAGAGTATACGCATTACCTGACTGTGGGGCAAGATAGTTCTACAGCACTGAACGAAACACAGTGTGCTAGTCGCAATTGACAAAATGTACCAGCAATATCCAATTCCAAAGCAGAGCTAAAACAGTGAACAAGCGTGAAACACAGATCCACAAACGCGAAAACACAGGGAAAACAACAAGAACATACCTGACTAATGCAACATAAACTCTATTTGTAAGTAGGACAATAAAAAATCCAATTGCCAGCATTAACCAGTAACTAGCAGTTTCAAATATTTCCTTAAGCCCAAGATACTCATTAAACCTCAAACCATGATCTAAACATCAGCAACTATAAACCACTATTCCCATCACTTCCACAGGACTGACGCAGAGATCGAACAACAAGCACATGCTACAACTTCACTAGACTAGACTAGTTAGACCACCAGAACTATTGCTTTAGTCAGACGTACAGGCCAGTGTTGCCGTTTAAAATTGAACGAAACGGATAGGCTGAAAGGAGGAGTTAGCATACCACAACACAGAAAAATAAAAGAAAATAGATCCGTCATACAAACAAGAATAGTGTCGTATCGCAGGGTTTGCACAATCGCTACACCTCTATCGTCATCAGAAACTTGCCCTGGAGAGCAGAAAAGTTTGTCACACCCCTGCTTATCTGGCTACGGTGCTACATTTGAACAATACTAAGTAGGCCTACGAGAAAGAACTTGTGGCCTGTATAGGCTACGAAAAAATGTTGCAAAGGTTTTTGCTGTGCGAATTTCATCATTGCATTGAAGAAAAATGTTTTTATTTTTAATGCCACTTTCAGTAGAGATTGGTACATCACTAGCAGCATACTCAGAACTTTTAGTTGAATCAAAATCTACATTTTTCTCAGACTTTGCAGGTCTATAGTTTTACTTTGATTCAATGACACAGAAATAATTTTTCCATGTAGTACGTCTAAACCAGCGGTCTTCAACCTTTTTTGCACAATCGCCCCTTTTTGGAAAGTGAGCGTCTAAATTGCCCCCACAAAGCATTGATGAGCAAAAGTATAAAAAGATCTACTCGCCAGCAGATCTACCATTTTTTCACTGAAAATCGGTGAAAAGCAAAAAAAGATGTGTATGCGGCTCGTAGTTTGCCCAGCTCTGGCGTTGAGAATTTTTTTTACAATTTTTATAAAGTTTCGTTATTTGCAACACATTGTAGGTCTAAAAGTTTTTGAAAGATCATTACATATGTTGCTAATAAATCTGAATTTATTTCTACAAATTTACCACGGTTTGGAGACCTCTATAATTAAAACCCAACAGTTCGTCTCACCTTATTTTATTCAAATAGACTAAGATAACCCTAATGATCCCTTCAGGGTGAAACAGACTGTTGGGTTTTAAATAGATGTTATTAAACTGTGGTGAGTGAATTTGTATATGTGCTCTAACTAAACTCAGTTATCGAGCACTTTTTGAAACACTGATTCGGATTGTTATTGAATATATTTCTATTTAAAAATCAATTGTTAACAATATTGGTTGCAGAATTCGTCTATAACGACACCTCTAGAGCAGCGTTTCCCAAACTGAGGTAGGCCTACGCGTACCACTTGCAGTAGGCCTACGCAAAGGATTTGCAGGTGGTACGCAGTGGCAATTCTAGCACCCAAAAAGTGGGAGGGGGCACTTTAGGGCCAAGATGGATTAAGGTAAGGCCACTGAAAACTGTGTTTGAGAGGAAAAGACTAAGTTCAAAAAGACTTGCAATTAAACTTAAAAAGTAAGCTTATTGCAATATGACACACTATATACCTATATACCTTTACTATTGACATTCACTACAACATAAGATGGCAAAATGGTCAGAGCGTCGGTTTATGGAGCGGTAGACTCATGGTCTGACTCCTAGACGAGTCAAACCAGTGTTTGGACCAGTGCTTCTCAAACTGGGGATCGCGGTCCCCTTGGGGTTCGCTAAGCAGTTTCAGGGGAACCGCAAAGAGGTCGCGAATTTTTGATAAATCAACCCATTGAATTGTGCTTGATTGGACATCCGCTGACCAGATAACCTTTTTTTTGCTCTTCACTTGATTTTTCGTGGAAAATTTTGCCCGATGATTTTTCCACCCATGAAAAGGATTCTTTTTCTGATCTTTTTTGTGATGGTAGATAGAAAAATAAATTTGAAACATCAACCTACCCAGCTTCTGGCTTCACTGCCAAACTGATTTCCCAAAAATTTCTACTCTTAGAACTGGAACCAAATCTTCGTCTCAATCTGACAAAAACTCAGTAACATTGACGAGCTTGTTGCGCAGAAGCAAGTGCATCCATCTCATTGAATACGAAATGGAAATGATAAT
Source organism: Trididemnum miniatum (assembly GCA_964006365.1). Classification (NCBI taxonomy): domain Eukaryota; kingdom Metazoa; phylum Chordata; class Ascidiacea; order Aplousobranchia; family Didemnidae; genus Trididemnum; species Trididemnum miniatum. The sequence goes on from OZ023231.1 coordinate 18,354,977, forward strand.
TTAATAAGTTGCCTTTTTTCTTTCAATAAACAACACGTCATAAACACATTGTGCGAGTGTTATTGTAGTTGAGGTATTTTTTATAAGCATCTTTAGTTTTTATGCTGAAGTGGTACGGTGAGTTTTTGAAATTGTTTTAGTGGACCGTTCATAAAAAAGTTTGGGAAACCCTACTCTAGGGGATTTAAAAAAACTGCCGTTACAGGCGAATTGACGTCATAGGCGCACGCAGGGGGGCTACGGTTCCAATGTCCTCCCCTCTTGGCCTTGTAATAAGGTGCTAAAATCTAACTTTTAGTCCATAATTTCTCAAACTAATAATGGTTGCAGCCTCCTTTCATTTTTTTAGCCAAGCTTCTGCTTTTAGACATAAGCTGCGAAAACATTTTTGCATTGTCTTTAGTGACTGCACTCACTGCATGCCCTTTTTCGATAAAAAAGTTTGCTAAAATGAGTGTTTTTTATGTGAAAACCGCAAAAATCGTTGGCGGCTGATATTGCGTCCAAACGCTCAGTGTCGGATTTAAGTGTTGGAGTGCCCGGGGGACCAAGTTTGGTGGGGGCCCATCAGCGGGGCCCCCAGGATTTGTCGAAGAGGGGGGCCACAACCAATTTCTGGGGATAAAAAAAAACAGCCGCCGGAGGCCAAGAGGGTGTGGGGGCGGAGCCCCCAGCCGCTAACGAATTTTTACGGTTTTCACATTTTAGCACACTTTTTTATCAAAAAAGGGCATGCAGTAAGTGCAGTCACTATGGACAATGCAAAAATATTTTCGCAGCTTACCGACGGTATGTCTAAAAGCAGAAGCTTGGCTTAGATAAGTAAAAGGAGGCTGCGACCATTATTAGTTTGAGAAATTATAGACCTTATTACAGGGCCAAAGAGAGTTCGCATTGCACCGTGCCTCCCCTCCCCTGCATACATCTATGTGCCCCATTTTTGAAGGAGTGAAAATTAAATCGTTTATTTTAACAAAATGGATTTCCCGTACGTGACGTCACCAAGTTACAACGTCAAGTTACAACATTTTGCCCCCACTTTTTTGACCTTGGCGGTGCCACTGGTTCACACTAATTCAAAAAGTGACGTAGCGTGAAAGAAAGCGCATGCAACAAAAAGGATAAACGTTGAATCATGTCAGTCAAAAACCGACAAGTTCTTGCGGAATAAAATGCTTCGCAAAAACAGACGAGTAATGAACGTTGCGTGTATGCTTGCAATTTACATGTTTCATTTGGGAGAAAATGATGTTTTTAAGTGGGTGAGAAAAGAGTGGGTAATAATAGTTTGGGTAGATTTTTTATATTCGTATAGTTGAATATGGCTCAGACAAGATTAACAAAATACAAAAAACTCAAAATTGAAAAAGTACGATATGCTGTTTTGTGATATTTAGAGAAAAAATTATCGATGGTAGTCGGGCCTTTTTAACAACAACAACTGCGGTTTTGGGATAGCGAACAGCGACCAACAGATCGTGTTCGAGAAACAAGCAAGATACAAATAAGACAATTTACAATCTTTCCAAACATCAAAGATTTTTTTTACTGCTGTGGTCCATCATCGATGTATGATTTGGTACTGCTCGGAGTTGCTATGGTGAGCTACCTTTTTGTGGATTGTTTGTTTGTTTAGTTGCATATTTATCCTCCTACCACGATAAAGCGATCAAAGCGCTATCGTCATAGCCTATGACGAGCTCGCTTAGAAGTTGCCGGCCATCTGTTTACCCCACCAAGATGGGGAAATTCCGCTAAGTGCCTTTCCCAACGGCATAATAAGTAAACTTGCGGGCTTGTTCTCCACACTGTCCCTTTAATGCTGAGCGGCAATTTTAAGCCATTGATTTTACCAGACTAGGAATCAAACCCAATTAGTCTACAGTTCCAGACGCAAACACTCTAACCACTGGGCCATCCGAGCTGTATCGCTGCATTTCTTACTCCATTCATTTATCTTTCTATGGACACTTGCGCTAAGAGGGGAGGATCGGGCAAATGTCCCCGGGCCCACGCCGGGGATGAGTGGCTTTATTTTTTTTTAAAAGGAGTTTATCACAACTGAAAGCACAATTTCTTTTGAAGTAAAATATTCGCAACAACATTTTTTATTAACACGTAGGTCTTTTAATTTCAACAAGGTACACTCATAGGGTCCCCCTGCCTATGCAACTGTTCGTAGCCTACCCGTCAAGAATAAGCAAGCAAAAAAAGAGAAAATTATTTTCGCGACAAAATTAATGCATGGTACGTTTACAGTTTTTAGTTACAGGCTATAGCCTGTACGCCGGTCACTGGTCAAGCGAATTTGGCAACACAATTTCAAACTTGACCAAAGGAAGTGATCCATGGCGTATGCAAGGGGCTCCAATGTGGCCCGCCCCTCTTACCACAAGTTTTCTCCGACTCAGGTTCTCTAGGCCTATAATGCGCAAATATTGTACCGGTAGCTCTGATGCACCAAAATTTTTGATAAATTTTCACTTTCAGCAGCGCCCTTACGCGGATATTTTAAGCTGTTTTGATGATTCTGTAACGATCTTCGATTTCAATCTTCAAGGTTGTTCAGAAATTATATGTCGCCTTCCGCCTTTGTTGTCATTTAAAACTGATCAACTTAGAGGAATTTCTATTAGGCACAAAAAAGGTTGCAAAACTTTGCCCTGTTAATAACATTTAATACGAAAAACGATACATTCGACGGTTATTTTGTAATCAAAGGCGCATAGCAAAGCGATTGGGCGAATTTCTATACGAATTAGCAGTAATTGGACACCAGTGACAAAAGAAATTACTTAAGGGAGGCATTGGTCTTTGAAAATTAAGGATAGAAAACAAAAGACAAGCGAACGAAAGTGTCTTTCAGAAACATTTAAACACGATATTTGAGCGTTTCAGTTGTAGCAAGTTGTAATATCTTGTTTAAGCTTGTAAATCTCTGTTCAACATACTATGAACAATGCTAAGAATGATTGTAGACATTCTGGATGACAGTGTAAGCAAAAGTGATCAATTCCGGAAGCGGAGGAAGTAAAAAAGTCAATTGTGTCGTCAATAATTAATCACTATTAAAAATGTGCTTACAAAATTAAGATGATTTAAGATAAGTTGAAGATTTTAAATAACGTAATGGTAGTCTGTGTTCAAACTACCCCAAAACACCAGACATGCGCTAACTACTTTTACACATCATGTGCTGGCAAGCTTTGTTGCGGATGCATTTTATGAAGTTCACGAATCCGGTAAGATTTCTGTAAACCTTACATTGCGTATCTGTAATTGAGCTAGAGATTAACGGTCATCTTCAATGATCTGAAGTAAAAAAGAGAGCTCAAATGCCAATAAAGAAAATAATACAGAATATGTAAGTTGCTAGTTTGCAAGAAGTTCCCGCCATATGTTGATGTTGGAATTTACCACTATTAAAACGAAAGCGGGCTGTCAATTTTCAAACAACATTCTGCTGATAAAAAGTTGATCCTTAGACGATAAAATGTTTTATATGTATTACCGTAAGTTTCAGGCGTGTAAAAACGCAATAGCTAATTGTAAGTGGAACAATTTCAAATAGAAAGAACATAACTAACTTACATCTTCAAGGAATGGAAGACTGAACAATGATGAATCAGTCTCCTTCTTTTGTACCATGGCAAAAGTACCAACTCAGAGTAGTTTTATAGCGTTGACAATAGCACCAAAAGTAAACCGCAACGTCTGCCCAAATGTTTTTAGTTCTTTCTTGGCTGATTTACGTAATTAAACTCAGAATCAAATTTTAAAATGAACATAAACTTCGAGGCCTGCAGATGTAATGATGCGTTTCGCTCAAAACCTTTTTCTCATCACAAAATAAATATGTTTCAATTTCACTATAATAGCCTATTTTGTCAGTGAGAAGAACAATATTTTGAATTGTCTCAAAAAAATCTTAATAATTTCTCTTATAAGTTGTGTAAAATTGACACTTGCAATAAATAAATAAAAAGCTTAATTGCGGCGTGATTGTATTAGAATTGTTTAACTTTTTATTCAAGCATTTTTAAGATGAAGAGATTTCGCTGAAGTATCTTTGCATATTTTGGGTTAGGTGAAATTTACAATTTCATTTTTTATCCCCAATTGTCAAAACAAAGTAAAATACTCCAAATAATTAAAGTTAATGGTGTATTTTTGTTGCGAGAACCTTCTTGAGTGTTCTAAAAAGTACCCGATATTTTCACAACAAACAGTGATGTGCGCTAATGAGTTATAACATCTGCTACATTGCGGTAATATCTTTTGCCTTATCTCAATGTAACAGCAATAAATTTAGCACCTGCAACAGCGATCTGAACTGCTTACGACCTTTTGAGGCGCCAGGAATGCACCTAAAACTAAAATTTAAAGATGGAGTTAATCTGTCTGAAAACAAATAGGATTTTGAGTTAAGGAGCGACAAATTTGTTGCCTTTTTAACTCCACTACCTTTTTTTGTCCATTTTATTATCACCATTTATATTTTGCTGACTTCACTCCTTACGATTTACTTAAAACCATATACAGAAGAGTATACAGAGGACGGAAGTATGTTAGTATTGCTGCAGTAGGAAGCACCGATAACTTCTTTGAGTTCATGCAGAAAGATGTAAAATAAAAATACACAGTAGCAGTTAAGCGATTAAAAGTCAGTTACAATAACAATGTCCACAAACTGAAAGGATGGTAAAACTTTTGCTTAATTTGAACAACATAAATTATATACGTAGTGTTAGTTAAAAAAACTTTGAAAATAATTCAAAATATTTAATTTCACGAGTTCATTCTCAAAAAAAGTGAGAACAAAATTAAGGACCTTTTTTAATTTTTTTTTTTTTGGAAATGGTAGTAATTAAACTTCTGATTAATTAAATAGTTGCGGTAACATTTAATGGTGAAAAATTGCACTAGCAATGATCATTTTTGTTTGAATAACGTGTTGAATAAACATTGTTTGAATAAAACAATTAAAATTTTTACCTAAATAAAATATATAAAAATAATTGTTTGTGAGAAAAATAAGAGTTTTAATAAAAAGTAAAAAAGTTGCTGGGATTTGATTTAAAATATAGAGATGATTATGAATTAAAAAGATTATTACTAGGAATTGTATGTCTATGTATGATTCATTGTGTTCTGACTCGTCTATATTTTAAAATATTTATCAAATTTATTTCATTTTTTAAACAAAAATGAGACTTATTGTGGGATTTCTTAATAAAGTGTCTGCTTGCTATAACAAAAGTTTTTTATGACATTGCAATTTGAAAATTACTCTCGAACCTAAAGCTAAGTCTTGGACGAACGAGAAGGAGGACATTTTCAATAACTGCAAAGCAATAAATTGAGGAAACACAGAAGCAGTCAGAGGATGAGCAACAGTAGCGACTTCATTTAAAAAATTAATATTAGATAATTTTAAGAAAGTTTTCCGAAAAATTTTATTTTTATCATTTTTTTTAAAGTATTGTCTTAGTAATTTTCAAAACGGTTGTTAATTCTTGTCACACGATTTTTGTCAGCGCAATAGAGAATTCAGCGACAGATAGGCAAAAAGTGTTTGTGCTCAATCTTTTGATTTGACTCATTTTATTCATAAACTATTCAAATTTTAGGCCTTCTTTGCAGAAATGGGCACTCGGTACTTTAAAAGTAACGACGATATCAGTACCGATACTTTGCTAAAAAGTACCGTCGGTACCGATAATGGTACATTTTTGAAAAAGTAACGACGATATCGTTGCTCGGTTCCGATTTCTGGTATTGTTCAAGCGAAACTTTTTTCTTAAAAATTAATTTTTGTTTTGGTTTACGTCTTGCAAAGCAACGAAAATAAATCCTTATTAAGTTTTTTGTCGCATCTGGTGCTAATGTAAGATCTGAGATGTAGTCACGCGCGAATCTTGATACTGCAAGCGAATACTTCGGTTATATCAACAAGGCGACAGCGGCACGCTCACTAAAACAAGCATTTTCATGTATGGCAACATGTATAATCTGTTGATCTCCTGCATTAGTTATGAGGCTAGGTATAACTAAGGAGTATCATTATCAGAAATTCCCCCTGGAGAGCAGAAAAGTTTGCCACACCCCTGCTTATATGGCTGCGTTGTTACATTCGAACAATACTAAGGACGTGAAAGAGCGTATGGCCAATATACGAACAGATGTTGCAAAGGTTTTTGCTGTGCGAACTTTATCATTGCATTGAAGGAGAATGTTTTTATTTTTATTGCCACTTTCAGTAGAGGTTGGTGTATCAGTAGTAGCATACTCTTGCAGCATTTAGTCAAAATCTACATTTTTCTCAGACTTTGCAGGTCTATAGTTTTACTTTGATTCAATGACACAGAAATAAATTTTTTATATAGTCTAAACCAGCGGTCTTCAACCGTTTTTACTCAATCGCCCCTTTATGAAAAGTGTGGGTTCAAATTGCCCCCACAAAGCATTGATGAGCAAAAATATGAAAAGGTCTACACGTCTGCAGATCTACTATTTTTCCACTGAAAATCGGAGAAGAGCAAAAAAAAGATGTGCATGCGGCTCGTAGTTTGCTCAGCTCTGGCGTTGGGGATTTAAAACTCGAAAAACCTTTCGCTTTTGCTCTATTAAGTTTAATTAAAAAAAATTGCCGAAATATCGAGTAAAACGGTCTAAAAAGTAACGACGGTACCAAAAACGGTACATTTTTTCAAAAGTATCGACGATACTGATAACGGTACTAAAAAGGTACCGCGTTTCAGTACCGCAGTACTGCCCAACACTCTGCTTGTTTGTGACATTATCGTTTGGCTTTTTGGATCGCCTGCACATAATGAGGCTAATCTTTCTCGTACAGTAACTGAAACTTATTAATTTTCCAGCTCACTTTTATAAAAAGTGGTGTTAGGGGAGTCATAAAAATTTTGATCCTTATTTTAGTTGCTGCGGTTACAGTGAAGACATTTGGACTCAAAATTGACAGGTGCATCAAAAAAACCGAAGTTTCGAGTCAACAACCTTCCAAAATATGTAGGTTACTGAATGCATACGCCGTCAGCTAAGGATCAAACCCCTCACAAAAGATTTAGGCGTCATTAAACCTAAGACATGTCGCTGAAAAGGGGCGATTACGCCTATGAATTGATTATTTTACCACTGTATTATAATTAGGGCCCGCTAAAGTCAATAAAGTCAAAATTTTTTTAGGAGCTTATTACATGATCAAACATGTACTAACGTTCGTTTCAGGCCTTCAGGAGTCTGTTTGGGTAGATTTTACTGTATAAGTCAAAATAAAGTCAAAATTTTGAATAAAGTTAAAACTTGTCAAAATTCTCTTCATCAAAAATTTCCTAACCCTAACCCTTACAAAAATGAAAAAACGTAGATTTTTTTGTATTTTTTTGAATTTTTGAGCTGCTATTAAAATTTTATGCGCAGTTTTATTTGATTATTCCGAAAGAGTAAGTTGAAATAGTAAATATGCGTGCCGTGATTGAGAAGGAAATAGCACTTATTATACATGAAATGTTTGTAAATTGCGGATTATAAACCATATTTAATCAAAAATATGCAACAAGACATAAGTAATTAGGCAAAAGCGGTGAGGTCAAAATAAAGTCAAAATTTTGCTAAAATAAAGTCAAAAATATGTTTTTTTAGGTAAAAAAAAATGGCCCTAATTATAATACATTAATATTGATCTGTTGAGAAGTTCGGGTATAGCTTCGATCAAGAATTACATATTGATATCTCAGAGTTGGAGTTTGCTTTTGAGATTAACTCCTGTAGATAAAGTAGAATTTTAGTTTCTTGATTGATGCGCTGATTTTCTAAAAGTTCAATTTAATCTTATCACCGTATTTTGATGTTAAATCGTGAATTTTTATGAATACCGGTAATCAGCAAATCAACTTTATGCTTTTATTGTTTTCTACTCTTTGAGCTCCGTAATTATGTCCACTTGTCCATTTTTCTTGGGTCATAACTTAAGGGACTTCCATCTTGACAATGTTACTAACGTCATGATTATAAAAAATACGATGATGACGTAAAATAAATGATTGTAACGCAAAAACACGGAGACTTTTGGTTTAACGTGGACAAATGGACGGGGCATTAAGACGTGAGATTTCTTTTGAATAGTACAGTTTGATCCTTGCTGCAAGCAAAAAACTTAGTAATTTGTTTTTCAAAACTAATTATAACCTTTTAAAATACCAAAAAATTCGGTACCATTTTTTGAAAAATCCATCGCTCATTTTATATGGAGAGGTGGATGTTGGAGTTTTTTGAAATATGATAATTTCAATTATTCATGCTTTGATCTTTTGTAAAACAATGACAAACTTTCTTTCTCACGAATACTTCAAAACTATGATCAAATGTGAAGTTACAGGGCTTGAGCAAGTAGTTTTCGATCACAAATTTACTCGATATTTAGCGAAAAAAGAATTGAACAATTTCCTTCCGCAAATTAATAAAACTTGGATAGGCTACTACTTCTAAAAGTTGCAATTGAAAATTGATTTCTCCACTACTGTACAGTAATATAGGAAAATTTATAAAGTTAAAAGTTCAGTTGTTCTGGACAAAGCGTATTAATAACTCAGTTCTTTTTCTAGGTTAAAGTTCTCTCAAACATAAATAGTCTAAACAATTTTAAATTTGTTTTAAAGCAATGAGCAGTGTCAATCATGATGTTCTTTTACAATCTCTGGCCAGACATCCTGGCATTCTGAGATCGATTCCTGGGTTCCAGCCTTTACCAACACCTCATTTGTTACCATCCTTCAACCAATCTAGCATGACTTTTAACGATTCTTCTTCTCCGAGCTCCACTGCGAGTTCCAGACTCTCCTCCAGCGAGCTTCTCTTTAGTGAGAACTTGATTGATAATCAAGATGTATCTGATAAAAAAGCTTCATCTTTTCGAATTGATGACATATTGAATCGAAATTTGAGTCCGGGAACAGAAAAAGCAAATGAAACTTTCCACACTTTGAATCCCAAACAATCTTCCAGCCCTGATAGTGATCGAAAAAATACGATGAAATCCGAACCACATCCAAACATACTCCACAAGAGTGAGGAGTCAGAAACAGTTTTCCCAAAAAGTTCAAAATATTCTGAGCAGGATCTGCAGTTTGGAGTGAGTGCCATTTTGTCGTCTTCATTGAGCAAGAATTTCGGCGGGAAAACGTGTCATAAAGGTATGAGTTGATGTTCGTGAATTTAAGCTGATTTTCTTCTTATTTCGATGTAATTAGGCAATATTTCCTCATTAAACAAAGCGAACACGCGAATGAAGTATTTGTTATTAACACTTCGCTAAAAATTCGCTAATTTCAAGACATTTTTGTTTTTTTTCACTTTGATCTTTACCACCATTGATATTGTCAAGGTGAGCCTGCGGCAAATTGCTGCTACCAAGCTGAGGGCAGTAGGTGCTTAAAATAATATTTACTTTTTCTCATTTGTTGATTTATCGTTTAAAATCAAGTTCAAAGCGTTTATTAACAAATCATTTATAAGTAATCTTCAAGACCATTCATCTTTTAATCTCTTTATTAAATTCTTTACCAGTATAATTACGCTTAAAAAAAATCTCATATTGCAGATGCGGGTTGAAATTGAAATTTTTAGTGTTGTTGACGTAAAATGCGGTGAATGGAAACACTTATTAGCTAATTAATTATACTACTGTGGTGTGAGTTAAAACCATAGTTAATATCATTGATATTCTACTTGATTTTTCTGATTTGAAGAATCATTTGAATTTCAAAGCATTTAAATGCAAAATGTATAAGCAAAAGCACACTAAATATTTATGAATCTTTACATCATGTAAACATTTGGCACTTGTAAGCGTTTCAAAGACGACAGCAAAAAACATAAATATTAATCATACCAGCATGAGAATTGCCAAAATCAAATCTTAACATTATACTCGCGGTATTACGCGGAAGCGTGTATGAGTGGTGGGTGCCATTCTCGCGACTAAGCGTCTTGCCAACACAGTTCCGAAGAAACGTCGCAGCTGTGGCGAGCTGTTGACGACACTGCTTTGATTTGACCAGCCCGGGAATCATCCCCCAGACCTCCCGCACCTATAGCGTGTGCTTAAATACTGAGCTAAGCGGCCGGTACGCGAAAACTGCGTTATCAACTCAATTTGATGCTGATGTAGTTGCATCGCTCCTAAAAAATCTCAAATACAGAGCAAGGATATTCTCTCTCTGGTTGTTGTTTGCTATATAACCCCAATGTTTGTTATTGCAAAAACTGCTTAACTTTGCCAGAGTTACGAAATTTCACACATACCGCAGGTTTTAATTTGCTTAAAAAATTTAATACCGTATATTAGGCCTACTTGTACATGTAAATAAATAAACCGAACTGGAGAGGTTTGTCTTCGAGCCTTTTAACACAATAGACGACTATTTACGTATAGTTGTTGAAAATTCTGAATAAAGAAAGAGATCCAGTTTCGCCTAAGATATCTCGATAGAAATTTGTTAACTGCAACAAATTTACAAGTCAAATCATCGATCGACTTTTCATTTAGTAATCATTTAAAATCGAATAGGATGTGGTTAAATGTGGTGATAACAACAAAAATATAACCTCGTCCTCTCCAGAGCCGGGTTTAGACAATGAGTTACGCTATAGGTTATTTGATCAATGAGGCTCTAGTGATCAACGATCGACTCATCTCTACGTATATAAAGGTCTTGATGGTCGATTTCCAAAAAAAAGTTTTTGTTGTATGACGATATGACGAGTTCCTTTTTTCTCCGGGGCCCTAGGTTTCAGCCTGCCTAGCCTGTTGGTAAATCCGTCCCTGCCCTCTACCCCCCGGAGTAATATAATTTGCGGCTGAAGGAAAGAGTAAAAAGGCGATTAAATAACAAATCCTTACTAAAGTGACAAGAACCACTCAAGAAACTTTCTGGGTAATCATTTAAACCATATGTTGAGGCTTTGGTTGTAAATTAAATGGAAACCCTGCAACAACCCCAAAGATGAATCAGTTGTCAAATTAAATAATGCTATTTTGCGAAAGAAATTCGATTTTTTTGTTTGTTTTCAAAGCGTTTTTTTATTTTTTAATGTTATTATGATTGGTTAATATCAATTTACACATTTTACGCCCTCTATAAATAAAACAATTTTTCCAATTTTCACTTCTCCTTCGCATTAAATGACAATTCATGCTTCTATCGTTCCAATTAAAATGTGTAAAAGTTTTTGTTCAAAGATTCCAATCCTCGAAAATTGCACATTTTCAATCGCCGGTTGGTCGCTTTCTAGTGACGTTATCTTCATCGTTTAATCAATTATCGCGGCAAAATTCCCCTGAAAAGCAAACAAGAAAAACATTGCATAAAACGTTTAATTACCAGAACCGATTGTATTCGATGACAAGATTACAATCGCGCAAAAATCAACACAATCTAAGGTTACCATGTCAACATATAAGAGTTTAAGAAAATTTGTGTAACCTACCTCGATTTATCAATTTTGAAACTTTATTGCAATAACCCTACTCCGGAAGGCTGCTTTGTTATTCTCAGTGCTATGATATGAACCTCGATGTGTGAGGTTAAGAAAGAAAAACGCCTTACTTTCTTGAAATTTTAACCATACAGGTTTTCAAAATCTGAAATTTTTTCACCTGCGACATTGCAGAGAGCACACACCTAACTGCATGAAAAATTTATCTAATCGTAAATTTGTTGATGCTAATTGAAAAGTCATTACAATACTAATAGAAGATTTTTTCCGTGATCAAAGCCCCAAGTATCAAAAAAAATCTACTTACACGGTTTACATATGATGCATAAAACCACATCAAAGTAATCCTTTTTCAGGAGAAAAGGTTATTTTAAAAATAACTAAAAATTTCTCTATGATTATTTTAATATTTTTTGCTATTTTCTTTTATAATTGTGATTTGAAAAAAAAAAAACAATTTTTGCACCAACTTTTTACCAAAATTTATTTGGTAAAAGTTGGTGCAACTTTTTACCAAAAATTGGTTTACGTCAGTGGTTCTCAATCTTTTTAGCCCATGGACTATTTCCAAGCTAGCCTAAATATATGCAGACTCAAGTCACTCATAGATATGAAAACAAGGTAGTTCGATAACTGAGTGGTCACACGTGGCAAATGCATGTTTGCTGTAGTCGCTGCTATAGTCTACGCCGCGAAACCAGTGGCGTAGCGAGAAGTTTTAAAAGAGGAGGCCATAATTTCCACATTTTTTCAAGCGTTTTTTTTTTTTCGGAAGAACTAATTTGAAACTGATTGAGAAACAACAAAAGCTTTGGGGGGTCCGAGGGCATGCTCACCCGAAAAAGTTTTGAAAATTTGCATGCTGTAATGGCTATTTTAGTGCTTTTTGAATAATTTTCAAGCAAATTTTGTTTACACTTCTTGACCCTAATTGTGAGCGCTTTGATGCATTTTGTTCGCACATTTTCGATTATGCGTGCTTAAGGCGTAAGGCTTATTGCTGTCGAAAAGGTTCAAAATTATGGAAAAATTGTATACATCAAAAACATTTTCGAAAATGGCTGGTGGGAGGATATATACCTCTCATCCTACCTTCCTAGATCCACCCCTGACCATAAGCTACAGAAACCATCAAAAGTGTCTGGCATGTTTCAGTCACTTGGCACCATTAGTTTTGTTCTTTTTTTACTAAAAGGCAGAGTCAAAATGGGCCATGGTCTCCTACCCTAAACACGCTCCTGCTCGAAACCATTGATTTGGAAGCTGAAACTTACATTCATGCTGAAAAATCGACAAGTGAAATAAACCGTTTCGATTTTTTTATTTTGCTCAGTTCGTTTTTATAGCAATCTTTCACTTTTTTATTTATTTACTTTTTTTTTAGTGACTCTTCATGTCAATATGTGATCCTGCAGCTGTGAATTCCTGCATCACTTTGTTTGTTTTGCACACTTTGTTTGTGTTATGTTCTCTAGCATTTTTCTTCATAGTTTTCATTGCAAGTGTCCAACAAAGCTTCAAAGTTTTTGTATATGTTCAAGATTTGCCCTTGCCACTTTGCCATATCCTCTTTTGTAACACCCGGTATATTACTTTTTTTAACTCGTAAAATGCTTACAATAAGCTCGAGAATGTTTTGTCGTAGGCTACCCGGTAGGCTATGTCACTTTTAATTCGTAAATGCTGATAATAAACTTGCGAATGCGTAGTCGTAGTCAGGCACGCCGAGAGGGGGGGGCAGAAGGGGTCATCGCCCGGGGGCCCGGAGACACAGAGGGGCCCTGGGTTCAGAATTGTCAAAATAGAATGCACAACTACGGCCTACGGACGCCACTAGTGTATTTAGGGGGTGCAATTGTGCTATGCACCCCCCCCCCCTTTTGACTCTGCTTTTTAGTAAAAAAAGAACAAAACCAATGGTGCCAAGTGACTGAAATATGCCATACCCTTTTAATGGTTTCCGTAGCTTATGGCCAGGGGCGGATCAAGGGGGGTAGGATGAGGGGTATGCATCCTCCCACCAGCCATTTTCAAACATGTTTTTGATGTATACAATTTTTCCATAATTTTGATCCTCTTTGATAGCAATAAGCCTTACACCTTAAGCACGCATAATTGAAAATGTGCGAACAAAATGCGTCATATTTGACGAAGCACTCAATATAAGGGTCAAAAAATTCGAACAAAGTTTGCCTGAAATTATTCAAAAAGCACTAAAATAGCCATTACAGCGTAAATTTTCAAAATCTTTCCGGAGGAGCATGCCCCCTTTTGTTTTTCTCAATCAGCTTCAAACTTGTTCTGCCGAAAAAAAAATACGCTTGAAAAAAATGTGGAAATTATGACCCCCTCCTTTTAAAGTTTCTAGCTTTGCCACAGGCGATAATGTTTTTTGATTTCGGGCCGAAATTTGAACATCTGTGGACGCTATGACCTTTTCTTTTGCTCATCGCTTGATTTTGGAGCACCACTGACCAAGGGGCCCAAACGAAATTTTTGCCCCTCGGCCCGAAATTTCTCTAGGCGCCCCTGGTCGTAGTCAGACGGAATGATTACACGCTGCGATTAGCCACGTGGTCGTAAATTCGCTTTTTAACCCCGTAACTTACCCTACCTTTAAGTTTAGCGGACTCATCTTCGCCCTTCTCATCCACGCCACGGGGTTGAGAAACACTGGTTTACGTGGTAAATTCTTGATTGTCTCCAAAAGTAGAAATACGAATAATAGCGCACTTGAGTGATTTTTGCACAGTAATTCACCGCACAAATTTTCCAACTACTTTTGTTACCAATGAACATCTAACACAATTGTTGTTATTTTCTCAAGCCTAAAACTCTGTAGGTGGATAATTTATAGCCAGATTTTGTGACCAAGTCTTGGCCGACACAAAATCTGAGCCTTGGCCAATTTTGTTATTTTGCAGAAAACGAGAACGGAAAAACTTCAACCGACACAAAGGGGGAGGATATCATCGTTTCATCATCGAATTCTCTACCTACTTCACACCGTGGCAGCCCACAGGCACCAGTTGCAAAACCTCACATGAGCGAATGCGAAGATATAAAGGGTTTAGAAAGTCACAAAAGTGCTTTTGTACCAACAAAACCTGGACTCGACTCTTTTAGTATGTCTTTGAAGCGCAAAAGTGCGTTTACTAAGACCCAGCCGGAAGAAAACAGACTTTGTCAAGCAAACTTATCCACGAAATGCGAGCCTCACTATCTTCCCAGCAATCTAACTACTTCCTATTCTTCTCAATTGGACAGCAAATGTTCACTACCATCGCTATCAAACGTGCCGATTTCCGCCAGTGTTAACGCCTTAATACAACAGGTTCGAATTTAGTTTTACGTTTATAGCTCTATCGTAAAATACAACTGTGACTTTAATAAACGTTTATAGCACGCTATCTAAAATCTCCGCAAAAAAAATTGCTGCACTGCCATTCAATTATTTCAATTTTTGATTTTTCGTCTTTCAAAAATTTAGATTGATTTGTAATATAAGTCAGTTACAGCGCAAATGGGGCCAAAACGTGTGGCAAAGACGGTGACAAATCATTTTCATTTTTGAGCCAGTAGGCCTGCTAACAAAAGTTTAGGACCTACTGTAACTGCAGCATAAAATAATGAGTAGGCTATACTACTGTTCATCACTTGATTTATCAAATACAAAGATAAAAACACCATCAAACAAACGTAAATACTATTTTACATCTTCGGGTAATTTTTATCTTTTGCAGTGTTATCAAAGCCAGAGTTCATTGTTAAGTGCAGTCATCCTTGCGCAACAACAACAGCAACAACAGTTGGCTCTAAGTTCAACACTCCCCCAAGCATCAAACTTCCTTCCTTATTCAAACATTACAGGTCAGTGCACCCAAGCATTGAACGATTGGTTTGAACTCCCTACATTGCAACCTCTTGCAAAAATTCAGCAAAATTACTTCGGATTGAAACCCACGTTATGAGTTTAACAAATTCGAGTAACTACAGTAGTTCGAATTGCAAGTAATGAAACATAAATGCAAATTTAACATTTATGACCATGTTGGCAACTATAATTTGCTAGGAAACCGATATAACAACTCAGCCGATTAGCTTCGATGAAAAGGATGAGAAATCAGATTAGACCACTGTGGTTAATTTACGAGAAACATATCTTAGTTATGATTTATTACCACTTTTACAGAAAATTTTCAAAATCTTTTTGGTTTGCTTCCATATTACATGAACGCAAAACATGCGAATGAAAAAGATGCATTCCCAGGGAAAGGCGCTTTCAATCTGGCTGGTGTATCTCCTTCCGCATTTGCTAGCTTGGCAAATCTCACAGGGAGAAATATTAATGGTATGGACATTGGTACGGCGAGTGAAAATTCGGCGGATATCTTCTCTCGTCAATTACCATCCATTCCTGCTTTTAATCCAAGACTTTCAAATCCGCTAAACTCCTTCACATCTGGCATGCCGTTGTACATGCGCCGAGACGTTTCCAGTCCCAGTGATTCTTCAAACAACGGGGTAAATATTTCAGTTTAAAACTATTAAATCATGATGATATAGCTAGCGAAAATAATATTGCAATGTGCTAACTGAATTTTTTCTTCAGCATTCTTATTTGACCCTACCTTCCTAAACAAGAAGATACGGTCCAAATTTAATTAAGTGCAACGTAGTTGACTTTACACATACGAAGGCCTTGTTTTTTGAATAGCCTTTCGGCTATAATTGTTACTTGCAAGATTGAAACTAAAAAAAGCACCCAGGTAAGAAAAACAAATGAAAATAAGCTAATAAGTTGCATGGATTAAAATTGATTAGGCCTGTAGAGAGGCCCGGTAGGGAGAATAGAACCTCGTGCTTCAGCTTTGAAGCAGCCGCTCCAGCCTTTCTATCGAAGGGCCTATAAATCTCTTTCTTGACACTTTAAGGGTTAAGGTGCAACCAAAGCGATTGAGAAGTCTCAATGTTAAGGAGCCATTTTTTATTTGTTTTATTGTTTTGTCATCATGCAGCAGATACGATGCAATAATAAAACAAACCAAAAAGTTTTCGGAGACATTGAGAAGTCTCAATCAGTGCAATAATTGCGCCTTTAAGCAAAAGGTCGTAAGCACAGACACTCCTCAGCCATTTTGTGAGTCATGGTCATGTACGCGATTTGTATGAGCTTATGAAAAATGATCTCGTAAATTCAACCACAAACTTTTGAAGATAAAAGCAAAAACTTAGCTAATCTGTGTAAGCTCGTGTTGTAAGAGGTCATATATTTACAACATTTGGATCGAGTGTACTTGAATCAACCCGTGTTTACAACTTGATTTTCTTTTCATGGAAAAGATCTTCTATTCTTGGGTAAAGACAGTTTCTTGTATAGTAGATCTACATTTTTATAGGTTGAAAGTTTTTCTTATACCTATAGCGTCTCATTGGTGAAAATTATTTTTGATTTTCTCACAACACAAGCGAGGCTGTTTTATGATCAAATTTACCCCAATGTTCTACGAACAGAAAAAATGTTTCCGGAGTAACTTTTGCTTAAAATCTAAAGGTTGTTTTGCAGCACTAAACTGAATACGCAGGTGAGGAAAGTGCGAAAAGCTATGCTTCAAGTAGGCAGACACACAAACATTGCATCTGCAAATTGTAATCACTCTAGTCGAAAATAGTACTCGTCACGTAGAATTGAACAACCACGTGCAGTGTCGCTCAGTTACGTCGTTACAGAATGATCAAAATTTAAAAAGGCGTAAGAAAAAAATATTGTGTTTACTGACCGATTGACCATCGCTGACCACATTGGCTATACATATATGCAAAATCTTCTTAAATACATGTTTGTTTAATGGTTTTTCTAAGTTACAAGAATCTTAAACAAAATATCAGTTCGTTTTATCTTTTTTAATTAATTGATCATCTTCGAATAACCAAATACTTCTACTGCTGCAGGTGCTTAGAGATAAAAAAATTGAAAAAAAAAATTAATTAAATTTGGTTTACGTGTGATGATTAGCTGTGATTCTTTGAACCCCAAATCCCCGCCTTTTTGTGGCTTTTTAAACAGAATGTTTAGGCACTTATAAACATAGTTTAGGGCTTTCTGGGCAGTGTTTATTCTAGTAAGCATTTTTTATTCATAAAATTGACGGAGAAAGCAGTTTCAGCAAAATCAAATCCTAACAACTCAGCTTGTAATTCCTTCGCCTTGATTGTATTTATTGAATATTATTGCTTTAAATCCTCAGCTCTTCAAAGAAAATTAACTCTTCTATACCTAATTGACCTACAGTAGGTAGCGAATAGTGAAGAACCAAACCAGAAAATCAGCATTTGCTCAATTTAAAATTTTGACTTCTTAATAAGTTGTAGCAAGCCACTTGAATGTGCTACAATGATAGTAAAAATAACTTTTGATGGTAATACTCAACCATGATGATCTTAGTTAGTCTCATTGCACCCGGGTCATTTGCAAATGCAGTACTGTATGTGAAATCTTCTAGCTTCAATCCTTCGACTTCGAATTCCAATGAGTTTACTAAACATCCACCAAAAAAATTTTATTATTTAAGCGCTGCCAATCGAATAATCGTTAAGCTTAGAATTTTTAAGGTAACATGTATTGCACTCTATATTGTTTTGTTTTATGTGAATGCTGCAAAGATTTAACGTTTTTCAAAAAAAATTGAACTAAACTTCTAACCTAACTAAGGCGTTTTTGTCCTTGGTGATGGTTATTGCAGGCCTAACACAGATGAAAAAACTTGCAACAAATACTGAGAGATAATATCAGCACAGTTGGATTAAAGCTGTGCACTGGAAGTGTCGATTCACCCATGGAATTTTGGCAGTAGCTTACCGGTACTCGTATAATTTATTGAAAAATTGAACATGCAACAAAAACTCAGACTCATTTGTCAGTAAATTATATAAATACGGATCTCAAACACTATTATCGTTGTTTTAATGACTATACTTATTGCGCAGGATTCTAAAATCAAAAAATGCCGACGAAGTAGAACAGTGTTTACCGAGCTTCAGCTGATGGGATTGGAGCAAAAATTCGAAGAGAAAAAATATCTTTCAACTCCGGATCGAATGGAGCTGGCTGATTCGCTCGGACTGTCGCAACTGCAAGTAAAAACCTGGTATCAAAACAGAAGAATGAAATGGAAAAAACAGGTCGGTCATTTTTTAACAAATCAATTCTTCACCTTTATCATGCTCTACTCAGCCCTTACTTCATACATTGAAAGTTTCATGATTTCCGTAGTATATTCTCCGAAATTTAGCGTTCTGGCAGTTGGCCTTATAGCTACAAATGTGCTGCAGTAACTTACTGGCAGCCCTTGCCTATCGTTTAAAAAATTTCTACCTTACTCAATTCAGTATCGGTTCTGGTTTCTAATCTTCAAAGCGAGCACTTTCAACCACTAAGCCAAGTAGATGGTTCCAATACACCAGCAACTCGCTTCACCAATCGCGCGTGTTACGGCTGCTGCTGATAGCCCAAGCGATGCAGGTTGAGCGGTTTGCGATTGGAAGATTATGTTCAAACCTCGGTAAAAAAAATTAAGTGCTGCGAGTAGCTCAGCGTTGCTACAGTATTCTTCTCGATTTAGAGCTGTATTTCCCGAGTTGTGAAGTCGTGACACATCACAGCGTCTCATATGGCGATGAAGTAGAGTATTTAATTTTTGGTTCAGCTTCAGAGTACATTTAAAACAAATTTTGCTTCTATCCATGCTTTCTTCTTGATTTTGTTTTTGAAATCGAATAAAATTTTATCTACTTGTGAATTAACCTCTAAATGTTTTTGGTGGTTACTTTTATGCCAAAAAATTTCTATCCGGAACTATAAAAACGTAATCCTATAATACTGAAATACCATCTTCAAAGCTTAAACATGTTTTTACGGTTTTGCTCAAACTTTACAAAAAATGTTGAGGTTGTTTTGACAAAAATATCTTTAGGGCCAGTTAAATGGTTCAATGCCCGAAGCTCAATTAAAACCGAAGGGAAGGCCTCGTAAAACTCCAGAAATCATCGTAAATCCGACGATTCCTCAAGAAGACAATAATTGCATTGACGAAGTTGTTCCTGAAGACAATAAAAATATTGAAAATTACGAAATGAAAGAAGATTGCTGAGTTCGTACGATTATCAAAAAAAAAACTCAAAAATTGTGTCACTCTTTTTCTGTGACTTCCAGTCCATTTTAGAAGGTGTAAAATTTTGATTTTGTATTTCAATTCTCTGTCAGTTGCTTTGCACCGACGACGAAAAATCTTGCCTCTAAATTTTTTAACCGGGCGCAACTACAGTCAAATTTAATTGTTATGTAACGAGGTTGCAATCCTTGAAAAATTGACCGTTTGATAACCTGTTACACCATATACACAAAGTTCTCAAGAAACCATTTCATCCTTTATTTCAAGTTACGCCATATTTTGCTTCGTCCAGCAATCACTATGGTGAATAATAACAGTCCACATTAGAGTTTCTTTTTCTAAGCTTACTTGAATTCCGTTTTTTGTCGAGCATGTTTTTAAGATCAATAAACAAAGGTTAAATTTACTTGTGTAAACACAAGTTTCAGATAGCATCTTTTTTTAAATAATTGATGGTGAGAATTTTGTTTATATTTCAATCAAAACAACCGTAATGAAAAAACGCTTTGTCTTGAATTATCCTTTAACTGCCTCCTAGCGGAATTTACTTACGGATGTCCTTCATTATCATTAGCCTATTTTCTTTCGTAATATTAATTCGTTTTGTCAATTTTTATTGGTTTAAAAAAATTAACCCAAATATGTACTGTGATTGGTATATTTGTTGTGCATCCCTGAAATATTGTCTCTCTCAAAGAAATAAAATTGGAATCTCCCTCTTGATTTATGTTACCTCAAACGCCCCGAAAATCTAGTAACAAATGGATTTTTTTCCGTTGTATTTATACTGCTTATGCGTTCTTGCACATTGCGGTTCCTTATTTGTTTTTTTGTTGTAAACTTTCAGTAGCAGATTTAATTCTAAATATTGATAGTTTTTGCTCTGTAAATTAGCCTCTTTGGGGCACACTATATAAATGAGGAAACCGTATTTTATTTTTGAAGGCCTCGACTCGCTGTTTGAGGTTTTAAATCTGCCTTCCTTACAAAATTATGCTGTTTCTACGTCTACAGAGCTTGTTACAACTACAGTATTTGTGATTATGCTCCATCAAATTATAGCAGAACCAATGTGATAACTTCATGCATAGAACGTTATGAAATGGATTTGCCACAGGTCAGCAAGAAGTCTCGTCAGCCTTTCAATGCACACTGCTCAGTCAATCCAGGCTAGCCTGACTGCGCATAGCAAGGTTGACGAAACTTTTCATGTAGTCAAAACATTTAGTTGTCCTGTGCAACTTTTCTATCTAAATGCCTATAGTTTGCGCTTCAAAGCTGAAGCAGCCATGATATCGTAAATTTAGCTTTTTCCTTGCATATGTTTTATATTTATTGCACTTACATGATGTTTGCGCGACTGATTTTTGCTTATTGTTAGTAAACTGCCTTTTCGTAACTAAAGCGATATTACTTTCATGATATTGGTGAGAACATGTTGTAAGATATTTTATGTGTGAGGCACAGTGTGTATTTAAGGGAGGGGGCATTTGCCATGCCCTCCGCGCCCTACAAATGCTGCTAAGGGACTGAAATACGCCAGACTATTTGATGGCTCTGTGGGTTATCCCCCTCCCCCTTTTTCAAATTTCTCGCTACGCAACCGGACACACAGGTTTACTGTGTAAGTGCGATGGCTCCGTTATACTTTAAAAATTTTGGGTGTTTAAAGATCAATATTGACAAATGGTTCATTTGCTCACAGCAAATTAAAAAATCTAGAAGTAAAAAGACCCAAAAAAAATTAGTCCTTTGCATAGCTTTGACATAACGTTTGTCATTTACATGGTTTAGTAATGGTCAATTTCATAATTCTGTTCTTGAGCAAACTGGAAGACCAACTTATGTATCACGGCACTGACTGGAAATAACTGATCAGAGGCCCGAGTGGATGGAGCCACTGCTGCGGAAGACTTAAAGATTAAATAATTGGTAATCACGGCTTCCCTTCTTGATGTTCGTCATTGAATGGACAGTGTGGATAACAAACAACCCGTCAAGTTTAATAGCTATGCCTTTGGGAAAGGCATTTCGCTAAATCTCGATCTTTGAATGATGAACAGGCGGTGGCAAATATTAAAGCGAGCTCGCAAAATCGCCTCCATTGCTTCTTGTGAAAGAACAACAAATATTCAACGAAAAAAATATTACGGTATTGCTTTTATGATCACGTATCGTCAACATCAAGAAATGAAAACAAACAAAGTAAGAATGTATTTTTTCAAGAAACAAAGATTTGAAATTGGTACCGGATAGTTTTTGACCAGGGTTTCTCCATTGACAACTCCTAGCTCTATCGCCTATAGGCTCATAACGAAGAGACAGGTACAATAGCTCGCCACTTGCTCAACGAAAATAAAGATTAATTTTTGATACATAGAAGGAAACCACCGAAAATAAAAATAGCACCGAAGTGAACTCAGAATTAAAAATTAAATATTTCTATGGCATGATCTTTGACGAAATTTAAAATAAAAATCGTTTTCTCCAATTTAATTATTTCTGTAGCAAATTGAATTTGCTTTACGAATCATAATTTTTCATTATTTGTTATTGGATGACCCATTTTTCAACTTGTTATGAAAAATATGGCGATCATAGATAAAATTCCGTCGTTTTTAAACGACAAGATATATCATAAAAAATGAGGATCTTTAGGTAGGGCTGGTCTTGCAATTGTAGTTCGAGATTTGTTTTCTGTAAATGATGTCGATTAGTTTCAATTATGTACGTCACACATGATCGATTGTTCGGTAATTTACACCAAGCTGTTTAATCAGATAATGCTAATCTTTTGATAAAGCGCGCTTTAGATATAATTGCTACGAATAAAAAAGCTGACTTTTTTATCAGATTTTGCTTGGATTGTGGGTTTGTTCAGCAAATTGGCAATCCTTATTCATCCTAATTTACCTTTTTCGTGAAAAAAACTTTCGAATTTTTAGCTTTATCGGCAAAAATCAATCGTTAAGATTTAAATTTTTTTGCAAAGCATATTAAAAAATCGTTAAACGCCACTTAAGCCCATTTATCATCTCATGCTGAAAGCTTGCCAATATAAACCACAACTTTTGCGAAAAGAGCGGAAAATAAATAAATAAGTATATAACTGCGGAATGTGATTTGACGGTTACGGTAAGCAGTTTTTAAGCAAATGGTAAACAAAAATTTTGTTTTTACGATTGGTGTAATCGTTTAGGTTCATTTTTTACTTTATTGGAACGGAGTAGGGATATGGCTGCATTACTGGGAGCAATGTATCGCTAGCTTCTTATAAGCTTGTTGTCTGCTGTATTTCATCATGACATCAACCAGCATTAAGAGTGCACGCAGATTTTTCTAAAACAGTAGGGAGGGCGTTGTTGCTAACAGCAACACTGATTGAATTAAGTAAGCCCGGGAGAGTCACACCGGGTCTTCACCTCAACTGCTAAGAACAAACCAGACTGTAAAATCCAAATTCTTGTATTTGATCTTCAATTCGGGTCTGACAGGCGATTAAAGCAGATGTTGAAAGATGTCAGTTATAGCAGCCAAAGCAGTTGGAGCAGCAGTACAGGCAGTTACAGCAGCAGTCGAAGCAAATTTAAAATCAAGTGGTTGAGGGCGGTATTCACTCAACTTCCAAACTTCTAAGTTAAAAACCAACAGCCACAAATAAAATTGTTAAAATTAAGCGCCTTCCTTGCTGTGCAAGTTGCAACTCAAAATTCAAAAAACTGAAGGGTGTTCCAGCGTTACGTCTGTGAAGTCAACAAAAAAGTGCAGGAAAAAAGGCAATGACGTAACGCGGCTGTTTACTTAAAATTTGCAAGAAGTTTCGTGTCTAAAAAATAAAGTGTCGAGGCATAATGCGATTCTGTAACATATCGGCCCCTTTGAAACATGAACAACAGTGGGTTTCAAACAAAAAAAACATCATAAGTGAAAGTAATCGCATAACCCATAAGGAGTTCCATGTATAACAAGTGAAGTGACGTAATAAATATTTCCTGAAACGACAAAAACTATATGCCTATATACAGTGACAAGTAACTTCATAATAGGAAAGCGATGCAGGAGTGCAAGTGAGGAGTTCACGACTTATTCAAGCATAGACCCAGAATTGAACGTATGCTACTCAAATCTAAAAAAAAAAGCTTTTAGTTTCACAATTCAAACACATCATAATTCAATGCACAAGACTTACATTAAAAGAAAAACTCTTACAATGACTTTATTCATTCTAAGAGCACAAAGATATAAGGAAGAAAACATAATAAAAAGAAACGCATAAGATTTCACTGGGGCAATTTTCGAAATATCTCTGAGCACGTATTCAATGCGCCCTGACCCCCCTGCCGAGGTTTTTGCCAACACCGCAACGGTGGCACGTCTAACAATTTCTCGCCCCTTACGAATTTGAGGGTGCACACGATGTATACGCCCGATTCGGTATGCTCCTCGTTTGGCAATATCCTCAGTGTCCCCCACAAGTACTAATTGGCCTGGGTAAAGATTCTCTCGAACAGCCCTCCACTTCCCTCGGCCCTGTAAATTAATCAGATAGCTTTTAGCCCAACTTAACCAAAACTGATGCGCCAAGGTGGTATTGTATAGATAATCCCGGCGTAAATCACCTTTGTCGTGAAACGAACCCAAGGGAGAATTCGGAGCTAACTGCTGGCCTAGAAAACATGAAGGAGTAATCGGTAAAAGATCATTCGGTTGGTCGCTTGGCGTTGTAAGAGGGCGATCGTTTACGATTCTTACAGCGTCTAAAGTGAACGTTTGCAGCTCAATTAACGTCGGTTTTCGGCGAGCTCGACCTACAACTTGGCATAACGCATTTTTGAAAAGTTTAACCATTGACTCCCAGCTGCCTCCTTGGC
Source organism: Trididemnum miniatum (assembly GCA_964006365.1). NCBI lineage: Eukaryota > Metazoa > Chordata > Ascidiacea > Aplousobranchia > Didemnidae > Trididemnum > Trididemnum miniatum. Next base: position 18,379,536 of record OZ023231.1, read on the forward strand.
TAGGGGCATACGGTGGTATTCGAACCCAGTTTATTCCACGTTTACGAGTCGAATTGATGAATTCTGGAGAATCAAGAAGTTTAGGAAGCACGTCAGCCGCCGCACAAAAGGTGCTGCCATTATCCGAGTATATGGTTTCGACATGACCGCGTAGATTAGTAAAACGCGAAAATGCCAACAAGAAATTATTTAAATCAAGACCCGTTACGATCTCAACATGCAGACAACGTGTGCTCAAGCACGTAAACAATAAGCCCCAGGCTTTACATTCACTGCGGTTTTGACGGTACAAGATTGGACCCAAAAAATCTGTGCCGGATATTTGAAATGGTTTATTCGCAGTAGTAACGCGGAAAGACGGTAGATCCGCCATCAATTGCCTGACTGGTTTCGCCTTTTGTAGCGCACACTCTCCACAATCTGCGATATAATGTTTTACACTACCAATGCCAAATATTATCCAGAAACGTTGTCTAGTTTGCATTAAAGTGTAAGAGGGACCTGCATGACCCGCTTTAGCGTGCTCATCAAGAATAATAAGACGAGTTAAGTTATGCCTGCTTGGGAGTATAAACGGATGTCTCGTATCAATAGGCAATTCAGCTTTTTCCAAACGTCCTTCTATTCGCAGCAAAAAGTCACTGTCAACGCAGGGACGTAGACTACGCAGTGTTTTCAACTCATTAATTTTTCGACTCTGACCAGCGCCGTTAGCAGAAGCGCTCAGCTTCTTTAACATTTGTTCGAAATCGTCGGAGCTCCCTTCTGTTAGGATTTTTATGGCGACCTCAAAGCATCGAGATTGGACGTATTTTACTCCAAACATTAAACTTCGATCAAGATACGTAGCATTAAGCTCAGGCTTTTTAAATGCGACGCCTTTGCTTTTACCAATCACGAAATCTTTAAATGCTATTAAGTATGAAAGTCGCTTTTTTAAAGTATAAAGGTCAGGTGCGACCTCAATCAATTCATTAATTGGATCATTAAATCCATCAACAGTAAGCTGTTTAAACACGGAGACTTGACGCGCGGTATTAGCCATGGAAACAGGCTGCGGATCTTCTACGTCCTGCAAAAGAAACTCTGGTCCTTTCAGCCACATGTTCAAAGAGTCCACGTTTTTAAAGTTTTTCTCTCGCGTAGCTACGTCGGCTGGGTTTAACGCCGTGCTGACATATCCCCAAGCGTCAGGAGAAGACGCCAAAAGAATCTTGTCAACACGACGCTTCACGAAGCCTGCAACCCGCAACTCTGGATTAGTGATCCACTTATGCACAACCTGGGAATCAGTCCAAAATTTAACACAACACGAAAGATTTCGAAGTGCTTTTCGCGCAACCAACATCAACTCACTGCAAAGTTTTGCAGCCTCTAGTTCTTTCCGCGATATAACCCAATTAGACTGATGTTGCAAAACGACTCTAGATTTCCCAAGAATGAAGCTTAAGCTTACATGTCCATTAACAATGCGACGCAGATATACAACACCGGAGAACGCCTTATTCGACGCATCGCAAAAACCATGTAGTTGGTAATTTTCATTATCGTCCTTACTAGGAACGTCATGGTTAACAAAACAATAACGGTCAATTGAGACAGACGACAATGTTTTCAAAGAAACTATCCAAGCATTCCAATCCGAAATAATATTATCTGGCAGTTTGTCGTCCCAGTCATACTTCGCTGTGGCGACTCGCTGCAATATTAACTTTCCACCCAAAAGACAAGGCGAAACCACGCCTAGAGGATCAAAATTACTCGCCAGTTGACTTGCCATTTGGCGTCTAGTCGTAATATCAACAAACTCTTTGTTAAATGAAACTTTAAGTTTATCATTTTCCACGTCCCAAATCACACCCAGCGCTTTGGAGTCTGGCATGGGCTCTAAACCAATAGCAATTTCGCTAATGTTAGCCGCAAGATCACATTTAGGAACCTCTGCGAGTATTGAACTAGCACACGCATTAGTGACCCATTTACGAAGTTTAAAACCACGACTCTGAAAGATAAGATCAGACTCACGTGACACAATTTCAAGCTCTGACAAAGAATCGCAAGAAAATAGAACGTCGTCCATATACCGATTTTCATCAATAGCGGCTAAAGTTTTTTCACCAGCTTGAGTAGGGTTTTCTAAAATCAATTGTTTAATAGCACACAGTATCACATATGGGCTAGAGTTCATTCCCCACACATGTCTCGTAAACTGAAACATCTGAGGTTCCCCTCCTTCGAAATCACTGTTCTTACACCAGATAATGCGGAATAAGTCCCGCTGTTCCACAGGCATCGCCACTTGAAAGAAACATTTGCTAAGATCCGCCATGCAGGCGTATTTACCCAGGCGAAACCTAATCAGGACCTCAACCAAATCATTCAACAAGTTCGCCCCACTCAGCACGGCATCATTAAGTGATGCGCCTGACACCGTAGCCGACCCATCGTATACCACACGAGCTTTTTCTTGCCTAGTGACAAAATATGGGAGATACCACAACGGTTTATTGGAAGCATGCTCATCCGTAGGCACCGGCACAATCCAACCTTCATCAATAAGCTCTCTAAACGTATTGAGTAAAGTGAGTTTTATCTTGGGATTGCGAGCGGCACTAGTTTTCATCGAGTTAAATCGTTTAAGGGCGTAGCCATAATTGCTGGGCAAGTTTTGAACGACATCTTGTCTTAGAGGAACTGGGATTTCGTATCGACCGTTCACCACCTTTATGTTTGATTCTACCAGTTCCTTTGCAAGCTCGTCATTGATTGACGGCTGAATTATTTCATCGTAGGTTTCAAATTCTTTTAGTCTGTTTTTCAAAAACGCATTTTCTTGCTTAAGCTCGTCCCACGTGCGGGGATCGCAAGGGCACCGCTCGATCTCCACCCTTCTGTTTTGTAGTAGATCCTGACAAGTGCCTAGGCGCCCCCCACTGACAACCGGGCCTAGTCGGGTTAGCACATAGTTAGGCTCGTCAGGGTCGAGGCCTTCCCTTTCTGCAAGCACAGTAAGCAGTACCTTATCAGATTGCCCCACAAGAATATCAACAGATTTACGATCCGGTAGAGTGGGTATTTTAACACCGGCGAAATGTTGCAGACGAGATATATCAACTCGATGAGGTAAAGTATTTTCATCGTCCACGAAGTTTTTCACGACCAGGGCATTTTTTATCACGAATCTCTCGCCAGAAGAAAGCGATTCTAACTTAAAGTCACTGTGCTTATTACAGCGTAAAGTGTCTTCTGCAAGAGTGCGAATTAAAGTAGATGAATTAACATTTCTTTTCAAATCAAGTTCTTCGCACAAGCTCTCAGAGATTAAAGTAGCTTGCGAAGCGGTGTCGAGCTGTGCATATGCCAGGGTGGACTTACCAGTATCTGGGTTTAAGACCCGAACAGCACAAGTGCGCAGTAGTACAACACGCCTATCGACGGAATCCACCTTACGCACCACAGTAGATTCAGCCTGTTCAGCGTCACCTTGTTGCGCTACAAACGGAGGAGTCACCTCTTCGGCCCCAGAGCCTTCTGCAGGTGCCAATCGAAGACAATTATGTAAAGCTGTGGCATGTTTAGTGCGATGGTTAGGATTGCACTTGCGACATTTACACAGGAACCCACAATTACGCACATTATGACCCAAAGATAAACAATTGAAGCATCTGCCAGAGTCAAGAACGGTTTGACGCTTAAGATGATCAGACAAGGCGTTAAATTTGTCGCAGTCTAACAGATAGTGTCTATCTGAACATACAAAGCACTTTGGCAACGATTGGTTAGAGGAGCGCTTATTAGTAGGCGCTTTAGTCGAAGCAACGGAAACATGCCTCTCCGTAGCCACGTGATTTTCATTCGAGGCCGTGAACGCGGTCTGGCGAACACGCACTGCACCACGCCCATTTCCAAAGTCTTTGGGTTTGTCTTTTCCATCAGATTTAAATAGCGCTTGGGCATAATCAGAGGTCATAAGCTCAATCTCGTGTACAATAAATTTCCGCAAAGAATTAAATCCTTCAACATTAGGTTGGTTAAGGTCGATGCAAGTACGGTCAAGAAAGTCAAGATAACGTCGTTTTAAGTTACCAGGCAATCGGTTAGCTGTATCGAGCAATAATTGTCCAGAGAGCTTGTCAATTTGATCATGCGCATATGCAAAGACTTCTAAGGTGTCCAAATCCTCGTTAAACGCTTTTAAAGACATAGCGGTGTGCACAACTTTTGGACCAAAACGGATCTCAACGACTTTTGGCTCGGATGCGAAGCCTCCAGAGACGCCATATCTCTGGCGCAGCCGTTCCAAAGCCTTTTCAATCCTTTGCCCTGTAGTCATGCCTTTTAACGGAGCGAAAAACAAATTTATCATTTCGCGAGGTTGCCCGACACAAGAAGCTCGCAAAACTTCTAAGCGGCGTTCCTCGAGTGGCGATTCGTGCATCAACTTGCGAATTTGATTCTCATAAAAAATGAAGGCGATGTTATTTCCGTTATACGCAATCTGCGACGCCAGGTTAATAAACTCATTACGTCCTTGTCGCTCGAGGTATTGATGTACAGCTGAATGAGCTTGAACTGACGGCAATGAATTAGAAGGGGCAATTACAGTTTTAGGAACAGAGTCCTCAATTTTATTATAATTCACGTTGCGCTCGTCACAAGTAGTTAAACTGTTTACCCACTGTTCTGTACGTATGGTACTTGCGTCTTTTTTGTGCTGATCGACGTTTGATCGCGGAATGGATATACCGTGCAATTTACTTGAGCGAGCATTTAAGTTGAGCTCAGCTTTACTCGACTGTTTTTTCTCGCTTCCAGCTTTTCGACGCGAACTAACGCGTGATCTGCTTGAAGCGGTTACAGACGAGCCCCGTTGTGAACAGGCAATTCGCCTTTGCTCGGCATTAATTTTCGCCTCTTCCAGACGCAATTTAGCTAAAGTCTCAGCAATTTCCGCGTCAGCGAGTGCTTTAGCTTTAACTTCTCGAGCTTTGGCCAGTTCGAAGGCAGCGTTTAATTCCGCTCGCTTTTCATCGAGATCGATTTGTTGTTCTTTTAGTTTGCTAGCCGTCGAACTAGTACGTTTCGTAGTTTGAGACACACTATCCGACGGTTCAATAGTGTTCTCACAATCATACCAGCGCATTTCGTCTAAAAAATGACGTTCACATTGTTTATGTAACATGTGACATTCTTTATACAAGTCCGGTACACGATCATTCAATTGCATTAAATCGCTTGGATCCTTGACAAGTTTAAGATCGCATTGAAAATCATTATACGCGCTTTGTAAAGCGTCAAACTTAACGGAGTAATCATTAAACTGCTCAAGCGTCGAGCAGGAATCGAGTTCTCGCGATAACTTTGTTAATTCGATGATAAGTTTACGATGCGTGGTAAGCATTTTACGACCAACGTTACCACGATCAGGACCACGGTTAGGCGACAGAGGTGTTATTGAACTAGCCCCTACAGCCAAGTCATTAGGTTCTTCCACCCGCTCTTGGATATCCCCTTTTGGAGGAGCATCCGAACCACCCCCCAAAGCTAAGTTAAATAATTCGCCCACACGCTCACTGCTGTCAGCGCCCTCGGCAGGGAGTGGGTCAGAACTCTTAACAGGTTTACTAGAGGTGTCCTTCGTTGCATTTACGCTTTTAGAATTACCCAAAGAACTCATAATAAATTAAAGTAATAATAAAAGTAGTATTTAACACAAGCAAATAATAAAAAAACTCTCTTTCCTGATTCAGAAGTTGACTGTTGTTGCTTCCTCTAGAAGACGTGGTTCTTTTGAGATGTTTCGTCGACGAACAATTGCAAGATGGAGCGAGATGTCACCAGAACTGACCAGAAACCAAGAAAAGATGGACCAATTAGGTCATCAAAGAATGCTGCCACCTCTGTGGATAGGCAGGTCAAGACAAGATAATTCAGGACTGACGACCAGGCTCAAACACCAGTAATGTTGCCGATGAACCAACGAATCTTCTTTGTTGCGATGGAATTGCAAGAACAATTGATTTTAAATTCTTTATGTTGCTAACAGCAACACTGATTGAATTAAGTAAGCCCGGGAGAGTCACACCGGGTCTTCACCTCAACTGCTAAGAACAAACCAGACTGTAAAATCCAAATTCTTGTATTTGATCTTCAATTCGGGTCTGACAGGCGATTAAAGCAGATGTTGAAAGATGTCAGTTATAGCAGCCAAAGCAGTTGGAGCAGCAGTACAGGCAGTTACAGCAGCAGTCGAAGCAAATTTAAAATCAAGTGGTTGAGGGCGGTATTCACTCAACTTCCAAACTTCTAAGTTAAAAACCAACAGCCACAAATAAAATTGTTAAAATTAAGCGCCTTCCTTGCTGTGCAAGTTGCAACTCAAAATTCAAAAAACTGAAGGGTGTTCCAGCGTTACGTCTGTGAAGTCAACAAAAAAGTCCAGGAAAAAAGGCAATGACGTAACGCGGCTGTTTACTTAAAATTTGCAAGAAGTTTCGTGTCTAAAAAATAAAGTGTCGAGGCATAATGCGATTCTGTAACAGGCGTAAAGAAAACTTACTCCCAACAGGCACTATTTTTCTTGAAGAATCTGAGCGATGGCGACTTTTAACGTGTATCGAAAGAACCTGGAAGGGGGCACGCAGACACAACAACCTTCCTGCTTTGGCTACGCTACTGACAAGGGTTTTTTTCATTAGTCATATTTGCAAGAAATTTACCAACAGCCCTCCACATTTTTGTGTTAGCCGCCGGACAGCAACCTCTCCTCAACATATGTTGAGGTTTTAAAAGGTTTGGTTTTGCTGTAATATTTAATCGGAATTGTTTAGAAGTATTTGTTGCTCTTTATTAAACTTATCTATCTCCTTTCTTGGCGTATTTTTGTTTTGTTTCGTAATTGCATACCGGTATTTATTCTCTTGTCACGAGAAAGCAAACGAAGCGTTCTAACGCGCTCGCTTAGGAGTTTCCAACTATCACCTGCTTGCCTATCAAGATAAAGGAATCCTGTAAAGTGCCCTTCCCGACGTCACAACAATTAAACATGCCAGCTTGTTCTGCACACCGTTCCTTTAACGCTGAACATCAAGCAGGAAAGCTGTGTAATGCCAATTTTCAAGTCATTGGATTGACCCGACAGAGAATGAAACCTCGCACGAATGCTTTCTTAGAATCAAGCCTTGTTCGAAATTATTTATGTGAGAACGTTAGACCATGACTTCCTGAATAACATAGACTGAGGGAGAGGCTGACGTTTTTTGTAGAGAATATCCTTCAACGATCTTTTAGTAGAGGACGAACCTTAACGTTCTATATTTATTTATTTTTTTGAGAATGCCCTTTAGTTACAGTTATTATGCTCCGGCCCCAAAAATCTTCTCAGAGGCCATTCGTCTGGGGTTAGGGTTATATCCCGATCTGCAACTACGGCGTAGCCTACACACACAATAACCAAACTAGCGATTTTCTATAGTTACACTCGCCGGTTTTTTTAAGCCAGGGTGGGTAATTGGCAAAGCACAGTGGGCCACGTGGGCTGCATAATATTTTCAGCGTGCCACATTAACTTTTAATTTTGAAATTTCGCTCTCAAAATACATAATTTTTTTTTCGCAAATATATTAACATTCATGGTATTGATAAGGTTATTTATTATCGTGAAATCAAAGACTTTTGCCTTTTGCGAGGTTTTTATGTCACAAATGCAGCATGTTGTTGAATGTGAAGCAGTTTTTCAGAAAGACTATATATAACGTTTGCAGTACACTACAAAGTTATAACGCTGACCGCAGGTTCCTCACCCCTGTTCTAAGCTGTTGATCCAAATCACAGCTTTCCTGACCAATGTACACTATTACTTCGGAACTAATGTTGCTCCATGTACCGGTATATATTTGAGTTGAAATTGCCAGCCGGAGTTATCACATTATTCTCTCACAGCTAAATTCATCAATACGGGACGCGCGGCAACGGTTATCATGTAAGTAGGCTTAAATGAAGCAGGATTTTGCATCATCGGTTGACAAAGACGCGAATAAAAACGGTCGCGCGTCGCGTGTCAATTACAAGTCGTTTATTGTATTATTTGAACAATATGTACAAGCTATAGCAGAAACTTTGCTGCCAGCTGAGATTTTGTGATGCCGAATGCTCAATTAATCGACCGTGAAAGAGTGTTTACTCAAAACTGCTCTTCCTGTTCAGTGTTCACAAATACAATTTGTCCGCATTTTGAGGGAATTAACCATTTTTTCAATGTAAACGTAAAACTAAACGTGACGTAAAAAAGTCACGGCCTATAGCCCTGAAAAATGGACGCTTTTAGGAAAGATATAATAGATTTCTAAAACTTAAGCGTTGGTGAAGGTCTGCATGAGCAGCGTGTAATCCTTGATTAAACTCCGGTGTCAGGAACATGTTCATTTTCATTACACTTTTTTTTTGGCATCCACGGATCTTGCATTTATCAAAATCTTTGCGTTGAGACTGCAGCAGTTCGACTTGTTATTACAGTAAAGTTGGACTTATAGCCCCCAACCTTTGACCGCTCTGTTGAATCTTATCTCAGATATGAATAGTAAAAAGGAATGCCACATAGATGTGTTAAAAAGTGGTAAATTAATTGACTTTTCGTGAACCTGTCAACCAAAACATCTCGTCTAGTGCTGAACCTATTTAGGGTCTTCACTAATCTCGTTTTTAGACTAATTGCTATCTATAAACATACATGAACACTTGCGACTTAACACATATCAAAGGCGATTGATGGCCTGAGGCAGGCCCTTAACTTAAACGATACAGACATTAGAGTTGTATACTAAATACAAACCAACTATGATTAAGTGAATTTAGAAAATAAAAACTTTTAATGATTAACTTCACTACTTTAAAGAAAAAAAAGGAGATCGACATGAAACAGTAATTTTTTTCTGAACTTTTTTCGCACTATCAACATAGCACCTCAACTAAAAACAAACTATTAAAATTAAACAAAAACAAGGAACATTCATTATTGCAAACACCTTTAAAATTTCATAAAAAAATTTACAGTAACATTTCTTCATTAAAACTGCTGATAAAGCAAAGTTTAAAAAAAGTAAAAATAAAGAAAGATAAATAGTAAACATATAACAGAAAAATCTATTCTATTAATTTTTAATGAATTTCATCCATTTTTTGAAAAATAATGATTTTTATGAAAATTGATTTGCTAAAAATTTATTTTAAAGCTTAATGGTTGAATACGCAATTTTTGAAAAATAGACTACAGGTATGTTAGGCAAACTTATAGCGTAAAAGTACTATAACCACTCCTAAACCAGTGAAACTTTTACTGTTTTCTTCTTCATTAATTGAAATCACCAACAACATCTTGCACCTCCTAGAAGTAGTTAAATCACCATGTTGTACTGGAATTCGTATAGACCCATGCAATTCAATGATTCAGCTTTCACGACTTTCCTGGGATGGGTCTGGAACCTTTTGGCATCGCGATAACTCCGGTTTGACTCTCTCTGCGAGTTACGAAATCAGCGATGACAGTCGCAAGCAAGGATCTCTTCAAACTGAAAAAAAAAAAAAAACAGAGCGGCGATGGAGCAAAAATTGTTTTAAGGCGCCCAAAATAGATGTGATGTGATTTAAAAAACTTAGCTCTTTTACTTCGGATTGTCGCATGCCATAAACTTACCGACATAAAGAATAACACAGGCCTCGGAGTAAATATTAACATAACATAGAGCCGTTGAATTTCGTTTTTGAAATTGACGTAATAGGATTATACGTGTTCACTTCCAAATACACAAACGGACATGAAAAGCAAGGCCGTTACAATATTGCACTTTTAATAGCGACGTCATATTTTAAGCTAGTTTTAAAATCACTAGAACTTTTTGTAAAACATCTGCTGCTTTTGTCGCAAAAGATTATAAGGAACAATATCTGTTTATAAGATTTTAAAATGTTGGTTAGTTGTTGTCATAGCAATTACGTTGATATCATTGTGCGTTTCCTTGGCTATTCGAGATTTGACGTCAAACGCAAGCAATCCGTAATGTTTGTATGGAAAAAACTTCGATTACAACTTCTGTCAACACGATTTTCGAAAAGGAAATAGAAAGAAAAACTTTTGCAAAAACAACAATTCTCGTAACCAAACATCTCCCAATTCATTGTCTAGTTCTACTATATTGCTTCACGACAGACTTTTTAAGGTTGATAAGAGCGACAGGCTTCTTACATGTAGCTTATGTTTGTGTAATGTCTTTTTCTGTAATTTCTTATCAACCTCGACCATTTGGAATTATTAGAGAAAAGCATTTAAGCGAGAATGTTTGGATCAAGAAAATAAGCAAAGCTCTGGGCGAAGGGCATCTTGATCATCTTGAATCAGTTGACGAAATTCATATAAATCGACGAATCAAGAAGGGAGGTTGGTCAAAATATCTTAGTATGCTTATTCACGTCTCGTAAAATTATAATCAAAGTAGCCTAATTACTTTATTAAGACTGCCGAACACCGACTTCAGTCACGGTGCTTTTCAAAAAGCCAAACCCCTTTGCGGCGTAACGTATATCATGCTGACAAAGTTACAAGTGCGGGCTTGGGATCGACAGCCATTAATTGGACCACATTTTCGTTTTGACGACCAAAAGTAGGCAGGTTTTCCGTATCACTATTGATTTTTGCATGTTTACACGATCATTTTTTTAATCTAGTAATAAAATATTTATAAGGTTATAGAAATTTCAATGCTCTTTGGCCTATGCAAATCATCTGGCTGGAACTGCTGGAAACTTGTCTGTTCATGTATGAGAAGCCAGAGGTGGATCAAGAGGAGCGATCGCCCCTACCCTAAATCGTCTATATGAATAGCATGAGTTGAGGCGTCCAGAATACTTATGCCCTATCCATTCGCATGCATTATAACCTAATCATGAAAACAAATCGTCCCTTCTGTACAGAAAATTTGAATACCGCTACGCCTCTGGTGTATGCAATTACTTAATAACAGTTTTAAACTTGTTCACTAGGCTGTGAGTAGTGCAAAGTTTTGCATAAAGTAAGATAATATTGTCAATGGAAAAGGTTTCCAGATTTTTTGCATAGCTATAGGCCTACCTCTCAACCTTTAAAAAACAGGCTGGTGGTTGCTAGAAAAAAATGCAGAAAATTATGTCCGAGAAAACAAACTAAATCTAAAATATTATTCACTGCTTCAAAGAACTGTTTGGGTGCATTTTTTGATACGCCTATAGATTTTCCCCCGATTTTCAAAAATGTCGGTTTTTTGCTAAGTCGCATTTTATCTGTCCTTCTCGGGACTATTATATATTATACTAACGGAGGAATCGATCAGAGACAATACCTAGCGATATCTCGCTCAGATTACAGATTCTAGAGTATGTGACGATTCGGGGCTTATGCCGATCCCGTTTGACGAGCAATTGGGTGTCCGCTGAATGGAAGAGCTCAAGGTCATCACTTCGCACTATCCCTCAAACACTGTTGAATTTGGAGTTCAATAATTTTATCTTTGCAGGAACTATTTGCAACGGAAAACATTCTTATAAAATCTCCGATCAAAATGGAAAACTTCTGTTCAACGCAGTTGAAGGTAAATTATAACTGCATATTATAGTATTGTTAAAATTTTGCTTGTCGAATCAAAATCTATCTTCAACATGCGAGTGGTATTACGCCGAAGTGTGTAACGAGTAGCTGGGCCCTTCTCCGCAGCTATAGCGCATAGGCAACATAACTCCGAAGAAACGTCGCAGAGGTGGCGAGTCTTTGGTTATTATTGTGTCAGATTTGACTGGTCCGGTAATCAAATCCCAGACCTCCCGCGCCGTCAATGATGTCTTTTACCATTACGCCATTCCGCCGGTATTTTACGTCTGCATTGCTCTTTCGATCTTAGACATAACCGTAATCGCAACCTTGTAATTAGTATTCATAGATGCAAATTTCGCAATTTCAGTGAAATAGCAAAGTTTTTTGGAAGGAGGAATAGACAAAAATTTATTGACAATGATTTTTTTTATTTTGATTGGAATTTTGCTTCACCTTATTCTTCACGTAGTTTTTATTAAGCGATTCGATTATTTTTCGACGTTTTTATCGAATATTTTTTTAATTTTTGAGCTTATCTGGATGAATTTTAAACATTAATATTTCATGCACGTTTCTTTTGGAAGAAAAAAATGATCGCGCATTATTTCAGATTAAACCTATTCCAGATTTAATTAGCACCTGAGTCCGATTAAGAAATATTAAATTTTTAATTTGTATTTGCTTACCCCAAAACACTCAATACTAGAAAAATAATTTTAACAAAAATGCGAAGACTGAACTATAGTCAACACTAATGCCTTGATCCATTCCCTACAGCAGTTGCATATTATAAGTATACTTCAATCAGTGAAAGCGCCTGGGCTGCCCCCTGAAAGCCATTGCTGGTTTCTAGATTGACTCTCCAAGTAGTTTCTGTAATTCTGAAGCTTGTTTACAGGTAAAAACACAGCCATGGCTGGTGATCTTTCGTTCATTTTTAAGGCCAATATCATTCTAGAGCAGTAAAAATCGTTCCAGGTTTTAGGATGAGGTAGGCTAGTGGATACCGTTTTCAGAGAGTCTTGTTTTGTATCTTAATAGAATCCAGCTGTTTATGCGTACATTGCTGCGGACCGTCTCGTTCCTACTCCATTAACTTACAAACACTTGCCGGCCGATCTCTACTGAAACTAGAGAGACCTTTTCGTTGTGATGACAATTGCTGGTGCTGTTGTGGATGCGCACTGATGGAAATGAAAATACTTGATGCCATATCTGAAGAATGTATTGGAAAAATTTCTCAAAAGTAACAGCCTAATATCGTGGTCATTATAAGTTGTAGCGTAGAGGTAAAGTTGTCATTGCAAAAGCAGGGACACGGTATTAGTGGTACTGGTAACCTTGTGTATTCTGATAAAAGTCATAGAAAAATAAAACACTATCTAAAATTTTCTGTTTTAAAATTTACAGCTGATTGATGCATCACACTTTTTAATCGTTGTGTAGTTATTTTCTTATGGCCATGTTACAATAGTAAGTGTGCTCTCTTGTGCCGTCTAGCAAGAAACTTTTAACATGTTTAGTGTTTTAGATGGAGTTTATTCAAGGAAAAATTCAAGGTCACGAATTTTGACAACACTATTACGTATTCATTATTGGGGCCTACTTGTGCGTGCCGTTGCTTTTCTAACATGATTTTTCAAGTAAGTAAAACTATTGAAAATACGTTCATTTTTCATATCGCCAAATTGACCGAGAGATATTGCATTTCATGATGAACCCTTACTGGAAACAACTTGTTCTAACTTGAGTTTTAAATCTAGTTAATCACACCGTTTGGCTCATTTAGGTTGGAGGTCATTTCGGGTTATATTTCCATGGAGTCAAAACAAGTGATTTTATGACCCTGATTCCAGTCCATTAGGCCTACGGTTTAATAATGCGAAATTGTAGGGATTCAGGGTGTTGCAACTTTCCATTGCATACATTGACTTATATCGGTTGCTGTCAGTTTTTGTTGGGAACCATCATGTGTCTTATTGAAGCTGCGTAATTTAACAGCTCAGATGGCCGAGTGGTATAGAGCGTCTGTCTCTTGAGCTGTAGACTCGGGTTTGATTCCGAGTCGGGTCACACCAGTGACTTTAAAAATTGGTATTGACAGCTTCCCTGCTTGATGCTCAGCATTAAAGGGACAGTGTGGAGAACAAGCCGGCAAGTTTACTTGTTGTGCCGTTGGGAAAGGCACTTAGCGAGATTCCCCCATCTTGGTGTGGTAGACAGATGGCTGGCATCTCCTAAGCGAGCTCGTATAGCGCTTTGATCGCTTTCTCGTGATAGGAGGATAAATATGCAACTAACTAATTCAATACTTCATCTAAAGTTAGAATTTTTGAATTGGGGAGTTTTTCGTTCGGGTCGGGAAGTCTCTCTAGAATGAGCGCATCTCCAAAAAGTAGGCTACATCTCTGCAGTTTCTTGGATTAGTGATGCTGAAAATAGCCTGAATTAACCTTTACATAACGTTATCCACATAGACTTGCTTTTTTTGCTCACGTGAACAAGATTACGGACAATTTATGCGCGGTAACGCTGAACATTCAGGTTCACGCAGAAAGCGGAGAACAAATTGGTGAAATATGGAAGCAATGGAAAAAACCGGAATCGAAAAGAATTAACGAAGATCATGAAAACGTTGGAATCACTTGTAAGCTACTTCACAATACGGAAGATAAGATTCAAATAATAAGGCTATCTGAGGCAGTGTAGGATTACTTGGCCTGAACAATTCGGCGTGGAGATGGTTCAGATTTGGAAAATGTCCGATTTACGAATCGACGTAATAAAGTGATTATCTTCATCACATTCTACATGTGCTACAAGTCGAAGGGGGCAAGAGGGCGCCACCAATATGCTGTTTGAGTGACGCGGAGTTAGTCGAGCGCAGCACTCGGCTTTACAACCCTGCATTACGTGCTAGAATTGAGTCAAACTAGTAGGCTACATCATTAATCGAATTTTTGCGGCGGTAAAAATGAGCCAAAAGTAGGCTAATGTTCACGAGGGATTTCACGGGCTGATTTTTGCAACCCGCACCGCCCATGGCGCGAACCTCTAGCCCAGTAATCGTAACCGATCCGGCAACCCCTCCCGAAAATAGAGCCCGGCCCGCCCAAATCTTGTTCCTTTTATGAATCCTTAATCACGTTCAACCTAAGTTTCAAAAAAAAATTACTGTCACTGACATCTCCAGCTTACGAATCTTTTGTTAGTTAACAGCCATATGGACCTGGAATCGAAAATCCTTCTTCTTGGCGCAGCGTTTCTTTTGGTAAGATTACAATTATATTTTTTAATGAACATTGCGAATGTTACATTTCTTAAAAAACGATCTAAAATAGTGTTTGCTAATATTGATTTGAGGAGTAGCCATCAAAAAGTCGCAGCATACCATTACCACGTTTCTGTTACAGCGCCCTGAAAATTCAACATAACCAACAACACCGGGTTACAGCTCTCCAACTCAGTTCCCGCGGGCTTCACTCATTGGCGCCGCAGTGAACGGTGATTAAATCATGCTGGCTGTCCAAGGGCAAAGAATGAAACAGTCCTCCGCGTAAAAAAAAACATCCAAAGAACGATTCTTACGAGCCGATTGAATAGACCCACTGGCTTATCTTTTACTTAAGGAGCAAAGAATCATCCTCTAGGCCAGGATAATGTAGGATTAGAACACAAAATGATTGAATTTCCTGTCTATTTCAGAATCATATGTTCTTCGAAATGAGCTGAACTATATTCACTGACAACGAATTGGAAGATTTTATTTGTTGTATTGCTGTTGCATTACTAGACGAAGCTCAGTAAAAATGTATATTTGTAAAAATCCTTCACAATAAATAAAAAAATGTGTTGTTGTCAACATATGGAAAAGTAGGTCGACCAAAGCCATGCATCTGAAAGAATGTATCTCCACCGCCCATACGTTCCGCACCGACAACCACCCACGACCCTCGAAAGCTGATGCTATCTCGTAAATTGCGCCGTGTTACGAAAACTTGATTTATCTCTGTCAAAATACAAAAAGAGTCATATCACCGTGAATCTAAAGATGCCAAGGAAACAAAAACAAGCGTGAAGAATGAATAGCAAACATTGACAGTCGCATAGAGGCGGTGTAACCCTTACAATATGAGTTACAACAGGTGAAGCTGTTTGTCTTGCCATCCCGGCTTAGTGGACGGTAATATCAGAGGTGATTGATCTATTTAGAATCCATCAAATAGAACATACGCTATTCTTTGAAAAAATGTAAATCGAAAACATTGAGAAAATAAAGGCATCGAATATCAGACTGGTTTCACATTACCTACAATTTTTGAGTGTGAGCCATCAAAATCGAATCTTCATTACACTCGCGCCATTACGCCGAAGAGTGTAACGAGAAGCGGAGCCCATCTCTGCGGCTTTGCTCCTGAGCAACACAGCTCCGCAGAAACATCGCAGCGGTGGCAAGCCGTCGGCGACATGTGCCCGATTTGACCAGCCCTGGAATCGAACGCAGGACCTACCCAGCCGAGAGCGAAAACTTTAGCCTCTACGCCAACCGGGGCTGAGTATGGACCACTAACAACGAAAATCCACTTTTAAACGTACGCAAAAAATAGATCACAGATATGTATGTTGGTGTATATTGTATAATAGCTTATTCCACAACAACCACTATCTGATCATTACAGCACAACAGCAAATCGCACCAATAACCAAAACATCCAACCGAATCTACGTCAACGTCTTACTTTAAACTTTCATTGTGTGTTTTATATTCCATCACTGTATTCGGAGGCAGATTCAAGACCCGCCGTAACGTGTCTTTGATACGAGCGGTGACCTGTGTATCACTGGCTGTACGATTCCAAATACTCAAAATATCTTCCTAAAGATATTGTGATTTGTTGCATGTAACTTTTCAGAATTTTGCGACAACCTATTTCTTAATCAACAAAGAAAAAAAAGAATGTTGAGATGACTGAGAAAACAAAGTGCCTGCCCTTGGAGTGGCTAACTCGGTGTTTCATCTCGGGCCAAGACACACTCAAAGCAAAAAATGATATTCACAGCGTCCCTACTTGACGTTCAACATTAAAAGTAAAGTGTGGAAAACTGGCAAGTTTGCTTGTTATGCCATAGGGACAAGTAGGCTTCTGTAAGATATGCTCTAAAATTCCATTTTGTTGTGGTATACATGTGGCGGGCAATTTTTTAAAGAGTTCGTTATTGTGCGTCCATTGCTCGCAATAGAAAGAAAAAAATGAAACCAAATAGTAAAACTAAATTGGAAAGTGTTTTTTCGACCGCTGGTTGGGCCACTGCTCTTTCTTGTCTCCCCTGTTTCTATTTTAAACAACTAAGCTTGCTCAACCGTTACAATACTAAATTAATCGAAATAATTTGCACAATTGAAAAAAATATGAAGTTTTTTTCTTAAGAAGTCTGTAATCTGATAAAATGACTCCTCTTAGAGTAAAATAATCAAGGTTTTTATTAAATGATTACCGAAAACGATTTAATGCAAAGCTTGATAGACAATGAAGCGCAGAGATTACCTGAAATCGTATAGATACGACAGCGCCACATATTTCATCTCCAACCATGAATTGCTCCCCCAGCATTGCAAGAATGAGGTTTTCCCAACAGCGAGCTGCTAGACCTTTGCGAAGTCGAACGATCCACTTTCCACCAGCGCGATTTTCTTTATCCTGAAATAATGTAACATTCCAAATTCAAAAAAGGTTTTAAATGTAAAATCAAAAACGAAATCCCGCAAAAACTACAGAATATGCTAAATACGACTCGATCCATATCTTCAACTCGCTTAGTAGTTGATTATTGTACGTTTGTAAACCAAACCAATACGTACATCACAACCACAGTATCGAACAGCAGCTAACTTGGCAAAACAAAAGCAAACAACGTTGGGTTGAGTAAGTTGATTTTGGACACGATAGCAAAACTATAAGAGCAACATAAGTAGCAGAAGTTGAAAAATTAAAAGTAGAAAAACTGAAAGTTATTTTAACTAGAATGAACTGGAATCGACTTTGATTTTAGTCGAATTTCCATTATCTGCTCAAAGAATTTTTTTGTCTTGAAGCCATTTCAGTGTGTTTGCAAGCCTTGTTTGAGACAAAATTTGAATGGTGAAATAAGAACACTCACCTCCCATAACGGCTTGATTCCACCCTTGAAAACATGTACATCGCTGTGTCCTGTTAATTCATTGACTCGAACCATGTGAGAGTAAATTTTCCAAAATTGCTCAACCTGAACACAGAGATATTTAGTTATCAGTGAGAAAAACTCAACAACATATAAGTGTGTAAAAGTGACAGGTGAAAGAGCGTTATACTTGTTGCCACAAAAGATGGAATACTATGTACGAAAATGGAAGACTTTCTTACTTGTACTCCAAAATTTAACCCAAACTTGAACATAACAATAACGCAATCCACCTAATTTATGGGGACTAATTAAATTTGAATTTAACTCAAACCTGTACAAAGCTCAAAAGTTTTTGTTCATTCCTAAAGGCATTTTCGTTCTCACTGTAACCTCATACATTTTTTTATTCAAATACATAGTTACAAGTGCTGATGGCACGTTGATCATATTGTGTTGCTGAATTTGTTAAAACACATACTTAGTAATGAACTTCACAGAAGCTCATCGTAATGCACATTTGCAAAATGCACACGGGCGATGACTAAAAAAATCTCAAAAAAATTGACTGAACTAATATATATCATATACCGGTACTTACAGCGTCAAAGCTAAATAAGCATGCTTTAGTCAATTAAGTCGATTACTGCCGACATTGCTACGTAACAGCATAACACAACTACGTTGTCTTTTTTCTCACACAATTACAAAAATAGCTTACAGAACGAAAAGTTCCCACTATTTTCATGTTTTTTTCAAAGCTGGTGGGATCTTGAGAACGTCCAGGAGGTTTTTTAGAATACCAAAAACAGTAAGTGTACTGCAAAGGGTGTTCTCCAGGACCAGGTTCAACATCTTTGAAAGTGTTGCAAGGCTTATTTTCTCTTGGCTCTTCTGAACCTGAACCACTGTCTTCATCTTTCAATCTAACGAATGGCGAATGTAAGCATTACACAACCATTAGCTATAAGGCTTCATAGTTTGACAGCAAAAAATGATTTATCAAGCCCTCTATGCATTTGGCTCCTATTGGTCTTGAATTTTAAGACGTCCTTGACCCAACCACAACGCAGTTTTATGGAAGCAGTCACCGTCAGTGGCTTTCAGACAATTCAGGCACACAGCAAATAATCAATCTCTTCAAAAGCAAACAAAGTCATGCATGAATTGAACATCAATTATTATTTTTATTTAGCCCAAGCAAAACTTAATGAAAAGTAGGCTTTCCTCAAGTATGATGAGAACAGCAGTTACACTGCGCACATGTCCGATAAAAGTGGTTCCAATAGCTTGCAGTTTCTCAGCATCATAGTCAATTTTTGATGCCCTTATTTAAAAAGGAAATCAAAAATTTAGTCATGATGCAAAAACTCGAGGATTTTTGAAACTAGTTAAACTGGACATGTACACCAAGTAAATATAATGCCACATACCACTACTTTATGTTTAAGCCTGTGGTTCTTAACATCGGCGCAGCCAGGGGGTATCAGCGGGACCAGTCCCCCGCTTTTCAAAGCACAGATTAAAAAAAATTTATTATACAATGGAATCGTTGTTTAAACTATTCTTAACCTAAGCATGATCATTGATTAAAATTGCCAGACAATGGGTAAAGAGAGAATAATTTGTCGCATGATCGATTTAATCATAATATCCAAATGGCAGCAACAGCTAATAATTGCAGAACATTTGACATTATATATTTACATTATTTACAAAATAACACAGGAAAAATAAAATAAGCTGAACGTTTTTAGACAAATCGACTGTCCTTCATCAGAGAAAATTATTAGAATAAAAAGTGAAAACAGGACAAATTAGTATAAGCGGAAAAAAACAGCGGGGGTTACGGCATCATCTAACATTTTACAACAGTAACAAAGTAAGAACGATTCGACTGCGAGGGCCGACAAAGTTTTTTAACACGTGATTTAAGTCAGAGCGTAATCACTATTTTTGCAAAAATACAACGCAATTCAAAACAAATTTGGAATAAATTTTTAATCAAGCAAAATTATCGAAAGGGTTAACACACTTTTAATAGAAAAGAACAAGATGATCAATTAGGTAGGACAGCAAAGCAATTCATGCTTCTAGCACAGGAAATCTGGTTTCGATTCATGAGTCGGTCAAATCTAGCACAAGTCAGCCCTACAACTTGTTATCGCTTCAGCGGTTTTCTTAAGCCAGTGATTCTACTGACTGTAGTGATACATACGTATGATTTCCTGCGTCAGTTGAGGAGATGGCAGCAAAAGCCTAAGACACCAACTCACTATGCCCCAGCCGTTGCTGCCAACAATGCAATTACATACCTCTATTTTGTATGTTATTTAAAAATTGCTATATTTTTGCATTATGGTACCGGTATTAAAAATTTAGTGTAAAAATGTCTGCTTGGAATAAAGGAGATATGGAGAGGGCTTTAGAAGAAATAAGAAAAGAAAATACCACTTGAGGTGCCGGAAAAAATATGGCATCCCAGAAAGTTCGATTCATAGAAGAATCGAGAAAATCTACAACTTTTCCACTGAAAAAGCAGGTAAAGTCCAGAATTTAATTTTTTTTTTTCAGCTATGAAGGAACAAACGGAGGTTGTTTTAAAGTAAAAGGTCATATTTTTCATCCAGTTCAAAAACATTCTATGAAAAATAAGTATATAAATCTTTGAAAATAAGTCAAATTATGGTGAAATCAAAGTGATAGTGATAGATCAAAATGAGGCTATAAACAAACGAAAGTTAACTTGATTGTCAGAGCAACTTACTCTGACAAGCTCTACACAATATAGATGAAAGACAAAGGACCAAAACCTGGAAATAACCGAGAACTTGGCAAATTGACTTCCATCAGTGGATCCAATAACGGGCTAAGGGAGCTTACCCCTCCCCTATATTTTCAGTTTACACATTAATGCATTATAGCTTTGATACATGTAAACTGCAAAATTAACATTTTTTCGATTTCTAGCCCCCTCCAGAAATTCTGGACCTGCCCTAATTTTTCCCATAAATTTATCAAAAACCCTCCATGCATCAAATAAAATGGCAATTTTTTAGTGAATGTGAAGTTTTGCGCGGTTGCTAAACAGTAAAATAAAACGAACAAAGTGCGATAAAAACTTGTCGCTTGTCACGTTGTCCCCAGACACGTATCGGTAAACACAACTTTACTCTGTCAGTAAAGCAGCTGACTCAACCAAATTACCATGAAAGAACTCGTTTTATCAAAAAAATGAACCTTTTTTATGTCACCAGTACGCACTTCAATATGCGCGGCGCACGTTTCAATATGTGCGCGTGCGATTTCAAAAGACAAAATACGCATTTGAGTTTTGTCCTACAATGCGCACTGACGCACTTTATTGTGTAAGATGTTAATTATTATTGGAGCGTATCAAATGAAAATTGGTGAGCACATTTTAAAAGCCAAGTTGATTCATTGGTGACAAAATTAGCCAAAAACGATTACAAATAAAGGTGAAGTAAAAGCAACATTTTCTGAAAATCTTACATTCATTGAAGGATTAGCTATAATGCGATTGTAGTACAGAGTACACCAAGACTGGACCCGACTGAATATTGCATTGCAATTGAGTTGAACCAACTTCCCTCAATTGCTTCAGACAACCGAACGCAACAAATGACTAATCACTGTCTCATTCGTAGTATTTACCATCTTAGGACGGGTTACTAAATAGTACATGTCTGTGATGTCAACGATGTCCGCGATGTCCCAAATTGCGATGTCCGCGATGTCAACAATGTCCGCAATGTCCACGATGCCAGCGATGTCAACGATGTCCGCGATGTCAACGATGTCCGCGATGTCAACGATGTCCGCGATGTCAACGATGTCCGCAATGTCAACGATCTGCGATGTCTGCAATGTCCCAAATGGCGATCGATCGCAACATGGGACATCGTAATTTGGGACATCGCGGACATCGTGGACATCGCAATTTGGGACACCGCGGACATCATTGACATCGCAAACATTGTTGACATCGTGGACATCGTTGACATAGCGGACATGTACTATTTAGTAGCACCCTCTTAGGATGGGTAATTCAACAAAAAAAAATTGTCGTGTCCCAGTTTTATTTTTGGTGGCGTTGATGAATCTTAAACCTATGGAGCTGTAGACCCTAACATTTCTAAGAAAACTTAAAAACACATGCAGACATCCATACCATGTTTCTATTCTAGTATTTGGTATCGCTAAAAGCGTGCAAGAGCACAAGGATCACCTTTGCAGGTGAGTTAGGAGCACAAAAACCGCTAGTGAGTTATTACTAAGGACTAGGGTTCGGTTTGGGCTAGGTAATAACTCACTAGTGCCCCTAGTAGTCCTTGTGCTCCTAACTCACTTGAAATTGTGGTCCTAGTGCTCCTATAGGTTTTAGCAGGACCCATTTCTATTTACACACCCTTTTACCAGTAAGCAACTTTTTGGGCCTTTTAAAGAGAATTAGGACCCCAGTGTAAAGGCGCCAGGCATATTTAGGCTAAATAACTGCCATTTACAAAAAAAGGTGGAAAGGCCAAACCAACTACCTACTGCCTATAGAGAACCATCAAACTGTCAAACAACAAAACTTACACTTCAAATTTGTTGTTCATGATATGCAATACCAGTAGACTAGTCTTAAAACTTCTTCTTAAATTCAAAAATACCAGTACAGTAGTCTGGTAGTGTTATCTGTAAGCAGTGGTAGGCCTATAAAAAGCAACTGTAAGCACCGGTACAAAATTGTTAGCTTTTAGTATATTATTGTATACTTGCAGCCTAAACACAGAATCAGTTAGTGCTAAGTTTACTGTAAAGCAAGCAATATGGCAATGGTACCTAGGGTTGCCAACTGTGACAAGTTTCAATAAAGGACATAGATTGTTGTCATCATTTATTTTGTAACTTGCAGGCAAGTACAATATAAAAACAATGAAATAAAAATTATATACAAACTGAAAAGAATATATTAAAAATATATTCATGTGTTTTAACGTTTATTTAATGTTTATTTAACATTGACTCAAACAAACTCTAAACATGATTTTCATTAAAAAGTTAATACTGAAATACTGAACACAGCATTCAATCAATGACGTTACTAGTAAATCTAAAACGATAAACGTAAATACCGTATATGCTTGAATGAGCTACAGTCAGAGACTCAGAGTACCAGCGTCAGTTATTTTTAGACGATTTTAATTTAAGTACATTTAGCTGAAACAAGCCCTGATCTGGCCTAAATGATAGCATTTACAGCATTCAGCAGACTACGCAACATCAACTCAAGCAGGAAGTAACGTCACAAAATTGTACTTCGCTACAGCGACGATCTTAACTCAAAAGTTAGCGTATTTTAGTGTTTTTTATTCCTATTTTTACACTTGTTGAAGTTTATTTACATCAATTAGTACAACACCAATAAATTAATTAGTTGGAAATAAAGGACAATTAGCGTCTTTTCTAAATGCTAAAAAGGACAAGGACTGAAAAGCTTAATTAAAGCTGAAAAGCTTAATTAAATTTATTTGAAATAAAGGACGGTTGGCAACCCTAATGGTACCATACAGCCCGGACCCAGGCTTTTTCTATTAAACTAGCACTGAGCAGGGTTTCTTGTACACCAAACTAGTGCAGATTAAATTAACACTGCAGCAAGACAATGAGTATATACAGATAGGGGATCTCATCTAGAATAAGCCCCCATGCTTTTTAACCCTAACCAAACCTAACCCTAAACGAACCTGAGGGCTGATACCACTAGATCTAACCACAGATTTGCAGATACGGTAAGTCATTATCCTTAGCATTTAGTCAATTTGCCTCCAGTACCCACATCTTAACTTGTAATGTAGTACCGTACCCATAGGCTAGCTGTTCAGCTTTTAGCATACCTTATATTTTTACTGCTAATGACATCCCACACTGCACAGTTCAGTTCAATTTTTATTTTTGCCAAGCAACGCAATACAATCGCTTGGCAAGGAGGCAGCGAAAAGACACAATGGTCATCGAGTCAGCTGCCCCCTCACCAACAACAGCAAAGCAGTTCGCAGTTCAAGATAAAAACAAAATATAAAAAATTTAATAAAAAGCAACTAAACAAATCAAACCACGCGTTTATGTACAAATAATTAGACATAGTATTGGAACACTGTAGTCAGAGAGCATTATAATACCAGTAGTAATGTAAATTGTGATAGAAACTACTATAATCAATTATGATGTGATACTGTCGTCATAAAAATGTATGATAAAGAGGGAGTAATTTAAGCGAGATATTAGACAGAAACTTCGTCATGCAAATTTGCATAGTACTAACCTGTCAAGTACACTCAAGTACCGGTACTAGCCAATCACATTGTACAGTTGTAGTCATAGCACAGACATCTCAGGATAAATTAATAAAAGATAGTACGTACTGCATACTCACAGCTTTGTGAATGCAAAGTTAATACATTACTCAGGTACTTCAAACCATATTGTAGTCATAACACAGAAAATCTCAGCAATTACAAAAGTTGGTACAGACTTAGCAAATGTTTATGGTACATTTTTTGAATTTATTTTTAGGCAAAGACTTTATATCATCAGGAACCTCGTTCCATATGCTTGGACCACTATATGAGACCATAGCTTTACCTAAATTAGTGCAAACCTGAAAAACATCAATCATGCACAACCTGATAAACATCAATCATGCAAAGATTAGAATCCGAAAAGTGCCAGTACCTGGAAGGTATAAATCTCCGGTACCGGTATTACTCAATTGAGCAGTGGGAGCTTGTCTGAATTAAGACGCATCTTATAACGGGCGGATATTTCACGAGCACAAGGACCGCTAGTGAGTTATTAGTAGGGGTTTGGGCCTAACTTTAACTCCGAACCATGGCTTAGGTCAAACAAGCCCCCTCAGTCTGTCAGTTGCTTGCAAACTGGTGCCCCACTCAGCCACTAACAGCATTGCAAGCTGATCCAAACTCCAGTGCCATAATCACTTATGTGTTTATGTGAATGATGTTGTGCTCTGCTGCTTTTTCGCGACATCCGCATTGTTCACGATGTCCGCGATGTCGGATGATAGTAGAGTTTCCACTGGCTGACATTGCAAAGGTGTACAACGGAGCTGGACCCGGATTTTAAAAACCAAATAATCCGGCTGTTGCACCAGATTGGGATCTGGATCGGGATTGTGATTTTTTGCTTTTTTCGGATCCGGATCAGTATCCGGATTTAATTTTGGATGCTGACTAATGATTTCAAAGTTGCTGCTACATGGTTTGTAATGTTTAATTTTTCCCTTTCTTAATATCTTTCCATGACAATGAAGAATATTATTAGAAAATACAGAACAGAATCGATGGGTTCCATTCAAAACTACGAAACAAGTTCTGCTAACATTCTAATTGTTATTTGTGGTCTTTGGGGATATTTTTCGTTGCCTAGTTATAATTTTGCTTTATATCATTTGGTTTACCATACCAAAACTTTTACCATTGTTAACCCTTAACCACTTGCGCCCTTTTTTTTAACATAACTACTCACGTGGTGTACTTTGTACGTTAATGTTAACGTACAGCATTTATTCTCTGAAACAAATGAAATTATGCACAAAACCACAAGAACGTTCTTTAGAATGATTCATCATTGCAAGATGTGCCCAGGTGTCACATTTCCCATCAGTTTTTGCATGAACACCTGTGCACATCTTGCTAAGGATGAATCATCCTAAAGAACGTTCTTGTGGTTTTTGTTCCCCAATTGCATCATCATCTAAAGACCTAATCTGTCTTGCCCAGTGTTTCTCAACCTTTCATGGTTCACGACCCCTTTGAAGAAATTCATACAGCCAGCGACCCCCCTCCTACTTGGCTTTTTAAACAATTAAAAATTGCGGTAAGATATATAATTTTGAACCACTGCTCAATTTTACATTTGTTGGTGCAACGGCTGACTTGGCAACCGCACAGTCGATTTAGAGATTTGGTGTTTAATAAAGCCAATCTTATATCATCAACTTTACTTCGATTTTGTGCTTTCGTTTTGATATGTACAAGAGCTGAAAAGTCGCTCTCGCCGAGGTATTTTGTGGCAAATGGAACTTGTAAGTAATACTCAAAAAGTCGGTTCATATATTTGTGGGTAGGATTCGTGCATAGCACACCAAAACTGAGAGATTGTCATTTCCTGGAAAGCATCATGTGCGAACGAATCATTTTGCAGATCACAAAATTGGTCTTGTAATTCATCCAACGCAGTTGAGAACAGATTGCGTACGAATGCAGCTTCTTGTTCTTTAGGCTCACGAAAATATCTTTTGAACTCAGCTTTAACAGACTGAAGGTGCTGTGTAATCGATCTCTTCAAACGTTCATCGAGTTTTTCATTTTTAATAGCACTGGACAAATTTTCGAACATGGCGATATTTCCATGTATCACTTTTCAATGCCAGTTTTGCAATTTTGAGTAAAAGGCATTCAGACTGTCGCGGTCATTTTGAAAATTTCAGAAAGTGTTGCGATTAATAAAATATTTTATAAATAAATTTACGACCCCCCTGGAAAGATCTTTGCGACCGACAGATTGAGAAACCCTAGTCTAGCCATTATGTATAAAGTATTTCTGCATTTCTGCTGAAGGTACTTCAAACCATGCATGAAATCAGATTTCTGCCGGGTCAGGGTGATGGATGTAGCCAGGGTGAGGGGGTGAAGAGGGTAAAATCGATGAGCTGGCACAACAAGTTACTTAACCTCTACAAGTAGTTTTAGTCGTTTATAGTTGCAGTAGAGCTCTCATTTTGGGCTTAAACGAAAGAAGAAAAAATTTAAAATAGATTTAACAAAAAAATTTCAAGTATATTTTATTATGACGTCATGACATTTGAGCATGAACTTGATTTTGCTCAATTTTTTTGTAGTAGGGGTGCATAACTTTAACAACAACAACAAGTTTATTTGTCAAGCACCATCACATTTTATGCATAAACAAATTAATGAAGTCATTGACTTGACAAGGTGTTAGTGAAAAGACCATAAGGTCATCTAAGTCAACCACCACCTTCGCAAGGTGGTGGTTGACTTAGATGACCTTATGGTCTTTAACTATAGCATCTAAGTTTATTGAAGGAAATTAATAAAACTTGTTCCAGCAGGAAAGTAGTTTCTTACCCACACAATGAATCTATTTGGACGCTTTTATGATGAACACAGCAGAGGTGTCCGAAGCCTAAAAATTTCAATCTGAATCCAAAGCGTTAAAATCTGAATCCGACTCCGAATCTTAAAAAATTCATGAAACAGAATCCGACTCCAAATCCTGTATTGGTATTATATACTAGAGATGGCACGAGCTCACTTTTTTGCAAGCCCATGGCCCGAAACCTCTAGTCCAGTAACTGCAACCGACTCGCCCACTCATCACAAAATAAAGCTCGGCCAGCCAAAGCCCGTTCTTTTTACAAACCTTTTATCTTATTCAACCCAAACGTAAAAAGGAAAACTTAAGATTTTTAGCACCCCACTCAGTACCGGTACTTACCAGCATACAGGCAAAGGTACCTTAAATACCAATAATGTTTTGTAAACAGTAAAGTGGTATCACTTGTTTTCTGTAAATTATTTCAAGTCACAAAAAATTCAAGCACAATTACAAATTAGACAGACCTACCGGTAATCATTGTAATGAACATTAATTTCAATGTACCGGTATATAATCAAACGCCTACCAGTACCGGGTACTTTTCAAACTACCGTAGATTCTGACATGAAAAGCATACTGGTACTGGTATGTATTAGCATTGTAAGTAGGCTGTTTCAGCAGTATACAATAATTCTTTATGATTATAACAACAAGCAGTGAGTGTAAAAAACTTGCATTTGAAGGAGTGCACTGACAGACTGATATGTTTCGCTACAGTATCTGTTTTCGTTAAAACTTTTGCACTTGAACACAGAACACCACTGTTCCCTCTAAGATTTTAGCTAGTGGGAATTTGTCCAAATATGAAAGTCACTAAAAGTTTGCCCAAACATTTCAAGAGTGTAATTCAAGGTCTGAATAATTTTTGTTGAAGATTTGAGTTTCTATGGTAAAACATTTACATTTGACACAAAAAAACTGGGGCACTTTTAACTACTTTGCTTTTTAATCATCATGACAATGTGCAAAAATTGAAAAATTTTGCCCAAAATTTCTCATTTTTTTCTAATTTTGCACCTTAGAGGGAACACTGAGAACACACTACCCGACACTGTGACTATTGGACAGCTGGACTACCGGTACACTATCTTATTGCAAAAACAATATCTGATAGCAACTCTAACAGTCTAATAGCGATAGCATCTTATAGCAACTCTAAAGCAGCAAGGCTCAGAAATTTATTGACATTTGTCTTTGCCATTGATTTGATTTTACATTTTCTTCACACTCAACTTGTTTAAAAAACAATAGTATAACCGGTAGGCCTACCGGTACCAACCAATATATTGTTATTACTCACTAGACCAGCTAGACGCCAATGCCATAGTCTACCTCATCTAATAATGACCCATATATCATTTCTGGGCAGAAACAGGGAAGTACGGTAACATCTAGTATCAGCCCTCAGCGCCCCAGGTTCAGTTAGGTTTAGAATTAGGTTTGGTTACCTAGGGTTAAATTTAGTAAGGGTTTGGTTCGGGTTACATTTGTTTAGAGTCAAGTTATAAGTTAGGTTAATCTTAACAGCATTACGAACCTAATATTAATCAATTCTAACCCTAACCGTACCTAGGCAGCTGGGGGCTGATACTAGATCTAACCCGACTTGTACACTACCAGGGGTCTCGTCTAGAGTAAGCTGTTTGCGATTAGAATAACCCATCCACGTAAGGTGATGAAAGATGCGGATGGCTTACTCTTGATGAGACCCAACTACCGGTAGGTACCGGTACCAGCACTGCATAAGTTAGCATAACATTAGATGGCCCTAAAAGCAAATACACCACTCAAGAACCCCAATCAGCAGTGAATATACCAAAATTACTTAATCTGTTAATAGCGTACTTTTCGAGCATAATTGAAAGTTAAAACTACTGGCAATTTACCTCACACAGAATTTTACACCCTGCACCCTATGAATAAAGATGTTTGCGTCGGTCGTTTAAAAGCGCAGTGTTGGTTCAGAGTTTTCTTTATTAGAGTTGTCCGACTCTATCACGTGATTTCGTTTTTACGCATGAGTACTTATAGATCGATTTCAGCAGACTACAATCAGATTGCATTGTGAAAAGTGACCTAGCGTTCAAACGCCGGAGTTAGTCTAACGATTTAGCTAAAACTGATCTTAATTACTTGAAGGATAGTTTTTAAAAACATTTGCAAGAGAATTTTTTGTGATCATGTAGCCTAGTTAGCAAAAACTCATTTAAATAACGCGAAGGATAGTTTTAGTGATTAGATAGTCTATATAGCTGTACATTTAGCATGGGTTACTGAGACATCCTTTGTTAGACACAAACTGCATTTAGTGATAGACTAGAGTTGCAGTCTAAATGTCATTTTAAATCGAAATTGATTTTTATCATTAATAGTTAGTCGGCAGCGTGGCGTAGTGGTTCGGAGCGTCGTTTTTACGACGACCATGATCGCAAGGTCAATGGTTCCACTCCCAACCTAGTCTCGTTGTTGCGTCCTTGGATAAGATGCTTCACGATGATTTTCTCTGCTTGGTGGAATCTGGCAAGCAGCAAATTAAAGAAGTCAGAAGAAAATTCAACCGGAAAACTTGGAAACAAAGGCAACTCCTAAGCGAGTCTGGATTCGTCCTACGCATAGCGCCTCCGTCGCTTTCTCGTGATAGGAGGATAAAGATGAAGAAATCATCATCATCATCAAGTTTTGGAGTAATATTTTCAGGAATTTCATCCAAATTGAATTCGACATTTTCTTGAATGCAAAATATTTTGCATTAATTATTTTTTGATTTTTTATTAGACCTTAGCTGTCAAAATAGCTATTAAAACTTATGGATCTCATTAAAAGTAGGGGACCTATTGCACAAGTTTTACTGAATTTAATTTTTTGTCCAACTGGTTGGACAATACATTAGGCTAAATGCTTTTTAGTTAGTTGAACTTAGTTGTAACGACATCGCTATTCGCTATCGATGCGGGAGAAAAGGGGTTCGTGCCCTGGGTCGGTCAAATCGGACACAGTATCGCCAGGGACTTGCCATCGCTGCTGTTTTTTTCGAACTTCCAAACTGTGTTGCTCGGGCACTCAGCGGCGGAATCGGGCCTCGCTATTCGTTACACGCTTTGGCGGAATACCGCGATTATAATGGAGGCTTGATTTTTTTGGACTTTATTTTGTGATGAAACTCTTCTGTACCCAAACGAAAAAACTCGAAATGCTCACGGTAAATTTATTTGCAGTTAAAAATTGTCACTCAAACGTCCCCACGGGGACCATTTGTCAATAAAGTCGTGACCTTCCGACCGCTGCGTAATTAAGCGATTTAAGGTAATTGTAAATGTCTCTTAAAAATTGTTGCTGTAATCGGAAAACAAACGAATGTTTATTCATATGAAACGATTGTTAAAATGCTACATGCTTATAAATAAGCAGCCGAATATATGGTGTGAGTGCGACTTTCAACTTTACCTAAATTCGTTTTTGCTGAAACGTGAACAAACGGTTAAATACTTGGGAATACACATTGATGACAACCTGAAATGGTCCACACACATACACTACCTGTCGTTACAGGTGGCGCGTTATGCTGGAATGTTCTACAGAATTCAAAAGTTTTTACTTATTGACTTGCTTCGAATGCTATACTTTTCCTTAATTTATTCAAGAATGCAATAGGGAATAATTATATGGGGCAACGCTGCTAAAAAATATATTCAAGAACTAATAGTCTGTCTTAACAACTCTATTCGAACGATAACATTCAGCAGCAAATATTGCCATATGACGGCCTTATATAAGAAACTGAATTTGCTGAAATTTGGAGATGTGTATAAACTAGAATTAGCGAAATTTATGTATCAACTCCACCATAACCGAGTACCGAAGTCTCTAACAGAATCCTTTGTAAAAATAACTGACATAAATACACACAAAACCAGACAGGCACAAAATGTTGTTTACTTCAGACCTCGGGTAAAAAAAACAACATAGGATTAGAATTATTTAGTCATAGAGACTGTAAGCTATGGGAAGAAATTGATAAATCAACGAAAGACCAAAATTGGTACTCCTTCAAATAACAGTATAAAAAAATATTGATCAAAAGCTATGACTAGCATTGCTCGTTGCCAATATTTTAAAAGGCAACAGCGATTTTAAATTTTGGTTCAGTTCCGGTTAAGGTTCAGATAAATTGAAACGCTCAGGCTTGGGTTCGCTCCCGTAAAAAGTATTCCAAAACCGGTTTATAAAGTTCCGGTTCAAGTTCGCAGTAAAAAATGGTATAATTCTAGTAACACAACTTAAAAAATGAAATATACAAAGCAATTTTTCTTCGCATTGATAGGCCACTATAGTGCATAAAATACTTGTAGTAGGCCTAAAGCCAATTTCGAAATAATTAAATTGCTGCTATGCTACGACACCGGCGGCCTAATCTTTGATAAAGAAACTTGTCTTCACATTGACGGGCCAATGTATCGCTTGTAGTGCTGTACAAGTACTGTATTTCTTTGAATATAAGCCACTTTCAAAGTGTCAATAGGTTACGCCGATCAAAGTGACGGGTGTGACCTCACGGAGCGAGCCGCTTTTTCAATCGGTTCGGTTAAGGTTTGCAAGTGCTCAAATTATTCGGTTCAGGTTCGGTTAAGGTTCGACAAAATCAGCGTAAAACCGGTTTATAAAACTCCGGTTCGGGGTCGGTTTGACTCCCTGGTTTTCGCATTTGGAAAAACGTCTATCATCAATAGCCCACTCTTGATAGCTTTAAAAAAAGCTGTTGCATCCCAGAAGCTTTTCGTGACTCGCTCGTCAAAATTAATATTGTGTGCTGCAAACTTTATAAAATCTCAAAATTATCCAGCGTAATTTTTTTTTCTTTTAACCTAGGAAATCGACATTGCGGCTAAAAATTTGAAACTAAACTACTTTTTAGGTTTTTGCAGTAAAAACTGCTCGGGTAGCTTTATTTCATGCTAACTATACTTGTTATCGAAAATGCTAGACCTACTCGTTTTCGAAAAAGCTTTTCGTGTAAAAGTCTATTGGTACTTTCTTTTATACCACTGTCCATAATAAGCTTGCCTGTGCAAAGCATTTTTTGCTAAATATGCTGAGAAAAGTAGTGGTTAAATATCAGAGGAGGCTACAAGTTACCTTTTCTTTAGCGTAGTAGCAGAGTTTTGGTAGTAGGTTGGCACTAAGTTTTTAAAAACAAATTCATGCATTTTATATCATGATTTCAAACCAAATGAAAAAAATTAATGCTGCTGCAACCTACAAGACTGCATTGCTGCATTCTTTCGCTGCTGCTGCTAGTGTATCTTATGCACTGTAACGTTCCTTTGAGACAGCTGATCTATTAGTATTGAAGCGTGACCATTATTTGTAATAAAGAAACAAAAATGAGAAATGGTCGGACAACTCTGATAAAGAGAACTCTGGTGGCAAAGTTACCATGTGACGAAGTTACTGGCAACCGTTGGCAACACCAGCGCTTGAGTTGTAAAAAGACTTATGGGGGGGATGGTACAACTTTTTAAGCAGACGTAAGGAGGGATGGTCATTATTAGGACCCGCTAAAGTCAATGAAGTCAAAATTTTTTCAGGACCTTGTTACATGATCAAATGTGTACTAACGTTCGTTTCAGGTGTTCAGGAGTCTGTTTTGGTAGATTTTATAAGTCAAAATAAAGTCAAAATTTTGCATAAAGGCAAAAGTTGTCAAAATTGTCTTTATCAAAAATTTCCTTACAAAAACGAACAAATTTATATTTTTCAAATATTTTTTTGAATTTTGAGCTGCTACTAAAATTTTATGCGCAGTTTTATTTGATTTTAAACTTTTGAAATAGTTGCAATATTTGCACTATCGTCACAATAATGCGCGCGGTAATTGAGAAGGAAATAGCACTCATTATGCATGAAACGTCATTGTTGATGCATAAATACATAATTGTTAGACAATTAATCTAATCCTATAAAACCCTTGCGCTCTTTACACATGGTCTTTTAAGGTGTAGCTTGCAAAGCAAAGAATGCCAAAACAAGCCAAATCTTCTGTAGCGAAAGTTAGGCAAACTTGCCAGGAATATCCGGATGAGTTTTCGGCAACTTCTGCCGGCGACTTGCGATGCAACCTTTGCGACGTGTTAGTCAAATGCGACAAAAAGTTTTTTGTGGAAAGCCACCGAAAAGGTATGCAACACCAAGGAAAATTGGAGACGAAGAGTAAATCTCAAAGCAAGGAAACCTTTTACATTTTGATCAAGCAAACTTCAACGAACAGGTTGTTTCTTCATTCTTAGCTGCAGATATCCCACTTCATAAACTGAACCATCCTTCTTTAAAGTCTCTGTTTGCTAGAATGGGAAAAGTATTGCCTTCGGACCTAGCGGTGCCGCGCGCAGGTGACAGATCCTACGTGACGGGTTCGATTCACGGCTGGAGCCGATCGCATTTGACATATATAACGGGTGGCTGCTGGTGACATATATAACGGGTGACGGGTGACATATATAACGGGTGGCCTAGCGGTACCGCGCGCAGGTGACAGATCCTACGTGACGGGTTCGATTCACGGCTGGAGCCGATCGCATTTGACATATATAACGGGTGGCTGCTGACTCGAAGAGCGCAAGCTCACTTCGCAGTCTCCCTCAATTACTGTTGAATTTTCAGTTCAATATAATTTGAAAATAACCTGAGTTATTTATTTATTCGGAGACTGCAGCCCGGGCATGTGTTGCTAAATTGGCATCCCAAAAAGAGGAACAAATTCAAGAATTACTTCGTGACAAAAAATTTTTTTTGATTGTGGATGAAGCAGAGGTTGCTAAACAAAAGTATATTAGTGTGCTTGTGGGCAGCTTAGATGCTCCAAATCAGACATTCCTCGTTAATTGCCATCCACTTGACAGCGGTCGCAATGTTAATAGCAGTATTATTCTGCACACTGTCGATGACATACTGCGACAACTTGAAATAAAACGCGAGAATTATTCATTGTTCTTGACTGATGCTGCTCGGTGCATGTCTTCGGCTGGAAGGAAATTAAAGGAATATACCGTTCTTTGATGCATGTCACCTGCGTTGCGCACTTACTACGTAACTGCGCTATGCATGTGCGTGCTCATTTTAAAAATATTGATAAAGTAATAGCAACGATCAAGGCAGCAACAATCAAAAACAAAGATCGCAAGAAAGATTTTCATGATGCTGGTCTGCCATCTCCTCCTGACCCTGTAATTACAAGATGGGCAACTTGGCTTAGAGCTGCCTTATATTATAGTGAGAACCTTCCAGCTGTTCGTACCATTGTCAACAATTGGACAAGTGCAGGCCTCTTAGTCAGCAGAGCAAAAGACGCTATCAATGTGGAAGGTTTGGTGTCGGACTTGGTTAAAATAAATCAATACCGGACTCTAGCAGCCAACGTAGAGTTCTTAGAAGGAAGTGCCTGCGTAGCAGCGTGCTAGGATCACGCATTTGATATGCGTGATCCAGAAGTTTGTGACGTCATAGACGACTGATGTTAAACTGATTGCATTGTGCATGTTAAAGCCTTTTTGGTTTTGAAGTGAGAGAAATAAAAGCTGTTCATTAGAGTCTAGCTTGTTAGCTGCAGTATTGAGGCGAAGATAAGGAATAACAACACCTACACAATAACCAAAGCATACCGACTGCTGAAGAATACCGGTATGCAATTCAATGATGATCCTTGCGCAAATAAAGACGACATTAACACACGACTATCCAACTCTGATTTAGAAACAATAATAAACTGTACCAACTTGACAATTGACCCAACAAGCTACGCACTATTGCAAAAAGCCCAGCCAACCTCTGCGCTGTTGATAGGTCGTTTTCTATGCTCAATAAATTACTGAGAAAAGACAGAAATTTTGATGTTAAGAACGTAAAAAAATATTATGATGCTGTATTACAATAAAACGTCCTTGTAATTATACTGCGTGGCTTTCGTTAAAAAAATCGTAGACATACTGTTAGTGTACAGTACAGTTGTGATAGCAACGCAATTTTTGCATTACACACTAATTGATACCGGTGCGCACAATGGCTCGTTATCCTAGGTTTTAACGTCATGCGTCGCTTTGCTGCATTAGCTTCAACACTGAGTAATTAAAAAAATGTTCGAAGTAGGCTACCTTTTAAAAAACTTATGTAAATTGCAGATTATAAAACATATTTAATAAAGGGCAACAAGACGCAAATAATACGCGAAAGCAGTTAAGTCAAAATAAAGTCAAAAATATATTTTTTAGGCAAAAAAAAATGGCCCTAGTCATTATACTTGTATGGAAATGGTCAATCAATCAATCAATTTTCTGGACCCGCTTATCCTTGGGGGGTCGCGGGGGCAGCAGCTCGAGTTGGAGCCTCCAAGCATCTCGATCTTCTGCAACAAAGGATAGATGCTCTGCTGGGATGCCAAGGCGAGACCAACTAAGATCTTCTACGTAATCTCGCCATCGAGTTCTGGGACGGCCTCTAGGCCTTCGACCAATCGGTGTTGAACAGAGCAGTTTTTTGGCTGTTCTTTCCTGGGGCATTCGTGTCACATGTCCATACCAACGCAGTTGCGATCTTTCTAGTCGGAGAAGCAGCGATTCGATGTTTAGAGATTCACGAATATCTGCACTTTTAACCTTGTCCAACAAGGTCAAACCGCTAATTCTTCGCAAGAATCCCATTTCGGCTGCTTGAACTCGAGACCTCACTTTCTCATTCATGATCCAACACTCATGGCCATAAGTCAAAATAGGAACATAGACCGATCTGAAAATGGATAGCTTTGCCTTGGTGCAAAGCTCCCGTTTCAGTACCACAGATCGGTGGAGCTGGCGCATTACTGCACTTGCTTTTCCGATGCGGATATCCAATTCGCTATTTTGTCTGCCGTCACTTGTGAATGAGACGCCGAGGTACTTGAATTTCTCTGACTGTTTTAGTGGTACTCCATCAATTTGGAGAGAGCACTGCTTTGGTTGTCTGGACAGGCACATGGTTTCTGTTTTTGTTGTACTGATTTTCATTCCGGCAACAGAGCATGCATCCGAAAACCTGTCAAGAGCTTCCTGGAGACCATTTTGGGTAGAGTCGAGTAGCACAAGATCATCTGCAAATAACAGACGTTGTACAGTGCATTCACCGATCTTTACTCCGCCACAAGACTCACTGTTCTTAACTATTCTATCCATATAAATAAGGAACAGAATAGGTGAAAGAGAGCAGCCTTGCCGTAGTCCCACACTTACTCTGAAAGGTTTCGTCGTTGTACTGTTAACACGAACACAGACCTCGGAATGCATGTACAGCGACTTAATGGCAGTTAGTAACTGGCCATCAATGCCATACTGCAACAGCACCGCCCAAAGCTTGTCTCTAGGAATGCGATCATATGCTTTTTCAAGATCAACAAAACATGCATTGATCTCTTTTGCATATTCCCACGACTTCTCAAAGATTTGCTGCAAGGCAAAGATCTGATCCATTGTGCTTCGGCCAGGACGAAAGCCACACTGAGCATCTGTTAGCTTAGGCTCGACTATTTCACGGCATTTCTTTTCAAGGCATTTGGCATAGACCTTACCCGGGACACTGATGAGAGATATGCCCCTATAATTGGTGCATTTTCTCTTGTCTCCTTTCTTGTGGATAGGTATTATCACACTAGTTTGCCATTGCTTTGGTGCTTGCCCAGTACTACACGCCACCTTACAAACACGAGTCAGCCAACGAACACCATGTATGTTCATTGCTTTTAACATTTCAGGTCTGATATCATCCTCACCAGGTGCTTTTCCAGTTTTCAATGATTTGATTACTGCATTCACATCTGCTTCGGTTATCTGAATATCTTCCCCAACCTGTTCTTCGTGAATTTGTATCGGTGTAGCATCAACTGGGTTTAAAAGATCACTAAAGTACTCTCTCCACCGATTCAAAATAGCATCTTGATCTTTCAGAGTCACACCATTTGAATCTTCGATAAAGAGAGCGGCTCGAGATCTTTTTCCACGCAAACGGCGAATGGTCTGCCAGAACACTTTGTTTGCCGTTTTGAAATCATCGTCTAACCTTTCTCCAAATTCCTTCCAGGCCCTTTCCTTAGACAGTTTAACTTTTGTGGCTGCCGTCTTACGTGCTTCAGAGTACTGCGAACGAAGTTCAAGTGATGACTTATTTGCAAGCCAGGCCTTATAGGCCACTTTTTTCGCACGAATAGCTTCTTTAACTTCTTGGTTCCACCAAGGAGTTCTTTTCTCGCTACTCTTCGTCCCTCCAACACGCTTACGTCCACAACAGTTAGTAGCGGACGTAATGACTGCTGTTCGAAACAAACACCACTCAGTTTCAATGTCTTCAGTAGAGGTTGGAAGTTCTTTGAACTTAGATGCAATGTTGTCTGCAAATGCAGTTCGTACCTCTTTGTCAGCCAATGATTCCCATTTGATTCGATAAGTTTCTCGTGGTCGAAAAGTCTTTCGTTTTTTCAAGGGTTTCAAAGCTTTCAAAGTGCAGACAACTAGGTGGTGATCAGTTGACAACTCAGCCCCTCTTTTAACACGGACATCAGACACGGTAGAAAACAAGTCCGCCGAAACGATACAAAAATCAATCAGGGAGCGTTGTCCCAGAGAGTCTCTGTACCAGGTGTACTCATGAATTCTTTTGTGCTGAAAAAATGTGTTCATTATGCACAGCCCATTGGTGGCACAGAACTGCAATAAACACTTTCCGTTCTTGTTAATGTCAGGGTCACCATGTTGCCCAATAACACCTTTCCAGGTTGCATTGTCGATGCCCACATGTGCATTGAAATCGCCCAAAAGGACAAGGGATTCTGATGAAGTCGCTTTTCCCAATGCAACCTCAACTTCCTCCAGAAAGGCTTCGTACTGTGATTCTATGTTAGGTGCGTACACCTGCAATATACACAGAGATCGCTCCTGCAGCCTTAGCTTTAGAAGGCAAACCCTTCCTCCTAGTGGTACCCAGTCAACGACACATTCAGCTATGTTGGGGCTCACAAGTAAGCCAACACCAGCTTGAGCAGACATTGCTGCATCAACACCTGAGTAGACAATTTTCCACCCATCGTTCAACTCGACAGTTCCAGAACCCCGGCGCTTTGTTGATGAAATTCCCACAACATCAAGGCGATACTGTTGGGCTTCGCAAACAAGCTCCTGCTCTTTTCCTGTCAGTGACGAAACGTTCCAGTTCCCGATAGCTAGATCCCGGCAGTTTGGTCCAACTCGAGTACGTTTTCTGTGCGCTGCCCCCATTTGCCTCCCCAAACGCTTAGCGACTGCGTTGGTGGGTTTCCGGTGACGGTCAGCTTGTGGGGGAGACTGTAGCTTATTTTTCGAACGAGTCCCTCTGCCTAAAACTCGAACCCGGACCTTTTTATCCTGCGCGCCGTCCGATGCAGCATGAATATTGTTATTACAACTTTCCATGTAGCTACAGCATTGGATTGCTACTTGGTCTGTTTCTCTCCTTCGACCTTACCGCCATGGGTGACCCTGATGGAAGTGATTAAACACTACCGACGGCGTTGCTCTAAGGATCATTGAAAACTCAAACCTCCCCACCACGTTAAGGTGGCAATCCTTACGCTAAAATGTTTTATGGGGGGATGGCATCCCCCCTCAACTCTAGTACTGGGCAACACTGTGTTAAATTTGGCTGGCTCAAGAATTGGATTGAGATTTCTCAATTAAAGGTCAGCAATCGTAACCACTAGCAAACATTAGAACATCATGTGTGTCCTCAAATCAAGACTGTTACCACCATTACAGCGTTTTCAAAGTTACAATAATACTGTTTATATCGTACTAAAATGTGTTTAGCAATACACAAGATGCGACAATGTGCGTGATCTGTGAATACAATACATAATCTTTTGTTTATTTAATTTTGAACTTGGCAGGGCAACACGAAATTAACCAACTGTATCAGTAAGTTTTTACTGCGTTATCGCAAGGTATCGAATATATTTGAAGTGAAGTCACCTATCTTGACTCTAGATGACAGGTGAATTGAGACACAATGCAAGTTAGCTGGTTAGAGGAGAAAAAATAATGCCAAAATACTTAAAGTTAGACGTTTCGACAACATAAATTTAGCTCAATCAGCTGTCATCATCAGTAGCATATGCAAGGCAGTTTGAACTCTGTCTAGCATATACCTGTACTCCTGATGATGACAGCTGAATTGATATTGTCGAAATGTCATGTTGCTGTTTTACCACAACTTTACAAATTGGCTTCATTCTTTTTCCTTGAGCAATTTTCGCTTTTACTGCATTGCGAATGCGTGGTTTTGACAACGTTGAACAACTAACTTGCTTGACACAAGCAAAATTTATGTCGCAATAATCTCAGGCCAGATACTGTAGCTTGCATAGATAGTCTTGTCACTTTTTGCGTATTGGTAAACGCATCACTTTTAATTTGTGATTGGTGATCAGTTTTAATATGTGTAACTCAGAATTAGGCAAGTACCATGGAAGATGATCTTCCATTCCATTTTTCAAATCTTCCATTCCATTCTAAGCATCTTCCATATTCCATTCCAAAATTCTCCTTCCATTCCATACCATAGCATGCCCTGACTATCATACTGATCTTTTTATCTTCTATGCATTCAAGGTTGTTATACTTAGCACCGCTATCTATCTTTTGTAGATGTGTATGCACATGTTTGCTACTGTATTACCTATGTGCAGTTGTTTCATTTCTCTGAGATGAGTCACTATCAAGGGTGGAAACCCAAACTGAAACTGACACCTACTTGGCCGAATTCCTGAAAACCTAAACTTGAACCGAAATCGTTTATTCTTGAAACATCCAAACCAACACAGAAACCAAAACCTGTTCAAAGTTTTGTAAGGGTTGGGTTTTAAAAATTTTCATCACCATCATTACCAGTACAGTTCCTTTGACGCTAAGTGTCCAGTAGAGAAGCTGTGAATACAAAGAGTCTTTGGTTTCACCGAACTCGAAATTATACCCAAGTCGACAAATTTTGAAGAAATTGCTCTCCTGACTCAGCCATCTGAGCAAAAGCTTTCTTGGATGAACTGAAACCCAGAAACCGAAGCTGTGTGTAAGCAAAACTGACACTGGAATCTATTTTTCAACAGCTGTAAAACCAAACCGAAACTGCGGTCCTACTAAACATCGCAAAGGACTAAAACACCACAAAGGACCTCAAATTGATGTACTAAACACCGCAAAGAACGACAAAGGACCTTAAATTGATTTACTAAACATCGCAAAGAACAACAAAGGATTTGGAATCATACCATAACAAAAGAACTGTAAGTTAGGGTTTCAGGGTCCTTTGCGATGTTTAGTACATCAATTTGAGGTCCTTTGCAGTCTTTAGTAGGACCCCCAAAACTGAAACCTGCCATCTGGATTTCAACACACCAAAACTGACACCCCAACGCCAAGTAGCCAGGTTTCCACCCTTGGTTAATACATTGTTGGATGATGTATTTCAGATGTTTTATGTGGTATTAAAATGTCTGTCATATAGGTTATTTGTTTTTACATAAAAGTTGCTTAGTTGAATTGTGATATGCAAAGGGTAAATTTTAGTAAATATGCTGTGCCATTAGTTAATGGAAAAGAAGCTACTAATAAGATAACTTATTTGTATTCACACAATTCACTTCGACGAAACTACTCCGAAACACATCATACTCTACTCACTCGAAGTCAATTAAAGCGATATTGTGATATCCTGGGTGTGCCCATCAATGCTTCAGAGGCCAAAATTAAACAAAGTTTTTATAAAAAAAGCTTTCTTGTCCATCCAGACAAGAACAAAAGCTCTGTGTCTGGACAAAAATTTAATGAGATATCTGAAGCTTATCAAGCTTTACTGAGGCATGCAAGACTTGGTGGACATGAACATCATACACCAATTGCAATCACTAAAGATGGCTCCAAACATGTTCGACCTTGGTTTCAGTCTCATCGAAAACCTCCTTCATCTCATCGAAGATATGCTTCTGAAGTGAAAGATGCAGAAGCTGCTTCGCATCATTTCAGTGACAAGTCTGATTCTTCTTTCAACACAGAACACCATTCACAAGCCGGTGGTTGGTGTCACCAAAATTACAGAGAGCAACTAAAAGAGGACTATGTAAAACGCAAACTAATGAGAAAACAGTCACAGGACAAAGTAAACTCTGATAACAGTTACTGTGTACTGATGTAGTAAAAATATCATATCAGCGTTTTCAAATAGAATTTTATTTATAATTTTACTTTTACGATAGATTAATTTATTAGGTATATAAGATAGAAAATTTGCTTTCGCTGAAAGGTGAGTTGAATTCAACGAAAAAGGTGTTTTTTCCTTGACTCTAGTCTTTTAATGTTTCATTTTTCCATCATGTTTAAGTAGACAAATATTTTGTGTGGCCTACTCGATGTTGAGATACTTAATCCCTAGTTTTCACACACCTTACCTGAACTGTATAACCCTGTCTTGATCTCTTACTCTGGGCAGGTCAAGTTTGTTACGCTACCAAAATTGTGGTTGTCAATGCTAAATTTCTTGTTCCTCATGCACTTCTGCTATGGGTTGGTCAGTGTTTTGAGCTGTATTTGAGTTTTGACGTCAGTGCGGTCATCATCCAATCTATTGGTATACAGTGTGGCACATCTGTAAATGCTGATTGAAAATTTTTGCAAGTATTAGTACTGTTTATTTAAATGTTAAGATTCGAAACTGTTACAGTTGTGTTTGTATAAAGTTTTCATTTAAAAACGTGATGGCTTGATCTTCTAAAACTTCAAATATGGTGTACTGCGGCGAAAAATTTTTTCAGAAGGGTTAATATATCATTTTTATTTTGAGGTTTAATTCGTTTTTACTAAAAGTAGTCATTTCAGTAGAAATTGGTATGTTTTGTTTCTAAGTTGTTCAAGTGCATATGCAACTTCGCAATTGTTGTAGTAAATTAATGAAGGCGCACATGAAATCAAGCTGTAGTTTGTAAAAACTTCAGCGATGTCACTTTCAGGGTTAAAGAGTATTTGCTACTTTCCATTGATATTGACGCTAAAAAATTTGCTGATGCCCCAATACAGTATTACACTTCAAAAATGTTGAACTACAAAAAGTATATGTGCGCGTGATCTGTTTGTCCTAGTTTCAGTCACAAATTATAAAATTGTAATAGGCCTACTATGTGAATCACGTTAGGTTTCCAAGTTTAGTTTCAAAGTGTCAGCTTGACTGTTTTATTGTAGGTATCATTGAGAGGATATATACTGAATCACATCTATAAAGCTACTGCTGTTTCATCCAAGTTGCATTTTGTCAAAAAAACAGAAAGTCAAGGTAATGATCAAAAACATATAGATTCCGAGAATACAGTAATACGCACAAAATTAAATCTTTATTATACTCGCGGTATTACGGCGAAGCGTGTAACGAGTGGCGGGGCCCATCGCGGTATCCGCAGCTGCGCCTGGGCTACACAGCTCCGAAGAAACGTTGCAGCGGTGGCGAGCCGTTGGCGACACTGTGCCGATTTGACCGGTCTGGGAATCAAATCCCAGACCTCCCGCACCGATAGCATGTGCGCTAAATTTCTTGTTCTTTATGCACTTCTGCTATGGGTTGGTCAGTGTTTTGAGCTGTACAGCTTTAATAAATTACTGAGCTTTAATAAACAACTGAGCGAACGGCCGGTCGTAAATAATACGCGCTTCTTAAATATTACCAATCGATTTTTTCTTTATCATGCTGTAGTTATGTATATTTCATTCTTTTTTTCTATGAGTGGTGTTTGGTGCTTTTTATCATGATCTTTAGGCAAAAGCGCTTTGCCCTAACGAGTTTCTGCTTGCATTGTTTTTTGGGAAGCGTAAGCTTACGAGTAAACGGAAACTGTTATTTCAACATCGAACGGTTTAATACAGTAATTTAAATGTTCAGCTTCTTTTCCAGGTAATAGGCACTAGGCCTAACTAGCGAACAAGTGAAGATGTTTTAACAGATGATCACTAGGGCGATTTTTTTGTGACCTAAAAAACTCAAAACGTGACTTTACTTTTGGTGACTTAACCAAAAAGTGAAAGTGACTTTTTTAGAACAGCACGAAATGAAAAATAACATCAGTCTATGCTAAAAAGCAAGTCTTATTAGTGCTCAAATTATATAGCACGCACATATTATGCTTAACATTCTTAGGTAGAAATTTTCTGTCTTAGGCAAGTAGCTTGTTCAGCATGGAAAAACTGCGTTCTGCTGCAGCCTTTGTTGGTTGGCATCTTTGAGCAAGCCATATACAGCACGAGCAACTTCTTGACGAGACGACTCATTTTAGTAATATCCATCATATCATTTTTTCAAAATACTCAAGGAATGCCATTGCAGTTGCTCCATATCAGTGACGCACCCAAGATTTGGCAAAAGAATTGGGTAAACCAGTGGGCCACCAAAGTCTAAGGGGCTTAATTGGGGCTCCGCTCCTACCAGCCAATGGATTTTTACGATTTTCACATAAAAACACTCAATTTAGCACACTTTTTGCTGATATAAATTACCGCGGATGTGTTTACTAGCTCAAAAAAAAAATAAATAAATAAAAGTAACTTATATTAGCTCATTTAATTCTGGTCTAGACGTGCCTGCAATAACTTTTTTTCTTCTATCGTTGTTGAAAACCAGTATTTCAACTACACTCATCTACGAAGTTCATTTTAGCCCTTTGGTTTTAAGATAGACAAAAGTTGGTAGGCCTATTGGAGACTCCAGATGAAAAATTACCCCTGCTTTTTTATTGAATGTGAAAGAATTCCTCATTTAAAACAAAAGAACATTTTAAAATGAAGTGTTTACTAACGCAGATTGTGAAAACTGGGTTTTGGTAGATATACAACATTATGATTTACAAGCCACTATCACGTCATAAAGATTGGAATGTTATAAGCACCAGTCCATTCGCTTTTCACTCAGTCCAATCTTTAAAAAAATGTATTGTTCTGAGCGAAAACCAATTAATTAATGGAATAGTTTGATCAAACGTTTGAAAATTCAAAGTGTTGGCAAAGATGCCATTGCATTACTGGAAGATGTAGGACTTTATGTTAAGTATTTAACTACGTTGAATGCATTATGCAGATGGTAAATCCATTTCATTTGTAGCAAAAAAGAAAGAAAAAAAGGAAATTGGGACAAAAAAGAGCACTAAAAACTTCGTAACCTAAAAAATTAAATGCAACCTAAAAACACAAAAAGTAACTTTTCATAACTTCATAATTTCTTAAATACTGGCACCACACCCGTAAAATTTTGGTTCCACGCTTTTTGCGTTAATTGGAGCCAGCAAAAAAAAGTAACTTTTATAACCTAAAATCGCCCTAATGATTACATTACTGCTTATAAGGTTGCAAATCGCAAGAGAGTGTCGCATTTGCATCTGTAAAAATGTGCTTTTATGTTGAAAATGGAGAAATAGACTTATGCAACTTAGATAAATACGCAACAATTCAAGTGAATGCGTGTTCAGTCGAAGCTATGCACGTACCGTTTGAAAATGGTAT
Source organism: Trididemnum miniatum (assembly GCA_964006365.1). Lineage (NCBI taxonomy): Eukaryota > Metazoa > Chordata > Ascidiacea > Aplousobranchia > Didemnidae > Trididemnum > Trididemnum miniatum. The sequence goes on from OZ023231.1 coordinate 18,424,098, forward strand.
TTGCGCATGAGGAATTGAAATTTTCACACAATCACTGTGCGTAGTGACATCCCTGTTGTGTAAAGCTACGTATTGAAAAAAAATTATGGAAATACTTAACAAGCAGAAAATGTAAGCCTACTAGCGTAAGCAGTACCTGACGATGCAAAAATTCATTAGTGTTGCATACTACTTTCGACTGATTTTGCTACAAAAGTAAGTTATCTCCGACAAAAACTTGAATATAATACAAAAAATTTCTTGCATTATTTACAAAATATTCGCAACTACAAAAAATCACCATGAACCGAAAAACGTGATTATTGTCAGTCCAAAAAAATGGTTAACGATAACAATTACCTCAACCTATCGTCATTTATAAGCGACGTAAAGCAGTATTTATACTAGTGTGTGTTTAAACACTGACTGGCAAAAAACTAAAGCGATAAGAGCACAATTTTAGTTGCAACAAGTGACATTGTCGAAAATGCAGATAATAATCACGTCGCAGATCTATCCCTCTAGATCGATCATTATTAGCGAGATAATCCACCATCAGTGTGAACAAAAAGTTTTGGAACGGGCAGAACTATCTTTTACTAAAAGGGTAAAAGCTGTAAGGGGACCATACGAATACAAACGGGGTCGCTCGACAAGTAAACGCAGTCTCGGACAAATAAAAATTCTTACAAGATCAAACATCAGAGACAGTTTGCATAATTTAACAACCGGCATACCGTTTCTTCTGAGTTTTAACGGACCAGCACAAACTTTTTAACTGTCTTGGAAAAGAATTCTTCTTGAGCAATAAATTTGCATTAAATGTCGAGTAAACTACCAACTGTAACATTTGAAAATACACTACAAAAATCAATCTCCGTGCAGAAACAACCGTTTTCGCGCCAGACCGCACCCAGTAAAATTGCACAAATCATACAAATGACAAGGAACAGCGCAGGTTCAATGCTAAGTTTATTCTAGCCTTCCAATAGAGGAAAAGTATACAGATCTCCTTTAGCTTCAGTATCAACCCAAACAGTCACAAATTAGAGATACAACTAAAAACGTCATTTTAAAAATTTTGCAATCACGAGCATACTTTTGCTTACCACATCTTTAACCAAGAATCTAAATTTTCATCAAGAAAGGGCGCTATGCAAAAGCGTTATTATTACTAATAAAAATGGAGTCATTATGTTACAGAACAGGATTGCGAACTCGATCATTTTGCCGAACTCGAAAAAATAATTTTACTGACTCGAATAAAACTGTTCCAGTTCACTAGAAACATATTTAAATTGTTGAAAGGAAATAAAAGATCACTACGAAATACAGTTTGTTGTTAAATCGTGACCACAACACTGACAATTTCGATGGCACTAAACTGCTGAGGTAAGTCTTGAACCTACTTGCACGAGCGAAATAGTTTTATCTTTTTATTTGCATGAGCAGTGAGCACCGGAGGTGAAAAAGTAGTCTCGGTTTTGGATATTTATCTGCCTGAACTCGAAAAAGCTTATTTTTGTCGAACTCGTAAATAATTAAAATGGAGAACTCGAACTTGCTAAAATAGATCGAACTCGAATAAAATTCGATCGAGTTCGCAGCGCTGTTACAGGACTACCACCAACTACGGAAAAATTAACAAGTACGATATTCCCGACAAGGCATATTCCTTCATATGCATCATCAGTCGTGGTAACTTACTGCACTTATTTCTAAAGTTGGGAAGTCGAGTTATAATTGGTACAAACAGCTTTCTTTCAAGTTAAATCAACATTTGTCTGTTCGACTAGAAAAGCCTTACACCCAACCATGTTTGCATTTAGATTTCGACCCTTAACACTGCCACACATATTGTTTCGATGTCAACTCGGCTTGAGGTACAGCAGTGAACCATTTTAGCTGATTTGAAGATTTTTTTAAGCCAGTTCATAGTATTTACACATTAGCTGTCTCACAGGCTAAGAGCTATGTCGGACTTTTCGCTATTACATTTAAATAATTTTTGTGAAGAATCTCAACCGCACAACCATAACTGCTAATTCCACTTGTATCCAGGATATTGCTGAGCAGAAGGTTGTGAAAAGGCTGTAGCTGGATATGAGGGGTAAGCTGGGGCTGCCTGATTCGAACCAGGGTAAGGAGCAGCTCGTGCAGCAGCAACGGGGATGCGAGGTGGTATCACTGGAGCGGAAGATGAGGGAGTAGTTGCGTTTCTTTCGGCATCCAAAATAAGATCTTTCATTTTTGCCACCTTTATCTCTCTCATGTGCATCAGTGTCCTTTTCGCTTTAAATTCCGTAACAAAGTCGCCAACGTCTAGATCTCCAGCATAAAGCTTCTCAGCTAAATTCTGCATAACAACAATATTTTTATGTGTTCATATGCACTGCTGTTTATACTGTAACAAAAATAATTTTATGCCCGGCTGTTTATTATTTAGCGGACTAGATACCAAGTGACAACAACACATTAAACGCGAGCGTCATGCCAGTTGTCTTCACTTAAGTAAAATCCTTCATAGATCAATTCAATTATCGTCGTGACATTGAAAAGAAATGATCTGCGGATAAAAGAATCGCGGCTAGGTTGTTGGCCCATTCATGAATTACCAACAGGTAGGCCTAATGGAATTGTTTTGTTTGCATGAAATTTATCGAACACTTACGTCAGCTTCTTCTTCAGTTTGAGCACACGTAGTCTGTAAAACAGCTAACATCGTCTCCAGATTGACGTCTTTCTGAAGAGACGCTGCAAAATCCAATTTGAGAGTAAAATTTAACAAGTGCATTGTCTGCAAAGAGTATTATCGTGCATTTTCGTTTACTTGACCCTTTATTATTTTAACAGAGCTCCAATGCACGAATGATAGAATATCAAAATTGTAAAATATCAAAGCAATCGAAAATTGGCAAACTATACTTTGTGCAAGTCTGCATTTTATTCGCTACTATTCGTGAACTTATTTTGCTAATATCAGAGCAAAACTAAAAGGGAAATTGAGATCATGCAAAAAAATTCACGCAAGATTCAATAAACCACTGAATATCCAAGATACTACTACTTAAGCATGACAAATGAAAAGTCAGTGCGTAGAGGCTAAATCTTTACAGCTCAGATGGCCGAGTGATAAGACCATCTGCCTCTGGAGCTGTAGACTCGAGTTTGATTCCGAGTCAATTCAAACCAATGACTTAAAAACTTATATCCACAGCTTCCCTGGTTGATGTTCAGCATTAAAGGGACGGTGTAGAGAACCAGCCGGAAAGTTACTAGTTGTGCTGTTTGGAAAGGCACTTAGCGGAATTCTCTTGTCTTGGTGTAGTAGACAGATGGTCGACAACTACCAAGCGAGCTTGTTATATAGCGCTTTGATCGATTTTTTGTGATGGGTGGATGAATATGCAACAAATACTCAGCAACCCATCAAAATATTCAAAAAATAACGTATAACTTTTGCATGATGGTAAGGCAACCAACCTCTTACGTACCACAAACTAAAAATCTCGCAACAATCAATGCTTTATATATCAATCGGAAGATTGTAGAAAAAACGCCCGGGCGCCAGAAGCGCTCCTCATACAAACGATCGTTCTTTTGACTTAAGCAACATTGGTAACAACCCGACGCACGGACACTATGGTGGTCAAGAAAACACTTTTTTTGAAAAGCTATGCTGCAAACGCTTTTTCCTGTTACACTTCGTTAAAGATCACCCCTGCAAAATTTCAGCAAAAAACATTACCGTTTACTGTATGCGCAATTCCTTATAAATTTTTAAGCACTTTTTTCGATAATTAGGGGATTCCCCAATGTTTCAACATGCTGTTATTTAAGCATAGTTTAGTTTATACAAAAACAATTGCTATATATCAGTTAATAGTGTAAGTTTTTTATGTGGGAACACAAAAATTGTTCCCTAATTGTTGACTCAATGGATAAGCACGTGGAAAACCCCCAAGTAAACAACTAAGTACCGCAGCAATACTTAATTAGAGTTTGTATGCTGTGCAAATCTTGTAAATTATTCTAACCATCACTCAAATAATGGTTTAAAAACATTATGAAACATGTTTCAACTGATATATAGACATGGGTCAGCCGTAAATGTATTCATTGGCTAATCTCTCGTTGAGCCGTAATCAGCAGCTGCCTTGTTTATATTACACAAAAAATACAAATTGACAAGCTGATTATAACTTAATCAATTCGATAATAAGAATCAAGAAGTCAGCAGTAATTATGAATGGGGTAATAAAAAACAACATATTGACCAAAGTAATGTTGGTGCGCTGTACGTTTGTTAATGGGACAAGAGCAAGCGCTGTTGAATGAAGCATTAGTTGCATAAGGACAGTATTTACAATTGCTACATGCTCAGTATTGCACAACTTTTCTGAAGCACTAATAAATATAAATATCCTGTATTATAACAAATTTGTCTTTAATAGTAATGTTGGATTGCTCCAAATTTATCAGTCTCAGCTATATATCTGAAAAAGATTGCTTTCTAGTCATGACTTTGGTTTTTTGAAGTTGCTCTACACTTTGAAGCAAGTCATCACGCTCTGCATCATCCTTCGTAATTTTTCCACAATAGTCTTGAATGAGCTTGATTGATCGTTCTGCTACATCATTCACCACATTTCGAGTCCTTACAACATGATGCATGGTGTTGTATAAATAATTTCAAGTTGTTTTCAACATTGATGGCAAGCATGTCAAGTCACACCTGACGTGCCTGCTATCGATGTTGAAAACAATTTGAATTAATAGATTGCAATTTGAACTAATAGATAAAAAATCTATGCTTTTTTCAACTTTTTTGAAAAGAAATGGAGTTCCTAGTTAGCTAAACCAATCCATCACTGGCGAGATGGTGAAGGCTACAACACCATGCATCATGTTGTAAGGACTCGAAATGTGGTGAATGATGTAGCAGAACGATCAATCAAGCTCATTCAAGACTATTGTGGAAAAATTACGAAGGATGATGCAGAGCGTGATGACTTGCTTCAAAGTGTAGAGCAACTTCAAAAAACCAAAGTCATGACTAAAAAGCAATCTTTTTCAGATATATAGCTGAGACTGATAAATTTGGAGCAATCCAACACTACTATTAAAGACAAATTTGTTATAATACAGGATATTTATATTTATTAGTGCTTCAGAAAAGTTGTGCAATACTGAGCATGTAGCAATTGTAAATACTGTCCTTATGCAACTAATGCTTCATTCAACAGCGCTTGCTCTTGTCCCATTAAAAAACGTACAACGCACCAACATTACTTTGGTCAATATGTTGTTTTTTATTACCCCATTCATAATTACTGCTGACTTCTTGATTCTTATTTTCGAATTGATTAAGTTATAATCAGCTTGTCAATTTGTATTTTTTGTGTAATATAAACAAGGCAGCTGCTGATTACGGCTCAACGAGAGATTAGCCAATGAATACATTTACGGCTGACCCATGTCTATATATCAGTTGAAACATGTTTCATAATGTTTTTAAACTATTATTTGAGTGATGGTTAGAATAATTTACAAGATTTGCACATCATACAATCTCTAACATAAGTATTGCTGCGGTATTTAGATGTCAACTTGGGGTGCTTACCCATTGGGTCAGGTGCTTACCCATTGGGTCAGCAATCAGGGAACAATCTTTGCGTTCCCACATAAAAAACTTACACTATTAACTGATATATAGCAATTGTTTTTGTACGAACTAAACTATGCATATACAACGGGTCCTACTAAAACCTGCAGGAGCACAAGGACCGCTAGCGGCGCAATTGAGGTGTTACTAAAAGCTTCAGGAACACAAGGATCGCAAGGAACTTAAACCAAACCCAACCTAATCCTAACCGAACCTAACCCTAATTGAACCAAACCCTAACCGAACCTAACCCCAACCAAACCTGACATTCATCGAACCCAACCCTAATGTGCTCCCTGCATTCCCCATTGTGCCGCTAGCGGTCCTTGGGATGCTTGTGGTCCTTGTGCTCCTGCAGATTTTAGTAATAACTCACTTGAGCCGCTAGCGGTCCTTGTGCTCTTGCAGGTTTCAGCAATACCGTATATAACAGCATGTTGAAACGTTGGGGAATCCCCTAATTATCGAAAAAAAAAAAGTGCTTAAAAATTTAAAACGACTTGAGCATAGGGTAAACGATATTTTTTGCTGAAATTTTGCAGGGGTGATTTTTTTCTGAAGCGTAACGGGAAAAAGCGTTTGCAGCATAGCTTTTCAAAAAAAGTGTTTTGGCTCACCCTAACGGACACGCAACCTTCTTCTGACCCATGAATCTGCAATTACACACCCGGTTTCTCGAGCTGAGTTCTCCGATGGCTTGCAGAGCATCATTTATTCCAGCAACAGACAACTCTCTGCCTTGCCTTGGAATTCTTCACGTCCTTGCGAAGCCATCGTCACTCACAGCACGGAAAGTACTGAGGCAACCAACCTCTTACGTACCACAAACTTAAAATCTCGCAACAATCAATGCTTTGGGTGACCCAAAAAAAAACGGACCCCGTGTATTTAGAATAATTAGAATTGGGGCCCGTTTTTTTTTTGGGTCACCCTGTATATCAATCGAAATGTTGCAGCAATAACGCCCGGGCGCCAGAAACGCTTCACCCACGAACGATCGTTCTTTTGACTTATTCAACAATGGTTTTGGAGTACCGAGAAATATGTTGCACACAAATATTATGCAACTTGATTGTGAAGATAAAGGTGTGAATAGGTAACTGCAAACTATAAACACTGTTTTGAGCTTTGCTAAGCTCATCAATTCACATGTAATACATCGTCAGTCACACCAAGTCGAAACAATGCAAGATTCACTTCTCATAGTCACAAATGACTGTTGTGTTCGGGTCCTATTAAACACCGCAAAGGATTGAAACATTGCAAAGGAGCGACAAATCAATCAATCAATCCATTTATTTACCAAAAGCACGTAACAAAGCACTGGTGGAAGGACACAGCGCAAGACCTTACGATCATCTAAGGCTAATGTACCTCTAGCCAGAACTTCACTAACATAAGGTAAAAAAAGAGAAATAAACGAAATTAAAAAGGCAGACACTACACAAGCAAGAGTATCAACTTTTGCTGGGCGGCAACTTAATATTTAATTTGACAAAGGACGACAAAGGACTTACTAAACACCGCTAAGTACGACAAAGGACCTGATAACCCCAAGCCTAACCCCAATTTAACCCTAACCTAGCCATATTTAAAGTCCTTTGTCGTTCTTTGTTATGGTATGGTTCAAAGTCCTTTGTCGTTCTTTGCGGTGTTTAGTAAGTCCTTTGTCGTCGTTGCTGCTCCTTTGCCTTGCTTCAGTCCTTTGCGGTGTCTAGTACGACCGTTGTGTTTTAAGGGTGCTGTAAGACTTCAGCATGTTTAAAAAATAACCTTTTTTAACTCTGTCAACTAGCATTTTTGATGGAACTAAGTAGCAAAAAGTGTCCGATAAAGTTTAAACATGAGCAAGCAACGTTGGGTCTAGAAAACCAGCGGCCAATGCTAGTTACTTAATCTCAAAATCAATCAAGTCCTTAAACTATAATTACTACATGGCTTGCAATATTATATTCGGCATGGTATAAAAAAAAGATAGATCCGTTCATTGAGCTTGTTGTAGTAGCAAAACCAATCATGAGCTTGAAAATTGATATACTACTCTTATTACCAAATATAAAACATATTAGGCAGTGTCTACTTTGCCGCTAACTACAAAATACTGATTGGCTTGCATCAACATACATGACTGGTTTTGAGAAAATTAGCTAATCAGTATTTGGCTGTTAACGTCATTTGCCATTAACGGCAAAATGGACACTTCCCAAAACAACGTAACCAAAGAAAGCCGTCAGCAAATTTAAGGTTACCTACCGAGCTTTGCTTGATTCAATCGAAATTGGTCATTTAATTCCTTCAAGCGTTCATATTTAGCAGCTAAAGCTTCACGAAGCTGAATCAATTGTGGCTCCTTGCTTATGTTATGATCAGCTATACTTCGATTTTCAGCCTGTATTAGTTCTTTGTCTAGTTTCATTTTTTTTATCTGAAACCACATCAAAAAACAAAAATCACTAAACGTCTAATCATCATTGAATTGTAATTTATAGGGGCAAGGCTGGAATTAAAGTTTAATTTTGAGTATACAGCCCTAATATTAATGCATGTAGTGGGGCGCTAGAAACTTTGTCAAAAGGATCTTTTTTCATACGTTTGGGGATTTGTTTTTGGTCACAAATAGTTTCAGTTTCTGCATCATGATCAATTTCTTCATGTCATAATTACTTTTTACAAATGAGACATCAAAAAATTCACTATGATGCCGAAACTAGAACCACAAATTGTGGGCCTAAAGCCAGGGTTGGAAATATCGATTAGAAACCGATAGCTAATTGATATTCTCTACTTTTTCGTCATCAAATGCAAAATTCCCTCCTTTTTTGCGTAATAAATCGATACGTTTTTTTCTGAACAAGTTTTTTTAAAACTGTTTACTTTTTGCTATTTTTAGTACCTTATCTGGTTTTTGTGGTGTTTGCAGGTAAATATTTTTTTACATCTGCATAAGAACAGTTAGCATGCAGAAAATTCCGTATGCACTGTCATTTTTTATTTGATTCCTAAATGCAATACGAGAAAACGTTTGCTTAACGTTTGGTCACTTGGTATCGCTTTGTAGAAGGCAGGCCAGGGCCAGGCAGTTCAGGGCCAGACAGTTCACAGCAGTTATAGGCTTATAAAGTAGTTTTTGAATTTTTGTTCACCAGCTATTTTTATTTAAAAGATTACATCTGATACTGGAAGGAATACTTTTGTGTTTCGAACATTGTAGAAAAGGTTTATAGTCAACCGCATCTGAAGTAGGCCAAGATCAAAGGTAAAAAGCATTTAAAAAAAAAGGACATTTGATCTTTTTTGTAGTGTAAAGGGAAAGTGAGTAAGCCTTCTGGTATTCCTGTTTTAAACTGCCCATCATAATATGCTATGTATGGGGCGCCGTTTGGAAAAAAACTATTTGTTCTGTGAACCATGTTTCTGGGGCTGATTTAAACCATAGTTTGTCTGATATATACATTGGAAATATCTTGGGCTGTTTATATATCGGACAAATTGTACTCCAAGTCGACCAAAATACACGCGCAAATTAAGTCAGATGAAATCGTTTTTTTCCAAACGGCGCGTCACACGCCGTTTGAAAAAAAACGATTTTGTGACCCATGTTTTTTGAGCTTAGTCTATAATTTGTCCGAGATATACATAGAAAGTATCCGACGACTTATATATCGAACAAATTGCATTCTAAATCGGACCAAAAAACACACGTAAACTAAGTCGGATATTTCCGACTTATATATCGGACAAACTTGCCTTTTGGAAAAAAAACTATACTTTTTGTGATTACGGATGTGCCGAGTCGAGTCCGAGTACTCGGCCGAGTATTAAACCATTATCATTTTGATTTTTTTTTTTGCTCTTTATCCGAATTTGGGTCAAAATTAGGACTTCTACGGACGTGATGACCTTTTTTTTTCTGCTCTTCACCTAAATTTGAGTTCATATTTTGATGTCGTAGATACTTGGACGAGTAATGTCGTGAATACTCCTTACTCGGTGAGTCCGGGTAATTTTCCTTGAGGCACATCCCTATTTGTGATCCATGTTTTTTGAGCTTATTTAGACCGTAATTTGTCCGATATATATGGGGCGCCGTTTGAAAAAAACTATAAGTTTTGTGAACGATGCTTTTTGAGTCTACATAAGCTAAAAAAACATGGGTCACAAAACGTATATTTTTTTCCAAACAGCGAATTTGACCGACATAGAAGTTGGAAATATCCCGTGGCACGTCCCAGTGTAGCCAACGCCCCATAGCTTTGCCTTCGACACCGACATTCTCCACTTTGCCAAACCTGAAGCCAAGCCCCCCCATTAGCATTAACATATGTTGACGCTGTCGCTGTCAACTGAGTTAGAGAAAAGTAGCAATTTGACGTTATCGATTGATCGATATTCTCTACTTTATATTTTTGTTATTGAATGTAGGAATTTGCTACTTTTTTTGAGGTATCGAAAATCGAATTATACCTTACTTTTTCATTATCGGTTTCCAACCCTGCCTAAAGCCCACTAAAACTGTACATGTGCTGTGTGGTAAGGTATTTATGTACCAGTAATTTATACTTTCACAATGTAGAAACTAAATACAAGAAGCCCAACAATGCACAGTGCAGCAAAACTATGATGAACACTTAAGTAAGGAATTGGTACCTGCACACCTTCACATCATTCATATCTGCTGTTGGCATACCCTAAACTGGTACCGGCACCACTATATTAGGACTAATTTACCGATACCATAGCCAATGCCAACCCAGTACTCTACAGGTCTAACTAACAAGATCCATAAGCTGACAAGTTTAGAATATCAATGACAGTCATTCATATAAGGTATCGGTAGCCAACTTACTTTTTCATGATCACAAACTAATTCGTTAATTTTGTCCTCATTTTCCATGAGATGAGTAAGTTCTTCCTTTGTAGCCCCATCCAATAATGAAGTAAAATCATGCTCAGAACCTCTAGCATGCATGTTCATTCTTTACAAGTAACCTGGTTTATATCTCTTCAGTCAATAGTTTTATCCATTTCTTGTACACAGTACAATGAATATACCGGTATTGGCCTATTGCAATCTGCGAAAATAATGCTAGACTCATCAGCCTAATACAGTCAAAGTTAAACATCACGGTACTAACACTAAGTCACTATCAGATACAGACATTATCACTTCAATTTCTATTTTATATATATACCACTACCGGTATATATCCTGTACCTCTAAACCAGAGGTTCTTAACCTTTTTTGTCTCGCTTACCCATTGCCGAAAGAAAAAAGTACCGTATTTGAATAAGGTGGACAAAGGTGAGGTGTATGTAAAAATTAGATAGTAGATAATACTTAAATTATGCCTAATATTAGCAATAAAAAGAGATTGTGAAATTTTTTCTGATACCGTACTTGGATACTCTGCTGTTGTACCAAATTGAAAAATGTCTCAAAAAAGCAAAAAATCTTCATCAGCCATCACTAAAGACATGTTAAAGTCCATAATAAAAGACGTGGTAGTGGATACTAACGTTCTCGAAGACGCAGTGAACGAATCAAAAATGCTAAGCATCAGCTGTGCTCAGGCCGAAAGCCTGTGCTTGAACTCAACTTCTGTTGATGCAGTTGTGGAAAAATTGGCAGAAGTGTCATGCAACAATGAAAAACTAAATGCAATACTTTCAACCAATATTGCAACACTGCTTGAATCCAAATCTTTGAATATTACGGAAAAAACTGAAAAGCTAGAGAAAAACATAAGCAGACTAAAAGAGGAAAATCAAGAGCTAAAGATACAGCAGGAAAAGCTTGCTCAATACTCCAGGCGCAACTGTCTTATTCTTTATGGCAACCCACATTCAAATCTGGAAAATACGGATGAAAAAGTTGTAGACTTTGTAAAGTTTGAACTTGGAGTCAATCTTTCTATTACTGACTTGGTTACGTCTCACAGATTAGGTGGATCACATGGACCAATTACAGCAAAGTTTCTGTCACATAACAAAAAGCAAGAAATATACTTCGCAAAAAAACGATTAAAAGGAAAACCATTTCTTGTTTCAGAAGCTCTGACTAAAAACAGATTAACTTGTGTACATCAACTGAAAGAATTAAAGGCGGCCGAGGTTATAACATCATACTGGACAATAGATGGCAGTATCTTATATATTGAAACAGAAAATCCTCAAAAAAAGTTAAGCTTGAAAATGTGACTGGGGCAATCATTATCTAAGTCTTCTTATCAACAATATGATTACCTGAACATCCTGAGGAAAAAATATCTTCCTGTATGCAAATTAGTGCTTGAATGACTACCGTACTAACTTGTTTCTACAGCCCCAAACCGGAGCAAGTACTTGTTAACTTTTCTTTATTATTAGCAGGCCTAATTTATGTATAATAATAAATGCTGTTCCTTAGCCTTTTGACTATATAAAGGACCTAGGCTGCACCCAATTTTGTAGACTACGGGTATGGCTACAAAATGTTTATGTCCATTGTGTAGTAAATCATGTATGTATAAAATGTATAAAATGCGATATCTGCTGTGAATGGATCCACCAAGAATGTGCAAATTTGACCAATTACCACTTTTTGTCACAGAGAAATTCAACACAAGATTATTTTTGCAATAATTACCTTGTAAACATTTTGCCCATGATTAATCTTAATAACCAGGATTTTGCATTATCAAAAGTTTGCTTAGTCGGTTAGATGATATTCTTAATGACAATAGCTATGAAGACATTTCCCCAAACTATACAGAAAACCAGTACAGAAGTATTGAATGGAGCAAAACTCATATGACTAATGCTAAATTGTCACTTATTCATTTAAACACACGATCACTTCCAAAAAATACAAACCTAATTGAAGAAGTAATGCAGTTATTAGCCCATAGACCAGACATAATTGCCATCTCTGAAACCAGGCTAAATAATAATAATTATAGCACTGCGACCCTTGATGATTATACCGGTATTCAATGACAATAATAGATGCATCATAAATAATCAAGAAATAACTGAAGAATTCAATGAATTTTTCCTTAATACAGGCCCTGCACTTGCAAATAAAATACCATCTTCGAATATCTGTCATCCAGTTGCTGATCCATTCTCTCAACAAAATTCGTTTTTTATGGAACCAACTTTTCCTATGGAAGTCTACAGAGAACTCATGCATTTGAAATAAAGCTAATGGACCTGAGAATATCCCGGCAAAATATATCAAATTAGCTAGTGAACTGATAGCTCCTGCACTCAGCCATACATTTACCCAATGCCTATTAGAAGGAAAATTTCCAAAAAAAATAAAAATTAAGCCAATACATAAAAGCAAGCCTAAAGAATTGACTACCAATTACCGACCTACCTCAATGTTGTCACCTTTTGCTAAAGTCTTTGAAAGACTAATCAATAGAAGGCTAACCACCTATGTTTTTGAATTCAGTATCATTAAACAAGAGCAGCTTGGTTTTCAAAAAGAACATTCTACCTCACTATTAATAGCAGACGTAATATCTCAGATCAAAATGCTAGAAAAAACTTCACAGCTGTGTCATATTTTTAGATCTCAAAAAAGCTTTTGACACTGTTGACCACAAATTACTTCTCCTAAGTTACAGAAAAGTGGAATTAAAGGAAATGCTTTAAGCCTATTTCAAGACTATTTGAGTGATAGACAGCAATATGTAACACCTAATGATGTGACATCGAGTACAAAAACTACGGTATTAAATGTGGTGTACCACAAGGTTCTGTTTTGGGACCAACTTTATTTACTATATAAATGTAATGACATTGTTCATGCATCACATTTTACAACAAGACTATTTGCAGATGACACAGCATTAATTTCAATTGATACAAATCTAACAACCTTGGAAATGAAAGTTAAATCTGAAATGCAAAAAATAGTGCACTGGCTAAATGAAAAGAAACTGACTCTGAACTATTCAAAAACAACCTACGTACTAGTAAGTATATAATACCTTGAGGAGTAATGACAAGAGGGAAAGTAGCTTCAGTGTAAGCATAAACAACAATGTGATTAAAAAAACGACTGCTGCAAAATATCTTGGAATAATTATTGAACCTAGATTAAAATGGTACAACTCTAAATTCACTACAAATACTACAAAACAAAATTGTAAGAATCATGAGTAAAGTTAGACAGGACAGTCATGTCACTAATCATTCACTATTTCGCAACTTGGGTATTTTAAGCATCAAACATAACTACCAACTTGAACTTGCAAAGTTTATGCATCGTTACCATAATAATAAACTTTCTCTGCTTTTTAACAGCTATTTTGTATCATACCTTTAGAAAATATACATAGTTATAACACAAGGGCCAACAACAATAACAGCTACGGTACTTTCTACCCAGATTTTCAAGTAATACCACCAAAAACTCGTTATCTTATATCCAGAAGGAGTAAAAATCTGGAATGAAATTCCAGAAACCTAAACAAAAGTTTTCCTATCAAAAGTTTATTTCAATGTACAAGAACCACTTACTCAACCAATACAATGATTAAAATATTAAAATAAATTAGATCCAAAGAGCACCCATCACATAAGCATATTTTACATTAAACTCTAATTTCTTGATAATCAAAAATATCATTATTGATCAAATTGCCTACTCAGATCTTTATGAATTCGTAAATTGATACGCAGTACTGGTTTACACGTATTGGGGGGTAAGCTATTTCCAATCCAAGGATTTGCATTTGATAAGCTTATCAAGTTAACTCAAAGCACCGGTACTTACGAGCAAGATGGTGTGGTGACTAATAATAATAATAATAAAAAGAAATTTGTCAACCCCTTGAGATGACAAAGCAAGAAGCCAACATCTGACTAAGGGGCACTTGTTACATAACAAACATATGGTAACACTAATCAATATCAGGCACATCAGCAAAGGTCATATGAAAATAGTGGGTTTTCAATTTAGTTTTGAACAGTGAAATGTTGCTAGTTTCTCAAATGTCAAAAGGTAAATTATTTCAAACAGTAACCGAAGAATGTGAAAAAATTGATGCAGATGTGTTGTAATTCAGTTAACTAGTTGTTTCCAGCAAAAGCATATCACAGTTACTTCGAAAAGCAGATGGTTTATGCAGAGCAATTAACTGTTGGAGGTAACCAGGAGCACAATGCTTTAAACACTTAAAAACTAACAATGCAATTTTAAAGTTAATACGATAGGCCTACCTTAAACAGTTAAAGGCAAAAGATGCAATTTTTTCAAAAAAGGTAACATATGATAGCATTGCTGAGAATACTTGAAGCTAAAAATAAAACGTACAGCAGCATATTACACTTTGTTAAGTCTACGCAACATACAGACTGGCAGACCATAAAACAAAGCATTGCAATAGTCCAGATGGCACAAAATCATAATATGATCAAGTTGAACTAGATGAGCTTTGCTCTTTCAATACACCAGTGCTGTTCTATTACAATAACTGATGTCGTTTTTAATGTTGACTCAAGTGACACAAATTAACTTACCTGCTTATGATACTTTTCCCCAGTATACCGATACCACACTACCGACACTACTTTTTCAATTTGCTGAAAATTAAAGTTTTCTTTAGTCTTTAATTCAGAAAATTTAGCCCTTTGTTGGGAAAATTTACCCCCCGAGAATAAATTTACCCCCGGTTAAGAACCCCTGCTCTAAACCAAAGACTTATACCCCAAACCCTCAGAACCTGAACTGTACACCCAGGGCTATGGCTAAACAACAGAAAAAATTAAGAAGTGTCTATTTCACCGAAAATTCCGGTTACCGAAGTTTGAAAAATCGTAGTTGCGTAACCGTTTTCGGTTGCTGTAGTGCGACTCACAGTAGGGGAACCGTTAGGGTATGTTTCCGGTTCCGCAAATCACGATTTTCGAACTTCGATAACCGGAATTTCCGGTGAAATAGCCGCTTCCAAAAAATTATTCTTGACTAGTCTAGATCTAGTTCATCCTGATCTCAAACGAAAAGTCCAGACTTAAGTGTAGCGACTAGCCTAAGCCAACATAGACATGCCATAAGCTACAAACTGATTGAGCTTTCCTGTAGTCTTAATCAGTAGTCAGCAGAGGTGTACGGTACAACGGAGCCGGATCCGGATTTTAAAAACCGCATAATCCGGCTGTTGCTTCGGATCCGGATCGGGATAGTGATTTTTTGCTTCTTCCGGCTCAGGATCAGGATTCAATTTTGGATGATAACCAATAATTTTAATAAGCTACTTGTGGCCTATTGGGTATATATGTGATTTGTTTATAATGCCAATACAGAATTTGGATTCGGAGTCGGATCTTGTTTCCTGAATTTTTTTAAATTCGGAGTCGGATTCGGATTGAAATTTTTTAGACTCCGAACACCTATGGTAGTCAGTAGCCAGTAGCCTATGTAGCGACAAATGCCTCGGAATGTCACTACATATACGTTAGAAGTTCTACTACTGACTAAACAAATAGATAACACAGATTGTACTCACTTAAAAAAGCTTATAATTTAAATTCAAAATTCGGTTCCAAAAAGCACGTGGTAGATTCGCCTTTTAAATCATCGTCATTCTCTCCGATCACCACAAACAAAGGAGAAAAGGCAAAAAAAAGGGACGAAAACTAGTTCGTCGCTGCTTATATAGGCCTACAGTCGAGGATCGGTTATTACGTAACAATGCATGCAATAGTAGTGCTGCCACATTACCCCCGCCCAAGATTCGAAGCGGTGTTGTAACAACGGCTTCGGATCTTACGGAGAAGGTCCTGCGGTCAACACCCAGATAGACCTGCGAAACAAACACAATAATAAACGACGGACGGCGTGCGCGCGGAACAGTCTGTTCGTGCAACGTAATCCGCATCCATGGAGGAGCCAAAGTCTCTGAATGAGCAACATCGGTTAAAATAAAATCACAATGCATGCGCTTGACATCAACACCTCGGCCGTACAAGAACTGCTCGAGCATCTCCAATCGTACATTGATGCGTTCGAAAAAGTTCTCTCAATCTCGCAAAGCCCAACGGTATAGTGTAAGAGGTCACGCTCGTCGTGAAAGCGTATTGATAATGGATGAGCTTTCCAACACAGCAGATTCGTCAAGTGTTGAACGACCCAAACAACCATGATCAGGAATCGTCAGGAGTTTCAAGCTTTAGGCCATGGAGAAGGCTTCGACAATGCGTAAAGCGATGCACAGATTGTCGTGTTCCCGTGTCTTGTAGCGCCGATGCTCACGTACTCGTACATGCGAATGTTGCATAAGCCGCGTGCTCGTTAACCAATGAGGAGTAGTCGCACGTCAGTCCTTCCCTTCGCGAGCAGCCGGTGACTTACTGCAACAAAAAAGAAAAACAGCAGCCAAGAAAAGTATAAGCGCTAACGAATATTTACATCTAATATTACTTAATCAGAAAAGAGGGAAAAAAATCAAGACAGAAAAAGAACTTCAGCACACTCTAAGCCTACACATATTCATAACCCACACAAAAAAGTGGAAAACTCAGTATAGAGCATAGTCCAGGTATCTACGGGGGGGATTAACTGAGCGACCAGAACGGGTGTGTACAATACCAGCATCAGTATTATCAATGGAGTCCGGGGGTCGAGGGGTAGGTTCACCAGGTGAATGATCAGGTTCAAATAGGGAGGGTAAATCAGGCTCAAGTTGCTGGTCGGCGTCGTCATCTCGGAAGAAAGCACCAAGAAGAAAAGCGGGTTTAAGACGATCAATGGAAACACTGTCGTCCCGACCATCTCGATCCAGTACGAAATATTTCGGATGTCGCTCTAAAACTTTATACGGTCCTTCATATGGCCGAGAAAGGGGGGGCAAGACTCGGTCTCGACGAACAAAGACGTGGGTGGTGCGGTTTAACTCCTTGTCCATGTAAGTTTTTCGATGGGAGGGATGACGAGGGAAGACAGGCTTGATTGAGGATAAAAAGGTCACAAGGTCATGGGCATAAGCGGACTCAGAAGTAGTTAAGAAGTCAGTTTGTTCAAGAAATTCTCCAGGAAGGCGGAGCGAGGAACCCAAAGTCAATTCAGCGGCAGAGCACCCAATATCCTCCTTTACCATGGCTCGGAGGCCTAAAAGAACGGATGGGAGATTGCAGTACCAGTCTTCGGGATTTTCTTGAGTTTTCAGCGCCACCTTCAACGATTTGTTCAAACGCTCATTCATTCCATTGGAAGCCGGGTGGTAAGCAGTAGTGTGTTGGATTTTAGAACCCAAGAAGCGAGCCATTTCAGACCACAAGTATGAAGTAAACTGGCTACCCCGATCACTGGTAATGATGGTGGGGGCGCCGAAACGAGCGATTCAGTTGAGAAGAAAAGCAGAAGCACAGGTCTTAGCAAGAATGTTTGGTATGGGTATAACCTCAGGCCATCTAGTGAAGCTATCAATGATAGTGAATAGGTAAGAATAACCCTCAATGCTCGGCAGGGGACCCACAATATCTACGTGGACATGCATGAAGCGCCGATTAGGGGGCTGAAAGTGTTGCAATGGCGCCGACACATGGCGCTGAATTTTCGATGTCTGACAATTGGTACACGTCTTGCACCAGTCGCGTATTTCAACTTTCATACAAGGCCAGACAAAGCGGTCAGAAATGAGACGTTGAGAGCCCTTAATTCCAGGATGAGACAGGCCATGAAAGAGGTCAAATATTTGGCGACGGAAGGTAGAAGGCACTAGGGGGCGAAACTGTCCAGTGCTGATATCCCCTAAAAGTTTGCTTCCACTGCCGTGAACGTCCTGCTCGGCTATATCCAAAGAGTGATTAGACTGGAGTAACTCGTTGAGAGAGGGGTCATTGGCTTGGTCGGCTGCTAGCTTCTGATAGTCAAGGCTAGGTGAGATGGGGTTCAGAAGACCAGCAACGGTGGGTTCGATGCGACTGAGGCAGTCAGCGACGACATTATCGGTACCCTTGAGATAGCGCAGGTCAGAAGTGAACTGGGATACATAGGCCACGTGTCGAAGTTGACGAGGTGTGGCATTGGTCATAGGGTTTTGAAACGCAGCGACCAAGGGTTTGTGATCAGTGAAAATCGTGAACTGACGACCTTCCAGAAAGTGTCGAAAATGACGTACGGCGAGATAGACAGACAAGAGTTCCCGGTCGAAAGTGGAGTAGCGTCGTTCGGTGTCTGACAATGCACGAGAGAAAAATGCTAAAGGACGCTCAATTCCATCTACCAGCTGCTGAAGAACTGCGCCTACCGCGACGTTGGAGGCATCTGTGCAAATAGACGTGAGGGCGCCCCGCACTGGGTATGCAAGCCTTGCTGAATCGGCTATAGCACACTTGCTACGCTCAAAAGCTTCTTCCGCTTCGGGAGACCACTGAATCAAGCGGGTGCGCTTGACCTTCCCGGCCAAAAGGCTATTCAAAGGCTTAAGAAGCTCAGCACAATGAGGAAGAAAACGCCTGTAAAAATTCAACATGCCTAAGTAGCGTTTCAAAGATGCAAGATCACTAGGTTTGGGGAAGGATACGATGGCTTCAACCTTTTCTGGCAGGGGACTAAATCCCTCAGAAGAAATCCTATGCCCAAGAAAGCGTAACTGTTCCTGTCCAAAGAGGCACTTGTCCTTATTCACCACAAGACCGTAATCATGCAAGCGACGGAACACTGCACGTAAGTGTTCCTGGTGCTCCTCAATAGAGGAGGAATAGATCAATATGTCATCCACATAAACAAAGACAAAATGCAAATCACGGAAGATCTCGTCCATCAATCGTTGCAGGGTTTTCCCCGAGTTAGTCAAACCCATGGGCATGCGTTTGAAATGATATGATCCTAAGGGCGTCACCAGAGCAGTTTTATGACGGTGTTTGGGAGCAACGGGAACCTGGTAATAAGACTTGTAAAGATCCAGATTGCTGAAAACGGTTGACCCATGCAAGGAACTGGTGAAGTCAGCCAAAAAAGGTATGGGATAAGAATCCTCGGTAGTCTGTCTATTCAGGAGCCTATAATCGCCAGTAATCCGATAGCTTCCACCTGATTTAGGGACAAGGTGAACTGCGGAGCCAAACGGACTATTACTGGGTTCGATGATATCTAGATCAAGTAGGTGATCAAGCTCTCTCTTCAAGTTGTCTCTCATTTCCGGTGAGAGGCGTCGCACACGGGAACGAACCGGTGCTCCTTCAGTTTCAATGAAGTGTAAAGTGTTATGTTTGACCGGCCTCAGGTAAGTTCCTAAATCAAAGACAGAAGGAAACTCCGCTTCTAAGCGCTCAATGATCTGGGGTTTGCTTCGTGCAGAATCGCCTTCAGGGGCATTGTCAATTTCCAATGAGTTATGGGCTCCGGACAAATTCCCAGCCACACTAGCAACTGGGTCAGAAGAAAAAGGTTTAATTCCCGGCAAGGGACCGACAAAAGACTTAGGACTCACCAGCTTAGTATCAGTGTTAGCTTTGTCGACTAGGTCTATTCTGGAATTGAAGAAGGTATACGAAGGAAGAAAGTCGGGAAATTCTTCTAGGACCGGGTTAGCAGATTTTACAGGGAAAGAAGGCTGGACAGGAAGCTTTGTGTCTACATCTGCAGTCGACTGGAAAACAAGTTCTCCTAAAACCGTGTCGACCAATAAGCCGAAGTGTTGTAAAAAGTCTATTCCGATGATTGGAATAATAGTGTCAGCAATTTTGAATTCCCAGGTGAATTCCCGTCCTAGATTAAGAGTGACTGTCAGATGCTCGTGGCCATAGACATTCACCTTAGATCCATTTAAAGCGGTAAGTTCTTCAGTGGCGTTACAATGCCCAGACTGGGTGGTAGGTAGCAAGCTGTGAAGGCAACCAGTGTCCACTAAAAACCGGTAATTTGTGCAAGGATCGTTGACATAAATTAGGGAGGGTGCTCTGTTTGCCTCGGCTCCAGGAGAGCACCCGACTGTTGGCCTGGAGCAGTCTCGTTTCCCGACGCAGCCAAGGGACGATTACGCCAAACACATGGAGGTTTACAGTGACGTGCTCGATTACCGTAGCGTTCATGATAGAAACACAAATTACTGTCATAACGTTGCTCAGGTGATGAAGGGGTTTGCTCTCTCCCTGGCCGCTGAGAGCTGGGGCCCGTACCAGTACGTGATGCTGGTCCTAAGTAGTGGCTTACTTCATAAGCTTCGTCTGCCCTTTTCGCCAAATCATCAAGGTTTACGTCCCACATAGCGCTAAGCTGCCTCTGGATGTGAAGCGGTAACTTATTCAAAAACAGGCGCCTCAGCACCGCTTCTCCTAGCTGCAATTCGCCGGTGGCCATACGTCGTAAACGGCGCAGCATTAAGGAGGGCCGGACACCAGAAAGGCAAGATTGGGTTAATAACTGGTCTAACTTCCTTTCAGATGATAGCTCAAACTCTTTCAGGATTGCCCGCCTGAACTCAGTAAAGGTGGTGTCCTCATTGCGAGAGAGTATGAATTCCTCTAAACGTTCCAGCTGACGAGGGGCCAAAGCAGTTAAAGCCTGTTCAATTTTTAGATGGTCCCCGACTGTTTGAGTCGCCTGAAAATGGGAATCAAGCAAAGCAAGCCACATCCTAGGGTTACCCTCCAAAAACACGGGAGGTTTACTGGTAATCTGGGGATTAACTTGCAACCCAAGGCTTGAATCATTCAATATCGAAACATTGCTGGACCTATTACAATTTCCCGCAACAGGAGTAGGCCTGACTTCGACTGGTACTGGTATACTAGGATTAACTTCAACAGGTGTATTATGAGGTTGAACTAAGGGCCTGGTCACCCTAGCAACATACAGAGTGGCGGCAACGACAGAAGCGCCGAAGAAAAATATACTAGCAGGAATGATGACAAAAATTTCAAACAGCATTATTTATGTAACTGAGAACTTCCTCACTCGGGGCACCAATTTATGTAGCGACAAATGCCTCGGAATGTCACTACATATACGTTAGAAGTTCTGCTACTGACTAAACAAATAAATAACACAAATTGTACTCACTTAAAAAAGCTTATAATTTAAATTCAAAATTCGGTTCCAAAAAGCACGTGGTAGATTCGCCTTTTAAATCATCGTCATTCTCTCCGATCACCACAAACAAAGGAGAAAAGGCAAAAAAAAGGGACGAAAACTAGTTCGTCGCTGCTTATATAGGCCTACAGTCGGGGATCGGTTATTACGTAACAATGCATGCAATAGTAGTGCTGCCACACCTACTTAGCAGAGATGTCCGGATTTTATTTCTCAAAATCCTATTCTGATTCAAATCCGTGAGCTTAAATTCAAAACTAAATCCTAATCCTAAATTTTGTCAGCACAAAGTCCAAATCCTGAATCGAAAAAATAAATGAAAATACTTGCGTTGAATTCAGTTATTTCTTTACCATTTTAGCTAGTTTTATGCGCTTTATTGGGATTGACTTACCGTATTTTCCCGTGTATAAGAGACCCTTTTTTGTTCATAATTTTCACTTTAAAAATAGGGGGTCTCTTATACATGGGAGTAAGTCTTTTAGCGCCAGTATGTATTGTAGTTCTGAAAATTTTACCTAAAAATTGAAGGGTCTCTTATACACAAGGGTCTCTTATACACGGGAAAATACGGTAAGTCCAAATCCGAAAGGCAATAGCCTAAACTTCAAAATCCTAATCCTGTCCAAATTCGGCGAAATTGCAAAAAAATCCGGTCGTATTAAATCCTAATTCAAATCTGTGAACATCTCTGGTACTCAGCAGTGTTGCCAACTGAGCTACTTAGTATCTAGATCTAGATACTTTTTTAGTCCCCTCAGATACCAATTTTTTCGTCTAGATCCCAGCTACTAATCTAGATACTTCTATAACCATCCAGTTTGTTTATTGTTTTATCCTTTCGCGGAAAAATGCCAGAAATTATCGCTTTAACTTTGTAAGCCGTTCTTCCGAGTGTTCAGCTCAGTACCGGTAGGCTAGCCTACAGGTATAGTAGGAATAGGATTTCAAGTACTTTTCGAGTCTAAGCAAGTTGCAGCAAAATGATAATTTGTCTTATGAGGAGATGAACATGGCCCAATTCTCTGATTCAATGGAGCTCCAAGTCTTATGGTTTTAAATCATTAGAATGATACGAAGTTAAAGTTAATCACGAGTACCAGTAGGCTGCTAAGACTGTAAGACTGGTAAACAGGTAGACTAATCTGCTAATGATATGGTAAGCGCAGTTTGAGTAGCGGAGCACGCTACTACTGTACAGCTTAGGTCTAGCAGCCTAATGTTAATGTTAGCTTAAGCAATTGACCAATTCAGTACCGGTACACTATTTTGCCTGTTTGTACTGTGTAGATCTGTAGATATATACGCAGTATAAAATAGTTGCCTAACTTGAAATAATTTTGAGTACGGTAGGCATAATTCACGTCTGTGCATAATTCAATTCACGTATCAAGTGTTTAAAAGTGTTTCGATGTCACTGCGACTAAAATAAGTTTTCATTAGGCAGAATATTTCTCGAAAAACAGAATATTTCTTGAAAAACTGAATATTTATTCATTCATTTCAGACCTTCAGCAGATCCAGTTCCCAACGAAAAAAAAAGCATAACTACAAACAAAGCAAAAAAAAAATTAATAATAGTAATCAAACATCATAGATGTAAGCCAGTGAATGTAGAATAGAACTGGCTTCTTACAAAGTCATCACAGCGCACGAGAGCAGCAATATATTTGTTACTAGATTGGTAGCATCTGGTTGCAAACATTGCCACACTCTTTTTTTGAATGGTTTTAAAAGTCGATATGTTATTTCGCACCATCACTGTAGATATGCTTATTTGCCGTGGTAGATTAAACAAAATTCTGTACGCATTATTACATGCAATTCTGATACGATTCATGCACAATTGCAAATATATACACACCTCAAATTAAGGCCATACATCGCAGAACAAAAAGTACGAAACAAGCAGTTTTTGCGGTATTGTAGCAAAAGCTAAATTTGTTACGTAACATATTAGCAAAGCCATAAGTTGAGCGTAACTGTCTGCTGATGTCATCATCGTCCTTTCTATTCGAGTTCAGAATAATCCCTAGATACTTAACCTTCGGCACAAACTCTACAGTAGCATTGTGCATTGAAATCCTAGGCACAAAATTAAGATTAAGAAAGTTAGTTTGGAACCAGTTTGCTTCAGTTTTGGAAGAATTAAAAATAATATTATGATCATCTGCATACATGCAACACTTTCTGATTAATTTCTGCAGACCTTTAAGGCTAGGTGCCAAGCAGCAAATGTCATCAGCATACATCAAATTATTAATGCATGTTGACCCAATCATGCATCCACTATCTAAACTATTAAGTTCAAAAGCTACTTCATGTCAGACTTCATGTCAGTTATTAAATGCTGTGTATAAGTTACTTCATGTCAGACTCCGTAATATCGCTTGTTTTTTGTTGTATTAACGCACTTTTTGAAGTTAGATACTAATTTAGATACTTTTGTTGTTTAGATGTGGTTTAATCAAAAATCTAGCTACTTTCTAGATACTTTTAGTAACCAATCTAGATACTTGAGTAAATTGAGATCTGGCAACACTGATACTCAGTATGCCTACCGTTACTAACCAAGGTAAACACGAGAATAGACAAAGTTTTCCGGTAGTCTTTTTTTAGGATCTTTAGGATTCTTAGGTTTTGCGGACGCAGCCGCAAAATCCTTATAGTAAACGGTTTGCTTTTTCGAACATTTTTTAGCATTGTTAACTCCATTATGACGAGTTATAGCCAATAAACACCGGAAATGGTAAATTTTGCAACCGCAACGTAACGAAAATCGATTTTAAATAAATTATGTAAAACGAAACGTGTTCTAAAAAAGGACTATCAGGAGGAGTAGTCTTTTTTAAGGATCCTGTAAACGGTTTGCTTTTTCGAACAATTTTTAGCATTGTTAGCTCCATTATGACGAGTTATAGCCAGTAAACACCGGAAATGATAGATTTTCCAACCGCAACGTAACGAAAATTGATTTTAAATATGTAAAACGAAGCGCTTCCTAAAAAAAGGCTACCAGTACCCCTCCTGGTAAACGGTTTGTCTTTTCGAACATTTTTTAGCATTGTTAGCTCCATGATGATGAGTTATAGCCAATAAACACCGGAAGTGATAGATTTTGCAACCGCAACGTAACGAAAATCAACTTTAAATAGGTAAAACGAAGCGCGTCCTAAAAAAAGGGCTACCAGGGGACGCGCTTCGTTTTACCTATTTAAAATTGATTTTCCGTTACGTAGCGGTTAGAAGATCTATCTAGCTTGTCAAGCTAGCTAACTAGAAAATGAAATAGGCTACAGCTTATCTACAGTAGTGCGCAAATTAATTGACTCACTACAAAAAATCACGAAAAACTTCATTTTATCAATTAATTTTCATTTCAAAGCAACAACAACTATTTTAATGGGAGATATGGTCACTTCTATGTGTAATCAGAGGTGGGCACGGTACAGTACTTTTTTAAAGTACCGGCGGTACCTGTACTCGGTACTTTGCTAAAAGTACCGTCGGTATCGGTACTTGAAAATCAAAAGTACCGCGGTAGTACTTCCAGTGGCAATTCTAGCCATTGCAGCACCCAAAAAGTGGGGGGCCACTTTGGGGCCAAGATAGATTGAGGTGGGGCCACTGCAAACTGTGTTTGAGAGGAAAAAAGTAAGTTCAAAGCATGGGCGTTGGAAGTACTTTCAAGCAGGAAGGCTGAAGTTTGTGTTATCGAACCAACGTCTGGGGGGCTTCGCCCCCCACACCCTCCTCCTTCTTATCGAAACATACATTATACGTATCATGCACTTTACTTCAGTAAAAGTCATTTGGAGACTGCTTGATGAACTCAAGCTTTTCTCTAGCATAAACAAAGGTGTTTACCTCCTTTAAAATAACTTATTATCCGTTTACAAGCTCCTAGTCTGAAGCTCCTAGGCAGGAGCGTATTTAAGGGAACATTAAGCCATGCCATTCCCCCTTTTGTGCCTGCCTTTTAGTAAACAAGAGCAAGATTAATGGTGACAAATAGGCCTACAATTCTTCCATAATTTCGAACCTCTTCGATAGCAATACGCCTTAAGCACGCATAATCGAAAATGTCCGAACAAAATGCATTATAGGCCTATTGGGTGAAGCACTCAGAATTAGGCTTAAAAAGTTTAAACAAAATTTGCCAAAAAATTATTCAAAAAGAACCAAAATAGCCATTACAGCATGTATATTTTCAAAATTTTTCGGGGAAGCATGCCCCCGGACCCCTAGAGTTTTTTTTGTTTCTTAATCAGCTTCATATTTGTTCTTTTCAAAAAAAAAATACGCTTGATAAAAATGTGGAAATTATGCCCCTCTCCCTTTTCAAAATTTCTCGATACGCCACTGCTCCTAGGGGAAGCTAGCTAATTCTAATTTGATATTTTGTTGTTTCGCTGTTATTTGCCCATAAGTTTCGTTTAAAATTAAAGAAAATTTCCATGTGACATCATATTAAAGCTCAAAGAGCTTGTACGCGAAGTTACCAGGAAATCCAACAGTTTTTGCGATTTTGTTCGCCTTTGTCACAAAGTTGCAAAAGTTAGTAGGCCTACGTTGGTTTTGATGGTATCAATAAAGAAAAGAAACAAATAGCAAATGACGCTATAAGTCATTGTTGAAGTGCCATAGGATGTACTATTGTCATAAATTCTTGAAAAGGGGGGCTGAAGGAGTGCTCAAAATTTCTATGGAGAGGGTTGAAAAAAATGTCGGGGGGGCTTCAGCCCCCCCTAAGCCCCCACCTCCCAACGCCCTTGGTTCAAAGAGATTTGCAACCAAACTTAAAAAGTAAGCATATTGCAATATGACACACTATATACATTATGATTGACATTCACCACAACATAAGATGGCAAAATGGTCGAAGCGTCTGTTTGTGAAGCGGTAGACTCAAGGTCTGACTCCGAGACGAGTCAAACTAACAGCCTAGCCCTAGCTTAAAAATTAGTAAGCTAGGCTATCAGTTTAACTCGTCTCGAATTCACAGTTTTCCTGTAATACACTCGACTTCGACATTAAAGGAATAGTATCGACAACAACCCGTAAATTTTGCTTGTCATAACACCCTATAGGAAAAGGTACTTAACATAGGCTAATTCCTCCATCTTTAACTGCGAACATTTAATGAGAATCCCTACATTCTACCTCTCGCGGTGGCCCAGTCTGACCATAGACATGCAAAAAGAGCGTCGGGATCAAGCCCATAACTACAAGACTTGGAAAAAATAAACATCTGCAGCTCAAACCTAAACCGTAGAACAGAAGAGGAATAGGTCTACTACACCACTCGATATCCCCCCACTTCAAAAAACGTAATACAAAAAAAATAAATAAAAGAAGTAAAAGGTTAACACACGAACAATAACTGAAGATAAAAAATAATGCGAAGCTTGCGAATCGATAATGTTAAGCACTCAACCAATCATTCAGCCAGATAGCTTTCAATTATTTAGTGCACGTTAAAGCACTATGCTTTTGAAGCACCTAGCTGTTGCCAACCTGACATTCCAAAAATGTCAAGCAACAACAAAGCATGTGAAGCTGGGCCGTAGCCACATCGCTACGTCAAGGGGGTCAATTAATTTTCAGTGGTGAGGGGCAAAGATTGACGAACCTTTTTTGTAAATTACAGTTTCTGGCATTTGCTCGAGTAGGCTTCTCAACTTTGTATGGCAAATACATAAGGCGCAACCAGGGGGGCTAAGGAGGCTGAAGCCCCCCCTTATTCTTATAAGCGACAGTAGATTAAACAGGTGCAAAGAACTTTTAAGTACAGTACCAGTAATCGTAATTTCGTTAATAGGCCCACGATGCACTCCCCACCATCCCATTTCAAAAATGTTTTTGGTAAATACAATTTTCTCATAATTTCGAACCTGTTCGATAACAATAAGCGTTACGCACGCATAATCGAATATGTGCGAACAAATGCATCATTTTGATGAAGCACTCAAAATCAGAGGCAAAAAATTTATACAAAATTTGCTTGAAAAATGCTCAAAAAGCACCAAAATAGCCACTGCAGTTGGTAAATTTTCAAAAATTTTTCGGGGGAGTATGCCCCCGGACCCCTACATCCGTTTTTGTTCCTCAATTTCCTTCAAATTGTTTTTGCCGGAAAAAAATACGCTTAAAAATGTCGAAATTTGATACTCTCGTCCCTGAAAAAATTTCTAAATACCTCCCTGATGTGAAACATTTTCAAAGGGCTTATCTACGCTCTTTTACGGGTCTAAACGTCTAACGTCTTTGTAGTTAGTAAACATTAAACCTAATTCAAAACTGCATTCCCCCACTAAAATTTTATCGATCCGCTCCAACGAAAGACAATATTAGAGTTTCGACTATAACAAAAGTCTCGTCAGCCTTGCTACGCACAGCCAATCCAGGCTAAACTCATTCCAGACTGTAAAGACTCTTTTTTGCATTGCTTTACCAGGACATCTCGACTTCATCTCTTTTCTAGGTTGTGCCCTATTTTTGGCAGGCGACTAAGCCCCAAACAACGATACCCAATGAAAGAGCCTATAACTTAGCCTATAGCAAAGTCTAAACGTCTAACTTAAGAGCCTATAACTTAGCCTATAACAAAGTTATAGGCTCTTTCATTGGGTATCGTTGTTTGGGGCTAGTCGCCTGCCAAAAATAGGGCACAACCTAGAAAAGAGATGAAGTCGAGATGTCCTGGTAAAGCAATGCAAAAAAGAGTCTTTACAGTCTGGAATGAGTTTAGCCTGGATTGGCTGTGCGTAGCAAGGCTGACGAGACTTTGGTTATAGTGGAAACATTAATTTGTCCCTTGCAAATTTCTCATTTAATATTAGAGTTGTAAGTCAAAAAAACAAGTCGTTTTTTTTTTTGCAAAAAAACACGTTTTTTTGTTTTTTTTTTAATCTAAAAAACAAAAAAGAACGTGTTTTTTTTATTCTTTGCTTTTTTGTTATACTCGTATGCTTAACAGATATATTTTAATAAAGTGCTACGCAGGGGCCGATCCAGGGGGTGATGCATCCCCCCAGCGATGGCGGAAGCCTTTTTAAAGTGGGGGGGGCAAAACTAATGATCAGATTTTCTTCACCTACGACCAAGGCCGGTAGTGTCGTAGCGAGAAATTTTAAAAGGGGGTGGGGGCATAATTTCCACATTTTTTCCAACATCTTTTTTTTCGGCAGAACTAATTTGAAGCTGATGAAAAAACAAGAAAAGCTCTAGGGAAGTCCGGGAGCATGCTCCCCCGGAAAGTTTTTGAAAATATACATACTGTAATGGCTGTTTTAGTGCTTTTTGAATAATTTTCAGGCATCTTGTGTTTAAATTTTTTGCTCTAATTCTGAGTACTTCGCCAAATATGATACATTTTGTTCGCTCATCTTTAATTATGCGTGCTTAAAGCGTAAGACTTAGAGCTATCGAAGGGGTTCGAAATTATAGAAAAGTGGTATGCATCAAAAACATTTTTGAAAATGGCTGGTGGAAGGATGCATATCCCTCATCCTATTCTATGGATTCGCTCCTGGCCATAAGCTACAGAAACCACCGAAAGAATCTGGCATATTTCAGTCACTTGGCACCACTAGTATTGTCCTTGTGTACTGAAAAGCAGAGTCAAAGGGGGAGGGGGGCATGGCACAATATTCCCCCCTAAATACAGTTCTGAGGGCCGGATTTAGACAATGAGAGGCCCAAGGCTATTTGATCACACTGATTGGAAGAGCAAAAAAAGGTCTTCACGTCCTCAGATAATGCTGTTTTCACTGAAAATATCGGTATAGTGAAGAACAAAAAAAAAAAAGATAAAGCCTACACGTCCTCAGATGTTCTGTTTTCCACTGAAAATATCGGTGAAGAGAAAAAAAAAGTCTTCAATGCTCGTGATGAGGCCTCCCATTTTCTTCGAGGCCCTAAGCTTCAGCCTGCTCAGCCTATACGGAAGTCCGTCCTTATGCCTGTAATCCATATACAGCCTGTCCACATGTGACATGTCCAATTTATGAGGGCTTCGGACCCACGGTTCTTGCTTCTAGTTTCTGTTCCCCTCACCCCACAAACAAAATTTTAAAGAAGACATCTCTAGATTGAAGTTCTTTCCTGGGTTTTAATTTTGATGGTAGGCCTGTTAAGTTTCAAATGCATTCACGCAGAGGCAATATTGTGGAAATAAACGCGCAAATTAAGGCCCCCCCAGGGCACCCTTGAAAAAAGTGGGGCCAGGGCCCCTTTGGCCCCCCCGGTTCCGCCACCTATGCATCCCCCCACTAGCCATTTTCAACAATGCTGCGGATGAATAAAATTTTTCCGCAATTTCGAACCTCTTCATAACATAAGCACACATAATCGAAACTGTGCGAACAAAATACATCATATTTGGTGAGGCACTCAAAATTAGGGGCCAAAAACATACACAAAATTTGCCTGAAAAAATTGCTTAAAAGCACTAAAACGGCCATTACAGTGTGTTAATTTTCAAAAATGTTTTGGGGGAGCATGCCCCCGTACCCCCTCGAGTCGTTTTAAATAGCTTAAAATTAACTCTGCCGAAAAAAACTACGCTTGAAAAATAACGAAATTTGGTGCCCTTTCTCCGATAAAAAAATGTCTGAATACGCCCCTGTCGTGAAACAATTTCAAAATGCTTATGTACGCCCGTTCCCGGGTCTAAACGTCTTTGTATTTAGTTAACATTCATCCTAATTAAAGATTACATCTCTCCCCACCAAAAATTTCTGGATCCGCCCCTGGTGCTATGTAATTTTATTGCGTAGGCTATTGCTATTGCGAACATTTGAGGTTGATTAAAATGCTGAAAAACACGTTTATGGGGAGAGTGTTGTGGTCACACACATTTTGAAATTGTAAGTTATTGCGAATCAGGGTTAGAGTTTAATATTTTTTTTATTTATTGTGCCAACAACGTGGGTACGCTTGGTACTATCGGAAAATAGGTACACTTCCGATAAACGGATCCTTTCTTTTAATATCAAATCGTGAAAAACAGTTTGCATTTTAACAGATATTTTAACCTAGAGCTACGACTTTACCAGTCCGCAATAAGAGATGAACAATGAAGGTGATTAATTCATTGTGTCAGCAGTCAGCAGCGGCACACGCAAAAGATTTTTGATTTTTTACTGCGAAATGTCAACATGATGACAGCGAACCACAGAAATCTTGCACAAATTGATACGTTCAAGGATCAAACCCAAATCTACCTTGAGCCAGTTAAACGACTTGCATTCGCTGCACCTAGCCCCGAGTTGCAGAGTAAGTATTAAACACAAGTTACACAACAAAGAAAGCTTTAGTTTGCAAAATAATATCTCTAGAGCGCATCATTAAAAATGAATAAATTTAAAGGCTTTCAATGATGGTCTTGCAACTCGTTAGCGGCACAGTACTAGAAAAAAGCAACAAAAGTAGACCTATGGCCGTTGAGAGGGGGGTGTAGGGAGTACCTTTGGTATCGGGCCCCGAATTTTTGAGGGCCCCAAAATTTTGAAAAAGGCGCGCGTAAAAAATTTCGTAAAAAGTTTGAAAGGGCAACTGTTAACTGGTTGAAGGCAGACAAGTCACCCCTCGGTACCACCTACCAGTAATACCACTCATTCACAGCTAGGGTACTATTTTTTCCACCCAGTCAGCGCCACAGCTAAAGTAGCCTATCAACCAAAAAAGTCTTAAATGTGTTCCGACTCTATCATGCGGTGTGTATACTGGAGAATCGCTGCAATTGTGTTTAGATGTGTTGTTGTTATCTTAACAACCATTAACCACACATCTTTTAACTTTTTTTATAATGCATCGAAGAAGGCCTGAGGGGAGCGCGCGGATAGGATTCCCCCTGCGTACACTACTACATGGCAGAATCCATGGCAGAATGAGGCTCAAAAATGAAAAAGGTCTCGGAGAGGAAGTAATTTTTATCAAATTATGCAAAACGCTAGTTTACTCCTAATTGGAATAATTAACCTGATACCGGTGGCACTATGATTTGATCAGTTATAATCGAGACGTCGTGCCATTGCAACCCGAGAGGAAAGGATTTTTTGAGATTCTCGTTGTTGGCACAGCAGGTGAGGTATTGCGGACTGGAGCATATGACTTAAGCTACAATGTTCAGAAAACAATTGCTACAATAATAATTTATTCTTCCCAAGTTTTGTTGTAGCAGTTTTGGATATGATTTTACCAATGGCTTGACAGAGTTACCAAAGCAAGATATGAACTTTATTAGAAAACTTGAATATGACAGAAACTTCTCGCAAGTCTGAATTCGTACTATACACACAACGACAATGTTACCACTGATTTTTTGTCTCTACAATAAAAAACAATAAAAAAAAATGATCACCGTTCTCTTTGCTGCAAAATTTATCTATACTGTAAATTCGTGATAGCAGGGCCGGCGCAAAAGGGAGTCAGGAGAGGTTTGCCCCCCAAATCAAATCCCCCCAAATCCCCCCCAAAAAAAAATGATCACCGTTCTCTTTGCTGCAAAATTTATCTATACTGTAAATTCGTGATAGCAGGGCCGGCGCAAAAAGGAGTCAGGAGAGGTTTGCAAGGAGAGGTTTGCCCCCCAAAGCAAATAACAAGCGTGCTCTTTTGAAGACAGCGGCTTTCGTGCTTAATTTCAAACTTTAGCTCCCTTAAGTCGACTGCTCTGGCGCGGATCTGCATGATAGCATTCGCAACCGCAGTGCTAAGCATATCCTTAAATTGCTTAGCATATCGTATGAGTAAATCAGTCTACGCAAAATGTTGAAAATCTATAGGTTTTGTCTATTTATTTAGTTGCATATTTATCCTTCTATCACGAGAAAGCGTCAAGGCGCAATACAGTCCAAAATACGTCATGCGATCATGGTTATGCGATCATGACCGTCCTAAACACGTCAATCCACTAGTACACCTAGTCCTAATCAATTTTCCTTTAGGCCAATTTAAGAAGGAACAAAGTCGTCTCCACTTGTAGCAGTTTTTTCAACACTACAATAGAGTTTTATGAATTGCTTGATTTTGAAATTGTGCAATCGCATTGGCAGTAACTTAATCCCAGGGCCGAAACTAGGCAATGCGCCCAAGGGCCGAAAGTAGGCCCCCCCCGAAATCATCTTTCGGGGCCCCCTAAACATTTTTTTGGATGGTGATACAAAAGAGCGAGCCCCGAAGGGGCGATGCCAAGCTAGGGGATGTGGGGGCATGCCCCTCCAGAAAATATTGCGGAATTTGACCTTATTTTGGAGACTTTTTGTGCGTTTTGAACCTTTAAAGTTCCTCAGTTTTAACAAGATTTAGTAGTCTGTTTTAGAAGGTCCCTTCCAAACCCACTAAAATAATGCTGCAAACACACCCTACTCTAACATTTCGCTACCTATGCGAAGAAAAACGTTTTTAAGGCTTATTTTTGCGCCTTTCACTTGAGGATGAGAGGCCCTTGGTACGCTACTAAACGTTTGTTTGCTAGTTTTGCGACTGCTATCTTTCGAAAAATTTGCAGGGGCCCCCCATGGCTAAAAGCATAAATATACAATGGGGGCTACACATCGCGCGAGTTCAGACAAAAAGAATATTAAATCTTAGAATAGGCCTATTTAAGGCACCTTTATCAGAGGTTGAGTAAAAAGTACTACTTACTATTTACGGGGCCCCCTTTTTGTGCGGGACCCCCGGTTGGGGGTTTGAGGGGCGCTAGTTTCGGCACAGCTTAATCCCCATTTTCCATATTATTTCTAAAAATTTGAGCTTTTTCAGGTAGAAATAAATGTACAGTACCTAAAGTAAACAGCTTGTCAAGGCTTATCCTTCATGAAATTTTGTGATATATGAAGAGGTTTGTGAAATCTTTTCGTATATGTGTCACCAAACACGCGAAAAAATCATCAGTGACATTTTGGAGTGCATAATTCAAACAGTTCACCACAACATGAAAAATTTCAAGCAAATTTTTCAAAAAAAATTCCATACATGTGTATTAACGTTGTATTTACGTTGCAGTTAAAGTTTTCTTAGAAACCCCTACCAAGGGTATATACAATAAATATGCTAAAACAAGTTTTCAATTTCAAACTAACGTTTCTGCAAAACTCTTAGAATTTTTAAACGTAAATATAACGTTGCCTTTACTTCAAAATTTTTGTTTTCGAATGAAACAGAAATTAACGTTATATTTTTTGATCAACTAAGCAAGATCGATCTGTTTGCAGCACTGCCACACTTTTTCCACTCGTCAGCCATCACAAATACTAACATTATCAATTGAAATTTAGTCGTTATTTTTGTACATTATGCAGTATAACTTATTGTTTTATACAGAGCTTATTCAGCGCTAGCGAATTTAGCATACAGAATAAACCGAGCGTGCAAAAAAAGGCTCCGTCTGGGAGCAAAGTTTGTTTCTTCTATTATGCATGCCTTTTTCTCTCGCGCTGAGTTTCCAGTCTATGTAATAAAAAGTCTATCGTTAGAACAAATATACAAAATTCACTCACCACAATTTAATAACATCTATTTAAAACCTGACAGTCTGTTGCACTAGAATCATCAGGATCATCAGGGGTATCTTATTCAAATAAAATCTATTCTATTTGAATCAGACAAGATGAAACAGACTGTCGGGTTTTATATACTGTAGATGTTTCTAAACTGTGGTGAATTTTTAGAAATAAATTCAGATTTATTAACAACATACCTATTTAATGATCTTTCAAAAACTTTTACAAATGTGTTGCAAATAACGAAATTTTATAAAAATCATAAAAAAATTCCTCAACGCCAGAGCTGGGCAAACTGCGGGCCGCATGCAGATCTTTTTTTGCTCTTCACCGATTTTCAGTGGAAAAATAGCACATCTGCGGACGTGTAGACTTTTTTTATTTTTGTTCATCAATGCTTTGTGGGTGCAATTTGGACCCACATTTTCCAAAAAAGGGGATTGCGTAATAAGATTGAATTCCGCTGGTCTAGACTACATGGAAAAAATTTATTTTCTGTGTCATTAAATCAAAGAAAAACTGCAGACCTGCAAATTCTGAGAAAAATGTAGATTTTGATTCATCTAAAAGTTCTGAGTATGCTGCCACTGATACACCAACCTCTACTGAAAGTGGCATCGAAAATATAAACGTTCTCATTCAACACAATGATGAAATTCACACAGCAAAAACTTTGCAACATTTTTTTTATGTGTAGGCCATAAGCTCTTTCACGTCCTTCATACTGTTCGATTGTAGCAACGTAGTCAGATAAGCAGGAGTGTGACAAAAACTTCTGCTCTCCAGGGCGAGTTTCTGATGATGATACTCCTTGTACCTAGCCTCAAACAAATGCAGGAGATTAACAGTTTATATATGTTGCCATACATGAGAATGCTTGTTTTAGTGTGCGTGTCGCTGTCGCCTAGTTGATATAACCGCAAGATTTGCACACGACTACAACTCAGATCTTACACTAGCACCAGATGCGACAAAAAGCTTGATGAGGTCTAAATTTCGTTGCTTTGCCAGACGAAAACCAAAACAAAAATTAATTTTTAAGAAAAAAATTTTTGTTTCAGAAGTACCGAAAATCGGTATCGAGTAACGATATCGTCGTTACTTTTTTAAAAATGTACCGTTATCGGTGCCGACGGTATTTTTTTAGCAAAGTATCGGCACCGATATCGTCGTTACTTTTAAAGTACCGAGTGCCCAGCTCTGTCAGAATGTCAAAGACTTCAGGTGAAACTACCATGTCTTATTTTATTCTCAAAATATCATTTGTGGGCTATTTACTGCATGTAGGCCCTATTAACGTAGGCCTACAGGCTACCGTTTTGTTGTCGTAACCTTTTTCTGATCATGGCTATTGTAAATGTGTTAATCCGTCCATGTTTTGTCGGTCGGCAAATAAAAACAAACTTCAAGTAAACGGCCTATGCTAGCCATTTAATGATAACAGAAATGAAACAAATAGGTTTTATGGGATAGCCAGTGAAAATATGTTCTCCGTAAAATGCTTGAACCCCACTTGGCTGATGGCAGTGTTAAGACCAGGGCCGGCGCAACCGTCCCCAGAGCTCTCCGACTGAAGGGGAGGAAGGGCACGCCTTTCTGGGGTTCCACTCCAGTGCTTGGGCGCCCACTTTCGTTACTTGAAGCCCTTTTTTTGGTCTTCATTTCTGCAGGGAGATAAAAAGTACCGGTATTCTTTTGGGCACAAAAACTTTTGCCTGTGGGACCTCGCATTAAGTTTCAGAAGGGAGGGTGAGGGGCTACGATTGGCTGAGTATATTTTCATACCCTGTCATAGCTAGGCTACATGAGCTTGTTAAAACTGGAGGGGCCAACCTGGGAGCCAGGCAAAAATGTGGGGGACATGGCCCCATTTAGAATCGCCACTGCCCCTAGGTGGTGCGCCCCGGGGCGCGTGCCCCCACTCGCCCCCCTCGCTACGCCACTGCCGTTCTGCCCCGTGTCCCGTTTTGCCCCACCTTCCTCTATGGTGCGTACCAGTCTACTACTATCAGACGATGTCTGCTGCCGGTGCAATCTTGCTTGTGACCGGTTTTTTACCCTTGTTGTGAAATTTTTGCAAGCCCCATTTTGGCGCATGTGTATCTTGGCGCCTTGGGGACATATCTACCTCATTGACCCCCCCCCCCCCCCCCCTATGCTACGCCTCTGCACACGTAGTTTTCTTACGCATCACGTGACTCTCAAAAAGGCTGCAGCGATTTTATTGAAAATGATTTTTCGCGTATTAGCGTCTCGTAGATTGAAGTAGTGGACTAAAGTGGGTTTTGGAAAGATTGAATTCGGACTTCTGAGCTTTCATAATTATTGTATTGGATTGTAGCCGGGCTGAGAGATACGAAAAAAGTTTTTTTCAACGTCTTATTCTTAACAGATAGGTTTCCTTTTTCGAACAAAACAACATTCTTATACCAACTCAATATGGCTTTCGTCACAACCATTCCACTCTTCACCCTATTCTAGACATACTAACTGATTGCCTTGATAATATTCACAGTAAAAGTTTCTGTACTTTAATATTTTTAGACATTAAAAAAGCCTTCGACTCGGTTTGTCACAAAAAATTAATTAAAAAGTTAGAAGTTTATGGTATTTGTGGACTGGCAAATGAATTAGGCTACTACAATCTTACTTGAAAAATAGAATGCAATATGTTGTTATTGGAAATGCCAATTCTAACCTTAAAAAAATAGAATATGGTGTGCCACAAGGGTCGATTTTGGGGCCGCTTCTGTTTCTGATTTTTATCAATGACTTGCCAGCGTGTTTACACTCGGTTCCTAGATTATTCGCTGACTAGCCTAATTAGTCAAACTAATTAGTCAATTAGTCAAACAATATTTTTTAAAATGGAAAAATGAGCTAATGATGAATTCAACAATATAAATCAGTGGATGCGGTCAAACAACTTGACGCTACGCCCACAAAAAACTCTAGCTCTAAACATTTCTCCATATCGTTGCAATCCTAACCCTAACCTCACACTTACACTTCATGCAAATCTAATCTCTAATTCTAATGCAGCCAAATATCTTGGATTAATTGTGGATGATCAGTTGTCTTTTAAAAATCCAGTGGTGTAAAGTAACAAAGTAGTTTTACTTAAGTAGACTACTTCAGTATTGTTGCTTAGTAACTAGTACTTACTTACGTGATTTAAATTTTGACTACTTCTACATTTGCTTACGTAGTTTAATCAGAAAGTAACGTTCCTTAAGTGGCTTTAAAAATGATAAGTAGTTAATATTTAACAATAAGAGAAATAAACGTTTACAAAATTTAACGGAAGTTATCAAGCATTATAACGCAAATGATAAATAATCATGCTTGATAACAAAACTGGCCACATTAGTATGAGGTATTGTTTTATTTTATACATATAAGTTTTACAATTTCGTGATATTAAGAGGTCTTTTGTTGTTCGTGTTTGTTTTTTTTGCAGATCATGACACACTTCATTTTTGTTATTTTCGTCATATAAATGTGCTAATTACGCTATCCTAAATATATTTAAGCATCGGCGAAATATCTGTCAAGTTTGGAAGTGAGCAAATTATCTTTCGTCAAAGCTCAGCTCTACGGCCTTGGTTTTGCAAACGCTACTTTTTACTCAAGTAACTTCAAATTGCTGGTACTTTTTACTTTTACTTGGTTGTTTTTTACATCCCCTACTTTCTACTCTACTTCAAGTAGTTTCCGCTATCTGGAACAATACTTTTACTTAACTAGATTTCTGGACTACTTTTTACTCCACTGTAAAAAATCACACTACTTTTCTCGAAAACAAAATATCACGTTCAGTTGGAATAATGTACAAACTTAGTTAGACCTACTATCTTCCATCAAATGCACTACTCATATTATATTATTCCTTAATTCACACTCAATTATTGTATGTTTTACCTGCATGGGCGTTTACATTATCAACATACCTAAACACCCTAAAAAGATTACAAAACAAAGCATGAAGAATTATCACTAAGTCTTCACTAAGAGAAAACATGACCCCTCATTATTTCAAGTTACAAATTCTAAAACTGGAAGATCTATATAAATTTGAAATAGCTAAATTTATGCATCAATTTACTCAAAATAAACTGTCTAGTCGATTTCGACCTTATTTTTCGCATTCTTCAGATATTCATACTCCTTCTACTCGCCATTCGTCAACTAAAAATATTTCTCTTCCTCGTTTTTCTTCCGCTAAAACTCAAAGGTCCATGAAATACATCTGGAATAACATTCCCCTCGACAGGAATAATCTGAAATCTGGAATAACATTCATTCCCCTCGACTTAAAACAGCTCCCGTACAATAAATTCAAATTTAGTTACAAGCAACTTCTTCTAAATCAGTATAAGTAAATATTGACCCTTTAGTTTTTCTCATTTTAGTTCTACTCAAAACTGCCATTCCGTATCTGAAATAACAATTATTTGCTGTTGAATGTTCTTTTTTTGCTTTCTTCTATTTTCACGATAAATGATTGCGTTTGCCCTTCTACGTGTCTGGTGGCTGTGGGCCGCGTGATCTCTATGTGCGTCGCGGTTGGGTTTTTAGTGTCATAATCATTCTTTTCAGTTGAGTCATCGAAAATCTGATTTCGATGCGGGGGTCTCTTGGTCTGCGGATGCTGGGAGTGTGGACGGGGTAATTGTCGCTCTCCGCGGGCTGTCGCTTGACTCGAAGACCACTGGTCCCTTCGTGACTGCCTGTTGCTGCAAATACTGCACGAGTTTTTTTCGCTAAATATTGAGTTTGTGTATACCAATAGGCAACAAAATAAATTCTGTTCTATTCTGTTCTGCACACAGAATACAATACGATTTTTTGTTTGTAAAGGGAAGTAGGCTTCGAAACGGTTAAAGTTTAGACTATGACGTAAAGCGTTACTTTGCGGGGCATTCTAAAAAATAGTCATAAAATGTGCTTTGCAAAGCAACCAATAGAAGGCTAAATTGTTTGGGTTCGAATTGTGAGGAAAATATTTCCGTCAACCGCTCGCATCAAAAATTGGATAAAATTACGTACGACAACAAATCGTGTTAAAATTGCATTTGGTGTAAACAGACCTTTTTATCGTAATGACTTTATCTATTTTTTTAGAGCAAATTTGATGATTGAAGCTTGATGATCGAAAACGCCTTCGCATTACGTTACGTTTCCAACTACATTTTTTGCTTCGGACTGAGTCAACTCGGATCGGAAGGTCTCACTTTGGACTCTCACCAAAGACTTTCACTATGGCTTGAATTTTCGAACTTGAAACGAATCGAATTTCAGTTTCAAAAAGTCAAGTTGGAGATGGAGTCGAAACTATCACAGTCCGGCAGGGTCCGCTCAGCTTTGATTTACTTCAGCTTCAATGCGAGCACTGGCATTGAGATTAGAGATTGCGAACTGTGAATTTGTACCGGTACTGGGTAAGTGCACAGCAGGTGGTGCAGGAATTTAGTTTTAGCTGCTGATAGCCCTTTGCTTGGTGTCTCATGAAAGCAGATTTTATTGACATGCATGTTTACTTGAACATTTTTGTGTACCTTAACTTTTCACCGATGGAGCACTGACAGCTGAGCAGTAGACTAGGCCTAACTGAGTAAAGTAGAGGAAGGTGGGGTTATTTTGGACATGGGGCTAGTTTGGACCAACCACTTCCAGCTTTATTTTTGCAGCATCATGTGACCTGTAGCAGTCACCGCAATCTTCTCTTTCAATCGCCATATTGGTTACCGGTAGGTAACAAAATCAAGTACGGGGTAGTTTTTTGTTGCACTTCATGTTCACAATTTTTAACAAAAAAGTAAAATCAGTTGAGACGAAATCGTAAGGTTTTGTGCTAGCATGGGCGCAGTTTAAGCTGAACTCTAGCATTGACACTAGTCAGGCATATATGAAAAACATGCAGACAAAATGAATTTTTAAAACAATCAAGCTGTGTAGGAAGAGTTGCCATTTGCTAGTCTTGCTGAGTGTGGGGTTAATGCTGTTAATTTGGACATACTGTATATAAACCATTTAAAATAGCATGTGAAGATCAAGTCTCTCGAATACCGCAGACTCGAGTTCAACCTCATACTTATGTTCAAAATCTGTCATAACCTTTGTGATTTCCAATTTTCCAACTATTTTGAGTATTGTCACTGCAGGTATAACTTGCGTCGACATGAATTCACTGTGCAAACCATTCATAATGCTAAACAGGATCGATTTAGACACTTCTTCTTCAACCGCATTGTCTCTGTATGGAATTGCCTCTCAAATGATCTAGTATCTGCTTCAAGTCTTTCTTTGTTTAAATTGCGTCTTCATAAGTTTGATTTACATACTGTTGCCTCTCTTGTATTTTAATGTTGTTTAATTTTTCCTCACTTGTAAGTGTGATTGAATGTGAATTCTCTCACCATTGTGTTGTATAATAAAATAATAATAATAATAAAAAGATATTGTTTTCAAATTTAGAAATAATTTTAAATCAAATATGAAAATAATTTTAACATGTGAAGATGTTGTTTTCAAATTGCAAGTGCCACAAATTACTAGGTCTTTTCGACGTCAATTTTTACGCTTTTTAAATTGGTTTTTAAACAATAGAACATTTAATTTTACCAAACTATTGAAATCATGCATAGTCTCTTTCTTTCATTTGGTTAATTTCCTTTGAATTCTTTGTTGTAAACTTTTGATTCTGTGTACCAGTATGTGAATTTAACTGAAACAAGCTGTTCTTTCTATCTGCAAAAATTGATCCAGAGTATTTTTTCATTGCAATAAATTAAGCTTCTTTTTAATGTCCAAAACTACCCCACTGCTTGTCCGGACCTACCCCACTATTGGGGTAAGTTCAGACATGCTAGACCACCTTGCAATTTTGTAAGTAATGGCCTAATGCTTGGAGCTATTGCAATCACAAACAATTTCATATTAAAAGTCAAAGGGCTATCTACAATTTTGTACAAAGAGTTGGTAATTCCACTGTTCCACATTCTTAATCTTGCTCCAGAGTCACAAAAGTAAATTTTGTCCAAAATAACCCCACCTTTCCCTACGATATATTTGCTGACTAGTTGTGTGCTGTACTTGTACGTACAGTGTAGCAGTGTAGGGCTGAAAATAATATACACTGTATGGTACCAGGGTATGGTACGCTAGCATACTCTACTCTCAGTACTACAGTCTAATGTTACCGGTAACCTTCCTTGGCAATACTGGTCTATGCTGTGGTGTTGCATTAGTTGATTAGGTTTAGCATGACTAGATTACCGGTACTCAGTATTGTCTATACCAGGGGTGTACAACCTTTTTCATATAGCCGGCCGCATTATGATTTCTTCTATAAGGGGGCCACATTATGGATTTTTATTATTAATTGCGGTACTGTAGCTAAATAAAGATATATTTATGTGCGTCTCCTAAACGTACTGTGCCTATAAATTCAATGAAATGTTCAAACATTCCTTTTTAAACGAATTTATTCAATAAAAGTTGGTAAGGCATCGTTACAATTAATGGCTTCCTTAATCTTGCATACGAGCAGC
Source organism: Trididemnum miniatum (assembly GCA_964006365.1). Classification (NCBI taxonomy): domain Eukaryota; kingdom Metazoa; phylum Chordata; class Ascidiacea; order Aplousobranchia; family Didemnidae; genus Trididemnum; species Trididemnum miniatum. The sequence goes on from OZ023231.1 coordinate 18,465,831, forward strand.
TAATCTTGTAAAGTCAGGAACCTCCCTGGGTACCATCAGCTTTAGTTGAGACTCCAGGTTTCCGTCCAACAATCATGTGCCATACTCATTCTTCAAGTACTTCATCATTGAAAATGCTGACTCGCAATCGTAAGTGCTTCCAAAAAGTACAAGAATTTCCCTGGCCTATTCTCGTAGCAGTGGATATTCCATGGCACTTTTCCACGTTTCTATCAAATTTTCTTCTTGGTTAAATTTTGCCGCAAGCTTCTCATTATTTTTCAACTCCACCAGTTCCATCTGAAGATGTAATGGAGCACTTTCGGTGTCAACCAAATGAGGAAAGGCGACGAGTCTCAATGTTTGCAAAATTTTCTCAAAATCTTGAAAACGATCTGTGAAATCCTGCAACATCGCATGGAATGTGCTGGAGAAGACAATAACTGGAATGTTGTCAACCTGTATTTCGTTGCTGTCGACTATAGACGTCAGTTGAGGAAAATGGAAAAAATCGTGCTGTTGAAGATGATTTTTAAGCAGACGACATTTGTCACAAAAAGCCAATACTTTTTTGTACATGCTGCGTACTGTTGTTGCTTTTCCTTGTTGGCTTTGATTTATATTGTTCACGTGGGACAGCAAATCCACCAGAAACGTCAAACATGTAAGGAAGGTGGAATTTTGTAATGGGCAATCTTTGTTTTTTGTGGAATAGTAATCTGTTATTTCTTTGCGCCAGTGCAGAACACAGCGAGATGTTTTTCCCTGAGACAATCAAACAACCAACGCACTGCGGTGTGATACAAAATGTCTTCTGTAGACGTTTCACTCAATTGCAAAATTTCTCAAAATTGTCGGTGATGTAGAGCATTTGCATGAATGTACAAGATGATGTGATTCACGTCTTTCAAAGTGTCTTTAAAGCAATAGATTTGACACACAGTGCTTCTAGGTGAATAGTGTGATGAAGATTAGTCAACCGCTTATTGTCATACTCTTTTGACACATATTTTGAAAATCTTGCCACAAAGCCTTTTATGCTACCCGTCATGGCAGGTGCTCCATCCGTGCATATACCACGCAGATTTTTCAATTCTAGTCCATTTTTAATGCAGGCATTCTTTGCTGCAACAAATATGTCTTCACCACGGGTGCAAGAAGAGAGTGTTTCCATGGATAAAAGATCCTCGCACAACTCAAAAGTTGGAGTCAGAGAATGTTTAAATACTAGTAGCTGTGCAGAGTTCTTAATAGTCGATTCGTTCACAGCCAGAGAAAATAAACTTGCTTTGTCGTTAACTTTTGTCTTCAAGGAGAGAGACAACTGTTTGGCTATATCATCTTGCCGACGTTGAATGGTATTACGTGAAAGAACAAGTGATAAATAGTCAGCTTCCTTACCAGGATGAATGCACTTAGCAACGTCTATAAGACATCGCTTAATGAGCTCTCCATCAGAATAAGGCTTCCCCGCCATGCCAAGATGATGCGAAACTCTATAGGAAGCATCGCAGCGATTATTGGTAGACTTATGAAAGTGGACATGCAAGATGTCTGCTGTCGTAAACTTTTCTTTAAATTTTCTACACAAATCTTTCTTGACTCGCCTTCCTATTTTGCGTAAGTGTGTGACATATGACAACAAAAATGTTGCTTTGCATTATCTCCTTTCACTGTTTTAATAACCTGACTGCATATTAGGCACATCATGGTATGTGCTTCTGTCTCGATCATGAAGTAGTCCAACTCCCATTTGGAATTAAATACTCTTTTTTCTTCTGCTACAGTTCTTTTTTGCTTCAAGGAGGTAATGCAATAGTAGGCTACTGCTTACAAATATTGAAATAATTCAGACGGTTTACGATGAAACAGCTATCAACACCCACCACACTTTGAAGCCTCAATGCACCAGGGCTGGCAATTAAAAAACCCACCCAAAAAAACCCACTTGTTGGTGGGTTTTTTTGGGTTTTTTAAAATGCAATAGATCTCACATGTAATAAACAAGTCAGGGCCAGTAATATATATCTATTATGTATGTGAAAGTCATTAAACACAAAATTGACACTAGGCTTTCAGACGGTAGAGCAAAATTGACACTATTACCCACTTCAAAGGTCCACAAAAGAATGGGGCTTTTATTAGAAGTGGCCCGTTTTTACCAATCACCACTCAGCGAGGAGGTGTTAGTGATTCCTGATTTGAAGAAAAAAAGCTGTGGCTTATAGAAGTCTGGTTTTTTCGTGGACATGTAAAGTGGGTATATGTGCATCATGTATAAGCCAGTCAAAAATGATGATGCAACATTGCATTACCCTAGCAGATCCTAAATTTAAAAATGATGCAACATTGCATTACCCTATAGCAGATCCTAACTATGTTAAAAGCAAAGATGATGCAACATTGCAATTGTCTAAAAAATCTATTTTGTAATAACCTGACAGATAAGGATTATTCAACACAAAAGTCAATAACCAACTGCATTGCATGACGCATAGGCCTATTACTCCAGTGCTACATACTATCCTAAGCCTTACTGTTCTGTAGTGTATATTGCTCATTGCTCAACCCTAAAGGTGGGTTTAGCTCCAACCAAAACGGAGCAGAGCGGAGATTTGCTCAGTTTGTTTTTTATAAATAAGTGGAGAAAAGCGTGCTTAAAGAGCATGAAACTACGAAAAACAAACTAAGCAAATCTACGCTCTGCTCCGTTTTGGTTGGAGCTGTAAACCCGCCTTAACATGCAGTAGGCTCCAACCTTCAAATATGTTGGATTTATCTGCTGTTTTCATAGTGAGAGCTCCAACAAGACTTGTACTACTCCTGCAATTTTTGTCCTTAGTTTTCCTTCTGTCATAAGTGCTCCTGCATGTGCTAAATGCATATAAAAATTAATTTACAACAAAATTATATTAATATAACATTAGCATTTTTAATTATTATAAATCTGAAAAAAACCCAAAAAAACCCAGGTGTGTTGTTTTTTTTTAAAAAAACCCGGGTTTTTTCCAGCCCTGCAATGCACAGTATCATTATGTATCAATTTGTCATGATTCCACAACTCGCATAGTATGTACATGCCAACTCAGGTGTTACATTCATTCATACATCTATTTGTGACATCACCATTCAGATTGTTATAACTCGTTTAGACTGATTTGGTTTTTGCATTACTTCTATTTTACTTTAATGTACCGCATGCCAATTGCCAGCTTGGCCGCCAAAGCGTGTATATTAAATTGCGTGTTATATGGCCGCATAAATTTTTATCGACGGCCGCAGGTTAAACACCGTTGGTCTAAACTGATAGTACAGTTGTATACCGTACCATACTGGCAACTGACCCAAAATCAGAAAACAGTAAACTTCAACGTTAACTGGAAAAAAGTTCAGATTTTGATGATTACCAGTACTGTAAGCGAATAACAAAGTAATGCTCTTAAAGCTGAAAGTGTTTGGTACTCAGCATTGTTTTGTTCAGTATTTCACCAAGTTCAAGAAGTTACCGATGATTTAAAAAATTTAGAAGAGGTAAGTTTGATATTCACTTTGCAAATGCTGGACCAGTGCAGTGCAGATTAGCCAGCATTACTAGACTAGGCCTACACTCCAGTAGGTTTAGCATATTTTTCCTCTGCTCACAGCCCCAGTCTAGTAATTTTTTGCAAATTAAAGTGCTGTAATGCTGAATGAATTCCTGAGTTTAGTACTTTTTGCACAACTTACAGGGTGCAGATCAAATTTTTTTAAAGCAGTTTTTAAATACTTGAAGACTGGTGGCAGATACTAACTGACTAAGTCATGAGGAAGGTTATTCCAAATTGTAACAATACGATTAAAGAAGAAATTCCGAAATTGATCACAACTGGCATAAAATTTGGCTTGGAATGACAAACTTATGGGAGCGCAGATTATACCTTCTTTTGGAGTGAATTAAATAGGCAGTGTCTATTTTGCCATTAATGACATAATAGCTTTTAGCTCTATTTTGCCGCTGCTACACAAATATTACACCTTATTCTATTCTACTGTCTTCACGAACTCGATTGTTAACCCCAGGTCACTTGAATCTGAATCGAACCGAAGCCACCAAAGCGAAACAAACCAAAGTAATGCAGCGCTTCCCATTATTGCTGCGCTCTATCCACTGAGTTATTGAGAAGTCATGGCCATCTAGCACAAAATGGCGCTTAAAAACCCACGACGTCACCTACGGCAAAATGGACCTAAAAGCTATTTTGCCGTTGACAGCAAAATAGACACTACCAATAAAAGAATCATCAAATTGTAAATCAGAAAGATTAAATTTTAAACATCAAAATAGCATCGAACTCTAATCTATGATATTCCAGAGAATTAATACCAAACTTATGGAGACGATCAGCATAGGAAGTGAACGGTACAGGTATATTGCAACAAATAAACACATAATGGCTGAATTTTTTTGGATAGATTTTAATAAATACATCTTTTTTGAAATATGGGTTCCAAACTGGCAAATTGTATTGAAGTTGCATGTATTCAAGTTTTTAAGTGGTATCCTAGTTAATCATTTTTCAGTATGACTGATCAGGGAATAGTCTCGCCCAGGGGTCGGCAACCTTTGCACTTAAAGAGACAAGTTAGTCTGTTGTTACAATACGAAACCCAGTGTGAGCTGCAAAACTACCGTCAGGTCCAAAAACTTCAGTTATTCCAAAAATGATTCCCAAAAAAAGGTCTTTGTTTACCTCCAAAAAGAGCCACAACTGGGGGTTCAAAGAGCCGCATGTTGCTCTGGAGCCACAGGTTGTTGACCCCTGCTTAATGACATACTGGTACACCAACCTGAAGAAGGGTACTGTAAATACCAGTAAAATCATAGTTCTGAATATTTGTACAAGGCCGTAAAAATAAGCACTTTGTTTTGTCAGTGACATGGCCTCGCGATATCGCGCACAGGTGACAGATCCTCGAAGAGCACAAGCTCACTTCGCCGTCTCCCTCAATTACTGTTGAATTTTCAGTTCAATATAATTTGAATACTTAAAATTTATTTTATTACGATATCCCTTTACGTTGTGCGACTCGATGACCAAAAGTTCTTATTGCAGCCTCCCAATCGCCACACACCAATTTATCTATTGTCTTGTCATTTTTTTTTTCGTTTTCAATTGTGTTATTTACTGCATGTGACAAACAATAAAGTTGAAGTTGCACTCTTTCTGATTGTATGAGATCATGACAAAGTAATAAAATAACTTAAATAAGTGGAAAATGATACTGGCCCATGGGAATAGCCTCCATGTAAAAGTAAGGCAGAGCTAGAACACCGACCCATTTCTCATAATCAAAATGCTGCTGCACCGGACTGCTTTGTTTCAATGTATGATGTCGCTGTTACTTGCGACGGGTTTCCATGATCAGAACACTGCTGTGCTGGACTGCTTGTTTGTTTCTATAAAAGGTTTGCCGGTGCTCTTGACACTTTCTAAAAGTAATGCTCATGTGACGTTTTTTTAATGAGAAAAGTTATTAGAAAGGTCATTTTTGAACAACAAGAAAATGAGCATAAAATTTAAAGAATAATAATACTAATACGTAAGTATTTGTATGCCGTTCCATATCTGGGAACAATAGTCATTAAAATTACTAAGTTTTGATTCAATTCTTGCCTCCCTCTAATTATGTTTTTTTGTGATGTTTTATTGCTTGATCATTGATTAAAACCACCCTTATGATTAAAGTCACTTTACCAGTCATTGTTAATAGCTACCAGTAAGTTTTATGCGAATTTTGGGAGCTACAAATGCATTGTCATCGTTTTAAACTACTACCGGTAGTCTATACTGCACTCAATGCAGTGAATACACTGTTATTTGCTTCTTAAAGTGTTAGAGTAACTTTGGTTTCTGCATTGTATTCTTTGTCTGATGCTGTTAGTCTAGTTTTTCTCTTAGCACCTTTGCACTTTCATGTTTAGTTCAAAGTGTTTTTTCTCTTTAACAAAAATTCTAAATCCAACTGAATTGGCAAATGTCACGCAGTAAGCCACTACGCTAAGCTTGAAAACTATGCTGGCCAGAAAAACTGATTTAACAATCATTTCTAAACCATTTATGTCATGTTGTGTGAGTATAGCTGCACCTAAACATTTAACTTTGAAAACTTGTTTTTTTTGAACAATTCTGTTATTTGAAGCATTTTAATTAAGATATTGATAAGAAAAAGACTTAATTGCTTTCAGTGGCGCAGCCAGACAGAAAAAAGGAGGGGACAATTTTTTCCATTGAACTACTGGTTCTGAGGTTTCAGTCCTGCCTATCAGTTTATATTGAAGAATACGTGATTTGATTCTATTGCTGCGCTATTAGTCATTCAAAAGTTTTTTATGCCTTTGCAAAAATGGAACTGTTAATGCTCAAGTGTTAATTAAGGTATATGCTACTTTTTGTAATAACTGCGCTCTGACATCTCTGGGAAGTAGCCAAAGATCGCCTGCTTTTTTTCTCGTCACTTTTTTGCAGGTGTGTAACTGCGCTGATACCACTGACTCCTCCACGCTGTGTTTATTGCAGTTGCTGGTGTAATGTCTTTTATCGCTGACATCATGTATCAACATCTCAGGCAGTGTTCTCAGACTGCAACTATCAATCGCACCCCATGAAATGGATTCTCGCTTAGTTTTGAGTTAAAATCTGGACTGAAGCAGTGAGTGTAGCGGATAATTGCTTGCTTCATCAATGCATTAAACATTTTTTCCAGAGCCAAGCAATGTCCTAGCTGATGGGGAAATATATCATTCTCAGTTCCTTATTCAAATGCAACTTTTGAATAAGGACCAGAGGACAAGGAGTAGGCGTAATTGAGCTTTGTTTCTCAAGTTACAAAAAATAATTCTTTTGGGAAAAAGTCTCTATTGCTTACCGCTTTCTGTTTTGGAATAGAAAAACAAATGATTTACATCCTTATGTTTTCGGTTATTAAAAATTTTTGTTGATTGCTGGCTGTTTATTACTGCGCTAATACGCATTTTAAGCAGAAAGAATGTGACAGCGATTGATCATTTGTTGTGTTTGGTCATGTAAAGTGTTGAGGGCAGTCAGTTCGATGCAACGGCAACACAATATGGCAGGTTGTCAACACAGCGGCATTATTCTCATTACAACCCACGTTTATTTACGAAAATTTGATTCAATTGATCATTCAACAAATTATTCCCTCTTCCCCCGCTTTTTTGGCGATTTAATCAATGGTCATGCTCAAGTTAAATAGCATTTTAAATGAGGGTTCCATTGTTTAATAATTTTTTTAAGTCTGTACTTTGAAAAGGGAGGGACCGGTTTCCCTAATCACCCCTGGCTGCGTCGGTGACTACTTTATATCATTGTTACTCATGATTATCCATCCATTGCTTTTTTAATGTTCTTTTTACTTGATTTTGCTTATATAATACTTAATATTAACACACAGTCTATTTTGTTGTGGTGAGCTTGGCAATTTTGCTACGTCGTTAAGTAGATTTGCTTTTGATTGTGTTGTTGCCAGAGATGGGCATTTATTGAGATAATTTATCAGCGATAATATATTACTGGTACGGATATCGCTTTGGTAATATATTTTGTTATCGCTCGTAAATTATCGCGACAGACGATTGTTTATGCATGCAGTGTTCGATTTTAGTGAGTTGGCACTACGGCAAAAATATGCAGTGTCCATAAAATCTTTTTGCAACTTAAAAAATCTCTCTTTTCTTGAAAAATCTTAAAAAGCGTTTTTGCATTTTCACTTGCAAAACAAAACTTTGCCAAGCGCAACATTTGTAGGAAAAACTTATTAGCGATAATTCATTGATTATCTATTATAATTATCAATATCGCTTATAGAAACTGAGATTTATCGGTATCGCCCTACCTTTTTTTTTTCAATTATCGTTATTGCTTTAGTATAGAAAAGTTTGTTTGTGTCCATCACTGGTTGTTGCGCTAATGGTATTCTAGGTTGGTAGACATGCACTTACAAGCTTAAAAACTGATTAATCTACCAAGCACTACTTCAAATGTTCCCTAAATATTAATCTCATACCAATCTTTGTCTTTAAATGCATGGCCAAGTTGTTAGATTTGGTATATAGTTGTCCATTGTAGATATGCAGGCGTGTGTTATTGTGTGCTTGCTATTGTTTATTTAGAGATGGCATGAAGCAAAAAATTTATCTTTCTTAAAGCTTTTCATCTGACGCTCTTCAGAGGAAATCGTCTGAATGAAGAATGTGTAAACCAAACTGATTTATAAAGCAAAAGTTGGGGTTCATACATTCTTCATTCTGACAATTTCCCCTGAAAAAAAGAGTGTCAGATGAAAAAGCTTTGGGAAAAATGAATCTTTTGCTTCATGCCATTTTCAAATTCTGTACCACCAAACGCCTATTCCATTTCTCTGAGACAAATCAATATACGTTGCATGATGTATTTCAGATGTTTTATGTAGTATTGAAATGTCTGTCATATAATTCATTTGTTTTCACGCGAAAAATAACCGTTGTTTCCCATATGGGAAAAGGGGACATTGCCAACCAGGGTATAAATTACAAAGGGCAAAATATGCCTAGCCCATCAGGTTTCACCTGTTTTATTTGCGATAATCTGTCGATGATTAGCGCACATGCTATCGGTGCAGTAGGGCTGAGGTTCTATTCCCGGTTCGGTCAAATCAGACAGTGTTGCCAACAGCTCACCATCGCTGCGACGTTTCTTCAGAGCTGTGTAGCCCAGACGCTAAGTTTCGGAGATGGGCCCCACCACTCGTTACACGCTTCGGCGTAATATCGCGAGTATAATAAAGATTTGATTTGATCTGATCTGCCGACTGCAAAGTGTGGAGAAGTATGCATGCATTCGGCCACGAGTGCTTTGTGTTTTGAGCATAAACAAAAAAATTACTGATGTCTTTTTTATGTTGCCTATGTACATAAATAGTTAGTGATGTTTAATGCATTAAAGGGGAGGTTTGGTGGCAACAAAATAAAGAGTTAAAAAAAAGTGTTATGACACAAAAAACATTTTCCAAACTTTATTCTGACGAATAGATTTCGCTAAGGCAGCAATTGCAATTTTAAAAAATAGTGATAGGTGGCGCAAGAGAGAATTTTGACGTCATTGAGTGGCAGTTGCTAAATTCTAGCAATGCACAAAGGTAAAGATAACATCGAGTTACAACCAGGTGCCATACAAAAATGAACCATTTTGGTAGTAATTACCTAATTAACTAACAGTTTTTTTCTATGCGACATACCATAGGTTAAAATAGAATATATATATGGCACATTAGAAGACAAACGTAAACTAGCACAGATTGGAGAAGCGAAAGCCAGTTCTGGCTATCTGTGATCAATCTCCCCAAATAAATCATAGGTTGTATGCCTAATGAAGAAAACGGTTATGAATCATAAAACACCTATCCTGCTAGCTGACTGACCAGTTGTCCGTATTTACGGCATTTAGGCGCTAATCTGGTGGCATAGTATGAGTACTGTCTGTAGTTTATGGGGCCTCGCATGGACCGACCCATGGTATAGCCTACAAATATAGAGGCCAACCCACAAAGGCTCTACTTGCTATTTGACAGAATCCGTATTTAACCCTGTTCACATGCTTAATTTTACGTTTTTTGGCTTTAGTTTCTGCATCATAACTAAGCTCCTGTAACTGCAGGCTTTAGCATTGAGCAGTTAGCCAATTAGGCCAAGTACCGGAATGCTAACTAGGCTAACTGATCAATGCCAAAGCCTGCAGTTGCACGGGCTTGGGTATGTACAAAAAAGTTGAATGATGCAGAGAGCATAAACATCAGAGAAGTTATATGCTTTAAAAACAACAGAGAAGTTGAATGACGCAGGGAGTATAAACAATTAAACATCACAATGAGTATTTACATCAAGAAGTTGATTATGATACAGAAACTAGAACCAAGAACCGTGTTCCTAAAGCCCATAAAAATTGGATATGTAAGCATGGTAATTGTACTTTCCACTGCTTAAATAGAAGAGTTTACTATTTTCTGCTTGGCTTGCACCGTTTACCAGTTAATATCACGCAGTAACTACATGGCTTCTAGGTTAGAGCTGGCTGATTAAATAGCTCAACGGGTAAATATGCCCCCAACTACGTCACAAATAAATTGACCAATCACTACCCAGTGTTCTTCAAACTTTCGTTTTAAGATAACTGGTTAACCAAAGCGAATTCCGCGATCGCACCAATGCTACTTGGTAAGTTGAAACCTATTTTAAATATTTTTTGCCACCGAACCCTGCCTTTAATGTTAACAAATATGGAAGGTCACTTCGACAATACTGATATGTTTGATTGCCACACTGAGCAATTCAAGTTTAACTGTGAGACCGAAAATGCAATCAAAAATTTGCAATACATAGGTTGTCATCAGTAGCACCGTCTGCGACAATCAGAAGATTCTGCAGCAGGTTTGCAACAGTGCTGTTTTGACATTTAAGTGAAACCTAAAGCTCTTTGTTTAGGTTAAAAGTTTGAATGAACATGATAATTTGGAAAAACACTAAAAATTGAATATTTAAGAAATGATTTCAGCTTTTTTGAAGTTTTGAACAGTGATTCAAAATATCCTTATAATTGTGCATCATGCTTTACAGATGAAACAATTTGACTTCAAAAACCTTCCGTTATTAATAAACAAGTTGATCCAATACGTAGTGTTATTAGTTCTTTTTTTGAATAAGCCGAAGGTTTCTAACGAGCAAAGCATTAATAAGCTAGCTACTCAACTTTTAAAATGCGGTACATACGTGTAATGCCACCTAATGCTATCATTTGAAGTTCCAGTGATGTTGTGTGAATGAGTTTTAGTTATGTGTGTACCGGTATGTAGTTAAACTAATTGCGATTGTTGCTAGTCGAAGTGAGGCTCAATCTCGTCTGGCATAGTGCTCAATGCTCATTGACCATGGTTAGCTAGAGCTTTTACTGTATTGTATTCGAATAAAATCACTATAGAATCATAAAACCACCACAGCCTGTTTCGCCGTTGTCAGCTCTTCAGGTGGTACGATATTGTTATCTTATTCAAATATTATTTGAATAAGAGAACAATTTTATAAAATTGTTATGTAATCATACCACCTGTCTTATTCAAATAATATTTGATTAAGATAACATTATCATACCACCTGAAGAGCCGACAACGGCGAAACAGGCTGTAGTGATTTTGTTCAAATATGATTGCAATTGTTAAATATGGTAAACGAAATGTTGCACTTTATTTTCTTTCTCAGGCTTTGGTAGTTTGTTTTGAATTTATTTACTTATATTTTGGTTGCTGGAATGGGAAATTTGCTGAAAGTACTACAATGCAAGGAAGAAGCTTTGGAGGATATTTTTCTTGACTTCGAAAGTAAATTCTTGTCACTATCTTGAGATCTTATTTTTGTTACAATGCAATGTGGAATAGGTTTTCTGTGCTGTATTTAACTATAAGCTATGTACATGGTGTTTAATGTACTGCAGCACCACAAATGACACGTCAGAGCAATGGAGAGCTTTAGTTTGTAAAGAGTTTAATTTCTGATAACTTGGTTACCTTTTCTCTTATTGTTTACCCAAAATATTAAATACATCAATGAAATATTGCTGTAATTACATATTTTTGTAACATACAAATGACTTGCTGAACAAAAATTAGTATGAAGCAAATTTAAAAGTAGTGCCGACGTATACGCGCGGTGACTATTTTCTTGCTACTTGCTATGAGTAGCATAAAATTATACATGAGACTGGTATATTGTACTAAGTTGAATTGCAATAGCATTGTTTCCTGTCTGCTTTCTCTGTCGTGAAGGATCATTGCAATAAGGAAGTAAGGCTACACTTTTCCATGCCCTTTCATAAGAACGTTGTGTGAAGAATGTTGGTTTCTACACGATTAAAACCTCACCAAAATTAAGTTATTTTTGTACCATACCTTGCATTGTACTGTAGTTTTTATAATTACCGAATCGTCAGCTGCTTTTCGTATTGGAAATTATTTACCAATAAAAAAGTAAACTAAAATTCAGTTATACACGCATTAATGGAGCTTTCAAACTGAGCAGAGCATTTTTTTATTGTTTTTCTGGTTTCTGGTTATGTGCGCAGGGGTACCGGTAGTTATTAACAATTCGCCTAGAAGCTCGTTTGAAACAGTGTAAAAGCTGTAGTATTTATAAATGTTTAATTGCTGGCATTTACTCATTTGCCGATAGGCCAAATTAAACCTTAGTAGTAACGATGCAGTGAATTAACGATTTGCAAGTTGAAGCCTATTTCATAAACTCTGGAAAGGATAATTTAGCCAAAATCATATTTATTTTCTACCTTGCAAAATTAGTTGTACTAAATTGTTCATGTGAATTATGCAATTGTTATATTTTTTATTTGAAAATATTTGCGTAGATGCAGGCAGGAATAATAGCTATGTACATCGAACCACTTCCTCACAGTGCGACCACATTCTGCACTGCTTAACCTCTATGTAAACATGCAGATGCTCGCCCTTCTACTGACGAACAGGAAGTTCATGGTCGTGTTGCGCACGTCTTGTCCTTTGCACCTGGAATTATAACTGAATTGAAGTCTTATAAAGGAGCGGTTGATGAAATACGCAAAGTAAGATTGTAGTTTTACATTCTGCGCTTTGCACTCTTGAGGTGAATTGCTGTACGACGCGGTTTACATTTTTTGCATGTGCAATGAGATTTCAGTTTCTATTCTTTTCAATCTCTCATATAATGTTGCTTTTCTGGACCTTTTTTGAGAACGAAAGGGTTACCTCTCAAAATAAGCACCTTCTTTGGTCTACCACGTAACGAGTGAGCGTTGATCTTGTGAATTTAGCGGCTAATTTTACATGGGAATCGCCACAGTTGCTAAAATGTAAATTGTTCTGCTCATTTTTCTATTTAAGTGGTTTCACGGTATCGTTGTTTTTTACTACCTCATCTTGGTGCTTTTGTTGAAGTCTTATAGCATAACATGAATCAGTTTGGGATTGAAAACGCTGTAGGTGTCAGTTAACTGCAGTTGCAGTGTTTTGCTCTTCTATGTCTTCTGTTGGCTTACGATTTTGAGATTTGCTTAAAAAGAATACGATTTTTTGCGCAGGCCATATCCCATCCATCTGATCAAGCTCTACAAGCTCAGACCTGGCAAGCTGTTATTCCATTAGTAAAACAACTAAAAGAATTTTTCGAGTTTTCAAAACACTTGCGTAAGTGCTTATCTATTTCGTTAATAGTTAATACATATGCAAGTTAATACGTATGCAATTGTGTTAACGATGTATTAACTTGCATATGCATTAACTATGATAACCGGTTACCCTTTTTCGTGCATTAAGCGTTGGTGTACACCCGGCCCATGTCGTGCTTGCATTGCTCGGTGTGGCAAACAATCACTATATAGCACATATGTAAAACTGAATAGCCCGCAAAAAAACATTTTTGCGGGCTATTCAGTTTTATTGAAAATGGAGGGTTTTATGTCGTTTTTACCCCTCTGGCATGTATTACCAAACACGGACAACTGACCGCCGCAAACTGACCACGAGTCAACTGACCTCCGCAAATTGGCCGCCAGGACAACTCATCCCATGCAAACTGACCGCCAAAAACAGCTTTGTGCGCTGTATCGTAGCGAAAACGTGTTTTGCGCACAGTATAGTTTGACAAGGCTCGAAAACAGGCTCGCAGCTGGGAGTAACAAGACTCGAAAACAGTCACAGCGTCGTGCTCTACATAATTTGACAAGGCTTACATCCCGGGCAAATTTCTCAATCATTTCCGATGTTTAAGTTAGGGTTAGAGATTAAAATTCGAAGCCTCAATTATGAAGTTCGGTTCGGTTAGGAACTTAGGGTTAGATTCGGTTAGTCAGAGTTAGTTTCGATTAGTGAGAGTTAGGTTCGGTTTGGGTTAGATTCGGCTAGTTAAGTAAGACTCAGTTAGAGTTTGGTTTGGTTAGGGTTAGATCCGGTTAGGGACGGGTGATGTTCGGGACGAAAGTTCTTGTTAATAAATTAGGCGTTTGTGGCGGTCAGTCGTCGTGTACCGTGTATTACAGTCATATCTCTTCCGTTTCACCTTGGACTTGGATGTCATAACGTTCATAGTATCGTTGCTTTTTCAATTTTGTCCAAAGTTGAAATTCTTCAGCTGCATAGTAAAAACCTGTCAAAAGATTTTCTGATAAGCAAGTTCCTTTTTATTATGCTTATCAACAATACTAATGTGCAAGGCATATCATAGTGCTTAATCTTTTTCTTTGCTATATAACTGTCTAAGCGGAAAAGCTTTTAAATTTAGTCACGTAATTCTACAAGAATAGACTCTGTTTTAAGCATGCAAGAATTACAAACTTAAACCGTTAAAGTTTCCGTCTACTTTACATCCTTGTTCATTTAGCGAAGCTTTTTGTATCACCTTGTTTTGTGCAACTAGTAATTTGCTTTTGATTGTAACATACGGGATGCATATTGCTGATCTTTGTAAATTAAACTATTTTGCTAAGTGTTGATGCATTTTCGCTCCATACCCGCGTAAATTTAATTTGGTACGACGAGTTTCCACCACAAAGTGTTGCCATATCAATAAACTGATGTATGTATAAAGAAATAGGGGAAAAACAAGTTTGTTTGATTGCTTGTCAAAGGCTGTATATTAACTAGCTACGTAACTGATTGCGTTTCCGCACTGTCGTTGCATCGCATACGTAACAGTTAAAGCAGCAATGGTGTGTTGGTGTTTTGAATTCTTATGATTCATTTATAGAAGAGTGAGGTTACGTCAAAATCCAACTCTGTTTGTTTATGAAGTAAAACTGCATTTAAACTTGCGCTTAAGCCTTAATCAAGATACTGCACTTTCAAAGCATTCAAATTAAGTTGTATCCTAGTAATTAACACTTTTGTCGTTTCTTCATAGAAAAATGTACTGAAGAGCTACTGCGTGAATTAACATGCATGCCTCTGACTCCTGTACAACATCTTGAAACCCAGCAAGCGTTAGCGAAGCAGTTTGCAGAAATCCTACATTTTACCCTCAAGTTCGACGATTTGAAGGTAAAGAAGAAAATAATTAATTTTTATTGCTTTCTACTATACTGCTGATGATGACAGTTGAATCTATGTTGTCGAAACGTCAGTTCATGAATTACTGTGCTTTATTTTTCCTGCTTCGTCACTTTTCGTGCCGTTTTTACCGTGTTTCATAATAATGTAGTTTGTGCAAATGCGTTTAAAGTTGTTTGGATGCTAGCAGATGAAAGTATTCCTTTAATAAATGAATGAAAAAAGATACAATTGGTAGTAACTCAAAGCACTTTCATGTATACCAGGGGTGGGGAACCTGCGGCCCGCAGGCCACATGCGGCCCGCTGAAGTTTTAAATGTGGCCCGCGTGTACATTTGGCTCATGTAATGCTAGGCTTACCATACGTCCTCCTTTTTAACATTTCGGCATATTGAACAGTGAAAACATGTCAAAACACAGTTACACAGCTCAAACTACGGCCTGCGGACGTGATGGCCTTTTTTTTGCTCTTCGCTTGATTTTGGGTGAAAAATTGGGCTTCTGCGGACGTGATGACCGTTTTTTTTGTTCTCCACTAAATTTTCAGAGGAACTTTATTTTGCTCTTTGCGCACGAAACGTAAATGTGGCCCGCTGAAAATATCATGTGTGCAATGTGGCCCGCTGTGCCTTCAAGGTTCCCCACCCCTGATGTATACCGATATGCAGTTGTCATTCATTAATAAAAAAGCCTATTCTATGCTACCTAAAGCATACACTACAGATAAATACAGCGAAAGACTTTCGTTTTCTTTGTTTGATCAACATGTATTTGAAACTCAATTTCATTGTAATAGCTTATAAAAACTTGCGTGATCATAGATGAACAATCCTGCGATTCAAAATGATTTTTCCTACTTTCGACGTACCATGTCTCGTCGCGGTATGAATTCAGCTGCGAGTGGGATCGATTACGACGAAGGCAAATGTGTTTCGACGGAAATGGCCAACGAAATGTCCCTTTTCTACGCCGAATCAACTCCGATGTTGAAAGCACTTAGTACAGCCACAACTCGTTTTGTGCAAGAAGTAAGATTGAAATTGGGTTATACGGTTGTTTGTATGTAGTCGGCCACCATGCATGCAGAATTGTGTGTGACACAACTTACTATGCGACGCAACTGTTTTTACTGAGTTATTTTAATCAAAAAAATCAAATCTTCAATATATTCGTAATATTACGCTGAAGCGTGTCACGAGTGGCGGGGCCCATCTCTGCGGCTCAGCGCCTGGGCAACATGGCTCCAAAGAAACGTCGCATCGGTGACGAGTCGTTGGCAACCCTTTGTCCGATTTGACCGAGTTGTAAATCAAAGTGCTTTATCTCAGAAAGAGTCTTACGCGTTTTAACAAGCTCGCTTAAAAGTTATTGACCTAATGTTACCCTCAAACATGGTTGAGTCCCGATATATCCTTTTCTTCACGGCTTAGTAAGTTAACTTATTGCCTGGTTCTTCTCACTTCACCTTTTTAATGCTGAAAATCAAAGAAGGAAGTTGTGAAATTCAAGATCGAACTTAGACATTTGCTTGATCTACTCGGCCATTTGATCAGAATAAGTGGCCGCTCATTCAGGCCCGAATTGGGATGTGGCTATATCAATATCATCCGCGAAGGATTGTAGCCGGGAAAAGTACCGTACCAAAAATACCAAGTTTTTAGAAATCGCATAGCGTGTCACGTGAGATGTGATTAACAAGCAATGTATGTTTGTATTTCATAATTTGCATTGACGAAATTTAAAATGTCGAATCTGTTTTATTGACTTGCTTTTGCAATAAATTGTTTGCTTCCTGTTTGGTAATACGTTGACTTAAAGATTGCTTTTTGATGACATTTATGCTTAGCATTTGCATTGCAACTTTCGTTGATAGTTCAATACGCTGCTCTGATTGTATTATTTTGGCAGTTTTTTTATATTATGTGGAAGTAAATAACTTTTACTTGTAAATCTAGTTTTAGCTGCAAATGCGTGGCTTCAGATTAAAAGGTGCCTTGCCATAAAGTTAAGAATTACTTATTTCGTAATAGTGAAAGTGTTTATCTTGATAATGCATCCCTATTCATTTCATGTTCCTGGATGGTAAATGTTTGTAGTTAAAGTGATGCTAAATTCATTGTAATGTTGAAATTTAGCATCATGTTGTAGTTCTACATTATGCAAGGTATTCCAAAATTCTGGGTCACATTTTGACAGTGAATATTTCGGAAACTATTAAGGATATAAAAACTTACTAATCTTAATCAATAGCTTTACAGAAGACTTAGTATAATTGGCTTATTATGTCGCAACTTTTATCTTCCTACCATTCGTATTTAAGGAGATATGGGGAGTTTAAATGTACCCACTGCCCAAGACTTTTGGAAGATCCTGCACTTCAATGTTAAGAATGCTCATGCTTCTACGGCAGTAATTTTTAACCGATGGGAAATTTCGGTAAAACTAGTGGAAAATTTTCCATTTGAATTATATACTAAGCAATTGGAAAATTTCTCCCAAAACAAAAAAATTAGTTACAAAAATGTAATTTTTATTCAAAACCTAACCTACTGCCCTGGATATTGTTTGGTAATGATTTTCAGCAAAGGCTTTGCTGTTCCCCTTTTCGAAACAGTTAGTAATCCATGAGTCATAAAATAACAACTTACAGTAGGTCAAAGTACTGGTGGTGATTACATGCCGGTACTGCAAGTAGCCCATATTCATGGGAGCTAACTGTTAAGTGCGAAAAGAGAAAAAGTGGTCCACATGGTCGTTGATCAAAAGAACGAAAGCGAATGGAGCTAACTGAATAAGTCCGAAAAAAGAAAAACATTGAGCCATGTAGTCGTTGATCAAAAAAAATAATCCACATGTCGGACAGTTAGCTCCATTTGCTTACGTTTTCTTTTGAGGAGTGTAAAACAAAAAGCTTCAGGGTGACTCTGTGGTATTGTGCTATGCTAACATTTGAAATACATTAAATTAAGGGTAATGTAGTATGAATTAGGTGATTTTGCTCGAGTGTGGAATGAAAGCAGGCTGCATCGACTTGTTAATGAACAACAGGAAAATTCTAAAGTCACATTAAAGTCGACAACTCAACATTCACACTGCTTTTGCTTTGATGTATTTCAATGTAATACAGTAATTGCAGTTTATTTGGGTGTTCTGTTGGTCTTTCAAAACCTATTCGGTATCCATAAAATGTCTCATGTTAACATTGACTGGAATAGTCGGATGGGAAATCCGATAATAATAAAAGTCTATGTTGGGAAACAGACCAAAAAAGGTTAAGAACCGCTGTTTTATGGTTTATAATATTATTTTAAATGTCCAAACAGAATTGGAATCGCAGTGTTGTGATAGCCTATTGTTTATGTTTGCTGTACGTGCGCAGCTATTTGTTAATTTATGAACCAAAATCGATGTTTAGAATGATGACATCACAGCTGACCGTACTGTGGAAGTACTAAGCACGATGGCGAATATCTGTAAAGCAATGTTGGAAAACCCGTAAGTGAAAGTGCTTAGCTACAAAAAATATGTTTTTCAAGCGCATTCCATTTGCATCCGGCAACATCGTGACGACGACTTTAGGCTATTCTGCCGTCATTTGGCAAAACCCATTATCTCCATTTTTACACTTTTCGAGAAAATCACGTTTTAGTTTTCAGGTTTTTTAAGAATGTTCCTGATTGTAGATTTTTTTAATTTTTGGTTTGATAAAAGTGCTTGATCATAAAAGTTTAATGATAAAGTTTAATGTCAGTAATTTTAATCAACGAATGCATAAACACTTAAACAGCGTTTGAGCTTTGCGTGTGATTGTTATCCAAATTTGGATTAAACTCAATGAGCTATTACGTCACTATTATCATTGTTTCACATTGTTACGCACAATTTTTTCACTGGTGGGACGAAAATTTTTGAGAAGTGCACTGAACTTTGTTTATGACGCAATAACAGATTAACAATTACTAGTGGAGTTGGCAGGTTTTGCCATCTACTTTTTAAATTTATTGATAACTTTTTGTACAGAAGTGGAGTTAATGGGTTTCGCCACCATAGATAACTCGAAATCGGTTAGGAGTACAAACTCGTAATTTGCACGCACGAAGGACATTGGTGTAACGATTGAAAAAATGCAAAAAAACGAAATTTCAAAATTTTGGAGTTAATGGGTTTTGCCAAATGACGGCAGAATTTATCAATACAAAACGGTAGAAAAAAATGATGCAAAAAAAAAATAGAAACATAAAAATAAATTCATTGAAAATTAGTCGTAAACTTATACAAATGCTATCTTAATTTACACTTGTGAAATAATGTTCTCAGGGAGCTGCGAAGTGACCAATAAGATTTTCGATACGAGCAGTTCCAACATCGCAGGCCTAATGTAGCTACATGGGAAAACTGTTGGAGTTTTTCAATATAAGCTGAAAAAATGCAGATTTTCTCTTGCTCAATGTTCGCGAGGTTGCTGGTATGATTTAGCCTTGACGAGCTGTCGTTTCTGCAACATGCGAAGTTCGGTTATTGTAAAACTTTTCTTACAGAAGCGACACGCGTTTTCAAATGGGTTCCGATTCAGTAACATTCTGTGTTCGTGTCATGGTAGGAGTTATCATTCTCTACGATCATGTACATAGAGATGGTGCGTTCGCTAAAGGTTCCAGAATCGACGTAAGTATAATACTGTGGACGTGGTGTGTTACACTGCAGACCCGACGATTCTATGAATGTGTTCACTGGTGACATGACCTTTCTCAGCCCTTTATTGGAAAAAGCAATTTGTGAAAACAAGCTGTTGTTCGATTATAATTATTGTACTTTCATAAAAAATAAGCCGGACTCGACTAGTTATTGATGGCTTTCAATAAAGATTCCGTTTCGTTGTATGTTAATTGGCTGATAACTTCGATTTGGGCTTGAAAATGAAGTATTACCGCTTCTTATCAAGCACGTTATGGAGTTTATGCTACGTTTGAGAAAAAATATCGTAAAGAAGATTTGGTGTTTCTTCAAGATCAAATCAAAGCTGTAGATATTCATTTTTGCGTTTCTAACCTCATACTTAGAGATTTTGTGTAGTTTAATATCATGATTGCGTTTGAAACAGAAGGTTTGCTGACGTAATCATCGACTTATCATGCAGCAAAATGACCTTTTTTCTCGTAACAGTCATGACTTGATTTTCTCAGACATATGGTTAAGTCTTTGTTTTAAGCAAGAAAGAAAGTTTTAATTGGTAAAACCGAATGTATAATGTGATTGTACATTCCCTTTCACCTACATGCATTTATCCCTTTCACCTACATGCTTTTGTATTACCAGCCGAGGTGAATCTCATCTCTGGTAAAAGTGCTTGATAACTAACGTTTGAGCTTGCATTGTATTTGAATAAATTCATTATGAAAAGGTCAGAGCCGGTTTCGCAGTTTTTGTCTCTGTATTCGCCACAATGTTATCTTGCTGAAATAGAGCTAGCCTCTGTAGTCTGTATCACAGTACAAACGTAGACTTAAATTAAAAAGGAATTAGTTTCAGCCTCTTATAAAGTGTAAAATAATTCTTGCAATACATAGTGGTCGTATAAGCATTGGAGTTCCATTTGTGCCTCAGTAACTCTAGTGCTAGGCCACCAGAAGTAGGATGTGACTCCAATCAAAAGTTTTGTTCAGATTAAAGGGTCCATCCGGGTGATTAAAGATCAAGGTTCCAAGATGAAAGTGAAGAGCTTACTCAATGCTCTCCGCTTCACCACCAAACACTTAACAGATGAAGGAACGCCTAAAAGTTATCAAAAAATGCTCGAAGCGTAATCCGTACATTATTTTTTTATCTTCAAAGGTAAGATTATTGATTATTTTAAAGAGCCCAGTAATTGAAACGGCAAATGAAGGATTGATTGCGATCACTTAGCCTTCACTCACTGCGCGCTGTACCGGCAGCGTGGCAAAAATATAGCATTGTACCATCTGTTGTGCTGTTCTGGTAGTGGTAGTCCCCTTGCACTTCAGTGCTCATTTTTGCCTCTTATAACAGTCGGCAACTCAGCATATTAATTCCAGTCACCAATCCAGTTATATTCAATTTCAACCGGCATGTTAGGTTGCCGGCATTGCTAGTTTCAAAGTGGGAAGATGACGTCAACACAAGGAAATGCTTATTTGCAAATACACATCTTCTGCTGTGTTGCAATATACGTAAGCAAATGCATAGGGTCAACGAGAGATTTTCATAATGTTTTTTCCAGGCAATAACCATGGGCTACGTTTCCAGTTTTTGCCGTATTTTTCGATGAAAATGTTGCGGTGCTGCTTATTAAGGACATCTGTGTTGTGTTTCAGGTTTCTAATTTCTTGAGATGAGATGATGTGGTAACGTGAAATCGAGTCGGTTTCGAGCAATATCGACCTCATCTGAGTGTTTGTGTTAGTGCTGGTGTATTCGTCTGCATTTGTTGTTGTGGTTTGAGCTTTTTGTCTGTGATGCTCTTGTGGTTAAATTCGTAATCTGTGACGGTCTAGTAAAAATACTTTTATTATTAAGACGAATTTTTTAGAGTTTTTTATTTAAATATAATGCCTTTTAATCATGCAGCTTTGCAGCATTTTTAATGAGATTAAACTGCAGAAATGTGGAAACGGGTAAGGGTTTGTTGGTGTTTTGGCTGCTGATAGCAGATTATGATCGTAAATAATTTCTGTAATTGAAGACGCAGTTTCTAAATATTCCCTCATACTTCCGTATTGCTGCTTATGACGTCACAAAACCAATATAATGCATGTTTAATATGTGAATGTGCTTGGAGTACCTTATATGGCTGGGCTTGCGTTGTATCTAAACATTAGGCCTAGCAAACAAGTCTTATATTTTTTTCAACAGGAAAAAGGTGGATTCAGTCTTATTTTAATTATAGCTTTGCATAAGCCCAATCAGTCCATATGGTTGCTCCGATTTGCCGTCGCAGCTGTGCTGCACTTGAGCGCAAAATAACCAAAATAAAAATCGTTAGCCAGTGAAAACACATATCAAGCTATTGCAATAAATGGCTTATTGTGAGTGTCATTTAATTTTCAATCTTGCTGAATTCAATCAAATCTGCTTCCGCATTTACTGAGATCATTTGCTTTGTCTCTTGCATTTACTTGGCCGTATCTACTAACGGTTGAGATTTTTGAGCTTTTCCTATACCAGTTCCCTGGATAAACTTGTTTCTTTTGCGTTTGACTGGTTCCAAACCTGTGATTTTAAAATGATACTACGTACTGAATTCTTACCAAGAAGCTTTTCTTGCCTGAATGATATCTAAAAACTGCCCGTGAATACTAACTAGTGTTTTGTATTCAATTGTTATTGAAATTTTATCAATCACTTATACATTATTTTCTTCAAAAATATCTTCAGTAATTGCGCAAGACGTTTCTGCAATATTATTAGCGTGAAGATTCTTTTGTGTATTGCTATATTGTAAAAATGTTATATATCCAAGATGCGTATTTTGATGTGTTTGATTTTTTTAATTGTTTTGCTATGAATATGAGACTTAATTTAATTAATTTTTGTATTTTTACACCAAGCTCTCTTTTGTGCATTCTGACGTAGATGATATCTATCCGTGCATTTTGAAATGCATTTTTTTCTAGGATGTTTGAGGATTCACAATGAAAACTAATTCTATTGCGCTAGACTTTTTTTATCGTTGCGTTATATGCAGATTTAAGTTTTTTGTAAAATATTGCTAAAAGCACTACCCAACTGACAAATCATTTTGCACCAAGCATAATTGATGGAGAGGTACAGCGAAAATTCTCGTGGGTGAACTCACTGAACTGGTTTTATTAAATCAATGCTATTCGTAAAAGTTTTGAATAGTGTGAGCTTGTTTCAAATTGATAGTGTAGTTCCAAGGTGTAACAAAATTTGATAACATACAACTAATAAAATTTTTAGATGTTCTTATTTCTTTTTTCATTTTGTGGATAATTTTTCTGTTGACCAACGTTTAAAAAATGCTGCGAGAGTTGGAGTGTAGAACTTTATGTTATTTCACACCCATCTTAGATTTTTCGTTGCACCTTCCCTGACGTTTGGATTTCATGTATTGATTCCTCCATCTTTTCCAAACCTCACATGAAAAAAAAACTGCACTGTGATGCAGAAGAATTTTACACTGTAATTTCTGATTGTTTCTGCAACTTTCCAAAAATGTGTTCGCCGAAGCGTGTTACGCGTGAAATAATGATGGCAATCCAACAAGGATGTCTGATCGCAAAAAACTGAAACATTGTAGGCCTGCCGTAGTTATGACCTGGACAATGGACATCAAGTTGTATAAAAATTTTTATGAAAGTCGACATTTCTGTTAGTTTTCAAAAATTCTGTACTGGTGTTGATCAGTGGTAAACTTTGCAGTTGGGAGTAATTGTAATAAAAAAATTAGAAGTGAATTTGTTGGAAAGATCAGGTGGTTGAAGTTTTGTTCGTGGGTCCAGGTTCTATGCCCCAGCTAGGTACCCTGTACACTTGCGTCGTTCGTCTTATTTTAATAAGGCCTTAGTCTCCACACTGGTCGTGTAACACGGAAATCGAAGTACTTTGGAAGAGCCAGCACTAGCACAAGTTTTACGAGGTTGATTACTAGAGATTAGTAGGCCTACTACAATAAAAACTAGCCGAATATTTCTTTTTATGTTTTAACGTTTTAGTAGTCTTGACTTTATTAGCCTTGCAAGTGTACAAAGTTACAATAACACCCAATATTCGCACTCAAAACACTTATAAACAAAAACAAGCCAAACCAAAAAAATTACGCACAAAAGTAAGAACTGCATGAAAAAGCTAACTGCTGCGCAACAAAAATTTTACTGAAAATACGACTTCAATACTTAATACTGTTTGCAATGTGAAGAAAATGAAAAGTGCAATGGTTAAATTTTGAAAATATTATCACCAAATCCGAGAGAGAATTTGCCAAATCGTAAGAATTCAATCATACTACAGTAGGGAGCATTACTTTTTTCCTACACAATTTACAAAAAAAAACTTAACTTGAAAACTGATCATCCAAGATAGTGAGTGCAAGTGGCCGTGCAGTCACTCGGAGTAGAGCAAAGTGAAAAAATAGCCAACGCCTTTATAAATTGTTAAAGTTAAAAACGCACACACGCTTAAATTACAATAATCATGAACGAGTATTTACACAATACAGCACTTTTTGAAAGCACCCACAAATGAACACAGTCGCAATACACTCATTTGCAGTTCCGGTGTTTCGACAGCAAGCATGGGCAATGACAAAAGAGCAATGAAGTACACATAGAAAAGAAAGGCAAATTCGTTATTTTATTGAAAGGTTCACAATTGCACTGCGACTAGACCGCGATTTTTACTCAAAAAAGAAAATGACCTTGCGGGGAGTCAATCTCTCAACCTCCGGTTTCATGTTGGTGACTTCGTTAATACAAGGATGACCTGTGACCTTAACACATAACAAATGAACTTACTAACGTCAGAAAAAATTACGGGTGCATTTACTGCTTTTCAAAAGCCAGGCAGCTGCTCGGACGATTGGATTAGGACAGCGGTTCTCAAAGTGGTCGATATAGACCTCCAGGGGTCAATTGGACCATCCATGGGGTCGACAATAGCAAAGGGGTCGAATGGGGGTCAATGAATAACTGCCGGGGTTTACCGGAGCAATAAAGCTTCCAATTCAAAATTATCATTAATCCGCCAAGTAATGCAAAAGACGTTTTTGAACAAATCAAACGAAATTAAGAGGGCTGATTCTCAGCTACAGTAGTTTAAAAGGGCATTCGTTTTAACAAGTTTATTTATTTAATCATCTATTGTGATGGCATCATGAAAACTGTTCTTTTTTCCCTTGTTACATCACAAAGAGTATTGTCGTGAATGTGGCGCAGTTGTTACACAGGCGGGTACTGCAGCTAAGGCGCGTTTACCGACACGCGATGAAGCGACTAAAATTATAATGTAAGTGAATGTAGAAGGATTTTGCAGATTTCGCGTGATTGGTGAACAGTAAAATAAAACAAACAAGGTGCGAAAAATTATTGTCGCGTGTCGCGTATCGGTAAACGTGCCTTTAGGCTATGCACTGTATGCAGTAAGAGGGAGAACAATCGCTGTAAACGCGAGAGATAACCGCAGTAAATAGTTTAAAAGTAGAGATACGGGTGTGCTGCAGTGACAGTTACGTTTTATGTTATGCTTCCATCATCCGTGGTCCTAAGCGTATTTTCGGGTTGTGTATTATTTTAACATGCATTTCAGTTAAAAACTCGACTTTTGATGTGTTTTGTTTCCTTGTAATTGTTAAGCTAGGCTTGGGGGTCTATGGAAATTTTATACTTAAATCAGGGGTCAACGTGCAAAAAAGTTTGAGAACCACTGGATTAGGATCACGGAAAACAACTGACCTCAGGTGTTATTAAAGTAACTTTAAACGAAGTCTATGGTCACAGCTTCTTAGGTGGTTACCGCGCAGCATAGGCCGCAGAGACTTGGACAAACATTACATTTTATACAATTTCCTGGACAACTAAAATGTCCAAGCCGGATTTCTAACCCGAGCGGGGGACCACCAAGTTATATCAGTGTAGGTATCGTCATAGCTGCACCATGCTTTCGCTCTGCATAACTTACAATTTTATTCCTTTTTGGTTAAATCTCGAAGTAACATCTAGCAGTCAAGCTGCAAATAAAGTGAATGTATAACCTCAACGTTATAGCCTAAGCCATAGCATAATCTAATATAAGACCCCTTAACATTATCATCTTGTGACATTGTCTTACTGTAGTTAATGAGGAAACTTACTTCCCAGAATAGAATGCTGCACCTCTTGCAAAACAGCAGAGGATCAACGAACTCCGTTTCCTTCGCTTCGTAAGTCCTAAGGAATAAAACTGACAATATTACGTTCGATTACTAGCCCACTAATGCAACGTAAGTTTTAAAATACAACACTTTGAATCCTATCGGTTGTCGCAATGCTGATACCTTCTGATGTAAGCCTTCGGGGATAGTGAGAAACCCGAGTCATATCTTCTGTTAGGTACAAACACATCATTGCGCTGTGTCTTTGCTTCAAAATTGTCAACATAACTTCACCATAAAGCAACTCGAAAATTAAATGCCTGAGAAGTTAAAAAAGTTGAACAAAACTATGATGATGAGTGATCGGTTCTTTACTGACTGCTCACATCAAGCATCCTCAAAAAAAATCTTACTTTTTCATCCAAAAATAAAGAACTTTCCATTCCTCTGTTGTAGTTGGCTTATGAAAATCATATTTAGGAACAATATGAGGCGATTTACCAGCCCTCTCATCCTCCTTTCTTCGCCGTAGCATTTTTTTCAGCATCATGGCTTTCGCTTGCTCCATTTGCTCCTAAATAGGGAGTCAAATTATAAGAAAAGCAAAATAGACAAACTTATCCGTGGTCGCATTCGTTAATTAGTAAAACACACAACTAAGAAATAATAGACATTCTGAAGTTGCGAATTGTTACTTGTAGCTACTGCTGATATGTTTTAATGATCCAAATACGAAGCATAGAATGTCACTCCCCCTATACCTCAATTACACACAGATAAAGAAAGCTAGTGGTATTACCAGCATTCTAGCATGGCAGCCATTAAAAATGCTTATTCCGTACGCAATGGCATTTCTACGTAAAAGAATTACATGAGAATAAAACATGGTGGTTTGTTGAATAAAACTGAAGTTGATACTATCAGGGTGTCACGCCGACACAACCATCTGCAAAAATGATTCTTCGCCGCTGCTAGGCGAGGATGTAACAGCAACAGCGAAACACACGCGAATCCGTTGAATTTCATTGGAATCTATTTGAAACTCAGGCTTACTTCACTGAAGTTGCGTTGACACAAGTTTCTCCACGTGCTTGTTTCTTCGCTGAGTAAATGCAAGGATCGATTGACGTGCGAGATGCTTCTAATATCATCAGCGTCATTCAACGACGACACAATCTGACGCTGTAATTCCACTGGTAAATCACTCAATGTAACTCGGTTGTCGACTCGCTGCAATGGAAAGTTATAGCATTTGCAACTACAAACATGCCTTACTTCAAAATCGTAATGTTTCAGCAGCTTTGCAAGCACTTCAAGAACTAAAGTGTTTTACACTTTATATTTTATTACATTTAGCATGCCTAACGTCGACCACAAAAATCAATATTATCATTTCATAAAATTGAAAAGCTAACAAATTACTCGCCAGCACGAACAGAGATAAACAGTAAATATCTCAACACATTACTACATAATTATTTATTAACTACAACACGCAAAAATGCAAAATCACCCGTGGAATTGCAATAAGCTTGAGCTCTGTTTGCCACTTTCGTACCAGAGCAATGTTATCAAACCAAGAAACTTTGGAACTAAACAAGCTTTTCTTCGATTGATGCTGTAAGATAGTCATCAAACGGTTGAGAAGAAAATGCATTCGACGAATTTCTCGTTTCGTTGCCAACACTATATCAATTTCATAAAATAAAGCATTTGCTGTTAAGTTGAAAAAAGTGAGTTCGATACTTGCTTGGGTCACATTAACTTCATAATTGGTATCTATAATAATTTACGTAGCTTAGCGCGGTGGGCAATACCCTTGGCAAAATAATAATTGTAATATGAAGAATTATTGGGTTGCTATATTACAATGCAAGCATTACAACGCAAGTTTGCTCAACGTATGAAATCATTTAAATTAATCATCCATGAGGTCACAAAATTCTGTTAAAATCATCAACGAGTTTCGTAAAATGTCGTTACCTTGTTGAAGAAGTGCATCAATTAAATGAAAAAGATGAG
The DNA here is from genome assembly GCA_964006365.1 of Trididemnum miniatum. Lineage (NCBI taxonomy): Eukaryota > Metazoa > Chordata > Ascidiacea > Aplousobranchia > Didemnidae > Trididemnum > Trididemnum miniatum. Next base: position 18,493,772 of record OZ023231.1, read on the forward strand.
TCTGCGCTGTGCCACTCAGAGTGCTCATTTTCTTCCTGACAAGCAGCTCAGCAATTTCAAGAATATACGGGAATCTGTACGATATCCGAGCAGCACCAGCTAAATCTAATCGCCGAATCATTTCACCAAGTGTAGTGTAACCGTGGATCTAAACATGGGTCATTGCGTTGCATGTTAATTTGGTATAGAACAAATCATGTCACTAATCAGATGCATAGTAAGCTGCCTTTGTTGGTGTTTCATTCTGGTTATTTATCAGCAAAATTAAAGCTAAAACAAGCAAGTCATATTAAGCAGTGAGTAAACTGAAACGTCTCCAAGGGAGAAAAATAGGCAGCAAAGATGGTTTAAACTGTTCGTTGCCGCTGCACTAAGTATTCAGCAAATGTACAGCTGACATTGTAGCACTTCGTTATTGAATAAGTGATTTAAGATAACTTGCCGATGGCTCTTCAACTATGTCAAACTTACTTAAGCATAAGCAATAAAAACAAGCGCAAACAACGCTGTAAGAAGGGGAACTTTTAAAAGTGACGTCAGCTCTAACACGTGACAAAAGCAGTCAAAACAAAGAAAATTTTTCGGCTTGCAAAGTTAATTTTACATTTTCAGACATTAATCTACTTCTTAAAAAAATATAATAAATAAATCGAGGCAGTTTCGTTTTAAACAATCAATCTTCCCTTGATTTAGTAATTAATGTAAAGATAACTCTACAAAATTTCCAGCATATATGAATGGCTGATGCAATAACACGAAGCAGCACGAAAGTTTGTTAGTTACAAGAAAAGCAATCAATCATGCACTCATGCACTAATGACACTTCACTACGTTATTGAAAACCGAACTATACGAAAGGGTAATAATGCAAACAAAAAAAATTTGTCATAGCTACTTTCATAACAACATTAAAATTGCTCATGAAACATTGCATAAAACTATAAAAGCAGTTCTAACCTCTTTGCTTCCTTTATGTCCAATTTGCAACCAATTAATTTCTTCACGAACACTACATTTTGAAACTAAAAATTTAAAGTTGGATTAAGACAAGCGCACTTTTGAACAAAAAGTGCCGCCAATTTGAAGCGTTAATTAGCATCACACTTAAATTACATCAATAATACTCACCACATGGAAATGAAATTGTAGCAGACATATCAATATAATCAAATCAAGTAAAGCATAGCTACAAAGACTAAAATTGTTCAGATGTAATGTTATTTTCCATTGTTACATTAACCACCATAAAACACGTAATTACAATATAGTGGGTTTATTAACCACAAAAAGTAAATACAGCCACATTCAGTAGAAAAAAATGGAATTATGAAGAAAAATGCTGCTGCACAAAGCAATTAACAATAAATAACAAAACCATATGAACAGATTACTCACCAGGTGCAGATGTAAGGTTTGTATACATGCTTCTATTTTTCTTCTGCTGCATTTGTCTCAAAAATGTTTCAATAATTTTCTTAACATGATTTCTGAAAGTATAAATTAAACAACAAATTATTGCTATTGAGACACTGAATATAGAAAGGCAAATAATTACCCACACGGTTTCTAGACATACGGTAAGTAGCTATCACCTTGATATGACAGAAAATCATCATTGAGTAGGTTTATCAACACAGCACATTACTGCAAAGTGATCAACCCAGTTCTATAAAAGCAAAGTTACATTTATTTTTTATTATTGCTACATTTATCCTGCTACCACGAGAAAACGACGAAGCGCTGTACGAGCTTGCTTAGGAGTTGCGAGCCATTTGTCTACTACACTAAAATGGGGGAATCCCATTAAGTGCCTTTCCCAACGGCACAACAAGTGCACTTGCCGGCTTTCTCCACACTGTCCCTTTAATGCTGAACGTCAAGCAGGGAAGTTGTAAATACCAATTTTAAAGTCATTGGTTTGACCCGACTCCTAATTAAACCTCAAGCCTACTGACCAGAAGCAGTTGCTCTATCTCACTGAGGCACTGCAAAAGTCATAATAAATAATTCTGGTACGGTATATCTATGCCTTTAAACAGCGCTATGGTATAAAAACACCTAGAAACCTTTTTGATGCAAAGCTGAAAAAGATTTCCTAAAAATATGATATTGTAAAGGTTAGTGTACGGTATCTGGGGCATCAGTCCAAGCTGCATATATACTCAGTATTGCAAAGTCCCAGTGAAACACAAGTAATTGAGGGAAATGTAAAATGAAAACTAACAATTCTTAAAGAGTTGTCCAGCTTTTTAAGACATATTACGACCACTAAAAATTTAACTAAATCATTTTAATCATAAATAAAATATACATATATACATTCATACACAGTATAAAATTGTATTCATCAGATAATCCGTGAAAACTTTACTAAAGATTTACTGTGGGTGAGCAACCATACATAAATATGCACAGTATATATACATACTTCGGTATCGTATCAAGCATTACACCAAGATTTTGTTCTTTTACTTCCCATCTGGAGCTTTCAACTTTTGACCAGTTGCAGCCAGGTCCTCTCCAGTCTTGCCCCAAGAAAGGCATTTTTGTTTTGAATGGACAAAAATTTTCAAAAGACTGCTATTCTGTATTGCTGGATAAAATGCAGCCCAGCTTTTTGCAAATTTGAGCTTTGAAACCAAACACTGGCTTTGACACAAAATACGATGCAACAACTAGGCTACACAAAAACAATTTAAAGGCGTTATCTAAGCAAAAAGATATTTAGAGTTTCAGAGACACTTACTCTAATCCAGCTTACGTCTATGTTTTATTGCTAAGGCCAACAAAAATGTGGTGAAGCCACACGTGAATAATTAATCAGCCATTTGCAACTTTTTCTCGTTTCACGTTCTTCTGATAAAAAAGTCGCCGACAGCGGATTGTTCATTTCACCCAATAATGAAGATACAAGCATGATTAAATTAACTGTGATCTAATCTACTCATGACCAATTTGTTACATTCGTTTTCGTTAGATTTGTTATTTGGTAGATTTGTTCACCATAAAATGGTACATTACAGAACGTGAATACTGGACTATACACTATTGCTTTTTGCATCAAGGACCTTTCACGCTTGAGCTATGCCAAACGCAGCCAGGCTTACAAGTTAATAATTTTTTATCAGGACATTGGTTACACCAAGCCAAGCAAAGACAAAGCAGAATCTTTGCGTCATAATGTGTTGCCCAGGCACTAAGCCGCAGTGATGGGCCCCCCAACTCCTTCCACGCTTCGGCGTAATACGGCGAGTATAATGAAGATTTGATTTTTTCGATTGATGAATTCTTTTTTGTCTGAATTTATTTCTTTGTGGCGTATGCTCACCATGCATAATCCACTAGTCCGACTCTCTGCCATGGTGACTCATTACCACATTATTACATGCCGCAGAGTGCTCAACGAATGCTCCACAGTACAAGTGGTAGAAGGCAAAGTTAGAGCGATCAGCAAAGCATGGCAAACAGTAGGGAAAAAATGCACAGTTTTATGACCAGCTCTTCCAATGTCAAATTAGCTACATGTTTCGGTTGGTTTGTGTTTTTCCACATATCATACCAAGTCATGGCTTCTGACAAAAAATTGTCCAATTTGTATACAATATCAATTTGCTCCACCTCTGCCTTAAATCTTTCTCTTGACGGAGCAATCGCTTGGTTGCATGTAATGTTAACAAAGATGCAGGCATAAAATGTGTCATCAAATCGAAAAAATCAAGTTTTCATTACGCTCACGGCATTATGTCAAAGTGTGTAACGAGTGACGGGACCCATTTCCGTGTTTTAGCGCTTGGGCAACCCAGCTTTGAACTCTGAAGAACTGTTGCAATGGTGGCAAGTCATTGGTGACGCTGTGTCCAATTTGACCAACTTGAAGACTTTGAACCCTAGACTCCCACATCGACATTGATGTCTCTCACCAGTAAGCCAAGTCGTCAACCGTCCTGTCTTCACTATCCAATAACATGCGCTAAATCTTTGAGTTTCAACAGAAACCACTTAAGTTGACCGACTGTATTATTATGATCAATGGCAATGGAGTTATGTATATAATTAATAAATATGATGTAGCGCTCTCTGTTAGTGTTAATACTGCAATACTTATAGTTACTTCTGGTTGGAGGTTCTGATTTAAATCTAAAAAGGTGCTTTTTATTTAAATGAGGACTTCAAAGTTAGTCGTCTGCTGCTCACTATGTTCATTTTTCAATAACAAGAAAGGAATGTTATGGTCAAAACTGCAAAGCAAGAGGGAAAGCTGTTTGATAACCTCAAATGAAAGGAAAGCTTTATGAAGTACCCTAGTTGTAGTATAACGCTGTGGTAAGATATCACGACCCCAAGTTATGTACAGATAGTTTGTGGAGAAATATCAGCAAAAGTTCACCATAAACATATGCCACACAATCCGATATCTTTTGGCTAACCTCATAACCTGTAGCAAACACAAATTTCACAGGATCATTCATACCTCCAACAACACACGGTAATGCAAGAATGCCCAAACGCCTGCAAGTATGATACAGTCATAACTCAATTCGAAAATGACTTGACATTTATCGAGGCTTGTTTGAATTGAGCTGTGGTTCAGGGTTAGGGAGTTAGGGTTAGGCCCCAACAGCCCAACCCCTACTAATAACTCACTAGCGCACCTAGCGGTCCTTGTGCTGGTGATATAAATGCAAATATAAATAACTGAGGTTATTTTCAAATTGTATTGAACTGAAAATTCAACAGTAATTGAGGGAGACTGCGAAGTGAGCTTGCATTCTTCGAGTCAGCAGCCACCCGTTAAATATGTCAAATGTGATCGGCTTCAGCTGCAAATTGAACCTGTCACATAGGATTAGTCACCTGCGCGAGATACCGCTAGGCCATGTCACTGACAAGGTGCGGCTTTATTCAAACAAGCTCTCATTCATCGATATTATCGAATTTAATGTATGCTTGACAGCGGCCCATGCTTGTAACATAGCCTGATAGCAGCCCCAAGGAGCTAACTCATCAGTTGTCAATGATCAGTGGGACTAGGACATCTGCAATTCTGCATTTCAAAAGTAGAAGGGAACAGCAAAACCGAGCAACCCGGCAATTCTGCATTTTATCTGAAGTTACATACAGGTAACCATAACGCCATTATTGTAGACTACGCAAGTCAGTCAGTGGTAACAATTATTTTTTTCACTAAGGCTTTATAATGACGCTCATACTTATAATTTAGGAGAATGTTCTCAGAAAAGATTGACCCCTGGACCTGGCCCTTGCTGACAACCAAGTGACCATGCCTCCACTTGCCTAATAACAAGCTGAGGACAAAATGTGCAAAACGAGTAGTGCTTCTCCATTTTGCTGAGGGGGGGGGGCAGCAAGGCCCCCTGTTCATGGGTGCAAGGTAACAGGCTAGCACAAGTACCAGTATTTATCTTAACCAGTAGCCTAAGTCAGTAGGCTATGCCTGTAATTGCAGCACTTTGTAAGTGGTCTAGACTAGTATAGCAGCTGACTGGTGGTCAGAGAAAAAACTGAGTTGCTTAAAATCGTTAAAACTGAAAAATATCACTTCATAGAACACTGTGGTCAGGTGGTAGTGCAACAGTAACAAAACACTATTCCAAACGTCCTGCGTTTTTCAGCTAATAAACTAACTGCCGTACTCAGTACTGGAAACAGACTAAGCCAAGCATGGTCATTTCGCAGTTTGACTGCTGGCATAATCCACTTTGCTTAAAACTGAGGAAGCCTAGGTCAACAGTTTACTTACCTGCTTGTTTAGCCAATACTGAACCATTGCTAAACCTGTGATTGTATCACTAAACCTTCTAATAGCAGTTACAGGGAAATGAACTTACACTCTTACAGGCTTGGTTGGATATGTTGAACGGCAGCTATACTATGTTTCTGGAAGTTACTCTGTACCAGCCGACAGTTAAATGAAAAAACTATGGGTACTGGTACCTTTTCCAATCAGCTAACACACTTAGCCATATTAGCACAAGGCTATGCTGATAGTTTTGATTTAAGTTTTTTTTTATTTCCTAACGTGCATACGTCGCCGTACGACCCAAGGTCAAGAAAACAGTCACATCTTTGGTTATACTGTGGCATGTCACATTCATACACTGCCCCCACCAAGCATTATCACTGCATTGACGAAGTACTTCTTTGTTTTGTAACGTTGCTCTCTCTCTGTTCAGCACGCGAATCACGTGCAACTCACTGATCAGCTGATGATTTATTGTGATGCTGACGTCATAAAACTTTTTCTTCCGTGACGATCGATGGCAACGGGAATGCAACTACAAAAAACGTCTCTTCACAGTTCACACTTCCCAAATAAACTGTTGCCAGAGCCAGGTAGGGACAGTTGGAAAATGAAGATTTTTTATCAGGCACAAGCTAGCTGATTAAGAGATTTGTGGGAATTCCGTATTAAATTTGCAGTTTGTACGGCAGTATTCGGTCAAGATTTGACGGGAATATGTCATTATTTTATGGGCGGGCAGCATGTTTTTTTTTACCACGGCCACGATCGCAAGGTTGATTGCTCAACTCCCACCCAATTCTCGTTGTCGCGTCCTGGGATAAAGTGCTTTAAGATAATTATCCCTGCTTGGTAGAATCTAACAAGCAGCAAACTAGAGAAACCAGACACACAAACTGAATCGGAAAACTAGGACAAGGGCAAAACTCCTCAGCGAGTCTCGAATCGTCCAATGTATAGCGCCTACGTCGCTTTCTCGTGGCAAAAATGTACAAACGAAGAAATCAATTTCCTTTTAAGCTAAATTGCATCAACCACGTACAGCCATTATTTATTAATCATTGTGATTTTATTTTTTACGCCAGCGTGTCTTATGAGCTAAGTTTTTATCGAAAAAGCCAGAGGGGTACGCATGGAGCGCGCCTCCTCTGAAGCAAAATCTCCCCGCTCCCAGAAAAAACTAGCTTCGAGTATTTTTGATGACGTTATTGGTAAGGTGAAGTGTGCCCCGAAAGCTAAACATGCCTGATACTGCAGCTGCGAAGGGGAGCACTGGGTGGTCGATAGACCGATGTTTTCTGAAGCCCGACGGAGAATGATCTTCTGTAAGCCTAATGCAGAATCAAACTCTGTTAAAAAAAAAAGAACAGAAATACGATTAAAGGCACTGATGTTTAGTTATTACTCACAGAAACAAATCAAATCGTTCCAGGCAAAGTACATTTTGTGTTTACAACGGTTTCATAATCATACGCTTTTTTCCGCAGCGGCTAACTAATGCATGGCCCTGGCATTCTAATCTTAAAAAGTTGAGATTATGTAAAATTACTTTATGCCCAACTATCCTTGTGTCCGTAATCATTCACAAAGACTATAGCATATCATGTCAGCATTTGGGACGCTTTGATCACATCTACTTCAAACGACGTAAATAATGCAATCTTTCCCTTGCGCAGATCACGTGACCTCACACACCTCCAAATGTTTTCCGAACTTGCAATCGAAGGCTCGCTCATATCCGCTACTTTGTTGCGAAAAAAAAAAAAAAAGTAATAAATAAGCGCACTAAGGAAAGTTTTGTTAAGTAGCTGCTCTTAATGCTCATTGTCTAGCAACATACGACTTAAATTCCGCGAAATTTTACATCACATACGTAGCATCACGTGATCAAAGTTTTCTTTGTTTTGAAACTGAGACAGCTTTAAGTTACGTATGAACGATAAAAGCTTCAAGTTGAACGAATCACGACCGAGACAAATATTTGGTATTCGTGTAATTCAAAAAGCATTGAACATAGCTATCTGGCAGTTGAAATTAGACTGTTTTTACATCATCAACAAAATTCCAAGCTGTTTCATTCGCGTTAAATTTAGACCCAAGTCAGCAAAGCAATTTTTGAGCCGCGCTGCGCAATGAGCAGTTAATTTCGCTAAGATGCTAATTTTTTTTTTAAAAGATGGTTTAAATGTTTTTGAGGAATCAACTTAACAACGCGCTTTGAATGAAAAAACAAAACGAACAGACTCAACTTGTCATAATAGAACTTTTTAAATATGGAAAGGTCGTATCAAAAGCAACCCGATTACAGCAATGCATTGCAGATCTCGGAAAAGATAGGTGCAATAACACTATATTCTACTCTACTTCAACAGCGTAACGAAATAAAGTCAACGAAGAAAAATCCGCACGGGTCTGGTTTACTACAAAAAAAGGGGGGGAGGGGGAGAATTTCAAAGTTTTATGCGCTGTGAAAATTGAAACGATTGAGCATCCGTTGGCTTCATATCATCCTTGCTCTTCTGAATATTCCATCATCATCTGATCTAGTGCTGAATCATCCCAATCTGATTTCGGCTTCTCATTTACAGTAGGAGCATCTTTTTTTGAAGTAAGTGCTCGGGACCAGTCAGGCACATATTCTGGTTCCTGCTTGGGTTGTGCCCCATTCTTTCCAGCCGGTTTCTCTCCTTAACAACATTTTGGATCAGCATGTATCAAAAATTTGATGCCAACAGAAATTCCCATTGAAGCTAGAAGAAATGCAGTATGGCATTGCAGATAATGCAATAATGTAAAAACCCAGCTGATCCATTGCGACTGGACACGCCGGTAAGCAATCCATCGGCCAAAATGAATATTATGCTGGTAAAAACAGATAAGAAAATCAATCTGCTGTTTTTGCTTCTTACAGAAAAACCTGTTCTAAGATGGAGACAACAAGATAAAAAACGAACAAAAATAATTTTAGCGATACATTGCAGTTGATGCATTGCGCAACCAGCCAACTCCTACCACTAATGACTTTTTGAACAATACCTTTCAAAATTCGTTGGCTTTCATCAAAGTAATGATTAGGATGAGTAACTTGAAAAGAAGTTTCAATCTGAAAATTAAATTTTGTATTATTTCGTAAAAGCGAAAAAATTGGACATTGATATTTTTCCCGTCAGTAGAAAGTGAGTAGTCAAAACTTGCAGTGGTGGGCAGTAACTACTTAGAAAAGTAACTAGTTACTTTTTTAGTAACTGTAACTAAGTTACTTTTCTGCAAAAGTAACGGAATTTGTAACTAGTTACCACTTTAGAACCTCAAATGTTACAGTTATTTTTACGGGGCATCTTCTTCCGCTAAAAAAAATAGAAAAAAATTATTTAATTTCACTCCATTCGCAGTAATGAGCTTGGTTCTTTCACGAGTCCACTGAAACTGAGGCCGAATTGAAAAGAAAAATGATCAATGTACTTAACAAGGCATCCGACAATGCTCTAGATAAGTGGTTCTCAATCTTTTTCGTGCTATAGCCTCTTTACGGTACTCTGCATATCATCATCGCTTTCTCGCCCTAGTAAGTTTGTGTTTTCATAAACCTCGCAAGGGCGAGAGCTACTGATGAATGGGAATTACCCAATTCGCAAAGGAAAATGCGGTAAAGAGCAAAAAAAGATCTTACACGGTTCATGAGCTATCGCCCACCTTTTGCTTTTCGCCCCCTGGTGCTTCTCTTTTGCCCCAAGGGGGCGATATTGCTCACTTTGAGAAACACTGCTCTAGATACTTCGACAAGTAATGACACCGACAACAACCGTGATGCAAGCTCAACTTGCTTAAGTGACCGTTTTTTTGGTTTGTTCGCACAATCAAAGCGACGAAGATCTAGCAATGTCGACAAAGTACAGAGAAGTTTCTTTTCGCCTCGCCCTCACAAACTGTTGATGCAAACGCTTTTATGCACGAAGAACTTATGGAGTTTTTAATTCATTACGATACTGCTCTTCCTTCTAGTCATGAGCGTATTTAGGGGGGTTAAAAGGGTAATATCCTCTTGACTTTGCCTTTTAGTAAAAAGAACAAAGTTAATGGTGCCAAGTGACTGAAGTACCGGTATGCCAGACAATTTCAATGGCTTCTGTAGCTTACGGCCAGGGGCGGATCTAGGGGGTAGGATTAGGGGTAAATAGGCTTACCCCATTTACCTGACATTTTCAAAAATATTTTTGATCAGTACAATTTTTCATAATTTCGAACCACTTCGATAGCAATAAGCTTTACGACTTAGCCTAAACACGCATAATCGAAAATGTGCGAACAAAATGGATCATATTTGGCGAAGCACTCATAATCAAGGTCATAAAATTTAAACAAATTTGCCTGAAAATTATTCAAAAAGCACTAAAACAGCCATTACAGCATTACATTTTTCTAGATTTTTCTGGGGGAGCATGCCCCGGACCCTCTAGAGCTTCTTTTGTTTCTCAATCAGCTTCAAATTAGTTCTGCTTTGAAAAACTACGCTCGAAAAAATGTCGAATTAGGGGGCCCTCCCCTCTTAAAATTTCTCGCCACGTCGCTGCTTCCAGTGCTGCAGTTGAACGACTTTTCAGTATCGAAAAAAACATTTTAAAGCCGAAGCGCTGTGGGCTTAGTGATACATAATCACTCTTGAAATGTTATCGTTTTTGAAAGGCAATCAATTGTTACTACTGTAGCGTTTATCGTATCAGAATCGTAGCCTACTTCCGTTTGGTTTCAAAATAAAGTTGAATGGTTTTGGTTTGAATACAAACCATGGAGCTCTAGGCCTACATGTTAAGTATTAATATTTTTTTTTGGTTTTGCGGCATGCAAAAAAGTAACTGTAACTAGTTCCTTTATAAAAGTAACTTGCCCACCACTAAAAACTTCTATAAACTGTTAAAAATTAATGAAGCGAAAACTTTTTTCAAGACACTTAATATTCAATTTTGAAGGCGGAAACAGACACAAACGAAGCCCTTACCTTATGCGATGCTTCGAAATATTTTTGGCACGCAATTTGAAAATGTTGGCCTTTCACCAATCCAATGATTTCTTCAACAGCATCAGATGGAGCTTTGTAACTTTTTAATTTCTGTCTCAGAAGATCCGAAGATGTGTGTTTGAACGGGCAACCTAAAATTTTACTATAATGATAACAGATTTGTATAGCGCTCTTTCCTGAAGGAAATTCATGTCAACAGCGCTTCACAAAAAACACTAAAAACCATAATAGTACAATTAAATACAGTCGATCAAAATATGAAGTTTGCACATTAGGGTGTCCTATTTTTGGGCGACTTTTCAAGAAAATTAGGCTCGGGTCGTGTTCTGACTGGATTTTTGACGCTGATTCCAAAAATGACATCATTTCTTCATTATGGCGTTGTCTTGAGATACCAACTAGCGGATTTCTGCAATTTTTGGCGATATTTCGAATGTAAAAAGAGCTAGAGAGTTGAAGCTTGCACCAAAATGCTCGAAAGGTATGATTTCCTATCTGTGGTCACACATTATAAAACGCCAACTGCAACAGAAATCGTGTTATTCTGGAAAAACATGATTTTTGCCCACTTTCAGGTAAAAATATGACTAACAATGCGAATATGATGTTCATTATATAAATTTTAGGTAATCGCTGACGTTGAGCCAACTCCGTTTAGCCTTTCAGGTTTGTGTTCATTTCATCCTCTTGTTGGTAACTGCATACAAAAACACTGTAACGAGGTTCAGGTCTCATCAGTGACGTTACGAAACATTGATTTACGGCAGTATGTTTGTCGAAACGGCGAACTTGTTGGTAAGTGAAAAAAAAGAGAGCAGTGTTAGTGCTGCAACTATCTTCGCATACTTTTGCATTTGTAATAAAAAGCATCTTAGAATTTCTCCACTTATCCAATAAAATTTGACGTAAATTTCATTATATTCTTTTTCCGTCTTTATAGCATGCGCATTGCGCAGAGATATAACTCCAATTTAGATTAGAGCAGTTGCTGGAGTAAAGCATGATTGAAACAAGATTGTAAGAAAAGTACATAATTGCCGCAAATCTGAGAGAAAATGTTCTTCCTACCAATGAAGAAGTGCTCAAACATCATTATTATTTAAGCGCAATTTTCCACAGCAGACTGATTCAAAGTTTCTTGCCAAGTCTCCAGAATTTAGCGATTTGAAACATCTCTTCTTGCCAAGTCTCCATGAATTTAACAGTTTGTCTGAACTGTTTACATTTTCTATTCCATGAAAAATATTTTCTATTCTAAATGCACAATGCAAGATCTGCACTTTTTTAAATTAGTATGGAGATATGTCAAAAACTTCAGACAACCACTTTTCCGCTAAATTTGCCGATATAAACTACCTCACCTTTTTGCTGCTTTCAATTTTTTATGATTTGAAATAGCGTAGTTTCGGTTCGACTTTTTGAAGGTTCATGTAAGCTTTATTTGACCCATAACTGACATTTGATACCACATCATGTTTCAAATCACTAAATTCTGGAGACTTGGCAAGAAACTTTGAATCAGTCTGCTGTGGAAAACTGCGCTTAAATAATAATAATGTTTGAGCACTTCTTCATTGGTAGGAAGAACATTTTCTCTCAGATTTGCGGCAATTATGTACTTTTCTTACAATCTTGTTTCAATCATGCTTTACTCCAGCAACTGCTCTAAACTAAATTGGAGTTATATCTCTGCGCAATGCGCATGCTATAAAGACGGAAAAAGAATATAATGAAATTTACGTCAAATTTTATTGGATAAGTGGAGAAATTCTAAGATGCTTTTTATTACAAATGCAAAAGTATGCGAAGATAGTTGCAGCACTAACACTGCTCTCTTTTTTTTCACTTACCACAAGTTCGCCGTTTCGACGAACATACTGCCGTAAATCAATGTTTCGTAACGTCACTGATGAGACTTGAAACCTCGCTACAGTGTTTTTGTATGCAGTTACCAACAAGAGGATGTAATGAACACAAACCTGAAAAGCTAAACGGAGTTGGCTCAATGTCAGCGATTACCTAAAATTTATATAATGAACATCATATTCGCATTGTTAGTCATATTTTTACCTGAAAGTGGGCAAAAATCATGTTTTTCCAGAATAACACGATTTCTGTTGCAGTTGGCGTTTTATAATGTGTGACCACAGATAGGAAATCATACCTTTCGAGCATTTTGGTGCAAGCTTCAACTCTCTAGCTCTTTTTACATTCGAAATATCGCCAAAAATTGCAGAAATCCGCTAGTTGGTACCTCAAGACAACGCCATAATGAAGAAATGATGTCATTTTTGGAATCAGCGTCAAAAATCCAGTCAGAACACGACCCGAGCCTAATTTTCCTGAAAGTCGATAAAAAATAGGACACCCTATTGCAATTGCACATGTCGAAACTAAACACCATTATAAGATTAAAAAAATAATTATGAAAAAAGATCTTAAAAAATGATAAAGCGAATATCAGCAAATAGAAAATATTTGTGTACCGGTATTTTAAAATTTACGCGAAAATGAAGTGATGGGGCTGTAAAGTGAATATGAAGCCACAAGTGATAACAATAGAACAAGAAGGTCAAATTCAAAACAGCGCAAGAATTTGATACATAAACAAAATCACGGTATTCGTTATTGACCATTAAATTACTTCATTACTTGAATGCGTGTGGTTCTGAGAGTTAAGGCTCTTCAGCAGGAAAAGCAACTGTATCTCGCTCGACACAAACAAATCATAAAGCTATTAGAGTACTGAATACCGTGATGATCTTGAGGTCCAGGTGTATTGCTTGTTATAATCTTCATACAGCTGTATGGTGTGTAGTTTGTACGTTTCCCTTCTTTACCATAGTTGTGACGAATGTTGTAGGCATGTTCTTTCTCAAACTAAAAACAGAAATGCACAAACCGTTACTACATTCTAGCTAGCAATGTCCTAGTTTCTGCAACATGAAAAACAATGACAGTCGTCAGCGCTTATCGAAGCATAATTCACAATGAAGAATTTACAAAATAAAGCGCTTTATTGAAGTAGGGGAGAACGGGGTCAGCTGAGCCAGCCGGTCAGTTAAACCTCCTCTCCGCTTTTATTTCAAATAAATAATTCATTTCAGCACCACTTACATAAAAGTTACAAGGTTGCAGCCATTTTATCTCGATTTGGGTTTTCTGCCTTGGCAGGATTGCTAATTACAACAGCAAAAGTGATTTTCAAACCTTTTTTTGGTCAAAAGTAAAAAAAAAGAACATAACTATTTTTCTATAATTCATTTATTTGTTTATAATTATTTAAAACAGTTTAATTCGTTACTGGAGTTGTAGTAGGAGGTTGGGGTGTAGTCTAATTTTACCTTGGTTAAAGCGACTCCATTAATCGCAAGCCTGAAAAAATGAGAAGATTCCAGTTGCAGCTGCAACGTTCCAGTTGTACCAAACCAGAAAGCCCTGTGTTGAAACATGGCTCAACTGACCCCGTGTGCTGCATGTTTGATATTTTTTCTTTAAATTCTTAATTAAGTTTGTTTCAATAATTTTCTCGTTTCGTTGCATACGTTACACCCTTTTCTAAGCAATGTTTTCTAGTTTTGTAGCAAAATTGGTGCATTCACCATAGGTGGTTCAACTGACAATACTCTCTGGCTCAACAAACCCCGTGATCGGGGTCATTTGAACAGTGCAGTTAGGCTAAAATTAGGTCCAAGTTACAGCGATAATAAGAGTGATATTTCTTGTTTTAAAATATATATTTATGCATTACAGCAATGTTTGTTTGTATGCAAAAACAGAGCTAAATCCTTCCAAAAGCTAAGCAGAAATAGTTAAAAAACAAAAAGTTGGTTCATGGGTCATTTCATTTTAATACAGACCAAAAAATTGAATTTTGTAACCCTATGTCTCAGACTTCGATCAAACTTTCAGAAAAAGTAGTGTTTGGCATTTAAACAACAATAAAAAAAGAACCAACTCAATCGGACCAGTAGTTTTCCTATAATCGCCATTCAAAAAATGGCCACATTTTTCATGATGGCGCTAAAGTGAAAAGTGTTTATTGCTAATGACTCCTGTTCTGATCGTCCGATTTTGACAAAATTGGTGTCTATCCCCGTTATTTCAAGAATGAGGAATTCAAAAATTCCATCAAAATACTTGTCAAACCCTTAGAAAACAAATTATTTAACATTTAAATTTTGAAAGTACCCCAAACCCTGAGGCCGATTTCGATTTGTCGACCTAAATTTTTTTGAAAAAACTTTTTTTTCTTTAGACTTGTTAGCTTACTACTGTTTTAGCAACCAAAAGGAATATGATGCCCCCAGGTATAACACATCAATTTTGAATGAAAATAAATAGTACTAGTTTTTCAGCATTCGATTTTATTCCAAATTATTTTGCGAAGGCAAAAAAAAGCAAATTGATCTTTTGATATTTCAGTCAAGCTGCCACCTACACAGGCACCTTGAGCTTGTCTGCCACTCCAATACAGGAGCCTGTGCAACAAACTGCTTGGTATTAGCATCAAAGTGGGCAGAGCCCTTTGCTTAACAAAGCACTCCTACCTATCTTTATATCAACTGCAGGTAACTGAGAGTTGAATAAGCAGAAGCAAACAATCAACAGTTAGATGAGAAATTTGCAAGGGACAAATTAATGTTTCGACTATAACAAAAGTCTCGTCAGCCTTGCTACGCACAGTAGGGTGTTAACTTTTTTCACTTTTTTTGAATTCGCATGAGTTTATATAATTTTAAGGGTACAAATCGGCACAGAAAATAAATGCAAAAAAAATTTTTTTTAAATATTGATGTTTCGATACCCTGGGGGGGACTCGAAGATTTTTTGGGGTGCGCAAAGCCTACTTTTGCCGTAACTTGAAAACTACTAAAGGTAGGTGGTCAAGTTTGGTGTCAAACGATGCAGAACAGCTGATTTCCTATCTCCTCTTTAAACATTTTTATAGCCTATCTGCAACAGAAAAAAAGTTATGAGCAAAAAACAAAAAATCGACAATTTTGCTTCTTAAGCAAAATTTTATCTCGATTATGACCATATTACTACGATACTCTTACACTAAGGTTTTAGTATGGTGACGTAACAAGAAGAAATTCTAGAATTTAAAGGAGTTATAAGTTCTGAAGGAAGTGTAGGTTTAATGTGTATAACTGCTAAGTGAGATAAGAGAGTCAAGATGAGTGTTAAAGAATTGATGAAGGAATGTGATTTTGCACAAGAAATGAAGGGACACATGTTACCGACTAAGCAGGAGGTGATTGGGCATTATTTTTATGTCCGAAATTCATTAATGGTAACTGACAAGGTATATTTGAAGAAGAGACCACCATTTAACATTTGCAAGACAGACGTATTAAAAGCTATTCAGGATTTGTGGAGCAAGAGCAGCCTGCCAACAATTGGTTAAAAGTCTATTGAAACAAAATTGAAGAACTTGATAAACGACTATGCAAAGGCTAAAACTAAGCAGGACGGAGTAACCAAATTAGAGCTGCATAAATTATTCGATGTTTCCTCATGCAAGTGTTTTCACCAAAACCTTATCGAGCGATACGGAAAAATCTGTTGCAGCTGTGCTCCAAATAAGAGGATCCCGTCTTCAGGTAAGAAGAAGTATAACCGTTGAATGTTATTAAAGTTTTATACATATAACTTATTTAGAGCTGGAGTTTTTAAGAGACCAAAGAGCTCAACGTAAAATGAGTCTAGGACCGCGAGATTCGTTAGGTACAGTGCGTTACCAGACTGCTGCTGCTAATGCTGAAAGAAAGAAATTGGAGATCCCTCCCCAGCTTCCATCTACTTCTCAGCTGCAATCGACGTCACTTTTAGGTAAGTAATGAGTTTTGTATACCTATACCTATTCATTTACTGCTACTCTATCTGCATTGACTGATACTTCATCAGTAACTGCGAAACTGAGACCAAAAGATGTGAAGCAATATCCATCGGAAGACGATGAAGATGATGACGATTTGTACACACCTCCCACCAAAATTCAAAAGCAGCTTCGCAAAGAAGACCTGCCTCGCTTTTTGACAAGAGCCAACTGTAAAGATGCGGATAGAATGGGTGTTAGCACAAGGCAGCAACAGGTGGTAATCAATAACACAGCAAACGCGTTAAGATTTCAGAAAGGAGTGAGCAGCACAGCTGTGTTTAAAGCTCGGGACAAACAGAGGTGAGCTTCTGTGGATTCTAAGTCAAGGTTCTAGTGAAACGTATTTTACTTCGCAAGTTAACCTTATTTTTAGATCAGCAGTAATCAAAGAAGTAGATAATCGTTTCCATCAAACTACTGATTTCCAGTTGCTTTATGATGGAAAAAAAGTAAACGGAAGAGAAAGATTTCTCTTCGTAGCACAGTATTATGATGATATTACGAACGAAAGATTAATGAGGGCTTGCTATAATAGTCATATAACATTCAGTAGGCCTAGGTAGCTTTGGTTTTGCGTTACAGACATGAAGATGTGGTCGATCTTCGAACATTTGAGAAAAGTGCCTCTGTAACTGCCGAAGCCGTTTATACCACTATCATTGACAGTCTTGGCTCTGAACAGTTGAAAAGTTTGCGGTCGATAATGGCCGATACCACCAGCATGAACACGGGAAAAAAGAAAGGCATCAACAGCAGACTCGTGCAACACATGAATAAACAAGCAATTCATATTTTGGAATGTCAATTTCATGTGAATGAAATTTTATTAAATTATGTGATCAAGCACATTGATGGAAAGCCTGTAGCTCCTGATCGTATGCATCCTGACTCTGTGTACAACAAAATCAAGTTACTTCCACAACAGGCCAGCATCACAGAAACTGATCTGGTTAGGAATATTGATGTTCCTATGAGAACTCTGCGATATTTGAGGAGCATTCTGGAATGGTTTTCGACAGGTTAAAGAGATATGTTGCAATTGTCATTGCATGCATTCAATGTTAATAGTGTACCTTAACAAGCTTGTTTTCTTTTTAGAGGAACGACGGGATGATCAGGCATGCCTCCTAGCTTTATCGAGCGCTGTTATTGGGATAATACCTCAGCAGCTGAGAAAGTTTTTGCTGTATAAGCAGGAAACCATTTCATTTGCAAGGTACTAAGAGTTGGCAGTGCAAGATTGAGCACTAAAAGTGATTTTGCTCAGCACTAAATTGTTACTTTGATAAAGTAATAACGCTGTTGAATTTCAGATGGCTAACAACTGCCAATGGATACTTGCGTTTTCTTTTGTTTGGTGGTGGAGATTTGACGTCCACACAAGCGACCAGACTGCGAAGAATAACGTCGTTTATTGTAGCTGTGTATGCCCCAATGTTTTTTCGAATCCACCTGAACCCTCGTGCTCCTGAAGGTCCAAATAACATGCTTTTTTTGAGAGACCTCTTTCTTGATTTTACACATATCGATGACGAGTTGATGCAAGTGCTAAAGAAAATCTTTGTCAAGCACTTCAGTGCCTGGATGAACCCGACGAATGTCGCTCTTAATGTTCATTCCAAAAACCCAGCTTTTCGGATTGCTCATCTTCAAGATCCCGATCAATCCCTTCCAGAAAGCGTTGACACTGAGGCATTGGCTTTGAAGAGAACACCAATCAAGTCGTACTTTAGCAAGGCAAGCAAGCAGGCGCCCTGTGTCCACAATGGCAACATGCAGTTTTGGAATAATGTTGATAACCACAACCGCAGTTGCGAACGGTTTATCGGGAAAATGTCGAAATGTCTTGACCGAAAAATTCAAGACAGTTCCGCGCCGAGCAAAAGAAGAAAAGTGGATATGCGAATTCGTGGCTACATTAGCCAATGAATTGCCAGTGAAAATCATGAGGATCACGTTTTTTTCAAATTAGTTCACTTTTGTTTTGTGTATTTTGCATTTACCTCTTTAATAAATGAAGTAAAACCCTATTGTTGAGAGTCACATTTGGACAAAAATTAGTATTTTTTAAAAAATTACGTTTTTCGCTCATAACTTTTTTTCTGTTGCAGATAGAAATGCATCGATAGGATATAGGAAATCAGCTATTCTGCATCGTTTGACACCAAACTTGACCATCTACCTTTAGTAGTTTTCGAGTTACGGCAAAAGTAGGCTTTGCGCACCCCCAAAAATCTTTGCATCCCCCCAGGGTATCGAAACATCAATATTTTTGAAAAATGTTTTTTGCATTAATCTTCTATGCCGATTTGTACCCTTAAAATTATATAAACTCATGCGAATTCAAAAAAAGTGAAAAAAGTTAACACCCTAACGCACAGCCAATCCAGGCTAAACTCATTCCAGACTGCAAAGACTCTGTTTTTGCATTGCTTTACCTGTACATCTCGACTTCATCTCTTTTCTAGGATGTGCCCTATTTTTGGCAGGCGACTGGCCCCAAACAACGATACCCAATGGAAGAACCTATAACCACTAACCCACAACTAAGTTACCGGTAGCCTAACTAGCCCACATCACTGGAAGCCCCCCATGGCAACCCACTCATTTGCAGCTGCAGACGCGTTTCGACCTTATTATGGTCTCATCAGTGCAGCATAGCAACCTCCCACCTTCCTGAAAAAAAAAAAATTCTAACCTTCAAAAGAACTACACACTCCAAATCTAAGCCTCTAACTCGTTCTGCTCAAGGTAGAAAATTTGAAATAAAACCTTGAAGAAAATAATACAGGCTGGATTATGATGTCACAAATTTCCTGTAAACAATCGATAAGAATAGAAAAGTCCGGTTGGTTTAAACATTATTTTCCCGGTAATCTGAGAAGGAATTTTTTGTTTAAGGTTTGTAACTATACCAGTTACCAAAACCTACAAAAAACCTCTCTACCCAACCCGTTCGCCCGTGAAAAAGCGGGGGACAAGGCAGGCACTGTGTCTGCGCATGCAGCCCAGAAAACACAGTGAACATCAGCGTTTATCGGTGGTTTAAACATCAATATCCCGGTACGTTTGTCGAACCGCATGTACAATTACAGGATCCAGCAAGATGATACAAAAAAGGATATGTAAGTCAAATAGAAGTCTTCTTTCCTACATTTCTTCCGATAGGCACCACCCCGAAGTCAAGGCAACAACAAAGCCCAATGTGTCAGGTAAGAATAGGTTCAGCATACGTACCAGGGATATTGATGTTTAATAGGTTCGACAAACGTACCGGGATATTGATGTTTAAACCACCGATAAACGCTGATGTTCACTGTGTTTTCTGGGGCTGCATGCGCAGACACAGTGCCTGCCTTGTCCCCCGCTTTTTCACGGGGCGAACGGGGTTGGGGTAGAGAGGTTTTTTGTAGGTTTTGGGTAACTGGTATAGTTACAAACCTTAAACAAAAAATTCCTTCTCAGATTACGCGGGAAAATAATGTTTAAACCAACCGGACTTTTCTATTCTTATCGATTGTTTACAGGAAATTTGTGACATCATAATCCAGCCTTGTATTATTTTCTTCAAGGTTTTATTTCAAATTTTCTACCTTGAGCAGAACGAGTAGAGGCTTAGATTTGGAGTGTGTAGTTCTTTTGAAGGTTAGAATTTTTTTTTTTTTCAGGAAGGTGGGAGGTTGCTATGCTGCACTGATGAGACCATAATAAGGTCGAAACGCGTCTGCAGCTGCAAATGAGTGGGTTGCCATGGGGGGCTTCCAGTGATGTGGGCTAGTTAGGCTACCGGTAACTTAGTTGTGGGTTAGTGGTTATAGGTTCTTTCATTGGGTATCGTTGTTTGGGGCCAGTCGCCTGCCAAAAATAGGGCACATCCTAGAAAAGAGATGAAGTCGAGATGTACAGGTAAAGCAATGCAAAAACAGAGTCTTTGCAGTCTGGAATGAGTTTAGCCTGGATTGGCTGTGCGTAGCAAGGCTGACGAGACTTTTGTTATAGTCGAATCAACAGTTAAAAAATATTTAATGTGTTGGAAAATACTCATTAGTCACAATAATTACTTATTTTGTCATCAATACAGTTACAATGAGCAAGTAACATTCATTATGATATAATTATTGAAATGCTTTCTAGAATACATGTACAAAGAAAAGTTAAAGTTAGTGCAGTTGCTTTTGCTTTCTTGCTGGAAGTGCAGGTCAACCAATTTTGGAAGTGTTTTTAGAATGCTCATAAAGAAAATGATTCAATAAATGCTTTACACAGTTACACTTAAATTATAAAAGGCTAAGTTAATATTATATAAACAACTAAAAAGCAATGTCCTTCCTGGCCTACCGGACGGGAAGTCATGACGACTTCCTCTTGTTGGGTCACAGTTAATATTATATAATTTACATATTGAAAAATGAATGACTGTTATATTGGTAAAAGTATTGGAGATAAGTGCCATCTTACAAAATTTACAAACAGATTAAAATTGAAAACAGATTTTCAATATTTTGATGACACAAAACTCAATTGCAATTTGTAAATTGTTAACAGCGAGCAAATTTAGAAAAACAATGACTGGAGTTATAAAAAAAACGTGCTTTTGATGTACTGCTACACAAAAAGGTGACCTTAAACTGCTACATCAAAAAGGTGACCTTACACTGCTACACAAAAAAAATGAGCTTAAATGGGTGCAATATCCTTCCCAATGATATTTTTAAGATTATTGTCTAAATGTAGATCCAGTAGCAAAGATGAGAAGTTATTGTGCAAGATTTACTAAGTGAGCTAGAGGAACTTCAAACATTGTTATTTAAAAAATAGTGAGAACATTATAGAATGCCAAATATTAAGCATTCAATCTAAATCATTTGGAATAGAAAGTTGGATTCGATTTGAAGCTGAGATTGGCTAACTAGCTGCTACTAAATTCAAACATGCTGTAGTTTTGCAACTTTTTACAAAAAGTTTTTTTGCTTGAACTGTTCTCGCTATTCTTCTTGCATTCGAAGGCAGTAAACATTAAGCATTAATGAGTTAAATTGGCTTGAGAAATTAACGTTAAACAATGTATTTATAACTAATGCATTCACTCAATCAAAAAAGTTTATTTGAAATCAAAATTTAGTTTGTTTGGATTCAGTTTCAAGTGTTTGAAAAATGCTAGAACAGTAAAGTATTCTGAACTGCCCATCGCTATTAAAAAAGTCCTTTCATACTTTTGAGCATTGCACCTTCAGCTGTATAACTGCAGTAAACCTTTTACACATATCCTCATTTGGCTACCTAATATGATGACTGTAATTGATTGCACTAATCGCAAAACGGACATGCATGCTAAACTTTACTCAATATGTCTGTGCACAGCAGAGTATTATTTTACAGTTTAACTCCCAATAGGCAAAACAAATGCTTGCACCTATTATATATATAGTATTTGAAATTTTATGTAATGCATTAAAAATCATGCACATCTTGAAATGTTTCATGTTCTTTCATTTCAAGTTTTTTCAGTGAATATTGTGTATTAAAAATATAATTTTATACCTAATTAGATATTAAAATCTATGTGTTATATTTGTGGAGCATTACATTCCTTTTGGTTGCTGAGGCAGCACAAATGTGGCAAGTCTTAGAAAAAAAGTTTTTTCAAAAAAATTTAGGTCCACAAGTTAAAATCGACCTCCGCGTTTGGGGTACTTTCAAAATTTAAATGTTAAATAATTTGTTTTCTAGGGGTTTGACAAGTATTTTGATGGAATTTTTGAATTCCTCATTCTTGAAATAACGGGGATAGACACCAATTTTGTCAAAATCGGACGATCAGAACAGGAGTCATTAGCAATAAACACTTTTCACTCTAGCGCCACCATGAAAAATGTGGCCATTTTTTGAACAGCGATTACAGGAAAACTACTGGTCCGATTAAGTTGGTTCTTTTTTTATTGTTGTTTAAATGCCAAACATTACTTTTTCCGAAAGTGTGATCAAAATCTGAAACACAAGGGTTTTCACCTTAGTCTGTATTAAAATGAAATGACCCGCATCTGACCCGTTCTCCCCTACGAAATGCCGCAAAAAACGCAAGTTTTTACCCAGTGCGGCGATTACAGCGCTGTAGCCGGTGCAATGCACATAAAAAATACATAATGCTACAACTACACCATGTTAAGAACTTCGAGTCAACGATCAAAAATCGAATGCGGTAAATTCCAGGCCACACTCAGTTTCTTTACTTTGTATCTAGGCCTGATAAGCTCAAATTTGCGACTTCAAATTAAACAAATCACCTTATCTTCGCCGATTCCCTTGCTAAATTCTTGCCTCCAAAACTTGAGGGAATCTTCCAACGTCAATCCAATCCCTTTTAAGAAAAGTCCGTACTGCATTCGCCCCCAGTGTCGCAAATGATGATGTTCTTTCAAAGATTTGTGAAGTTCCCTCATACAGAGAGGATAAGAAATTTTTGACATCTTGACAAAACGAACATAAAAATAGGTTAATCTTCAATTGTGGGTACCGAAAACTTTGTTGAAGTATCAGATGAAAAAAGAATACTTTTGACTGATTGAGACGGTTGTCAATGTTCATTGTTCAATCCATATTAACCATCATTCAATGAATTTTGATGAGAAACTTATCAAAAGACTTAGCTGCACTGAAAAAAGTTTTAAGTTTTGACAATCTGCAAACACAACTCACATCATCCAAATCTTGCACAGATACTTTTCCAGCATTCTGATTAGGATCGTACGAGGTGGAAACAGCATTCTGATTGAAAGACCGCAAAATAGGCAAAATTCTGTCGTCTTCTTCCAAATAAGGCAGGGATCGAGCCGTCAACTGCAAAAACAGCATTCGTTAAATATTGAAAAAACTTTTGACTTTGGTAAACAATCGAAAACAAGCTTTTGAAGCGGATGAGTTGCGAGAATTTCGGTACAGCTTAGCGCCTAAGAAACTCAACTACTAGCGTAGAAAGCAGCCACAGTGGTGGCGAATCAGCGGCAATGCTGCGATGCTCATTTTATTAATTGTGACTAAAAACCAAAGATACACTTACCACACTGTGAGTAAACAACTAATTCTTACCGCAAGTGCCTTCGATAAATCCTCTCGGAATCTATTGCTGATGATCGATAAAAATTCTTTTTGTGGCACAAAACAATCACCCTGAAAAACAAGTAATTTTGCAATAATTTTTAAGCTTAATTTGCAACTTGGTCTAATATTCCGTTCCGTTCACGGAGGTAAGCAATCACACAAATGGCTATACATTCCAAAAATAAAACTATTCCAATAAAGATGAAGCGGTCAGTTCTAGAAACTCATTTTTTATAACGTACCGAGTGTATATAGAGCGACTAGTAGCGTAAAATTTTCAAGCTTAGGGGAAAAATTAAGCCGCAGCAAATCTCAAAACTGGACGGAAGTTTTGTTCTGCCCAGCTTAAATGCTTACACTGCTGATGATGACAGCTGAATTTATGTTGTCGAAAAGTTTAGTTTTGAGATTTACCGTGACTTTATTTTTCCTCCTTAAGCTATTTTCGTCCCATATTTATTGTATTTTCAAGCTTTGTTGCTTCTAGTTTATACACATTTACTTGAGATAAGAAAACTCGTCTTGATGCGACAAGGTTCAACACTTCAGTGAATGGCACACGATAGAAGATAGTACTTTCTATCACAGAAAGTGGAAGATCATAAGATATTTGACCAAGGCTCTCAGCAAATTTCTTTTTTACCTCAGCAGATATCTGAAATGATAAAATAAACAAAAAATTAAACACACCAATTAAAACAGATAAAACACTTATTTCCAGTTTTGGCGGAGAAGCCTACTGCTACAAACAAACATCATGAAACACGACTTTAAAGAATCAGTTGGCCACCGCCACTTGCAAAACGAGACATAGATAATAGACATACCGTATAACAAACGGACAAAACTGTTTCGATATCGGTACAAGAAAAAAAATGTAACAAGCAACAAAAACCATTTAAACATAATATTTTATTTCAACTACTCGATCAATTGCCATTTTTATCGTCACCTTTAATAATGGTACGAGTATTATTCAACTAAATGCTATTTCGTTACTCGAATTAGCACTTCCTCCGTTCGGTATTGTTGGGTGCTTAACAGATGCGACAGGAATAGCAGCTGTACGTTTAACGGTAGGGTAACACGTGATGACATACTAAAATGAGTGTTTCACAAAAGATACGACAGAATGCAGCTGATTTGGTGTTTCCGTTTTCCTGTAACTTATGCTCTCTGGACACCGATTTGAAGACGAAAAAGCTCATAAAGCTGCCCTCGAATAGAAACCGCACAAAATGTTGAAGCTGCCTTCGAATAGAAACCGCACAAAATGTTGAAGCTGCCTTCGAATAGAAACCGCACAAAATGTTGAAGCCGCCCTCGAATTGAAACCGCACAAAATGTTAAAGCCGCCCTCAAATAGAAACCGCACAAAATGTTGAAGCCGCCCTCAAATAGAAACCGCACAAAATGTTTAAAAATAAAAAACAGCAGCCGCGGTTTCTATTCAAGAAAATTTGCACTCAGCAAGTTCAAATGTTTAACAATTTTGTATTAGAAAGGTTTCAAGATCTGCGAGTCTGAACGCAACTTTCATGGATTCCGCTATTTTGGCAACAACTTGCTCCCTTTAAAACTTAAAAATACCTCAAATGCATCCGTCAATAAACTGAGAAGTTTGTACAAAACTCAATTCCAACAACAAAAGCGTTACGGCGATCTCACGCGTTGTTGCTATTTGCTTTTGACAATGAAGTCAGGTAAAAAAAGAGTACTACTGACCGGCTACGCATACTCCTGGCTGAGTTTGTATTCTTACGTCTTTCAACATATTCATTTTCTTAACTTTCTACATAAAACTTTAGTCTAGTCAAGCAACAATGCAAACGAAAAAAGAAATCTTTATTACACTCGCTTTATTACTCCAAAGGATGTAATGAGTGGAGGGGTCCATTTCCACGACTTAGCGCCTGGACAACACAGCTAAGAAAAAACGTCACAGGGGTAGCGACACTAAGCCCATTTGACCAGCCCGGGAATTGAACCCCAAACCTCCCGCACCGATAGTACGTGATAAACAACTGAGCTAACCGGCCGGTTATTGCAAGCAGATCAGATGATCAGAAATAATTCTCACAGGATTATAAGTGAGGTTGTTGATATCAAGAAACATTTGCACGCTGTCTTTTCCCTCTTGCAAGAAACGAAACTTGAACAAATCCAATTCTTTTTCCAAAAACCACCTTCGCAAGTCTTCCCTGAAAAAAATAAAAAAGATTTCACAACAGACTTTGTTTTACAGAAGTAATATGGAAGGGTTCTACTAAACATCGCTAAGGACTGAAACACCGCAAAGGAGCGACAAAGGACTTACTAAACACCGCAAAGTACGACAAAGGACCTGATAACCCCAAGCCTAACCCTAACCCTAATTTAAAGTCCTTTGTCGTTCTTTGTTATGGTATGATTCCAAGTCCTTTGTCGTTCTTTGCGGTGTTTTTAGTAGATCAAGTTGAAGTCCTTTGTCGTACTTTGCGGTGTTTACAAGTCCATTGTCGCTCCTTTGTGGTGTTTCAGTCCTTTGTGGTGTTTAGTTGGACCGCATGGAAGTACAAGGAAAAGAATGCCACCAAGTGGCCTGTTTTTGAGATATCATCTTCATTTTCACACTTTTGCTGAGGTACTACACTCATAGAGTATGCTGCTTTTACCCAAAATTTTAAAGTTTTTCCACAAAGAAAATTGATTTCACAAATCAGTTGAAAAGCTTTAGAGCCTTTACTTACGATCTGCAGTACGCAAGACGGAGAATAAAGTGGGAAACATGATCTTTAAATCTCCATTCAAGAGCAGATTCACTGACTTCTTTACCGGGAAATGTCTAAATATAAAAATAGATAAAATTTCTGTTCTTTCAATTAGCAGTGACATTATGTGCGATAAGTATAAAACACTTTTTCACAGTTCAAACGTTGAAATATGCAGAATCCATCTGTGAATCACATGATACGTATATCAGCTATTTTTCTGTGTATATTTAGCAACGGCATAAGATCATGTCTTGAAGCAGCGGATCTGGGGGGTGATTACAGGATTTTATGTGTTAGCGAGCGATTTCTCTCGCTAATTCTCCTCGGAGGAGAAATTCTCCGAGCGGCAGCCGAGATAACGTGCTCGCAAAGTTGGGATTACAGGTTGCGCTCGCAGAAAGAGCAGCTACTCGGTAGAACCGAGTGTCTCGCTAACTGCTCGGTATGTATAGGCTTGTTGTGAGGTGCTCCACTGGCAGCTGCTGTTTGCTGGCTAGCGCCTAGTTTAGTGCTAAAACTGTGCTTGTATCACAAAGTTGGGATGGTTTTGACTTGGTTATAGGTAAAGAGTGTATGCAGTAATGGTGTCTACAGATGCATAGGCTTGTTGTGAGGTGCTAGACTAGCAGTTGCTGGCCATGGCCTCACACAGTTAATGGTGGAAGATACCATCACTACATATTCTCTAACTAAGTCTGCAGCCAACGCATGTTTGCAATAGACGTAATAGCACAGTTTTAGCACCAGACTAGGTGCCAGCAAGCAAAGAGCAGCTGCTAGTCTAGCACCTCACAGCAAGCCTATACCGCTACATCTGTAGACACCGTTACTACATATACTCTTACCTGTAATCAAGTTGAAACCTTCCCAACTTTGTAATAAGTCACCCTAGAACAGTTTTAGCACTAGACTAGGCGCTAGCTAGTACCAGTGATCAGCAGCTGGCCTACTGGTCTTAGTTTGATGTGTATCACTGTATGTATTTGCATGTTGACTGTGCTTTGCATTTTTCTTTTTTGTTTTGTTTTTTATGTTTGAAAATCTGATTTTTTTCTGTTGACATGTGTCATATTTGAGATAGAGTGTAGCGACTTGATGAGCCTTAGCCTCTTTCGCACGAATGAGTAAACTTGAACTTGAGTCTACCATTTCACAACAAGCCTGGGAGTTGTGTAAAGCTCTAGTTGTGTCATACACTAGGTACTAGCTATTGTGCATAAACTATGACCTAAAAAAATGCGCTCTGCCATGGCTGGTTGTGTATGAAATTGTCGCTCGGTAACTTAACGTGCTCATTTTTTTTCTCGCTACTTGACGAGCGAGTTTGCCAGCTCGGAAAATCCTGTAATCCCGAAAAGCGCGTTAGCGAGGAAAATTTTTTTACCGAGCAGTTTGCGAGCTCGTAAACCGCTTAACGAGCATCCTGTAATAACCCCCCTGGTTCATTTCATGAATCAATAAAATTTAGAACAATTTAACAGCCAGTGGCAATTTTGCCATTGCAGCAGTTTTCAGATTCAACTTTCAAATGTCTGCTTGAAGCATCACAGAGCTGATAAGATAAATTGACGCTGTGAACTTGAAATCCAAAAAAGCCATATAAACGAGTACAATGATGCTCTAACTTTAATATTTTTGTTGTTTCAAAACAATGATCTTCTAAAAGCTAGAATACGTAGTTCAAAACTTTGGTTGTATATTTATATGTAATATAATGGCAAATGCTTCTGCTCTTTTTATAAAAAAACAAAAGCTTGCTACACACTGTAATTTTTTAAAATTGTTCACATACAAAGAAAATTTTTAGTCGACACAAACTTACAGTGAGTAAAAACCCAGGATAGTTTTTCCTCAAAAACTCTTTTAATTTTTCATTGTATGCATCACTAAATTTTACTGCTGATACCGATAAGGAATCAAGATAGTGAAGCACTGAAATGTAATAAAGAGTTAATGCTAAAACTGAATTATATTGAAAAGCCAAAACAAAACATTTGCCAAACATCTAAAAAAACTGTACCAATTCACAAACCTTTAGAGCGCTCATATGCATAAATTTCAAATTCTTGAAGTGAGATATTCATTGTAGGGGGAGTCCGATACATAGACAGGGAATGAGGATAATCTTCTTCTCTAAAAAATAATGTATCATGGACCATTTACTTTAAACATGGAACTTTTAAGAAACTAATCTAGATAATAAGAGTACGTGCAATGATGGATTCCGATTTTGTGTCAGCCGATTCTATTTCAGAACTCATATTTTCAGCTGGTTTTGCTTCAACTAATGGTAAAAGTACAATCAGCATTATTGGGCGTTTTGCTGTAGTAAGATTTCATCAGATGGTTCTATGGAATTGGTGCAAATCAGCTGAACCCCATCACTGAGTAGTATGCACCAGCAAGCCTTACTTTGAAAAACTGCAGGTCACTTCTTTACAATTTAACTGTGAAAACACAGAACACATAAATCAAGAAAACATATTGCATCCGTAACAGTAACAACTCTAATAAGTTAAAGTGAAGTAGTTGGGCCATTTACACACAGTCACTGTAAGACAAGACTGCTTAAGCAGGCCTGTTGTATACATGTACGCATCTGGTTAGACCTGACCCTGCCAATGAATACACTTTTTGTAAAAGTGTGACGTTATTGGCACTGAACATTAAACTATGATACCAACCTAATTGAACAGTTGGAGACATAGACACGATTTCTTCTTGCACTGATCCGCTTGGGTGTCCCACCAAACTGCATTTTTAAACTGTCAGCTGATCTTGTTCCGGTTTAAGCTCACCAAGCAAAGCCACACTTTTTCGAAAAGATCAAAGCCTGAATATAGAAAATAGCTTAATGCTCATGCCACCGTTCCCTCTAAGGTTTTAGCAAGTTCAAATTTGGCCCAATAGAAATTTTAATAAATACTTTACCTACTTTGTCATAAGTTTTTATTTGCACGTGTAATAGTCCTTGATTGCTTTTTTATTGTTTCAATAAAATTTTTCAATTTTTGGACATTGAGCAAAAAATTCGGACAATGCTCGAAAAATGTCCGAAAAAAAAACACGGATTAGATTACACTAAATGATATGAAAGTTACAAAACTGTTTTACGAATATGTATATTATCAAACATTTTCGTTTTGGTCATAGGTTTTCACTGAAAAAAAACAAATTTTTCCGATCTATCAAAATCATTAGAAGTTTACTTTACCCAAAGATTTAGGGGGCTTTAAGAATGTTTAATTCAATTTTTGCCTCAAACATGAGTTTCCAGAGGATAAAACTTTTGTTTTGCACCAACTTATTGAACACTTTGAATCAAATTTGATCAAAAATCACATCACAATCGGCAAGCATAAAGAAAAAATGGAAAATTTGCCCAAATTTCTCAGTGGTTCATGTTCCAGAACAGGGGTAAAAATGCAAAAAGCGTT
Source organism: Trididemnum miniatum (assembly GCA_964006365.1). Lineage (NCBI taxonomy): Eukaryota > Metazoa > Chordata > Ascidiacea > Aplousobranchia > Didemnidae > Trididemnum > Trididemnum miniatum. Next base: position 18,523,722 of record OZ023231.1, read on the forward strand.
TGTTTTCACGGAATCCTCACAAAAACTTTGTTTTACAACTAAAATAAGTTACATAAAATAGGTTAGCTAAAGATATGTGTATAATCATGTGCAGAGACTATGGTGTGACCTAGCATACCGGTACTCTTATATGGGCATCATTTCCAATAGCTCACTTGCTTGTAGGCCTTGTTTGTTTCTGCAGCAGCACGCTGCAACACTATCAAATATTATAGTTGGAGTAATGAAATGGTGAGGTGAATCTATGGATCAACCTAACCAGTAAAATCAATTTTTAACAGAAACGATTCTGTGCATGAAATAGTGAAACTCAGGTTCTAAACTCAGGAGTCAGGGAGGTTTAGGTCAGTTATGGTTGGGGGATTGGGGTCGGGGGAATGAGGTTGGGGTCGGAGGGGTTGTAGTTGGTTTAAAATTACCTTAAAAGTCTTGTAGTTGGTTTACAAGTACCTTGTAGTTTCTTGTGCTGTTTTCAACTACCTTGTAGTTGGTTTAAAAGCACCTTGTAGTTCCTTGTTGTGTTTTCAAGTACTTTGTAGTTGGTTTAAAAGTACCTTGTAGTGTATTCAGCTACTTTGTACTTGGTTCAGAAGTACCTTGTAGTTCCTTGTGCTGTTTTCAACTACCCTGTAGTTGGTTTAACAGTACCTTGTAGTTCCTTGTAGTGTTTTCAAGCATTTTGTAGGTTTAAGAGTACCTTGTAGTTCCTTGTAGTGTTTTCAAGCATTTTGTAGGTTTAGAAGTACCTTGTAATGTTTTCAGCTAATGTACATGGTTTAATAGTACCTTGTAGTTCCTTGTCCTGTTTTCAACTACCTTGTAGTTGGTTTATAAGCACCTGGTAGTGTTGTCAAGTATCGTACCTTGTAGTAGCTATAAGAGTACCCTGTAGTTCCTCGTGCTGTTTTCAACTACCTTATGGTTGGTCTAAAAGTACCTTGTAGTTTCTTGTAGCGTTTTTAAGCATTTTGTAGGTTTATCAGTACCTTGTAGTGTTTTCAAGTACTTTGTAGTTGGTTTAAAAATATCTTGTAGTGTTTTCAGCTACTTTGTACTTGGTTCAAAAGTACCTTGTAGTACCTTGCGATGTTTAGTACGACCCGATTTAAGTGTATTCGTTTTTGTATGTAATGTAAACCTTTCAGCACAGATCCTATATGTTATGGTCAAAAAGTATTTATTAACCCATTTGTGCCGAAAGTAGAAATACTTTCAGCTTCGATCTTAAAACTTAAATGTCTTATAATTTAGACCTAAATATCTCATTAAAATTTATTTTTTTGAAATTGGGTGTCTGCTTTTTGAGATAAATGCCGTCCTACGTATAGGACGCTAGGCAAATCCGTTATCAAAAATTTGTAAATTGCGCGTGCACACAAAGCGCTTGACTGCGATGCGATATAATTACGGCATTTCCATTAGTCGTTTCTTTCAAGGTAATAAGTATGCTGATAGCATAGAATTACAAAACAAGCTGGTAATATTTTGTTTTATTGAAGTTTTGATTGCACTAAATGACAAAATCCTAAGCAACAGCATGACTGAAATAACCTACAGTCTTTACCGAATGTGATATTCTTTGAAGCATTTTACATGAAATCCGATATCACATTTTTCACATCTTGTAGTGGTTTTTGCATGGCAATGGGCATGGCGTGACACATGTAAATGACAGTGTTTATAATAAATCTGCATGCAAATCTTAAAGTTGTTTTCTTTTCTCCATATAGTTCAAAAAAATTGCGGTACTATTGAAATAATTACTGTAGAAGAACAATAAAATTATTTTGAAATTAATTATATCAACAATAAGTATTTGACATCAAAGGTTTGATGGCAAATAATTCTTCATTGTTCTTATAATTACGAAATTCCGTGTAACTTTAGGTAGGTACACTATTCTTTTGAACTATTGGAGAAGACAATCAACTTTGAAAACTGCACGCAGCTTTATTGTAAGATCAATAAAAATGCTTGACAATGGATGAAAAATAATTTTATTGATGTCAAATGATGTCATTGTTCAGATAATTACCACTTATCAGAGTGTAAGCGTAAGAATCGCGGTTGGAATCGAACGCTTGCTTTCGTACAGAGTGAGAATCATTGCCGCTGCCAAGACTGCCATTTTGCTATCGCTTGTGCCTAGCGACCTACATTTAGGACACCGATATTTGAAACATAATATACCGAAAACGATAGAGAAAACAAAACAGCAAAAATTATTTTAGAAATGGCTGTTATACGGTATGTAGAATAAATACAACAAAAATTTTTCCAAACTTGTTTGCAATAATGCGATAATTTAAAGAATTCCAAGTGCACCTTCATTTTTTTGGCCTAAGCGAAATTGTGCGTTTTCAAAAGCACGCCATATTTTAACTAGAAATAATTTTTTCAAAAATGAAAATGATGTTTGCGCAAAAAATACTCATAGTTGCATTACAAGTTCATCTACCTCCATAAATGGGATGTGCGAAGCGCAATTTCAGTTTGAGTAGGTGTCCTACATATAGGACGCTAGGCATAAATGGGTTAAAGGTAGGTGGTACGCAGCGCAGCTACAGAAAAGGTCCAGAAAAGGTGCACAGAAAGCAAAAGGTTGGGAACCCCTGTTATTAAAGTACATACACATAATATACCAGTATATTGTTCTTAAAAAGCTATTTGAGTATCACATTTGTATGTAGAAAACTACCTTTGAGTTCTGATGTACTAACAAAGCAGGTTAAGAACTTACTGATCAATTCTTATAACCGGTAACTGTTCTCTCTTTTAACTACTTGAGAAACGGACAATCTATCCACTGATTCACTAAACCGCAGGTTGTTAACCCATTGTATTATACAACACAATGGTGAGAGAATTCACATTCAATCACACTGACAAGTGAGGAAAAATTAAACAAACATTAAAATACAAGAGATGCAACAGTATGTAAATCAAACTTCAAATTCAAATCAAACTTCAAATCAAATCAAATTAAACAAAGAAAGACTTGAAGCAGATACCAGATCATTTGAGAGACAATTCCATACAGAGACAATGCGGTTGAAGAAGAAGTGTCTAAACCGATCCTGTTTAGCATTATAAATGGTTGGCACAGTGAATTCATGTTGATGCAAATTATACTTGCAGTGATGATACTCAAAATAGTTGGAAAATTGGAAATCACAAAGGTTATGACAGATTTTGAACATAAGTATGAGGTCGAACTTGAGAGACTTGATGCCAAGTTTGCAAAGACGATCGTTATAAGAATTAAAAGGAATGTTGCAGCGAATGAAAGCATAACGAGTAAAATTTCTTTGCACTGATTCAAGAAGAACAATATCTTTTTTTAAATAAGGACTCCAAACACACGTATTGAATTCAACTTTAGGGCGAACGTAGGTATTGAAAGCTTTTAGCAAAATCCAAATATTTTTAGTGGAAAAGGAACGCAAAATTTGATAAGAACACAAAGAGGCATTACGATGTATATGAGAAATGTGGCAAGACCATTTAAGATTATCACTAGTGTAAACACCTAAATCTTCAACAACCGAGACAGTCTTGATGTTAAGTGAACCAGCAAAAAAGAGTTAGAACAATGATTGCGAGACATACACAGATGTTCACATTTAGCTACTGCAAGATCAAGTTGATGAAGTTTAAGCCAGTTAGTGAATTTATCCAGACCCTGTTGCAAGCTAAAAGCATTATTGCTGAAAAGTTTGGCATCATCAGCACATAAAAACATTACACGGTTAGGATTATCCTTAGAAACAAAACTAGGAGCGTCATTAATGTAGATAACAAACAGCAAGGGACCTACTCTGTACTATTCAGTATTGGAATGCAGAAGACGCTAAAGCTTATTTTTCTTTTGTGCATTTGACAATGCTAGCATGTCAATCAAAGACTTTTTCATTAGCTTTACACTGTTTTGAGGTATTGCTTTGCTCGCTATTGTCAATGCTCCCATAGACAGATTGAGATTTTTAGTCAAACCCAAGATTATCCCTTCAACATCAAAACAGATAAGCCAGTTAGCACTGAGCAATAAAAAAACAATTTACAAAATTATGCGTTTTAACTGCACCAATGGATTTAAGTACCGGTATATATCACTTAAATCAATGTAAGTGACATTTTTCTTGGTTGATGATTTTTGGTTTAGGCTCAGGGCTACTCACATAAAAAATGATATAGGCCTATAGAAAGCAAAATGTGCAAAATGAAGACGATAGACTAGAAACCAAGTTAAATTGAGCCAGAAGTTCCAACATCACTGCAACATTAAGCTTAAATAAATCTGCCACCATCTAATAATAAATCTGCCAGTAAGTAAATAGAAAACAAATGGAAGTGGCTATTTTTACAGGCCTGTAACATTTGTCTCTTTGGTTTATTTTATTACTTTGTCCACGCTCTTGTAGAGCCAGGAGAGCGCAAAGGGATAATAAAAGAAACCAAGCTGACAAGCGCTTATTTGTAAGAGCTCGTACAAATAGACTAGCCACTTCCAAAAAAAAAACTACTCAATCACATTCTCAGATTCACAAGTCCTTGAGTAGCCTACTATAAACTCAGAACTTAGTAAACTGTAAACATTGATTGAACACAACTAATGACTTGCTCTGTTGCTTGTGGAAAAAAATGAAGCACCAGAAAATTAACAAAAAGTTAAGCTCAGAGGTGTAAAGTCTAAAATCTGTTTAGTTCCATGAATTTCAATTACCGGTACTTCAACCATTCATCACCACTTTTATTACTGTGGGTAACCCTCTCAAGCATTAGGCTTTCCAGCATTAGTCTACACCAGTACCGGTACACTGTCTTGGCCTCTCTATTTATGGAATAGTATAGCATAGTATGGCAGAGTATGGCATAGTATGGAATAGTATGGCATATAGTAAATGTGCATAGTACTCCAAATGTGCTGAATCCCATACAAGCCATATGCTTCAGAGCTTCAAACGGCCCTTTCGTCCCAAGGCCCGTTTGTTGCAGAGACCAAAACATGCTGAGACCCAGATCCCCTATTGCCCCAAATGGTCCTAGATCCACATTTATGCATAGGTTATGCCCCAGTGCCCTAAATTAACATCCTATTCCTATAGGGCCTGTTTATCGGTATTGCTTCAATCGTCCTGTCCTGAGATCCTTTTGCCCTAAATTAGGCCTGAGGCACATTTACCCTGAGGGCTATTCACCCCAAATTTAACTCTTTATATGGGCCCCTACACTCTAGTGCCCCAAACATCCTATCGCTATTTCTGCCAAGTACCTTACTTAGGCTACTATTTCATACTACCAGTATGCCATACTATTCCATGCTATTCCATACTATTCCATAGAGAACACTCCAATTATGGTTCTCTATTTATGGAATAGTATGGCATACTATTCCATAATTAAAAAAACCGCACTGTCTCAGGTTGCAACCCAGAACTGCAGAACCATTTTGATCAGTTTTGATAAAAAAAGATGTGAATTGAAAGTAAAAATATTATGGAGTTGAAGAACCAAACCGAAAAATTCACTCATATTTATCGTAAATAATACCAGTATGGTACCTGGTAATTATCATTCTGTACTCTATCGTACCATAAGCAGTGGTGTAAAGTAACGAAATACTTTTACTTGAGTAGTTTTTTTCGATAACGAGTACTTTTTTGAGTAGTTTTTTTTTGGCTACTTTTACGTTTACTTAAGTACTTTTTGTATAAAGTAACTCTACTTGGGTAGTTTTTATTTTAGAAAAGTACAAGTAGTTTACTATTGTGGCATTTGAGTTACAGTCTCGCCTTGAAATCCCTCGTTGCGCGTAAAATCTGTATTTACACTCCAATTCTCCATTATTCAACTCCATAACACTCGGTCTCGTCATCGCCATGGAAACTTCACTCCATGCAATTAGAATTACGCTGTCGCCTTTGATACTAAATGTCATGCAGGGAAGCTACAAATACCAATTCTTAAGTCATTGGTTTAACCCAAATCTGAGTCGAACCCCGAGTCTACCGTTCCAGAAGCAGACGCTCTAGCCAATCGACCATCTGGGCGGTAATAATTTCTTTCGGTTTACCATTTTGCCACCTTCAAAGCAAGTCCATCATCGCCGCATCGGCAAGTGTTTAGTTGACACTTTAACGTTTGAAAACGCTATACGAGTACTTTTACTTGAGTAGATTTTAAATGACTACTTTTTTACTTTTACTTAAGTGCTTTTTTTGGTCAATACTTTCTACTTTACTTCGAGTAGTTTTGCCGTCAGTAACAATACTCTTACTTAAGTACAGTTTCAAAATACTTTTTACACCACTGACCATAAGTAATTAAGCCAGCAATAAGCTGATAAGCAGGACCAAAGAAAAAGTTGTAGGCTATCAACCAAATTTATGTTCAATAATATCGAATTTCTGACGTTATAATACCACATCAAAAACTGCCAGTTTTTTATTTACACCGGTAATCCTGATTCTTAGCCTAACCTTGACCCATAATGCCAGCAGATGCCAGATTCTCTCAAGTCATTTTATGGAAATTTATTTGGTTTCGCGCGAAAAACGCAATCTGGCAAAATGCATGGGAACAAGCGGATTTTTTTGTCATTAATTTGTCCTTATCCTTGATGTAGCACACTGGTTCCATCTTTCATTGCATTGCGGAATTCAATTAATTTTACTAATCTAACTTTCGCTGGCAATAATGCAGAAAACCCAGCCTAGCAACGTTTTTCTAGTAGCGTCAATGCCATAAGTACAAACGGTATTATTTATTGCTTGGTTTGTCGCAAATCGCGAGAAACTTAATAAATATGAGGAACATTTCCACTTACATCATGCTGCAGAGGCCCACTATGGTGGCCCATGAGTGCCATCTAGTTTTTTTGCTTTATTTATTATATTTTGATTTTGATTTCATTTTCATTTTCATTTCGTTTTCATTTTGATTTTGATTTCGTTTTCATTTTCATTTCATTTTCATTTTGATTTCATTTTCATTTTGTTTTCATTTTCATTTCGTTTTCATTTTGATTTCATTTTCATTTTCATTTCATTTTGATTTCATTTTTATTTTCATTTCGTTTTCATTTTGATTTCATTTTCATTTTCATTTCGTTTTCATTTTGATTTTGATTTCATTTTCATTTTCATTTCGTTTTCATTTTGATTTCATTTTCATTTCGTTTTCGTTTTCATTTTGATTTCGTTTTCATTTTGATTTCATTTTCATTTCGTTTTCATTTTGATTTCATTTTCATTTCATTTTCATTTCGTTTTCATTTTCATTTCGTTTTCATTTTCATTTCGTTTTCATTTTCATTTCGTTTTCATTTTCATTTCGTTTTCGTTTTCATTTTGATTTCATTTTGATTTCATTTTGATTTCGTTTTCATTTTGATTTCGTTTTCATTTTGATTTCGTTTTCATTTTGATTTCATTTTCATTTTCATTTCGTTTTCATTTTGATTTTGATTTCATTTTCATTTTGATTTCATTTTCATTTCAAAAACGAATTGAAAATGAAAAGGACGTAGTGGCCCATTAGTGCCAAACCCATGAAACAAACAAACGACTTGGCCCAAATGTGCCATTTCGCTTCTTACGTCACAATTGCCTTGCTATATTGCGGCTGACAAGAAAGGCACTTTGACTGAAAAAAATTATCTCAAAGCGTTTAATCCGCATCTCTGCACATGCACAAATTAGGGCAGTAGGCAAAGTTCTGCTTCTTATCATCAAGTCGTGTAAACCAGACAATCTCGCGCTACCCTACCGCCTTCGCACTAGTTTTATGACATAACAATACCCTAATTTTTTGAAACAGTGCTAACTAACACTTAAACTCAGTAAGAAACGGCGGGCCGCTTTTTTGTAATAGCCAGTTGATATGTCTCGGGCCCGACGATTTCACATGGCGGACCGTCGGTTGCCGACCCTTGGTTTAAATCTTAAAAACTCGAAACTCTACGTGCTGAAGCACTGAAAATAAAAACTATGATGTGAGCAAAGTTATGGGCCTTCCAATCCAGCTTTACAGAACTTGGCCATTTGACGCCGATTCAGTAGTATGAAGCGATAAAATGTAACTGGTTAACTGAAATATATCTATCGGTATTAATTTTGTCAGACATCCATATTTTTGAGTTGAAGCTGCTGTAACGCAAAATTTACTGTTTGTATTGAAGGTCATGAAGTTAGTTGCGAAGTACTGAAAGAGCTTGCTGAAGTCAGCAGCGTGTTGCATGTTGAAGATGATTATTTGAATGGACAGACGAGAGCTGAATTTGAAGCAATCATTAACCGAGAAATGTGTTTGAGTGAATGTGTCGGTGCTTACACATACCTGAAAAACATCTTGAGCGCAAGACATTGATTCAACGGTTTTTAAGGTTTTGTCGCTTTTGAGGTCGTCATTAGATTAAGCGTTAAAGTTTTGCCGCTGAATGCTTTTGGGAACAATAGTCATTATTTTAGCAAAAAGGTAAGGTAGGGTGCTTTTTTTTAAACGAACGCCACATTACTGAAGGGTGTTTCAGTTTTTCGCCATTTTCTACTTTAATATAACGAGTGCAAATTTTTTGTTGTGGTTTTAGGCGCTGAAGTTAGTAGTCAAGAGTTGTGTTTCTCTGAAATAATGTTATAAGGTGCCCGTGGGGTGTGGGCTAATAAAAGTTGCTGCCAAGGCATTACTGAATCTTCGAGTTAGGGTAATGACTCGCAGTATTACGCCAAAGCATGTAACAAATTTGGTGGGGCCCATATCCGAGGTTTTGCGCCTGAATAACACAGCCTCAAAATAAATAATTTGTAACTAATTCAACACCTACTTGCCCAAGGCGAATATGATCAAGTGCTGTGGCAACTCGTAGCTGCACATTAAATAGATACCGCTTTTAGGAAGCAGATGCTTTTACATCATATTTAGGAGTGGAATTAAGAAAATGCTAAAGCTTTCCAAACCTCGCCGGGACAGCTTACAGTGCTCCCCCAGAGCCCTGGCTGCAGTGAGGAACAAAAGCTTCTCTAACCAGCTGTTACTAAATGAGGACTTAAGATGTCGATGAGGCTTTAGAACTGATAAATATTCTACTGAAGAAAGTTTGGGGTATATCGCCGCATTGGCCCCAACTAGTGTTGTTTTAATTCGAGCACCTTAAATTTGTTTGGGTCGCAGTCACGATTGCAGATGGGTTTTTCAAGCAAATTCGAGTCGCCGTAGAAGAGATTGAAAAACGCTGGCGTAATGATACTTTTGTGGAAAAAAAATTTCTTGTAAAGATACACGACACGAGGTTTGGCGAATTAAAGATACAAATACGAGGTTTGGCGATCCAAAAAACTAAATGTTAAAATACAGTATATACCATTAACTGTAATTCAAAACACTGCATTTAAAAAAATAATATAGGCTAATTGGCAATTCTGTCAGTTGTTTCTTTGTAAAAAGACCGGTAATTTATTAAGTAAAAACAAGGTTAAATAAAGTTATTTTTTTATTTCTGTCAATAATCTTAACGCCTCGAATCAGTAACATTATTTATTACTTCTTAGTTACCGACACCTCAACCGCCCAGGTGCCCAAGTGGATAGAGCTCTAGAGGGGTAGGCTCGGCGTTCGATTCCAAGTCGGGTCAAACCAATGATCTAAAAATTAGTAGCTTCCCTGCCTCACCTTCAGCATCAAAGGGATAACGTGGAGAGCAAACCGGCAAGTTTTGTGTTGTTGCGCCGTTGGAAAGGGCATTTAGCGTGATTCTCCATAGACAGAAAGTGGGGTCATGCAGTCTACCTGTCGTGGTGGTCCAGTGTGACAAAAGACTTGCAAAAAGAGTTTCAGTTTATTCATTTTGCCGAGGAACCGCTAAGTGCCTTTCCCGCTAAGTGCCTGAATCCCGCTAAGTGCCTTTCCTGCGACACAACAAGTAAACTTGCCGGCTTGTTCTCCAAACAATCCCTTTAATGCTGAACGCCAAGCAGGGAAGCTGTGAATACCAATTTTTAAGTAATTGGTTTGACCCGACGGGGAATCGAACCCCTGCTAGACATATTGGTTCTAGTATTTAGTTTTACATACTAAACGAAAGCTATGGTTCGCTAACAGTGGCCCAGCGGGTAATGTATACCACCTGGCATTACTTCGAAATGCTACCCAATGCAAGTGACGGCCGATAAATACATCAGGCTACCGGTACCGTACCTACCACTGACAGCTTTAGTCTAACTACAGTCCAGCCATGCCCTACCAGTACATCTCTGTCATCTCGTACATGAAATTCAGGCCGCAGTCGCCGGGCTGATTACCGGTACCATACAAAAACTACCGGTACCAGTAGGCTACCTAACCAAATTACCTATGCCTTAACTACACTTGTACCATACATTATTGCTGTTAGCCTACTGCCTCGTTAACCAGTTAACAGTTAATTATAGGGACTTTCTTGTCAGCCGCAATATAGCAAGGCAATTGTGACGTAAGAAGCGAAATGGCACATTTGGGCCAAGTCGTTTGTTTGTTTCATGGGTTTGGCACTAATGGGCCACTACGTCCTTTTCATTTTCAATTCGTTTTTGAAATGAAAATGAAATCAAAATGAAAATGAAATCAAAATGAAAACGAAATGAAAATGAAATCAAAATGAAAACGAAATTAAAATGAAAATGAAATCAAAATCAAAATGAAAACGAAATCAAAATCAAAATGAAATCAAAATCAAAATGAAATCAAAATGAAAACGAAATCAAAATGAAATCAAAATGAAAATAAAATCAAAATCAAAATGAAAACGAAATGAAAATGAAAATGAAATCAAAATGAAAATGAAATCAAAATGAAAATGAAATCAAAATCAAAATAAAAACGAAATGAAAATGAAATCAAAATGAAAACGAAATCAAAATCAAAATGAAAACGAAATGAAAATGAAAACGAAATGAAAATGAAATCAAAATGAAAACGAAATGAAAATGAAAATGAAATCAAAATGAAAACGAAATCAAAATGAAAACGAAATGAAAATGAAATCAAAATGAAAACGAAATCAAAATCAAAATGAAAACGAAATGAAAATGAAATGAAAATGAAATCAAAATGAAAACGAAATCAAAATCAAAATGAAAACGAAATGAAAATGAAATCAAAATATAATAAATAAAGAAAAAAACTAGATGGCACTCATGGGCCACCATAGCCCACTCAATTAACACAGCTTGGCGCAGGTTTAATATGTGATCTACCGAAATTTAGGTTGGACAAGAGTGATAGAGAAAAACAGCTTGGGTGTTCGAGAAGCAGAGGAAAAACCTGTCAATTAAATTTGCACTAGGTTAGATCATTTCAAACAAATATTTTACTTCGCTCAGTATGTAATTATATTAATATTAAGACGTTCTTCATTCAGAATTTATTCATGCGTCACGCATAGGCCCACATATTGGGCAGAGGCAATTGATTGACTTTAATTTTGCCAAGCCTCCTTCTACACGGTAATCAGTAAGCTTCTTTTTTGTGTTTTTAAAGTTCCCGCATTTATAACAGGCAATATCTTGATAACATATTATCCTGATACAATTTGTCATATAAAATATATGACAAATTGTATCAGGACTTTATGAACACCCTGTACTTTATTCTGAGCAGAAAAAGGAGTTTGTTGTATAAAGTACTGCATAATTTAACCCGTTAGTGTGCTTTTAGTAACGTTAGAGCTAAAAGAACGTGATAAGATAAGTTTGACTTAAATCTGAAACGGAAAAAAATGTAGTACAATTATGACAATGTTCGTTTTCAAGTGACGTCATCATTGCTTTATGACGTTATTGACCTTTGATTTTCTTGGAAAGGTAAGGTAAGAATAAAGATAATTTAAAAATGAAGTTTTAATTTTACATTAGTTGCAAAGGAATGAGTTATATACTACTATCCAAGTTTTAGGGGTAGCAGATATTACCCCTCAATTTTTTATGCTTTCTACGGGTCTGTTCGCTAAAGGATTTTTTACAGCAAGCGAACTAGCTACTGGCAAAGTTTTGAGCTCCCAAAGCACATCAAAAAATAAAGAAGAGACTCACAGATAGCTTGAGAAAACTACGTTAAAATTGGATTTAAAGTGACGTCATAACCTTTTTCTGTGACGTCATTACCCTCAGTATCTATTTTAGAACATTCATGTATTGCTTAAGGCAAATACAGTACCAAGTTTGACGCCTCTATCTGCTCTTTGAACATACTTTTCTACAAAACCATGCTAAAAATTTGGAACCCAAGTTAAAAACCAGAGCTAGTCATCCGCCAGCCCTTCTGTTCAAGACGTCTATGGCTTAATTATAACGAGTAATAGCCAATAAACACCAGAAATGTTAAATTTTCGAACCCTATTGTAACGAATTATCAACTTTCAATACGTAAAACGAAGTTGATTTTTGTAACGTTGCGATTTGAACATGTAACATCTCTCATGTTTATTGGCTATTACATGCTATAATGGAGTTAACAATGCTACCAAATATTAAAAAAAAAACAAATCGTTTACAGGATCCTAAAAGTAGGATTACCCTGCTGGTCGTCCTTTCTTTAGGACGCACTTCGTTTTTCGTATTTAAAATTGATTTTTGTCGCATTGCGGTTAGAAAATTTATCATTTCTGGTGTTTATTGGCTATTATACAGTACCAAGTTATAATAGAGTTAACGCAGCTTAAATATGGTGGAAAAAGCAAACCGTTAAACGATTGCTGTAAGATAGATAGATATTGGTTTTAGTCGTCACCAGTTACACCAATTTTTAACATAGCCTAAAGCTGATTGGTCGATGGATTACAGGACCAGTATCTGTTTTTATGCTTGCATGGTAACATGCTTGAATATAGCACCATAATAGCACTGAATCAAGTCACGAGATAAACCTACCTGTGCCGAGAATTTACCACATAGCGCTCCTTAGGGCTGAAAAAAAAGTTACTGGCAGTCCCAAACATGCGTTGATACCGGTAAGCAACTTTAAATTTTGTAAGCAACTGAAAGTCAGCAACATGACCTAGCGGTACCGCGCTCAGGTGGCAAATCCTACGTGACGGGTTCGATTCACGGCTGGAGCCGATCGCATTTGACATAAGTGGTGATAATTCGCATTTGACATAACTCAAAAACCGCTAGCTCACTTCGCAATCTCCCTCAATTGCTGTTGAATTTTCAGTTCAATATAATTTGCGAACAACCTCAGTTATTTATTACTTTAAAAATTTCCGATTGGTTGCTTAGAAAGGCTTTGAATTGAAACGTCATTTAATGTTTTTCAAGACAAATATTACACCGCATTCTTAAGCTCATCACCAAGACAAGTTCAGCTTCGCATATGGCAAAGAAACTCCATATGCTACTGACAGGAGAGACCACGTGAAGGTACTTGTCACCTCTCCCCCCTAACTAACAAATCTTCCGTGACCCCACTAGCTGCTCTGCTCTAACACACCGCAAAACAAGCATGCAAACACCCACACACACAAAATTTTGTTGCTGAAGGCAACAGTTCGAACAGTGCCTTGCTTGAAATTTGTCAATGAAAATTTTCACGAAAAGCTATGACTCATCAAACAAAAACAACTGATACCTTCCAAATGAAACTTGAAGGTTCCAATTTTTAGTGTTTTTTTTTTTTTTTTTTGTAGTACGCATTATGGTTAAATTGTTTCTTAATTTTTATACTGTAATTTCAAGTTTCAAAGTTTTAAATTAATTTTTTGAGAGTTAATATTTTCAGTTTTTTAATATGTATTTTTAAGTGTTTGATTTTTTAAAGTAAATAAAAACAGCTCAGATGGCCGAGTGGTAAGAGCGTCCGTCTAGGGAGCTGTAGACTGGGTTTGATTCCACGTCGTGTCAAACCAATGACTATAAAATTGGTATTCACAGCTTTTCTGCTTAATTGACCCTCAGCATTAAAGGAACAGTGTGGAGATCAAGCCGGCAAGTTTACTTGTTGTGCCGTTGGGAAAGACACTTAGTGGAATTCCCCCATCTTGGTGTCGTACACAGATGGCTGGCAACTTCTAAGCGAGCTCGTATAGCGCATTGATCGCTTGCTCGTGATAGGAGAATAAATATGCAACTAACTAAATCATCAAAAAAATCAGTTTAAATTTTTTATCAAAAAATTTTAGATTTGATAAAACTAGTTTCATTTTTTAAAGAAGTTTTAAGTACTGCGGCACATACAGAATTATTGTCGTTTTCTCTTCGAGCTTTTTTATGAAAGATTTGCCAACAAAAACGAGTGAGACGCATACAGATGGTCTCCGAATCGTAAGCCCAGCCAGGGTTTTCTGGCCAGATTCGGGCTTAGTTTGAAAATATTTGGGGCATAATTTGAGCCCAGAACAAAGAGTATAGATATACTGTAGCGGTAGGAGTTGTCATTTTTTTATATACTGTAGAGGCAACTGAGCTAGCGAACTCACGAAAAAAAAAAATTTGAGTTTATGATAACATTATATAACTTTATTCTAGTTCCTATTAAAGAACATAAGCCTGTTTTCCTCTTGAGCGCTCAAGCATTGATCGACCAAAATTATGAGGCGTATTGTGTTTTCCGAAAAATACCTGCAATCTTCTTCCACGATGCAAACCCACACCCAAGACGACTTACTTGGGCAGGCCGAACCCGAAATGGCACTGGATTCTGATTTTGATGGGTGTCTCCGCTGTGCATAAAAAATCAAAAAGTTTTTAACAACCTTCAATTCGCACCGGAAAGATGACTATGGCCTCTAGCGGTGACGCGCAAAAGTTACAGATGCAGTGAATTTGAGTTCGATTCATGGCTGCGAGCAAATCGCACTCGACTCGGGTGACTGCTATCACCTTAGCATCCTCAGTTGCGATGTTGCATTTTCAATCGGAAATAACATTAGTCAGTTTGCTTGTTAAAGAATCAAATACGAAAAAAGTCAAATCTTCATTTAACACGCGGCATTACGCCTAAGCGCGTAACGAGTGGATATCTCGCGACTTATCGCCTGGGCGACACAGCTTCAAAGAAACGTCGCAACGGTGGCGAGCCGTTGATGACGCTGTGCCGATTTGGCCCGTCCGGGAATCGAGTCCCAGACCTGCCTCACCGAAAATGTGCGTTTAATAACTGAGCTTACCAGCTGCTTAGAGCTTACCACCTCCAGGTCGATATGAAATAAATCAATGAAAAAAAATTATAGAAAATAAAAATACCTGTGAAGACTTAGTATTTTAAGCCCAGAAACCACACATCCTTCCGAAATTGCGACTGGAACAAAGCGATTGACGTTGAGACATTTTTTTGTGGCGCAAACCTGACGTATTTTGAGGTAGAATAAATACTTCTGGTTTCCCCAGCAGAGAATCGTGAGCGTCGTTGAAAATATTCTTCACTCAATTGATTGCTTCTAACGTATTGAAGTGATTGGTGCAGGACACGGCTTAGTGATGCATCAGCTGATTGGTTGAAGGTTGTTGATCCAAGCAACTCGTACGATTAGATCCAATTATTTCTTGACTTCTGTCAAAAGCATAACTTTGCACATCTTCAGTTGCACAGCTCAAAAGTTGTCGAGAGATTTGACACCTTGTAGGACACAATTGAGTGACGTCTATCCTTTGAACTACGTGAAGTGGTGGTTCATCATGAGGAGTGTTGTAGCAGCTTGTAACGGAGCACATCCTGCAAACCTCTCGGGGATGGCGTCTGGAACTCTCGACACCGCCAAGCGGTGAACCTCGGTAGCGTTAGATAGGACTCTCCAGTGGTCCCCGCCGGGGAGGTTCACCTGCCGGTCTCCAACACGGCTGGGGCCGGAAATCCCGGAGTGGGATGTTGCGAGGTTTGCAGGCAGCCCATTACATCCTTCTGCTATTCGGGCACAAAAGTTTTATATTTTAGCAAAAGTAGGCCAATAACTTAAACCTCTGAAACAAATTCTGGGAACACAAAAACACTGCTCGGGCAAGGCCCGGCTCTTGGAGGTTAGTTAGCTGCAAACAGAGCTGCAAACTTGAACTCGATCTTTTTGCCGAACTCGAAAAAAGTCTGAGCTGAGAACTCGAACTCGCAAATATTCTGGGCTGTAAACTTGAAAATGTTTTACTCAATAATCACTTGTTTTTACTCAAGCAACTTGCGCCATGCTCAAGATAATAACTTTTTTTCTTAACTCGAAGGAACTTGATGAATTTTCGCTGGACTTGAACTTGCAAAAATGAAAATGCTGAACTCGAACTTGCACTGGATCTTTTTGCCAAACTCGAACTTGAACTCGAAAAAAGTTTTGAGCTGAGAACTCGAACTTTAACTCGAACTTAAACTCGAACTCGCAAACATTCTGGGCTGAGAACTTGAATTTGAACTCGAAAATGTTTTACCTAATAATCACTTGTTTTTACTCAAACAACTTGCGCCATGCTCAAGATAATAGCTTTTTTTCTTAACTCGAACGAACTTGATAAATTTTCGCTGCACTCGAACTTGAACTTGCAAAAATGAAAATGCTGAACTCGAACTTGAACTGGATCTTTTTGCCAAACTCGAACTTGAACTCGAAAAAGTCTGAGCTGAGAACTCAAACTTAAACTCGAACTCGTAAATATTCTGGGCTGAGAACTTAAACTCGAACACGTAAATATTCTGGGCTGAGAACTTAAACTTAAACTCGAACTCGCAAATATTCAGGGCTAAGAACTTAAACTCGAAAAACTCGACTTTTTTGCCTAACTTAAAATCAAAAAAAGTCTAAGCTGAGAACTCGAACTCGTAAATACTCTGGGCTAAGAACTTAAAACTAAAAAAACTCGATTTTTTTGCCGAACTTACAACTCAAATACAGTCTGAGCTGAGAACTCGAACTCGCAAACATTCTGGGCTGAGAACTTGAATTTGAACTCGAAAATGTTTTACCTAATAATCACTTGTTTCTACTCAAACAACTTGCGCCATGCTCAAGATAATAACTTTTTTTCTTAACTCGAACGAACTTGATAAATTTTCGCTGGACTCGAACTTGAACTTGCAAAAATGAAAATGCTGAACTCAAACTTGAACTTGCAAAAATGAAAATGTTGAACTCAAACTTGATCTTTTTGCCAAACTTGAACTTGAACTCGAAAAAGTCTGAGCTGAGAACTCGAACTTAAACTCGAACTCGTAAATATTCTGGGCTGAGAACTTAAACTTAAACTCGTAAATACTCTGAGCTGAGAACTTAAACTCGAACACGTAAATATTCTGGGCTGAGAACTTAAACTTAAACTCGAACTCGCAAATATTCAGGGCTAAGAACTTAAACTCGAAAAACTCGATTTTTTTGCCTAACTTAAACTCAAAAAAAGTCTGAGCTGAGAACTTGAACTCGTAAATATTTTGGGCTAAGAACTCAAACTTAAACTCGAACTCGTAAATACTACGGGCTAAGAACTTAAACTCAAAAAAACTCGATTTTTTTGCCGAACTTAAACTCAAAAAAAGTCTGAGCTGAGAACTTAAACTCGAACACGAAAAAGTCTGAGCTGAGAACTCAAACTTAAACTCGAACTCGTAAATACTCCGGGCTAAAAACTTAAACTCAAAAAAACTCGATTTTTCGGCCGAACTTACAACTCAAATACAGTCTGAGCTGAGAACTCGAACTTAAACTCGAACTCGCAAACATTCTGGGCTGAGAACTTGAATTTGAACTCGAAAATGTTTTACCTAATAATCACTTGTTTACTCAAACAACTTGCGCCATGCTTAACATAAAACTTTTTTTCTTAACTCGAAAGAACTAGATAAATTTTTCTGGACTCAACCTTAAACTCGATAAAAATATCGATCGAGTTCGCGGCTCTGTGACATTCACAAAACAAACTAAGTAGGAAGTAAAGGAAAAAGTTGCGCAAGAAAAAAATTTAAGCCCATGCCTCGTCTTTCATGAAAAAATACTGTATCTCAAAGCGGTAGACAGGGGTGCTATAACTCTGCCGAGTAAGCACAGTGCGGTCAGCAAGGTGGGTTGCCTTGCCGCTAAGTCGAGAGTACAGCGCAAACTGGTCAGGTCAAATCCGACCTAATAATGCAATAAAAATACCGTTACGCAAAATTAAGTAAAATTCTTTCAGCGTTTTGTTAAAATTGGACTTTCGTTTATTGCCACATTAGAAAATTATCTTAACATTGTTTCCACGAAATATACTGTAACACACGGATGAGCTCGCACTGCAGCTTCGATCGCTTCTACCTTGGCTCACAGAATTGAATGAAAAAGTCTCGTATTTCTTATTGTTGACTTCCACGATGAGCATAGCTTACTCAAACTTCGTTTTCAAGCCAGGTTAAATCGATAACTCAAAAACTGTCATTCACATTTGTGCGCATCATGTACTTGGGTATAACTGTGCGGAGATAAAGTCGGCGAAGTTCACGTACTGTTTGGAAAGAGCACTTAACGAAACTTTCCATCTCATAGTGGCAGGCGGGTAGTCAGGCCATCGGCGTGCTCGAGCGCCTCAATCGCTTTCTCGCTGAAAGTGAAAATAACTAACTTGGTCTTGTAAACAATGCTCCCAGCAATGACTCCACATCATTGTACGTTCGTCTAGGTTCATAGCTATGCGGGGCTTATGCGTCAACGTGCGGAGTAAGATGGGTACCGTACATTGCTGACACGCTTCAGTGCATCATTAGAACATAAAAAGAACGAGACGCAATGTTGGATAGTAGATCTAATAATATGACAAGAACGGAAACGTTTTTGAAGCAATTGTGTTGCTTTTTAATTGTCAAGATTTTAAAACATAATAATACATATCCAGTTTTAAACGCTTACGTCTAATCCTTTAAGTTCAAGTGTTTTAAATTTTTGATTTTTAAATTTTTAAAATTTAAGTTTGATTTTTTTAATTTAAATTTTTGAATTTTTAAGTTTCAGGTTAAATTTTAAGTTTTTTAAAATTTAAGTTGTTAATTTTTTAGGTTTAAATTTTAGGTTTGAAATTTTAAAGTTTAAATTTTTGGAATGTTCAAGAATAAGTTTCAAGTTTTCAAAATTTAAGTTGTTAATTTTAAAGTTTAAATTTTAAGTTTTAAAATTTTTAAATTTAAGTTCTCTAAGTTTAAATTTTTAAGTTCAATTTCAAGTTAAAATTTTTGAGCTGGAAAGTCAAGTTAAAATTTTTAAGTTGAAAAAACTTAAAATTGAAAAAAATTAAACTTTCATCATTGTATTTTGATTCAAAATTTGGTTTGAGTGTAAAAAATAAGTTTCGCTGTGAGCCTTGGAGCAGGCAAACAGAAAAAAGTTGTTACTTTCAAAAATGTTTCCGTTTTTTTCTTATCATTAAATCTGCTGTTTTTCTCATTGCACCTTGTTCTTTTTTATGCTCTAATGATGCGCTGAAACGTGACAGTAATTGCGGTACCTATGTTGCTTCTTCGCGCTTCGACGGATAAGTTCCATACTTACGAACACAGAAGAAAATTACAACGATGTAGAGACACTGGTAGCATTGTTTTCGAGACCAAGTTCTCTTCACTTTCAGCCAGAAAGCAACCGAGACGTTCTAACAAGCACGCAAATGGGCCGTCAACATGTCTATCACTCTACGATGGGGGAGTCTGGTTAAGTGCCCTTTCCAAACAGCACAGTACGTGAACTTGTCTACTCATTCTCCGCACAGTCTCCTGAAGAACGTCATGCACAGAAGCTGCGAATACTAATATTTGAGTGACCGAACTAGCAGGACTTGAACACGAAAAACAAAAACGTCTGAACTCGAACTCAGCTTTGAAACAGTGCATTGAGTTTTGAACATGCTTAAACTCAGAAAAATTTTTGTAGCGTTAATAACCTCCAGAAAAACTGCCTTTAGCAAGAATTCAATCAAAATTACTCGACTAGAATTTGAACTTCGAAAATTAAAAAAAAAAAAACAAGAACTCAAACTTACAAAATTTTAGTTGACTTCTCCGTGTGTTACCATATACTCCGAAAGAGCGTAAGGCTAGATCTCCTCCTGCAGTTAGCAGTCCCCATTAACACACCAATATACGAACAACTGAACAAAGAGAATGAATGCTGGCAGCTCTGTGCTTACTCGACAAACGTTACATTTTCATCCTTCGAAAGTAAAGGTGGCGCGACTACCATTCAAAGATGACAAAACCCGTTAAGTGTCTTTCCCATCGACATAAGAAACTTTCTCTAGCGTTAAAATCAGTAAATACAGTATTATCAGCTTTTAGCAGAGCTGCGAACTCGTTGAACACTGGTCTTTTTTGCCGAATTCCAACTTGAACTCGAATTTAGCAAAAATCCTTGTACTCGTTCTCGAAAAAAGTTGAGTTTTGAACTCATCTCAACTTGGAAAAAATACTTAAACTCTGCGTAAACTCGGTAAAAAATACTGAACTCGAAAAATCAAACATGAAGTGCTGGAACTCAAACTCGTCTCATCTGAGCATAAAATGCTGAGCTCGAGGCTTACCTCGAAAAATCAAACATGAAGTGCTGGAACTCAAACTCGTCTCATTTGAGCATAAAATGCTGAGCTCGAGGCTTAACTCGAAAAATCAAACATGAAGTGCCTGAACTCAAACTCGTCTGATCTGAGCATAAAATGCTGAGCTCGAGCTTACCTCGAAAAATCAAACATGAAGTGTTGGAACTCAAACTCGTCTGATCTGAGCATAAAATGCTGAGCTCGAGCTTACCTCGAAAAATCAAACATGAAGTGCCTGAACTCAAACTCGTCTCATCTGAGCATAAAATGCTGAGTTCGAGCTTAACTCGAAAAATCAAACATGAAGTGCTGGAACTCAAACTCGTCTGATCTGAGCATAAAATGCTGAGCTCGAGCTTACCTCGAAAAATCAAACATGAAGTGCTGGAACTCAAACTCGTCTCATCTGAGCATAAAATGCTGAGCTCGAGCTTAACTCGAAAAATCAAACATGAAGTGCTGGAACTCAAACTCGTCTCATCTGAGCATAAAATGCTGAGCTCGAGCTTAACTCGAAAAATCAAACATGAAGTGCTGGAACTCAAACTTGTCTCATCTGAGCATAAAATGCTGAGCTCGAGCTTAACTCGAAAAATCAAACATAAAGTGCTGGAACTCAAACTTGTCTGATCTGAGCATAAAATGCTGAGCTCGAGCTTAACTCGAAAAATCAAACATGAAGTGCTGGAACTCAAACTCGTCTGATCTGAGCATAAAATGCTGAGCTCGAGCTTAACTCGAAAAATCAAACATAAAGTGCTGAAATTCAAACTTGTCTGATCTGAGCATAAAATGCTGAACTCGAGCTTACCTCGAAAAATCAAACATGAAGTGCCTGAACTCAAACTCGTCTGATCTGAGCATAAAATGCTGAGCTCGAGCTTAACTCGAAAAATCAAACATAAAGTGCTGAAACTCAAACTCGTCTGATCTGAGCATAAAATGCTGAGCTCGAGCTTAACTCGAAAAATCAAACATAAAGTGCTGGAACTCAAACTCGTCTGATCTGAGCATAAAATGCTGAGCTCGAGCTTACCTCGAAAAATCAAACATGAAGTGCTGGAACTCAAACTCGTCTGATCTGAGCATAAAATGCTGAGCTCGAGCTTAACTCGAAAAATCAAACATAAAGTGCTGAAACTCAAACTCGTCTGATCTGAGCATAAAATGCTGAGCTCGAGCTTAACTCGAAAAATCAAACATAAAGTGCTGAAACTCAAACTCGTCTGATCTGAGCATAAAATGCTGAGCTCGAGCTTAACTCGAAAAATCAAACATGAAGTGCTGGAACTCAAACTCGTCTGATCTGAGCATAAAATGCTGAGCTCGAGCTTAACTCGAAAAATCAAACATGAAGTGCTAAAACTCAAACTCGTCTGATCTGAGCATAAAATGCTGAGCTCGAGCTTAACTCGAAAAATCAAACATGAAGTGCTAAAACTCAAACTCGTCTGATCTGAGCATAAAATGTTGAGCTCGAGCTTACCTCGAAAAATCAAACATGAAGTGCTGGAACTCAAACTCGTCTCATCTGAGCATAAAATGCTGAGCTCGAGCTTAACTCGAAAAATCAAACATGAAGTGCTGGAACTCAAACTTGTCTGATCTGAGCATAAAATGCTGAGCTCGAGCTTAACTCGAAAAATCAAACATGAAGTGCTGGAACTCAAACTTGTCTGATCTGAGCATAAAATGCTGAGCTCGAGCTTAACTCGAAAAATCAAACATGAAGTGCTGGAACTCAAACTTGTCTCATCTGAGCATAAAATGCTGAGCTCGAGGCTTAACTCGAAAAATCAAACATGAAGTGCTGGAACTCAAACTCGTCTGATCTGAGCATAAAATGCTGAACTCGAGCTTACCTCGAAAAATCAAACATGAAGTGCTTGAACTCGTCTTCCAAAGTTTTTACGAACTCGAACTTGAAGTCGATTATAAATGCTTGTGAGTACGCAGCCTTGGTTTTTAAGCTATCTCTCTATTAACTTGGCTTTTTTTTCTCTTTGTTGCAACTATTTCTAAATTTTGCAAACAGCTTTTTGAATTGCTTCTTTCCTTCAGATCTGATTTACAGTATAAACCTTCGGCTCTACCAAAATCAGCAGCTGCGCTTTGTATATCATTGCCTTTTTTGCTCTTTACCAGCTCAAATGCTGAATTTTTTTACGCAAAGCACTGTGAAAACGCGATAAGCAATCAAACGTTGGGAAGCAAAAACGCATAAAGCGCTTTTTCAATCACGAAATGAAGAAGTGCGCAAGTAGTTTCTGCAGCGCCATGGCCTAGTGGTTGACAGCGTTCGTTCGCCTTGGAAGCCGGTAGATTGGGTTCTATTCTTAGACGGGTCAAACCAAAGCTTTGAAAACTGGTATCTGCAGTTGCCCTTGCTTTACGCTCAGCATAAAGGGGAGGTTCGGTGCCAACAAACAAAAACTTACATGAAAGAATTTTTTACACTGAATTCTATTGTCAATATTGCCGAACTGAAACAGGTTTTGTTAAACGCCTATTAGGCTATTTAAAATATACCGATAGGTAACGCTACACAACGATAACGTCATTGAAGGGCAAGCTGCAGCACGCATAGGTAGGTTGTAGAACTTGTCTCAACTGCCTTTTTGGTCAAAGGAAACAAACACATTACGGTACTTATGGAAGGTAAACAAAGGGATGGATTTTTGTTTGAACCATTACATGTTCAGTAGCAATTCCTTTCTCAATATCTTTGTGAGTCTCAGTGGTGTAAAGTAACGAAATACTTTTACTTGAGTAGATAGATTACTTGCGCAAATTTCTTCGGTAACGAGTACTTTTTTGAGTATTTTTTTGGGCTACTTTTACGTTTACTTAAGTACTTTTAGAATAAAGTAACTTTACTTAGGTAGCTTTTATCTTAGACAAAAAGTAGAGCTTAAGTCACTAGTTTTACTTAGAAATCCCTCGATGCTCCTGAAATCTTCAAATCAAATCTTCATTATACTCGCCGTATTACGCCGAAGCGTGTAACGAGTTGCGGGATCCATCTCCCCGGCTTAGCGCCTGGGCTACACAGCTCCGAAGAATCGTCGCAACGGTGGTGAGTCGTTGACGACACTGTGTCGATTTGACCGGCCCGGAAATCGAACCCCAGCACCGATAGCGTGCGCTTAGCAACTGAGCTAACGGCCGGTTCCACCTGAAATCTTATACTCTATAATTTACACTGTGTGGTTATTTCTCTGCTAATGTCTATTTCTCTTCTCTGCTAACACAGTACAGCCCATCCTACATTATGAACCAAATTATCTATCCCAGTCCAAAATCACTGCTGCACTGCATAGCTGCAATCCAAAAACACAACGAGCAAGCTATGCTTGAAAATCAAATCAACAAATCACGCTTCACAAGCTACCAAGCAGTATCTCGCAATCACGCGCGCAGACGCCAAAAGTACAACGATTGCACCAAGACGATCATCAATGGAATTGATAAGTTGCAAATCTCGGGTTTGGTTCACGTTACAATTAGGATAATATATTTAATCCATAAACCTGAAGGCCCAGCAGTGAAACTATCGTATTTTTCTTTCAACCTTAATTAATTTCGAAAAAAAGCCAACTCCAATTAATTAATCATGAAATATTGAATGTGAATCCATACTACTGCAAATTGCAGTAAGGTAAGACAGTTGAGAAAATGAAGGTAATAGACTAATAGATAAGGGAGTTGAGGCCAGGGTTGGGAAAAATCGATTGTAATCGATATTCGAATGCGATATTCTTTACTTTTTGTTCATCGAATGCATTGGAACCTTTACTTTTTTGAATGAGTATCGAATATAGCCTTGTCTTTACTTTTTTCCGGCGCAATTCAATATTCCATATTCGATTCTTTTTGTCCACGTTACTTTATCTCACTTTAGTAAATTTATAATAATCGTCGGTATATCATTACCTTGTTTTTGCTGATAATTTTTTTTTTTTTTTTTTTTGTGCCAAAGAAAGAAGAAAAAAGATCTTTAATAGCAAAGTTGCTTCGCATATACTATGTCCGTCGTTTGTCTGTATAAGTTACCGCATGAATGTGAGGACATCACAAAAAATGCTTGGCGTACGCCGCTAAATTTTCAGTGTCATATCGAATATCGATTACAATATGCTTTATTCTTTACTTTTTTAAACTACCATCGAAATCGATTATTTCTTTTTTTGTTTTGGTGAACTATCGAATATCAACTATTTCTTTACTTTTTTGGGCATCGATTCCCTACGCTGGTTGAGGCAATAGCTCGGCTCGCGTATTTCAGACGCGTATGCTGTGCTGGTAAAACCATTAAAATTTTTTTTTCCATGCCAGCGACCTCATACACTGCTGAACGTTCCTTCAGCCAATACTGCTAAAAACGAATTTGAGGAGCTCAATGGTAAATGACCGCTTAAATGGTCTTGCACTGCTGGCAATTCACAAACGCATATTACTTGACTACGAAACAATCTTGAAGATTTACAGCCTGAAGTACAGCCCTAGGTTGAAATTGGTGGAAAAGGAACAGTTTTTGACAATTTCTTTGTGACAGCATTTATTGTCGATTAGTGTTAATTCATTTACTATTTCGTTTTTTAAGAATATATAATTTTTTATTTTCAGGGAGTCGAACCGAACCTGAACCGCGAAACGGTAAAAACCACTTTTTTCGGTGAACCCGAACCGAACCTGAACCGTTTAAATTTGAAATCATTGAACCTGAACCGAACCCGAACCTTTAAAATTTTATGCAAGTGAACCCGAACCGAACCCGAACCTACAATATTTTGCGTACATAAACCTAAACAGAAATCGTGTAGTAACAATGTTTGAACCTGAGCTGATTCTTAAAAAATATTAATAAAAATCAGGGAGTCGAATCGAACCCGAACCTGAACCGCGAAACGATAAAAACCGCTTTTTTTTCGGTGAACCCGAACCGAACCTGAACCGTTTAAATTTGAGATCATTGAACCTGAACCGAACCCGAACCTTTAATATTTCAAATCTGCGAACCTGAACCGAACCCGAACCTTTAAAATTTTATGCAAGTGAACCCGAATCGAACCCGAACCTATCATGTTTTGTGGACATAAACCTGAACAGAAATCGTTTAGTAACAATGTTTGAACCTGAGCTGATTCTTAAAAAATATTAATAAAAATCTCTAGACATGTGCTACGATGCGTAACATTCTTTCTGCTTACTTGGAGTTTTTTCTCGTTCTTTCGGTAACTTTGCAGTAACCTCAACTAAATCTAGTCAGGTTTTTTATTTGTTGACGTTTCGTTGGTGCTGACGACCAGCATCACCAGAACGATGAAGCACTGACCTATTCCAACCTTTGCGACATTCTTTCTGCTTCTCAAAATTGAATGAATTTTTACATTTTTATTTAACCTT
Organism: Trididemnum miniatum; assembly: GCA_964006365.1. Lineage (NCBI taxonomy): Eukaryota > Metazoa > Chordata > Ascidiacea > Aplousobranchia > Didemnidae > Trididemnum > Trididemnum miniatum. Next base: position 18,549,617 of record OZ023231.1, read on the forward strand.
AATTGATTCGGGCATGCAATCTATATTTCGTTATTTTAATGATATAAGACCCTACTTTAGTTTTTGGCCAAATTAAAGATTTTGAAGTGAACCCGAACCTGAACCGCGAACCGGTAAAAACTGTTTTTTTTTTGTTTTTTTTTTCGGTGAACCCGAACCGAACCTGAACCTTTAAAATTTGGATTTAGTGAACCTGAACCGAACCTGAGCCTTAAAAATTTGGTTTCGATGAACTCGAACCTTTAAATTTTGGCGCAACTGAACCCTAACCGAACCTGAACCCAAATTTTTTAAAAGTCTTGAACCTGAACCGGAACTGGACCGCTGAAAATAAAAATTCTTGAACCGGAACCGGAGCGATATTTCAAACGGTTCGACTCCCTATTTATTTTGAGAACAGCGCTTTTCAAACAAAATGGGTCTCGCCATGAAATTTTAGAGTCGCGAAGCGCTGCTTTTGCGAAGTTATTTTTGGTAAGCGCAGTTTATTCAGACTTGGAAAAAATCCTATCACATAATACGAGTCCCCTCATAAAACACGGAGCTAGACAATTTGACGCGGACAATTTGACGAGAACAACTTTGACGCGGCCGAAGTTAGTTTGTCAGTCGCATATTTATCCTCCTATCACGAGAAAGCGATCAATGCGCTATACGAGCTCGCTTAGAAGTTGCCGGCCATCTGTCTACCTCACCACGATGGGGGAATCCCGCTAAGTGTTTTTCCTAACGGCACAACTAGTAAACTTGCCGGCTGGTTCTCCACACAGTCCCATTACTGCTGAGCGTCAAGAAGGGAAGCTGTGAATACCAATTTTTAAAGTCATTGGTTTGACCCGACTCGGAATCAAACCTGAGTCTACAGCTCAAGAGACAGACGCTCTATACCACACGGCCATCTGAGCTGTCAATGTCATCTGAGTGACGCGAGAACGATTTGACGCGAAATATGTGAGAGTTGGGTAGGGGTACGGATAGCGGTAAGGGTCATGCAGGGAGTTAGAGAGGTTGGAAAACGGTTAAGATATTGGGGTGGAAACCCATTTTCAATTCCCCTCCACCTTCACACATTTCGCGTCAAACCGTCTGAGTCAAGTCGGCCGCGTCAATTTGTCATGTACCTCATAAAATAGGCTATACTTCTTAAAATGGCGATCGTAGAACCACAAAATTTGAGAAGCTCCATTTCAAACTTTAATTCATGATTCTTCAACGGGGACGATTTCGGCCTTCAGAAGGGCAATTGTAACAATGCTTTGAAATTTGGGGGCGATTTTACTTTTTAGGGGGGCGATTTTAGAATAGCCATTATTGTTAACAATTGATTTCTGAATAGAAACAAATTCAGATTTAGTAGCAACTGCAGCTGCAAATTAGTGGATCGGTATGTGGGGGCCTATGGTTAGACCTAGTTGGTTGGGCGAGATTGTTGAATCTTACCTGCTAATTTTTTGACCCCCTGCTTAGAGTCTTGGGGTTTTTCCTATTACTAAAAATTCGGCTATTAATGAGAGCTACAGTAGTTCTATCCACGAAATCCTTGAGCATTTTATGGATTTTAGTAGCAACATATTGATTTCTTTGATTTGATGATTTCTTCATGTTTATCCTCCTGTCACGAGAAAGCGATTGAGGTGCTATGCATAGGACGAATCCAGACTCGCTTAGGAGTTGCCCTTGTTTCCGAGTTTTCCGCTTGAATTTTGCTTCTGATTTTTTCAATTTGCTGCTTGTTAGATTCCACCGAGAACTGATAATTATCGTGAAGCATCTTATCCAAGAACGCAACAACGAGGCTTGGGTGGGAGTTGAACCATCAACCTTGCGATCATGGCCGTCGTAAAAACGACGCTCCGAACCACTCGGCCACGCTGCCGATAACTCATATTCAACGATCTTCTAGAAGTGGATCTGCGGACCTGAAGACCTTTTTTGCTCTTCACCTGTTTTCAGCGCAAAAAATGGATCTTTGTTACCTTTTTCTTGCTCTTCCCTGTTTTCATCGTGAAAAATAGTGGTTCTCCGGATGTGAAAACTTTTTTTTGCTCTTCACCTGTTTTCAGTGGAAAAAATTGCTCATCAAGGCTTTGTGGGGGCAATGTGGACTCACACTTTCCTAAAAGGGGCGATTGAGGAAAAAAATTTGTAGATCTCTGCTTTAGTAAATAAGGTGTGATCCCTCAGCAGTTATGCCATTTTATAGACAGGCCAACTTAATTGGAAAAACTGAGTAGGTTATTCTTTTCTACTGTAAGATTTTGAAATTCCATTAGGGTAATCTGTATTTTGTTGCTCACATAATGATTGCGGTGTTCGCAGCGCTGCGTGTTAAACTTACTTAAACTTGCCGTTCTAAATTAGAATATTAGAACTCACTTTCTTAAGTTTTGTTTTAAAATTGTCCCCCCCTCAAATCAATTTTCTGGCTACGCCTCTGAGTAACGGTGAGGTTTTATAGTTTTGCCAACTGTAACTAACTCAACGATGATAGCATAGAAACATTGAAACTTTTGATATCAAATTGAAATGCTACGTTTTCTTGTTTATTACTTTTTATTTCCCAGCTCAGTTGGCCGAGTGGTAAAGCATCGGCCTCGGGAGCTCTAGACTTGGATTTGATTCCAAGTCGGGTCAAACCAATGACTTTAAAATTGGTATTCACAGCTTCCGTGCTTGACGCTCAGCATTACGGGGACAATGTGAAGAACAAGCCGGCAAGTTCATTTAATGTTAGGGATGTGCCGGATACCGGATATGTATCCGGTATCCGGCACTATATGGCGCTTTTTGAGGTATCCGGTATCCGGCCGGATAGTACTTCGCTATCCGGCCGGATACCGGATATTTTCAAAGTTAAGGAAAATTGCGTGGAGTAGACTCGGTAAAAATAAAATTTACCTTTTCGATCTATGTGAAAAAATTTGGTGCAAGTTTGAAAACTTTAATTTTGTTTGGACTCTCTACAAAAAGTAGAACCGAGTCCAAACGTTAGACTGCGTTGGTTATTTTTTGCATCAAGTGGATTTAAATTTAGTTTACAAGTTTATTTTTTCGGCGCTGCGAGTTTTGTCATGAGGAAAATTACTTCAATGGTGTAGCAGTAGGCAGTAATCAATCGGCATCAAACCGAGACGGTATAATTTCGATGATTACCACCGTTGTCTCCCGAGAAGACCATGCAAATAATTTACGTTTAAAAGCCTGTCTTCTGTCCTATAACTTGCTCGTTCGTTTTTTCTTCGAAATCAAAAAAAAAAAAAACAAACGCAATGCGCAGCCGACATAGGTGCCAATTTTTTCTCGAATGCAAACGGCAAGGGGGAGAGAATTTTTATAGAAACTTTGTTTTCTAGTTTCTACGTTCCAAAAACGACGTTTCAAGGTTCCAGTAGCATTGTAATGGATGTGCTTCTGCTTTTAAATGTTGTGCGGTTTTGTAACAGTAAGTTGAAGTCTTTAATTCAACGTCCTTATTTCATCAATTGACTGTTTGTGTTAAAAGTTTGACGTAATTTACCCATCATTGCAGATTTACCGCAGGATCGATTTTTGCAGCAATTTTATGGTATTTATAAACTATTAACCTTCCTTTTTTTTTAATAGCTCTGATGATAGCGCAAAGCAAGTGAAAATTCAAATTCAAACTTGCCTTTTACCGACCGCTTAGCGTATTGGTTAAAAACATCGCTATCGGTGTGGGAGGCTCGCCTCTGTTGCGACGTTGTTGTTGTTTTTTTTCGGAGTTCGAAATTGTGTTGCACAAGCGCTGAGATCGGCTCCGCCACTCGTTACATGCTTCGGCGTAATACCGCGAGTATAATGACGATTTGAATTTTTTTGAAGTTTGCTTTCGATGGGTATCACAAATTGCTCACAAGCGCAAAAACGCAAAAATCAACATAATGAGTAGTAATTCTTAACTCGATTGCTTTACTCGTAAAATCACGCCGCTGACGCAGGCCACACGCTTGATAGTTTTCCTCTCGCTTAGCAGGGATGGCGAACCTTTTTACGTGGTGGGTCAAATATACGGTCGTAGACCGAGAAAAAAGTGGGTCACGGATGTAATGATATTGATGAGGGGCTTAAACTAGAAAAGCAAAAAATAAAATAAAAAACGGTCTTCGCGCCTTCCGATGTTCCGAATTTCGCCGAAATCTATGCGAAGAGCAAAAAATAAGGTCTTCATCTCATAAAGTCCCAGGTTTTCGCAAATAGGCTGTTGGGTGTAAACCGCAAATAAAAAGTCTTCAATGCCACAGCATAGGCGGATAAACTTTTCTGCATTACGTAAATGTTCGTCACCGTTTTTTCCTACAGTTTTCGAAACTACAAGTGGGTCACTGAAATCTGCAAGTCGGTCACTTGGTGACCCGCGGGTCAGTGGTTCGCCATCCTTGATATATAGCATGAGCGCAAAATTTCGTGACAACAATGCTAAGATTTTGCGCTGTTACATTTTGGAAGTGTTTTAGCTACCTTGCAATGTGCATGCGGTCAACTATCAATGTAATAATGAAAACACCCCGGAGGCCGGACATATGTTGTCTCCTTCGGTATTAGACCCGAGGAAGCACTGTTCCTGCTCCCGCCAATTAGACCCCTATGGTGGCTGACTGACTTGGCGTCCGATTTTCGGCGCACTCTTCACCAAAATCCGCACTTTTAACATGATTCTCACTCGAAAATAAAGCCCAGCGTTGAAAACGTGTTGATACACAAACGTAGTGTCGTGGATCGTAGTTGAATTAAAAGCGATCAATAAGATGGTCATTATATCAACTGAGCTTTTGCCGCTCGACCGCGTTGCCGATTCGGCCAACTTTGAGTAATGAAGTCCATTCTTAATCACCCAACGCTTTTGAAAGTTTCCTGTGTGTCACATGGCCTCGTGCAATAGTTTCATGGAGCCGTGGACAAAAACATCCAAATATTGATTTTGGCTTAGTGCTACTATCCGGTATCCGGCCGGATAGTGACGCACCGGATATCCGGCCCGATAGCGGATATCCGGTAAGTTGGATTTGCCGGATATGCGTTATCCGGCTATCCGGCAAATTTGCTATCCGGCACATCCCTACTTAATGTGTCTTTGGGAAAGGCACTTAGCGGGATTCCCCATCTTCATGTGGAAGACAGATGGCCGGCAACTCCTCATAAACGAGCTTGTATTGCGCATAGATCGCTGTCTCGAGATAGGAGGATAAATAGGCTATATGCAACTAGTAGTATTTAGTGGCATATTTACCCTCCTATCACTTAAACTTACTTAAACTTGCCGTTCTAAAGAGATAGTAGGATAAATAGGTTATATGCAACTAGTATTAGCATTTAGTTGCATATTTATCCTCCTATCACGAGAAAGCGATCTATGCGCAATACAAGCTCGTTTCCATCTATGCGATCTATGCGCAATACAAGCTTAGGAGTTGCCAGTCACCTGTCTACCACACCAAGATGGGGGAATCCCGCTTAGTGCCTTTCCCAACGGCACAACAAGTAAACTTGCCGGCTTGTCCTCCACACAGTCCCTTTATAATGCTGAGCGTCAAGCAGGGAAGCTGTGAATACCAATTTGAAAGTCATTGGTTTGACCCGACTCGGAATCAAACCCGAGTCTACAGCTCAAGAGACGGACGCTCTGTTCCACTCGGCCATCTGAACTGTTAATAAATAAAACTAATAAATAAATTTGAACTAAATAAATAACAATCTGAACTAAATAAATATAAAAATATATATATTAACGTCATTTTCGGATGGCTGAGTGGTAATGGTATGAGCGTCCGTTTTTGAAGCTGTAGACTCTAGAGATGGCATGGGCCGCTAAGAGACCCGCTAACGAGCTGTTAACCGGTCTTTTTAGAGGTCCGCTAACGGCCCAGTTCTATCTTTTGCTTCTAATTGAGCTGCTAACAAGCCGCTAACAATTTTTGAAATCTGTTTCAATTTTCATTTTTCTTTTATAGGTGGTTGAAGGTTCATAAAAGAATGAGCTTTATTTTTGAGATGAATTGCTGGGTTGGTTACCGCTACTGGGCAAAAGGTTACGGACCATGGGCGGTCCGGATTGCAAAAAAGTCAGCCCGTGCCAGAGGCGTAGCCAGCCCAAAATTTCGGGGGGGGGGCAAAACTTCATAGGCTTTTCCAGTGGCACACCCAGGATTCGGAAAAGGGGGTCCCCCAACCGGGAGTGTAAGGGGTCTGAGGGCAGAGCCCCCAGCCGCCACGGATTTTTAGGATTTTTGCCAGAAAAATACTCATTTTAGCGTGGTTTTTTTGTCGAAAAGTAGTCTTAATCCGCCCCTGCTTGCGTTGTTAGTAGATTTACGTTACGGCATTAGTATCTTTGTTTGTAGGCTAGTGGTCATTGAAAATGTTTCGGGGGGTGGGAATTGCCCCTTTTGCCCCCCTGGCCCGTGCCGTCTCTAGTAGACTTGGGTGCGATTGCGAGTCGGTCAAGCTTGACGCTGAATCGTTTCTGATGTTTGAAGGACGCGGAATCATGTTTGAAGCACTTGAAAGTTCGGTATCGATCGTATTTTGTTACGATTGAAAGCTCTTGGGGTTTAAGCAAACACTACACGCGGCGAAAAATATTCGCCTGTCGTAGATGTCACTCACTGTCACTCAAACTGGGCTTGCTTTGCTATTATGGTGTAGGCTATGGACATAAACTAATGAGAATTTTTTATTTGGGGAACTTTCATTACAGAAAAGCAAGTTCCATTCTAGCTGAAATTTAAGCTGAAGATAGTGGCGTAAAAGCCCAGTAAGCAAGTAGATATTGTGGATAAATTCAAGGTTGGCACGTGATTGGGGTAAGCAAAATGTTATGATTTAGAATGGTGTGGCAGAGAAAGATTAAAGCATAAAAAGGTTTTAGGCCAAGTTTAAAAAGTACGGTAATACAGCTCAGATGGCCGAGTGGCTGCGTTTTTTTTTTTTTTTTCGGACATTTTTCGGTCATTGACCGATTTTTTTATGAAATGACCAAAAATTTTTTTGTCATTTCGAACAAGATGTCCGAAAAATATTTGGCTGCTTTATTAAAATTATTACGCGTATGCTCTTTAAAGAAAACGTTTCGAAACACTCGGTGAATCATGTCGTGAAAACTTCTGAGAATATAAATAAATTGTTGAAGTTTCATCACTCTCTGCGTGTTGCCTGAAGAAAAGCGAGTCGTTGGAAGTTATGTCAGAGAGTCGCTTTGGGCTGCCAATTTTTCGACAAAGAGAAAACACTTTTTTCTATATTTGGAAAGAGAGTACAAGCGCATGTCTAAAATTTTGGATGTGAAGTTACGTCTGCGTTGGCGCATCATAGCAGACTTTTTTCTATGAAAATTGCTGATTTTTTATTCGCTTTTCATCAAAGTTTAAATGCTTTAAAACTAGAAGTTTTGTTATTAGTTAAATTGCGATCTAAAGGAAAAGTTGGGAATTTGCCAATTAAATTGAGTAGAGACCAAAGTAAGCCTGTAAATTTCAGCAAAATGCGGTTGAAACCACAAAATCAAATGTGCCGTACGAAATATTTTGCCGAGAAAAAAAACAGCCGAGTGGTGAGAGCGTCCGCCTCGGGAGCTGTAGATTTGGGTTTGATTCCGAGTCAAGCCAATGACTTTAAAATCGGTGTTCACAGCTTCCTGCTTGACGCTTAGCATTACGGGTCAGTGTGGAGGACAAGCCGGCAAGTTTACTTGTTGTGCTGTTGGAAAAAGCACTAAGCGGGATTCCCCGATCTTGGTGTGGTAGACAGATGGCTGGCAACTCCTAAGCGAGCTCATATTGGGCATTGATCGCTTTCTCGTGATAGGAGGATAAATAAGCAAAAAAATACATACTGTCCACAGCAAATGTCTTTGTTGAAACACTAGCTTTTAATAATATAATACCGGAGTTGATTTGAATCAGAGCTCGTGCTATTCAATTTCCAAGTTTTATGAAATCAATTAGGCCTATGTGCTTTGACAGTGTTCTTGTTCAATTATAAGCTGGCAGGAGGTAGCCAGCGAAAAATGTAGGGGGAGGTGCAGGGTCGGATGGATTTCAGATAATAAGAAGCATCTTTTTCATTCGTCCCTACAGTGGTTGATCTCTTAAAAGTCTTTTTATGTCAAAAGGGGGGGGGGAGTTCCCCAGTAGCTCTGACCTGGTCACGCCACTTTTTATAAGGACGACAGGTCGTGCACAATGTTATGACTGAGCTGAAATTAACACATTATGCGCTACCACAGATCTCTGGAGAACGTATCAACGAATCTTACCATTGCAATAATTTGTTCATTTGTCATAGAGTTTTTGATTTAGCGGGATAATGTAACTCACCTTGATTCGAAAGGAAATTATTACGGCGTTATGCAGTCACTTGCTTATATATTACCGGTATAATTCTGATCACAACTTTGGCATAGGCTAATCATCACTATGCCACATTGAATTTTCATATATCACATTGAACTCAAATCTCGCGAGTTGTGTCGAAATGTTGCCAGTACAGGGGTGCATTTTTGCTCCAGGTAGGAGTGTCAGGGGTGGTTTTAACGAGGGCTGCGAACTTTAAACATTTTTAATCAACTAAAGTGCCGTAACGAGTTCAAGCTAAGTTTTAATATTTTGTTTTAAGTTTAAGCCAATTTCGAAACTTTAATCGATTTAGTTTAGGAACTGTTATTTTTCGAGTTCGGGAAAAAAATTGAGTTTGAGCCTGTAGCTCTGGTTTCAATTGATTTGACCCATATATAAAAAAAGCAACGGTCTACGCAGGAGGGACACCTTGGCGCACAACACCTCTCCCGCATACATGAGAAATTATATTGGTCAGATTCTCCAAAAAAAAGTATTGCCGTATGGTGAAAAGTTTCTTTACTTGTATCCCTTCAGAAAATTTTTGCGTGCGCCTTTGTCATGTAGCCCATTCATAGATATTGGTTTTTATCAACATGTCATTCATCTGTTGGTGTAGTAGTTCCTCAAACAAAACTTTCAAATGGGTTTAGCTAGGCCTATTTGTTTAGTCATGCTTGTAGAACGCGCACGTATTGCTGCAGTGTCAAACAATTTCTGCTAATACTTGATGACGGAATGTATTTACTCAAACCGGTAACCGCAAAAGCGCTTGAGAGAAAGCTTACATGTTGAAAAGACTTTCTTGTTCAACTCTGAACACGACTGCTTTATCGCTAGAAAGTTTAAACCACTGTAGGTCAGTTGCTTGAATCAGAATAGATTACTGGTAAACTCCTGCACCCCTCCTTATACTGACTACGTAACTATAAGTTCCTACTCATGCTTGACAGACTTAATTTTTTGTCATTAGTGAAAAGTTGTCTTCAGATTTGCACAATACCAGAATTTAAACGTCAGGAAAGATAAGAAAAAAATTTTTTGGCACTATCACAGGCAGATAAATTGTGTATATGATTCTTGTTTTTTTCGTTTTTTTTTTCAGTAGTAATATCATTTAATATTTTACGCATGCAATCGATTGGTGCAAAATAACAGAGAGTCTTTGCGGACTACGACAATGGAAGAAAGGCAGAGAAAACTATGTTTCTAATAACCTCAGGAGCTTTTTTATTTGGTTTCAGTTTCATACTCCTATCACGAGAAAGTAAAGTCTTAGCTGCGCTACTACGAGGTCACATAGGAGATACCCTCCAGTGTCTACCATACAGAACTGAGGTAGTCCCGCACTGTTCCGCTAAGTTCTTTTCCCGACGGCACCTACGACTAAACCTTGCTGATTTGTTCTTCACACGACCCCATTGATGCCGACTGTCGGAGAGGGAAGCTACAAGAATACCAAACTTTAACTGAACTTTGAGTCTAGCTACTCCATAAGCAGACACTAAATTCATGCGGTCGTCTTATAGGTTCATTTGTTCAACCCACAAAATTGGTCGTATCACCACAAAAAAAAAGTATGGCGTTGTTCCAAAAGTTAGTTTTTAAAAAAAGCATAATTATTTGTAATTATGTTAGTAAAAATTTTCATATTTTTGCCCCTGGAATCCTTATATTTGGCAAAGTTCTCCCATTACCCTGAGAGAACAATGACCTGTCTTTGGAATTGGTATAAAATTCGTTCCTGATTGTTATCAAGTGTGAATTCTTTAAGTAAAGAGATTGGTCTTAATCAGCAGCAGCAGTTGACACTGCCTGGCAATAGCGTTTCATTGCCATAGGCCTGTCTATAAATACTAGGGTGTTGCAAACGCCCCTCAAAAATAAAAACCTATGCTAATCACAAATTACTTTGATATATGGTGACCAGTCCAGAAAAACTCCAGATATGAAGTTTTAGAAAAATTGAACATTGTTCAGGTGTTCCGCTTTTCATTTCCATGACGACAGGCCTATCGATACAGGGAATTTGTCTATCTCCTTAACCACTTGTGCTAGAAAGTTGGTTGATGGCTCAAATGACTCAGAAACATCAAGTTTTTATCTACTTACGGAGAAACTATATGGCTATTGTGCTTAGTGTTCGAGTTATTGCGTTAATTATATACAGTATGTTTTAAAGTCAGGTTTTGGGGGGTGCAATGTTGTTACTCCATCTATTTAAGCTACCTCATAATGATACAGAGCGAAATCGGGTACCAACATTGCTTTGGTTACATGACAATATAGTACCAGTATTCTAGCTCATGGGTGGCCTAGAAGTCTCTTGTTTTTTTTTGTTTTTTTTATTTTGTGCTTGGTTTGCACATAAATTGCAAGCTGGTGTGTGTAATATTGATGAGTTAAAAGTAAAAAAGCATCATAGAGCTACTTGGTAAAGCACTTTGAAGAAGCAACAGTTGCAATGCTTGGCAGTAGTTCTGACGATCAACTTTCATCACAATCATCTGCACCAAAAGATGCATTATCTGCACCAAAAGATGCAGGTGATTGTGATGAAAAGGCTCTTTGTTTTCGGTTTGGTCGAATTCTTCTTTTTTAGCAATGAATGCTAGTAATACAGTACTTGCTCGTTGGTTGGTAGTTTGCTTGTAACAATGTGGATGTCGTCCTGAGTTGGAACAGATTCCAGCAGAAACAAACGGGGATCTTTACGGCGCTTAGTCATCGTATTCTTGCGGATAACTTGTTTACCAAGTAGCACTATGATGCTTTTTTACTTTTAACTCATCAATATCACACACACCAGCTTGTAATCTATATGCAAACCAAGCACAAAATAAAAAAAACAAAAAAAACAAGAGACTTCTAGGCCACCCATGAGCTAGAATACTGGTACTATATTGTCATGTAACCAAAGCAATGTTGGTACCCGATTTCGCTCTGTATCATTATGAGGTAGCTTAAATAGATGGAGTAACAACATTGCACCCCCCAAAACCTGACTTTAAAACATACTGTATATAATTAACGCAATAACTCGAACACTAAGCACAATAGCCATATAGTTTCTCTGTAAGTTAGATAAAAACTTGATGTTTCTGAGTCATTTGAGCCATCAACCAACTTTCTAGCACAAGAGGTTAAGGAGATAGACAAATTCCCTGTATCGATAGGCCTGTCGTCATGAAAATGAAAAGCGGAACACCTGAACAATGTTCAATTTTTCTAAAACTTCATATCTGGAGTTTTTCTGGACTGGTCACCATATATCAAAAGTAATTTTGTTTTTGGCCACATGAGGGCGTTTGCAACATCCCAATAAATACGTTTCATTGGCATTTACTGTAGAATATCTTTCGGGCTTTCTTGTAGCTATATGTGATATGCATAGCCGGAAGCATTGTGTTATAGTTGTCAGTGTAACCTATGGCAGTAGGCCTGTGCAGAATTAGCTTCAGCTTAGTATTGAATAGCATTATATTTGGTTCTTTGAACTCTTTATTTGGACTTTGAGATTTGTTTGAAATTCGGAGTGATAAATTTTATAGATAAAAAAAGCTTTTAAAATTGAACAAGCTAATACAAAATGAATTATTTTGATCAGGTTAAGACTCTTTCTTTTAGTGAAATTTGCTACAATGTCAAAGCCAATTCTAGGTTATTGGGATATTCGCGGTCTGGCCGAAGCTTGTCGATTGATGTTGGAATATTGCGGCGTGGATTATCAAGACAAACGTTATACTGCTGGAGATGCTCCTGATTTTGATCGCAGTGATTGGTTAAACGAAAAATTCACTTTGGGATTAGAATTCCCCAATCTTCCATACTACATTGATAGTGACGTCAAGTTGACGGAAAATCTGGCTATTTTAAAATACATCGCTAGAAGAAATTCCCTGATGCCGGTATCGGATGCTGATGTAACCAAGTGTGATGTATTGGAAGGCGTGGTGGTCGAATTGCGATTGCTTTTTGGAATGATGTGCTACATGCCTGATTTTGAAACAAACAAGGCCAACTTCTTCAAACAGACTCTTCCTGTCAAAATGGAATTGTTGGATAAACATCTAGCTAAGAATAAATGGTTCTGTGGAGACCAACTTACTTACATCGATTTTATATTTAACGAAACCTTAAGTCAAATTCAACTGATGGAACCAACCTCCACTGATCAGTACAGAAATGTTGGGAAGCATCACGAAAACTTTTTTAAGTTGGATAAAATTGCTGCCTACCGACAATCGAACCGGTTCAAAAAGTTTCCAATAAACGGCAAAATGGCCCAATGGGGAGCGAAGGAAGAGTAGAAACGTAATCCAATAATAGCGCCTTATATCAGAAGTAGGCATGCTTATAGTAGATTAATAGGAATAGCCTAAAATTACTGCAACACAAATAAAGTGAATATGGATTTCAAATTTCGTAACTACACTCTAACTGCAAAGCATGGGAATTGTCTAGACGTTTTGTATAGTTGTAATTGGCAATATGCTTCTGGAAATAAAAATGCATTTGATTCTGACACAAGTGATTTAAAAACTTGGCTCGTGCTTGTCTTCTTCACCAGATGCTTGGCAAAATTAACAGCGGATGGGGAAATGGGCTGATTTAATTATGCGGCCCTCCTCTTCCTAGTTCAGCAAAAGCTTAGGATACAACAATACAAACGAGCATGCAACGATACAAACGAGCATGCACAAAACAAGGCAAAGCTAATAGGCTACTGCTACAATGCCATAGTCATGTTCAGTGCTATACTGCGCGTTTGTTTTGTGCCAGGCTTCATACATCAACCAGTGATTTTAAAATTGGTATTCACAGCTTCCCTGCTTGACGCTGAGCATCAAAGTGACTGTGCGAAGAACATACCGGAAAGTTTACTTGTGCCGCAGGGAAAGGCATTTTACGGGATTTCTCCCTGTTACATGCAACTTCTAATCGAGCTCGTTTTGGCGCTTTAATCACATAATCGTATTGTCATAGGAGGATAAATAAACAACTAAATAAAATAAAGTTTCAACTAGAGTGGTTTATCTGTGTTTTTACAATCAGGGCTAAAAGAAGCAGGGGCGTAACCAGAGAAAATGGGGGAGAGAGGCGGAGGCGTAGCCAAGATTTTTTAATCGGGAGGGGGTGGGTACTAAGTTTGGAAAATCCTACACAACACTTCAAAGGGATACCAGCAAAGTTAAGAAATGTTTTTAAAAACGCCCGAGAAGACAAGAAAGAATCGGCCTAGGTGATTGCATATCCTCCAATCCTTTCACCATGAAGTTGCGCTCCTGATTCAGATTCTTTACTTTTGTTACGTCTGCTTACCGGAAACTATCAAGCAGCAATTCGACGAAAAACAAAATTTATAAACCCCGAGAAGGTGAGAACGTCGTACGAAAATAATGAGACGCAAGTTGCTATTCTGCGCTGGAGGATAAATATATGAAGCAAAAGAACAAACTGTCCCGTTGAGTGCCTTTGCTAACGCACAGCAAGTAACCTTGCCGGCTTCTTCACCGCACTGTCCCTTTGATCTCAGATGACCGGGAGGTTTTTCGCCATTTTCGGCCGGCACTCTTTATTTTAGCGAACTGTAAAATAAACTTTGACTAGACCCTTTGATGCCGAGCGTCAAGCGGGGAAGCTGTGAAAACCATCTTTGAAATCATTGGTTTTGAATCGCTGTGTCTAAGACCAGTTCGATGGGGACAGAATAAGCTTAGAAATTTTGACTTCAATAAAGCAAAAATATAGATTACAATAAAAAGCAAATGAATAACAAGGATAAAGATATTGATTTGTGCAAAAAACACAAACACACTCACCCACTTAAAAGAATATGCTAAAAATTTTTTTTACAAAAAAATTGCCAAAGCCAAGCACAAATCTGCCTTGCTTTGGTAAGAAATCAATAGTATCATATCCTATATCGCAAAAGTACACAACTACTGTAACCACTGTAAAATACCCAAACTTCTAAGCGTGCGTAAAGAGATAACCGACGTAAAAAATATCGGCAAAACATCAAATGTACATTTTTCCGAAATTGGAGTTAAAATGGTCTTTAAAACTGATCCTCCCACCCAGGGCCGGATTTAGACAATGAGAAGCGCTAGGCTATTTGATCAATGAGGCTCTAATGATCAATCACCAGATTCTTCTCTACGTATATAAAGATCTTGTTGGTCAATCTCAAAATACAAAAAAAAGTCTTCGTTGTTCGTGACGTGGCCCCTTATTTTACCAAGGCCCAAGCTACAGTATGCCTAGCCTATATTGACAAATCTGGCCCTGCACCCACCCCAACATGGAATTTTGATTTACTCTCATTTATCACCCCAAATCCCTCATCAACGCTTTTCATACCCCTCACGGAAGAGGTGCTGACACAAATCAGACGTTTAAATCCAGCAAAAAGTATTGGATCATCTCCCACCACCATCAAATGTATCAATACTGTTGCACATGTAGTAGCCTAATTACCCCAATTTTTAACAACCTAATAGAATCAATGCATCACTAGTGGAGAACTTCCCGACATTTTAGAAATTGTGCCAATTATTAAATCTTCATCAACTTTCTTTCTCCTTTATCCCAAAATTTTGAAAAATGCTTATATGAACAACTGTACTCTTTTCTCACCAAGAATGATATCCTTTCACCTAACCGAGTGTTTTCTTAATCAGGGGTGCGAGAAACGTTTCCAGGGAGTGCGGGGATGATGAATCATTGAGGTTAATTAGACCTACTCTTTTATAGGACATCTGCAGACGGGTGGATCCTTTATTCTTTTTTTTTTTGTTCCTCACTTAATTTTGCGTGGAAAATTGGACAACTGCGGAAGTGATGATCGTTTTTTTGCTCTTCACCGATATTTTCCAATTCTAAATGGGGGTGCTAGAAAAAAGATTAAGAACCACTGATTTGACCAATTTGGATTTAAACAAAACTGCTTCGCTTCACATGCTGTTATGGAACTCTATCATGATATAATAGAATATATTGATAAAAATAATATCATGTGCTCCGTATTTGTGGATTTGGCAAAGCGTTTGACTCATTGGATCATGATATTTTGACAAACAATTGCAGAAATGCGGTAGACATGGTATAGCTTTATCAATGCTAAAAAGCTATTTCCTACAGTAAGTAATAGAAGACAGCATGCAGTAATACATGTATAAAATCATCATTAACATCATTATTCGTTTCGTTGTGGTCTGTCCTGTCCTAGGTCTTTCACTGTTTTTATTATATATAAATGATCTGCTCACAAACCCCAAATAAACTTTTTGCAGATAAGGCAAAGCATATGATAATATCTTCAAAAATTTAAATGATGAATTGGTACACAATGATAATTGGATAAAAGTAAACAACTCTCTGTTTACCACAAAAAAGCAAAACTAAGTATAATTATGATCTTTACAAACAGAAAGAGAGCTTCCATAACGTTCAATTCGGAAGTACAACAATTAAAGAAGTGTCACAAATTAAGTCAACAGAGAGTTTTTTTTTTGTGGGGGTGGGGAAGAAGAGGAAAGATTTGTTTGCATTTGTGTTTTTTTGTATATTTTTTTTTCTGATTTTGGTTGTCACTGTCTTTACTTTTCGTAAAGTAAGGAAGCAGATGATCTCGTGGTCTTCTTGCTGCCTGCTTGCCCTTTGCCAAGTAAGTGTTTAGGTGTATGCTGCTTTCGTATGTAACTATGGCATTATTATCTTTGACTGGCTTGGTAAATGAACAAATTGAACTGAAAAAAATAGATGTCCAATTTCAGTGGGCTTCAGTCCCGCAGTTCTTGATTTCAGTTTCTGCATCATAATCACTTTTTTATGTCATAATTAAAAAAGTGATGATGATATCTCAAAATTGATTAGGCTATGATGCAGAAACTACCTGTAGAATCATGGGCCTAAAGCCACTAAAACTCGACATGTGGACAGGGTAATAGTTGGCCCAGCTGTTTTCAACCTATCTGGTGGAGCGGAACCCCAATAAAACATTCCAGAGATTTGAGGAACCCCAGTGCATGAATTAACTTATCAATTTACTTGAACCCATGCAGCTCTAAATAGTAAACTTGCGGAACCACAGACTGTAGGGGAGGTGTTAGTACGATTAAGGATGAACCTGTGGGAAAGATGATTCATTCCAAATTTCTCCGTAAACAAAAAGCGTATTATTACGTCCAAATGCCCTTTATTACGTCGCATACTTTTGCATATCATGAGTAAGCTCTAACTGCCTGGTGCAAAGGAAGGATAGAACTTTATTTTCACCAAAAACTGTTTTTGGCTGTCAAAAGTATTTTCAGACATTCTTAAAAAAAGTCGTCCATCTCCTCACTTAGCGATAATTTTGTTTTAATGCATAGTCAGAATTAATGAGTTTGCAGTTAGGTTGAGCGACAACGCTAATTAATTTAGCGTAGTTTGGGGGATCGTAATTAGGCAGCCACCTTTTTCAAAATGGTGGCCACGGGATACGATGAACCATTTGTGGTGAGGTAAGATGAACCGGTGGTTCATCTTGCCCCACATTCTTTTGTTTGGTTGTTGCGAGAAGATTTGCCTATGTTAAATTTCTTTGTCTTTTCATTTCAACAACTGCTCTTGTTTTCCATGTAATTGTACGCCAACCGTCAGTTTCTGTTATTTGCTGCACAATTGTGGATTTTGTGTATGGGTATTTATGATAAAAATGACCAGAGATTAGCTCAGTTGCTTAGCGCACACGCTTATCACGCTATCGGTGTGGGAGGTCTGGGGTTCAAATTCCGGACCGGTCAAATGGGAACAGTGTCGCCAACGGCTCGCCACCGCTGCGACGTTTCTTCGGTGCTGTGTAGTCCAGACGCTAAGCCGCGGAGATGGGCTCCGCCACTCGTTACACGCTTCGAAACGGCGAAATACCGCGAGTATAGGGAAGATTTGATTTGATTTTATGACCAGAGATTACGAGCGAAAGACGGGAAAGGGTCAAGGTATATCCGCTGAAGTAATCAAAAGGGCCGTTCGAGAAATCAATAATGGAAAGTCCATAATAAATGACGAGGGATCTTTCCCTTGGGCTGACGCTGCTGCGAGACTCCAGAGCCAATCAAAGTAGGTGGTACAGCCAGATGGGAACACCACTACAAGTTTCCATGCTGCTTGAAGAATTGGAGTCTGGAGTAAAACTGATGAAGTTTTACTGATTGGAGTCTGGAGTAAAGCTGATGAAGTTTCTCTAAGTGAAGTTTTACTAATTGAACTAATGAAAATTTCTTAGCCTGTATAGGCTACCAATGGAGTTTTTTTAGTTGAACAATGAATTTTTTTGTTCGGTAGAGTTGAGCTAAAGGAGATTTCTTTTTATTTGAACCAATGAAATGATTTTAGTTACACCAATGGAGTTTTTTGTCTGAATCAATGAGTTTTTTTAGTTGAGCAAATAAAGTTTTTTACGTGAACCAATGAAGTTTTTTTAGCTAAACCAACGTTTTTTTAGTCAAACCAATGTTTTTTTTAGTTGAACTAAGGAGTTTTGTTAGTTGAACAATGAATTTTTTTGTTCGGTAGAGTTGAGCTAAAGGAGATTTCTTTTTATTTGAACCAATGAAATGATTTTAGTTACACCAATGGAGTTTTTTGTCTGAATCAATGAGTTTTTTTAGTTGAGCCAATAAAGTTTTTTACGTAAACCAATGAAGTTTTTTTAGTTGAACCAATGCTTTTTTAGTTAAACCAATGTTTTCTTTTAGTTGAACTAATGGAGTTTTTTTGGTTGAGCCAATGGAGTTTTTTAGTTGAACCAATGGGGTTTTTTTAGTTAAACCAATGGAGTTTTTTTTGGTCGAACCAATTAAGTTTTTTTAGTTGAAGCAATGAAGTTTTTTTGTTTTGTCGAGTTGAGCTAATGGAGTTTTTTTAGTTACACCAACAGAGTAAGGTATTTTGTTAAAATTGTTGGTCGTTTTAAAGTTAGTGATAGTTTACTAAATTTTTGTGCTGATCGCTCACAAATAAAGCACGTAAATTAAAATTAACGGTATGTTTTAATGCAATTGAATGCTTGTCAAGAAGTTACCGAGAAAATCTTCCTTTACTTCAGCATTAGGGGATGTCCTATTTCAAACTAAAAATGGCATGGGCCGCTAAGAGACCAGCTAACGAGCCGTCGACCAGCCTTTTTATTGGTCCGTTAACGGCCCAGTTCTTTCGTCTGTTTCTAATTGGGCCGCTGGCGAGCCGCTAACAATTTTTGAGATCTTTTTCAATTTTCCTTTTTCCTTTTTATGATTTAAGGTTCATAAAACGAATGGGCTTTGGGCGGGCCGGGTTTTACTTTTGGGATGAGTTGCTCGGTCGGTCAACGCTACTGAGCAAGAGGTTAAGGGACATGGGCGGTCTGGGTTGTAAAAAAGTCAGCCCGTGCTATCTCTATTTCAAACCTTTATTGGGTCCGTTGGTGCATCGGCTGTCGATGTTCCAAAACGCAAACAAAAAAGAAACGTAGGCTAATTAGGCCTACATCCTAATATTTTACTGCTTGGAGTAGGCTATGTGATAGATTTGGAAAGTAATGCATGAGCATCTGGTTTAAGCTACCCCATGGTCAACGTACCCCACGATATGGCTCATCGTTCCCCGTACTGGGAGTGCAATGAACCATTTTGAAGTCTGTTTTAAAAGCACCATACTTTTTTAAGTGCTCGCCTAATGCAAGATCTAAATACATAAAAAGGCTCGGGCAAGCTATGAGCTGTTATTCGAAGTGTAAAAGTTAAATATATACAAAAACTTAGAGCAGCAGATTTAATAATGTAAAAAGTGGTTCATCGTACCACTATTTCCCCTACTGTACTGGCGGAGTGCCGTAGCTCTAAAATTCCGCGAAACCCCGGTTCAAAACCACTGCAGCATTGAGTGCATTAAACTGATTCTACCACAAATGCATTTCGTGTAAAAGCTTAGCTCGTGTTCTTCACAAGGTTTTTAACAATAGGCTATATTCCCCACCAGCCTGGGGCTAATTAACAGTAAATCGGCTTATTTGACTATTCGAGCCCCCTCCGACAAGTTTAGCGAAAGCTCATAAAATACAGCGAAACAAACAATGAAACAGAAAAGTATGCACAAAGCAAGGTAACACTAGTACTGACATAAAGACTGAAAGGCGTAATTATGTTCAGGGCCAAACTGATGTTTAGCGTACAGTTTCCACAAAGTGTGCGTAAGTGCCGTCCATCTGATGTCTCTTGGATCTGTTTGATGTCTCTTCATTCAGTTTTTGTTTGGTTTTTCGCTAAGTTGATGTTTCAAGTGCTGCGATTGGGAGCAGTAGCCTAGACTTAGGTGATCTCGTGGTTTTTCACTGCTTCCCTCCCGTGCTTTTTGCGCGTGGGTAAATTAATATCAAACTTGAACTTGGTTTGCGCGAGGCTTAATGAAGTTAATAATACGTTGTATATATCCACACCACAAAATTGATTAATCTTCAAAAAATGAGCTCACCTACTAACCGTTTTGATGGTGCTTCATCGGTCACACTTCTTGAAAAACTTAAGAACAAATCAAATGGCCGAATACATACAGCGTCTGCTTTTATAAACCTGTAAGCTCGGGGGTGATTCCAAGTCGGCAGGGCATGCTATGGAATGGAATGGAAGACGATTTTTCCATATTCCATTCTGCAAAATTTCTTCCATTCCATACTTAAAATTTTCCATTCCATACTAAAAATTTTTTCCATATTCCATTCCATTCTTTCATACCAATGTAATTTAACGTAGGCCTAGTGGTAAATTCACTATCAGCAAATTATGCGGCACGCGCTTTAACTGCAGGATAACCTTTCCTATTCAAAACTAGACATATTCATTCGTTAAACTATCCTAAATAGCAAAAAGCCATAATTGAACACACGCATGAAAAAATAGACGTAATCAATGTATTGATGCTTAACGCAAAAGAACAATACAGTCACAATACGCTAAAAACTTACATTGCAGAACCGAAAAGTGACTAATAGGGAAAGGTGAGTTATTTCGGACATGGGGCTAGTTCGGACCAACAACTTCCGGTTATATTTTTGCAGCATCATGTGACCTGTAGCAGTCACCGCAATCTTCTCTTTCAATTGCCATATTGGTTAGGTAGCAAAATCAAGCAGTTTTTTGTTGAACTTTGTATTCACGATTTTTACAAAAAAGTAAAATCAGATGAAACGAAATCGTAACGGTTTGTGCTAGCATGGCAGCAGTTTAAGCTGAAGTCTAGCATTGATACCATAGTCAGGCATATAGTAAAAAAAATAGAGGCATAATATAAAATAAATAAATAAAATCGAAGAATTACTTGCATATATAAAAAACATGCAGACAAGATGAATTTAAAAAAGATCAAGTTGTGTTAGGAAGAGTTTGCCATTTGCTAGTCTTGCCGAGTGTGGGGTTAATTCGGACATATGTAACAAACTTTTCCTAATGGCACGTAAAGATTTTGTTTTCAAATTTAAAAATGATTTTAAATCAAATATGAAAATAATTTTAGCACGTCGTGAAGATGTTGTTTTCAAATAGCCAGTGCCACAAACTACTGGGTCTTCTCGACGACAACGTCCATTTTTACGCATTTTATCTTGAATTTTGAACAATAGACAAAACAGCTCGTTTCAGTTAAATTCACGTACACACAGTTTTAAAAGTTTACAACAAAGATTTGAAACGAAATTAACCGAATGAAAGAAAGAGACTATGCACGATCTCAATAGTTTGGTAAAATTAACTGTTCTATCACTGGAAATTGATGCAGAGCGCTTTTTCATCGCAATAAATTCGCTTTTCTTTGAATGTCCGAGACTACCTCACTGCTTGTCCGGACCTACTCCACTATTGGAGCAAGTTCGGACGTACCAGACCACCTTGCATTCTTGTAAGTAATGGCTTAATGCTTAGAGCTATTACATTCTCGAACAATTTCATATTGAAGTCAAAGGGCTATCTACAATTTTGTACAAAGAGTTGATAATTCCACATTCTTAATCTTGCTCTGGAGCAAGAGTGGGCAAGCTTTTCACACGAAGGGCCAGGTTTGGAAAAACTGTTGAAGCCGCTGGCCGTACGCTAACTGGAAAACAAGGTGAAGTCCTTTTTTTTTTGAGATCACGGTCCACGTACGAATGTGATCTCCAAAACAAAAGGTTTTCATCTCGTTTTTATTCCAATTTTGCACCGTTGAGGTTTATTTTTTGAAAATCACTGCCAACCATTGTCTCTAAAAGAAAAAAAAGGTCTTCAGTTTGTGTGAGTGCCGTCGGGCCAGAATAAAAGGACCGGCGGGCCGGATTTGGTCCTCGGGCCGTAGTTTGCCCATGATTGCTCAAGATTCACAAAAGCAAATTTTGTCCGAAATAACCCCACCTTCCCCTATCCTCACTCCAGTTCAATTCAAGTCAACTTTCAAATAGGTAGTTTGCGGAAAACGGAACATCCAATTTATACTTTTTGTTCGTGTGAATTTCTAAGCGTGCGGGAATAAAAGTTAAATTGAATTGAACTAGAATGAGGATGGATGCAAATGAACTTTAGCAAACGTGTGAATAAGGTGATTAGGTGAATGCATATGCCACCTTGAAAGCACAGTTAAATCTATTGAGAAGCAGACTAAACAGCGTCTAAATTAATAACCTATCTTGTAGCCCCTGGTATGGCGCTTCGTACCCCCAGGTCGTACACGTACCCTAGTTCAAGAATCCCTACCCTAGATCTTCTGAATGGTTGCAGTAGCGTAAACCCCATTTACAATAAAAAAAAGAAACGCAAGTCAAAATAGTATAAAACACAACAATACAGTATAAATAATAATTGAATCACTAAATATACCGGTATTTAAAGTTTTTATCCAACGATATTCAATAAAAGCTGATACCGGTACCACTAGAAACCTGCGTATTAAAATATCAATAAAATTTCCAACAAAAGAAAATACTAAATTGATTAAGTTTCGAGAAATTATCCCGGAAATTTTCCGAATGTGGAGGAATTCCGGTAACTTCCCGGGATTCCCGAGAATTTTTTGAAAATTTTCCTGTTTCTCAGGAAGTTAAAAATCCTACTAAAAACAATGATCCTGAGCTCCAGTATGGCTATAGGCTTCCGACTTGATTAACTTCTCTCGTCAAAAACTTATCGTACTGCCACGCTGCCACCTCAAGCTCAGTCCACAGCACTTGCAACGATGCAAGGATCTTACAGACGAGAACTACTTAACACTAAAGCAAATAGCAGACAGCTGCAATTCAACACCACTGAGAGGATCTAACAATGATAAACATCATCAATTTATCACAGATGAAAATTTTCAGAAAATTTTGTTTATTATGACGTAATTATGATTTTTGTTCCGGATATTGAGCACAGCGAGTGGTTCTGTTGTTAGCATTAGTAATACATGGACTCACTGTGATATTACCATGGATACTACGTCATGCTCGAGCTGGTATGCAGTATTAATGGCATTACTACGTAATTTGTAGTAAGTTTGAATATATGTAGCCTAGAATGGAAGTATGGAAGACGATCTTCCATTCCATTCCATTCTGAGCATTTTTCATATTCCGTACCGAAATTCTGCTTCCATTCCGTACCATTTTCGATTCCATAGCATGCCCTGCAAGTCGGTTCAACCACATGGTTTTAAATTGGTATTCACAGCTTCCTTCCTTGATGCTTAGCATTAATGCAACTTTGCGGAGAACAAGCCGGCAAGCTTTCAGGTACAGAAAAGCACTTCACAGGGTTTTTACACTTAAAATGCATCTCCTAATCGAGCTCATTATAGCGCTTCAATCACGTTATCGTTATTGAAGGGTAACTATGCAACTAATCAAACAAATAGAGTAGTTCAGCTGTGTTTTTACTTTCTACAGCTGGACAGGGCATGCTATGGAATGGAATGGAAGACGATTTTTCCATATTCCATACTGCAAAATTTTTACCATTCCATACTTAAAATTTTCCATTCCATACTAAAATTTTTTTCCATATTCCACTCCATTCTTCCATACTAATGTAATTTAACGTAATAGTAAAAATGCACTATTATTAAATTATGCGACATGCGCGTTACCTGCAGAATAAGCTTGCACAGGGCGTAACTAGGCCATTTTGGGGGGCAAATGCCCAGGGTCTTTTTCCCAATGCCCAGGGTCTTTTTCCCAATGCCTAGGGTCTTTTTCCAGGTGTTCAGAGGTGTATTGAGTGGAAAAGTGGAAATCTGCCAACGTGATGACCTTTTTTTACTCTACACTTGACTTTGGACAAAAATGTGGATATCTGCGGACGTAATGATCATTTTTTTTGCTCTTTACTTGACTTTGGGCTGAAAACGGACCTGACGACCTTCAAAGAACCTGTCCTCCTTTTGCGCAGTGAAAATATATTTGGCCCTGCTGTGGCATGGCTTCAGAGCCGGCGGCAGAGCAATCGACTTAGGGGCCAAAGTTTGAAATTAAGCACAGAAGCCGATGTCTTCTAAAGAATAAGCTTGTTGATTGGGGGGGGTGGAGCATGTCGATTGGGGAGGCCAAGTCCCCGCGTTGGCCCTGCATGGCTTTAAATTGCGCCCCCCTTCAAATTTTTGGGCACACCCCTGTTGAGCAATGCCCAAGGTCTCAACTAATCCTGGTTACGCCCCTGATCTTTCCAACCTAAAACTAGTCATGCTCACTCGTTGAACAATTCTACATTGCAAAAAACAATAAATAAACACATGCATGTAAACATAAACGCAGTGGCGTAGCGCAAATTCTTGAAAGGGGGAGGGGGCATAATTTCCACATTTTTTTCAAACGTATCTTTTTCCGGCAGAACAAATTTGAAGCTGATTGAGAAACACGGTGAAGGCTTGGCACAATGCCCCCTCTCCCCCCCCTAAATACGCTTCTGTGTAGACGTAAACAACGTATTGATGCATAACGCAAACGAACAATACAGTCAGTCACTAAATGCTAAAAATTTATACTGCAGAACCGAAAAGTGACTAACTACTCTCATTCTAGTTTGGTAGTAGCCTACTTCGCAATTTGTTGTAAGTTTTGATGTATACTGTATGTGTAGTTAGTATGGAAGATTGGAAGACTATCTTCCCTTACATTACATTCCATTCTGAGCATCTTCCATATTCCATACCAAAAATCTCCTTCCATTCCATACCATTTTCCATTCCATTCCATAGCATGCCCTGCAGCCGGAGTAGTTCAGCTGTGTTTTTACAATCGGTTCTGTAAGCAGGGGAGCAGCCAAAAAAAAATTTAAGAGGCGAGCAGGAGAAATTTAGTCGTAAAATACAGCACATTGTTAAATTAACGAAATGATTGCTGCAGTGTCAAACAATCTGTCTAAAAAAATTTGACGAGTTTACTCAATACGGTAACCGAAAAATCGCTTAAGAGGTAAGTACAGTCAGAGATGGGCAGTATCGAGATGCTTGTACCGGCGATACGTATCGCGCGATACTTTTGTATCGATTAAGTGTTTCACTACAGTATCGCGTATCGGTATCGATTATGCATGTTTTTGTGCATCGCCGATACAAGTATCTCGATACTGTTTTTGAGCACGATTAATCTTACCAGGTGTTGACTGCGTGTTCATTTACGCTTTCTGAAGAATGTGAAATGAAGCTAAATTCCCTCATTAATTCAAAGCGACGTACCGTCCGCAAATTTCTCTTATCACTAGCCTATTTGCAATTGTTTCGCAACGCCATTGAACGACGTTAATTGTGAAATTATAACATGTCCCAATTAACAGCTCACATGGCGGAGTGGTAAGAGCGTCCGCCTCGAGAGCTGTGGATTGGGTTTTGATTCGGAGTCGGGTCAAACCAATTACTTTGAAATTGCTATTCACAGCTTCCCCTGCTTGACGCTCAGCATTAAAGGAACAGCGTTGAGAACAAGCTGGCAAGTTTACTTGCGCCATTGGGAAAAGCACTCAGCGGGAATACCCCATCTTGGTGGGGTAGGTAGATGGCTGGCAGCTCCTAAGCGAGCTCGCATAGCGCATCGATCGCTTTCTCGTGATAGGAGTATAAATATGCAACAAAATAAATAAAAAAAATACGTGATATTTTTACGTTTTGCAATTGTCCGCAGAGCGCAAGCTTGTAGCAGTATTTTTAATTCATTTGCAAACCTATTTTTTTAATTGATTTTTTCCCTGATATTGTATCGAGATACTTGTATTGGCGATACGAGTATCGGTATCGATTATCGGTACCGATTATCGGTATCGATTATCGGTACCGATATCGGTATCGATTTAACACCTTTGCAAAGTATCGTGTATCGGTATCGATTAACTCTATTTTCAAGTATCGTGTATCGATGTCGATTAACTCAAAAATTGAGTATCGCGCCCATCTCTGAGTACAGTAAGCATGCAAATTGGACAAACGGTTTTCTTTTCTGATTGAGGACGCTACTGCTTTGTTGCTAAAAATTTTAAGCAATGTCAGTTGTTTCAATCAGAATAGGTTACTGGTGAACTCCAGCACCACTCTTTATACAAACTATACCCGATACCAAACAATGAGTTTCTTCTGTTGCTTAACGGACTTGACTTTTTTCGTTGATGAAAAGTTGGCTTTAGGTTTGAATGATACCAAAATGTAAATTTCACGATTTATAATGAAAAAGAATAAGATACGAAAAAAGAAAGGTTTTACGTGCCGTTACATGCCAATTGACCCTACTTCTTTTTTTGTTTTGTTTTCAGTTGAAAGTTCTGTAAATTCTTTACACGTGCGATCGATTGGTGCAAAATAAAACTAGACCTTTATAGCCTATACGAGAATACGAAAAAAGCAAAACAAGCTATGCTTCCATTTTCCTCTGGAGCTCCTTTATTACTTAGTTTCAATTTTATGTTCCTATCGCGAGAAAGTAAAGTCTTAGCAGCACTACAACCAGTGGTAGTGAGAAATTTTAAAAGGGGGGGGGGGGTATTTCCACATTTTTTGAAGCGTTATTTTTTTTTTCGGCAGAACAAATTTGAAGCTGATTGAGAAGCAAGAAAAGCTCTTTGGGGGGGCGGGGCATGCTCCCCCGGAAAATTTTTGAAAATCTACATGCTCTACTGGTTATTTTGGTACTTTTTGAATAATTTTCAGGCGAATTTTGATTAAATTTTTTTATCTTAATTCTGAGTGCTTTGCCAAATATGCTGCATTTTGTTCGCACAGTTTCGATTATGCGTGCTTAAGGCGTAAGCCTTATTGCTATGGAAGAAGTTCGAAATCATAAAAAAATTGTATAGCCCTACAACAAAAACAATTTTGAAAATGGCTGGTGAGAAGATGCATACCCCTCATCCTACTCCTCTGGATCCGTACCTGGCCATAAGCTACAGAAACCATCAAAAGTGTCTGCAATATTTCAATCACTTGGCACCATTGGTTTTGTTCTTTTTTACAAAAAAAAGCAGAGTCAAAAGGGGAGCTATGGCACAATGCTCCCCTTAATACTCTCCTGATTACAACGACTTCATACAGGAGTTTCCAGTGATGGAGTCGAGTACTCAACCTTCGAGTACGAGTACCGCAAAA
The DNA here is from genome assembly GCA_964006365.1 of Trididemnum miniatum. Classification (NCBI taxonomy): domain Eukaryota; kingdom Metazoa; phylum Chordata; class Ascidiacea; order Aplousobranchia; family Didemnidae; genus Trididemnum; species Trididemnum miniatum. The sequence goes on from OZ023231.1 coordinate 18,576,559, forward strand.
AACTTCGAGTACGAGTACTGATATTGAAAAATGTACTCGAGTACGAGTACCGTTAAAAAGTACGAGTACTTTTACAATTAAATTTAGCAAAAGAACAACTTTTAAGTTGTAACAGCTCAAAGTTTGTCGCAAAAACATAAACGAATACGTTTTTTTAGTGTTTGGGATGTTGAGAAGTCGCACAACTGCAGGTGACAATTTTCTGACAAGTATCGATAACACATAAAAATTACAATTATATTTTAAGCAAATTAGTTACCTATGCAATTACACAAACCGATTGCCTTTACATAAAGTCAAAAGCATCAAAATGTGCTAAAAGCATTATTAAAAGTTGTTCCCAATTACAAACTTTTTTCCAGATAAACCATCGTGCAAAGTTAAGGGGCTGATTACACTTCGTTATCCGAGATTTTTTTTGCTAAACCGGTACCTACGATTTGATTACAAGAGGTGACTAAGTGAGCATAAAATAAGACATTTGTTTGTAGCAGTAGTAAATTCTCTCGGAATAACGCTTTCTCGATTTCACAGGAGACTAAGTGAGCATAAAATAAGGCTGCAATTTAATGTCAGTTACTATTACTAATTTACTACTCTAATTTATAGCGGTGTTTTTATTCTGCATATTTACCGGTTTACAGTACTATTTTTTTACTTTCAGCTTTAAGATTCATTTTTTTAAATAATCCTAATTAGTGCTTAATCGCATTAATTTCAAACGCATTTTGCATGCGTCATCAAAAGACTCGACTTACTATCAATTTCATGCAAAAAAAAAGTAAAATTTTACCGACAGCTACAACTCAGCTGCAGAACAACTATGCAATCTCTATATAAACTAAATTTTACACTCAAAATATTGCCTTCAAATCTAACTTTTGTTCTTTTTCGGATACCCCTACCATGCAATACCATAGCAAAACTATTATTTGGGATTGGTAGATTACAGTAATACATACACTGTAGAAACGCTAACCGTAAAACGCAAAAACGCTAACCCAACTGTTACAGTCTTTGTCACACACGGGGCTCGATTTCTGTGGTACGCAACTTTAATTGCAAAATAAATTAAAAGTCGCTACAACTTTCACACGTTTTCTGCAGCAGAAAAGCGTTTGTTGTCAAGCAATACTATTTGCTGTTGACCCAATACTGTGCTGTATCGCATTCAAACATTTGATTTCGCTGGTTCTCACCATTAAATATCTGTTTGTTCTGCGGCAGTCTGAGCGGATGAAAGCAAAAGCAACTCAATAAAATCAATTTATTTACGTCTACAGCCAATAAGTTTGCTATCGAAAGTTCATCTTGTTTGTTACTTCCAGCGAAAGCCAAATGTACTGTACTCGACGCTTTTTTTGCCCGAGTACCGAGTACATTGATCTTTGAGTACGAGTACTAACCGAGTACCTGGGGTTCTGAGTACGAGTACTGTACTCGAGTACTCCATCACTGGGAGTTACCGTCCAGTGTCTACCATACAAAAGTGGGGTAGTACCGTAATGTCCTGCTAAGTTTGTTTCCCAACGGTGCTACGGTTGAACTTGCTGACTTGTTTTTCAGACGACTCTATTGATGCTGACCGTCAGAGCGGGAAGCTATGACAATACCTAATTTGTGAGTCATGATTGAGCCCAATATAGAATCGAACTCTGAGTCTGCTCTCCAAAAGCGGACACTTTATTCACTCGGTCGTTTTATAGGTTGATTTGTTCAATCCTTTATGAAAAACAGGTGTATAGCGGTGGTCCAAAAGTTGTTTTTGAAGAAAACGAACTCGCATAATTGTTTGTCGTAACGTTAGTCAAAATGTTCCTACTTATTGGTCCCTGGCATTCTTAAATCCGGGAAGGTTTGCCCATTGTCTTGAGAAAACCGGTCCTACTAAACACCGCAAAGGACTGCAACACCGCAAAGGACAACAAAGGACCTCAAATTGAGGTACTAAACACCGCAAAAACGACAAAGGACCTTAAATTGATCTACTAAACACCGCAAAGAACAACAAAGGACTTGGAATCATACCATGACAAAGAACGACAAAGGACTTTAAATTAGGATTAGGGTTAGATTAAGGTTAGGGTTAGGTTAGAGCTAGGGTTAGGTTTAGGGTCCTTTGTCGTACTTTGCTGTGTTTAGTACATTAATTTGAGGTCCTTTGCCGTCCTTTACGGTGTTTAGTAGGACCCTGAGAAAAGGACGACCTGTCTCTGGGCTTGATCTAAAAATCGTTCCTAATAATTGCTTCCAGAAATGAAATTAAAAAAAAACGTGATTAGCCTTCATCAGGTATTGCTGTTGTCACTGCATTGCACTTGCGCTTCCATGCCAAACGTGTGATGCGTTTCGTTGGCAGTATTTTTGAGTAACTACCGGTTTCCTTGTATAGCTATGTGCATAGCCTGAAGCATTGTGTGAAGCATTGTTTTCCTTGTATTGCTATGTGCATAGCTTGAAGCATTGTGTGACAGCCTAGTTGTCAGTGCAACCTTTGGCAAAGCGCAGAATTAGCTCAGCATTAAGCATAATTTATTCACTTCTTTGTACGTTGAAATTTATTTGAATTTCGGACTAATGAATTTTATATTAAGAAGCTTTTAAAATTAACAAGTTAATAAAGATTCAATTATTTTGAGGTTAGAAGTCATTGTCAATTGCAGGGGTGCAAATCTATGTCGAGCGTTGGGTAGGATTATGAATGTTTCGCTACCGATTGGAGTCGCAGTTACAGTTTTGGAAAGTTTCAAAAAAAAAAAATCCGAGGACTCACTTCAGTGCTTACAGTCGGGCACAAAACATTGAGTCATCCTAATTTAGAAGTAAATTCGGCGCACGCAACGTAATTCGACAGATTTTACGAATTTAGTGGAAGCAAGTTTTAACTGAATGTGTTTTGCCAACCTTAAAAGCTAGGTTCCAGTTTGTTTGGTACCAAACAATGGGTATTGTGACGTTGCACTAAACAGCCCTACTGCCAGCGACATGGCCCAGCGGTACCGCACGCAGGTGACAGATCCTACGTGATAGGTTCGATTCGCGGCCGAAGCCGATCGCATTTGAGATATATAACGGGTGGCTACAGACTCGAGGACGGTGATGCGGAAGCATCAGTTATGTGGTGCTTCCAAGTGACAGCATCGCTTCGGCTTTCTGCATCCGCTTCCTCAACCCAAGTGCTTCCGCTTCCTGCTTCTGCTTCCACCAATCTTAGTGCTTCCACTTCTACGTACTGCTGCTTTCACTTCCATAGTAAGGTTAACCACGGTCACATTGCAATGCGACGTTGACACAAACCCGGTAAAATACATCACTTACGCCTGCGCCAATCGTTTACTAGAAAGCTGTTGCTTGCAAGAACAACTTATTTGAATACGCCGTTTCCACATGCAAAGCAGACCCTCATGTATCTTAACTTTCTGCTTATTATTATTATCATTAAAGGGCGGTGGTGCCAGAGAAGACTGACCAGGTTTAATCCTCACTAGCACATTGTGTAGGCCATTATTTAGGCCCATTACAACTTTCACCGCTTTCTTGTTTATTCAATATTTCAATGTACTACTGGCCGTATTCAGCAAGTCTTCCGGCCTGCTGTAAGTACTTTGCCAGTAGGTTTATATTTAGTTTTTCGACCACCGACTTTATTGTGGTTTTTTCTTTACCAAAAACCTTTTTTCGTAGGGCTTGGTAGTAAGTGCATTCTCCATTTGATTTGGAGTTTCTTCCTCCAGGTTACATTTTGGACATGTCGATGATACGTCATGTCCCATGGTGCACCTGTGTTTCCGTAAGTTGCAGTGACCTGTGAGGACTTGCAACACTTCATTTATTCTAGGTCTTTTGAGCCTCAAAAGTCGTTGAGTTAACTGGGCCGAAGCCCATCCTACATTTTCTTTTGTTCTCAAGCAGCCCTTTCGTTCTATTCAAGATGTTTTCCATCTTCTGACACTCCAATCCTTTATTGCAGCGCGACAACTAGCATATGGGATGAAAATGAAAGGTTCAGGCCCCGAGTAGTTTAACGCTGATCCTGATTTAGCTAAGATATCTGCCTTCTCATTTCCTTGGATGCCAGTGTGGCCCGGCGTCCAGGCAATAATGACGTCATTGTCTTTACCCAATATATTCAAGTTTTCGATGCGCGTTAATACTGTGTTAGATTTCACAATAATTATTATTTTGGATTGCCAGAATTGCTGCTTGCCTGCTGTGCTATCCACTAAAATTATAATTTTTTCATTTACAATTCTATCCATGAACAGTTTCTTTGCTGCTTCAGCTATAGCAAAGACTTCCGCCTGGAAGACAGTACTATATCTTCCCAGATGGAAAAAATTTTGATCTGTTTGAGAGCCTGATGCGTATTCTATGTAAAAACTCGCACCAGCTCTTCCATTTAACTTGGATCCGTAAGTGTAGCATCTGATTATGCTTGGTTCTAAAGCATTCTCATACTGCTCTGCGTCCTTGCATTCCATAACGAGGCATTTGTACTGTTTTCCAAATACCTTTGTTTTAGTTATTAGGTCTAATATACTCAGCAAAGGCAAGTTTTCCTTTGCTTCATTGCATACGTCTACGTGACTTTTGGTTTTTCTTGTAAAACCAATTGTCTTGGCAGGCCAAAAGCTCACACGGGATAACCGATATGATCCTTTTACTGCCACTGACAGCATGAATTCATTAATTGGCATGATATTCAGCAGCATCTCTAAAGCTCCTGTGGGGGTGCTGGGAAATGCTGAAGAGCTTTTTGAGCCCTACCTTTGATCCACAGCATGTTGGTGCCAGTGACCAAAATTGCTACATCATCGGCATAGGCTTGTAGGCCTACATGAAAACCCCTGTTGCGTAGGTCTACCAACAAGGAGTTTAATACATAGTTCCATAGAAAAGGGGACAAAATACCACCTTGGGGATTCCCTTTTACTACTTCTCTTTTAATCTTTTCACCATTTAGCTCTACTTGAACTGTGCGGTGTCTCAGTACTATATCTTCCCAGATGGAATTCTCATGGAATTCTCAATAATTCTCAATCCAATGGACGAGGAAAGGCGACACCTTCAATTCTCGCAGACCATCGCCAAATGCCACTATGTGTGATATTATCAAAAGCACCAACAATATCCAGAAATATTCCTTGTGCTGTTCTTTTCTTTGCCAAGCTTAGTTCTATGCGTCGTACAAATTCGTGCAGAGCAGTTTCAGTTGAAACTCCTGCTCTGAATCCATACTGGAACGCAGAAAACCTTGCTTGCAAATTAGAATTATTATTAAAATGATACAGTATTAACCTTTCCAACCATTTAAGTTGAAAGGAAGTTAAAGTGATCATCCGGAAAGACTTAACTTCATGATAGTTTTCTTTACCGGGTTTAGGGATGAAGATACCAGTCCCTTCCTTCCATACTTTCGGCACATAGCTGTACTTCAAGCACATTTGGAAAATGGTTTGGTATATATTTCTAATACTATTCCAGCCTTTTTGTAGTAGCACCGGGTAAATACCGTCTGGTCCCGGCGTCTTAAATGGCAGAAATTCGTTTATTGCTCTTTCCATCTTTTCAAGTGAACAGATGGAGCTAACAATTTCGTCGTGCGTTGGTAACACAGCAGTGTTATCATTTGGTTCTTCTACTGCTTTACTATAGTTTACCTCTCGACTCCCCGGTGCTAGGGTGTCTAAAAGGCAATTCATAGTCTCAACAGAAGATTCGGTGAATTCACCATTAGGTCTTAAAACGTTGCTTACTTGCACCGTTTAGTTTCGATGCACAATTTTAGCCAGCCGAGCGGTTGCACAGTGGCTATTCATCGATTCCGTAAAAAGACGCCAAGAATCTCTCTTGGCTTTTCTTACGGCATTTTTAAAAATCAATTGGGCCTGCTTAAAAGCTTCTCAATCGTTTCCAAGTTTTGATTTGATGGCTTTACGCTGGGCTTTACGAGCCTCTCTGCGGAGACAGGTTAGCTCTGTATTCCACCAAATATGGTCAGTTTTAAGACGGATCTTACGCTGAGGGCAAGATACATTATAAGATTTTATTATCTGCGATTGAACAGTTGGTGCCAGTTTTTCTATATCATCTACTGATGATATGCTAACTGATGATATGCTAACTATTCAAATCATGTAACCTGTGATCAAGTTCGTTTGCATACTTATTCCAGCAAGTACGTCTAACGTTCCTGATCATTTTTGTTCTTTTGGTGCCACTTTGAACTCTAAACCTAATATACATGTGATCTGAAAAGGATGGCACATCACTGACATGCCAGTCACTTATACAGTTCTCAGCATTTCGGTTTATTAGAGTCAGATCTAGCACTTCTTCTCTTTTTCTCGTTCTGAAGGTGGGTTTACTGCCCACATTACAGATGTGCAAATTCGCACTAGCACAGAACATAAGCGAATCCATACCTTTTGTATTGACGTTGGAGGAGCCCCATACTGTGTGATGTGCGTTTGTATCAGTTCCTATAACGGTAGGAATTTTATCTCTGTCACTGAATGGCAGCAGCTCTTTTAGAATTACTGGTGGAGCTGGTTCTTCCTAAGCCAACTTTCTGTTTAACTCATGCTGAAAAAATTGTTTCTAACTATCTGCTTGGTGAACCAGGCATTTTTTGTTATAAACTACCGGTAGCTTACTGAATCGACACCAACCTCGTATTTCGATTTGTTTAATACTTTTGAAAATAAATTCTTCAGATTCTATAGCCTAAAATTCCTAATACTTACAGCAAATAATTTTTCTTTACTTAACAAAGTGGCGTAGCGAGAAATTTAAGAAAAAGGGAGGGGGGCATAATTTCCACAATTTTTTTTAGGTGTATTTTTTTCGGCAGAACAAATTTAAAGCTGATTAAGAAGTAAGAAAAGCTGTAGGGGGGTCCGGGGGCATGCTCCCCCGGAAAATTTTTGAAAATTTACATGCTTCATCAAATATGCATGCTTCACCAAATATGCTTGTGAGTGCTTCACCAAATATGATGCATATTGTTAGTACAGTTTTGATTATATGCATGCTTAAGGCGTAAAACTTAGGCTATTGCTTTCAAAGAAGTTCGAAATTATGGAAAAATTGTATACGTCAAAAGCATTTTTAAAAATGGCTGGTGGGAGGATGCATACTCCTCATCCTACCCCCCTGTATCCGTCCCTGGCCATAAGCTACAGAAACCATGAAAGACTCTGGCATATTACAATCACTTGGCACCATTAATGTTGTTCTTTTTACTAAAAGGCAGAGTCAAAGGGGTGGGGGGGCACGGCACAATGCCCCTGAATTAACCTAAATACGCTCCTGAATTAACACATTTCTAAAATTTGCAAAGCTTCAAACAATTTATTTGATTATGCCTCAGAGAATAGCTGCCGTTAAGCTATACTCAATCTCAAAGAAGCTTACGTGCATTGCATGTTGAAAATTGAATTGAGTTAATTTCTCTCAAAAGTGAAAACCCGAATTATGGAAAAAAACTACTAAAAAAATTGGGTTTATTAGATTAGCTCTGCTGTCTTTCTGCATGCAGTATCTTTTTGCGCAGCATGAGTTGGCAGTTTGCACTTCAAAGCGTTCAATAGCGGTACCGGTAATTAAAATCGAAGCAATATGAAAGTCGTAAAAAAGAAAATCGCCGTCGAAGTGATACAAAATGGGAGTAACGTTAAATAGGTGTGAAAAGTCTTTCGCCAAAAGCCACAGGATGCCAGCAGATCTTAAAGTTTTTTGTTTGATTGACAGCAGTACTGCACGTTTTTGTAAGCGTGGGCAGGAATAGAACTGTAAACAAGCTTTTACCACCAATTTTCCTTACATTATCGGTAATTAACATCGACAATGCGGAAATTTAACAGGCCACATTTGATATGAGCATTACGCCAGACAAAAACGAAAGCGGAAGCAGTGCTTCAAAAGCGCTTCCGCATCCGCTTCCTGTTTCCATGAAAATCAAAAAATGCTTCCGCGTCCGCTTCCTGCTTCCGCAAATTTAATGCTTCCAGCCGCTTCCTGCTTCCACATCACTGCTTCAAGAGCGAAAACTCACTTCGCAGTCTTCCTCAATTACAATTGAATTTTCAGTTAGTTAGTTAGTTGCATATTTATCCTCCTATCACGAGAAAGCGATCAATGCGCTATACGAGCTCGCATAGGAGTTGCTAGCCATCTGTCTACCACACCACGATGGGGGAATCCCGCTAAGTGCCTTTCCCAACGGCACAACAAGTATACTTGCCGGCTTGTTCTCCACACTGTCCCTTTAATGCTGAGCGTCAAGCAGGGAAGCTGTGAATACCAATTTAAAGTCATTGGTTTGACCCGACTCGGAATCAAACCCCGAGTCTACAGCTCAAGAGACAGACGCTCTATACCACTCGGCCATCTGAGCTGTTGGCCATCTCGGCCATCTGAGCAGTTCAATATAATTTGAAAATAACCTTACTTATTATTTATTATTTAGTCGTAATTTTAGTGAAATTTGCTACAATGTCAAAGCCAATTCTAGGTTATTGGGATGTCCGAGGTCTGGGCGAAGCTTGTCGATTGATGTTAGAATATTGCGGCGTGGATTATCAAGACAAACGTTATACTGCCGGAGATGCTCCTGATTTTGATCGCAGTGATTGGTTAAACGAAAAACTCACTTTGGATTTCGAATTCCCCAATCTTCCATACTACATTGATAGTGATGTCAAGTTGACGGAAAATCTGGCTATTTTAAAATACATCGCTAGAAGAAATTCCCTGATGCCAGTATCGGATGCTGATGTAACTAAGTGTGATGTATTGGAAGGCGTGATAATTGAATTGCGATTGCTTTTTGGAATGATGTGCTACATGCCTAATTTTGAAACAAACAAGGCGAACTTCTTCAAACAGACTCTTCCTGTCAAAATGGAATTGTTGGATAAACATCTAGCTAAGAATAAATGGCTCTGTGGAGACCAACTTACTTACATCGATTTTATATTTAACGAAACCTTAAGTCAAATTCAAGTGATGGAACCAACCTCCACTGATCAGTACAAAAACGTTGTGAAGCATCACAAAAACTTTTTCGAGTTGGATAAAATTGCTGCTTACCGACAATCAAACCGGTTCAAAAAGGTTCCAGTCATGGCTAAATGGGCCCAATGGCATGGGGAATAAAGGAAGAGGAGAAACTAGAAACGTAATCCAATAATAGCGTCCTTCATCAGCAGTAGGCATGCTTATGGTAGAATATTAAAAATAGTCTAAAATTACTGTAGACCCAACGCAAATAAAGTGAGTATGGTTGTCATTGTCAAATTTCGTAACGTTCGAATTGTCTAGACGTTTTGTATTGTTGTAATTGTCAATATGCTTTTGGCAATAAAAACGTATCCGATTCTGACACAAGTGATTTGAAAAGTTGACTCGTGCTTGTCTTCTTCACAAGATGCTTGGCAATATAAACAGCAAATGGGGAAAAGGGCTGATTTGATTATGCGGCCCTCATTTTCCTAGTTCAGCGAAAGCTTAGGATACAACGATACAAACAAAGAAACAAAAGTGCATGCACAAAACAACGCAGCACCAATAAGTTGGATCAGTGTTTCTTACCAGGGGTTCGACCGAACCCCTAGTTTTCGACGGAGCTGTCTCTGGGGTTCGGTGGAAGTCCTTCAAACTCCTAACACTTTCAGGGGTGCTCCCAGGGGGCCGCTGGCCACTTGATTTTGGGGAGAAAATTGGACGTCAGAAGACGTGATGACCTTTTTTTGGTCTTCACTTGATTTTGGAAGAAAATTTGGAAGTTGAAAGACGTGATGACCTTTTTTGTTTTCTTTGGTCTTCACCTGATTTTGGAAGGGAAATTGGACGTCACGCTGTTTGTTTCTAAAGTTCGGTTGAGACAGCCACGAAGTTGTTAGGATTCGGCCGCTTGGCACGGGTTAAGAAACGCTGAGTTAGTGATATAAAAGTCGACATTAAGCCATAGTCATATTCAGTGCTGTAGCGTGTTTGTATTGTGCCAGCTGCCAGGCTTAATAATAGCCTAATACGATAGATATATGAACACCAGATAATTCTTATTTTGAGCACTTACGACAGCATCAAATTAGCTTCTTATATTTCAATAAATTTTTAACAAATCGGCCGATTGTAGCGCAGATGTTAAAGATGTTGCTATCGATACGGAAGGTTTGAGGTTCAGTTCCCAGGCCGGTCGAATCGAACACAGTGGCGAATCCAGGAAGCAAGAAAGGCAGTTTCCCCCTCTTAATAAGACCTCTGCCCCCCTTGTGCCCCCCCGTAAATAATTTCCCAGTTGTTTTTGAAACAACACTGCAATTCTCTTTTCAAGCCTACAGTAGAGGTAAAGCTAATACAAAGCCCCCACGAGTAGATTCGATTTTGCTACGCTCATGGCCTCATCACATTACTGGCCCGAGTATTTTCATGCATCTATGCTCTATACCTTTAGACATTCGTCATGCATCTATGCTGGCGTAAAAATTTGGAATAAGATACTTTTAGACATAAAAAAGACATCTAAACACACATTTGCAATCATTTAAAAAAATTCATTGATAGGTACTAGAATATTTCAGTCTGTAAAAAATAGATAAAAAAAAGTGATTATTATTATTATCATTATTTTATTGTTTCCTTTTTGGTTGATTTGTGTGTTTTTCGTTTATTTTAGAAGCAATTTGACATCACTAATACATCAAAACTAGGGCAGCTTTGACGTGATGACCAAATTTTGGTCTTTCGCTGTCCTGCCTGCTTAAACGACTAACTTTGTAAGCGCTAATTTGCAAGTCCTTGGATTAACTGGAAATAATTTGTAAATTATCAATTGTACTGTAATCCATTTAAAGGTGCTGATTGCTGCATGATACTACATTGTGTAAACTGTTTATTTATGGACTGTCCCGTGTTATAAGCGTTGTTTGTGCAGACAAATAAACGAATTGAATTGAAAAAAAATTTAGCTTTGAAACCTTGAAGGACAACGCATATTGGCCATTGTAACGTCAGAGTAATGAATTGTTATCTTATAACACTGGTCACCACACAAAATTTTGCCCAAGATGTTTCAACGGTTTCAGGGTATATCAGATGCGCTGATTCCGAAAATGGCCTTATCTTTGCTGAATTGGCTCTAGTTTTTGAGATGAATGCATTTTTTATGAAAATATTGCTTACGTAGAGAAACAGCATTGCTGTCCGTTCATGCCTGTTTTAAGCAATGCTGTTGGCTTCAATTCTTTTTGCTTAGTGCCGTGCAAAAAAGAATACACTCATTGATAAAACTGGTGGCAAATAGTGTGTAATCTTGACATGAGTTTTCTTCTACTTTTGAAGATTTAAGATTTCAAAACGTCGTTATGCCATTACAACACCAGCCATATTGACGTTTTGTTGTTTTTCATTCTGACTTTTAAGGTTTGCGTATCGCATTTTTAAAACATCTGTTTATGCCATTTTCCATGCAATAGCAGAGTCATGTTACATGCTGTCAACAAGTATACAAAATATTTAAGGCAGCAATAAAAATTTAAGGAAATACATGTCTTCAGTAGATACCACTAGCAAGAAACAGGTTGCGAAACAACACAAGGCCCAAACTTCGCCTTATCAAGCTTCAGTTACTCATAATAACAAACTGCGCCCCAATAGCGGATCCAGGAGGAGGGCAGTGTAGGCCATAGCAGCCTAAAACAACAGCATTTCTCTAAATTTTCTGGAAAACTCGATAAATTTCAAGCGATGGATCAATTTTCGGAAGCTCGCCCTCTTATAACGAGTGTCTGGATCCACCCTGCTGCGCAATGCTAAGAAACTTGACAAATCTTTACAGATGACAAGCATGCCAGGTTATTTTAAGTGAGGAAATTATTAAGGAGAAAAAGGCATGCATGGCGGAGGTGGCAAAAAGGATAAAGATGGGAAAATTGTAATGAATGAAAAGATCGAGGGAAGTTATGGAAGGAACACATGGAAAAGATTATGAATGTGGAAAATGAATTGGGTCAAATGGCAGAAGCAGATATGATTGAAGGACCAGTTGAAGGAGTAACTTATGAGGAGGTCATGAAGGCTATGAACAAGATGAAATTGGGAAGAGCAGCTGGACCTTCAAAAATAAATATGGACATGATAATATCGAGTGAAAAGTTCGCTGTTATAATAAAAAAGCTTTGTCAGAGAATACTGAATGGTGAAGGTGTATCAGAGGAATGGAAAACGAGTGTTGTTTTTCCAATCTTTAAAGGAAAGGTGTGATGGATTGTGGAGTATGTAGAAAAGTAATGTTGTTGGAGCACGCAATGAAAACTGTGGAGAGAGAGCTGGAGAACAGAATATGAGGATTGGTTGCGATAGATGATAGCCTATGCAATTTGGCTGTACGAGTGTCTGGGAAAGGCACAACTCGTGCGTCGTTTATTTTGCGAAGGATACAATAGGAATTCCGTGGAAAAGAGAAAAAGCTGTGCAGGCGTTTTGTAGACTTGGAAAAAGCATTTGATAGGGTCCGTAGAAAAGTGGCGGAATGGGCAATAAGAAAGAAAGGATTGCCGGAAGTGTTGGTGCAAGCAGTGATGAGCTTATATGAGGGTTAAAGACGAAAGTCTGAGGTGGCAAGGTTGTTGGAGGAATTTGGGGTGAGTGTTGGACTGTTGGTGCGCATCAAGGGTCTGTGCTATCACCACTAATATTTGCTATAATGGTTGATGTTGTGACGAAAGATGCATGAAAAAGATCATAATTATTGAACGACATTTTATACGCTGATAAGCAAAAATATGGAGGATTTATGGGCAAGGTTCCAAAGGTGGAGAAGTGCAGTGGAAGGCGAGGGATTAAAAGTAAATATTGGTAAGACTAAAATGATGGTGAGCGGTACAGAAAATGCAATTGCACTCAGCAAAATGAAGCCTCGTAGAATGTGCGGAAAAAGGGTTGTGTTTAACACAGTGTTGCACACCGAGGAATAAATGAATGCATGGGAGATGCACCAAAATGAAGAAGGTAACCTGCGGTTTTGTTCGCCATTTTATTTATGGAAAGCGCAAAGATCTTGGATAAAGCAAGAAAGAACCAGTGGAAGTATTATGCGATGAAATAGCTTTCCAAAGCTTATGACCATTGGTTCTTTATCACGAAACAAAATCTTTTTGTCAGCACAAACTGCTTTTATCTCTAATACAGTATATTTTGCCGTTATTTCTTAATTAGTGTAAAGGGTATATCTCAAAACCTAGAGCCAATTCAGCAAAAAGAAGGCCATTTTCGGAATCAGCGCACCTGATATACCCTAAAACCGTTGAAATATCTTGGGCAAATAGAAAAAAAAAGTTTTTTGTTGAGCTGTGTAATCAATCGAATCGCAATTTGCATGCATTACATACCTCTAAAATTAAAAAGTTAAATAGAGAAAGGCCGAAATGGCAGTTTATTTTTTTCTAGAGTGGTTTAGGAATATTAAAAGCTTTAAAATGAAAAAAGCGTCGATCTTAAAATGCTAGTATAGTGAAAAGTAGTTGGTTTTACACGTGTAAAAAAGTGAAGCAGCAGTAACAGAAATTTGTTGGTAACAATTACTTATACTAGCCGCGTAAGGTTAACAAGTTATAAACTTAACAACAACAACAACTGAATTTATTTAGTCAACATCACAACTAAGGCGACACCAAACAATGTTCAAAGTTAAGAACACTTTTAAATTGAGCACAAAAGAAAAGAGGTGATTTGACAAGGAATCGCGAAGGGACGCGAAGTCTTCGAGTCAAGCGATTCCCGAAGCAATAATCAAATACTTGAAAAAAGGCTCGAATGGAGTGAAAGCTTTAAGAACATACTTTATGAAATGAATTTATAGCTAATTATTTGAGATATTGATCTTCTAGGATTAATACAAAACTTAGCTTTAAGATGAATAATTAAATTGAAAATTTATAGAATGTGATGGATAGATAGTTTTATTACTGAAAATCATATATAGTTTTAAAATATAAGCTCCTTATGTGTTTTGAGGAATTTACGACGAGATGATTGTTTTAATGGGAACGGTAAAGAGTCCCATAACTTAGCTCCTTGAAATTTGATCAATTTTTGCACCCGATTAGTTGCATACAAAGGTAATATTAAATTTTGACGAAAAGATGATCTTGTATTATGAACATTGATGGCGTTCTTAAATTCTATGAAATAGTCATTAAAATATTTTGGAGTATATTTGCTGATGTAACTATGTACAAACTTGCTTAGCTCAATTTTATATAAATCGTTTAACTTTAGAATTTTGAATTTACGATAAAGATGTTTAGGAGAAGTACGCCAACCAAGATGACCAATTGCTTTTAAAGCCTTGTTTTGAAGAGACCTTAGTTAAGTGAGGTAGGAATTATTGGTAGATCCCCAGATAATTATCCCATAAAATAGAAGTGGATGGACCAAAGCGTAATACAGAGTTTTTAATGCAGAAATAGGAAGAACTTTACAAGTTTAAATAATATTCCGATATTTCTACATACTTTGGCTTCTGAATTTTGAATATGTGGCAAAAAACTTAGTTTGTGGTCAATTACGACTCCACGATATCTTATTTTTGCGGAAGATTGAATATAATTTGAGTTATATTGCAACTGAATATCGCATCTAGGAGATCTTAGTTTGTAATTGATAATGATCGCTTGCGATTTACTTGTATTTATTTTTAGTTTATTAGCATCCATCCAAACCTTAACAAGTAAAAGTTCATTATTACATAAAGCTTCTAATTTATTTAGATTATCAGAGGAATACAACAATAGTGTATCATCTGCAAACAAACGTGGCTTGCATAATAATGCATTACTGAGATCCAGAGCTGGAACGAGGACCGAATTTACCGAGACCGAGACGAGACATCATTGCTTTGAGACCGAGACGAGACTTTAAAGTTACGAGACTCGAGACGAGACACGAGGCTTCATAAGCCAAAAATTAGAAAACATAAAAACGATAGTAATACTCGGGAGTATGGGCTCTACTAAGCCAAGTTATTGAAATAACTTTATAGCAAAATGACATTAGCAAAAACAAATGAAGCAATGAAGCCGTCGCGGTTATGAACTGATGTAGCCTACACTGCAAATAAAATTGGGTAGAGCTCTTGGTAAAACTCCACTCAACCCAATTCATATTTGGGTAAATCACGTTTTACCCAAAATATTTTGGGCATAAGTCGATATGCCCAAAACATAACTTAAATAATTTTTTTGGGTAAAAAAGTTTTGGGGTAAACATGAAATTTTGTGGGCAAATACAACTTTTACCCAATTTTTTGGGGAGTAAACACACCTTCTACTCAGTTGCGACTTTTTTCGTTTTTGGGTAATTTTTTATACTTAACAAAATAATTTTGGGTATTTTTGAAAATTACCCAAACGTAAAAAATTTCGTTGTACATTATTAAAAAATTTTACCCAATTTTAAATTGAACAAAACAAAATTTACTCAAACATTTAAGTTCAAAATTCTGAAAAATATTTAGTGAATACGTAACTTTCACTAGTTTTTTCTTTGCTGTATGCAGCTGAAACCTATACCCTATAGCGTTATGCAGATGATGAAGGCAGCAGCAGCGTAATGCAACTTTTCCTTAGGGTCATAAAGAGTCAAGCAGCCACCCTTATACGGGCGGATAAATCAAAATCTAAACAGTGGACTTTTATTGTTATTCAGATTTCCGAAAATAAGCAGCATTCATATGAATTCTCGATATACCCTGCTGCTTGGACTCCTGTGAGGTCAAAGTTAATACATTTCGGATTAAAATGCTGTAAAGTTTCTTTTAAAAACTACGCATAAAGAAGGACTTTCTGTCTTTAAAATATCGTTTTAGATGTTGACATCTTGCTAAATAATTGAGCGTTGCAGTTTCGAGGTGCTATAAAGGGGGAATCTTATAACTTTCTTTGCCCTGAAAAATTGGCTTGGACCGAAAAGGCGTGTTTAGAAAACCTGCTATCACTTGGCCACCTGCCATATTTGAGTGGCGTAGTCAAGGGTGAGAGGTACCGGGGCCATGCCCCCTTAAATTTTACGAAAACAGAAAAAAAACGATGTAAAAACTAGCACTCACTTTGCTTACATTAAGCGTAGTCATGAACCCCTTCAAATATTTTTTGGTGACGCCACTACGACCTGTATATTTCCTAAAGGTGCGCGAATCCTGTTAGGTGCCTTTCCCAACTGAACAAGTAAACTAACTGACTTGTTTTTTGCTCGGTTGTTTCAATGCTCGACGTCAAACAAAGAAGCTGAATTACAGACCTCGAGTCTTACTAAGCTATTTTGGCTGTTAAAAGCTATTATCAGATATACTGTACGTGCATCTATTGACCAATCAATTTAAAATGATAGGCTCACCTATGCTGTGCAAGTAAAAAAAGTTTTAGTGGTTTGTGTGCACTAATTTTTTCTCTGGACAACAGCCCCGGATTAAAAAAAGGGAATTAATCTTGTAGCAGCGTGCTACGATCAGTGATCCAGGAGTTTGTGACGTCATAAACGACTGATGGTAAACTGATCGCATTGTGCATGTTAAAGTCTTTTGGTTTTGTAGTGAGAGAAATATAAGCTGTTCGTTAGAGTCTAGCTTGTTAGCTGCAGTATTGAGGCGAAGATAAGGAATAACAACAATCTAACCTATATACAGGGTGTCCCAAAATAATGTATACACATTAAAAAGGGTATTAATTTTAACTGTGTATACATTATTTTGGGACACCCTGTATAGGCTCAGTATAAACGGTCAGTGTGGAGAACAAACCGACAAGCTCGCTTTTACTGTCGTCAGGAAAAGGCACTTGGTGCTTGGTGAAACTACTTTTTCTTTTTGTTGCATAGATTGACCTAAATATTATTAGATACGCTGTTTTCAGATAGGTCGGTAGCTGAGCAAATACGCGTACACTAAAGGTTATAGGCTAAAACACTGACTGTTAGAAATTTAAGCAACACAGTAAAAAATTTGCAAGAGAGATGGTTGAAACTGAAGAACTTAAACGTTATGGAAAAAAATCTTAAGAGCTATAATGTAATACAGTTCACAACAGTTCCAAAGATTTCATCTTTGTTTATAGAATTTCTTGACTGTTGCACAAACAAAAGTGAGGTAGGCATTAACGTTTAGGCCCCAGAAAACGTTTTAGTAAAACGAAGTATGGAAATGGGTAACCAGATTATCGAAAAGCTCACTTGTGCAATATCCCCTTTAACATTCGCAACACTACCAGTAGCGTATTTAGGGGGGCATTGAGCCACGCCCCCCCTTCCCCCCTTTTGACTCTGCCTTTTAGTAAACAAGAACAAAATTAATTGTGCCAAGTAACTGAAATATGCCATACTCTTTTGATGGTTTCTGTAGCTTATGGCTAGGGGCGGATCTAGGGGGGTATAGGATGAGGGGTATGCATCCTCTACCAGCCATTTTCAAAGTTGTTTTGAATGTATACAATTTTTCCATAATTTCGAACCTCTTCGATAGCGATAAGCCTTACTCCTTGAGCACGCATAATCGAAAATGTGCAAACAAAATGCATCATATTTTGCGAAGCACTCAGATTAGGGTCAAACAATTTGAACAAAATTTGCCTGAAAGTTATTCAAAACGCACTAAAATAACCATTACAGCATGTAAATTTTCAAAAATTTTTCCGAAGGAGCATGCTCCCGGACCCCCCTTGAGACTTTCTTGCTTCTCAATCAGCTTTAAATTTGTTTTGCCGAAAAATATACTCTTGCAAAAAGTGTGGAAATTATGGCTCCCCCCTTTTAAAGTTTCTCGCTGCGCCACTGAACACTACCATTGGCCTTTAAGTTTAAACCAATCTGAAAAGTCTCACGGCGCTAAAGAGAATAGATTACATTCGAAATACCTAGCTATATACAGGTAATAGAAAAGTAATCGCAAAATACAGTTTCTTTTTCCAGCTTGAAAGCCATATACTTTTGTTTGACAAATCATAGGCAATTCAAGATAAGATTGGACTACATTTGTTCATTTGCAAACAGTATTATATTTTAATTTAAGAAAATATTTATTTGCAAAGAGCCTGTACACTGATCACTGCATGCAGCGAAAATAAAATCAAATTTTAAAAAATATATTTTAAAAAAATTTTTAAAAATAATGGAGTACCCAATATGACGTATTTTCAAAAATGCCACTTGTGAAATATTATTACGATTCTTTGTTTTATATACAAATCGGAACACTTACGATAGTAGAATATCAAAGATGCTTCTTGTGAGATCCTCCGTATCACAAGCAATGGTGAGAATAGGCGCTAAGTAGACCCTGTAGAGTAACATACTAACTCATCCAATGCTCTGCAAATGAGCGATGATGGCAGCGAGAACAATTTTTGGGTCTTTGTTGCTTAAAAACATTTGGGTAGCAAAAACCCAATAAAATTAATTGGGCTCTTGACTTGGGCTAAAATAGCCCAACACATAATGGTTAATAGTCAGTCAGTTTACTTCCTTTGGGTAATCTGCACCCAACTTAAGAAATTGGGTTTCTCAACGTTAATACCCAAAATGTTTTCCCCAAAAAAACACCCAATTTTATTTGCAGTGTATAATAAATGTGCTATTGGTCATATTCTTTTAACGATTACAAATAATGATTTAACGAGTTCACCATAATAACAACGAAACAGCTTATTATCACAGAAGATTTAAGTCCTTGTAGCATGCAAGGCAAGCAATACCTCTCGCAGACGATTACACGGCCCAATATTCTTTTTTGATCTAACGAAAAAGATGTCAAGAAAACTTTAAACAAAAAGTCATTGGTAGGCTATGTTGGTCTAGACCAGGGATGTCGGCATTGCAGCCCACTATCCTCCGTTAACACAATTTTTTAGCAAGTTTATCAAGTATTGATCACGAGAGTGTTCGTGAAATTTAATAAAAATGCTTTATATTTGATAAATAATAAATTAATTAACATAAACATTTTAAAGTCATTGTGACACTATGCATTTTTGAAAATCTATCTGGTTAATAACTTTCTCATAAAAAGAGCTAGCTCAAATCTGGAAGCACTTCCCATGTCGGTAACCAAATTTCCCGCAACTGTAATCCCTGCACTTTTTTCGATTTGAAGCCTTTTTTGGGCCTGGACTACTTTGAATAGTCTTTTGATAGCTGTAGTAAACCAGACGAGAATAGCATCTTTCATAGGGAACAAATTTGTAGAAATCTTAATTTTATGACATGTGATACGTTACTCTCTTGAAAATGTTTTGATTTGACAGACCGTTTGCCGATAAAAAATATATTATTTTTTTAGACGTGGCTAGCGTCGTTGTCTTGGAGTGAAGGCCATATTGTTAAAAGTTAAAACTAAATTAACATTATTGGATTAGGAGCATTAAGATGGGTTTTCGAACTCAACTTCAAAAAAAAGATAACACTTTTTTATGGATTTTTAAATTTTTTATTGAAATTATTGGATTAATTATTACATTAATTAATTATATTGATGGATTTTTAAATTTTCTTTGTTGTTAAAAAAGATGCATTTTCAGCAAAATGCGGCTCAGTACAAGGCCTACCTATCAATGGTTAATTTTTTTTCTTAAAACTATAATATGAAATATTGAAATTCTGGTCGCTTTGCGGCCCAGTTAAATATTTAATTTTGCAATGGGTTCCTAATAAATTAAAAGGTTAGACATCCCTGGTCTAGAGTAGATTACCATCGAATGCATGTGCTTAGTGGTTGAAATAGACCAGTTTTCATATATGCTGCTCACAAAAAGAAAGCAAAAGCCTGCAATTCTGCAGGCCTGAACAACAAAGCAAAATGGTCTTAACAAAATGTGGCCAGATGTTTTTGCAAAGTGCGAAATCACGCACAATGTTTTACTTTGAATATATCGAGTAAGTACCATTGTTGCTTCCGTATCAAAGACCTGAATGCTGCTTCAAATCCAAAATTTTTTCATGTCTCGATCGAGACATGACCATTTTCCGAGACTTTCAAGGTCTGAGACCGAGACGAGACATTGGCATGGCGAGACCGAGACGAGGCCGAGACACTCAAAAACGTGTCTCGAGACATCCAGCTCTGCTGAGATCATTTATGTATAATAGGAAGAGTATTGGTCCCAATACTGATCCCTGAGGTACTCCTGATTTTATTTCCTGCATTGGAGAGTTTGCATCATTGATGCATACATATTGCTTTCGGTTAAGTAAATAACTTTCAAATAATTGATGACAGACTCCACGTATGCCATAGTGAGACAATTGAGCGAATGATTAAGCGAATCGAAAGCTTTTTTACTATCTAATGCAATAGCACATGTGTAGGCTATAACTTGTCGTTAATGTTATCGTATAGCTTTGCGTAACTACATCAATTAGAGGAAACATAGTTGTGTGTTTTTCACGAAAGCGACTTTGTTTCTCATACAGAGTTTGATTTTTGTTTAGAAAACTAATTAATCTTGATTTTATTAATTTTTCGATGATTTTTGAAAATGGCGAAAGTAATGAAATCGGTCTGTAATTTTCAACTGATTGGTTAGAGCCGGTTTTTTATGTAGGAATAACTTTAGCTATTTTAAGTTTGTCGGGGAAGATACCTTGTGTAAACATATACTCTACAAGGTATGCTAAATGAGGTGATAAGACGTCCGCAGCAATAATTAAGAATTCTGTTGGTATTTTATTATCGGTAGTGGATTTATTTGCATTTAACCTTTTAAGTTCAGTAGCCAGTTCGTTAGGAGTGGGAGGAGATAGAACCATTGAAGATGTGACACTATTCTTTAGGTAGTCAATGCGTGACTTAGTTGAATTAATGTCCTCAGAAATTTTGTGACCGACATGAGCAAAAAAAGTGTTTAAAATTCCGGCAATTTCATTTTTGTCAGATATAACTGCATCATTTTAATGTGGATGGTGTTGTGTCACATTTTTTCTTAGATACCATAAGAAATAAAATACCACAAGAAATACCATAAAAAATAAAATACCATAAGAAATGGTATTGGTAGTGGTAGGCCACTAAGCTTAAGCGCAATGCTGACATTTCTAGTCAATCCTATTATAGCTATTTCACGGTCATATAAGGTCTACCAATCATCAGACAGGCTCAGACAAGATTAGAACCCAAGACTTATTGAATCAGAGCCAGAAACTGCAACTGCTTGGATATGCAAATCCGGAGGGGTGTTTGGCTGATCAAGGTCAAGCATTCCAAAGGATGAGTGTACCTTTGCCTGAGTGCAGCTGATGAGGGCTAATAGCCGAAACAGCGCTCTACCGCTTTATGGTACTTATTGAATTACAGCCAGAAACTGTAACCGCTAGGCCATCGAACTTTTTAGAAATTTCTTATATAATCTAAACTTGAACTTGTCTGTCTTAAATCTACGTTTTTAAGTACAGTCAGCGATGGGCGCGATAAACCTTTCTGTACTAAAGCGATAATTTCAAGAAAGCCAGGGGCGGTACGGATTAATCTCAATTTTTTAAAGCGATATCGGTAATCGATAAATGATCGTTGATAAATTTTTCCGATAAATTTTCAATGTGTTTGACGAAGCTTTTTTTTGTGTAAGTCAAATTGCAAAAATGTTTTGCTGGATTTTTCAAGATAAGAGAGTAGTTCACGTGGCATTCAACAAAACAACGAGAGATTTTTTTAAAAATTGCAACAAGACTTAATGGACACCGTGCATTTTTTCTATAGCACCAACTCACTAACTTTAAAGTTTAAACACTGTGCATAAAGAATTGTTTATCGCGATAATTTACAGTGGGGCCGCCAGGAAAAAACATTGGGGGGCAAAATGACGTCATAACTTGTGATTTTTGCAGAGCTACACGAAAACATGAATAAGACGATAAACACATTAGCTTTCCGAAGGTGTAGTTTAATCTGCATTCCTAAAGTAGGCTATTGCACTTCTTTACTGTATTTTTTTTTTCATTTTTGTAACTATATTGTAACTCACAGTTTTAACTGGATCATACGTTAAAGCAGCTATTTTCGGAAACTCTAGGAGGTAAGACATTGATTCCAGGCATGTCTTGTGCATCGAAACTGATAATTGAAAAACACACCACACTTCCAAAACAGCTTTTTAAAGGAAATAATTTCGCTGTAAATTAGGGACGTACTCTTCATTTAATGCCAGCAAGGACGTTGGAAGGTGGGGGCTGAAGCCTCCCTACATTTTGTTCAGCGCCTCCATAGAAATTTTGAGCCCCCTTCAGCCCCTCCTTTCAAAAATTTATGACTACAGCACACCTTAACGCACTTCTACGGTGGCTTACGGCGTCACTTGTTATTCGTTTCTAAAAACGAAGAAAGATTTTTTTATTGCAAGAAGACTTAATGGGCCCCGTGTATTTTTTCCATAGCGCCAACTCACCAACTCTGAAGTTTGAATACTGTAGGCATAAAGAATCGCTTATCGCGATAATTTATCGGCGATAACAAGCTATATTACAAAAGCGATATCGGTAATCGATAAATCAAAACTATTTTGAGCGATAACGATAATCGGTGATAAATTATCGCCGATAACTATCGCCGATAAATTGTCGCAATGAATGCTCATCTCTGATTACAGCACATGGGCTTAAAGGAGTGGGAAGCTATTCCTCTTGCTCAAAAAGAGTGCTCTTTTGCTAGATTTAAAAGTAACTATAAAGCAGTTTTATTTGAGCATTACTACAGAAATCTTGTTTAGCTTCATCAATTATCTTAATTGCCTGCTTATTTCAAGCACAGTGAAATTATCCAGTGAGTGTAACAACTAATTTTTAAACTCATTTGTTGTGAAGAAACGTTCTAGCTAAATTTGTATTATATTTGTTAAGAAAGTTGTCCGCCGAAAATTTTACTTGTTGTTGGTACAGACTAATGCGTAAACTGGGATACATTATAAATATGGTTGTAAATATTGTTCGTTTTTTGTGTCTGTGCTGCCATTTTATTTTATAAAGCTTAGCAGTTTTGCATATAATCGGTCACTTTACTGCACTTCGTAGTTATGCCTGTAGGCCTAATTGGTGTCTAGTGTCAGATTTAGGTAACCTATAGAACAACAAACTTTTCTTAATAACGAATAACTTCTACTTTTTGTTTATTTTGTTTTATTTATAAGTAGTGGTCGGGTCAGGGTTTATAGCCTAATGTTTCACTTTATGATTAGCATTATTATTTTTTAATCCCAGCTTTTGCAGTATTGTCTTGTAGTGTGTTGTTTTTTTTAACGTTTTATGTCACGCTAAGTTTACGCCAATATTGTTCACTGTAAATATTGCTATAGTAGGTGCAGTAGACTAAGATGACCCCTGTGGTCTTTCGCTGTTTCCTGCCTATGTGAACTCTCTAAACCAGGGGTTCTTAACCTTTTTTGTCTCGTTTACCCCTTGCCGAAAGAATAAAGTATAATTTACCCCCAATGTACCACTAATGCTTTTTCTTTACTGAAAATTAAAGCTTTCTTTAGTCTTTAATTCAGAAAGTTTACCCCTTCGCTAGGCAAAATTTACCTCCGGTTAAGAACCCCTGCTCTAAACGTACACGCGGTGAAACAAACTTAATTGATTGATTTCTTTGCTCTTCATTTAAGTTTGGGCAAAAAATTTCGCATCTGAAGACGCGATAACCTTTTTTTTGCTCGTCACTTGATTTTGGGCGAAATATTTGGCGTCTGTGGACGTGATGAATTGTAAAAGTATTTGGCTCTTTTTGGCTTTTTAATTTTCTCGATCTGGCTTTATTCAATCACTGGGATCTGGCAAGTGGCAACCCTGAAGAAAAGTCGGTCTTTTCAAAAAGGAAAGGTTTCTATTTTCTGCAATCGTCAAGGCGGTGGGTGATGAATGTGGGTGTTGGCTGTTGACAGCAAATGTAGTCCATGCCAACAGTTCAATTTATGAACTTATTAACTCCTATCGCATGGTCTACTGTGTAGGGTGTACATATTGTTGTGTTTTTGCTTTGCCTTGGTTTATCTGCAGAAATGCTTTCGAAAGTTACCGTGAATGTTTTGGTTAAATGAGGTGACTGCTGGCTCGATGACCATTTGGTCCTTCCCTGTCACTTCACCATGTAACCATTAAGTAACTAGAATGAATCCTTCAATATGTCATTTGATTAATATGGTGCGTGGTGAATAAACTATACTGATACTACTCTCTATTGGTTAACGCAAGCTAGTCTAGTTAAAGAAAATAATGTAGGACCCTCATTGGCAGAAATAAGCTAAGGCTTGACCACTCGGCTTATAGTATCATACCGGTATTTCAAGTAGACTACTGAGCTGAACTACAGTTCCTAGATTTTCAAAGCGCAATGACACATCAGTAGGCTTTAGGCTACTTCAATACCTTATTAACTAAAATAAGCAAACTCAGCGATGGCGGAAGCATTTCTAAAGTGGGAAGGGGGCCCAGACCAATGACCAGCTTTTACTACAAGCTACAACCTGGGCCGGCAGTTGGCGTAGTGAAAAACTTTAAAGGGGGCCATAATTTCCACATTTTTCAAGCGTATTTTTTTCGGCAGAACTAATTTGAAGCTAATTAAGAAACAAAAAAATCTCTAGGGGAATTCGGGGGCATGCTCCCACGGAAAGTTTTTGACAATTTACATGCTGTAATCTGGTACCGGTAATGGCTATTTTAGTGCTTTTTGAATAATTTTCAGGCAAAATGTGTTTAAATTTTTTGACCCTGATTCTGAGTGCTTTGTTGAAAAGTCGAAATAGTGTACCGGTACACTATCTGACTATGATGCATTTCGTTCGCACATTTTTAATTATGCGTGCTAGGCGTAAGGCTTATATAGCTATCGAAGAGGTTCGAAATTATACAAAAATCATACATTGATCTGTAGCAAACCAATCATGCATTGATCAATATTTCTGCTTTTTGTTAAATTCCCAGTTCCAGGGCTCAAAGATGGATTCATTAACGATAGTATTTTTGACTTTCAATTTTTTACTATTGCTGATAAACCACTGAACCAGCACAAAAATCAAAATGAGTTTATATAACTATGACATCATAAGAACATCTGCTATCAACTATGACATCATAAGGACATACATGGTATGAGTATGATTTTTATTTTGATCATTTTAGAATAAACAAAATATGGTGAAAAGTTAAAGGCTATTAACTGGAGTTTGCAAAAAAACATGTTTTCCGTAGTTACACTAGGGCGGCCATACGTCCGGATTTCGGCCGCGCAGTCCGGCTTTTGCAACCTTTATCCTCCATCCGGACTTAACCAAGGCCAGACGTACCAATGTCCCCCTTTTTTCCTACAGTCATAATACTGTAGCTGCAAACAATTCAAAAAGCATTGAAACTTATTTAGGGCAATGTGAACTGATTTTTTCACTCGCACTTTGGATCCCATTTTTGCCATCCATTCCATCGTAACATTGCATTATGTAGCGTGTCATTATACTATGCAATGTGCATTCACTGTTCATGCAACTATGTCATTCAACTTTTTCATTCGTCACACAGGCTATATTCAAGCCCGTTATTATGCAATCATGCAGCATTTTTCTGTCAGCACTTGTGTGACTTTAGGGCATTCTAGACTGATGTGGTACAGAAGGGCAGGCAACAGTGTTCCCTCTGGAGTGAGAAATTTGGGAAAAATGCGAATTTTTTACTGATTTTGAACCAGAAGTTAATATTATAAAATGCAAAACTGAAAAACTTGAATATTTTAATACAAGACTGTAGCTTGTATCTTGGAAAATCAAATTTAATGCACAAAATTTGTAAAAGGGGTCCTCAAAGTAGTGAAATCTTAGGGCAACAATTTCAATGAATTTATCATTTGGGCAAATTCGCACTAGTCGAAATCCTAGAGGGAACACTGGCAGGCAACGTTAAGCTGATCCAAATCCTTGGAAAGTCATGCCCAAACGAAAGACTAGCTTTAATGAGGTATGGAAGGAGGAATATAAGTTCGTAAAAAAAAGTCAAAAGGGCGAGCATTTTGCATTTTGTTCGTTGTGTTGGTAAGTTATGATTTGGAAATTGGTTCCAAAGGCAAAGCTGCTATAGAGAAGCATGTCAGAACTGACAAACTTAAGTTTAATACACGTAGCGCAAACTCCGCGATACGATCACATTTTGTACCTAAAAACTCGGCACTCACTGATAAAATTACTGCGGCAGAACTTTGCAAGGTATACCATGCTGTTCAATACAGATACCACCATTCTTACCGTAGTCTTGACTGCGGCGTCAAACTAGATCAAGAACTGTATGCATATTCCAGTGTAGCCAAAGGTGTCACTTGCAGAAGAGCAAAAGCGCAGTCATTACTGATTATGTGTAAATGTTCTTGCCTCGTATTCATTCAAATGTCATAGGAACTATATTTTGCAACATAAATTAGTGTTTTCCTTGGCCACGGACGCTTCTATCGAAGGTTCGCTAAAATGTTTTCCGATTGTCATGCAGTATTTTCGCTTTGATGAAGGAGTGCAGCATGTGTTACTTGACGTTTATGAAGACAATGATGAATCTTCAGATGCGGTAAGCAAGCAACTGTTTAACTAGCTAGAAGCACACGGTCTGTCATTAAGTGAAGTGTCTTCCTATTGTGCAGATCATGCTAGCGTGAACTATGGAAAGCATAACAGCGTTTTTCAAAAGCTAAAATTGGCTGAACCGGATATGTTAGCAGCGAATTGTCTTGCCCATATTCTGCACAATACTACCAAGGAGCCTATGCTGCTGCGAAATTATGCAGTAATGTTGAAAACGTGGTGTTAAAAATTTACAGTCATTTTCGGATGACGGCTAAACAGACATCGACACTGAAGGAATTTTGTGAGTTTGTTGATGCGTATGAGTGCAATATTTTGTGTCACATTGCTACCAGATGGTTGTCACTTTTGCCCGCGATTGAACGAGTATTGCAGGGTTGGAGTGCTTTGAAGAGCTATTTTCAAACCTTGGGAGAAGATAATTGCGTAAATGTATTGTGGAGTTGCTTTGAAGAAGACGACGAGTTAAGTAGAACATATGAAATGTATTTTTATTTTTTAAGCCACGCGTTGAAAATTTTTTCTGACACAATTCGTAAACTAGAAGCCAAGCCCTTCTCTGTTACAAACGGGTTTCGAGAAATGTCTGAATTAAAATCAAAGGTGAAAAGAAGACAAAGAGACTCTTACTTTGGTTTTGAAACTGCTTGCAAGCTGGAACAATTACATCCAGATTTAAAACGTAAGTGCATTTTGGACTTCTCTAACTTTTATGATAGAGCACTGAACTATATTTCAAAGCGGTACGATTTGTCGGAGGAAAATTTTCATGCAAGAATTGCCAAGTTGAGCTTAGAAGGTGGTCTAACATTTGCTAAATTTGGTGCTGCAACATCAAAAACCTCGATATGGACGTGTTATACGAAGAGTTCGGTTCTATTGAAAAACTACTGGAAACACCTGAATTTAAGTGTGAAACAATAATACTTGCATCTGCTAAAAGTGACTGAAATCCTTTAAAAACCCTTAAAAAGGTTAGTTCAGGGATACCTAGATTTGTCTAGGTATCCCTGGGTTAGTTCATTTCTTTTTTCGATTCCTAGTAGCTGTGCACATACTGAACGGATATTTTCTTTGATGAATGCTGCATGGAGAGACGAAAGAAATCATCTGGACATGGACACCGTCAAAGCAGAATGTCAAGTTAGCGCTAACTTCCATGAAAATTGCTTCCAAATATTTAAATGTTTGTTGAAAAACAAAGAACTTTTGCAAGAGAAAAAAAAACAACTCAAATATAAAGGACCTGTGCATGTACTTGCCGCGAGCTGAGACGTAAATCTTCTACTGAGGCAAGGGCAACTGGCTATAGTATAGCCGCTATACTAAGTGCATAATAAATTGTTTTAAAATAAAAGTGAAGGTAAAAATTCATTGCTTTAAATGGTTCATGTAGTTTGCATTCCGTGTATTAGCGCTAGTTAACCTATGACTCAAACTCAGATTACCTTAGTTTAGGGATTTTAGTTTAGATGGAATGACAGGTTCATTTTAAGTGTTCTCTTTTTCAATTTTTTGGCGATGGTCACCCCAAGTTACACATATGAACTAACAAGTCTTTCTGAACATTTTGCCATTAGTTTGAGGAAAATTTGATTTTGCAGATTTCGGATATGGGCGGTAAAGTTGAGCACCTCCTAAATTTTTGTGCTAAATTTTGAGTGCTTTCTTATGGTTTTTTCAAAAATTTGATTGGATATTTGAAATCGTCACCCCAAAATCTGTTGGAATGCATACTTTTTTCACCAATACCTCAAGAAATGAGGACTTAATTGGCGTTTTTGTTTTTTGATAAAATAGCGCTACTAGTGGCGAAAATGTCGCTTGCGATATCTCGAAAACCACTTGATTGATTTTTGATGGGACTGGGACCAATGTCATTTTTCATATCTCATCGATGATTAGACTATAACATCCAAACATGAACAAAATTTGAGAGGGTGGGTCACAAAATTTTAAAATTTTGACTGTATTAGAATGACCCAATATGCCTTCGAATGTGCGCACCATTTTGCAATGCACTTGCCGCGGTTTAGCCAAAAAACGTCGAATGCGTGGATTGTGCGTATAATTGCCACGCAAGTAACTGTAGGGAGTTAGCGATCCAATTTTTTTTGGAAAAGGAGGTTTATACTATGATGTATTTGTAGGTGCGTATTCGTTTTTTTCTCTTGTGTATGTGAAGCTACACCGCTTTTTTCAGGAAAAGCATATGCATTACCAGATTACCTGAATTGACCATATGTACAGTTAAACCTTTTTGGTGGTGCTTACAGTGCTCCATAATTTATTAGTTGGGATTCATTGATTGATTGGTGAATTTAGATGATTAAATTTCAAGTTATACTCTTGTTAAGTTATAGGCTATGCGGTGTTAGTTTTATTGGAGGCTGAAAGGGTTGGAAACAGAATTATTGGTATTTCGTGAGACTAAGAGTCTCACCTTACCAATGTCAGTGAGTTTAGGGTCTAGGTTGGTATACTTTTTGTCAATACTTAGTTTGTGAGACTTAGAGTTTCACCTTACCAATGTCAGTGAGTTTAGGGTCTAGGGTGGTATGCTTTTTATTTTTGACATCTTAGCGTTAATATCGTTTTTCTGTTTTATGCATTATCAGCTGTGTAGCTGTTACCTTGCATAGTTTACTCACAGTGCGCGACTTTTTGGCGTGACCGATTTGTCGTTGTGGGGACGACTCAACATTGGGACGTCTCGGCATTGAGACGATTCGGCGTGGAAAGCTGTGATTTGTGAGCGGACGTAATTATCGTGTTTTGCGCTAGAATGTGCAAAAAGACTTAATCATTACTGGTACGTTTTAGAAGTGCTAAAAGTAAACAATAAACGACTTTATATCTACAGCTTTATAAGAGTTTTGTGAGATATTATTTTAAAGAGGTTCAAAATTGTTTGACGCAAGTTTAACCAAAAAGCAGTGAGAAAATTGTTTTACAACTTCCAGTATTTGATTTCACTTTATAACATGAAATACAATTGTGCGTTTAACAAGCAATTAATAAGTGTTGCGACTGCACTTTGATTTTCATTTTTTGATCAATGTATATGCAGCAAAAAATGTGTAGTAACTGAACGTAAAAAGATTAAATAATCACAAAAATTTTTTGTTCATTAAAAATATACCGGTACCTGCATAAAGGTCAAGACTTTGGGTTGGTTGGTTGTGGCTTACCGAAGTAAACTAAATTGGCAGCAAAATGCTTGATTACTATGCGAGCAGCTCTACACGGCAAAGGGTTAATTTTAATCACCTACGAATGGTTTCTCACCTACCAAGCATAAGAGTGATAGAGCTGTATCCATGATCAATTGAGATCAAAAGTAAAATTCACCTCAATCTCCTTGTGGAAAAAATGAACCATCCTTTTTTGTCATGTTTACCACAGCAAGTATCAAAAAACTCACTGCTGAAATGAAAACGGTCGAATCCTTTTTTACGTTGAAAAGTTTTTGCAGATGTAGTCAAAAAATAATTGAATGGCTTGGATTGAAACTTTGTTTGCAATCGTAAAATATGAAATCTTGATTTTTTTATGAAACATGGTAAAAGAAGACGTGAACATCAATTGATTATGGGTGCAGCTCTATCACTCTTATGCTTGGTAGGTGACAAACCATGTGTTAACGATTAAATTTTAAATGCCGTGTAGGGCAGTCCACTTAATAATCAAGCATTTTGCGTCTGATTTAGTTTACTTTAGTAAACCACAGCTGACCAAGTTGAGGCCTTGACCTTTACGCGGGTACCGGTATATTTTTTGTCAACAAAAATTTCTTGCGTTTATTGAAACTTTTTTACGTTCAGTTACTACACATTTTTTGCTGCATATACATTGATCAAAAAATGAAAATCAAAGTGCAGTCGCAACACTTATTAATTGCTTGTTAAACGCACAATTGTATTTCATGTTATAAAGTGAAATCAAATACTGGAAGTTGTAAAACAATTTTCTCACTGCTTTTTGGTTAAACTTACGTCAAACAATTTTGAACCTCTTTAAAATAATATCTCACAAAACTCTTATAAAGCTGTAGATATAAAGTCGTTTATTGTTTACTTTTAGCACTTCTAAAACGTACCGGTAATGATTAAGTCTTTTTGCACATTCTAGCACAAAACGTGATAATTACATCCGCTCACAAATCACAGCTTTCCACGCCGAAACGTCTCAATGCCGAGACGTCCCAACGACCAGTCAGTCATGCTGAGTCATCTCACATCGAAAAGCCCTGCCCCAGTTTATTCAGCACGTCACGCTATGAGATGGAAACGTTCTTAGCATACTTTTAAACGCTATGTTTGTAGTTGTAAAACCCAGTGATTTCAACTTTTTTTCATGGGCAAATTCCTGTAGCATACCAATAACATTCTAACACTAGTGTACCACTGCACAGTGGTTGAAAATAACTGAATAAATAACTGACTTTTTTACATCATGGCTTAAGACTGAACATGACGTAAGCTTCAAGTGTTGACAATGGCACCAGATGTGAACCAGATCGTTTGTCCAAGTATTTTTGCTTTTTCTTGGCTATATTGTTTGTAATGATATAACTGAATTTTAATATAATTAGCCGACCCTCTTCTTGAAACTATTGTCGTGCTCTTCCACATCACTTTTTGCAGTTTTTATTATCTGGTTTAGTTGTTTACAATATATACATAGTGTTCGTTTTTTGGTCCGACAGTTGAACGATAAACTTGATGTAATTCAGATAAATGTAGCTAGTAATGTTGGTTTGGTGGACTTGCTACATAGCTAATGCGCAACGATCAAGTTTACGAAAGTTATATTATGGCTAATTGCACATGTTTCATATGTAAATGCGAGACGTATGCATCAGGGATATTAAAGCAGTCAAATTTTTATTCCTTCGGTTTCCAGCTCTCTTTGAAGGCACAACACCCGAGTTTGGTTTTGTTTCCACAAAAAAATAATTATATACTTTCATAGAATCCACATACCTGCAGTGTAGTTTACATAAAAAAGGTGCAATAATTGTTCTAAAAAATCATAAAAAAGTCATGGAATTTATTTTTAAAAATTGTGTGGGAACCCTGTGAACCATCCATTGTGCGGTAATGTAAGGTGGCGTAAAAACGATTATTGGTTTGCCTTATATTTTCAATAGATTACTGGTATAGTGGTATTAATACCCAGCTATTGGTAATGATAAGCGTGTAAAGCTTGACTAAGTTAAAACTACCACTACTGGTATTTTTTGTACGTACTTCAGCAGTAGTCTATGGTTTTAATAACAGTGCTAATCTGTTTCACACTAGGTGATCAGGTTAACAGTTAATGATGCATTTCTGTTATTCATAGTGTTACTGGTTTAATCAAGGCCTTGTGGTTACTCTTTCTTGGAAAACCATTAATCAAGAAAGATGGACCTTGATGCTAATCCGACATCAACAATAGTTGCCTTTCAAGAAGGTGAAGAAATACAACTAGAGGATGGCTCTACGGGTATTGTTTATCATCAAGTGAAAGGTGCCTTTAATCTATCTCATTGTGTCACTTTTAATGCTTGTACAGGCTAATTTAGCTATCTGTAGATTGGAGGCAAGCTTAGCTTTGTTGAGTGTTTTACTGGGTTAGCTGTATATTGATAAATGCCAAAATTTAAAATAAACAGGTTATATTATTTACATGATCCAACTTTTGATGAAATCTTGTATTAATTATGTAGGTGGGGAATTAGCACCATCTGTTCAGCTAAACAATGGAGTCTGTGCTTATCTTTGCAGAAACAGTGGCAACAGTTCACAGGTACAAATGTCAAAATATTGCCTCTTTCGTTTATTTATTATAAACTGTGCCATTTTTTTATTTATGTATAATTGCATGCTTATCCTCCTATCACGAGAAAGTGGTCAAAGCACTATAACCAGCTCGCTTAGGAGTTCTGGCCACCTGTCTACTACTCTACTATGGAGAAATCCTGCTAACTGCCCTTCCCAACGGCACAACAAGCAAACTGCCGGCTTGTTCTACACGCTGTGACTTTGGTGTGGAATCATCAGGCAGGGAACCGGTACCAATATTTAAGTCATTAGTTTGACTCAACTCAGAATCAAACCTGAGCCTCCAGCTCCAGAGGCGCATGCTCTTACTACTCAGCCATCGGAGCTGTTTTATGTACGGTGTATTTTAGCCTACAAATTGAGTGTCGTGTTCAGTATGTGCTTTGTTTCACTTGCTCAATGCTCATTATAAAATTTTGAGTGTGGTACCGGGTAATTTTGTTGCAAGGTATTTAAAGAATATAGTTTTTATGTATGTGCCATCTTACCACAACCTCAGCTCTGTATTAGATCAGGAAAACCTTCCAACAAATCTCTGCTGTAACAAAATCAGGCCTGTTGGCAAGAAAAAATATGTGTTATTGATTTTTGTTGCCCCTTGATTTGTATGCTTGTCCTTCCCTTAAAACATCCACAAAGAATCTGAGATCATTTTTCGTTTTTTCCTTACCTGTCAGTATGACTGGGTGTTAACCTAGCACCAATGTGTTGTAATTCAACGAATAAATAAAAAAAATTATTTCGGAATTGCCTTTAAAAATTAGCTTTGCTTTATCTCTTTGAGTCAGCAATTTTCATGCTTTACAAATTTACTTCAATATCAGTACAGTATGTATTTAATGGACCATATTCTGTCAAAAATTGCTTTGGTAGTTTTTTTCTTCACACATAAGGCACGCCCGACTATAAGAAGAAATGGTTGCTGGGAAGTAGAAGGTTATCGCATTAAACTCTTTAACCCAATATTTTAATGCAATAACGAAGAAGGCGCTACGTGATCCATTTTAAGCACGCTGGCTTATAAGGCGCACAATCAGTTTTTGAAAAAAAAAAGGATTTAAAGTGTGCTTATATTATCCAGTAAAATGCGGTATATATATTTTTGACCTTAGCTTGCTTTATTTTGAGCTTTTTTTTCTCTATTTTTTGATTATTCTTTGCTGTCAGTTATGTTTTGCTTTTTATTAGACTGCTCAAATCTAAGGGTGATTTCTAGTTGCTACATATATATGCCGTGTTATGAAGTCTGTGCAGTTTGTTATAAGCATCACAAAAATATTTTGTGCATAGATTCAATTGTCTAGCTTATAAAATGATATAGGGTTTAGTGTTTTTAATATTTGACGTTTGCATGAAACTTTTGGAAGCTTTGGTGAGTAGAGTCTGAACCATTTTTCATTTTAACCTTGTTATTATTGATACACCCTGTTATTTAATTTTGTAGTTCTCTGTTTAAGCATTAAAATTGTGTATAGCTAGTTGTATATTTGTAAAATATTGCTGTAATGATTTTTGAAACTTTGTAGACCATACAAGAGGACAGTGTACCAAAGCCTTTAGACTCTAATGAAAACATCATGGTAATTCCCATTGCCTTATCTACTTTCCCACAAGCACTTGCAGTGAAAGATGCAAAAGTGAGTAATATTCTATGTTTAAATTATATAGTATGCCAACGGCTTATTGTTTTCATTCAACATCTGTTGAAGAAGCTTTTTTAGCATTGTGTATTACTGGTAGGAGTGTTGTTCTTTACATAGCCAATACGGCAATACCTATTAGTTGCAGAACACTGCTTAGGCTCTGCTTACATGTTGCTTGTACGTATAAATATTACATAGAAATTGTGGGTTGCTGATCCTTCTTGACCAGTTCGATTTGGAGATGGAGCCTGTAGCATTTGGGTCTTATGTAAGTTGGTAGCTGCTAACTCCAAGAATGAGAGTTCACTGTGCAATTTCCCTTGCTCAATTGGGATTTTTTTGAATGATTTCATGGTGGTGCCAGTTGAGTCTGCAATAAACAACTTAAGTTTGTTAATGCGCTTATAATACTGATCTATAGGTTATCCAGTAATTGTATATATATTTTGATTATTTAAAGGGGCACTCCATGGATATGTTTACGTGTAATCATAAAGACTGTGGAAAAGTTTATTCAACTCAACATCATTTGAACGTAATATTGTTTGTTTTAAGTGTGATATATGTTTCTGTTTGTATTTTCACAGTGCTTTGAGATAAACTGATTTATAATTTTGTATTCGTATGTTAGTAAAGTAGCATAAAATCACTGTTTCACGCAATTTTTGCTGTCAATGTCTAACAGCATCAATAGATTTAATAGCATATTATGCATTTGTTGTTTTCTTTGTTGCAAATTTAGTTGTCTTATTTTCTCAGTTAGACATATCGTGATTAATTAAGGTATATTTGCTTCTATTTGCGGTCTTAATAATGACAAAGGCATTCCTAACTGTAAATATTGCAGGTACATAAACGAACTCACACTGGGGAAAAGCCATTTGCTTGTCAATCGTGCACTAAAGTATTCAATACGTTATCTGCGTTGAAAATTCATACTCGTGTGCACACGGGTACGTTGCTTTGCTTGTGGTGAAGTAGCGTGCTCTTGTTTTTTATTAACAAGTTCTCTGCCTTTTAGGTAAAAAACCATATCCTTGTCCGCATAAATCTTGCCAAAAAGCTTTCAAAGCTTCAAGTGACTTGCAGAAACACATACGAACACACACTGGTGAACGACCCTTCAAGTGCCCAGTGGAAGGTTGTGGAAAGGTAAAATTATTGATCTTAATAGCCAGATCGTCAATTAAACATTCATTACGTTAAAACAGGAATGTCCAACTCAAACTCGCTAATGTGCCAGTTTTGTTTTATAACTTCCTCGCGTGTCAACGCTCGGTAAACTATCATTAAATTAATAATTTTTTCTATTTTTAAAACCATGTTGCTTACACAGAACTAAACATTCACAAAAATGCAAAAAAAAAAACAGTTACAGTATTTTGAATTTTATCGACAACACGATTTACGAAAGCCCTTTTCTGCATACATTAATTTGTTCTGAGTCAACTAGTAAAATTGAGCTTCAACCGCTCAATGGCTATACGCATTATTGCATCTAATAAGTGTAAGTCTGTTAGCTGACTTCACAATCTATATTTGTTAAGTTTCAATCTAGAAAGTGCGTGGAAGCTTTCTTGCAGGTTAACTTGCATAATACGTTTTAAGCTTTCGTGATTCAAATTTTTTCGCACAAAAATATTTTATTTATGACAGAACGTTCACGGCTTACTTGAAGGACCATCGCGGCCCATCATTTAAGAAGAGCTGTTTTATAGCAGATCATATTTTGTAGCTGACCCAAAACCAGTCTGTGGTCTTGCAGGTATCTCAGTTTCACGCCTCATACGTTTTAAATCAAGAATAGACGAGCAGAATATGAAAATCGAAGACTAATTTTATAAGTACGATACTGCAGGGCTCAATAAACTACATGACGATACTCGAAATTGGATTGTTGCATGTTTATGAAGCTCGCGTGCCACTTTCAATGTTGTCGCGTGACACTTTTGGCACGCGTGCCACGTGTTGAACACAGAGGTGCCTTGGTGAGGGGGGCTCGGGGGAGCTGGACCCTCCTAGTTCTAAAAAAATGCTTGCGGGGGGGGGGGGGGGGGCAACTGTTCAAGTCATAGTAAACTTTTAGTGCTTATAAAGATTTAGTGTTTTCACAATCGAGTCTGTCAAACGAAAATTCGTTACCGAGATTACCTTGAACACTTTTCAGGCATTATTCTACTGTTCAGTGATGCAATAATACCGCACCGTTCGTGGGATGTTTGTGGGAGTGATTTTTCGCAATCGCATCGAGAGTTTGCAGACAAAACTGGCTGCCTATGTCTTGTCGAAAGCGGAATTTAGTTTTTCAAATTGATCTTTGGGTGGTTAGACTTTTTTTGTTCCCAATTCAATAAAATATCAGAAGATGGAGATTTTTGATGACATTTTAAAAATATTTTTTCATTGTTGCTGCATCGTTCATGTGAAAATAATTGTCTGCTGGAGGCTGCTGTTACATTGGCATAATCATTTCTGGTTTTTTCTTGTATTTTTTTCATTCGTTTTAAGTAATTTGCGTCGTGCGCCTTGTATTTATTGCCGTACATTTTGATTTCTGTTGGTGGGCCTGTGTTTTTCTGGCCGACTGCAGTAGATTGTCATTTGTAATTTCAATTTTCGTTTTTCTCTTACGTAACTTAGTTTAGTTGCAGAGTATTTGTGATTACTGCCGTATTTTGGCTAGAATACTTACAACTCGAAGACCTAGCTGTCGGTTTTTCGCCATCTCTGACACTAGGCGAGGCGTGCCCTGAAATGTGAAAGGGGGGGTGTAGCGTAAAAAAAGTCATCACGCCCTCAGATTGTTCTTTATACGTATATCACCTTGTCCGCGGGGGCAATCGCCCCCTCCCCCCTGGGTACGCCCTTGCTAGGTCTACACTCTTTTGAGTTTTAATTCTTTACTCATTGTGTGTTTGTAACTACATAAACCAGGGGTGGGCATCTTTTCTAGTCGGCGAGCCATATGTGGGATAATGAAGTCCTTGGTGTTGGCGGGCCGGATTATTGGATGAATCGTATTTAATATTATAAACAACTGCCAGTACTAGGGCCGCACTGGTTGGAAGAGCAAAAAGAAGTCCTCGGGTTGATTCACGGTAGGTGCTTATGTTTTTGTAAGTGCCGGCGGGCCGCATAAAATAGTCTCGCGTGCCGTATGTTGCCCATGCCTGACATAAACTAATGTCTTGGATTTGGAAATAAGCTTGTAGCAAATGTTGT
Organism: Trididemnum miniatum; assembly: GCA_964006365.1. Lineage (NCBI taxonomy): Eukaryota > Metazoa > Chordata > Ascidiacea > Aplousobranchia > Didemnidae > Trididemnum > Trididemnum miniatum. The sequence goes on from OZ023231.1 coordinate 18,613,840, forward strand.
AAAACATACTGTAGGTGACTGTAACCAGAGCAATTAAGCTTTACGCGATTCAAATGCCATGGATTGTTGGCGTTTAAAATAACAGAATTTTTAACACTGAACAGGGCCCCCCTAGTTCAAATTTTACCGAGGCATCCCTGGTTGGACACCCCTGCATTAAAAGATCAAAACGTTGTTATTTTCTAGTGTTTTAGTACCACCATGACTTGACTGGACTTTTTTTGGGAATTAGATTTAGTCCTTAGTCCCACCTCTGAGTTTTAAGCATGGTTAAATTGTAATAAGCCTGTTATTGACCTTTGTACTGTTTTGGACTTCTTGCATCTCCTATTTAATGATAAAAATTGTTCACAGTAGTTATCCTTTTTTTCACGGCGGAATGTCATTTGAATTTGCATATTTTTGTGACTTAATGTGTCGTGTTTGTGATTTAGCCAGTGGCGCACCCAGGGAGGGGGGATTTGAGTGGTCGAAACTTTGTGTTTAAAGTGAAGTGTCCAAACTGCAAGTGCAGTACGTGCTGTTGTTTCAAAACAGCTGTGACAGAATTTGCCCCACATCATGCTGAAGCCAAATTGGCTGGTTGGTGTAGTGGTAAGAGACATTGTTATCGGTGCGGGCAGGGGCGGATCTAGGGGGGATGTGGGGGATGCATCCCCCCACCAGCCATTTTTAAACATGTGTTTGATGTATACAACTTTTCCATAATTTCGAATCTTTTCGATGACAATAAGCCTTACGCTCTAAGCACGCATAATTGAAAATGTGCGAACAAAATGCATCATATTTGGTGAAACACTCAGATTTAGGGGCAAAAAATTTAAATAAAATTTGCTTAAAAATTGTTCAAAAAGTACTAAAATGGCCACTACAGTATGTAAATTTTCAAAAATTTTCCGGGGAAGCATGCTACCGGACCCCCCAGAGCTTTTTTCATTCTTAATATGCTTCAAAATAATACTGCCGGAAAAACCTAGGTTTGAAAGTATGTCAAAATTTGGTGCCCCCTCCCTGAAAAAATTTCTGAATACGCCGCAGACATGAAAACATTTTTCAAAAGGCTTTTTATGCCTCATTTTGGGTCTAACATCTTTGTATTTGGTTAACATTCAACCTAATTCAAAATTTAATCCCCCCCACCAAAATTTTCTGGATCCACTCCGAGTGCGGGATCGAGTTTTTTTAGAACCCCACCCCCCCCTTTCTCTGAAATATCCTATATGCGCCCTTGGATTTAGCGAATTGTTTTCTTAAATTATCGAATTGTTTTCAGTGTTTTACAACTTCGGACATCTGCAAAGTTCACATCAGAACACACACTGGGGAGCGACCGCACAAATGCCCTTTTCCCGACTGCAAAAAGTCTTTTACAAACCTCACTAACATGAAAAACCACCTCCGCACTCATACTGGTGAGTATAACTGGTTCGTTGTACCTTTTCATTGCAGCAGGTAGGGTACTTTCATGTTGGTTTTACATTTGTTTCTTGGTAAAGGTTTAACTATTTACATTTCTTATTTTTAGGGGAAAAGCCATACGAATGTACTGTCAAGGATTGTGGTAAACGATTTTCTGAACATTCCTCTCTTTATAAACATCAAGTAAGTAAAAGTTACACATAACTATACAACATTAAGTCCGCAATCTTTTTACAGATTAACCCAGTAATTCATGAACTGATTGTTGATGAACGTTGGACGCCATTCGATGAACTCTGTCGCATTTTTGTAATCAAGCACATTGCCATTTTCGCCATTTGTTGAAATACAGTGTTAACAATATGTCAGACGCAAGGCAGCAATTGTGTTTTATTTAGTTGCATATTTATCCTATCACGAGAAAGCGATCAATGCGCTATACGAGCTCGCTTAGGAGTTGCCTGCCATCTGTCTACCACACCAAGATGGGGAAATCCCGCTAAGTGCCTTTCCCAACGGCACATCAAATAAACTTGCCGGCTTGTTCTCCACACTGTCCCTTTAATGCTGAGCGTCAAGCGGGGAAGCTGTGAATACCAATTTTATAGTGATTGGTTTGACCCATGGATATCGTAGAGAAAGACTAGATAGCTCATCGCTTGTCGAAAAGTGAAACAATTTGAAGCGACGCCATTATGCGTTGCTGGTTACCCGAATTGGCGTAAATGTGTGTCTGGCGATAGTTAAAAACAACAACAAAAGAACTGTTTGACTGAAATATTTTAATCATTTTGACGTTGTTATGAAATCACTGAAATCGAGAAAGTGTTTATTATGACTAATTGTATATTGTAAACAGTGCGAAGTATATATTTCATGAGGTTATTGTTAGTTTCTCGGCTTAATTACGCTTTTAAACAAGTACTTTTGCGTAAGTTATAAATCCAATCTGGAATAGATGTTTTTCAAACTTTTTCTATCATTACACCAGGGCGCCAAGGGCTTATGATAGTGAATGTTCCCGCCTTTGAGAAGATGCCTTACAGTAGATTACATCATTGTGACCAAAACAGAAAATCTTTTTGGAGCTCAAAAACATGGTTATTTAAGGTCACTGTTTCAATGTAAATGCTTCCATTAAGTTGCATTATTGAATGTGTTCCTGCATTGCATCAACAGAATTTTCTAGGATTGTAAGCTTTTTGCTGTGATCTTGCCTACATACTGTATGTTCCGCAAATCAGAAATTAATGGCCGCACCGCGCTGAAAAAGCCAAAACATTTTGTCGAACTGAATACTTTTATATTTAGCGATTTTGGTGAGATATTACAGTATATTTGGTAGATAGTGGGGGGTATAGCGTTGGTAGTAACGAGACAGAGACAGCAATGGTCAATGTACACATCAAGCATCACACTGTATCTTATCGCGTTCATTACTGAGTTGACAATGTAGAAACAGAAGACAGTATTTCGCTGTACATAACTTCTATTATGTCATAATCCTTTACCAAACCGCAGATTGCCAACTTTACACAATCTTAATGAAAAGATGATAGCCAGTATATTTTCAATCATTTTCCAAACATTTCGGTAAAAACTTATGCCATCTTCTGTGTAAAAATTACAGGATGATATTACACAGAAGGTGGTATAAGTTTTTACCAAAACGTTTGTAAAATGATTGCAAACACACTGACTATCATCTTTTAAGATTGTGTAAAGTTGGCAATCTGTGGTTTGGCAAAGGATTATGACATAATAGGATAGAAGTTATGTATAGCGAAATACTGTCTTCTGTTTCTACATTGTCAACTCAATCTTGAACGCGATAAGATACAGTGTGATGCTTGATGTGTATATTGGCCATTGCTGTCTGTGCCTCGTTAATACCAGCGCTATACTCCCCCACTATCTACCGAATATATTGTAATATAGCACCAAAAGCGGTGAATTTAGAAATCTTACAGTTCAGCAAAATGTTCTGGCCTTTTTGAAACGCTCCGACCATTAATTTCCGGTTTGCGGAAATTGTGTTGGCAAGACCACAGCAACAAGCATGGAATACGTTCGCGCTTCGGTATTCTATGATGTTCTTGTACGAATTTTTCTTCTTGTACGAAAATTCTGTTGATACAATGCAGGAACATATTCAGATATGCAGCTTAAAGGAAGCAATTACATTGAAATTGAAACAGTGACCTTATAAGTTATAATCATGTTTTTGAGCTCCAAAAAGATTTGTTGTTTTGGTCACAATGATGTAATCTACTGTAAGGTATCTTCTCAAAGGCGGGAACATTTACCATTTTAGGCCATTGGCGCCCTGGTATAATGATAGAAAAAGTTTGAGAAATCATCTATTCGAGTTTGGAATTATAACTCACGCAGAAGTACTTGTAATTAAGCCGAGAAACTAATTGTAACTATATGAAATATAGCTTGACAAGAAGATGTTTTGTACTGTTTACAATATACAATTAGTCATAATAAACACTTTCTCGATTTCAATGATTTTAATTCAATCAATGATTTCATAATAACGTTAAAATGATTAAAATATTTCAGCCAAACAGTTCTTTTGTTGTTGTTTTTAACTATTGCCAGACACACATTTACGCCAATTCGGGTAACCAGCAACGCATAATGGCGTCGCTTCAAATTGTTTCAATTTCTCTACGCGAGTTTCCGCGGCGATGAGCTTATCAAGGTTTTCTCTACGATATTAATATGGTTTGACCCGACGTGGAATCTACAGCTCCCGTGGCGAACGCTCTTGCCACTCGGCCATCGGAGCTGTCAGTGAGAAGGGAACCTAAACCTGTAGCAGCACACATTTTCATGGCCATCTAAAGAAATTCAAAAAATGGCGTTGTCGAAAAATATCTGGACCTCGCTGAATTTAGATACACACTACAAACCTGCAACTATGACATTAACTGAACCATCACGATACGGATTTGATATAACAGGTAAAATCCAATCTTAATTTCAGAAGCACAACGCTGTCATGCATCCGAATTAGATATTTTACGCGGAATGCAGTTTCGACAAAAGTCTCGTTAGTGTAATTTTTACAGTGGAAATGGGTGCATCGTTTTTTTCAGTTGGTTTATCTTGGTTTTTTTTTTTGTAGTAAACTGAATATTTTGCCGTTTTAGCTTGCCCATGCTGTTCGAAAGCCATACGAGTGTAAATTTTGTCACAAACGTTATATTAACATGAGAACGTTAACCTTTCACAAGAAAAGAATGCACCACGAGTATGAAGGATTGTCTGAAGATAAAAGTAACAAGCAAAATTCTCCAGGTAAGGTAGTCCAAATGATCAAATATCTATTCATTCCCTATGATTTTTTTCACAGAAAGTACATGAAGGTTTGAGTATTGATGGAATTTTCCAAATCACTTACAAATTTGCATCATATTATGTTCGTGCTTGCAGTTACTGTGGCTTCGTGTCTAGTGAAAGTTCTTGTCTACGTTAACTTTGCATTTATTATCGCTTTGTGATTTTATACGTCTGTTGCACAACAGCTAATGTCTTCAAAATTTTTTTCAGATCAATCGTTACTGCATCACAATGCAACCACCTTGGCTGACACAGTTTCAAAAGAACAAACTAATGTAGTAAAGGTAAGGCGCTCGAGCTAGCGTTGGCTGATGCCCATAGAATTACTTTTAGATACGAAAAAAGATACATCTACAGTAATTACTTATCTATCAAAATTATTTTTGCTTTCAGGCATCATTTAACCCTTCTGCAGTTATGGTTTCTGTTGACACGATGGCTTCTAATTTTGTCGTTAACCCTACTCCACAGGTAAATTGAATACTGAGATTTTCGTTGGTAAAGCGTTAACAGTGCTATGTTTTGTGGGCAATAGTTTTCAAGCTTTCTATTTATTCCTTCGCATATTTTTTTATGTAATACAGATTTAAAAAAACAACATTTGTACTAGAAGAGTTGTTGGATGGAAACTTGATAAACTGAGCTTTTTTAGTCTGAAATGTTCGAAATTTTCTTGCGTAATATTAATCAAGTGCCGGTAGTTCGTCTCATTGAATGACGACGTTTCATGTAAAACTAGCAATGCAATTAGTTGATTGCGTTGGTACAACCCAAATCAAAAAAGCTATTTAGGTTTCTCTTTCGTTAAAATATCATTTAAAAGAACAAGTTGTTTGTTTTTTCGTTGTTGTTCGTGTTTAGGCTTGTTTGGATTTTATGGTGAAAAAATGCTTTGGATGCTAAATATTTCCATGCTTTAGGTTTATGGTTGGGTCTCTAGCAGAGCTGATGAATTGTGATTTCATTTCATCACCCCTTAGCATCTTCGTAACACTTAAATAGTTTTCTTTTTCTCGTTAGTGATTAATTGCTTTTTTTCAGCTTTCTGTGCTGTCTTTACCGAGTGATATACAGTTGATGCCGTCTACTGACAACTCTTTAATGGTGACGTTGCCAAACACCAGTCTGTCCCATACTGCCACTATTCCTGAAGATGAAAGTCTAATGTATATCAATAAACAAAATCGCACAGAAACAAAAGAACCTAGTCTTACTTCTCCTTCCACGTCTGTGGTTGATAGTACAAAAACAGCACTTGTCAGTGGTAAGTGACAAGGCAACTATGATACTACCTTTAGCTAATTTTAGTAAAACGAACTGTGTGAGTGAGCAGTTGGCTAAGATATGTGTCGTTTCCAAAGCCTCCCATGGAACGTCAGAGTAAATTGCCTTGTTTATTGCAATACTCTCTTTGCACTTTGCCTACTTGGCATTTTTTTTTCAGATGTGGGATCAACCAACGTTTGGTTAAATTGCTCGGAACTGTCGCCGGAGCCAAAAAACGCAGAGGTACTTTGATATAAATAATATCGTTTCTGAGAAGTGTTGCCCAGGCGCTAAGCCGCGGAGATGGGTCCTTGCACTCCTTACACGCTTCGGCGTATAACGTCGCGAGTATAATGAAAATTTCAGATATGAACAAGATTAAAGAATTGGAGATGAAAGCGAAAAGCTGTTAAATTAATAGGAATATCATTGATTCAATCAAAAAAATTAAAGTGAATTTTACAGACGAGCGAGCAGTTTTCTGTCGGAACGTTGGAGATTGGTGGGACTGAATTCTTGGTACAAGTTGTCAACAATCCAAATGAAAGTTTAATTCAAAGTACTACTACGGCAGATGTAGACATTGGCCGATCAAGCAGTATGTTAAAAGACGCGAATACTTATTTTGTTTCCTCTGTGACTTCTTCGTCTGATGATGCTGACATCCAGACACCACAGTCTTCCACATCTCTTGCTCTCACTGCTATGCCATCCGAAAGCAATTTTATATCGGCTGGTGAAGTTGGAATTGCCATGCCGCCAGCAGAACAAATTCAAGGTAAAACTTTGCCTAGAGTTGATTTGCACATTCATTATGTACTTAAAATTTATAAAGCTGCTTGTCAAGTGGAGAAAATTGCATTCTCGCGAAAAAATCTAGGATATATTACGGATTATTACTTCTGCAATGCGTAACCAGTATCTTTGGAGCTTCGAAGTTTCGTTCGAGGTTCAGTGCCGGTGCTAGGAACTGCAGGGCCCAATTAGAACCTGATAGCGGGGCCCTACTCTTTATAGTAAAATACGTGGGTTAGGGTGTTTCGTTTTTTCCACATCTTCGAAATTCAATACTATCGGGTTAATGTGTCATGGGATTTTGGACGCTGATTCCAGCGGTAAAATTTTTTGCCATTATGACGTCATTTAGAGGTGGCACTGCAGGTTCGAAATCTGCGGGGAACAGAATTTAGAGATTTGTCACAACTCGGCAATGGAAACGAATAGAGAGACGGACAAAATTGGTGTCAAAATGCGCAGAAGGTTCGGTTGCCTATACCCTTCTAAGGACTTTATGGCTGTATTTTAATCACAAAACGAATTAAATCAAAAAATACGTTTTTTGCGATTTGGTCGTTTACTTACGGAACAATGCTACATTTACTGCAGTCTTTGAAAGTGTTACAAATCTTAGTGTTCCATAACTTCTTTTGTAGCGATACTAAATGAGAGGCTTAACGCACAACGTAATAGGGGGAGGAAGGGCACTGTTCTATATACTGATCAGTGATGTACCGATACCAAAATTTTGCCCGATTTCGATACCGAGACCGATATCGAAAAAAATTACCGATACCTATCCGATTTCCGATACCTATCTAATGCAATACCGGTTCTTAACGTAACACTGAATTTATAAAAAACTGTCTGGCTATGTTGCTGCTTGCTAAAATTCACCATGCAAAGATAGGTGTCATAAAAATATTTAGCTGAGGGTAGACTAATGCAACAAGGGTGTGACATGGATCACAGATTTTATATTATATAGAAATAATATTCATAATTCCTTGGCCATACTGCTTGCAAGTACTTTTATAACTTCAGCCTACCATGCACAAAATCGTATAGTCAATAAAATACAATTTTTGAAATCAAACCCTTTCTCGCTTTATTGGTTTTTTTGAATTAGCACAAAATATATCAGCATTATTGCAAATCCCACAATTTTGAATTTCAGGTTGGTGATATGCCAAAGCAACCGATCTGAAAAAGTTGGCCTAAATACCACATGCTATTTGGGCACACTTTTTCCGAATGTTTTTTTTGCATACCGTAGAGCGAGACAGCGCTGTTTCGGGTTATTAGCCCTCATCAGCCGCCCTCTTTAAGATATGTTTATCCGAAGGGATAAGTGATCCTGGCAAGATCATTTGTTCTGGAAAATGAATGTATCTTACCTTAGGGCGGTTGATGAGGGCTAATAGCCCAAAACAGCGCTGTCCCGCTCTACGGTACGTTTGACTGGAGTTCTTTGCACTGTTGGTGATGGAGAGCTGATATTAGCCTCCGACCCAATAAGAGGAAGTCGTCATGACTTTCCGTCCTGTAGGCCAGAAAGGGCTTCGCTTTTTTTAGTTTTTTTGCATATCACCAACCCTAAATTTACAATAGTGTGCAATGCAATTGTTTGTTTTTTTCTTCTTGAATATTATATATTCATCACAATCAGATAATCTTACTATATTATTGACGCAAAAGCAACTTCAACTCATAAATTTTGCAGATAGTCCTGTGTTACTAATTTTTTTAATTATTTTTGAATGTTTGTTGCTGGTTACTACCATTTTCATTGTCAAATCTGCTTAAAAAGAATCGGTATCGGATCGGTCATTACAGGCATTTTTGACCGATCCGATACCAATGCCGATACCCCAAAAAACACCGACTCCCGATGCCGATTAATCGGTACATCACTAATACTGATTAATAACACTAGTACCTTATAATTTTTTCTTCGCCAAACTATGTCATGTGGAATCGTGACTTGTCATCTGCAATTCTGCATTGATTATTTTGCGGGTTAACACACTTCGAACAACAACTTAGTTTAACACACTAACGTTAACCCATTACATCTTACACAGAAATGCACGCAGTCTGGTATCAACGAGACGATTTCATTCGTTACTCAGTTTTTTTTTTTTGTATGATGTTTCAAGTTTTTAATTTGTCGCTCAGTAGAACGATTGTTATTGTCAATGGTCTTCCAGAAAGAAACGGGAGCATTGGCACACATGATACAAGGAGCAAATTAGCTTTGCGCTGTCGAAAAAACTTTTCAATCGCGCATTTCGACTTTTCAAAAGATCACGAATTTCCAAAGTCACAGGAATTGAGTTGGGAGTTTTTACGGCATCAAAGGAAAGCAGAGGAGAAACCGAAAATTTACTTAAGCAGTCATTTTTAGGCGACAGCCATTGAGAAGCGTGGTCATAAAATACCTAAAAACGACGCCAGTGACTTTTTTGTCATTATCTCGATAGACGAGAAGCAAAATGTAAGCCGTAAAATTCTGGAGATTGTTAGGGATATTCATGTAAGTGGAGCTAGCCAACACCAATAAGCACATCTAATCGGTCCTGAAATCGATATTTTCTTCTTTTGCTGCTCTTTTCTGATTAGAAAAACTTTCCAACTTGTTTCTAACATGCACTTCAGCAATATTTGAAATGGGCCCTGGAGGTGGCTATGACCTGAAGGAACACCAATGATTGATGGCTTCCCAATACATTTAATTTCATTTCGTTGATTTGTTAGCAAGGGATTATTCTACATCGTTCCTGGACTCTTTTTGCTTCCTTCAATCAATGTAGTTACATGAGGAAAATGGGTTTGTTTGAAAATTAGTAAGCATTGCAAAGTGCAAATTGTGGATGGGGTGGGTAAAAAGTCACAGATGTCACTTTTAAATATTTTATAGACCACGCTTCTCAATAGTTGTCGCCTAAAAATGACTGCTGAAGTGTATTTCCGGTTTCTCCTCCGCTTCCCTTTGATGCCGTAAAAACTCCCCAACTCACTTCGTGTGACTTTGGAAATTCGTGATCTTTTGAAAAGTCGAAATGCAAGATAAAAAAGTTTTTCGACAGCGCAAAGCTGTTCCCGTTTCTTTCTGGAAGACCATTGACAATAACAATCGTCTCGAATTGGAAAACTTTAAACATCATACAAAAAAAAAAAAACTGAGTAACGAATGAAATCGTCTTGTTGATACGAGACTGCTCGCATTTCTGTGTAAGATGTAATGGGTTAACGTTAGTGTGTTAAACTAAGTTGTTGTTCGAAGTGTGTTAACCCGCAAAATAATCAATGCAGAATTGCAGATGACAAGTCACGATTCCACATGACATAGTTTGGCGAAGAAAAAATTATGAGGCACTAGTGTTATTAATCAGTACATAAAGAATGGTTACTTAATGAATTTAACTTGAATCTAACCCTACAAGATCTTAGGCAAAATTAAACGAAATCAGAAAAATCTGATTACGAGTGGGATTCGAACCCACGCCCGCACCGACCAGTGACGTATTACCAGCCCAATGGTTGCGGCGAGTCTTTACCGGAGATATTGATATGGAATAATTACCAGTTGTCCCAGTCATAATAGCTAAATAATGGCTGGCTTCCTGTAGCGGGATGACGAAACAGTCTTACATTATATACGAGAAATTCGGCTGCTCCGACATCAGATTATGATGGCCTAGTGGTTAAGGCCGTGTCTCCGGTAAGACTCGCCGCAACCATTGGGCTGGTGCTACGTCACTGGTCGGTGCGGGCGTGGGTTCCAATCCCACTTGTAATCAGATTTTTCTGATTTCCTTTAATTTAGCCAAAGATCTTGTAGGGTTAGATTCAAGTTAAATTCATAAAGTAAAAATTGTTTATATTGATTTGTAAACTTGAATCACTCTCTTAGCCTTGTAGCTAGATGGGTTAGACTTCTGTATAAGCCTTCATTGATCATAGATAATAGAACAGTGCCCTTCTTTCCCCCTTATTACGTTGTGCGTTAAGCCTCTCATTTAGTATCACTACAAAAGAAGTTATGGAACACTAAGATTTGTAACACTTTCAAAGACTGCAGTAAATATAGCATTGTTCCGTAAGTGAACGACCGAATCGCAAAAAACGTATTTTTTGATTTAATTCGTTTTGTGATTAAAATACAGCCATAAAGTCCTTAGAAGGGTATAGGCAACCGAACCTTCTGCGCATTTTGACACCAATTTTGTCCGTCTCTCTATCCCCTTCCATTGCCGAGTTGTGGCAAATCTCTAAATTCTGTTCTCCGCAGATTTCGAACCCGCGGTGCCACCTCTAAATGACATCATAATGGCAAAAAACTTTACCGCTGAATCAGCGTCCAAAATTCCATGACACATTAACCCGATGGTATTGAATTTCGAAGATGTGGAAAAAACGAAACACCCTAACTTGGATGTTTTAGTAGTTTATAAACAAAATAACATACAAATTAGAGAAAGCAGACATTTAGTGCTTCTTGTGAGACAAATCTACGATAATGTGGATGCTTTCATTGTTTTACTTTCAACATCAAAATACGTAAATCAGGCAATTATAACGGTACTCTTGTAAAAACAGACTTTTGTAGCCTTTTCATTAGCAAAATCATTAAAAATACCGTTATTTTCAAAGTCAATAGATTTAGCCATTTCGCGTTTTGCAGAAAGCTTTAACGAACTGTTGTGAGACCGTAGACCTCAAGTGTGCTTTATTTAGTTGAAGTTTTGAAAAGCTTTTTTTTTTCTGATGCAACAGTTATTATCATTTAAAAAAAAAATTGCAATGCAATGAAAACAATTGGAAATATTTTGTTGTAATTAAATAGAGTATTTTTGACGATTTAGCTTACGTGTTAATTGCTTCTGTGGAGAGCATGTTTTCTTAAATACACGCTAAGAAGCTACAACTAAAAATACGATAAACCTCCTTAAAACTATTTACACTATAGGTGTTTTTTGTAAAACTTCATAAACAGCAAATTCCGTGATTAAAGAACTGCGTAAGTGCTTGTCTTTACCAATGCTTGGTTTTAACAGCTACCGAGTGGTCGATTATATTATTAAATTTTGGAGAAATACAAAGGTGGCCCATATGCCTTAAGTTCTACTTAGAGTACTTTCCCCTATTTTGTATCCCACCATACATACAAATTACTAAAACACCACCGGCCCTGTGAAGGTTCGAAGTTCAACGTCTCAGCAGTTAAAAAAATGATTCTGGTAGATAAAGGCATCGCATCTATTTCGAGAAAGAGTTAACCATATCTCAACGATGCTATTTCGTCTTACTAAAGTACTTATGCAAACGTATGGTAAAATCGATTGTCGTAGTTTTATTCAGTTATTTTACAGGTTGTGCAAACTAGTATTCATGGTGTTAGTGGACCTAACCTATGCAACAACGTATATAAAGCTTGTTTGTAGAAGTTTCTACTACCTTTGGGCTTAAAACGAGAACGTTAGTTAAGTATTTAGAATTAAATGCAATGGTGATAAGACGCTTGCTTCTGTTCACTATGGCACAAACTTTCCCAATGCACAATCACTTAGCGTCATCTAGGATTTTAAGTTTCAATGGTCAGCATGGCTCTTGGTTGAATGTCCCCCAATAAGTCCCACCGTCGATAAAAATTGTGTTTAATTTTCTAGACGTACGCCTATAAACGCAAAAAAAAACATCCTAGATGCAACTTTCATCCGTATGAACTTGTCATGGCATGCATCATATTCACTGCAAAATTCTTAAGACTCTTTCATCATTTATTATTTTTTTAGAATCTTCAAAACCACTGTTGTTTCCTGCCGCGAAAAGACGAATTACAGTGAAGCTACCTAGAAGAGGATCTAAAAAGTCAGCAACTTGACCTAGCTACAGACGTGCACCTCATTAAAACTGCTGGTTTATCTTTTTGCATTTCTGGTTTCCGTAGAATTTTAACTACGTTTTACTGCTGCGGGTCTAGCTTCAGGCAAGACCGACCTTACAATTTCGAAAGTGCTGTTTATTTTCAATGAATAATGGAAAATCGACCAACACTGCTCTCTTTGTTTCACTTACGGGAGAAGAGGATTTGACTTTTCTTAATGAAGTTAGCTTGCGAGGCGCATTTATACTTTTAGAGGCTAAGAAAAAAAGGAATTACAATGTAGTCGTGCAAAACTTAACCTTTGTTGATAATGAATGAAAACTTGCCACGCAAGACATTGGAGATTCCAGATTTAAATTTTGAAGTTCTGATTTGATCCAAGTTTTCTATCATAAATGTGAGTGCAATCCGACGTTTAATTTGAAAAAAAAAAATCAAAATCCCGAATAATGCGGTATTGCGTTTTTCTTTGAAAATGTGAACTTAATTAGGCGTTCATGGTCATGTATCCAAAATCAACACAAACATTGCATCAAAATCCAAATTCGCAAAAATTACCGACATCCGGTCCGTTGAAATCCGAGAACATCTCTGCTGTTGACTGGACATTCGCCACAAGCGGGAAGTGCAGACCTACAACGTGAACATCTATTTTGATACCGGTGTAACTTATTTGCAGCTGTACCGCTGTTCGTATTCTCAGAAACTATGATAGGTAGAGATGGTAAGGGCCGCTGAGAGACCCGCTAACGAGCCGTTAACTGGCCTCTTAATTGGTCCGCTAGCAACCCCGTTCCATCGTTTGTTTCTATTAGGGTCGGATTATCCGGATATCGGATAAACAGCGTTTTTTTGATATTCGAAATCCGGATAAAATTCGCCGGTTACCAGACGAAAGTGTTCGTTATTCGTACATTTAATGTGCTTCTCAAGAAGTTTATACTTTCTTAATTACGTGGAGATCGACTTCGTTGATATTTTAACTACCAGAGAGCGGGCTGGCTTACTTCTCGTAAAATTCAAGAATAATACCTTTGCTATCACGTCACAACGAAAGTAAAATTACCAACAATTCAATTGCGATACAGCATAATAATTTTAGCTAAGACTTCTGTTGAAGCAGAGAGGGCATTCAGCTCATGTGGACTTTTGGTGACAAAACTCAGGTCCAGGCTAAGCGATTCGGCAGTCGATGCCTTATGCATCATCAGGCATGTCTTGTAGATGAAGCTATGAGTGTGGTTAAATTGTTTTTTTTTTGAAATCGTTGATTCGCTGAGATCACGCGAGAAACTTGCGTGTATATCGGCAATAAAACTTCGTTATTGGCTTCATACTAAAATTCACATAAAATTCTTCTCAAATACCTACGTTGTCCGACTAATTATAGCCTACTTATTATCCGGATAACCGGATAGACAAAATTCAAATGCACGGATATATTCGTTATCCGGATAGTTCAAATTTTTGGTATCCAAACTAACCCTAGTTTTTATCTAGGCCGCCACCAATTTTTAAAATCTGTTTCAATTTTCCTTTCTCTTTTAAACGTGATGATGAGGTTCATAAAAGAATGGGCTTTGGCCGGGCTTTATTTTTGGGATGAGTTGTTGGGTCGGTTACCGCTACTGACAGGGCCGGCGCCTACGGGGGCCTGGCCCCCCCAATCAACAAGCTTACTCTTTTGAAGACAGCGGCTATTGTGCTTAACTTCAAACTTTGCCCCCCCCCCCCCGATAAACGCCTGGCCCCCCTAAGTCGACTGCTCTGGCTACTGAGAAAGAGGTTACGGGCCATGAGCAGCCCGGGTAGCAAAAAAAGTCAGCCCGTGCCATCTCTAATGGTAGGCCTGGTAAGGCTATTATTCCGCATTGGCGTTTTCAACATTTTTGAGCGCATCTGGGTCGATGTTGGCCGGCCTTACAATAGTGTAATTGTGTGCTTACGCCATTCACAATCCTATAGTTATACTACTGTCAGACCACCGACCAAAAACTAGGTGTAACACCGCAATGTTATTTTTCAGCCCGTAATTTGCCGATAAGCTACGCAAAAAATTTGTGATGTCTCCCCCCCCCCCCCCCCTGGGACACCCATGATAATAATGAAAGCATCCAAACATAGAGTGAGAAGACAACAAATACCAGGAATAAGCAAAGCAGAACCCAATAGGCCTACAGAAGTAAATGTCATTAACATCTTCAAAGGCAATACCGAAATAATGACACTTCAATTGCTTTTTAAAGCGGAGCATGCTTTCAAGTTCACGCAAAGAAAGCGGTAAAGAATTCCATATATGGGAAAAGGCACATGAAAAGATTGATTCAGACTTTTTGTAATTGAGTCCTGACTTTATTTTAAGAAGTAGCGGATCATCTTTAACTCTAAGATTATATGAGCTTGCAGGCAGAGATGGCTCGGACTGACTTTATTGAGGCCCAGACCGCCCACGGCCCGGAACCTCTCTAGCCCAGTAACTGTAACCGATCCGGTAACTCATACCAAAAATAAAGCAAAGCCCATTCTTTTTATGCACCTTTAATCACTTTATTCAAACTTAAGGGATTTCCAAAATTGTTAGCGGCTCGTTAGCGGCCCAGTAAAAAACACAGATAGAAGAGGGCCGTTAGCGGACCAGTAAAAAGACCGGTTAACGGCTCATTTGCGGGTCTCTTAGCGGCCCATGCCATCTCTACTTGCAGGATAATAGGAAATTAGCTTCTGTAAATAATCCGGGGAAGTACCATGAATGCATTTATAGGTCAATAAGGCAATCTTATAATGTATACGAAATTTCACACGAAGAATATGAAGATTTTTTAGGTAAGGTAACATAATTATGTAAACGTCTTGCAGAGTCTCGTCATCCAGTGGCGCGGGAACGTTTTTTAGACAGGGGGGGCTCAAAATAGTAAGATCGTGTCAACGTCTGGGGGGCGAAGCCCCCCAGACCCCCCTTTTTTCGAACGCACGTTTTTAAGAGCAGGACACTAAGCAGACCTATTTTGATATACATCAATTGCATGCCGCTCCAGTGACCGGAATTTTTTCAGGATAATCTTTTATCATGGAAAACAAGATTGCTTACTACCATTAGGCTTTTCTAACCATGCTCGAATTACTACTCATGTATTTGTAAAATGCAAATTCCTCAATCACAAAACCAGAAAGTAGGCAAACAAAATTTGCCCGATCTAACTTTTGCTTTGCTGATCAGAGTTACATGCAACAAACAATGCCCCATTGAGGTTTAAAAATAACAAAAAACACACAATCAAAATAAAGCACTGAACCATTTTTTAACATAATGAGATGTGTAGATATAGGTATTTAGGTAGGCGTACTAGCTCAATTTTAGTAACAATCATCGGCAGTGCTCGAGTTGTGAAAACACTTATGGGAGGTGGTAGGCTACAACTTTTCATGCAGACCTACAAAGAGATGGTCATTATAGTTGTAAGGGAATGGTTTACGCTAAAATGTTTTATGGGGGGGATGGTGTTGTTTTCAGGGGGGATGGCATCCCCCTCAAATCGAGTAGCCTACTGATCATCGGTGCCAGTTTAGTAGTGATTTAGCCGCTTCATTGGGTTGGTAGAAAAAATTCAAAACCATTAAAAAACTCAACCAGAAGAGAACTTGCACCAGCTCATATAAGCTTCATTAGGGGTGCCCAACCAGTCGATCGCGATGTACCGGTCGATCTTTGGATGCTTGGCTGTCGATCGCGGGTCAATTTGGCATGTACACAAATCAGGTTGGCCACCAACATTTCCAGTTCATGTAACGCGTCCGGGCCGTGAAGACCTTTTTTTTAGCTTTTCACAAAAATTTTGGTGGAATTCGGAACATCTGAAGGATTGAGGACCGTTTTTTTGCACTTCACCGCATTTTCGTTTACGATTTACGTAATTCCCATGATCAGTAGCGACTTTCACTCGAGCATTCAGAGTAGTTTGGCGTAAAGTGTTTGGCAGCTACAAGAATTGACAGCCATTATACTTTTACTGGGCCATCGTCCATGACTGCTGTAAAGATTTGCAAACGCTGATATAAAACACGGTTAAAAATGAACTTCAAGCATTGAAAATTTTACCAAATTTTACGTTGACCAAGTGAATAATAACTGACTGATTTTTAAAAGAATAGTGATTCTTCGTTGGTTAAAAGCACTTTAAAAAATATTTGCTTCATTACGTATGTACGTTGCGAGCATTAATCACGTCGCACTCAGTGCATTATTTTTTTAATTGTCAGGGGGGGCTCAAATGGTCCAGGGGGGGCTAAAAAAAGTTCAGGGGGGGCTTGAGCCCCCCCTGGCACCCCACTTCCCGCGCCTATGTCGTCATCCAAAAACAAAACGAACAGCAGCATATAAAACTTTTGTCAATTTATGAAGCAGATATTCCGGTAAGTTGTAAAACAGTGCATTGCAATAGTCAATGTGAGATAAGATCAATGAATGGATTAATTGAATTTTTAAGGTACGAGAAAGTTTTGAAGCAATCCTACCCATGTTGCGTAGATTAAGATAGCAAACTCCAATAACTTTATCAATATGCTTTTGAAAAGTCAGTCCATCATCCAGAACAACACCAAGACTTTTAACACTGGTAGCAGGTTGGATAAAGTAGTCATTATCGAAACTGACAGTAGACATATTAACTTACATTTGCCACCAAAAGTTGATGACAACTCAATAATATCTGTTTTCTTTTCATTCAACTTTAAAAAATTACCACACATCCACCCCATTAAGTCTCGAGTAAAGCTTCGAATTTTATCATTAAGGAAATCAAAAGATACATTTCTGTCAACACCAAAATAGCACTGCATATCATCGGCATACAAATGTATGTTAAAGTCATGTGATTTAGCTAATAATTCAGTCTCTTGAAAGTATAAATTGAGAAGAACGGGTCCTAAAACCGAACGTTGTGGTACACCCCAGAAGAGTACGACATCACGCGAAAGCGACTGATTAACCTTGACAATATATCTGCGATTGCTAAGATACGACGCAAACCAAGCAAACACAGTTCCACTGAAACCATACTTATCACGAAATTTAGCAAGCAATATATAGTAGTAGTAGTAGTATATTTCATTTCACGACCAAGCTCACACAAAAAACACAGCTAACAAAAGCAATGGTCGAAAAACAGGTAACAGCGACAAAACGATATACGTTGAAACATGCTTCAGTTAACAAAAAATTATTTCATAAAATAAAAGAAATGCATGGTCGCTGCACCTTTGCAGCACCAGTAAGATCAAATAAAAGTAGTATAACATTTAATTTAGCATCTAACATTGAAACAACATCATTATGAACTTTAACCATGGCAGTTTCACAGCTATGATGACACCTATAGGATGACTGGAAGTCACCGAATAGTTGAGTGGTATAACAATGATGATAATAATAGTTAGCCGATCCAATGCCAAGGCACAACAGCCAAGTAAGACAAAGCAAGAGTATACAAAAAAAAAAAAAAAAACAGAAGTGAAAAAAAAGAGAAAAAAAAATGATAATAATAAAATCACATTTATTAAACAAGGAAAGCATTAAAACGAAAGAGAACAACAAAGCAATATACAGACCAATCCAACATCCAGTTGAAGAATACCATTGAGCATTGGCAGGTTGATTGCACACATCCAAAATTTGTTGTAAATCAGGCACAATACATCCAATATTGGATCAATTAAAGTTCAGAATCTTAATTACGCCATGGAATTTTAATTAGCTAAAAAACTTTATGAAAGACTAGGCCTGGAATAGATAGTCGCTCCGCGGGCGTCAGTTCACGAATGATGTTTAATGTTTTATTGTTTTTTCTTGTACTCATCTTTCTCGCGTGGATAAGGCCAAATAAACATATTACTACTAGGGGAAGATGGGGCTAAAAGTCACAAAGGTAAGTTGTCACAAGCCTATATTCAGCACAACCAGTGGAGGGAGCTGTTCGCCTATGTCATAACATCCGGGTACTCCGCTTTCAATAAAGCTTGGTGGTTAGCCATATTGTTTTCAGCTGCAGATCTAGGAGAAAAAGCTAGTCTGAATTTCACCTTACTGTAAAGACGAATTAAGCAAGGTAGATATTTTGATATTGCAGTACTATTTACAAACATTAAAGTAATCTTTTTGTTGATTCTAATAGTGGATAAAAGTACTAACAGATAAATTAACTTTCAATTTAGAAATTTTAAAGGTGTTGGCAGGAATGTGGAATTTTGAACCCGAAGTAGCCTTTGGGGTATGTTGTCACAGTGTATTTTCCTGAAAATCCTGTATGTTGGCGCTGTTCTATTTTTCTGAAAACCCTGATACTTGTCTTCATTTACCAGAGGACGTTGCCTTCAAGTTGGCCGTTCCAATTTGTAGACAAACGAAACGATCAGCAAAACAGTTTAATTTTCACTGCTACCAGCTCTCTGCCTACAATGTGCAGTAGCTTGAACCACAATAGATAACCGACATGACATTTCAGACTGTGCAAAATCAATGTTTTTTAACTGCTGCCACTCAAGTGTACAAACACTTCGTTGTTAATAAAGTTTTTGCAGTACAAACGGCGTGTGACAATTTACCCCAAGGATAGTGACAATTAGCCCCACGGTCGGGGTAAAAAGTCTCACTTAATAGTGCAGAAAAAACATAATTTTCATATAAGAAACACAGTTACGTGGAATCTAATCCGCGCTACAGTTGCACAAAGAGTTACACGACATTTCAGTCCGAAAAGATTGCAAAAATGGCCAAGTATGAGGTATAGGCGGCTAAATTAGCAACTTTTGTGACTTCTATCCCCATCCTTCCCTACCACTACTCAGACAAGTGGCCATGCAAACAGTTATGTTGGTAAAATTTAAAACAAATTACAAGTTTGACGCATTTTCCAATTAACTTTTGAGAGAAACGGTAGGTTACTAACCGGTCTAAAATTGGTAACATCACCTTTGTCAAGTGAATCCCTCTTTAATATGGGGGTAACACATGCTACTTTAAGTTCATCAGGAAAATTCCCGTTTAACAAAGACAGATTAACAATATGAAGAATTGCTGGTAGTAGTTCATCAATACATTCCTTCAGTAATTTAGTAGGTAGGGAGTCCAAATGGCAAACTTTGGAAGGCATGTTTTCAATTATAGTTTGTACAATCAAGCTGGTAAGTGGCTGAAATTCTTGCAAAGCCTGTTGATTCAATAAGGAGCAGTTATACCCAGATTTGTTGCGAGTATTATCAAAGTTAGGTGAGTGGTGAGCTTGCATATTGCCATAGATAGCCTTGATTTTATTATCAAAGAAATCTGCGAACTCAGATGATCGAGCGTCGCTTGAAAGAGGGTCACCTTCTGATCTGCGAGAAAATTCCTTGTCTAGCAACTGATTAACAATTCTGTAGGTGTTTCTAAAGTCCCCTTGATAGTTTTGCAATCGTTCAGTGTAATACATTTCTCGTACTTGTGAGTAAGTTGTTTTGGCCCGTATACATGCGAGATTGAATTTCAGCTTGTTATCAGCTGAACGTATTTTACGAAATGACCTTTTATTCCTTCGTCTGTATTTGTGTGCTTTTTGGCAGGTCTTATTCCACCAAGGATTATTTTTGGAGTCATAGAAAATTTCTTGAAGAGGTGCATGCCTATCAATCAAGTCATTAAGTGATATGTTTAATATATTTCTTAGTTGCATATTTAACAGCTCAGATGGCCGAGTGGTATGGAGCGTCTGTCTTTGGAGCTGTAGACTCGGGTTTGATTTCGAGTCGGGTCAAACCAATAACTTTAAAATTGGTATTCACAGCTTCCCTGCTTGACGCTCAGCATTAAAGAAACAGTGTGGAGAACAAGCCGGCAAGTTTACTTATTGTGCCGATGGGAAAGGCACTTAGCGGGATTCCCCCATCTTGGTGTGGTAGACAGATGGCTAAGCGAGCTCGTATAGCGCATTGATCGCTTTCTCGTGATAGGAGGATAAACATGCAACTAACTAATAACTAATTTATCCTTCTATCACGAAAAAGCGAAAAACGCGCAATAACTAGCTCGCTCAGGAGTTGCCAGCCATCTGTCTACGACACCAAGATGGGGGAATCCCGCTAAGTGGCCTTTTCCCAACGGCACAACAAGTGAACTTCCCGGCTTGTTCTTCACACTGTCCCATTATTGCTGAGCGTCAAGCAGGGAAGCTGTAAGTACCAATTTTAAAGTCAATGGTTTGACCCAACTTGGAATCAAACCCAAGTCTACAGCTCAAGGGGCGGACGCTCTTACCACTCGGCCATCTGAGCTGTCGAATAGGGCTCTGGCGGTGTCGGTCAACCCTGAGTTGAGTTTTGCCACAATGTCTAGTATAATAGCTGTGTCTATTATTTCTAATAGAATGATACTGGGGCACCGTGTCTAATATAGGGAATGTGGTTCCGCAACATTAAATTCAGTTGGATTCGTCCCTATTGCTTATCCACATCTTAAATATGGAATTTTAGCATGGGGCAGTGCAAACAAAACTTCCCTGAAAAAATTACAAATTATGCAGAACAAAATTATCCGCATAAAGAACTTCAAACAGCTTAAGGATAAAGTACAAATGTGCACCCTATATAAATCTATAAATATTTTGTTAATAAATGACATTTTTGAACTAGAAGTTGCAAAATTTATGCATTCCTTTTATCATCGCATGCTTCCAGAAAATTTTGATAACTACTTTAAATCTGGAAGTACACAGCATTCATATAATACCAGATCTATTACCTCAGAGGGCTATTACTTGGAAAGAGTCGTTACGAAGAGTGGGCAGTTGTCATGTATTTATGCCGGCGAAAAATTTGGAACAAAATTCCTTTGGATATAAAAAAATTATCTAAACGTTCTTTTTGTAGACATATCAAAAGATCTTTGATTGCTGAGTACTAAATATTGCAGTCTCTGTTTGCTATTGTTATTTTTGTGTTTTTTTTTCCTGTGCTTTTCGTTATTAAAATATGTTTTGCTATAACTTAATAAGCATTAGGGCAGCTTTGACATGATGACCAGAGCTTGGTCTTTCGCTGTCCTGTTTGTTTGGACAACAACTTAAATGTAACAACTTCAATACATGTAATCTGTAATAACCAATTAATTATATTGATGACCTATGTTTTTAAATGTGCTGTTTGGTGCGATCTACACCGACTGTGCTGTGTCTTTAAGATGTTCAAGCAAACAAATAAACGCTTACTTACTTACTTATTGCGGAAAAGCGGATTGGGGGATGATACATGAATTTCCCTCTTCTGCCATCTAGTGTAAAATTTAGTCACTGCGTTCGTGGCAAATCTTGAAAAACCAAAATAAATCTGAAGGTTGAGTTTGTACTGTAGTTAGTGGAATACCAGTAAGTCTGTAAGTTACGGTTCAAGATAGAAGCAATTTTGCGGTTAGTAAGCCAATTTTGAAAAATTTACGCCAATATATAAGGTACGTTTTTGAGTACGGTTTGATGTAGCCTAGCAGTATGTGAATAATAGACTCGATACAGGTATCTTTTGACAATTTTGTCAAGTTAATCTGTAGGCTAATGACTTTAAAATTGGTATAATGTTTACTGGGGTAATGCTTCATACCGGTTAAACATTTATTGGGGTAATGCTTCCTATCGGTTAAACGTTTACTGGGGTAATGCTTCCTACCAACCTTTGAGTATCACAATCGATAAACTGCTGATCTCACCTGCTTTTTTTCTGCAATGAGTTCCTATTAGTCTAAACCAGTCGATTTCCTGGTGGCTCTGTAATTGTTGAACTTCACCCTGAGTCAACCTTTTTTGGTTAAGGGAAACTAGGGTAATCTCAGCGAGTAGAGTTAAGAATAATTATTTGTAAATTTTTTGTTTAGTGTCTAGCCTATAGTTACCAGTACGGTACCGTACCTTTTGTTATTACCGAGTAAACCTGTAGTCTACTGGCGCATCTTCAGTAGACTGCATATAGACTGGTCAGCATTATGGCCTAGGTGACAGGTTCGATTTGCGGCTGGAGTCTATTGCATTTGACATATGTAATGGGTGGCTGCTGACTCAAAAGAGCGCAAAACCACTTCGCAGTCTCCCTCAATTACTGTTGAATTTTCCATTCAATATAATTTGCAAATTTTCTCAGTTATTTGGTCTAGTCTTCACTAGAAATGTTGGTTTCTGACATTGAACAGTTTAGTAGACTACCATCTGTGCAGCACCGATATTTATTACTGAAAACTGTATTCATAAATGATGGTGTTAATAAATTGGTATTGTCACCAGTGTTACACTTTCCCTATCCACGTGTCCAATTTTAGTGAGCCAATAGACCACAGGCTTCCAATCATAATTAAATTTTTGATGTCGCAATCACTTTTTTCAATCATGACTTTGAAAATTTAATCAGATATGATGCAGATTGCAGAAAGCCGAGTGGGCTTTAAAAAAGTGAGCTTGTGGACAGGTAACTGTAAGATGAATTGTTAACTAGATGTTGTTATCTGTGGTAGACTAGTGCTATTTTTTAAAACTTGCCTGTATCTCACCAATAATAGTCTAGTGTAGTTGTTTGAAGTAACAACAGGATCTGTGTGTTTTTGCCCAAAATGGGAATTTCTCCTTCATTTGGTTTATGTTAAAACTTCATCCTGAAGTTAATTTCAGTGATATTGAATAGAGCCTAGTGAAAATGCTCCATTCATTGTTTCTCTATTCTTTTTCTTTTGCTTCTGCCTGTTGAGATACTAGGTCGAGACATTTTGTCAAATTTCATTGCACTGCACAGGTTAGCTGCTTTTCAAAGTATGCCTCATAATATGGAGCAGTTCACTGGTTTGTTTGGTTCACTGAAACAAGATCAATCAATCATACTGTGATACAACCCAACATTGAATTTTTAGTCTGTGCTTACAGTAATAGCATGTTGTGCTGATCTGTGATATACATTTAAGAAAACGGTTTGTTTCACATATACTGGTTTCATAGGATATAAATACTGAATATGACATTTCATGAGGCAAAAAAAATCAAATCATATCAAATCTTCATTATCCTCGCGGTATTTCATGAGACTATTATATGGTACCGATAACTCTTCTCTTCATCAACAAAACTTGCTTAAGTCTTTGGTTTATCTTTTTTTTACAGAAAAATGATTACCGACATGCAGTTAGCTGTCTTCACAAACATACTTGGTGTGGCATTGTTCCTGCTGGTGGTAGCTTATCACTACGTTGCAGTAAATAACCCAAAATCAAAGATGAACTAAAAGTGGTCCAATATTTATGTGAAGCATTTTTATATTTTAGTAAGTCACTTTTTGTGTGTGTTTACGTAATATGAATTTTATTTGAAAATTTAGGCAATTATTTCACCAGCTGGCTAGCTTAGTTGTTAGCTCGCGCTATTGAAGGAGGTTTTGGGTTCATTTCTCGGGCTGGTCAAATCAGCTCATTGTTGCCGACGACTCGCCACCGTTGCAATGTTTCTTCGGAGCTGTGTTATCCAGACGCTATGCTGCAGAGATGGCCCCCCAAGCTTTGACGTAGTACAATGAGTATGAAGATTGGGTTTTTGTTGTTTTACTTATAACAGCTCAGATGGCCGAGTGGTATAGAGCGTCCGTCTCTTGAGCTGTAGACTCGGATTTGATTTCGAGTCGGGTCAAACCAATAACTTTAAAATTGGTATTCACAGCTTCCCTGCTTGACGCTCAGCATTGCAGGGACAGTGTGGAAAACAAGCTGGCAAGTTTACTTACTGTGCGTTGGGAAAGGCACTTAGCGGGATTCCCCCATCTTGGTGTGAAAGACGTGGCTGGCAACTCCTAAGCGAGCTCGTATAGCGCGTTGACAGCTTTTTGTTGATAGGAGGATAGATATGCAACTAAATAAAAAAAAAAAACTTCTTGACGGTTGATGCTGTGGCCAGTTTTACACTTCGTCTTATTCTGATGGAAGAATACAAATGAAGATTTTATTCATTGATGTGTTTAAAATAAACACGTTGATGGCTAAAACAAAATTGCACATTTTGCGATAAATTAATATACTTTCTAGTTGGTTTTTTTTTTTTTTTTGGTAAAATTTCGGTCATAGTCCAAATAAATTCGCCAAAACCGAAAAAAATCGAAGCCATTTCGGTCAATTGACCGAAGTAAATATCTTGCCAATATTGTAAACATTAATTACAAACGGAGTACCGTGTCACGGTCAGGTTTAACAAACATCAAACTGATCAAAGTAGTTTTTACTTGTGTTGCGGTTGCTAAGGAGTAGCTGTATATTTTGTTCAACGTCTTATTACTTCAAACCAGGGTTGCGAACTCCATCGATTTTTCGCCGAGTTCAAGTTCAAAAGATATTTGCAAGTCCGAGTTCTTGAGCAGTGGCGTACGCAGGATTTTTTCATGAAGGGGGTGCAGTGACGTCACATTGTGATGACGTAAAGATACAATTACGGTAGTTCAGAGGTATTAAAGTGCATGGGATTGTAATGTTCCTTGTCTCAATTAATTAAGTAATTGCAGTTAACCATGATTATGCTATATAATGCCATAACTAAGAAAACAACCAAGATATTTCATTCATACTTTTGCTAAACTCTTCGCGCTACATTCAAGGAACGAAAAAGTTTCACAGAAGCTCAAGCCGTAGTTAAAAGTTAACTAAAATAATTTTAGTTGACCTCAATTTTTGGCCATAGGAAGGTTAACTGACTAAAGTAAGATAACGTCACAAATAGGATGTAGCCAAGGGGGTAAACAGGCAATTGCTTTCCTCCGAAAATTCTTTTTCAACAACCAATAAACGCATATAAATTTTGATTTAAGCATTTAATATGCACTCATTATGAAGGAGGCAGTTTCTCCCATAACTGTCTTGAAAAGTAAAGATAGTGGAGCAAGAAAAAAAAAAAAAAAACTTGTCCTCCCCACCGAAACATTTTTAAACTGAAATAAATTACGCACGAGAGGATTCCCTAATCACACGATTAAGGTCAAAAACAGCGTCGATATTATTGCGGTATTTTTCACCCAAATCACAGCGTCAATATCATCGGATACTCTCAAATTCAAACACATAATCGGGGTGTCTGGGACACGGAGCACTCCAGCTCCTGAGACAGGTGTGGCACATAAAGACAATTTTGCCTCTTCCCCCATTCTCCTGGGCCTCTTCGAATCTTTGTTGCATCGCATCGTAATTATGCTATTGTTGCATCGCATCGTAATTATGAAAGTTTCCGGAAATTAAATTAAAAAGTTTGGGCAGAACAAAAAAAACATGACAGCAATTTCGGCAAGCTACGTACAAAGAAAAGTCGGTTCGTTTCAAAAAAGCTTTTTTTTTCAAAAAGAAAGACTTCGACCCTCCCCCCGTGCATACGCTACTGGGGCCCATCTCCAACACTTAGCGCCTGGGGAACGCAGAAACGACGCAGTGGTTGCGGGCCATTGGCGACACTGTGCCGGTTTGACCGCCCCAGGAATCGAACCCAAGACCTTCAGCACCGATAGCCTGTACACTTAACAACTGGGCTAACGGCTGGGCCGATAGCGATGTCTCTAACCACTACGCCAACTAGCCGGTTTGGTTAACTCATTTAATTATGACATCACACGCGAAATATCTGCCTGCGTTGCAACCATTCTCTTCCTAGAATGCCTTCTGTGCTGAATCGTAGTCTTGTTCAGCCATAAGCCGTTGAGAACAGTCGCTTTATGACGTCACAACACGACTTCAGCTTTAACAGTGCCCATTAACCTTGTGGTTTGCGTCTTGAGTATTGATCATTGGTTCAAGAGCAAAATACCAGAAAAGTTTGACTACCCATAATTATTATTGCATCACATTAAAAGTTTCTTGAGATTAGTAACCAAGTTGGGTAGCACAGAAAACCATGATAGCAATTTTGGCAATCTCTGTATGAGAAAAGGCGGGTCGTTCTAAAAAGAGAGGTTTTCATTTTTTTTTAATCGTGAATGGTTTTTTTTTTGACCCCCGACTCCCCCCGTGCATACGCCACTGTTCTGGAGGTTCAGCTTTTCGAGTTCCTCTGCCTTATTTTTGATCGAGTTCACTCAATTCAGTAAACTGTACAGGTTTTCTGACAATTGCGTGCAAAAAAGTTTGTTAAGCGTTTTATTTACGAAATCCTGCAGCAAACATCCAGTAACGCTGGGCCCAGCAATTATGATGCAATAAATAAGTTTCAATGAGACAACGTCAAATGAAATGCAAATGCAGTATCGATAGGAATTGCAAATTTGCAATCATTTCATCTATGACGAAAAATCAAAAGTAAAGTTCGTTTTAAGAGATTGAATCAATAAATTTAAGTCACTCAATTAGTGAACTCGAACTCGATTGTTTTTTTTTTTTTCGAGTTCCAAGAATTGTATTGTTTGAGTTCAAGTTCGAGTTCGGCAAAAATGACCAAGTTCAGCGAGTTCGAAGTTTTGCTTCAAACATGACCGAAAAAAATTGAAATGACCGAAATTTTTGTAGACAGTTGGGTCAATTGATCGAAGTCAAATTTTGAAAAAATAATCAGAATAAGATATTTTTCTTGCTTTGTCCCAAAAATAGAGAAATCCTTCTTAATGCATAAATTTTCAATTTTTTGCTTGCATTATCTTGCGTTATTTAAAGATGAACAGCAGTACTAATACTTTTGAAAACTTTGACCAAATTGCTTTGTTTTCAAATTTTCATTCATTAAAACAGCACTGAGTTATTTTAGTTGTTATGTGAGGAGCGGTCATAGCTACAGCAAGGTTTCACATAGGTTGTAGTAAAATAGAAAAATGTTATAATAACGAGAAAACATTTTCCATGTACGGTACTAGTAAAATTACCTTATGCCATTTGTTCAATTTTTAGTTTTTAAAAGCCAAAGTTGACTTGAGCTTTGTAGATGGGCTGTAAACTTATTGCCTTGCTATTTCTTTGTCAAAGTTGTGTTTCATAATTTGTTTTACATTACAGCCTTTTCGATTTCGTTTCCAATTATTTCCACAATTCAGTGATGGAAAAGATGGCATTATATTGGTTTCTTGTGCATTACGATGGTGCAATAGACTGTACAGTTACACCTGGATTATGGAAATAACAGTTATCGCGATTGTTTATCAATAAATTCGCGAGAAATTTGATTGATGAGCAGAAATTTCTCGAGGGCGATTGAATGAATAGGTTGTGGCAGTTTAAATGTAGTGTGCATTGCGTGCGAGTCTCCGTCTCCAGCCCAATTACTCGTTAGTGCCTCGATCTGACAAATGAAGCCAAAAATGCAACTTGAATTATATTTCATACGTTTAATTGTTATCATTAAAAAGAGAAAAGATAAGTGCGCAAATGAAAAATAAAACAAATTTCATTTCTATAAACTTGTGGCAGAGAATCTAGAGCGGAAAGAAAGCACAATCGGAAGGGAATTCGCGCAACCATTAAAAATGCCGCAATAGCACAATATATGGGAAGACTGACATTACATCTGCGAATCAAAATATTAAATAAAATTCGATGATTCAAAACGAATGCTCGTAATTTTTCATAACAAACTATTTTTTCTCCTAGCGAATAAAATAGACCGCTCATTCAATTTACTTCATCGAACAGCACAATTTCAATACCACGCTCCTATGAGTTTCGGCGTCAAAACTCTACTCAACGCTGACCTTTCTCCTTGGTCGAAAGTAAAGCGAGTTGATTGCTACTTTGCAAGTTGATTTTACTGCCAAACTTTAACCGTAAAATCGACTCCTCCTGAAAACACTCTTCCTCTGGAGACAGCTAACGCTACTACACCTCCTTGATGTCGTATCAGCGTCTGTGTGCAAATCATATTCTCCATACTCCACACCTACAACATACAGTTACATCAAAATACTATTCTCTGTATCGTACCAGTCGTGTTATTACTGTGTGAAGTCAATTTATCAATCATGCAAATTGCATAGCTAGCTAGTTATTTTTTTTCGAACCGTGATACAACCAACTTCCCCAGAAAAACAGCAAGCAAGGTATGAACAATAACAGACTTCTTCAATTTGCAAGATTTGCTGAATATGTGAAATTGTGAATGCATTAAAACAAGATCAAGACCCTCATCCCAGGATAGCATCAAAAACATTCTTCCATATTAAAAAGTGTGAATCAAACAAAAATTAAATTTTTATCATATTCGCGGCAGTACATCGAAGCGACTTGTGTATCAACTATATTAAAGATACACTGGAATGAAGGAATGGTTCCATTACACAATTTACAATAGTTTCAAAGCTCCTAAATTCATCAAAAACTAGGTCAAGATCTATCACATTAAAATTAACTCGGAATTTACTCACTCTCAACGATTTGTCGTATGACGCGCTGAAGACTCTTATTTGATCGGGAGTGCTGAGTACAGCCAGAGCATAAACAATACCAGCGTGACCACTCAGCTTTGCTATTGGTTCATGGCTTCGAATGTCCCATACCTAAAATTACATTCTATTAAAGAATGTCACAATCGATTAAAAAAATGAAATATTCATGGCATCACAATAAAATACGCGGTATCAAACATCTATTATTCTTTATCCTCCTATCGCGAGAAAGAAAGAGGCGTGTTTAATGCTAACAAGCAGGTAAGATTCAAAATTAACATTTTTTTTTGGTATTACGATAAATTCATGCCAACGGAACCGACACCTCAGCCTTGCCTTCGAGATTATTTAATCTACGTTTTGCAGTCCTTAGTTAAAAAGAGAGATGGGCATTTATCGAGACCATTATCACCGATTATCCCTTTTATAATATATTTTGTTTTCGTCGATAAATTGTCGCGTTAAACGATTCTTTACTCACACCTATGAAAAAACTCACAGTGTCCATAAAGTCTAGTTACAATTTAAAAAAATCTCTCTTTGTTTTACTTCATGACAGGGCAGAGTCCGTGAACTGCTCTCTTTTCTTGAAACAATTGGCAAAACATATTTGCAATTTGACTTACGAAAAAAAAACTTCGTCTAACACATTGAAAATTGACCGCAACGTTTATCCGCGATAAAATTAATTCATCGATTTCTGATATCGCTTTAAATACTTGAGATTTATCGGTATCGCCGAGGGTTTTTTGAAAATTATCGTTATCGCTTTAGTTCAGAAAGGCTTATCGTGCCCATCACTGGTTATAAAAGCTCAAATTGACATGCCTGCGTGCGCAGCTCCCCCTTCAAGACTGAGAAATGGCGCTTTGTTTTAAGTGAAGGGTATTGTGATGATGGATGTGATGTACATTGTACAACCAATCGTTGAATTCCATGCGAGATGGAGTGGGAATGTTTGATGGGATACTATTGAGCAATTCCAATTATTTGTCAGCACAGATATTGAAGCCGCCAAAATGCAGGGAAACGTCTGCTAGTGGTTGGAGTTTGCATTTACCATTACTTAAATAATAATTGGTCTACGGAAGTTTTGAGTTGGCTTTAGCCGCTAGAACTGGCTAACATCTCTAAATTTGATTAATCACAAAAAATTGATGTGACCGGACGAAATACACTGGCATCTAGTATAATGGCTATGAACGTAACATTGCATTAATAATGCAATATTTGGCGTGTCGTTGTTAAAGTGATAATTACTCGACTTCAGAAAAACAAAAATAGCACGGCAGCCTACGTACATGAATCAAGTTTTCGTACGTTCCACAAACAATGTGGTGGCTTGTAACTGCGATTGAATAAACACTTCCACCGGATGTGTGCAGAGATTGCTGGCATTCTAACGTTTGCACATCCCAGATCTGAAAAATAAACAAAATGTTGCTCACCAATATCTTAAACAAGCAAAAAACAACGACTACAAGGTTAAGTTTCGACAAAAATGAAAGAAATTATAGGCTTACAGTATTGGCAGGGCCGGATTAACCAATAGGCCAAGCAGGCTGAAGCCTAAGGCCTCGAAGAAGCAAGGGGCCTTGTCACGATTACGGACAGACCTGTTTCTTGGAGATTGTCCACGGCGATTACTTAGAGATGAGTCTGATTACAGATCTATGATCACTAGAGGCATACATCAAATCAACACAACCTTGGGCCTCTCATTGTCTAAATCCAGGCCGTAGTATTAGCGTCACTGATCACTACTCTTAGCCCACGAAATAGCCATCATTATGTAAAACAATCGCGTGTGAAGCAGTTTGAATAAAACTAGCTCTAAAACTAAAATCTAAGTTTGCTACCAGGCAATCTGTATCATCCATTTGCAGTATCGCAATCATACAACACAAAGCCAAAGTAAAAAGTAACCAAAGAACATCGAATAATACACAATTTTACAGTAACTATCGCAACATCCTTACTCCTCCTTTTCCTTCACAAAAAAACACGACATGCAAGATATTTTGATAAAACATCATGCTAAAAATCAATAATTATTTCTTCCTGTACAAGTTAAACGTTTGATCAGGCGCAGATGCATTTACTTTACCTTTATCGTTTCATAGGAGCCGCTGTAGATAAAATTTCTTTGAGCAACTAACGCTCTGACCCAATGATTGAGACCTTCAAGCGATTGTTTAAACGTAATACCGCCGTGGTCCAGTGTCCAAACCTAAATACGGTAACAGCAAATTCTACAATGGTTGCACTGACTTATGTTTTGATTTCTCCCGGTGAATTTTTGGACGCGGTTAGGTCAGGCGTATTTGCTACGTTATTAGGTCAGGTTAAAATGCACCGGCACAACAACTATGCAACCACTCAAAGCGTTCTTTGCGGCAACTAACTGGTAACTAGCAACATTTACATAAATCATTGTCTTAATATCCCATCATCATCATCGTCCAGTTTTAATCCAGTTTTTCCTCGTGTCCGAAGGTGGCCGGATGCACCTCATTCCTTCAGCAATCGCTCCCACTCCCTCTCTCCATCTCGCGCGATCTGTAGCTTCCTCCACCCTCAACTCAATCTTCTTTATATTCTCCTCGACTTGTTTCTTCCATGTTTGCTTCGGCCGTCCTCGCTTTCGTGGTCCATTCACTTCAAACATCATTGCTTTCTTCAAAATGCTATCATCATCCCTCCTAACCACATGTCCATACCATCTTACTCCATTCGCTTTAGCCATTTTATCTAAAGTTTCCTTCAGACCCAGCATTTTCATCAGCTCCTCAGTATTCTTTCTATCCACTAGTTTTACTCCACACATTGATCTCACCATAGCTCTTTCAGTTCTTCTCAAAATTACCATCTCATTTTCCCTCAAACACCATGTCTCACTTCCATGTAACATTGCTGATCTTACGCAACTACGATACACCATCCCTTTCATTTTCAAAGAAAACCTTCTCCCAAGTAACAACTCTCCACATTCTCTAAATTTCATCCATCCGATCCTTACTCTTGCAGTCACTGCAGTTTCATACCCACCACTAGCATTCAGCCTATCTCCAAGATAACAAAAACCCTTCACAGTCTCCACTTCATCACACAACACCTCCACTGGTTCTTCCTTTCCGTCTCCAATATCTTCACATCTTCTACATACAAACTGTTGTGCAAAACTGTAAGATACTTTTTTTTATTTTGGTGCATCTCGCATGAATCCACTTCTTACAGAGCGTGCACCACACCGCGTTAGACATAACTCTTTTTCCACATATTCCACACGGATCCACCCTGCTACGCACAACCTCCCCTTCTGCACCACTCACCATCATCTTAGTCTTTCTAATATATATTCTCAATCCCTTGCTTTCCAATGCATCTCTCCACTTTTGGAACCTCTCCCTTAGATCCTCCAAATTTTCGCTCATCAGCACAAGATCATCCGCGTACAAAATTTCATTCAATAGTCCCTCTCTTGCATGTTCTGACACTGCATCAATCACAATAGCAAATATCAATGGTGATAGCACAGACCCTTGATGCACACCAACCCTTACCCCAAATTCCTCCGAAAAACCCGATCCAACTCTGACTTTCTTCCTTGAGCCCTCATACAAGCTCATTACTGCTTTCACCAGCACTTCTGGCAAGCTTTTCTTTCTTAATGCCCATTTCATCACTTTTCTGGGAACCCTATCAAACGCTTTTTCCAAGTCAACAAAACACATGTACAGCTTTTTCTCTTTTCCACGAAACTCCTCTTGCATCCTTCTCAAAATAAACAAAGCATCAGTGGTGCCCTTCCCACGCATAAAGCCAAATTGCATGTCATCTACCTTCACTAATTCTCTTCTCTAGCACTCTCTCGATTATCTTCATTGCATGTTCCAGCAGCTTTACTCCTCTATATGCTCCACAATCCATCACATCTCCTTTTCCTTTAAAGATTGGAACAACAACACTTGTTTTCCATTCCTTTGGCATACCTTTTCCATCCAGAACTCTCTGACACAGCTTCTTTAGTACTCCCACACCAAACTTTCCGCTCGCCACTATCATATCCATATTTACTTCAGAGGGACCAGCTCTTTTCCCAATTTCATCTTATTCATAGCCTTAATCACCTCCTCATAAGTGACTTCTTCAACTGGTCCTTCAACCATATCTGCTTCTGCCATCTGATCCCATTCGTTTTCCACATTCATGATCTTTTCCATATGATCCTTCCATAATTTTCCACGATCTTTTTCACTAACCATAAGTCTCCCATCTTTATCCTTCATGCAACCTCCACCATTTATGTCCTTTCCATCCCTTCTCATAAACTTCACTAATTTAAAAACATCGTTTGATTTGTTATATAGCACTTTCATCTCCTCTTCAGCCGCCTGCTTCATGGCTTTTGCAACCACTTTCCTTGTCCGATTTCTTGCTTTTCTATAATTACTTTTATTTTCCGCTAATCGATTCTTGCACCATGTTTTAAATGCTTTCTTTTTCCGATCTATCGCTTCTTTTACTTGCTTGTTCCACCACCACGTGTTTCCCTGATCTCTTCTCCCTTTCGTCTTTCCACACAAATCATCACAAGCCTTTAAAACACCATTCTTTTAGGACTCCCACAAATCCACTGCTTCAGCGTCCACTAATTCTACTACTCTTCGTTCAAATTCCTCTTTGATCTCTTTTTCCTGCAGCTTCCATACCCTCCATCTCACCCTTTTACTCTTCTTTACTGATTTCTTCACTTTGCGTCCCTCCACATCAACCACCACCAGCCTGTGCTGCAATTCCCCAGGGATAACTTTTACATGTCGTAGATACTTTCTCTTTTCCTTTCCTACCAGAACAAAGTCTATTTCTGTATCATTTCCACCTGAACTATAAGTCACCTTCCTTTCATCTCTCTTCTTGTACCACGTATTTGCAACACACAACTCTTTTTGGACGCAGAAATCTAGTAACATTCTTCCTTCAACATTTCTTTTCCCTATTCCATACCCTCCATGTCTACCTTCAAATCCTTCTGCACATTTCCCCACATGGCCATTGAAATCTCCCAATCCCAACACCATTTCATTTGCATTCGCCATACTCCACTCACGCGCCATTTCCTCATAAAATAACTCTTTCTCTGAATCTGGTTTTTCACTCTGTGGTGCATAAGCACAAATCACTCTCACCACCTCTTCTCCAAAGACTAATCCAATTCCCATAACTCTGTCACACCTTCTTCTGACCTCTACCATCTTTTCACAGAGTTCTTCTTTAACCAATATACCTACGCCCCCGGTTTTATCGTCATTTCCGCACCACCACAGTTTGTACCTCCTTCCCTTGACACCAATAAAGCGAGCTCCTTCACCTCTCCATCTCACTTCCTGCAAACAACATACATCCACCTTTCGCTTCCTCAGTTCTTCGCACACCTCCGTCCCTCTGCCAGATATACTCCCAACATTCCAGCTTCCGAATCTAACCCCAAGCCGTTTTTCAACTTTTTCTTTAGCAGCTTTGAACCCGGAGATTCTTAGCACCCCCTGCCCATTTAAGGGCTGCCGGGGACTGGGGGCCAAAATTTTATTTTGCATCGTCATGAGGTTTTTGTTGGAGCAAGTATTTTATGGCCGCATGCTCTTGCTGACGCCAACCACAGTTATAAGCAGTGGGCCTAGCCTTTGCCTAAAAAGGCATACCCTGCAAAGCAACAGGGTTGCTGAAGTAGTTTAGCCGGCCAGTCGAGACCGTTGCCCGTGTGACGCCACTAGGAGGCACTACCCAGCTAGCATAGACATTGGGACTAGTATGCATGTACACCAGATTTCTCTGGTCGACTGTACAAAACACAAAAGTACTACCCATACATCTACACATACCCGTTCTTATGAAAAAGAATTTTCACTTGAAGATTATCTAGTCAATAAGATGGAATAACACCGGCCTCCGTAGAACTTTAACGAAGAACTTCAATAAGTAACGAGTCAGCGGCAAATTATTTCGAGTATTTCACATTACACTTACCTTTATTGATTTCAATGAGCCACTGAAGAGCATGTTGTTACTGCATACGAGAGTGCAAACTGGATTTTCGTGCGCGGTGATTGAAAAAATTTCTTCAAGTGACTCGATGCTCCATACCTGCAATATAATTAAAGCTAATAATGAACAGTTTGATGAATGATTAATTGCTTATTCATGGACCATACGACAAAAGTTTTTCAATATCTCAAGTAGCTACGGGGAAAATAAGTTCATAAACCAAATTTTCTAATGCAGCATTTTTAATTTTTGCTTCAGCAACTCTTCAGACAAACACTTCAAGTTAATTTTTCACGCAGTACCCCACTGGATTGACGAAGCCAATTTTGCAACCTAGAACATACAACTATGCTGTACCATTTCGTGTGTTGTAATTCCGTACGCTAATCAAAAAGCTTTGTGCTAATAACCCGCATATCGGCATACTAGAAAGAAATTCTTGCAAGACTTCCATCAACGAGCATGCTGATAACTTTACGTCAAATCACGTGATCCACTGAATGATTGGAACACGCTCATCACATCGTGATGTAATCGTTATAAATTTTGGCAGGAAAAACCGGAAATTTAAAACCTTCCCGATTTAATGTTTATGACCTTTGTAGCAGACGATTGAACTGTGATAATACTAGACACGCGACAAACAGGAAACGCACACAAGGACCAGGTAAAGAGCTGGGTCAACCTTGCTAACAAGCGACGTTGCGATTGTTCATTGCAAGTACTCTGCAAAATGAGCTCTTCAAAGTTTCTGGGCTTATTTCACAAACTCAAAATGCTAATGGAAATGAACCCAAATCTCTAGCTTTATCAGGAGTTTTATTATCTACAGCGACATATAATTCGGCTATAAACAGTTTATACAATAGTAATAAAAAGTCAAGTAACATCAGAATTACACTATTAATTCAATTTTGACAACAAGGCTTCACGTTTCAAAATCGGAACAAATTTCCCTCATAATTATCTACTAAAAACAAATTCCAATTACTCAGAAACACATTACCTTTATCGTGCAATCTGCCGAGCCACTGAACAACTTATCTCCATAAGCAGCGAGCGCTAGTACAATGTTGTCGTGACCTTCGAGGGTTTTCTGACATTTGTAGTTGGTGGCAGTGTCCCAAACCTGTCAGCAATATGCAATTATGCATATATGCTTTCTCATAAAAACATAAGAGACTCTTACAAAGCCAACCTTTAAACCGCAAAAGCAAATAACTCTACATTAATGATGGTCAATACGTAAGCATCTTCCAGGTAAAAAAGATAAAAGTAAATAAGCTCTACTGTCCATGTAACACATCGAATTAGTTGCAACTTGAGAATGTAATGATGCAATCATAAACTACCTAACTATTCATTACCCAATCCCATAAAAAATTGCGGTTTCCGGCATTTGCATTGTACCATTGCGAACTAATCACATTGTGCTTTTTTCTGCTGTAGGGAAAGACATACCATAGTAAAAACCAGTTAGTTTTTAAGCTAGAAAACTACTTCGGGAATTCAGGTCAAATTCGTTGAAAATCATAAAAACGCCGCTAAAGCTTGCACGAGACGAACCTCCACAAACGAACCTGTTTTGCCAAAAACGTCCACTTACGTCTGTGCCCTTGACAAGAGTCATACTTCAACAAAAGCGTAGTAATAATCAACAAATTGTCGCTTAACCAACAAATTAGAGCCATAAATTAATTGTTTTTTAAGTAGTTAATATTGGAACAATCATTTCTTGATTATTCAATATAATGCAGACAAAAGCAGCAAGTGTTTGCTTTCGCAATGTACCTTTATTTGCTTATCGGACGATCCACTGAACAGATAATCTCCATATACACACAGACACCAGACAGGTCCAGTGTGGCCCACAAACGTTCCTTTGCATTTGAAAATTTGCTGCGGATCGTACGCTGCAGAGTACAATATATAAGATGGCCTAATGACAATTAATATTCGAAAAGCGCGGAGAAGATATTATGATAATATAGCATTTTTGTTGACTCAACATTAAGCCCAACTAATACCTTCATTGATTTTTAAGTTAAAGTAACAGACAGGTTTTTGGCACAATGGCCACGCGCGCACTAAAGCTACTACAAAAACAGACATCGCTAAATAATTATCGTTCGCATAGATTTCTTACATTTAGAAATTAGAGTACAACACAACATGTTATTGAATTAATGCAATGTTGCCGATGGTTGCACACAGCACAGGGTATATAAGTCTTATTCAAACACTGTGATGTTTCAAATACTACGCACTTACATCCTATGTTACCCATATGCAGTCGTGTGTTGAGATCCTGTAACTGACTACTAATTACCGCAGTTTCTTGACGATATTGCCGCAGTTCGTCGACCAATTTCGCCTGGTTGCTACCAAGCAAGTCTAAAAAGTAGCATTTAACAGTACCACAAACACATGCCTACACGATCAACCACCTGGGATTGAAATCGCGATAACAAAACAATTTCAAGTTCATCCTTGTTTTTACTGTTTTATACGGCCATTGAACGACTCTTTTTAACTTAGAAGTATTAAATAAATACATGGAGTGTTAAAACAAAATACTAGATTATTGGCCGCTGAAGGTGTAAATGTAAAGCAGCGTTATGACAAAATATTGCAACGTCTTTTACAATGCTTCTCATTATCCATTAATTCCAGGTCATGTAGATCATATTAACAGTACCAGGCGAAAAATAACAGCTAATCAAAAACTACAAAACAAAAAATGTAAACAAACATACCACAAAAGCAAACAAATTACCGAGTTTTAAATCGACTTGCTTCTCTAATTCATCAACTCGATCAGCAGTTTTGGTCAACATCGCCCTGTTAATCACAACAGATAAGGGCAAAATCAATCACCGCGTGGACATGCCTCACTGACAATGTCGTTTTTATTCAAGCATAAATATTACCTCTTGAGCAGTTTCACAAAAGCATGAGTGAATTATTTGTTTTAACGACATTTTACCAAGGAATAATCGAGGTGGTCATTACACAACATTTGCAATAACAGATTAGAACTGAAATAACATTAAAGTTGGAAAATGGACGATGTACGACTGTACGAGTCAGTTTTTAGCCTATAATGAAAGCTATATTAACCATGAAACCTGACGAAACGATAAACAGTGCCGTAGAATCTCAGTACAACTTCTAACGCTTACATTCCACCATCTTACTTTGTAAGAGCTAAAAATACACAAAATCAAATAATAAATTGGCATTCTAGCTACCTGAGGTAAAGCTTATCATTCTTACAATAGGTCGAATATGATTTATGACTTTCGCAAAGGTAGTTACCCAAATAAGTAATAAACAGAAATGGCCTGCTTTGATTAAGTTGACAGTGAAGTAAGGCCTTTCATGGTTTTGGCATGGGTTTAATGCTCAAGTTTGATTGGCTACTTAAAGTCACGTGATGTTTAGCTAACCACACAGCATTTTTAACTACAATCACCGAAGACTTAAAGTTCAAGAAGTAAAAATTTTTGCTTTATAAGGAATCGTCAAACGCGTAACTAAAACGCACATCAAAAAGATCTAATTTGCTACGATGTCAATGTTTACATTTACGTATTAACTTAACGTAAAGTGCAAAAAATCTCGCATTATGGGCTTGTTCGATACATTTTCACAGGATGCCACAGCATTAAATTGAGTTAAGTAGCTACTAAGCTTAACTTAAATCAATAGCATCTAACTCATCGATTGATACTAAGCTAAAATAATGAAGTTTAATATAGGAAAATATAGTCTGACAAAATAGTAAAGAAGGCAATATTCAATGGCATTACATACGGTTGACCCGAATTCCAAGGCACAATAGGTAGGATCAATGATTTTTTTAAGGTTTGGCTTGAGGAACCGTTAAGCAATTTTAAAAGACCGCCAATTTTTTTAACGTAAAACACCACTTTCTACTCTATTGTAGAAGCAGATTTAGAGAGAGACCGCTGGACATTTTTGAGAGACCATTTCGGTTCCTCAAAACGCCCTGAAAAACACTGCGTAGGATTATGCATAGGTTTGTTTGAATACCATTGTTACGCTAACGTTTCACGTATAATCGCGGAACGGTTAAGCTCTGGCGAATTGTTAAGATAAGTGGAATATCTCACTTGTGAAGAATGAATGGACAGTTCATAATCATCACAAACTAACAAACCACAAGAAAGTTAACTTGGCCTTACTGACTTAATTTAAAAGTTGCAAACAGTAATTTTTGAGTTGGTAAAAATGGTAGCAAAAATCTTCGTAAATTTTTTTTCCAAACATACTTTTCTTACAATTTTATTTCAATTACCTTCTGTCACAAAAATATCATTGTATGCATACATTTTTTTTTTATTTTCAGTGGTATTTGAGCAAAAAGGTTTCCAAACACACACGAAAGGTCTACAAACAAAAAGGTCGTAGGATTCAGCATTGCTAATAACATTGTCAATGGACCTCAAGTAACTATCACCACGCTCAATTATTATTAATTTCCAGCAATTTTTGCAAATGTCTCAAAATCAATAAAACAATTCCACATTCAAGTAAAGCAAACGTCACATCATGTCACCTTAAAATATTATTTTCTTCATCTCTTTGTTTCATAGCGGAATGCAGTCTGTTTATTTTGTCTTCCGTGGTACGTAAGCAATCTTTTACGATTTCATACTTACACTCCCGGATGTGGATCATGTGACTCTCGCTATCACCGATAAATGAGCAACTAAAGTGCAACAGTAACTTCAATAAAAGATGATGAATAAAGAAATGTTATGAGAATAGGAAACAGCAATAAAAGTACGCCATTTTAAAAATACTTTGTAACGTGTACACTAGGGTGATGACTACGAAAAAAAAAAAATTAGCGTGATGTGAGATGGGATGAACTTTTCTATATATGTAAAACGAAAATGGGTTGATTTTTAATTTTGTTAAAGAAAGGTTCCCCACCAAATAACTTTTTTGCACCTCATTTTTCATTTCCATCTTTTGCCAATTGGAAGTTATTGCAGCAAATCATGTAGTGATAAGTGTATGGGGACGATGCTCCTTGTCATTTGACAGCTTTGAAAGATTTTTTGTTCAAAACGGACAATTAGGGCCGGAGATATAA
The DNA here is from genome assembly GCA_964006365.1 of Trididemnum miniatum. Classification (NCBI taxonomy): domain Eukaryota; kingdom Metazoa; phylum Chordata; class Ascidiacea; order Aplousobranchia; family Didemnidae; genus Trididemnum; species Trididemnum miniatum. Next base: position 18,654,093 of record OZ023231.1, read on the forward strand.
GCAATTTGGTGTTCAAATATCAAACATCGCCCTCTAGTGGAGGAATTGAATATTAATTTTTTCAGAGAGAACTAGAGCGATTTAGATACTTATTAATGGTTGTTAGCCATTTTTAGCGATGAGGAGTTCGTTTATGCACTCAGATAAGAGGTAATTTCTGCCACTAGATGGCAGCAGCATCGTTTCTCCTTTTTGCAGGTTATTGGTTAACTAATTTAAAAATACCCAATTTTTTGGGGCTTATATATTTGTCTAAATCGCTACAGTATTCTGTAATGAAAGATGTCTTTTCATAAATTGGAAACATCTGCGGAGATGTCCAATAGTCGGCCGAAATCTAGGTTCAACAAATGCCGTCCACTGCCTGCCTTAAGAGTTTTATGCAAATGAATTCGGCTACCATAAAAAATCAAATTTTAAGTTGATATCGAGGGTTGTTGGAAGATGAAAAGCAAAAGCCAAAAAAATCTCGTCAGCTATACTTTGCACAGCCAATCCAGGCTAGAGCCATTCCAGACTGTAAGGACTCTTTGTTACATTGCCAAACTAAACTTTTCCACTTCATTTCTTTTCTAGGGGGTTCTCTCCTATTAGTAGGCGACCAGCCAGAAACAAAAACTTCCAGTGAAAAAGCCTGCAAGGTCTAACCTACAACTAAGTTACCGATAGCTCACTATCCAGTACAGGTTCATAAGGTAACCGAATCATCTGCAGCTGCATATGCGCTTCGACCCTGCTTTGGTCTCATCAGTGCAGCGTAGCAATCTCCCATCCCTTTAAAAAAAATTCTTCACCTTCAAAATAACTACAAACCCCAATTCTAGCCTCTAGTGATTCTTCTCAAGGTAAAACATTTAAAATAAAAAAAATTAAGGGAATGATACAGGTAGCCTATGGGTTAACATGTCACAAAAGTCCCTCAAAAAAATCGAAAAAGCTTGACACGATCGCTTACTCCCAGCATTATTCTACCGGTAAGTTAAAAAAAAGTGAAAAAATGCCAACACTCCATCCAAATTTCTGTTTACAGGATCCAGCAAGAGGACACAATCTTCAGAACTTGTAAAATAAAACTCCAATGTCATCATGATGGAGGTGTAGTTCAATGGGAATTCCTGTATCCCGCACGTCTTTGATTTGACATTTGCAAAGCCAGTCAACAACAAAGCCCATCAGTGTGTCAGGGTTAAATAGGTCCAACAATCGATTAGTTCATAATAAAGCAGAACCAACTTTCGTCTTCTCACGGTCACTCGCTAAGACAGCCATCGTTAAGAAGCCCTGACGGCATGAAGGATCTTCTACCATAAATTCATTCTTCAATGTAATATTAGAATGCTGTCTTTTCATGGAATGAAAAATAGTACCCCCTCATACAGGTGAAAAACTGAGAATCGAACCACCCAATTAGTAACATCAATTGTAAGTTTGATGAAAAAATTGAATCGCTGAAAGAGCAGTGAGATTAATGGAAGAACTGCATAAAAAGTGGACTAATAAAAAATACCTCACACTTAAACTTCTATCGTGCAGCAAGCGATCTTAATAACAAGTTGTTAGTGTTTTGAAGGTGAACTGTGATCGTTTTTAGTTTCTGTTTCGGGCAAGTTTTTGCATCTGAAATTTTGAATGCACAAGTTGTCTGTTTCTTTCAATAGATTTGGTAGTCGCTATTGTGATGTGTGTTTCTATTAGTGCGGGCGAAATGAAAACACTTGAAAAATCACACATATACAGTACAAAGCATACAGTATTCATTAAAAACTAAAATATGATGCTGCTGCCATCTAGTGGCAGAAATTACCTCTTATCTGAGTGCATAAACGAACTCCTCATCGCTAAAAATGGGTAACCACCATTAATAAGTAGGGAAGACTGGGGCAATATGAACCAGAAAAATTTGCACTGCCCTCAAACGTTCCCTAATCAATGTAAAGCTTTAAAAATTTCGGGTCACATAGTCACCAACATTAGCCTTAACATGTCACAAGTGGGATTGCTCAACTTTTCTATTCATTTATTTACTGCATTTTTTTCTTAAAAAATTACCTGGAGCATTATAAACCTTATTGGGGCATTATGAACCAGTTTCGAAATTGACTTCACATTACATAATTATTCATATGTAGAGACAAACTACTGGCATGCAATGCTATAAAATGAATGTATTAGCATTTTTAAAAGTATATTGTCACTTGCTGTGTACAAAAATATATATAAAGAACTGTTTAGGTTCGCAGCTGTCCACTATGCTACTTCATGCTCAGTGTCAAAACCACATTCAAATTTAACTGAGCCAAACGCTCTGGCTGTTTCTCCAGTGAATACCGGCACTGGATCAAGGAGCATCCGCACAATTTGGCTTTTTTCAATATATTTGACATCTCCAGTAACCAATTGGTTCATAATGCCCCGACTGAAATGATCGTATATAAATTATTTTGCAACAAAATTTTAAGCAAACACTATTAAAGATCGATCTGCAGTTGTTTGTCCTGACCATGTCGTATCCATAAACGAAAATGTGGACTTTTAGAATATCTTTTAAAAAAATGCCAGTCATTCTAAAACGAAAACCTAAACTTACTTTTAACTTCCAAAATCACATTTTGACTGATTTACTGAAAAAAAAGAACAGCCGACCTCAACTTTTAGCATCAAAGAAAAGTTGATGGTCATGTGACCAAACTGTGCACATCTGGTCTAAAGATTGCCAATAAGTTTTGAAATAATGCCCTGGTTGATAACGCCCCGGTTTCCCCTATCTAAATCGCTCTAGTTCTCTCTGAAAAAATTAATATTCAATTCCTCCACTAGAGGGCGATGTTTGATATTTGAACACCAAATTGCTTATATCTCCGGCCCTAATTGTCCGTTTTGAACAAAAAATCTTTCAAAGCTGTCAAATGACAAGGAGCATCGTCCCCATACACTTATCACTACATGATTTGCTGCAATAACTTCCAATTGGCAAAAGATGGAAATGAAAAATGAGGTGCAATAAAGTCATTTGGTGGGGAACCTTTCTTTAACAAAATTAAAAATCAACCCATTTTCGTTTTACATATATAGAAAAGTTCATCCCATCTCACATTAGGAGTTTTGAAATTCCCAAAAAACTTTACTACTCATCACCCTAGTGCACACACCGTTTCAACACTAGGGTGTGTTGGTTTTGCACCAAGAGAGCTTATCACCACTACTGCAATCCGCAAACCAAAACAGCATTCTATGGCAATACGTCTCCAACCAGTCTGTTATCGCGATTACGTGAATAAGCATGAAACAGCTGTTTTATAATGCACGTTTTGACTGAAAAAACAAGGTAATGGTCTTTGGAACTGTATAAAACATGCGTACAGAAACTAAAGCCCAGTTCTCCGACTTGAAGGCAGGGCAGGGAGGTAGCTAGCAGAAAATTCAGATGGAGATTACAATAGGCTAAAAATTAGGGGTTCTGTAAGAATGTTTTAAGCATACATCAGAGTAGACTTGTTTAAAACAGGGGGATCAGTGCCCAGGTGCCAACCTCCACCCTGGCTAAACCATTACTTGGAAGCGAAAGGTCCAAAGCCAAGACCTTGTTTATCACAAACAAAACTGGAAAAAAAAAACCAACCCATATTTATGATTGCAACATTTGATGTTTTTGCAAGTTTCAAGGTGTTCTTGTAAGTGCATTCGTAGCATAGTAGGGCAGGATGGGTTGTTCGGACAAGACACTGGCGCGTACTGGCAAATGCTCTCGTGATTCCTGAAAAAATACATTCTTAAGCAATTTTCAAGCCATTTTGACATACTTGAAATCAATTTTACAATACACCTTAAAGCGAAATAGAAAATGTGTCCAGTAGCCTAGCGGCACAGGCCAAATACAACTATCGTTAATTTAGATTTGCAATGTAATTCGTGCTATAATACATTATGCAACCTTTTGTACTAGCTCAGTTAATCAATCAGTCGGACCCAGCTTTTAATAAAACGCGATAGCACTTTAGAACTTTTGGTCAAAGATTTTGTTATCTCCGCTTATGTTTACGCAAGCTTAAATGCTTCGCTAAAACAAAATTAATACAAATTTCATCAAGTACAAAAGATCAATAGAACCTGGCCTTTAGAAAAGGTGTGGGCTGTTATAAATTAACGACTGTTTACCAAGTCAAAAAGATCAAAGAAACCATTAAATCGAAAAGAAATCATAACGACGAAGCATGGAAAAGCGCATACTTTCTTTCGTTTAATTTCACAGTGAATGGACATCCAGATGGATTAACCTCGTGCGTTCCTGGTTTCTCTTGATTAACACGACATCCGTATCTACAATGAATGTACAATGCACCAACTTGCTCACTTACTGCAAGATTGGCTACGATCTGCAATAAAAATCAAACGCATCAACTTTTCGCAACACAAATCACAAGTAAATTATTTTCATATTAGCTTCATTACTATAAGTATTCTTTTGCAATGCGCTACACGATTGTAAAAATTGGTTTTAGCACCTAGCCGTGTGTTTATGATTTTGCAGTAACTTGATGCATGTTGGGTTAACTTTCAACTTAAACCTTATGAAGCGATGACGCGTACAGACTTGTATCACAAAATTTAACACTCCATAACCTACGCTACAGCGCAACACTGAAGTCAATGATATCATTCCAAAAGTTCTTAGCAGAGCGTATTTCCGGTTGTACAAATTTCTTTTACGTTACAGCTAACATAAAACCCCGTCATAAATGTGTATATAAGTATGCGAATATGAAGAGAAAGTAGCATTGTCGTCACTGCATGACCACTCATTAATGAAAATGAGTCAGATTTTCATAATATACTGTAACCATAGCATAATTACGGTACGGTAACTTTCATGAAATACTATCGCAAATAGGAGGGGGTATCAAGTCTATGCATCAATTTAGTGATCGAGTTTCTAATAAACTCTTTCTACTCAATAACTTTAATTTAAGGACATGCTGGACGAAAAGGCATTTCGGCGTGAGACAACTCGCTGTATCAGGGTTAGAATAAGGCGATAACACTAAAATTCGGGTTAAGGCTAAGTTAGCAGGGTTGCCGTCCTAAAAAAATAAGTGGGTAGGCTCTATACAGCGGTATTGACAAGTTCGAAGTAACGTCTGGGGGGCAAAGCCTCCTTTCACGCTTTAACTGATTTTAGAAAGCCAATTCAAGAAATTACAAAATGGCGACAATGGGGAAAACATTACGACGATACAATAAGAAGGTCAGCAAAACGATAATGACATGACTAACGACATTATTTGAGCATAAACCGATAAACAAGTGAGAGTAACGAGCAGGATAGACTAAACATTTCGCTTCCATGCACAATATCAAACGTTACGCTTTTAACCTAAACTCTACCGCAACCCTAATTGCAGAGCCGGCGCCAGTCGAAACCCGACATTTGGGCGCAGTACCATTTGGGCGCAAGGACATTACGGCGCGAAACACGTTCAACCGCATTTTTAATCAACTTTTCGTTGGTATTTTTTTTAAATAAAAACTTTCCTGTCTGCAACGATCTTATCCAATATTATACTTAATTTTCTATTTGCAACGATCTCATAGAAGAAATTAAGAGAACAAAAAATCTAAAAGTTAGCTATAGAACATTTTTGTTGCAACGTTCTCGAACGACGGAAACGCGAGAATAAGACAATTGCAACGACACGGTAATGCGTGATTGATACGTAGCAAATTTTTAATAAAAACGTAAGAAAAGTAAGTTCTCGTTTAAAAAAATAACATGATTTTGAAAAGGTACTTGATCAATCTAATACGAATGAAATGGATCATAACTTTTGTGTCTAAATAACACCTGACTCATAATTTGTTTTATCAAACATGATTCCATTTCAAAGTATTAACAAATCACAACTGCGTTAAGCATCTTAATTTTTTTTAAATTTCGCTGTCCTATATCGCGTGGACATTTTCCTTGATTTAAAACTTTTAAACACACTCTTAGGTTGCTAGACAATTGATCGTAAAAATGAGTCTTTATCTATCGCTAACTTAACCTTTACTTTGCTCCTTCTTTTTTGATATACGTTATCGTTAATTAACACATTTTAATTTCTTCTACGAGATCGTTGCGAACAGAAAATTAAGTATTGGATAAGATCGTTGCAGACACAAAATAGTTTTTATTAATTTAAAAAAAACTAACGAAAAGTTGATTAAAAATGTGTTAGAACGTATTTCGCGCCCAAATGTCCTTGCGCCCATATGGCACTGCGCCCAGATGTCTCGCGCCCAAATGTCGTGTACAGCGCCAGTGTCCCCCTAGCACCTCCTTGGCGCCGGCCGTACCTAATTGCGACTTTAACTCGGCCGAAATGTCTCTTGATCCGACCAAATATTTACTGCATCATTTGACTTCAATAAGCAAAAATTTTAATTCTTTTTACACCTTATCAGTTGCGCTGTATTTAACATCATTAAATTTTTCACAGGGCTGCAAACTCGAATAATACTGTTCAGGTTCGAGTTCATAGAACAGAAATTTAAAGATTAAAAAAAATAAAAAAAATATTAGAAAGAAACATTTTCGTTGATCAAGCAGGGTAAAATTGTGAATTGAGATTGCACTTTTCCCAACATTTGCATTTCGTTCATTGTTTATGAGGGAGGCGATGTAAAAAGCAATTTAAAATTTTTATCAGTCTGAACTCGAAAAACTTCATATTGCTGCCGAACTTAACACGAAAAAAGTAGAGAACTCAGATTTGCTAAAATAGATTGAACTCGAATTTGCACTCGTACAAAAATCGATCTAGTTCGCAGCTCTGATTTCGCACGTAACATACTGCCTTGACACAAAAATCACTCCTGCACTATTTTTTTACATTATTTTTCTTCAGCGTTTAAAATTGAGCCCGTCCGTGAGATCAATGTTAAATGCAACAGTGGCGCACCTACAGTCACTGTACACTGCTGTTACTTTGACAAAACAGGCGCGCACAGTCATTTCAAGATTTGTGAACTTAGGGCGGGGTGCACCTCTGTTCGGGATACTAGGCCCACGTTTTTACGCTATAGCAAGGGCGAAAAATACAGAGCCTACCGTACCAAAAAAAAGGAGGTATGATGAGCCTACCGAGCCTACCCTCGACGGCAGCATTGCACGTTAGGCGTCTCAAAACCGACTTATCCTACGCGTAATTGTAGAGCACTGTACTCGACAATACATCACCTAATAAAATTTAACCTGATAACTAACTTTGGCGAATAGTCACTCAAAAGCTCATACCGGGGACATCTTCTTGTTGTCACAAGGGCATAAATCGACAGTCAGAGAGCAACTTTTACAGAACGAATGACCACATGACATGATGACTGGGCTCTTGTAAACAAGCTGGCAGATTTTGCAGAGTAATTGCGCAGGTGGTACTTCAACAAATACTAATGGAGCCTGTAATCGAAACGTAAACAAGGTTACGCACATCGCTGATATAAAGTGACAAACAGTGATATTAAATTATAATAACAATTATTTCACTTTTGTTCCGACAAAGTTGGTTTTCTTATCGAAAAAATGAAAATTTGCATAAGTCCATTTTACTCATAACCCACCTTTTCATCTTCCAATGCAAGTGATCGGTATGATTTTTGTGACAATGTTGACGTAGAAGAGAGCGAACCTCTCGAATTCGATCGAAACCTTTGATAGGAATCATTCGGTGAAATATTTCGAGATAAACTGCCGTGAAAACTACCGAAATGAGCCTAATGAAAAACAAAAGAAAAAGTGAACTTGTCATATTTTGCAAAACTTTCTGGATCATGCTCGCCTATTGTAAATCATTCGACCAACATTCGAGTACTCGTTAGCATTTTGACTTGAAAAAAATGAAATAATTTGACAGTAGAACAGCAAGTTGCAACAGAGCAAACACCATATGCTATGTTTGTAGTTTGTACACGATTGTAGACTATTAGCATGAAAAAACTAAATTCCAATAGTGCACACAGAGCTCCTCCGAAGGGGTGTTTTAGAGGCTGGTTGCAGTGTATGATGTTAAACAAGCTGCACTCAGAATAACTTTTTAAAAGTTGTGTTTCTTTGAATATAGAAATACAACAAAATATCTGCGTCTAAGTCGCATTCATAACAAAAAAATAGGCATATTAGAGGGTTGTCAAAAATATTTAAATTAATTTTCAGGTTTTTATAAATACGAATATATTGCAAGAACTGAACAAACACAGAATCTACACCTCACACATTCGGCTCCAGTATCAGCAATACATCATTACACCTACATCTTTCTTATTTTCTGAAAATGACTTGAAAGTAGCTGTGGAAGGAGTTTGTTTGTGTTCATATTCAACCTCTCCATCATCTTGAAAAAAAATCACGTCATAAATTGGAATAATAGCAAGAGCATAATAATCACAAACTAAAAACAATTTTAGAACGGAACTACACAAATTTGAAGTACTAAATAGCCAAATCAAAGTAAAATTACTAACCATGCAAGTAGTGCCGCATTCAGGGGGGTTGGGGAGTCACCCCGTTTTGAAACCGAACCCTTGTTTTTAAAGTGAAGTGTCCAAAGTGTGCAAGAGCAGTACGAGCTGTTATTTCAAAACTGTCACAGAATTTGCCCCGCATCACACTAAAGCCAAATCGGCTGGTTGGCGTAGTGGTAAGGGACATTGTTATCAGTGCAGGATCGAGTTTATTTTTTTAGGCCTCCCCCCCTTGAAATATGCTGGATAATTCATCTTTACAAACAGAAATGCACAAACCCAAAATTTTGGCAAAACATCAAAACATGATGAAACTACTGGACATTAAAAAGTGACTGGTAACAGGATATTTTAAAGACAAAAACTGACTGCAACAAAATCACTGCAAGTCAAGTAAAAGCTGTGACAACTGCCTGATGAAATACCGTAAGAAGTTCACTTTATTTACGACAAATTCAAAGCTGTACAACATGATTGTATTTTTACTTTATGCATTTAACATCATTACCAGTAAGAACAAAAATGATAAAACAATATGTAAATAGCCCAATTAGTTTGACACTAGAAATTTGGTATATGCATGTTATGAGCAGCTAGTTTTGCTCAAGTGATAAAATTTCAGACAAAAATATTGATAAACAGGAATAATAAAAAAAAAACATTGCATTTTACCTGTTGTGATAGTTGTAACCGTGGAGTGAGAAGGACCAAAAGTTGTTTCAAGACGAGCCTACTTAAAGACAGTAGAATCAGACATTTCATTCCACAAAATACTAGTAAATGACAAAAATATAGTGGAGCAATTTCAATTGGACTAGATATCAATTTGAGTTTTGACAAAAACCGAACAAAACGATTACAGACAAATAATCATATTTTAAACAAATTCAAAAGCATGTCACTAACAGACCTTCTTTACTGTTTAAAACAGGTGTCCGCCAAACAAAATCCTGTATATAATTAACGAAGTGTCTATTTCACCGAAAATTCCGGTTACCGAAGTTTGAAAAATCGTAGTTGCGTAACCGTTTTCGGTTCCTGTAGTGCGACTCTCACAGTAGGGGAACTGTTAGAGGATGTTTCCGGTTCCGCAAACCACGATTTTCGAACTTCGGTTATTCCTAAATTCCAGAATTTCCAGTGAAATAGATGCTTCCTATAATTAATTTGCAGTAACATACTGGTACTCAGTACCGATACTGCATATTAATTTATAATTGGCTTACTTGTTTACCTGAGTAACTTCTTATACACCTTATTTGACAACTTTAAAGCATAAGCAACAATCACCCAAAATGATTAAGAGCTATCACAGATCACCATAAACTGATAAATAATGTAAAAAAACACTTAACAAATATAATTGTAACAGTCAATACATATTTTGCATTTAGCCAACCACGTGCAAGAATTATACTTTAAAATCAAGTCATAGGCCTATAGACTTTTTGAAACTATTAACACAGTTTAAAAGAAATCAGCAAACTTACGACAGGTGGTTGGCTTGTAGTTGTACTGTATGACTTGGTGCTCATTGCAGATGAATCCAAAGCATGAGGAAATGATGCCATTTCCACTGCTGAAGTCTAGCATTCGTTCACATTTAATATTCCATCAAATCACTTTTGAAAATCTAATCTGTAGAAAGTAGGCTAGTTCCTGTCACAGGTCAACAGAGTTGCATTCAAGGAGAAAGAGAAATTGTAGCACACAAAATCAAGCATATATACACTGGTAATATGCTGTATGGTCTGATGGTAGGAGCAGTAAAGTATATACCAGTACAGTACAGTTACTGTAATTAGGCAATCTATGCATAGTATGGAATAGTAGGTAAAGTATGGTACAGTAGGCAATGTATGGAATTGTAGGCAATACTACGCATAGTACTGTATTATAGTATGGAGCAGTGTTCCCTCTAGGATTTTGACCAGTGCGAATTTGCCCAAATGATAAATTCATTGAAATTTTTGCCCAAAGATTTCACTGCTTTGAGGAGTGAGGACCCCTTTTACAAATTTTTTGCATTAAAATTTGCTTTTCCAAGACACAAGCTACAGTCTTGCATTAAAATATTCAAGTTTTTTGTTAAAGTTTTTCAGTTTTGTATTTTATAATATTAATTTCTGGGGCAAAATCAGTAAAATTTGCCCAAAAATTTCGCATTTTTCTCAAATTTCTCACTCTAGAGGAAACACTGGTATGGAATAGCAGGCATTGTACCGGTATGGAGTAGTAGGCATAGTATGGAATAATAGGCAATTAGGCATAGACAGAATAGTTGGCAATGTGTACTGCAGAGTAGTACCGATAACCAATGTATGAAATAGTAGGCAATGTGTAGAATAAAAAGCATAGTAATGGAATACCAGTAGTAGGCATAGTATACAGGTACGGTATAGAATAGAAGACATAGTATACAGGGAGAGAGCAGCAACACTTGGCTTATTATTCCAGGTAATATCGGTAAGTCTCTACTACCAGCACCGGTATTCTATAGGCCTATATACTGTAACCGGTATACCATGCTTCTATTGTTCCTCACAATGCCTCGGCTACTAACGATATTCTAACTATGCCTACTACCGAAATTCCGACTACTACCGAAATGCCGACTATTCTTACACTATGCCTTCTATTTGACTATTCTACACATCGCCTATTATTCCATACTATGCCCATACCTACTGTACACATTGCCTACCGTACAAGGGTACCGGTACATTGCCTACTATTCCATAGGTACATTGCCTGCCTACAATTCAGTATTCCATACATTACCCAGTTTCCTACTAATCCACACTTTTCCTACTATTCCATACCGCCTACCGGTACATTGCCTTTACTATTCCATAAATTACTGTACCTTTACCCTTCCATACCATACATTGCCTACTATTCCATACTGTACATTGCCAACGTCAGCGACATGGTCTAGCAGTACAGTGCGCAGATGACAGATCCTACGTGACGGGTTCAATTCGCGGCTGGAGCCGATTGCATTTGACATATTTAACGGGTGGCTGCTGACTCGAAGAGCGCAAGCTCACTTCGCAGTCTCCCTCAATTACTGTTGAATTTTCAGTTCAATATAATTTGAAAATAACCTCAGTTATTTTATTTATTTTATTTAAACAATCTGCAATATCTCCTTAACAGTTTTAAAAACAAAAATGAAACAAGCAAATTTTGGAAACGGCAATGATACAGATGAACTTCTTCAAAAAGCAATTATTACATATCAGGCTTCACAGCATTTTTGTGGACATATGTAACAATGCATTTTTGTTAAGTGGGCCCACCCACTGTAGATCATGGTCTTTTCGCAACCTCTCACTGGAAACGTACACCGTTATAGACTGCTTAAATCCGTTGTTAGTTAGTTAGTTTTATCTTGTACTGAAAGTTGTTGCTCGTTTGCTTGAGGATGTATGTTCCCGAACAAAAATAAACTCTGTTGTTGTTGTTGTAAGAACTATAAGTACACTGTGCCGGTACCGATAGTCCAGCTGTCCAGTAGCCTAGTGGTCGGCAACCTTTTTCGCACAACGGACCGGTTTGAAACTGAATTGTTTTCGCGGACCGGCCTTTGAAAAATCAAAAATGTTTAAGCAATAAAACACTTATATTTATTCAGAACTGAAAATCTCGATCTTGTATTAGCCTACTCTGACCAGAGTATTAAACTTTTTCAATCTTGCTGCAGCAGCATTGCTCAATTTTTTTATAGTAGCTTCTCACACCTGATTCTTAACGTTATTCTTTCTCTTAACCAAGCGCTGTTTGATTTACAAAAGATTTACGATAAAATGACAGCATAATCAAATGTTCGCTGTTCAATTAAAAGATTTGACTTTTCAATTTCGTTAGTTTTGTGATATTGAGTAACTTTGCCATACTGGGTCACCAGAATTGAGTTATTTAGCATTTTTACAAAAACGTCCCAAAATTGCGTCTCACGTTATAAAAATGTTTTAAACTCAAAGCATTTATTCTGAAAACGCATACGGACCGGTAACAAACCTCACACGGACCAGCACCGGGCCGCGGACCGGTGGTTGCCGACCACTGCAGTAGCCTACGGTGGTCTACCAGCAGCCCTCTTAAACAGTGCTTTAACGCAGCCTTCTGCTGATATTTGGATACTCTGTACAGAATGATCAGTGGACACAGCCACAGATATACAGACAACCAGTAGTGCTAGTCTAGTGGTCGGCAAGCTGTTATGCACAGCGGACAGGTCTAAAACTGAATTTTTTTTGCAGAGCGGCCTTTGAAAAATCACAAATGTTTTAGCAATAACACAGCTTGTATGTGTATTCAGAACCGGTGTTACTAAATAGCAAAGATGTGCGGATTTTACTTTTTAAAATCCTAATTTCGATTTAAATCCGTAAGCTTAAACCCAAAACCAAATCCTAATCCTAAATTCCGTAAGCACAAAGTCCAAATCCTAAATAATCCAAAATCGAGAAATAATGAACAATGATAGCCTAATATTTGTGTTGAAGTCGGTTATTTCTTTGCCGTTTTAGCTAGTTTTATGCACTTTATTACGATTGACTTAAGTCCAAATCCGAAAGGCAAAAAACTTTAAAATCTTTATCTGGTCCAAATCCGGTGAAATTGCTAAAATCCGGTCCAGTTAAATCCCAATCCAAATCCGTGGACATAATGACATCTTTGCTAAATAGTACAGTACATGTCCGCGATGTCCAAGATATCCGCGATATTAAGATGTCCACGATATCCGCGATGTCGAAGATGTCAGCTATGTCAACAAATACGCTTCTTGAATAAACAATCTACTGTAATTTTAGCTGCAGTATGTTTTGGGTGAATCAAATTCACTTCAACACATGTGTTTAAGAATGTTGCTCTACTACCATGTAATTTCAATAAATCATGTTGTTGTTTTTTTTGCTGCTGTGCCCTAATGTAATGTTGGCTGCAACATACTAAGAAAGTTTCGATACCTCTCCCTTTTTGCCCTTGTATTTTGTCTTTTTTCACAAAGGTCTTACGTGCTTATGACCAAACTTTTTCAGAATTAGTTCAATGTTTATCAAAAAGCTACTGCTGGTGCTATCTGCTGGTCTGACGCTGGTTATTTTATTAATTTTACAGCAATAATTTTGTTTGAGAGTAACCGTGTCAACAGTCAAATCTTTACTTTAATAGTATTTTTTGATCTTAAATTTCCTACCAAACACGTCTTGTATCTGCCGCTAATCACGCACAATCTAATGTTCAAAGTGTAAATGATTTTGGTGACTTCTGTGTCTTTCGCTATCACTTAACTGAACGTTGTCTTTTTGCTGCGTTTTTGGTGAATAAATTGATCTGACCGCGATTGCACGATGCCGAAGATGTCAGCGATGTCAACGATGTCCGCTATGTCAAAGATGTCCACGATGTCAGCGATGTCCCATTTTAGAATATGTGAAAGATATTATTGGTAGGCCTATTTGGTAAGAAGTCAAGAGCAATGGGTGGTGAATGTGAAGCAAGGGGAATAAATTAAACTCTTAATCTGTTTAGCAGGGTTTCGGCTCGGTTTCTGGATTTTAATTTTAGTTCAAACTTAGATAAGATTTGAGAAGGATTAAACTAGGCATGGTGTCAGGTGTGCCAAAATGTGATCCATAAAGTTGCAATCATAGACTAGACTAGTATTGTTGGAGAGTGAGCAATTATTAGACTATACTAGTAGGCCTACTTTACCCTCTCTTCATATTCACCGTCCAATATTTTTAACTTCTTACCGGTGCCAAATATCAATAATACCACTCACCTATTCTAAACTGGGACATCGCTGACATCTTCGACATTGTGGACATCGCGGAGATCATTGACATCGCTGACTTCTTTGACATCGCTGACGCTGGCATCTTCGACATCGTTGACATTGCGGACATCGTTGACATCTTCGACATCGCGGACATCGCTGACATCTTCGACATCGTTGACATCACAGATATCGCTGACATCTTCGACGTCGCGGACATCGTTGACATCGCGTTCATCGTTGACATCGCTAACATCGCGGACATCGTCGACATCGCGAACATCGTTGTCATCGCTGACATCTTCGACATCGTTGACATCACGGACATCGCTGACATTGCTGACATCGCTGACATCTTCAACATAGCGAACATCGCTAACATCGTTGACATCGTGGACATGGTTGACATCGCTGACATCGCTGACATCGCGGACATCTTCGACATCGTTGACATCGCTGACATCGCTGACATCTTCAACATCGCGCACATCGCTAACATTGTTGACATCGAGGACATCGCGGACATCTTCAACATCGCGCACATCACTAACATCGTTGACGTCGCGGACATCGTTGACATCGCGGATATGTACTATTTAGTAACACCCTTCACAACTGATAACCTCGATTGTGTTTCAAGGCTTTCAGCCCACTCGGACTAAAGTACCGTACTTAACTTTTTAAATCTTGCTGCAACAGCTTTGCTTCAATTTTTTACAGTAGCTTTCTCTCTCTTAAAGTCGCGTTTACCGATATGCGATACGCGGCAACGCGACTATACAGCACCATTACAAACCACACCGGCCTGCGATTACCTGCGTTAACGCGATATAAAATTTGCTAGCCTGCGTCAAGCAATTCCTTGATATCGCGTGGAATTGTAGCCTACTCTAGGGTGGTTCAAAAGAAAATTAAAATTTTAAAAGTTAATGGGCTTCTATATGAAATGGTATCTTTTGGTGAAAAAACAGCCCGTGCAATTTTTTTTTTTTAAAAACATGAACGTTTAGAGATGTCACATCGGCCCCAAAGTTTGGGCCAGTCTTGAAATTTTTAGGTTTTGACTAACTTTGATGTAGGCCTATATGTACATTCTTGAAACCAATCTAGAGCAATGCAAACTTGCAGCAGTCTTTGTTAACGTGAGATCCGATTGTCTGTCCCTTTTTCCTTTTGTTTTTATCGTTAATTAATTTGCGCTCGTGTCTGCTTCGGGACTAGCCTTTTTTCTTTGTTTACAATACGTAAGTACTACGTATAACGTGGTGTTGTTCACGATTGCATGGTTTGCCATTTGTTTGGGAGATAAAACATGAATCAGGGATCTACGTAAGTGAATTTTTGTAGTTAGGGGTCGTTACTGTATGCAATTTAGCTGAATGGTAAATTAATTTGTACTTTCTATTTTTTAGTGATTCGTATAGCTGTGTTTAATGTCTCAGTATGCAGGCCTGGTAATCTGTTCGTGAATGTGTGTGCATTCTGTTGCTTGTATACAGTTAACTGACTCCCCTCCGTGGAATGGTAATACATATTGTTCTTGTGTTCAATTGCGTGCAAGTGTAGAGGAGGAGACAGGCATTTAAACCTTGCGGATCGACCAGTATTATTCAAGTAGAAACTCGTGGCCGACCTGGGTCCCGAGAGTCGAGAGTGTTAGGACTCAGGGAAGCTGCAACAGTCTTTGCTTATCGCCAGGGATGTAGTCGAGACTGCTTATTCCGAGCCCGAGATCTTTTTATGTTTACGAGATCGAGACCCGAAAATTTCGAGACCTTCTAGTCGAGACCGAGACGAAACAGTTGCGAGACCGAGACTCGAGACCTAATCGAAAACAAAAAAAAATTTTTGAAATCGAAATTTTTTTATTGAACAGTGAACACTAAACGCAAAGATTACATTACACAGAGTTTTTGTTGCACTTTAAATAAACTAACATTGAGAGCAAATCGGATGATAGCCTGACCCGATGTGGCCGAAAAAGCAAACCACTTTGACTAAAAAGTCGCTCTACCGGTGCAAGTCAAAAAAAAAAGACTCATTTCGGAAATGAAAAATCAAATTCATTGACTTAAGAAAGTTAAAATTCAAACACGTCTACTTTGGATAACCAAAATTCAAAATTATCAATAAATGATGAGCGGATTCAAATTCAATCCAACTCTAGTACAGACGCAAACAATCCAATTAATTAATGCTGGAAAATAGTTGGCGGCTGTGATGAATCATTACAGTGGCAGTCAGAGACGAAACTGTGTACTGACGTATCGTACATAATCCAATTAAATTAAGTAAAGCATTATCAAACACTTTCACAGCGGCGTAGTTAGGGCACAAGGCAGATACGCAAGTTAATTTTCTTACCCCTGCAGTTTATAAAATGAATTAAACTTTTTTATCGCTATTTTCAAGTCTCAACACCTTGAAACCAAGCAGATTTTGATACTTGATTTAATCATTAGAAGAATAGTCGAAATCAAATGAGTGCATGTAATTCTGGCAAACATCCTATTGAAAATATTTTCAAGGGTCAGCATCGGATAGAAAAGGACGCGATAGTGAGATTGGCTTTGATTGTGTAATCAACATGGAAGCGCGACTTCTTCGCTGACATGATGCAAACAACTAAAGTGCGGTACCAATAAAAGAAGTCTCGAGACGCAATTTCTGCTTCGAGACCGAGATCCAGTTGCTTTGAGACCAAGACCGAGATCCGAATTTTTCACCCAATCTCGAGATCGAGACCTTAAAATTTAGGTCTCGAGACCGGGACTTGTCTCGAGACCTCCATCCCTGGGTAGGGTACCCAAATCAAAAACTTTTAAATTATGGCCGTACTACAATCTGCAGGGACAAGGTTATGACTTTATGTATTAATTTCATTTTTGTTCTGAATTCCACTTCTACGCTCGCTGCTAGTATGGGTATGTACTTCAGGTCGCAGCGACTTAGATGAGCTTTGCTCCCTTTGCTGTCCTTCTATGTACACATTTCTGTACTGCTGTACTGTTGTTTTTATTGATGGTTTTAGTGGAAATTTGTACAAGCCTAAACTTGATTTACCACTAGATGGCGCTGACACCTTTATTCAGCCAGGTTGTTGCAGAGCAGGCCTGCCAAACCTTTTTGGTGTTGCGCGCCACTTTCGTATGAGGAAATTTATTGCGGGCCGCAAACGTTTTTACCACACTTAAATACCAATTAAGATGTAATTTGCGTGAGAATTTAAGCAACAATTTCTAGCCCTCTGATAATAAACAATTTTTTGCCCTTTGATATTATAATTGCCTGCTCTGGCGCTGGCTCTGAGCCTACTGCTTGAGTTAACGGCGATTTATTTGCTTACATGGAAAGAAATTACGGCAAAAAAAAATGAATTAAAATTCTTCATACAGATATAGCCAATTAAAATTATTGATAAAAACACTTCTTTATTCCATTGGCGCTGCGCTAAACTTCATCAAAATACAGTAGCTGCTTAAATTTCTTTTGCAGAAGTTGCAAATGGCCTGCAAGAATTGCTTAAAAGTACATTCTATTTATATCTTGCTGGTTTGAGATAAGGGCTGTGGCTTGAGCAAAATCGTTGTTTAATGAGACAAAGTAGGGCGATACCAAGCCTGCAAATTATAATCCATTTGTCAAAAGCTGCAAATGACAAGTTGTTTAAGAGCATTTTATTTGGGAGCGATTGACCGCTCTATTATTTTTTGTGGTGAAAATGGCCAATAAGGCGTGCAATGTGTGAAATTACCAGCTGCCAACACAATGAGCTTGTGGTTTGAAATTGTTGTTGCAGAAAGTGTTAACACCCAGGGCCGAATTTGAAAATAGGCAGAGCCGGCGCCAGAGCAGTCGACTTAGGAGAGTCAAGCGTTTATCTGGGGGGGGGGGGGCAAAATTTGAAATTAAGCGCACAAGCCGCTTTCTTTAAAAGAAAAAGCTTGTTAATTGGGGGGGCAGGCCCCCCTTAGCGCCAGCCTTACCGATAGACTAGGCAGGCTTAAGCCTAAAGCCTCGGAGAAATAAGGGACCTCGTCACGAACAACAAAAACCTTCTTTTCGTCAAGACCTTTTTTTAGAAATCGACCATCAAGACCTTTATACTTAAGGCCTAAACGTAGAAACAAGAGCATATTTAGGGGGGGCGTTGTGCCATGCCCCCCCTTTTGACTTCGCCTTTTAGTAAAAAGAACAAAATTAATGGTGCCAAGTGACTAAAGCATGCCAGACTCTTTTGATGGTTTCTGTAGCTTATGGCTAGGGGGTAGGATGAGGGCAGTGGTGGGATTCAGCCGGTTCGCACCGGTTCTATAGAACCGTCTTAGGGAAATTTATCATAACAGCGAACCGGTTAGCATTGCTGCTTATACTGGTACCATTAGTTGAAACAGAACTGGCTGATAATATATAACTTCTGTAATAGAATCGGCTGACGAAAAATTTGAATCCCACCACTGGATGAGGGGGTAGCATCCTCCTACCAGCCATTTCGACAATGTTTGTGATGTACACAATTTTTCCATAATTTCGAACCTCTTCCATAGGGATAAACCTAACGCCTTCGGCACGTACATCGAAGACGTGCGAACAAAATGCATCATATTTGGCGAAGCACTCAAAATCAGGGTCAAAAAATTTAAACACAATTTGCCTGAAAATTATTCAAAAAGCACTAAAATGACCATTACAGATGCTGTAAATTCTTTATATTTTTCCGGGGGAGCATGCTCCGGGACCCCCCTAAAGCCTTTCTGTGTCCCAATCAGCTTCAAATTAGTTCTGCCGAAAAAAATACGCTTGAAAAAAGTGTGGAAATTATGTCCACCCCTTCCCTTTCAAAATTTCTCGCTTCGCCATAGCGTCGAGATAAGTCTGATCGTTGCTCACTACGGCCTCATTGATCAAAAAGCCTGGGGCCTCTCATTGTTTAAATCCGGTCCTGTTAGCACCGTAAATTTTTACTATCAAACTGAAATTGTCAGAGACGTCAATTTAACGACTTACGAGCTAAAATTTTTAACTTGCGGACTTTAATTAATGCTAAACCGCAACCGCAAGTCTACAATTTCAACAACGAAAATCCGCAAATCCGAAAAATGTTTCGCTAATCCGCAATTGCCCAGCAATGTTTATAAGTAGGGCTACCATATTTTCATTGGGCAAAAGGAGGACAGGTACTTTGAAGGCAATCAATCAGGTCCGCAGATGTCCAATTTTCCGCCCAAAATCAAGTGAAGAGCAAAAAAAAAAAAAAAAGAAATGGTCATTACGTAAGCAGGCCGTAGTTTTAGCTGAAACACATCAAAATGTTCGTGCAAACTGTTCCGAAACGCCAAAAAGAAGGACATTTGATTTGGGTATATTTTAATGTTCTCGGAGGATAAATAATTTTTTTGTTAAAAAGGAGGACGTATGGTAAGTTGGTAACCCTATTCATTAGGAAATCAAAATCTTCAGTACAAATGGTTTCAACGAATGTCTGTTCTTCCTTTGGCAACATTAAAACAATTTAGTCTATCAATGTTCTTTCAACGGTGACACGTTCGAGCAAGATGTTTTTATTAATAAAAGCTACTGCATCTACAGCCACTAAAAAGAATTACGTGAATTAACAAAAACGTAAGAACAGCTAAAAAGTGCTAAGTAAATGCTAATAAATCAACACGAAAACAGTGAGTTGCGCAAAAACATGCAATACATTTTGAAAAACGAAGCATTATAAATCATGACGAATTTCAATACCCAAGTACTGCACAGTAGGGTGGAGTGAAAAAAATTCTTTTTGGAAATCGAAAAAAGTGTAGTTCTCAAACCCTGGCAAGTGGTATAAAACTTCTTGAAAAGTTGGTTTTGGGGTGCCCATTTTCCAGCCGGCAACCCCCCAACATGTTATCGCGACTAATGACGTAGGGGGTAATTCTTATATCTCGGTAACCACTGGTCGAGAGAGTCCTTGCTGATTTGAAGCAATTGTTACTACTCATCCTATTTCAGCAACAGTTGTAGTCACCATCCGTCCCTTTATTGATGCATTAAATCACAAACAGTGTTAGTTATATGAGAAGATTTAATTTCACAGATCAAAATTAAACGACTGTGCATCTTACACTGAATTTTCCAAAACAACTACCAAAAATGGTCGTAATTTTTATTTTTCGGCTGTAACTTTCCTGGTGTTGAAAATAGAAAAAACTTTCTTATTAGCACAGATAGGAACATGGTATTTTCGCAGATTTCGAGTCTTACACCATTACTCTCCGACCAGTGGTTACCGAGATGTAAGAATTACCCCCTGCATCATCAGTCGCGATAACATGTTGGAGGGTTGCCGGCTGGAAAATGGGCACCCCAAAACCAACTTTTTAAGAAGTTTTAACCATTTGCCACGATTTAAAAACTACACTTTTTTCGATTTTCAAAAAGAATTTTTTTCACTCCACCCTACTGAGATGTTATCCAAGTAGGCTTAAATGTTGATAAGTGTTAACTAAATCTCAAGTAAATGTAAAACAGCAATAATAAGATGTGTTTTCACCGGTTAATGCATTGGCTTGATCATACAATCATTACACATTATTGCATTAATGTTCAATAAACTCACGTTATTCACAGCGGCAAAGATTTGATAGGAATATCGGTTATTTTACTGAATATAGATCGCTTTCAGCGAGTCTAGCATTGTGCTAACATGAGCGAGTTTACAGAAACGTTTTGATTGCAGCTGCAGAAACAACAGCTCAAAAAGCGATATAACTACCAGAGATATCCACGGATTTAAATTTAAACGGACAAGAAATTTCAATCTCTAACGTGTAAAAATGCTAACGAGTAAAAATCTCTAACGAGTAAAAATCCGTTAAGATTTTTGGATTTATGACCATTTATATGCAGTGGTGGGATTCAAATTTTTTATGAACCGGTTCTGTCACAAAAGTTTTTTTTCACCCGGTTCTGTTTCAACTAATGGTACAAGTCTAAATGGCAATGCTGGCTCGTTCGCTGATCAAATAAAATTTCGTGAAATGGTTCTATAGAACCGGTGCGAACCGGCTGAATCCCACCACTGTTAATATATAGAATTTCTAAAAAAAATTCCAAGTTACCGCGGATTATTTAGGTTGGAATTTTATTCTCTGCAATAAAGCTTTGAACTTGGACTAGAACTTATGGTCGTCGATTTGAATCGGATTAGGATTTTAAAATGTTAAATTTGGACATCACTGATTACTACTTAACACGCAAACGCAGTTTTAAATTGACGGGAATGTGTTGTCCAGTGCAATTTCGTTTCGATATTGTCTTCAACGCGAGTACGGTATAATGTACAAACTTAGCGACATAAACAGCAGAAACTCTGCAATAATCGAAATCTACAGCATTTTTACACGTTAGAGATTGAAAAACCAAGGTAAACCCACCCATACAAGAAATTTGAATACCAAACAGCAATGGAAACGCGAAAATGCAAGCAACAAAATTCAACTTTATTTCTTGTATCAGAGAAATATTAACGTGTTTTTTGGTCTATAAAATCGATCACCTAAAACACAACGAGCAAAATTATAATCGCTACTTATATCGCACAAATTATCAACTTTGATAGTGCGTGCATGGTGCATCTAAGTTTAACTAATGTTTGTAACTTCGAGTGACATAATAATTAACGCACAAAGTTATTCAAAAACGAAAACATATACGACTGAAAACAGTTAATTTTTAGTAGGTTTAAATTAAGTGTTCAAAGCATTTAAACTGCTTTGTAGCCGTTGTATGTCTGCATCCAGAGACGCTAATCCTGCGTTGAAGTCCCTTTCATCACGAGAGGTTATTGACCACATAGAACTCGACACCGAATCAGTTGTTGGTAGAGATGGTGTGGCCGCCGATCCTAAAACTGATTTTGCAGATTCAACTGTTTCAGAGTTCTCAAAATTCAACGGTTTTGATGACTGATTTTTGATGGAGTACTGAAGAGACAAAGCATCAACAATGTTGGGCACGTTTCGTTGCTGGGACGAAAAATACTGATTAAAAGGTGGAGAATCATGTTTCGTAACTGTGTTCTGCCGTTGGGGAGACGACAAAAATGTATCCACTTTTTTCAACATCTCAGACCTCATGTCAATATGTGCATCAGCAGGTCTTGAAGCCTTTTTTAAATCTTCTAACAAACGAGAAACACTTCCTTGCAACCCTTTGTTCAACTCATTTAAACGAGTAATTTCAATATCTTTGCTTTGGACTTGCTGCGTAAGCTCGTGATTTAATTTACCCGTTTCATCTAATGTTGATTTGAGTAACTCAACTTTCTGTAATGCTTCTCCAACATCTTTCTTTATTTCTCTCGTTTCAAACGTAAACAAATCACCGCTTTTTGCAAGCTCGTCATGCTTTAACCTTAATTCACTTTGAAGTTTTTCATTTTCATGTTTCAAACTAGTATTTGTATCAACCAGAGATTGTTGAAGAATCAAAGCCTGTTCAAATGCAGTGGTGAGTTCTGAAACTTTTTGCTCCAATGCTTTATTCTGGCATTGAAGCGTCATCAGCTCCAAGCTTATATCAGCAGAAGACGATTTATTTGCTTGTGTTTCAGCTTCTTTCTTCGCTAGTCGCAGTTTCCGTTGCAGTGAAAGATTTTCTATTTGAAGTTCCTCCAATTTGGAAGAATTGGAGACAATTGTGAGATTGTCACCTCCTGCTAGTGTATTTGTACGATGCTCAACTTCAGGTTGCGTTCCAGGCAAGGAGTTAAATGCCACCTGAACGTCTTCAAACGCATGTTTAATTGCATTGCTTCCAATGTCTGCATTAGAATCAACAGTTCTTAATAATTTGGTTAAAACTTCCCTAAATGTTTGAAGCTGTGGTGACAGCAGGGTTTCTTCATGGACTGTTTTAATAGAAGCTTCAGGAGTCACAGTTTTATCTAGAATTTCATTGTCATTCTTTGCATCTTCTTTGTGGAAAGCAGAAGTATTGTACTGCTGTAGAAGCTCAATTAAACTGCATTGTGAAGAAGAAACAGAATGTGGTAATTTATCTTTTTTTATTGGCGTAAATACTGGGGTAGATGAAGGAATATTAGCATCGTACTTAGTTTTGGCTTGCATTTCACCAGCACGATTTTTAGCTACAACTGTAGGTTTAGAAACCTTAACGGTTCGTGTGCCAGCACCTCGTTTGTTAACAGGCCCTTTTGGCTTTGCGAATGCGTGACTCTTCTTCTCAACAGTTTTTTTCAAAACTTTTTTTTGTGGTTTTCCATTTCTGGTCACCTTATTTAAACATCGAGGCCCTTTTTCGGGCTGCTCCAAAATTTCCTTAAACAGCATCAACACTGAAAAAGTTCACATATGTTAAAATCACTTTCCAAACCCTAAGTATTGGATTTCCTGCAAATTAAACAAGTACCGGTATATACGAAGAAGAGACTAACAATTTTATAATTTTGACAAGAAAAGAAATAGCCTATATATACTGATGCCAATGACATCTGAATCTATGTCAACAACATATCAATGACATAAATGATAGTACATTCATGTAAGGCTGAGTCTATTTTGCTGTTAACGGCATAATAGCTTTTAGGTATATTTTGCTGCAGCTACATAACCCCATGTCACACGAATATTACATCTTATTCTATTCTACTCTCTTCACGAACCCGATTATTAACCCCAGGTCACAAGAATCCGAATCAAACTGAAGCCATCTAAACCGAAGCCGCAACAAGAATTGAACCCAAAACTAGTGCAGCGCTTCCTTTATACGCTGCGCTCTATCTAGTGATGTATATCGTTTTTTTTGCCTTCGTTTTTTTTACAAAAAAAAACATTATGTTTTTTGATAACGAACTTGGTTTGTGGTACAGAATTTTAGTATAGCAAAGTATAGTGATTTCATCTCGAAGCTTTTCGTCTGACACTCATCGGGAGAAGATCGTCAGAAATCAGTAAACTAAAATGCAAGTCTTATGTATCAACAGAGAGAAAGAAAGAGAAAAAGAAAAGAGAAAAAGGAGGCGGAAAAGCACTGATTGGCCAGTCTGATCAGCTGTTTCGACGCGTCAATCAGCGATAGATCTTAAGACTGTAAACAAATTCTTTTTGCCTGCAAAGGTCGGGATTTGATGTTTTAATAAAAATGGATTCCAAAACAGAGAGATGGAAGGAAGAGCGACCTCTGGCGAGAATGCGGAATCTGTCTTGGTGATAATGTTTAGCACATGAAGCGTTTAAAAGGAGATGGAGCCCAATTGCCGAATCACAAGTCTGGGTGGGGTTAGGGGTGGAGGACTTACAAGCACGTGATGGGAGGCTACGTTTCAAAATGGAATTGGCGTTTCTAATTGACTTTGGAATATGTTGGTTGATTCTGTCCAGCAACCTTTGGGATGTACGACCCACATACCGACTATCACAGTGGCATGAATATTCGTAGATAACATTGCTTTGTTGATGGGCGGGTAGTACATCTTTCTTGGTGGCTGGAACCAGTTCCTTGGTTTTAAAGACGATACGTGGCTCCACGGCAAAGAAGCAGTTGCTCACGGCGGCTTTCACTTGCTTTTCAAATTTCGTAGAAATAGACCCCAACCACTGGAGACGCAAGTATACCGGGCATTGCCCGGCCATTCCAGCCACCAAGAAAGATGTACTACCCGCCCGTCTCCAGTGGTTGGGGTCTATTTCTACGAAATTTGAAAAGCAAGTGAAAGCCGCCGTGAGCAACTGCTTCTTTGCCGTGGAGCCACGTATCATCTTTAAAACCAAGGAACTGGTTCCAGCCACCAAGAAAGATGTACTACCCGCCCATCAACAAAGCAATGTTATCTACGAATATTCATGCCACTGTGATAGTCGGTATGTGGGTCGTACATCCCAAAGGTTGCTGGACAGAATCAACCAACATATTCCAAAGTCAATCAGAAACGCCAATTCCATTTTGAAACGTAGCCTCCCATCACGTGCTTGTAAGTCCTCCACCCCTAACCCCACCCAGACTTGTGATTCGGCAATTGGGCTCCATCTCCTTTTAAACGCTTCATGTGCTAAACATTATCACCAAGACAGATTCCGCATTCTCGCCAGAGGTCGCTCTTCCTTCCATCTCTCTGTTTTGGAATCCATTTTTATTAAAACATCAAATCCCGACCTTTGCAGGCAAAAAGAATTTGTTTACAGTCTTAAGATCTATCGCTGATTGACGCGTCGAAACAGCTGATCAGACTGGCCAATCAGTGCTTTTCCGCCTCCTTTTTCTCTTTTCTTTTTCTCTTTCTTTCTCTCTGTTGATACATAAGACTTGCATTTTAGTTTACTGATTTCTGACGATCTTCTCCCGATGAGTGTCAGACGAAAAGCTTCGAGATGAAATCACTATACTTTGATAACGAACTTGTTTTGAAAACAAATTCGAGTGCGATTCTACACTAAATATGAATATTGGCCGCCATGATGTGTATTGTTAGGTCTTCTTGTAGTGATGGATCTAATGGGGAGTACAAGGAGCGACCTTTCCGCCCCCTAAATCCATCATGGATTGCATGCTTGTTGTTACCGATTACCAGAAATGTGTTGCCAGTTTTAATTTCACAATGCACAGAATAAGAAATAAAAAAGAACAATCGCAATAGATACCGGTAAATTAAAAAAATTGTGAATAAGCGAAGGTCGATAGTACACATTAATGCACTGTATTTACCCGTTCATCTAATGAGTGTCTGTATTTTTTCCAGTTTTTGTAGAGAAGATAGGCTCCGGCCTAGTTTACATTTGTTGTTTTTGACCCCAACCCTAACTCTTCCATAGCCCAAAGCGCAAGCAAGCTAAGTAAGTCAAATGTAGGCCTAAACCCTAATTTAACCTGATTTAACGTTCAATAGCACAACGTTGTGGTTGGATTATATTTTGGGGAAACTAAAAATTCAGTATGGCAGAACTGTGCAAATCACAAAATAGGCCCAGATGGTAAGCTTTGAGCTAGATATCCGCTATTCCACAAACTATAATGAAGCAATATCACTATACGACCTACAGTCATGTTCAATGTGCTTACACGACTTAATGCTGCTTGCTAAGCTTGATATTAAAAACAAACTTGTTTTAATTTTTCAAGGAATAAAAAAAAAAAAACATAAAAAAAAAACAAGTGCAAAAAAACTGTTTTTTTACATCACTAGCTCTATCCACTGAGCTATCAAGAAGTCGAGGCAATCTAGCACAAAATGGCAGTTAAAAACCCATTACGTCACTTACGGCAAAATAGACCTAAAAGCTATCATGCCGTTGACGGCAAAATAGACACTACTTCATGAAACTTTCACATGAGTATTTCTTAGTGTTTGCAGATGATATTGTTATGCCGTGACATCACAATTGCAACCACATACACTGACAGCTGACATTCCACTTTTCCTGCAAATATAAAGAAACGTTGAAAGACCAAAGGCAACAACTTACACAGTCTGGTTTACTTGCCGTATACGAAGATCTCCGTATATGGAGAAACCACGCTGTATACGCATAAGGTAGAACGCAGTATACGGCTACATCACTAAAGTAATTATTTTCTATGAAATACTATTGCTATTTAGTACTTTATGTTGTGCTTTTATTTATTATGCGTTACCAGTGAATTCTAGGTTGAGAAACTTAAAATGTTAAACTTGCGCGCAATTGTGCGTGAACCATACTGACTATTTCACCGGGAAATAACCGTACACAAATTTTTTACGAAATAAGAAATTGTTGAAACCCGAAACACATCAACTAGCCAGCCTATAACCATAGATTCTACACTTTAAGTTCCTGGAGAATCTATGTATAAATTATTAAACCCCGCATTCCTGGAATGAAAGGTTGTCAGTAGGCTTACTTCCATTCCTAAGTGGTGTTGTTAAAGTGCTCCATTGAAAATTTGCACTGGCCGTAGAGCTGGGTTCACACATATGTCTTGCCGCTTGGCTCCATTAAGCTTAACTTGCAAAGCTCAGTATTTCATTCACGGAAATAAATATTCTGTTGTCGTATCCCCACATTTGTTAGTACTCCTTTGGCCTTTGCTATCTTCACGGAATGCAGGATGGAGATCCTTTACCTTCTGCATATATTTTGTTTATTGTACTTTTTTGCGTGTTTATACTTTCAATACGAGGGAACCGACGAAAATGCGATAACGAGCTCGGTTAGGATTGCCATCTGTCTGCCACATTACAGTCTGCCATCTGTCTGCCACGTTATGGATCATGGAGGAATCTCGTGAAGCACCCTTGCCAACAGCACAACAAACGAACTGGTCGGCTTGCTCCAACACCAGCCGTCAAGCAAGGTCCTTCCTGGCCTACTGAAACTGTTGAGCACGTCATTGCCTACTTTACGCAGAACATCAAGCGGCGAAGCTGTGAATAGCAACTTTTAAGTCGTTGGTTTGACCAAACTCAGAATCAAACCCGTGTTTACTAATCCAGAACCAGCACGTCAGCCATCTGATTGATGGAATTAAAATTACAACACGACGAAAGAGCCACATTTAAATTAAGTGCTTCATCAATAAAAATATAAATTCGACAATCGACATTCGAACAAACCTATCGTCACATTCGGTAGTACTGGTACTTCTACAATTTTTTCACGGAATTTAGATGAACATTCTTTGCCCTTTGAAATTTCTTTTTTTATTTCTTCGATTTCTTGCACTTTTATCCCCTACTACAAGAAAGCGACGGAGGCGCAATAACGAGCTTGCTTCAAAGAAATCAGTAGAAAAGCGCTGGTAGTCGCAAACTTTTTGTAGAAGAAATTTATCTAGGAAAATAGAGGAGCTACCCTCCTATCTCTTCACTCAGTGTCCCCTACCAGATCCTTGAGCAGGTTATGTGCTCGTGTTGAACCCGTAGTTGACCCTGTGGCAATTATGTGCACGTTGGTCGTTGCTGGATGTTGTGCAATTGATTTCCCGGACAATATGTGACTGCTTCTCGACCTTTATATTGATAGTGTGATTTTTTGTCTTTTTTCCATAACACCTTGTCGCTTTCGCACATATTTCGTTGTTTGTTTTTTCATTATTTCCTCCTCTGTCCTGGAACAAACGGGGTCGGGGGGGTTGGAGTTGGGGGGGGGTGGAGTCGGGGTGGTTGGAGTCGGAGGGGTTGGAGTCGAGGGGGGTTGGGGTCGGGGGGTTGAGGTTGGGGGTCGGGACGTTGTACTTGGTTCGAAATTACCTTACAAGTCTTGGAACCTTGTAGTTTCTTGTGCTGTTTTCAACTACCTTGCAGTTGGTTTAAAAGCACCTTGTAGTTCCTGGTGGTGTTCCCTTGTACTTGGTTTAAAAGTACCTTGTAGTTCCTTGTGCTGTTTTCAACTACCTTGTAGTTGGTTTAAAAGTACCTTGTAGTTCCTTGTGTTGTTTTCAACTACCTTGTAATAGCTATAAAAGTGCCTTGTAGTTCCTTGTGGTGTTTTCAACCACTTTGTAGTTGGTTTAAAAGTACCTTGTAGTTCCTTGTAGTGTTTTCAGCTACTTTGTACTTGGTTTAAAAGTACCTTGTAGTTCCTTGTGCTGTTTTCAACTACCTTGCAGTAGCTATAAAAGTACCTTGTAGTTCCTTGTAGTGTTTTCAAGCATTTTGAAGGTTTAAAAGTACCTTGCAGTTCCTTGCAGTATCTTGTAGTTCCTTGTGGTGTTTTCAACTACCTTGTAGTTGGTTTGAAAGTACCTTGTAGTTCCTTGTGGTGTTTTCAACTATCTTGTAGTTGGTTTGAAAGTACCTTGTAGTTCCTTGTAGTGTTTTCAACTACTTTGTACTTGGCTTAAAAGTACCTTGTAGTTCCTTGTGCTGTTTTCAACTACCTTGTAGCAGCTATAAAAGTACCTTGTAGTTCCTTGTAGTGTTTTCAAGCATTTTGAAGGTTTAAAAGTACCTTGTAGTTCCTTGTAGTACCTTGTAGTAGTAGTAGTAGTAGTAGTAATTTTATTTGCCATTATAATAAACACACAGACGCCACTCACAGACAAAATTATTTACATTCCATTATAATGGCCAGGAGGTATCGAAAAACCTTTCGGTTATCGAGTCAAGATACCTCCTGCTTGGGTTGCATTGTGATAGTTTTTGTGAGTGAAGGAGATTAACGGATAATTTAAACCATTGGGTCAATAATAGTGATAAAGGTGTTTTAATGAGCGATATTATAAGTTTAGAGTAATTCGCACAGCAACGTCAGATCGATTAATTTTACATATAAAGCCGGTAGAAATCAAATCGGCCAATTAGAAGAGTAAAAATGTGTAAAGATTAATAATTTTCCAATAGCGATATTTTGTAACTTTTCTTAAAGTTAATCCAGCCCATAGATTTAAAATTTTTGTTTAATTCTCTCCATAATTTTGTAGCTCGGAATAAAATATGATTTTGCGAGATTGATTTTGAAAATTTAGGAACGTAATAAATTAATTCACTTGCTTGTCTAGTATTATAACCATGAATTTGTTCAATTTTGGTAAATTTGTCGAAGATGCCAGAGGGAAGACTACTTTGCTGTAGCAAGTACATAAATTTTGCCAATTCAAGTTTGTAAATATCATCAAATTTTAACAAATTCAATTTTTTGTATAAAGGAGTTACATGGCTGAATTTTTTGTTGTAAGTTAGGATGCGAATAATATTGTTCTGTAAAACACGAATTTCTTGCAATAAAGTTGTGGTACCAGTGGCCCATATAATTATGCCGTATTGTAACCTACTGTAAACAAGACTGTGATACACCATGCGCAAGACATCTTCAGTAACATAACTTCTTAGTTTATAAAATATTCCAGAACATTTTGCAAGCTGCAGTGACAACTCTTTAACATGAGATGACCAGCTAAGATTTTCATCAATGAACAATCCTAGGTATTTGGCTGAGTGTGTCCTAAGTATAGGATTATCATTAATATTAATTCTAAATTTTTCGTTGATTGTTATTTGAGGTTGCTTATTGACTAAAATATAGCAAGACTTCTTATAGTTAAGGGATAGTTTGTTTTTTTTGAACCATCGTTCAATTTTTGCTAATTCATCATTAACTCTTTTTTCTAGAGAATTTAAATTGTTATCGGACATATTCAAATACGTATCGTCAGCAAACAGAGTAGTAAAGAAATTTGATGCTAAAGGCAGATCATTTATATACAATAGAAAAAGAAGAGGGCCCAAGGAGGAGCCTTGAGGGACACCACAGTTTATTTGGGATAAAGTGGAGGTAGATTTGTTAATTTTAGAGTATTGGAAACGATTGTTTAAATAGCTTTTCATTACTTCTAACGCGCAGCCTCGTATCCCAAAATTATACTCAAGTTTTCTCAATAAAATCTGGTGGTCGACTGTGTCAAACGCTTTAGATAAATCTAGAAAGAGGCAACAGTTATATAATCCTTTATCAATGTTAGTCATCAAGACGTTGTGAATATTAGTCATAGCATGTATCGTAGATGAATTTTTCCGAAATCCATATTGATCTTTTGAGAGTAAGTCATATTTTTCAAGATAGTTGATTATACGAATAAATAATAATTTTTCAAAAATTTTACTAAATTGTGAAAGAATCGAAATTGGTCGATAGTTAGCTGCTTCGGCAGGATCACCCTTCTTAAAAACTGGAATCACTTCTGCAATTTTAAGATTGTCAGGAAAAATCCCAAGTTCTAGACAAGAATTAAAAATTTTGCTAAGAAATTTGGCAATTGGAATTTTGGCAATTTTTATAAATCTAGTTTCAATGTCGCAATTTCTAATTGCTTTTTTATCCTTTAACGTGTTGATGATTGAGACTACTTCCTCTGTAGTGGACGGCGAGAAAAAAATTGAATTGTTTACACCAATTTGCGGTGTAGTATATGATGAGACGCTATCAACCGAATCTATTTTTTCAGCCATTTCAACACCGACATTGACAAAAAAATCATTGAACGTTTCCGCTATTTCTTGAGGATCAGCAGTAAGATTCCCTTTGTTGGTTCTTAAATTAGTAGGCGCTGAAGAAGAGCATTTTTTGCCATTTACAATCTCGTAAACAGTTTTCCATAAATTTTGTTGGTTATACTGATTCTTGATGCACGTTTCATTATAATAATTTCGCTTGGCATTTTCAATTGTCCTATTTAAAAAATTTCGATAAACTTTGTAATTTTTTACAAGTCGAGTATCTTGAAAGTTGTTACTCAAAACTTGTCTAAATAGTTTGTTTTTATACTTTATAGACTTTAGCAACGACTTTGACAACCAGGGCTTTTGTTTTAATTTAACTTCTTTTCTAGAAGCTTTTTTTAGTGGAGCGAATTCATTTACGGAGTTTTGGAGCAGCAGCTTGAACTGTTTCAGCTTTTCGTTTACGGTAGACTTGTTAGAATAATCAAAAAATTCAAGCTGTTGCTCCAGGTAGGTAGTAAACAACGTAGGTTCGAAATTGGAAAAATCACGAATATAGACACTTCTTCTGTTGACAGCGGCGGATTTTAATTGAGCAGATTTAATTGCAAATACAGGAAGGTGGTCGGTAATATCGCATAATGCTATTCCCCCAAGAATCTGGTGTTCTACAGCTGTATTAGAAGGAACATAGATGTGATCTAATAAGGTTTTCGAAGTTTTAGTGATCCTTGTCGGGGCATTGATCACACATTTGCAGGAGCAGCCTAATAAATTGTGAGCGTATTTTCTGAAATGATTATTGTTAGCTGTTTGCAACAAGTCAATGTTAAAATCACCTAAAATTATAAAATCAGTATTATTGTGGTTTAGAGAATGAAAGTTGTCTCTCATTTTGTTAGTAAACTCATTAAGTTCATCCGCATTATAGACAGGGTGTCTATACACAACACCAACTGCTAATGTACCACTATTAGTAAGGATGTTTATCCACAGGTCTTCAACAGAGGCAAGTTCGCAAGAAAGGCTACTATTGATATCAAAGTTAATATTGTTTTTAATGTATAAGGCAACCCCTCCTGCCCGAGTAACACTATCGCAATGAATAAATGAGTACCCCATTATATCAATGTTGGCATGTATTGCATTATCATAAAGTTTAGTTTCTGTTACGGCAATGACATCGGGAGATCTTTTGAGTTGTAATAAGTAGTTACGTAAATAGTCAAAATTTTTTTGCAAACTGCGAATGTTGAAATGGATTAAAAATAAATCGTCACTTTCCATGCTATTTAGGGTATTATTCATAGCATCGATGCTGAAATAATTTGAATGCTTGAAGATATCTATGTATGCCTCTTGACTTTCTATATCATTTGAACTAACACAGTCGACCGAGTTAGGAATCAAGACATGATCTGAGGGATAAATACAGTTGACGCTAACAGCTGGGACTAAGTTTTGATTAGTCTTGATAGTCATATCAGCTGGAGAGCAGCCAAAACAAATTTTGTTGCCAATAAAGTTGTTGTCAGAGCAGCTTGCAGAGATTCTGGTGCAGGATTTGTGACTACGCTTAAGGCAGATATCGCAAATTACAGAATTATACTCGAAGCAGAGTTGAGAACAACAGTTACAATCAAATTGTTGCTTTGAAGAAGCCATTTAAAGTGAAAAAAAAAAAACAATCACAATTCAAAACACTGTAGCGGCTTAAAAGCATTCAATTATTGTGACTCAACGTCTTCATCGACATATTTTACATTAAATTCAAGAGGCGCGTAATTAAGCTTATTGAAATCAATGTCAATATGATGTTGGAAAAAATCGTCTGGGTTGGAGATCAAAATCCAGTTACCCACTCCAGTATCCTTTTCATCGTTACGAATCAATTTACCGGCTTTGCGAGCTGATTTTTTCATTCTTACCTTGCCGTTGAAAGTATGACACATAACGAAATCATCTTTGAGTTCTCTTTTGACATAATTAAACAACTGGAGACGTAAAGGGGTAAGATCTTCGGTGATAAACGCTTGGCTAAATTCTTCACTATTCTTTAGTTTGGATTTAGAGTACAAAAATTCATTTCTCATTTTATAAGAAATAAAACGGACAATCACTGGTCGTGGTTTAGAGGCATTTGGTCTGATTCTGCCCAGTCGATGAGCTCTCTGAATATCTTCAGTCTTAATTTTAATATTCAGTTCATTGGCGATATTAAGCACAACAGATTCGCCGTCATCTTTGGTATCAAAGCTTTCAGGCACACCGTGAATTCTGATGTTTTCGCGGCGGCCGTATTGATCAAGTTCATCTAATTTAAACACCTGCAGATTTACAGCTTGCTTTAATCGTTCGTTTTCAATTTTGACAGTTTTTAGTTCCGCTTTAGTTTCCTTCAGCTCTTGTTTAAGTTCACGAACTTCTTTAATAAGTTCACGAATCGACTCTCCGATTTCACCTATTTGTCGCCTGTCGTTCTCATTGAAAGACTCAACATTTGTACCTTTTCGGCTTTTTGACATCTTTTTCTAAGTGTTTTGAATAAAGAATATATACCAGTTTAAAAATAAGCTCCTTCCACTGGCAAAACAACACGCAATTCCTTGCAAAACAACACGCACTTGTAGTTCCTTGCGGTGTTTAGTTAGTATTTTGTGGTACTAAAATTTTGATTTGCGGAACTACAAAACTTACTTAGATGATTTGGCAACAGTGTGATGTATTGGGCCTTTCTGTACAGCCAAAGGCCTTTGTGCACTGGAGCGTAAAAGCCCCTCAATCACCATATACGAAGTGGCCTCTTTGTATACGGCGTTCAATCTCGCCGAATACGGAGAGACTAGCCGTATATGGAGTGCACTGTGCAGCTGTGTATACGGCAAGTAAACCAGACTGTACACTGTTACAGCAGCATCTGTACCGTATTTTTTTTCTGCCAAGAAACTACCGGTAGTTGTAGAGTAGCATACCTACTTGTAGTCTACCACCAATATTTGATTTCTGCCTAGAAACCAATTGTAGAGACATGGACAATAAATGTACTGGACCTAATTTGATAGTATTGATCTGATAGTATTTTTATGGTGTGTCATACGATGTCTCAATTGTCAGATTGTAGCATTTTTTTTTCTTTTCTGTGCATGAATGTATGTTTTTCGTTTAAGTGTTGCCTTTAAAGTGGTTGTTTTGTTTACATGTCAGCTAACTTGATGAATTTACAGTCCTTTTCGCTGTCAAATACCGGTAAACTGAACTGAGTAGCCTACTTGCAGTTGGGTCTCATCTAGAATAAGCCCCCACGCTTTTACTGTCTGCCAACCTTAACCTGACCCTAACCAAATTTAGCCTTAACTAAATTTAACCCTAACCGAACCTAATCTTAACCAAACCTCACCCTAATCAAACCTGGTGGCTCATGCTAGATTTAACCCCTTGTAGCTTACCACCAAAAACTTGAATAGAGTTTCTTGACTGAAATTCACTGAAGCACAACAAAACAAAATACTTTTAAAAAGTGTTCAAGGGTTGCAAAAAATTTGAACAAGAATAGAGCTGTAGATTTGCACCAAGGCATTCCTGCGTGTGCTGCAACACTATCGCGCATACTTTCTATTTTTCTTTCGGTCGTGGCCCTGACTTCGCAATCACTCCTTGAAAAACTGTTCGTTTCCAATTTTTTTTCATTACTAACCTTTTTTCTACTGTTCAAAAATCAGAAAGTTTTCATACACAAAACTACGGTGCGAAATAAACATGATCACGTGATCGACCAACGGCAATTAAACTAGGATGTGCAGTGAACAACAAAAGATCCCAAAGTTGATTAGCGTTGATTGTTGTATCCGGAGTAAAAAATGATAATTAGAACGAACAATTGCCTGATCCGAAAATAAACGTAGGCTGATGCGATAACATAGATATATGGGGCGCCGTTTGGAAAAAAAACATTTGTTTTGTGACCCACGTTTTTTGAGCATATTTAGACCATTATTCGTCCAATATATCTAAGTCGAACCAAAAAAATCGTGCACAATAAGTCGGACAAAAATGTTTTCGTTCAAACGGCGCGCCATGGGTCGTTTGGAAAAAACTATTTTGTGCGCAGTAGCGTAGCAAGGGGGGTTCGCCCCGGGCGGCAAGTCCGGGTGGCGGCATTTTGAATAAGCTTTATGTAAGTATTTTTCTTAATTATTTTAAACAACCATTTCCGGTACTTGGCGATATTGCTTATTTGCTAATTGTAAATCACCTTACTGTGTTGCCCAGTGCCCAAGCGCATAGTTGCGGAAATGAGCCCCACCATCTCGTTTACGCTTTGGTGTATTCCCGCGAGTATAAAAAAGATGTGATTTTAATGTGTATTACAGTATGTAACAATAGCGCATTGTTTTCTTCATCATATTTGAATAGCTCATACTCAGCGTGCGAATGCAGTACAGGCACAAGGCAGTAGGCCTACTACGCAAGTGACATGGGCGCACGCAGGGGGGGGCCACGGTGCCATGACTTACCCCTTTGGCTCTGTAATAAGGTGCTAAAACCTAACTTTCAGTCTATAATTTCTCAAACTAATAGTAGTTTCAGCCTACTTTCACTTACTTTAGCCAAGCTTCTGCTTTTAGACATAAGCTCCGAAAATATTTTTGCAGTGTCTATAGTGACTGCCAGGGCTGCGAACTCGACCGATTTTTAACCGAGTTCAAGTTCGAGTGAACATTGCAAGTTCAAGTTCGAGTTCTTCAGGTTCAGTTTTTCGAGTTCGAGTTCGTCTGCCTTATAATTGGTCGAGTTCAAATTAAATCGAGTTCAGTGAACCGTACAAGTTTTATGACAATTGCCAACAAAAAAGATTGGTAAGAATTTTATTTACACGGTCCTGCAACAAACAGCCAGTAAAACATTTAAAATGGAAAGCTCGACTAAGCGTGATTCATTTACTGCACGACAACATCATTTAAGATGATTAAAAGTAAGAAATGTATTAGGCTTATGCAGATCTCATTTATTCGATACTGTATTTTAAAAATAGCCTTTTATTACTACGTCTTTAAAACTTACAGTAAAAAATACAAAAATGCAGTGAGTTTACTTTTCGTTTTCAACGATAGAAGCTAGAGCAATAACAAAGTTTCATCATCTTAACTCTGTTTTTGTAAGGTATCAGTTGCATTAGGATTATTGGTAAATAACGGCCAACATAAATTAAGCAAGATTTACCGCAGGCACAGCAGTATTGTTTAAATTTCTATAATGCCGCGGTGAACATTATGTACGAAGTTGCTGTAATTTAGCTTGTGCCGCACTGTACCAAAACAATAGAAGATGGAACGTCAATCAAATAAAAATGGGCAAAAACTTATCTCAAAGCAATAGGTCATACATAAAACAAAACAATAATGGAATTCAAGAAAATGCAGAAGAACAAGTGTAAAAAAAGAAGCAGAGAAATAAACCGCGGAGCATTCGAAGTGGTCACTGGTCACCGCTTTTACAAGATAACTTTGCTACGGCTAATCCGTCAACACGCTTGTAAGTTCGACAATGATGTTCATGTTCAATGTTCAAAGTTCATGCTATCATCGCCATTGGCTCGCAAAAGTAAATAAGCTTCAAGAAGATCTTGCTTCGTTGATGATCTTTGATTGTTTAGAATAAACCTCATTGAAGAGAACAGACGTTCCACGGAAACTTGGGTAACAGGCAATATAACTCTTAATTTGTATTTCTGGTTAAAAATTCGTCTTTATCTGAATATTCTTTCATATTTAGCAGTTTTTTTGTGCGGAACCAACTGCACTTACCATAGTTTTGTTTAACAAGTACTGATATAATTTATTTAATAACATTATTGATTCGCTAAAAATTGAATCAAAACACTTTATTTTGTCAAATGTCACAAAAAGAGTTGACTCGCAAAAAAGGATCCATTACTAAATTGGTTCCAATAAACTCACTTACTTCGCATAATATTTGGGCAAGCAAACAAATATTCGGGCAATTTTGTGTTCGCCCCCCCAAAATGTTTTAGTCTCCTACGGCTATGTCACTCGCACATTATGACCTGATCACTCGCACATTTCGACTTGCACATAACCAATCATTCGCACATCACCGAACTCGCAAATATGACCGGACCACTCGCACATTGACCAAACTAGCACTCGCACATTTCGATGTTGTAAAAACCGGACCATTAGCACGTTTGTAGTAAAAATCAGACCACTCGCACATTCCGATATTGCAAAGCCAAAAAATTAGACCACTCGCACTTACGGTGCAGTAATTACGG
This sequence comes from Trididemnum miniatum, assembly GCA_964006365.1. NCBI lineage: Eukaryota > Metazoa > Chordata > Ascidiacea > Aplousobranchia > Didemnidae > Trididemnum > Trididemnum miniatum. Next base: position 18,691,587 of record OZ023231.1, read on the forward strand.
TGTAGTAAAAATCAGACCACTCGCACATTCCGATATTGCAAAGCCAAAAAATTAGACCACTCGCACATTAACCAAACTAGGACTCGCACACCAAACTAGCACTCGCACATTGCATGTTCACTCGCACATTTCGGTGATGTAAACACCGGACCACTCGCACATTGACCAAACAAGCACTCGCACATTCCGGTGTTGTAAAAACTGGACCAATCACACATTGGCCAAACTACCACTCGCACATTTCGGTGTTGTACAAACCGGACCACTCGCACATTGACCCAACTAGAACTCGCTCATTCCATATGTTCATTTGCATATTATAACCGGACCACCCAAATGTCCGATCGAGTGCAAGTTTGGTCAATGTGCGAGTGGTCCGATTTTTATAACACTGGAATGTGTGAGTGGTCTGGTTTTTACAACGCAGGAATGTGTGAATGCTAGTTTGGTCAATGCGCGAGTGGTCCGATTTTTACGACACCGAAATGTGCGAGTGCTAATTTGGTCAATGTGCGAGTGGTCCGGTTTTTACAACATCGTAATGTGCGAGTGTTAGTTTGGTCAATGTGCGAGTGGTCCGGTTGTAATGGACGAATGGAAACGTGCGAGTGAAATGGAATGTGCGAGTGCTAATTTGGTCAATGTGCGACTGGTCCGGTTTTTACAACAACGGAATGTGCGAGTGCTAGTTTGGACAATGTGCGAGTGGTCCGGTTTTTACAACATCGGAATGTGCGAGTGGTCCGGTTTTTACAACACCGGAATGTGCGAGTGCTAGTTTGGTCAATGTGCGAGTGGTCCGGTTGTAATGTGCGAATGGAAACGTGCGAGTGAAATGAAATGTGCGAGTCCTAGTTTGGTCAATGTGCGAGTGGTCCGGTTTTTACTACGCAGGAATGTGCTAGTGCTAGTTTGGTCAATGTGCGATCGAGTGGTCTTGATTTTACAACACTGGAATGAGCGAGTGGTCCGGTTTTTACGACATCGGAATGTCCGGTTTGTACAACACACTGAAGACAGGAATGTGCGAATGCTAGTTTGGTCAATGTGCGAGTGGTGTGGCTTTTACAACACTGGAATGTGCGAGTGCTATAGTTTGGTCAATGTGCGAGTGGTCCGGTTTTTACAACATCGGAATGTGCGAGTCCTAGTTTGGTCAATGTGAGATCGAGTGGTCCAGTTTGTACAATACAGGAATGTGCGAGTGCTAGTTTGGTCAATGTGTGAGTGGTGTGGCTTTTACAACACCGGAATGTGCGAGTGGTCTTGATTTTACAACACCGGAATGTGCGAGTGCTAGTTTGGTCAATGCGCGAGTGGTCCGGTCAAATTGTGCGAGTGAACATGCAATGTGCGAGTGCTAGTTTGGTCAATGTGCGAGTGGTCCGGTCATAATTTACGAGTGAACATGGAATGTGCGAGTGCTAGTTTGGTGTGCGAATCCCAGTTTGGTCAACGTGCGAGTGGTCCGGTTTGTACAACACAGGAATGTGCGAGTGCTAGTTTGGTCAATGTGCGAGTGGTGTGGCTTTTACAACACCGGAATGTGCGAGTGCTAGTTTGGTCAATGTGCGATCGAGTGGTCCGATTATAATGTGCGAGTCCTAGTTTGGTGTGCGAGTTCTAGTTTGGTCAATGTGCGAGTGGTCCTGTTTGCACAACACCGGAATGTGCGAGTGCTACTTTGGTCAATGTGCGAGTGGTCTTGATTTTACAACATCGAAATGTGCGAGTGCTAGTTTGGTCAATGTGCGAGTGGTCCGGTTTTTACAACATCGGAATGTGCAAGCAGAGATGGGCATTTATCGCGATAATTTATCGGCGATAGTTATCGGCGATAATTTTTTACCGATTATCGTTATCGCTCAAAATAGTTTGGATTTATCGATTACCGATATCGCTTTTGTAATATATTTTGTTATCGCCGATAAATTATCGCGACAAACGATTCTTTATGCACACACTGTTCAAAGTGAGGGAGTTGGCGCTGTGGCAAAATTCGCGATGTCGATAAAGTCTTGTTGCCATTTAAAAAATCTCTCTTTGTTTTGTTTAATCTCACGGCAGAGTCCGTGAACTGCTCTCTTTTCTTGAAAAATCTGGAAAAACACTTTTGTAATTTGACTTACCAGAAAAAAACTTCGTTTAACACATTGAAAATTTACCGCAACATTATTCGGGAAAATTTATCGGCGATAATTTATCGATTACCGATATCGCTTTAAGAAATTGATATTTATCGGTATCGCCCTGAGCATTTTTGAAATTATCGATTATCGTTATCGCTTTAGTACAGAAAGGTTTATCGTGCCCATCACTATGTGCGAGTGCTAGTGTGGTCAATGTGCGAGCGGTCCGGCTATAATGTGCGAGTAAACATGGAATGTACGATCGAGTGCGAGTACGGTGATGGGCGAGTCAGGGCCGGATTAAGGCGGGGGCTGATGGGGCTGCAGCCCCAGGCCCACCGACCAAAATAGGTCTCTCGATTACAACTTATTATGAACAACTAAGTGATTTTTTCATCAATCAACTATTTTATTTTAAAGTTGAATACGAATTACCAATCTTTATAGGCCTAATCTATCCAGTTTAGGTTAGGGCTAAGTGAGTGATTCAAGATTGTATCAACGCCAAAAGTTTCAATGATTTTACTCTTGAATTTAAATCACAAGATCTGCGGCAAGTAAACGAAATCCAAGAAGACTGATTACGAGTTTGTGAGATTTGGACATACTTTACGTTGCGAGATTCGGACCAGTATTGCGTTACCAGCCCAACGGCTGAGGCATTCATCGGAGCAGGAAACAGGGTCCAGAAGCCAGCTTTGAAATTATTCCAGCCCTCCTAACAAATCAAATCTCTCTATGTTTTGGGTCAAAATTGCAGGAAGCAAAAAAATGCCAAACAATGTAGGCCTATATAAAAACATTCCGACGCAATATGATTGTTCTGCAGCATATTGTACAACGAATTTAACGGTTTTCGAAACAGAATTTAAACTGAATAAATAAAATTATGATTGATAAGAATGTTCATTGCTGTGTAAATTTTGAAACAAATCACAATCAAATACTATCAATAGCCCAGCATCGGTTACAGTGTGTGATGTAACGTTCTATCCGGTAACTAGAAGGAAATCAATCTAAATCAGGGGTGGAGAACCGGTAAAGCACAGCATAATAATTTCAGCGGGCCACATTTACTTTTAATTGTTAAATTTCGCTTTAAAAAGGCACAATATTTCGTCGCAAATTTAACAACATTCATGCTGAGCTGTTTTTTTCCGTAAAATCAGAGACTTTTGCGCGTTTTTTATGCTATAAATATATAGCATGTAGTTAAATGTGACGCAGTTTTTAAGAAATCTTAATGTTTTATATTCCACCATTTTGTTGTACACTTAACAACTAAAGTTCTGACGCGGGCCACATTCAAAACTTAAGCGGGCCGCAGGTTCCCCAACCCTAATCTAAATCTTCATTAACTCAAGATTACGCGGAAGGGTGATACATGTAGCGGGGGTCCATCTACGTGACATAGAGCCTGCAGGGCAACGCAGCTCCGAAGAAATGTCGTCGTTTTAGCGAGTCATTAATTTATGATTATTTCGTTGCATAATTCATAGACAGCAGCGTAAACTAAAGATGGTTTCACCGTAGACTTATGGTTTCACACAAAATGCCGTACGAATTTTCGTAAAATGACGTTAGGACACGAAATAGAGCAGGGATGGCAAACCTTTTTAATTGGTGGATCAAATTTAAGGTCGTAGACCGAAACAAGAAAAAAGTGGGTTGTGGATGTAGGCTAATCATATTAACGAAGGGCTTGAACCCAAGTTCTTCCGAAATCTGTGCAAAGAACAAAAAAAAAAGGATCTTCACCTCAAAAATACCCAGCTTCCCGTCTTCAATGCCGCAGTATGGAAAGATAAGCTTTTCTTCACTACGTTGATGTTCGTTACCGTTTTCTTCGTAATATTTTTGAAACTACAAGTGAGTCACTAGGTGATCCGCGGGTCAGTGGTTTGCCATCCCTGAAATAGAGGCTGTGAAGGAGGTTAACGCAAACTTTGCATGGCTTGGGGAAAACTAATCGTAGAATCACTTACAAAACAACAAATAGAAAGCGTATTTGCGGAAATTGGGGCTCTGCGGTATGACATCTTCTAAAGCTTTGTACGTGCAAAATAGGTTCAGAAAATTTGTTTTTTGAATGTGTTTAATACTGGTATGTAGGTTACATATTTCACAGTTTCAGCAGGTCTAGGACTGACGGGTACAAAACAGGCCCCTGACTACCAAATAGCCCCAGGCCTCAGAAACCCTTAATCCGGTCCTGGGGCGAGTGATTGGTTATGTGCGAGTGCGAGTGACGATGTGCTAGTAGAACATTTGTGCCAGTGACGTCATTTCGCACCTGTTGCACCTCCTGCCTCTGAACCATACTCTACTTAACCAATTAGTAGTGACAGTTGAAGTCTGTGGAATGACTAATTTGCGATCACGCCCTGGCTTTGGTGATCCTATCTGAATATTCTGCTTCTTTGCCGACGTAATCAATCAGCCACAAGTCTAACGAAGTGTGTTGGGGGAGGTGAGAGGAGCAGTGGGAAGAGGTATGGGGGGAGGTGTAGGGAAGTGTACGGTATTGGGGTGTGGGGGGAGGTAAGGAAAGATGTGTGGGGAGGGGTGTGGGAGAGTGTATGGGGTGAGTGGGGAAGTGTGTTGGCATGTGGAGAAAGGATGTTGGGAGAGAAATGGGAGGGGTGTAGGGAAGTGTGTTAGGGTGTGTGGCCTCAACACACTTCTTCTCATATTTCCCCACATCTCCTCCCTCACCTCACTCCCCTCACCTTTCCCTACATCTCCCCTTATTTCCCTCACACCCCAACACACTTTCCTACACCCCTCATACCTCTTCCCACATCTCCCCCCACACCCAAGCACATTTTTCTACTATTCCCAGATCTCCCCTCACCTTCTCAAAGGGTGGTGAAGTTACCATGTGATGAAATTTTTGTGGCGAAGTTACTGGCAACCATATAGAACCCATAAAAAACCCACCCTAATCTAGCCCCTGAGGTTATCTAACTCTCATACTACGATAACAGTAAAACGTGGGCTCTGATGCTACTGAAGCTAAGAATCCTAACTGATCTAAACATAGAAACATTTTACTGAATAAACACTCCACTGAAAAATACTAAAACACTTGGTCAAAGTAGAGCTGACTACACTAGGCTAAGTAGTAAGTACTTGCTGTTGTTACGCTCAAATAAGGTATATTAATTTGAGAGTTTCTGTGGCAAAAAAACAAAGTTTAAACTATGATGCAACAGTAGTCAAAGAATCTATATTCTACAAGCAATTATGACTAAATCACTTCAGTGACATACCGGTAACGTCCAACAAAGTGGCTATCTCTTACAAGCAGGTTAGTCTAGTTTGCTGATTTTCTGTTTATATTTATTTATTTACTGTATTTATTTGAAATACACCACAATGGTGACAGGGTCCACGCCCGGCCACATTAATATGAGAGGAAAAAAATCAAAACTATAGATCTAAGCAAACAATCTAAACAAAAAGTAGAAAATACTGGCAATTAAAAAAGAATAGAAGCAATAGCATGCAAATCAAATTTCTTGAAAGATGATGCCTAAAAGAAGACAATCTAGGTGCAATAACCTGATAACAATGTCATTAGGGAGACGGTTCCAGACGTTAACAGTACAATTGAAAAAGAAATGCTTTGTCTGTCTGTGCTGGTACCAGTAGTGGTTGTGTTTACACTGTTGTATTGTCTATTATATCATAGACTTAATATTCACTTTACTCTTTAACTTTCTGTAGTCGGGTAGTGGTATTATCCTACACATATCTGGTGTTATTTTCATAATGAGAGTGTTGTCAATGATGAATGATCAAAACCTTGTGCCAGTAGTCCAGCCAGGTTGCCTAAGGTGATCAGTGACGAGTTGCCACTTAAGCTGACTGGCATTCTAAAATTGCAGGCCATTGATCCCTTGGTTGGCCTACACAATTTTGCAAGTGATTGAAAAAGTCTGAGCAAGAAAATGAACACAATGTACACTATCATTTATGGTTTTCTATTGGTGGCTCTTTTTTGGCTCATTGTGAGGTTAGTGAAGAATGAAGATAATAGTACAGTAGTCTACCCATACTTCAAGGCTGATAGAAAAATTGATAGATTAATTTGGCACATAAATCAAATGCATACCAGAACTTCAAGGTGAAGATGTGATTTATTTTCAAAGGTAGTTTTGTCTGTTTATACAAACTTTATTGTATAGTTAATAATTTCTTATCTCACTACTAAGTTTTATTCATGAATTGTAATTCGAAATGTTCTCTCTGCTTTGTTGTGCTCTAGCTTTGAGTTACCATTTGTATCAAGTCTCTCCCATCAATTCCTCATATTTCAATCTCTTGTTTTTAGGATAAGCGTTTGGCAGATTGCTCGAGGGATAAAGAAAAAATTTGACATCGACATAGCAATGAAATCAATTGGTTTCTTTTCAATAAAAGAAATCACTATAAGAATTAATCAACTTCAAACTGTGGTGGGTGTAAGAATAATATCTTTTAATTTTTAATCCATTTGCATGTTTTAATGTTGCAGGTCAGATTACACGACACACGTGTTTACACTCATCTACGTCTACCAGCGCATTTTTTGTTGTACAGTACAATACTGAGTATCTTATCACTTTAACAGCTTAAGGTTTAGCTATGTATACCATTGACTGATGTGCATGCTGATACTACAGTTTAGCTCAGGGGTGGGCAAACTGCGGCCCACAGGTTGCATGCGGCCTGCGAGGTCATTTTATGCAGCCCGTGGGCACTTACAGAAATATATATCTTGTTTCGTACTAATATTGAGTGGAGTATTAGGACATTTGCAGACGTTATGACTTTTTCTTCTTTGCTCTTCAGTCGATTTTGAGTGGTAAATAAGACAGCTGTGGACGAGGTGACATTTTTTTGCTCTTCACTTGATTTTAAGTAGAAAACAGGACAACAGCGGGCGTGATGACGTTTTTTTGCTCTTCACTTGATTTTGAGTGGAGTGATGGCCTTTTTTGGGTCTACTAAACACCGCAAAAGACTGAAACTAGGGGGTGATTACTTTTTTTTCAAACCCCCTCGTAAAATATGCTATCCCATAACAGAATCACGATGCAAAAAAATTTTTTTGTCTGGGATGTTCCTAACCCCCCTGTACATACCCCCTGAAAATTTGCAAGCTCCCCTATATTTCAAAATTGTATATTTTGGTTATTTTTTGAGATAAATATATGATGTGACCATTCATTTTTGATGTTTTTTAACCAGGAGTACGTTTATGCGCTTAAATAACCTTTTTGGTAAAAATCAAATGTCACCCCTTTTCCTAGTTTATAGTAAATTGACTTTTTGATGAATTTCCAGCGAAGGTTTATTGCGTGCTTTTTTACCAATAAGCAATCTAATCCTAATGACAGTATAATTAAACTGAACGTGGAATTCTAACACCACTTCTGCTGGTGCTAATAATAGTTTAACCTGCCGAATGAAAACTAACTGTGATTATTACAGTATTTAAAAACTTGTTTTGTTCCATGGACTCTTAGCAATGACTTGGTAGTTAGCACAGATCATGCACCAGGTAAAGCGCTTTGTCCACTTGTTCAGTGTTGATGCTTGACAAACAAATCACTAGCACTTATGCAGCGATTGAAATAGCAATCGGAAGAGACAAGTTGCATGCCCAATTTAACATAAATGCCCATTTGCCCATGCCACAACCATCAAATGACCAAGTGAATGGAGCATTTTTTTTGATTGGTAGACTTGAAGTTTGATTTTGATTTGCGTCAAACTAATGACTTAAAAATTAGTATTCACAGTTTCCCTGCTTGATGTTAAGGGACAGTGCAAAGCTAGCCGGAAAGTTCATTTGTGCCATTGGGAGAGGCACTTAACGAGACCACCCCATATTGTAGTGGGATACAGATAGCTGGCAGCCACTGAGCAAGCTTGTATAGTTGCTTTTTCGTGATAGTCGGATAAAATTCAAATAAATGAAAATAAAAGAACAAATGACACTGTTACAAAAGAATTTCTTGGCATCATGATGCGATTTTATCAGTAAGGACTTTCATGAAAAGCCTTAAAATTCTTCCAAAGAATTTGCTGCTCTTATTGCTCCTATAAAAAAATTAAAGCAGTGTAATAAAGAAAAGAAAAATTCCTAGATCTGTCTATGCGAGTGCAATGCATGTGGCGATGTCGCGTTGACCACACTGAATACTTTTGATGTTTTTGAATGAGTATGAGCATGTCACAAACAATCTTGCATGTGTTTTTCGTACTTTTCAAAATATACTGCAGATTGTTTGGTCACACTCCCATTCTCGGCATTCATGTGGTTCAACCCTTACTTGCTTTGAAATACAAGAACAACACATCATACCAAAAGTTAATACTTTTTATGCCAAAACATTATTGGTGATAGTCTCACTAATACTGAAGCTGAAAAACTTCTGGATAACAGTATCACAAATCCAGCTTTCGAATTTGTGAATTAAGGTCAGTTTGTAGCCCGACTTTAACGAAATTGCAGTTGTCAAAAAATGGAGTTGATGAAAATCTTTCAAGAAAATACTGTACTTCCAATACTGGCAGAAGAATGGTTCTGACGTGGAACAGTATCTGAATTTGGAAATGTTGATCTAGCTCGACAAAAACTATTTATTAATTTGAATCCAGGCCTTTGTGAAAGTGCTGCTGTAAACGATTTGGCTGCTGAAAGTCAAGTAGGGTGTGTTTAATTACAAACTGAAAAATTCAAGCAACCAAAGTCTTGACTGTGAGTCTTCATCTAATGTCAAAGCTCTAAAGCTTCAATTTAGCTAAACAATCAGAGTTAAGATCATAGCAAGGTTTCTACCGTGACAAGTGCATTGATGAAGATTTGGAATGAGTTTCGGCGTCAGCTTTAACAAGGCGGAATCTCGGAGAAAGCTGATGGGAACTGACCAACGTCGTAATGAGGATCTAACTCGCCTGAAAAGCATTGGTGGACTCTTTGCTTGTGCTGCAGAGTTAACATATATTATATACGTGGCTTGCACTGATATTGACTTTAATGAAGTTCATCCAAATTTACTACAAAGTTTGGTATGCGCGTGACACTTCCCTTTCAATGCCCAATTGTAGTGAAATTATTCAACTAAAGCCTTCGTATGAGTTGTAATTGTTCCTCTGCTGCACGGCTTTCTGTTGAGTCTGGTGATTACACAGTTGTTTCGTGTGGCAGCAATATCCTTTTTCAATCTAAAGTTCATTCTTTTGCTGTGTTTGATCGACAAATGTTCAAATTGCATGATATTGAGTTTTCCTGCAGCTTTCGAAAAAATGTTAAAAACTGTTTTATGTAATATAACATATTAAGAGGCATACCATAAAACCTCTATTTCAGCTCCATGGCGTTCTATTTTTCAACCCTTCTCTTATAGTGGCGTTCAATTAGAGGTTGGCGCTCTATTTTTCGACTAGCTGGTCAGAATTTTAGAATGAAAAGAAAAAACATCAGACGTAACACAGTTACTGGTAAGTGATCAAAAATTATTTTGTGATGTAGGAAACCATTGACTACCAATTAGCATTTAATGAATGCTAATGGCGTTCTTTTAGAAGTGACGTTCAATTAGAGGTTGGTGCTCTATTTTTTAACCCTTCTTTGTTAGTGGCGTTCTATTAGAGGTGGCGGTCAAATAGAGGGAGGCGCTCTATTTTTCAACTCTTCCTTGAAAGTGGCGTTCTATTAGAGGTGGCGCTCAAATAGAGGTTTTACGGTAATTGTCTTCCTGATGAAAAATCATTAAAAATGAATGGTCACACTTGGTATTTTGGTAATAAAATAAGCAAGATATATTAATTTTGCTATTTGGGGGAACTCACAAACTTCAAGGGGTATGTACAGATGGGTTAGCAACACAGATGATCAAAAATTTTTATGTACCATCATTCTGTCATAGGATAGCATGTTTTAAGGGGGGTTTATAAACCATATCCAAAATTTTTCGTTTACCCCCCCCTACTGAAACGCTGCAGAGAACGACAAAGGACCTCAAATTCATGTACTAAACACCGCAAAGTACGACAAAGGATCCCAAAACCCCAACCCTAATTTAAAGTTCTTTGTCGTTCTTATGGTATGATTCCAAGTCCTTTCTTGTTCTTTGCGGTGATTAGTAGATCAATTTAAGGTCCTTTGTCATTCTTTGCGGTGTTTAGTAGGACCGACCTTTTTTATTTTGCTCTTCCAATCAGTGCGGCCCTTGGCATCAACATTTTTTCCAATGCGGCCCTTCTTGTGAAAAGTTTGCCCACCCCTGGTTTAGCTGATCACAATGTTATTTGCTTTGGCAAGTTATTTGTATGTTTTTTACCATATTATAATTTAAGTTAAAATACTGCGGCTTATTTAACTATTAAACAAAGTGTGTGCAATTATCTGTTGCTTACAGTGGTACTTTTTTGGTTATTGTAATTCTGTTGCTGTTAAGTGTTTCGTTGCTATGCACTATCTGCAGTCCTTCCATTCTATGTTTGTTTCTGTAGACTTTGCAGTGCTTTTCCGTTTTTGCTTGCCTTGGATAATCATCATTTTGTGTATTAATCGTAATCACAAAAAATATTTTTCAATTTATCCCAAAATGAGATCAGTGGATGATAGCACAGACTTATGAAATAGTTGATGTTTGAACTACTTACGTTGAGGTTAATTATTGAAAATTGATCGTTTAACTTGACTTCATTGAAAGAAAATACAGAGATGATTATTTTGATTCATATAGTCTTATAACAATCCCACTATATTTAGTCTAAAAATTACAGTGCATTGTTGTAATTTTTCAGGAGATAGACAAAATTGGATTACAGTTCAAATTGTTCAATAATGACAAAACGAAGTAAGTTGATGCATTGCAATAAGTAATTATCAAATGTAGTTCTTATTGATTTTATCTTTAATCAGGCGGTTAATATCTATCAATTTGGGAGAAGTGCGGGTACGCAGTGAAATCAACCAATCAAGTTCAGATTTATCATCTGATGCTCCAAGTTCAAATAAGATAAACAATTCTTCAAATGTAGCAAAAAATCAAGATAAAATTATCAACTTTCTATTGTTCTTTTTCAAGGTATTTATAGTTCTTAAGTAATTGCTTACAACTTAAGTTTAATATAATTTTTACTCAAAAGCTGATGTATGCTTATGCAGTTAAAGTATACTTTTTTCTTACTATGAACTAAATAGTTGATTGGCCGTACAGAACTTGAGAATAGCTTTGAAAAAAGCTGTTTTTGCATTAGGCTTCAAGAAACTCTCTGTCATAACTCTTTATAGAGTAGCTTTGAGAAAAGCTGTTTGTCCCAGTAACTCTTTGGAGTAGCTCTGAACAATGCTACCACAGCAAATTTTTAAAAATCACAAGATTTTTGAAAAAAAAATCACAAGATTTGGACTTACAATCACAAGTTTATAAAACCAAACTTTTACTGACTTGTAGTGCCAAATTTAGATTTGTTGTCACATCTGAATCAATATTTAAGACTTTTGAACTACATACACTTAAGTAGCAGAAACTATAATGTGTTTGTTTCTAATTCTGAACTCCGAAAAAATTAAATGATTACTCAAAGTCACAAAATTTTCATTTATCAGAGGTGATTAGCTGAAAAAGCAGATGTTTCCAAGAACTAAAACAACTAATTTTATGTAAGCTAACTTCAGGTTGATAAAAACGCGAGACATTGAAATTAACAGATAAAACAATTTCATAGCTTAAAAAACACTAACCACAATGCGCAATATTAAAGAAAAACAAGCACACTATACGATAATTTCAGATAAAATTGCATTCATGTTTAACAACAGTGAATATGATCTCGAACATGTAAAAAGCACAGCTCAAGCTTCAGATTGAACACAAGTTTAATGACATAGCAAAAAATAATGCCACTTGGATAAAAAAAATACTGCATATACAACTCCTACAAAACACCAGCTTGTTACATATTTACAAAATAGTGGTGGCGTTATCTGTGGGTAAAACTGCAATAATTATGCTCAAAACAACAGTGACTTTTTACCAAAAACACACCCCAAAATTCAGATTGAACCCTAACTTTTATCAGACACTAAACCCACAGCTAACAGTTTTCTTCACTATTCAGTTCCCTTTACAGATAATACCAGTTCTGTAAAAAGCAGCCTGTACCAATATATGCAATACACATTTTAAAGTCGATCTACTGTAGATAATAGGCAGGACTATAGTTAGTAATCTACCATTTCGAAGTCCATGTTTAGCAGGTCTACCAGCACCAGGCAATGCCTGGTGCCAGGCTTTGATGTATAATAATAGTCTCATACTTCAGTACTTCGAAAACTCAAATTTGAGACAAAAACTGAATAAAACTTTCGTTCAACCCCCTAAATGTGTGAGCAAATTTTTTACTAAAATTTATCTTTGGGGAAAGTCGCACTTGCTAAAAACTTAGAGGGAACAGTGATTAGGCATTTATGACCATGCTAACGGTGGGCTGTGTAATAATGTCATCGGCTAATCGGTATATTTGCTCTGATGAAGGTCATGGCTCCATGAGCCATGACAATTGACACTTACCTAACAAGAGACAAGCCTCATGCGTGTTACCTGGTACATTCCGCATTCCGATTTCGATGTGCGTATGGCCCGAGGTCGTCATCAAAAGATGTTGCCATATATTATTGTTATTCATTATTTCGAACAGAAAATTGCTTTCATGCTGAGTTGGAAACTTTTTATTTATTGAAACATCCAATCTAAGCATTTTTTCTTGAAATACCGACCAAACATTGTTTCGATGAAAAATCACAAGTTTATGCCTAAAATTCACAAGATCAAAAACAACATCACAAGATCTTGTGGAAAATCACAAAACGTGGCACCACTGGCTTTGAAAAAAGCTGTTTGTCCCAGAAGCTTTTCGTGACGCACTCGTCAGTGGGTAATCGCGTCAAAGTGAGAACGAAAAAGCAAGGTCTGGCGATTCATAAATATCAGTTTTGGGCGGCAGCGAAGCGGTAGTTAAATTGGCGAATCCAATCGAACGCGGGAAAGCCACCCACAGTTCTGATTGGACAAGTCGTGCGAACCTAAATTCTACTTGAACAGTTTAAGACTACAGACAAACTCTTTCTGTTTGCATAGATTAGGTCGCCATACTTTAATGTAGCTGGCTTCGAGCAGACTAAGATAGAAAAGACTGCACGCAGTGTCCAGAATAGAGAATTGATCATCGTTGTAATTGGCAGCACATTGGTCGTTTTCCAATAAGTGTTGTCCAATTGCCGAGTTACATTCTGGAGCGGGTTGTTTTCGCTTGCACGCTCGGTTAGGTTGCACTCGCTGGGAGGTTGTGTGCTGTCGTAGCCATTTCGGAACATGCTGCTTGATGCGGTCTTGAAGTCGTTGAGCTGTTCTACCTACGTACCGACTGTCACAGTGGCACTTATACTCATAGATGACGGAACTCTTTTGAATGGCTGGTAGAACATCCTTCCGACTTGCAGGCAGCATTTGTCTGGAGACAAATACAGTCCGTAAAGCCACGGATCGATAACAGTTTTCAACAGCCATTCTGAGGTTCCTTTCTAGTGTCAACGCCGCCTTGCCAGTGTAGGTGACCCGGAGGTAGACTGGACACCTATCAGGGCCAAACCACTTGGGGCGTGAAAACTGCGTGATCTTCTTGGATATTTATTTAAGAACAACATCCTCAGAGTATCCATTGTCCAGTAAGATTTCCTTGATCCGGTTGATTTCTTCCTTTAGTTTGCTTTTGGAGCAAATCTTCAAGAACGATGAATAAGCGTTGGCACTAAACTGGCTTTACGTCTTATCGGCGTAAAGGATTCCCAGCGTAGGTACTGGCCTGTAAACGTAGGTTTGCGATAAACTTTCGTTTCGTAGATACCCTTTGTGTGTTCAATGTGGACGTCGAAGAAAGGAAGAGAGTTGTTCTTCTCCTTTTCAAAAGTAAACTGAAGAGAGGAATGTAAACCGTTAGGTCTACTTAAAAATTCCTCTGACTCTTTTTCATTTTGAAATATCTACTATGAATTATCTAAGTTCAGTAATATTACCTCCACTCATAAGCCTTTGTTTTTAGTTTTACCATATGAGATAAACAACGTCAATAGTGGTACCGGTAGGTTTAAAAATAAGTGGTGTATCATGTCTTAACGACAAGTTAACTTAGATGCAACAGGCTAACACCCTGCAAATAGTTACTAATCTCCTGATTTGTCTCGAGTTAGTAGCACTTCGTCGGTACTGTTTGTTACCGCTAGTTTTATATCATTCATTCGGGGTTTTCCAAGGTATAGGAGTGTATGATATTGATTGTTTAACTTGTTGCAGCATATGTCATTACATATTGACATGCTAAATATCATGGTTCTACATGCATTTGTACCTGATTCCCTGCTTCACCTAAACCTGCAAGGAATCCATCTTGCGTCAGAAAAAAACTTATCTTCTGAAACACCCTCTGTAATGGCTGGCTGCCTTTTTCTAAATAGTGTCGAAGGAAAAGTTTTAAAGAGCCCAAAAGCAGTAAGCATTGTGCAGTTGATTGATGATTAGTTTTTTTTTTTTGTCTACGAAAGAAATATCCAGGACGACTTCAAACTTGAGTGTGTTTGTACTGTTTTTTATTTACTGCTGGTGGATTTACGCAAGGAATTGGTTTAGGACGTAATATCTTTTCGTGCAGCGTTCTCTTTAGGCTAAAGCTGAACCTCAGAATTGTAATTGAAACTGTCTACAATAACTCTGCATCGACATCATGGTTTTAAGAGCCATTCTGCCGTTTGGCGTTATTCAGTTGGCTTGGAAGAAAATAATTTAATTCGTGTTATATGTAAATCATAATTTTCTTATACCGTCTGTAACGTGATTGTAGCACACCTAACTACTTTGCTTGTAGTTACACATTCTTATAAATATTGACCTGATTGGTTTTATTCACAGGCAGGCGAAGTTACATCTTGTATTGCTCAAGTTTCCGCATCGCTTAGTATCGCTGTTTTAGTCAGTCAACTTAAACCAATAGTGGAGTTGAATGTAGTCAAAGTTGACTTTGATAAGCTTCAAATTGAAATTCACGAAGGTGCGTTGGTACCAGGAATACTACTTCCATCGATAAAGCTCGAAAACAGCCATATAACAAGCCAAACAACTCCTGCCATTAATATGGGTTAGTGCGTTTTTCCAATAAAATTTGTAGGTTTTGGTTTTGTTTTGATTAACTGTGCTGTGATATCGTGTTAAAATGCAGTGTCACTCTGCGATTTGATGTAAAATATATTCTTTTTATTTTGTTTTAAGCCATCAATCACATAATAGTTAAATGGGTCTCAGATTTCACGCCCAAAACAAGTTTTTAATGTTTAAAAAATAGATCAAGCTATCAGTGGTTCAGTTTGATTCGACATCAGCGCTTATAACCCCAAAATGACAGCCACCGTGTGCCACATGGGCAAGCATGGGGTGGTTAATGGTACAAAAACCATTTAACTTCTAGAGGCGCTCACGAAAATACGTTTTCAGATATTATTCAAAGACGGCTTTCGACAATCATTCGATTTCTTCCATATAACACTTCTTTTGGCATTAATGCGTTTGGTGTGGCATTTTTCGGAGATGAGACAATGGGGGAGACGACCAGAGGCGCTCATGTGTGCGCTCGGAAAGTAAATATAACTCAAGCAAAAGACACCATGACTATGGTTCCTGTTGTGCTTGAAACGGTGACCAGAAGCGAATTCAAAGTTCCTAATGGTGAGATATATTACTTCGTAAAAGATGGTAATCGTTGTTGGTAGATATCGATATAATCATGGAACCTTTTTATTGCGTTAACTTATACTTGGTGTTTTTGTTAGCAAGTAAAAAAAATCAAGTTAAAGCTTCAGTGACACAGTTCTGGAGAAACGTCGCAACGGTGGCGAGCCGATGGCGACTGTATCCGATTTGACCTGCCGGTTACCGTCTTTTCAAACGTCGCTTGGTGCTTGCAATTTAAAATTTTCAGAGGAAAATTTACTTAATTGGAAATGCGTATGGAATTTGCCTGACTAAAGATACTTCTTACTATTTATCTTTTAAAATATTTTCCTGCTAGAAGTGTTTTGTCTTAATCTTACGATACCTTGTCTCCTATTACACAGTTCTAAAGGTGATATGCAATTGTTGATTGATAAAAAATAACATCAACCAGGCAAGAGTTCTGAAGGTGATATGCGATTTGTTGGTTGACTCCATGAGTTGATTTTCTCTCCATTTTAATGAAAACTTCTTTTGTTTTGAAGCACTTCTTGTCGTAGACCTATAGCCAACAGTTTTTATTTCATCCTATCATTTCAGGATATATTCGAGTAACGTTCGAAGACGTGACTATGACAGATTATTACAAACACAAAGTTGCTTCTATGGGACGAACTGTGCTAGAAACAAAGTTAACAGCAAACGGCGTTTTGTCTAATTCCATAGATCTCACCACGTGGCACGTCGATTATATCCACAACGTAAGTTGCTAGACTTCAGTAATTTAAGATTCGCTTTGTCGCGTTGATATGTGTTCGTAGTTTGTAGTGTCGATGGTTGCAACGGAAAGTTTATAACAAATTGGGCTTAATTTGACTTACCTGGGATGTAAACCTACTACTCTTGCTCAAACACCACGTGAAGCGTTCATTCACATGACACTGAAACAAGGACTGTTTGCTACAACGTCCAACTTGTTCATGAGTTTGCTTTCAGTTTCACACTTTGGTGTGTGCGAAACGCTGATTAAGTTTTCTATACGCATATCAGTTAAATTTTAATTTTTCAAATTTTCGTTGTTATAACCTATTTAGTTTTATGTAGTTTGCGGTGTAGGTTTGGTTTTATGATCATAACATATTGAAGTGTCACCGATGTTTATGTTGCGTAGGAATCTGTGGAATTTTGGAGCATAATTTTTAAGAAATTGGAAGATGCTAAACGACAACGAGTAATATTGCAAGAGGCTGTACACTATTTCCCCCCTCATGCGTCAAGTAATGAGAGGTTAGTTGTTTTTTCTAAGGATTTTTTTTTAAGGAGATAACGGATTCACAGAAAGTAATCCAGTGTTATTGATAGTACTCTGCGATTTGAGCCGTTGTATTGCTCAAGGTTACCAATGTTGGAGAAAAGGCTTCAAATCTATGTATTTTGTCAAGGTCTGTCTATTGTCTGTTCAAAAAATGATAACCTACCGAGTGCGTAGTTATTTGTTAAGTCATCTGGAGACTGGAGAGGGAGCTTCTCTTTCAAAATGTACTTGCACTCAAGTGACTAACCGTTTAGTAAAGCATGGAAAAGTGATGCGCCTCGGTCAAGTTATGCGCATACTACAATATTTTTGCACCCTATATTATATGAAACTTCTACTTTAAATATGTGCAACTTATCAGAATTTCAAAGATTGATCCAACGCAGAATTCCCTCGTGGTTAGCATTTTTTACGCCCTCAGCTGCGTGTGAAATAGTTAAAAAAAAAGAAGCACCCGCGAAAAATACCAGTTTTGCTGTTAATACTAATACTGCGTTATCCATGCGTATAAACGAAGCGCTTTAGCTTCATTAAGCAAGTTTGAGAAGTTTTTGAGTTGTACTTCGTAGTGCAAAGTACATGTACATTAGAGCTTACAGCTTGTGCGTAAGAATGCCCGGCTAACCTGCTTCGCCGTGATAAGTTCCTTAAATGTATCGTTTTATGAAGTAGAAAGATCTTGTGCCACGTTTGAAGAATCGTTACAGGTTTCCATGTGTTCTCTTATGTTTTTAAAAATATATTTTGTGTGGCGGATTGGCGGTGTAATGATGCCATATAACTGCCCATTCAAACCCGCTGGCAAACTGTTTTCCTAAGCTTGGTTATTGCAAGCTTGTGTACAGTAATTCGTAAGTCAGTTCGTTGGTCCAGAAGCTTAACCTACGTTTCGACATTCACGAGCATATTATGTATGGTATTTAAAACAATTGAATGTGTTGAATATCCATGAAGGATCAATTACTCTCGTAGTGATAATTTAGTTTTATAGCAAGTAGCAGAGTTAGAAGTTTATCTCTGCCATTTATTATGGCAGGATTGCGAACTTTTGAACATGCGTAATTTTTACAGCAGTAACAATCTTCGACGACGAATGCGTGTTGCAAGTGAACCTGATTCTGTCGGCCACCTTGGTCATCCTGATATTTTGCAGGGTAATATTTGTTTTTCACGTTGTTTTTGATGCGTTACTATTGGTTATTGATTTTGTTTCACATCATACTATATAGTGAGGATGTTGCAGTGTTGCATCGACTGATAGCGTACATTCTTATCTTGCTATTTCAAAACCTTTGCCTATTTTTAGGTACAGAAAATGCAACGTTTTCCGAAGTAACCAGCAGTCATTCTCCGCCAGTATTCAGCATTACGCAAGCATTAAAAACCATTAAAATCAATGTTGTTTTTGAATGTACTATATACGATGCCAGTTTCAGTGGCGTCATGATTCCTGCTGAGCCTATGATGGACCCAACTGCGTCACCTTCTGGAGTGCCTGATATTCCACCAAGGTAACTATCGGGCAATCAGCATCAAAACGTATCTCGCAGAAAGTTTCGATATAAAGGTGGTGAAAACATATTCTAGTGTTCGAAATAAATGTTTCTTTAATTTAAAAAAAAAAAAAAAAAAAAACATGAACTCACCTATTTTGCGAAATGGCGTTTGTCATGTCATACCCTTGTGATGTATTCCGTTAATCTGAATACATTTTTATCCTGGAGAATGCTTTAATGCTGTCATTAATTTATCAAAGCGCTGTTGAAATAAGGGGTAAAAAGTTTCTGATATGATGAACAGTGTTGACAAAATTCAACATTAAAAATGTTGCTTTATACGGTTAAAGCGTTATTTTTGACACTGTAGTGGAAATTTTCAGTGCTTTTGTCTGGTTGATGACAATTTTTGTCATCTCGCTCATCAATAAATCCAAACTTTTCTTGAATAATTATGATTTTTTAGTTTTACAATCGGATTGGATTCGTTTACGGGAAGTGTAGATCAAAGTCCAAACTCAAGAGATTTTAATTTCATGTCCAAAATGGATCATTTTTGGTGCATGGTTAGTGATATCAAGATAGTTTTCAAGACGATTGCAGTTATATTTTGCTGGAGGTTTTTGTTTGCGTGTTACTTTTATTGAGTGTTGCCGTTGCTTTTCCCCTGTCACAGTTATGTCTCGATGTAGCAAAGGGGTAGGATCGGACATGCGTATTGAGTAGGATGATCAATGCTGTTACAAAGGTTGTCTCTCAAACGTATGCGGATTTTGAATTGTGGTCAGCGTTTACTAAGCTTATGGTTATTGCCGTGGTCAGCGTGACTGGTTTCATGGCGGTGAAAGCAGGCAGATTACGCATCGTTTTTTTCCACAAAAAACTTGATTTTGGCGTCATCATTTTCAGGTTTCTCGCGATACGGGACCACTTTTGAATCGAAGAAACGAAGAACACGATTCCCATTCGTCAAGCAAGTAAGTCTTTGCGCAAAATACTCAAATAAGTAACTTATTTTTACTTAGACAAGTAAATTACGATTAATTTACGGGCTTGCATCAAAACCTTCATTATACTCCCTGTATTACGCCGAAACGTGTAGCGAGTTGCGGGGCCCATCTCCGCGGCTCAGCGCCTGGGCTACACAGCTCCAAGGAAGCGTTGCTGCGGTAGCGAGCCGTTGGCGACACTGTGCCGATTTAACCGGCTCCTCTAACCCCAGACCTCCCGCACCGATAGCGTGTGCGTTTAGCAACTAAGCTAACGGCTGGTAATCACGGCTTACATTTTAGGTGTTAATGTTACAACTACATTCAAACTTGACCGTTCTAAATTCAACCTGTAGTTGGATCGTTTTTGTTTTCGTTTTTTTTTTTTATAAGGAACATGTTAGGTGCTGGAAATGGACCTGCAGGAGTGGAAAATTAAAAAAATGGTATTTTGCTCCTTGATTTTAGGAAATCGATTCTCGTTTTTAGTGGTCTAAATCGGGTCTCTAAAACTAAACAGACTGTATTTATAAGATGAATTTCAATTGTCTATTTTTATTGCTAGAGCAAGTCATGGGCAATGTAAGTTTTTTTCACGTAGTATTAAGGAAAAATTATGCTTTTAGCTGTGAACATGACATTCATCGTTGGGGCCGAGTTTTTAATGTTGAAAACCTTGGATTGTATGGTTCTGCGTGCATTAAAGCTCTTGCTGATCCAAACGGATGCCAAGAAATCTCGTTTTTAATCGACGCCAAAGTATGCGGAGTTCAAGTTGAAGTATCAGGCTGTGCTGCTCAAGCTTTGTCAAGCGTCTTGGTGACTTTGATGCCAGAAGCGGACAATTCCGACGATTTGTCATATCGACCCACTTATTCGAGACAGGTAGATCACGTGCTAGACTTTGTTGACGGTGCTGAAAGCTTTTCCGAAACGCATTCAGGGAATACTCAGAGAAACGTGGGAAGTTTTTAAACCGGCGGTTTGGCGCAGTGGTTATAGATATCGTTGTTGGTGCGATAGATCTTCGGTTCGACTCCCGAGCCAGTCAAATCGCACGCCGTGGCGCCACCGCTGAGACGTTTCTGCCCAGCTGTGTTGGCCAGTCGCTAAGCTGCAGAGAGGGAACCTGCCATTCTCTACTTGCTCTAGCGCAGGGGTGGGCAAGCTTTTCACACGAAGGGCCAGATTTGGAAAAACTGTGGAAGTCGCGGGTCGCATGCTGATTGGAATACAAGGTGAAGACCTATTTTTTTTGGAAATCACGGTCCATGTAGGAATGTGATCTCCAAAATAAAAGGTTTTCACCTCGTTTCTCTCGTTTTTTATTTCAATTTTGCACCGTCGAGGCTTATTTTTTTGAAAATCACTGCCATCCATGATCTCTAGAGTTTAAGTTTTTGTAAGTGCCGGCGGGCCGGAATAAAAGGACCGGCGGGCCGAATTTGACCCGCGGGCCGTAGCTTACCCATGTCTGCTCTAGCGTAATACCGCGAGTACGCTGAAGATTTTTTTGAAGTTTAACTGTGATTTAAAATTTAACGTACTAAATTTTCACTTAATTGCATAGAATTTTTTTTAGTGCTTAATCTTACATTCTTTGCTTCGCATTACAGACTACAACTCCGGAGCAGTACAACCCGCTGCAAAAGAGCAGATCTGAAAAGAAATATCGTTTGAAGCTGGCTTGTCTGGAACTGGATCTTTCTAGATTGAATGGCTTCATATTATCATCGGATAAATATTCGTATGCCGATTCATTCGTTGCTCGCTTTGATGAAATCAAAGTAAACTTCTTTTTAGTTCATTCGTTTTATTCATCGTGTTCTTCTATGCATTTTGGTAATTTCGTCTGTTTTGTAAAACTTATATTACGGGATTGTGTTGGCCGTTATTTGGATTTTTTCGCATCTCTTTCAATTTCTTTTTAGTCTGATCTTGTGTTGCGTTTGAATTGTGTTTTTTTTATTGCAACTATGTAGCATTGCTTGTTTTTTGTTTGTATTTAGGCTGAAATTACTGGCAGTGATGACGCTTTGAACAGTGGAGATGGTGCTTGTGTGAATCGCACTGTCAACATAGTTGGGGTCGCTATCACAACAGTCCATAATCCTGCCTTTACCCCATTCGCTTCCTATGATGCGGGGTTCAATGGCGGTCTCACCCCATCTTCTCAACTTCCTCCTGGTTTACGATATCAACAAACTAGAACTGCGCAGTACAAATGCGTTCCAGCTGCGCAGATGACACAGAACAACTTATCATTTGAATGCTTGGATGTACGCATTTCTTGGTATTGTAATTATCAAAAAGTTGAGCGATTGAGGGCTAGTGTTTGGCTGATTTCTTGCTGTGCTTGTAGCAGATTTTTAAGAATGGGCTGTGAGCATCTGCATTTTTCTATGATTTTCAAGTTGCTTTTGATGATTAAACCTTTAAATAATTTCAAACTTCCAGCCGAAGGTTTACGTTCTTGCTTGTTTCATACTACTTTGCTGTGCTCAGGTTTGAGAAAAAAATCTTGAGGGCAGAGCTGCAACCTTAGAATTTCATATTTAAGTCAAAAACTTCCATCAGGAACAGTAGTACAGTATTAATTCATTCGGAAATCTAACATCAAACTCGAAAATAGATCTTTTTATGCGTATTTTCAGATTGGTTATTCAACTTACTTCGACACTAACATACGTGGTGACGAGGGTGGTCTCCCGTCCAATCTTCAGGACAGAATTCGCCGCCAACTGACCATCACCTTGACCAGTGACTCCGAAATCATTGTCCGGTGGACTCCGTCTCTGCATGCTCTAGTGCATTACGGCCTTCTTGATTTTTGGTCTCTGTTAGCTCCATTTTTCAAGAGCGACGCAAAATCTTCGCAAATGCTTGAATCAAAATCAATGTGTTTCCCGCAAAATCCTAAATGCGCGGACGTCAGTAACCATGGTGACCATCACATGACTAATCGGACCAATAGAAAATCGATTCCGGTTCAAATGTTTGGAGATGGGCAACCTACTGAGAGTCGGATTCGTCCTCTTGATATTGATGTTAGCATTTCTACGATCATGCTGCACTTTTGTCTCGCTGATAAGCAAAGCTTAAAACTATGCCTGACTCCATTAAGGTAAGTTTCTCTCATTTTGTTTGCAAAATATTTAACCCTCATTTGTTTCACCCAAAAGGGATCATCAGAGGTGTCTAAAAAATCATGTAGAAATTTAAACAATAAAAAACAAATAAATAATAAATCTGTCAGCCAGCTGAAACACTGTCAGCACTGAGACGGCATAGTAGCGTTACTATGCGGTCTCAGTACGCTAGCACGCAATGTCGGCATACAGCATGGAGGCAGCATGCAGCGCTACTATGCCGTTTTGAACGCCAGCACGCAATGCCGGTGACTGCACAGATACCCTAGACCTATGAAGCACTGTGTTTTTGCTGGCTGACAGATTTTAATTTTTAGTTATTTTTTATTAAATTTTTGCTTGGTTCTTTCAGATGCCTCTGATAATCTCTTTTGGGTGAAACTGGCTGTCGGGTTTTAAATACATTTTATCTGTGGTGAAATTATATACTTGCTTTGCTGAACCTAGTTATCGGAGCGCTTTGGAAGTACTGATTCCCATTGTTATTAACCCTCATTCGATCAGAAGTTGAATTATACAGCTTGAGGTTTGGATAATGTAAAGAACCGAAGAAGTTTATTTGAACAGTGTAAGCGCTGTGGGAACGTTGTTATATGCAGTGAAAACCTTACCTTTTATGTCTCATTGAACATCTTTGGTTGTAGGTATGTCTTGCAACAAGTTACACTGTATTCATTTGTCTTTTAAGGTTTGTATTGGCGAACAACCTCACAGTTATAACGTTTGAAGAACTGGGAGTAATCATGGATGATAATTTGATATTCACGTTTTCAAGTACCGTTGTCGAGTTAGCACCTTCTAACAGTACTTGCTTGCAAGACAGGTAATTATTGCTTTTGTTTTATTTTTTTGAAGAGGATTGTTTATGCACTGCTTCTAATTTTGTTGTCTGTCGTATTTCTATGACTTGACGTCATACGAAGACGAACTGTTTTTTAAGGCGTTTTGAGAAACCCAAATGATCTATTAGCATTGTCCAGCAGTCTCTCGAAATCTGCTTCTACGAAAGTGTTGAATAAATCTATGTCTTTCAATTACATAATTGCTTAATGATACCTCAAGCCAAACCTTTAAAAAACACTGTGAAGACATAATACGCCCTAATTAAAGCTTCGTCAGACCAACTCATTTTCTCTGTTTGATGAGCAACGATTTGGGCGCTTGTTAAACCAATTTTTACTGTCTAGGTCCACGGTTCCCAACCTTTATATTACCCGATTTTGATGTGACGAACCCTCAATTACCCACAACACAGATGTTTTATACCAGGGCTTTTCAACCTTTTTTGCTCACAGCCCACTAAAACAGGTGTGGGCAACTTTTCTAACCGCCAAGATTAGGGCCGCACTGATTAGAGGAGCAAAAAATAGTCTACACGTCTTCAGATGTCCTGTATTCCAGTGAAAATATCGGTGAGGAGCAAAAAACGGAACAAAGACCTACGTGTTTTCAAATGTCCTGCATTTGCATACCAGTGAAAAACCAGTCACCTTTGTTATAAACTGAATCAAAATTCGGCTGCACAAACCGGTGTTCTGCAAAAAATATTTTTTTTCACCGTTGAGAGTGAAATTCCGGGAAATTTCTTTAACCGGAGCAGGACGGTGTTATTTTTCAGGTGATGTTTAATTTTCCACCTGAAAACCCTAAATTTCCCACCGGTTAGGAACCCATGGTCTAGGTTATTCCGTAGGTGTTCTGCAGCGATAAAAACTGCGCGGGTTTTTGACGTAAGGATTTATGCACTGGTTTTTATTTACCGCTGTAATGGTGTTAGCGTTTCCGCAATTTTTTGAAAAAAATTTTTTTTCAGAGCCATGGTTAGCGAGTTGAAGAGCGTCGACAATCGAGCTTGGTCGTTCAAATTCTCTGCTGTGAATTGTTTTTTCCCGCATAAATATGATTTTGCAACTACCTTTGATCTTTGTGTTACGACATTCAAATGGGCCAAAGGATTATACAGATCTAAATCACGGCCGTTCAGGTTGGTGATAGGAGTTTACTTCGTATGATAGTAGTGTATGCAGGTTATTACATCAACGATTCTTATTTACATGTTCTTGCGCAGTGATTCTCAACCTTTCCGGAGTCTTTGTCGCCTTGACTGAGACACTAAAAGACTGTGGAGTGTGGCCCCTTGAGTGTAATTTTTAAAGTCCCAGTCTAGAAATACAAACGTATTTATTACCACGCTCGTGGCCCTTGGGGGGCCGAGGACCACGGTTGAGAACCCCTGTCCTAGCACATTTCTGACAGAAAAAATTATTGTAAAGCTCTGTGTAGTGTCTACACTATACTCAATGCTCAATTTGGGCGCTTTGGCTTGCTCCATCTTTTGCTATTCTGGTCGTAAGCGAGTAATCAGGTTGTTCAAACGAAGATAATAAACAAAGTAAGTTGGCTCCTGAAAGTGTGAACTTACAAGTTTAAGCGCTCAAATTAAGCGCAGTGTAAACGGGCCATAACTATTCCAGAACTTTCTGAGAATTTGAAGCTCTTTTCTCTCCGCTATGTTTGCTGTTTACATTGAAAAAAGGATATTCGTAAATTAAGTTAAGGCTATTAAAAATGATTTGACAGGGAGTTTTTTTTTCTGTGAAATGAGTTGAGCCGTTTTTTCTTTACTTCAATTTTGAAATTGCTACCGAAGTTCCACCTGCTTTTTGCTTTTATGATTATTTAAATGACGAAACGATTCTAGATAATTATGTAATATGTAGTCTTTGCATTTATACAAACCTATGATTTTCAGTGATTCAATGTCCACTGTTCACGCATTCCCCTAGAACAGATCTCTCACCCCTGGGCTAGAAACACTTATATAAACATACCACGAAATTTCTGCATACACAACTATCTGTACACTCCACCAGCTAACCACATGTATTTTTATGTAGAGGTCCTCGCCTTCCACCCGATTTATTGATAGTTATTGATGAATTTACATTTGAAATTGGAGATTGGGACTTTGAGTGTCATCTTCGTGATAATCATGAACTGATGAAAGATGAATGGGTGGAAAGTGAGAAGCGACGTCACGTGTTAGATCAACGAATGGCTGAGCTGAGAAGACAACGAGGAGAAATCCTGCCAGCTAAAAAGGTGGCTTGTTACGATAAATTATTTATTGTGAATTGTACGCCTAGCTGGAATTGCAAGCAATATGTTTGACCTAAAGTCGGACATTTGGTAATAGATGTTATAAAAAGATGCAAAGTAAATTTTATTTAAGGATACTCTATTATTTCTGGCGAGCATGTTGTAATTCTTTTATCATTAATAACAGCGATAATTACTTAATTTTTAAATTAATGGAGTCATGTATGTTCGAGCGAACCCGCGAAATCCCATCACTGGGTGTAAATCTACATACCGGTATAAGAGTATGCCTTAGAAGACTTATTAGCTAAACGCTGTAAACACCAATTCTATGACTAGTTTCGCTGTTTGACTGCTCATCCGGTAAGCTCAGGTTCGAACCCAGCACCTTGTTGGCGTTTTGATTTCGCATGTCGGTTGTACATTCAAGGTATTCCATAAACATCTTTGATGGTTTCAGGTTCTTTGAAAGGAATTGTAATCATAGATGTTACGATATGTCCGTGTATTTTTCTGTTTAAAATACATCCTATAACTTTTCGTTATATGTACTGCAAAGGTTGAAGAGTTATATTGTCGTCTTGAAGAAGAGAGCACTAAGATTTATTTGTCTCGATGTCGTGAAATGTATGGTTTTTGCGCTCCCCCTGTTTTCACCATGCCCCACCACCAATCTGACCCAATTTCTCATTCTCGTATGACCGAAGGTTGTAGCTCCATTAACTCAAACAAATCACTTTCTTCCAACAAACTCTTCACATGGACGCTGACCAATTTTCGAGGGACAGGTGTGAAAGAGGCATGGATTTTGTTTCGACTCGTACAGAGCCACCACATTCCATTTCCTTATTTGCATGCCTTTATTTTACATTTTATGCTTTTAAACGCACTACCCATCACTGTAGAACAACACGGGAAATTTCGGCGTGACCAACTCTGTGTGAAGACACAGTTGTAAGGATCAGGTTAGGTTTGGCGTTGGGGGTCAGTCGAATTTGTCTCGAGGTTGGATGTTTCAGCGCCAAGTCGGACATGCCAAGTGAAGTTGTCTTGCCTCGAATAGTCGCGCTCTAACTGCAAAATACTACACACTAAAGCTGGCATCAAATGCTTCTCCAGCAAACGGACTCTGCCACGCTCGCAGCAATCTTATCAAGCCACGAGCTCTGGTTGTATTATTGCACTCAGTGTGTTTTGAAAGCACGCAAATGTGCGTTCACTTTTTTAAGCTTGCGCATTGAAACCTAGGCTTTACGTGAGAAATCATAAATTTTTTTTGGACTTTCACCTTTTGATCAAGATCGGCGCTATTAAAGAGTTTCGTTACTTACTCCAACAATAATATTTGGATGTTTCTCGGATAAAATCGTGATTGTTTCGCATTTTAACACCGTTGTTTTAAGTGCTGAGCTTCAATTATAAGTTCTTCGTTTTTTGCATGTTGTCTAAATAGTTTTTTTTTTTGTTTTTGTGCATGAGTTTGGATCTGTTGTCATAGGTTGAGGAATTGTACTATCAGCTGGCTGACACAAACATCAATATTTACATGATTCGTTCGCGAAAAATGTACAGTAACCAATCATCTTCTATTCTGCTCACGTGGTCGGTCACTGATTTCAAAGTATCAGGTGCCTTTCAATGCCGTGTTGTTTGTAGTGATTGTCAAATTGTAGGGTGATGGTTTAAGTTGAAACATGATCAATAAATAATGGGTTCGAATCATACTTTAATTTAATTGATTTCAATGAAATTGATACACGGCTTCCATTTTTGCTTGTTTTATGCTCTTAAGTTTACACATCAACCAGAAAGCGATAATTAAAAACTCTTCCAAGTTTCGGTTTTAATACCTTGCATGTTGCATGATTTTTGATTTTCGGCTTGTTATTTTTTGTATATGGATTTACAAAAGCATGATTTTCCGAACTAACCCGTTATTTGCAAAATTATTGCTGAATCCAATGTCGTAACTTTTAAAACATTAATAGTGTTTGGTTAGTTAGTATAGCCCCGGTTAAATCCTTCCGTTTTTTTTTTTTATTTATTCGCAACTGGTGTTTTTTTTAAGTGACGAAGTTTAGTTTTTTCGATTGCTTTTTGTAAATGACGAATCGACGTGGGTTTCAAATCCTAATTTCTTTGAACACAGGATAACTAGTAATACTCGTTTCGTTTGATAGTTTACTTTTAAATGCTTAACACTTACTCCAACTATTTTTACATAGTTCTTTGTGACAAAACAATGCATGGAATGAAGAACGCTCTTGACACTATACGAAAAATTGATAAGGAGTCACCATTCCCGTTTAAAGCAGACCAAGGTTTGGGCAGTTTTTCTTTGATATGGTATGGGACAACTTATGACTACAAGAAGTTCGACGGCCACTTTAAAATTTTGTATTCGGCTGATAATGGGCAAAGAAAATGATTTAGCTGAATACATGAGTTGTGTTTATTGTAGACCCTACGTTCGGTTGTATTGTTTTGCCGGTTAACTTTTGCAAATTTATAGAGTGGGCTCCTTCTCCAGCATTAAATGCAAATGCGATGCTTGGCAATGAGACAGTGCTGCTAGTCTGACTCTTTTTCGTCACTTGGTTTGCCGTAGATGAGGTTGATTGTTGCGCAGCTCCGTGGTTGCCCATACCTCTTCTTAATGCAGACTTCTTTTTCAATCTTGAAAAGAAAAAGTGGTTTTTCAAATTTAACGAACGTCTGACCAGAATAAAGAAGGCTGTTTTTTTTTACTAATCATTCAAGGCATCTCCAATTTGCCATTCGCGAGTCTAATAGAGAACTAGGGTTATTATGACATGCGTCCTACTCTTTGTATATTGACATAATCTGCTTTGACAACTGAATAACGCAGTATCTGTCTGGGGTTGGGTATCGAATATCTCAGTGGTGACGTAGTGCCGCTGTCTTGAAAAAAATTATTTTTTCCAGATGCTGACCCCGATTTTGTGACGTTGTGGTGTCGAGTTATAAATTTGCAGGCATCCAAGCATCAAGTTCGTCTGAGGAATTTCCCCCAGTGTTTGATGGACTACTCTGATTGGACCATTAAAGGAAAGTTGTGTGCAGCTGAACAGAGCGGACCACCTACTGCTAAGCGAACAGGTAGTTCTCTCATTTTAAACCCCACACTCAAAAAACAGCTCGTCTACTTAAAAATAAATTAGCCTCTTCTCATTTAAGCTCGTCTGGATTTGTACCAAGTACAACCGCATGTTTTTTTTTCGTGATAAGATGGGAAAATATAGAAAGGAATCAGTTTATTTCTCGTATTAATTTCGATTTTTGATGCTGCCCAGCATGTTTATGTGCCGAATGTATTCTTCCATGCAAATCGTTTCGAATTTCATTAAAGTCATTTCAAAAAAGTTGCTTTTTCTGAATTGAGAGATTTTTTTCGTTTCGGTAACAATTTGCTTGAAATGCTTAAAAGAGTAAAAAATCATTGCGGTAAATTGAGACACGTTGTGAAGTTGTAAATTTTTGGCTGTGGGCGATTGCGCGTGGTGCTGCGTGCAGCAGCACTTAATGAACAAGGAGGACAAGTGCAATTGCTCCATTGTCAAGTCTGGTATTATGGTAGTGACATATCGGGGCCTGGGGTCTTCTGGGTGTTGCGGCCTGGGGCCCTAATGCGGCGTTTGTGACAGTTGTGAAGTAATGCGAGTTCCTCGCCTTATATACCCGTGGCCGTGGGTATAATGACTTTTTCAGCATTTTTTCGCCAACTGATTGCTTATGTTGCACTTTTTGTTTTTTGCAGAATACGTTCATCTTCCTGCTCCTTGGGGTCGGGCTGAAGTATTGCGCAACATGCCTGCATTGAAGTTCTATCATGATCTGACTAGTGAAGTGCATACTTTCAACATGGCCTGGGGTCCTTGTTGGGAACCGGCATGGTCTCAGGTACTTGCATTGCGTCCATCTATTAAACTATTACATGTTTCAATTAACAGCTTCCGTAATTTAACAACTAAAAAGCAATGTCCTTCCTGGCCTACCGGACGGGAAGTCATGACGACTTCCTCTTGTTGGGTCAGAGGCTATAACAGCACTCCATCACCAACAGTGCAAAGCACTCCAGTAAATCGTACCGTAGAGCGAGACAGCGCTGTTTCTGGCTATTAGCCTTCTCCAGCCGCCCTCAGGTAACAAACAACTATTTTAACCGCCAAGATTAAGGCCGCACTGATTAGAGGAGCAAAAAAAAGTCTACACCGGTATTCCAGTGAAAATATCGGTGAGGAGCAAAAAACGGAACAAAGACCTACGTGTTTTCAAATGTCCTGTATACCAGTGAGAAATCAGTCACCTTTTATTATTATTATTATTATTAGTGGGCGGTGGTGCCAAAGAGGAACAACAACGTTTAAACCTCTCTGGCACATTGTGTAGGCCATCAATTAGGCCCATTACAATTTTTCACCGCTTTTTTTTTTTTTTTGTTTTATTCAGATTAGTCTACTGGCCGTATTCAGCAAGCCTTCCGGCCTGCTGCAAATACTTAGCCAGTAGATTTATATTTAGCTTTTGTACCACAGATTTTATTGTGGTTTTTTCTTTACCAAACACCTTTCTTCGAAGGGCTTGGTAATAAGTACATGCTCCAATATGGTGATTTGGAGTTTCTTCTTCCAGGTTACATTTTGGACATGTCGGTGACTCGTCACGTCCAGTGGTCTTCCTGTGTTTCTGTAAGTTGCAGTGACCAGTGAGGACTTGCAACACTTCATTTAATCTAGATCTGTTGAGACTCAAAAGTCGACGAGTTAATTGGGGCGAGGCCCACTCCACGTTTTCTTTTGTGCTCAGGCAGTCCTTTCGTTCTATCCAAGATGTTTTCCATCTTTCAACACTCCAATCCTTTATTGCAGCGCGACAGCTCGCATATGGGATTGGAACAAAAGGCTCAGGGCCGAAGCAATTAAATGCTGATCCTGATTTAGCTAGTGTATCCGCCTTCTTATTACCGTGGATGCCGGTGTGACCCGGCGTCCATGCAACAGTGACGTGATTGTCTTCACCCAATTTATTTAGGTGTTTGATACATGATAATACTGTACTAGATTTTACAGTATTATTTTGGATTGCCAGTATCGCTGCTTGGCTATCCACTAAAATTATTATTTCTTCATTTAGAGTTTTTTCCATGGTCAGTTTCTTCGCTACTTCAGCTATAGCGAAGACCTCTGCCTGAAAGACTGTACTATATCTTCCCAAATGGAAAAAACTTTGGTCTGTGTGAGATCCTGATGGGTATTCTATATAGAAACTCGCACCGGCTCTTCCATTCAATTTGGACCCGTCAGTGTAGCATCTGATTATGCTTTGTTCTAAAGCACGTTCAAACTGCACTGCGTCCTTGCGTTCTAAAACAAGGCAATTGTACTGTTTTCCAAATACCTTTGTTTTGTTTATCAAATCTGCGGGCATGCTCAACAAAGACAAGTTTTCCTTTGCTTCATTGCATACGTCAACATGACTTTTAGTTTTCCCTGTTGATCCGATTGTCATGGCTGACCAAAGGCCCACACGGGATAACCTGTATGAACCTTTTAGCGCCTCTGACAATATGAATTCATTAATTGGCATGATATTCAACAGCACTTCCAGAGCACCTGTGGGGGTACTGGGGAATGCTGAAGAAATCATGAGACAAGCTAGTCTTTGTACTCTAGCAAGCTTTTTCACTAGATATTTTTTATTTAGTCCACCAACCCAGGATGTACACGCATATGTGATAACAGGTCGTATCATTGCAGTGTATATCCATCGCATGTTGGTGGGATTTAATCCCCACGCTTTGCCCACTATTTGTCTGCATTGTAATAACGCCGCAGTCGCCTTGCGAGCAATACGTGTTATGTGAGGTTTCCAGGTAAGCTTACTATCAAGGGTTACACCTAGTAGTGTTGCTTCTTTGGAAATTTCTAGCTGGCGTCCGTTTAAACGCAAGGTTCCAAAATCCGGCTTCCTTTTGTTAGTAAACAGAACTATTTCAGTCTTTTTACTGCTGAATTGAAGCTCTTGATTATGAGCCCAATTTCTTGCAATATTTAGCGCTTTTTGAGCCCTACCTTTGATCCACAGCATGTTGGTGCCAGTGACCAAAATTGCTACATCATCGGCATAGGCTTGTACATGAAAACCCCTGTTGCGTAGGTCTACCAACAAGGAGTTTAATACACAGTTCCATAGAAAAGGGGACAAAATACCACCTTGGGGATTCCCTTTTACTACTTCTCTTTTAATCCTTTCACCATTTAGCTCTACTTGAACTGTGCGGTGTCTCAGTAAATTCTCAATCCAATGGACGAGAAAAGGCGACACCTTCAATTCTCGCAGAGCATCGGCAATGCCACTATGTGTGATATTATCAAAAGCACCAACAATATCCAGAAATATTCCTAGTGCTGTTCGTTTCTTTGCCAAGCTTAGTTCTATGCGTCGTACAAATTCATGCAGTGCAGTTTCAGTTGAAACTCCTGCTCTGAATCCATACTGGAATGCAGAAAACCTTGCTTGCAAATTAGAATCATCATTAAAATGATACAGTACTAACCTTTCCAACCATTTAAGTTGAAAGGAAGTTAAAGTGATCATCCGGAAAGACTTAACTTCATGATAGTTTTCTTTACCGGGTTTAGGGATAAAGATACCAGTCCCTTCCTTCCATACTTTCGGCACATAGCTGTACTTCAAGCACATTTGGAAAATGGTTTGGTATATATTTCTAATACTATTCCAGCCTTTTTGTAGTAGCACCGGGTAAATACCGTCTGGTCCCGGCGCCTTAAATGGCAGAAATTCGTTTATTGCTCTTTCCATCTTTTCAAGTGAACAGATGGAGCTAACAATTTCGTCGTGCGTTGGTAACACAGCAGTGTTATCATTTGGTTCTTCTGCTGCTTTACTATAGTTTACCTCCCGACTTCCTGGTGCTAGGGTGTCTAAAAGGCAATTCATAGTCTCAACAGAAGATTCGGTGAATTGACCATTAGGTCTTAAAACGTTGCTTAGTTGCACCGTTTCGTTTCGACGCATAATTTTAGCCAGCCGAGCGGTTGCACAGTGGCTATTCATCGATTCCGTAAAAAGACGCCAAGAATCTCTCTTGGCTTTTCTTACGGCATTTTTAAAAATCAATTGGGCCTGCTTGAAAGCTTCCCAATCGCTTCCAAGTTTTGATTTGATGGCTTTACGTTGGGCTTTACGAGCCTCTCTGCGGAGACAGGTTAGCTCTGTATTCCACCAAATATTTTCAGTTTTACGACGGATCTTACGCTGAGGGCAAGATACATTGTAAGATTTTATTATCTGTGATTGAACAGTTGATGCCAGTTTTTCTATATCATCTACTGATGATATGCTAACTGGTGTACTATTCAAATCATGTAACCTGTGATCAAGTTCGTTTGCATACTTATTCCAGCAAGTACGTCTAACGTTCCTGATCATTTTTGTTCTTTTGGTGCCACTTTGAACTCTAAACCTAATATACATGTGATCTGAAAAGGATGGCACATCACTGACATGCCAATCACTTATACAGTTCTCAGCATTTCGGTTTATTAGAGTCAGATCTAGCACTTCTTCTCTTTTTTTCGTTCTGAAGGTGGGTTTACTGCCCACATTACAGATGTGCAAGTTCGCACTAGCACAGAACATAAGCAAATCCATACCTCTTGTATTGACGTTGGAGGAGCCCCATACTGTGTGATGTGCGTTTGCATCAGTTCCTATAACGGTAGGAATTTTATCTCTGTCACTGAATGACAGCAGCTCTTTCAGAATTACTGGTGGAGCTGGTTCTTCCAAAGCCATGTAAGCCGATGCAAAGACAAAGCTATCTCCTTCTCGTCTTACATTTTTAACTCTCACTGCTACCACATCTTCGCTAGAAAATTGTGGTATGAGAGAGCATGTCATATCAGAAGTGACATAAATACATGCTCGGGGACGTTTATCTTTTTTATTACCTTGAAAAAGTTTCCATCCCCTGAGTTTACTTCTGATTGCACCTCCATAAGTCCAGGGTTCCTGAATTAGGACTATACCTGAACGAATGTTTTTTGTTACTTCACATAAGTTATAGCTAGCGGCCTTACTTCTGTGAAGATTAATCTGCCAGCATTCAAATCCATTCGACTTGGTTTTTCGTGCTGGAATTTGTTTTTGATTACTTAAAGCGTTTGTTGCAGATCTAATACTCATACACGGTATGAATTTTGAAAATACAACAATTTTGCTCTAAGGTATTGATTGTCAGTCTACTTTAGTAGGAACTGGTTGCCTTCGAACCCTGATCAAGGTTCTGAGGCTCCTCAGCTCCTTCCGAAGCATCTCTGACTTTCTCGATTGAGTGCTAGAAGACTCCATCGACCTTTTCGTTGATGCAGAGTTGCAGGCAGTTTGAGGATTATCTCCAGGGTTAGTGATGTTCAAACCCTCTAACCCCTTCCACAACCATTCTCGCTGCTTCCGCTTCTGATTTCTTTCATAAATTTTTCCTCGACGCCACTCAGACGTGCTACCAACGTCCAGAGACATTGATGGATTCTGAGTGAGCGAACCGGATATTTGAGCGGTATTCGACTTTTCAATCGACAATGCCGCTGAAACTGTTGCCTCTTGATTTGCCAGAGGCTTCTCCTCCAACAGAAGAGAAGTGCAGGCTGAAGGCAATTTTTTCGCACTTGTCTCCACCTCAACCCTTGCAGGAGTAGAGGTTTTGACTAGCTGTGTACTCTCACTGCCGCTTAATAGTTCAAGAACTGTTCGCTGCGACAGTGGTTCTTTCCTTGTTAGGGGGACAAACCGTACTGTTTTCTTTTTTCGTTTGTTTTTCATTCATAAAGTTTGGTTTTTCTTTATAACTGGGAAAAACCTAAAGACCAGATTTGAAAAAAAAAAAAAAAAAAATTGTTATTAGGCCACGTCAAGTCCCGCAGCTGGACCCAGGCGACTATGTGCAATGGACTTGTCATTCTGTGCAGTGGCCTCAGGAATGCCCCCCCAATACAACTGCAGGCCCCCTCCCAGTCGCCAACTGGAGCTACAATTGCATGGAGATTTCCACAAGCTGACGGAGGCAGCCCCCCCAATTGGCTAGATCAGGGGCGGGCCTCTGAACTATCTTGCGGCCGCGGTACGGAGCGCGTTTTAGACCGGTACCCTCTACAACTATGAGATTCCATTGCAATCTTCTGAGTTCCAGTCACGCAATCCTGACATGTCCCATATAAACAATTTTTGGTGCCTACCACCCGCATCCTCGCTAATGCCAAACCTGATTCATCCACTCCCTCCTTCACAGCTCGACTTCTCATCCGCCAGGAAAAGAAGCCGAAATGCTTCAAGGAGCGAATTCAACAGATGAGGCCGTTGCTAAGACTAAGTTGGCAAACATAAAAAGTAAAAATGCCAGAGCCTCTTTAGCCAACATTACAATGTTGTTTCCACCGGACACCACGTGGAGGCGAGGTTGGTCTTATGTCCGGCATCAGTCACCTTTGTTTCAAACTAAATCAAAATTCGGCTGCAAAAACCGGTGTTCTGAAAAAAATATTTTTTTTCACCGTCGAGAGTGAAATTCCGGGAAATTTCTTTAACCGAAACAGGACGGTGTTATTTTTCAGGTGATGTTAAATTTTCCACCTGAAAACCCTAAATTCCCCACCTGTTGGGAATCCATGCACTAAAGACTTTAAAAATAGTATTCGCAGCTTTCCTCCGCCTGCTTCCCACTAGTGGGAAGTCCGGAAGGTTTAGTGAATGTGTGTTGTTTAGCTTATTATATCCACTAACAGTGTTTGACCTTTCACGATTGGTATTTGTAATGGGTCGTCATTTGAGAATGGCCTACACATAGTGTGTGTTTAAAGCACGCGCTGTCTCATACTTTACCATTTATTTTACAATATAACTAAGTGTTCTTTTTCGCGAATGCATGTTGTAGCAAATATAACATACTCATTTTATGTCAGGTAAATCTTGCTCTTAATTTGATCTCGAAATCGACAATTGATCCAAGTCCAGCTTTACCGTGGTGGGACAAATCTCGACTTCTCTTTCACGGCAGATTGGAAATGACAATGGGAAGGTTAGATGTGATTGCGACACTGCAATGTAGTTACCAAGATTTTTCAATTTTGGCTGAATGGTTGACATAGTAAACTTAAACTTTCTCTGGAAGAATGGCTGCAATATATTGCCATTAACTTGAGATTATGCTAGGCAATGGGCTGCTCTTTTAATGTACAGTTTTATGTCAGAGCCAATCTTCTTCATTTGGCAAGTCTTGATCCATACAACACAACAGAACACATGCATTGGGACTGGAAAAATCTGTACATGCTTTGGACTTCTGGACTTTTTTTATTTAAGGTAAAATGCTTGTCATGGTCATGGTTGACCTCTACACCTAGAGCTAATCTCTTGTGGTACCACTTCGAAAGTAATTGAATAGCGTGTGCGTTAATGTAGTTTGAGTTTGATTTCGAACCTGAAATTTATTCTGCTTCTTCATGGATAAGTTATTTACCGTATTTTGTGAACCAAAAGGCGCATTCAGAAATTGGTTGTGCGCCTTGTAAGCCGGTGCGCTCAATGTATGGATCAGACTATGTTCTATTTCCATTAAAATATAAAGTTTTTTCTCAAATGAGCTTCATACGATAACCCTATACTTATCAAAAGCCTATGCGTCATATAGTCCAATGCGCTTTATAGTCCGTAAAATACCATATTAGTTGTCTTAAGGGTCTTAAAATGTGATGAGCGATTTGAAATTCGTGAAAATGCAAAATCAACATAGTGCTGACTTCGGCTTCCATTCGTTATCAAATTTGGCTCATATTTGGTTGTTTTAAAGTGGCTAAAAAAAACTAAGTTTGTGACTTGCAGCAACGCGTATGGCTGGTATTTTGCTTGTCAGGGCGACTTGGACATTCATATAAGAAATGCTTCAAAGTACGACGATATTCGATTCCTGCATTTGCCTCATTTGAAAATGTCATGTGATTTTGAATGGATATGCTTGGATGGAGCCGATCCTTATAACCATCATCAAGCTATTCCTCATGCACCTGATAAAATCGACGGTACGTATAGGTGGAGTGAGTTTGTATAAACTTAACTTTACGGCAGTTTTTTGATGGAGACTTGCCCAATGTGGACTTAATTTTCTAGCTTACCTTAATTGATTTAATTAGGGAATGTATTTCCTTTTATGTGGCCCTAAAACCTTCCAAAACCTATTCTTATAGCATACGAGTATTATTGAAATTACTTGATATCATTAAAGTTTTGTTTATCTAGAGGCCAAGTTCGCACTTAGATTTGATTGTTGGCGGAATTTTTGCTAGCGCTTTGAATTCGTTGTAATCTACGGGAATGATTTTTAAATCTGCATCTACGTTTTGTCAGCATCGACTATAT
Organism: Trididemnum miniatum; assembly: GCA_964006365.1. NCBI lineage: Eukaryota > Metazoa > Chordata > Ascidiacea > Aplousobranchia > Didemnidae > Trididemnum > Trididemnum miniatum. The sequence continues at coordinate 18,728,981 of OZ023231.1, forward strand.
TCTTATTTTTTGTTGCTACCTGCTGCAGCGAGTGAATTAGCTGATCATGATTCTTATCTTCATTTCCGATCTCAAAACATTGATTTGTCGATTGATCTGGACACCAAATGGAAGGACAGCAAGACTGTGGACTCCGAAACAAACACACGTGATACCGATAGAGATAAGCCTGAGATATTGCTATACAGGTATGTAGCTCGCAACTGTTCTAAAAATAATCTAAATATATAACACAGTAAATCATCATTAAAAGTATGTTTAAAAGCCCCAACAGGCTGTTTCGCAGTGAGGCTCTTCAAGGGGACGCTTGGCTCTTCGAAACTATTATGGTGTTGGCGCCCACCCTGAAGAGCCTCTCTGCGAAACAGCCTGTTGGGGGGGTTTAAATATATTTTTATTGGTGATTTACTGTGTTGTAATTGTAACTATTTATGCTCTGGCGTTCACCATTGAGCTCTCTATTGGTCGCAACGGTCCAATCACATTTTATTAATACAAAAATATAAATGCCTTACGTGCCCTCTCTTATCCATATAGATTTATAGTATTGTTTTATTAATTAGGTTATGGTTATCTTGTTTTGTTCGTTTGGAATTGGCATTAATTTATTATTTTAGCACTACCCTGCGATGGCTCAGTAACTTTTGGGGCGCTATTAACGCTGTTGCCCGTCCCATATGCAAGGGGGCGCTGTTCCACAACGTTTCTCCCCCCAAATTGAAACTAAGTCGTCACTACCGTAACGTCAAGCTTTCGTTTGCCTTCCCTGAATTAAAGGTTTGTGGCAATTTGTGTTTTTATAATTATTGATCAGGAATAAATTATGGTGTTTAAAGCCGAAAGTGGATATTTTCAACAATCTTGATCTGTTCTTCTAGCTTGTTGCAGTTGTATTGCGTAGAATCTCATAATGTTTCACACGCTTTATGCTTATTGCTTGTGGCGCTGGGAATCATGTCAACAATTATTATTCGTTGACATGTTAAACATAGTAAGAAGAAATTTTTGTAATTGCATTGCCGAACACGGTTATTTTGATTTTAGATTACCCTTGCAATTTATTTTTTAAATAACTGTGATACTAGCTAAACGTCTGTTTTTTTTTTGTTGGAAGCTTTTTGTATGTTTCGTTGCTTCCCTTTTCACGAACACCTATGGTTTCAGGCATGTTATTGGTCTTCATATGCTCAGCAACTTGGCATAGAGTGGTTGTGCAGTGAGGGAAAAGTAGCGTCTCATTTCCGCCTCCACATTGTTCCACATGAAGGGAATTTGATCAGGAGAAGTCTGGGCCAGTGGTTCGTCATCAGTACTCGATGTGATCTGAGCGACACCAAAGTACGGTGAAAATTTAAATTTCAGAAATTTTAACATCTCTGCAACGTTTTTTCGCTTTTGTTGGTATGGTGAATTTTATAGCAAAGCGCCCAGTAACATCTAACCAAAAGTTTCAATTCTTCGCTATACTCGTGGTATTACGCTGAAGCGTGAAACAAGTGGCGTGGCTCATCTCACGGCTTAGCGCCTGGGTTACATAGCTTCGATTTCTGAAGAAAGTTCGTTGCAGTGGCGAGCCGTTGGTGACGGTATGAAATTTGTGTGTGGAAAAACTGTTTCAGTCAAACAGTTCTTGACTTGCTGCATCTTCTTGAAGTAGGTTGACAAGTTTTCAAGCTTTCATTGATATTTTGACTGTTCTCAGATTTATTTGTTGAAACGTCAAGAAATCGAAGATGTTCCTCATTCCACTTCGACTAGTTCGTTGGGCGCCGAACGAAACTTCATGCTGAGCTTATCGCAAATGTCATATCATCGTTCAGTTGCAGATACAGATGCCCTGAATTCACCTGTGAAAACAGACATGAAACGTAAGCAATCTGAAATCAAGTTGAAATAATTAATTTCTGCTGTATAGACCGAGAAACTTATTGGTTAGGATTGAGTTTCGACCGTCAAGGTCAGAAAAGTTCGTTTTTGAATCTATTACCATCACAAACATAACTGGATCTTTTCATTGTGTCTTTGTCTTCAAGCGTCGCTGAAATTTTTTAAGTCCAACGTTCGTACAGACTACGTACAGTCTATTCAATGCGGCCTTACACGAGTTTGTTTCAATTCGTCACCTGCTTGGTTCAGTTTGATTTATACTGCACAATAGCTCACTACAGTAAAAAAGCAAATGCGCCATGTTGCGACAACCAAATTGACCAAGTTTTTGATTTATTGTAATGGCTATTGCGTAGCTTTAGGGAATACGTCGTCATGAATTGAACTGGCCAGTTTCATGGAATGCAATGTCTGACAGGTTTCGCCGTGCTAAACAACTTATGTTCAAGCGAATCTTTACTTTAGGTTCAAACAGCGCAACTTCTCGAACATCAGTTAGTGAATATGATGAGGCGAAATATAGGAAGAAGCGACAGAAAAAAATCAATTCACCGACCAAAAAACCTCAAAACAGGTGATTTTTTGTGATCATCGAACTCTTATCAGTGACGGTACATTTAGGAGTGTGGTTCAGCGGTGGGTAGTTGTGTTGTATTGTTGAATAAGGGCTTATTAAGCCGAAGATTTGTTGCTTACTTGCCTTTATGTTTTTTCCTCTAATTTGATTTATGCACCAGAGTTTACTGACGTATCGTGCGAGCAGTCTAGTCTCCATACTACACGTAGCGATTGCATTAACCGATCGCCTTATAATTTATCAGACAAACACTGGTGGTGCATGATCTGCGTGCCATGTGGACGACTGAGAACAGAGATGTCGTATATGGTTTATATGAAGGATATAACAAAGCTGCTGTTCTAAGGAGAAATCTCAGCACAAATATAATGAGCAAGTTTAGAATGGGAACAAATGGAGGTAATATAATAACATACGCATTTATGCAACCAATTGTGATGCGATTATATTGTAAAAACAATTTCTAGGCCTGATTGTGCTCTGGTGGTTATGCTGCCGCGCCAATGGATGTGGTTGATATTGGAACTCGATATGGTGCTTACATGAAAATAACTTGGCTGTTTATGGTTGTATTTACTTGCCTTATAAGCGGCATTTTTGCATGCTGCATGTTTTGTTTAGTTTTACACATTGTGTATTAATGTTTTTCTAAGTCTACTGTGCTCTTGAGTAATCAGCTAATCATAATATTTTCTAAAATGTTGAAAAAAAAAACGATGCGGCTATACTGCAGCATGTGAACGGTGATGATCTGTAGCTGAAAGATAAGAGCCATTTTGGCGAAATACGTGGTTAAATTGTGCATTGTGTAAGCATTGAAATTGCTAAGAAATCAAGTTGTAAACACAGATGGCAGTGGAGTCGTTGGCGCCCAAACTCGCAAACAAGTTTCCATTGCTCCAAGTGCAGAAACTGGGGGTTTAGGAAATTTCGGTCAGAGAGTGATGGATCCCAAGCAAATGTTGCGCCAACTTCTTTCGGAGACGGAGAGCAAGTAAGTTGTGGGTTTGGGTCGTTTGTTCGCTTTGTTTGCTGCTTTTTTGCGAAAAAATAGTAATTTATGAAATTGAACAAACTTTACACGATGCACAAATTGCACACAGCTTATTTTACCTTGAACGAGTTGCATTTGTGCTCCACACAAAAAGACTTCCAATGCTCTAACCACTCTCCCAAATCCACGTATTGTTTTTTTTTATCTCCATGTAATATTTTTGTGGTAGTGAAGTACATACATCATGGAGATGACCTACTTGAGCATCGAACCCGCGAAGCCAGCTTCGGAGCCCAATGCACCAACCACTCGGCCAACTCCATGTGCTCTCCATGTAATATGCTCTTTTCAGATTGGTAGTTGGTGCGGAAGAGCCATCTAGCGAGAAACCCAAGTTGAAGGGCGTGGCCGCTTGTAACACTGATGACGTAGCGAATGAGAATTGGCTTATTAAGTTTGTCAATTGTCAAGCCATGTTGAAGGTAAAATTTCAATTTTTGTTGCAAATTAATTGCCGTTCTATGAGAGATGTATGTATTCCAGCGTAGAAATGGAACTTGATACACTGGTCAAATACCCCTAAGAGGTTTCAAAAGTTTGTTGCGTTGTGCCCTACTGTCCCTACATTCCGAATAGAATAGAAAATGTATTTGATAATACATGTTTAAAATTTGTTTTTGAAAAATTAATCTTTCGTAGCTTTGTAACTCCCCAATTTCATTTCTATGACGAGTTAATTTTGTAGGGCCCGAAGACCCAAGGATACATCATCATCACAGCTGCCCTGGCCAATTTTTTGAATCGCGACTACAAAGTAGCTTGGAGAGGTGGACAGTTGACCACTAAGTCTTCATGGGCTGGCTCTCTGACCGGGACACAAGTGTTTGCGACTGTCGAACGCAATGTGACATCATCAGGTGAATTACAGCGTAGCTTGCTTTAAAGTTAACATTTCTTTTCTAGTACGCTTTTTGTATTATGTTTGGTTGTATCATGTTGAACAACCAAGGATTAGCTTCTTAATTCACAGATACAACTTTCAAACTCTTTGGTAATGAATTTATCTATTTTCAAATCAAATCTTCATTATTCTCGCAGTAATACGCCGAAGTGTGTAACGAGTGGCGGGGCCTATTTCCGCGGCTTAGCGCGTGGCAACACAACTCCAAGGAAACGTCGCAGCAGTGGCGAGTCGTTTTCGACATTTCGTCCTATTTGACCGGCCTGGTAATCGAACCCCAGACCTCCCTCACCAATAGCGTGCGCTTAATAAGTGAGCTAACTGGTCTCTATTTCAATATCAAGGAAGCTTGAAGTTTTTTAATCATGGCTTGGCTTGATTGACGTCAACATGTCATATATTATGATGGAGAATTTTGTTTCAGGCCAAGATGGTGAAAATGTACCATGGTTGTCTGTCAGTGATATTGCGCCCCGAGGACCGAGTCCTGGTATGCTGGACATCACTGATTTGATGGGCGGTGGACAGGCGATCGGCGGAGTGGTGGGAGACGGCGTGTCTGCCGGTAAGTTGGGTTTGTTTATACAGAGGCGTTTTTTGTGCTCAAATAGAAAAGCTTAGTTTTAGCGTCCTAAACATAGAGATTTGATAGAACGTGATTGTATCGAAAATAAGTTTTCTGTTTGTAAAACAACATTTTTCTTAAAATTTTGCTTAGTAGTTTGAAATACTTTAGTTGCTCATTGCTTAGTACGCTTATTTGGAAACTCGGAACGATAATTTATTTGAATTATTATTTTTATGCTACTTAAATGTTTCATTTTCATAACTCCTAGGTTCTTTTCAACTTCAAAGAATTGTATCTCGCTGCACATGTCAGATGTATTACGTTGGCTATGAAGCATTAGTGGATTCGGAACAGACGGATTATGCTCATCTTCTTCCGGAAACTCCTCGATCTCCGGAGGAGTCACACGCAATCAGGGGCAGTCCAGGAGGAAGTGATATAATGAATGATGAAAAAGCGGCCAATGTTCTCACTGTGTTGCAACCTCAACTGGAAATTTGCACGAATGCGGTAGGTCGTGGTTAAAATTAAAAATCAAATCTTCATTATACTCGCGGTATTACTTTGAAGCGTGTAACGAGCGGCGGGCCCATCTCCGCTGAATAGCGCCTAGACAACACGGAAACGTCGCAACGGTGGCGAGCTGTTGGCGTCAGTGTCCGATTTGACTGGCCCGGGCATTGAACGCAAGACCTCCCGCGCCGATAGCAACGACTTAAGCCCCTGCACCAGCCGGTTCGAAGAATGAATATGAAGTGGAAGCGCAGTACTAAAGTGTGGAGTTTTGCTTTTTTTGCGTTGCTTTATATTTTCTATTTGAGTGTCTGGTGGAGATGTTTTAATATTCATTGCTTTCATTTCCTCACTCAATGTAGAATTATAATCAAAGTTTTTATCACAAAAATGCTGCCAGAAACAGCTAAGCTAATACGTTATATAATCTATTAATGTTTGAAAAGCATTAGATTTCCAAACTCTTTAAAAGTTGTTCGGAAAAAGCCTTGTTTTAGTTTGCCTAGGCGATCGCACTGTTTGATCTGTTGATCAAGCTATAATTTAGATAAAACTTGTACTTTTTGTGTTTGAATCAGATGGGTGCAGTTTTTTGTGTAATATCGCACGGTTTTCGTTCTTAACTTTTTTCATTTTGTAATATAGACATTAGACATGTTATGAAAAAATTTGTTTTTGTTTCAGAGCCAATTTACAATGATTCTTGACATTGTTGAAAACCTTCTCTTGTACGTGGAACCAGTCATGCGTGAACATTGGGAGCGTGTGGACAGGATGCGGTTTAAATTGCGACTCACTTCAGCTGATGATGCATTGAAACACAGAGATACACTTGCTGCGAAACAGAGTCGTATTCGCACTCAGCTGACTAATATGAGACAGTTGGAAAGACAGCTATATAGAGCGGATAGGGTATGAACTGTAATGTTTGCTTGAAAAGGGCTTATTATTACATTGCAATATGCAAGGGACAAATTAATGTTTCGACTATAACCAAAGTCTCGTCAGCCTTACTACACACATTTCTATTCTTATCGATTGTTTACAGGGAATCTGTGACATCATAATTTAGCCTGTATTATTTTCTTGAAGGTTTTATTTCAAATGTTCTACCTTGAGCAGAACGAGTAGAGGCTTAGATTTGGAGTGTGTAGTTCTTTTGAAGGTTAGAATTTTTTTTTTTTTCACGAAGGTGGGAGGTTGCTATGCTGCACTGATGAGACCATAATAAGGTCGAAACGCGTCTGCAGCTGCAAATGAGTGGTTGCCATGGGGGCTTCTAGTGATGTGGGTTAGTTTAGTTAGGCTACCGGTAACTTGGTTGTGGGTTAGTGGTTATAGGTTCTTTCATTGGGTATCGTTGTTTGGGGCCAGTCGCCTGCCAAAAATGGGGCACAGCCTGGAAAAGGGATGAAGTCGAGATGTACGGGTAAAGTAGTGCAAAAACAGAGTCTTTGCAGTCTGGAATGAGTTTAGCCTGGATTGGCTGTGCGCAGCAAGGCTGACGAGACTTTGGTTATAGTCGATACATTGCAATAGAAATTGCAAGCAGTTGTGCGTTCCTATAGGATAAGTTATGCTGGAGTGGATATTTTTTCTACTTAATGTTTTTTCTTAGAAAGCACTTACGGTATTAAGGTGACATCAAGCATTTCTTGCTACTAGAAATTTGAATCATTCTACCCTTTAACCATATGTAAATTGATGGACACATTCACGGTAGTTGATGATTTCTAGCTGCTTTTTATTGGTTTTACCAAACAATCACCTGATACTTTGCCATGCTAAGGTATGTGACGCTCATATAACAAGGGTACTTTTTAGGCTTTGGACAACGATCCTTTGAATGAAGAACTCCGTGAAGAATGTGCCGAACTCCGTCAGAGGCTAGCTGAAGATAAAGAAACGCTTAATCTACACAGTGAAGAACTCGGCATCATTATCAGGTCAAAATTAACAATAAAACTGTAGATTTAACCAGATTTATTTCTGACAATTGATTGAAAAAAATCAACATAAACCGAGCAATGCGATTTAAATTTATATCAGTGTGTTTTATGCTACGATGTTTGGGTTTGGTTATTTTTGAATTGGATGCAATAAATTCGATTTTTGTATGTAGATGTTTTAAAGAAATTTTTCTGGAGCAAAAAACTCGTAATTCATCGATACGACCTCAGAATCGCCAGGAAGCTGCTCCAGAAGAAGAGGCGGCTGTTGCCAGGACAACAGAGGTGTCCCTGGGCAGAGTTAAATGGAATCTTACAGACGAGGACGGACAGTTGAACTTAGCCCAGTTTGAAATGAAAGATTTCTTATATGACAAGGTGAGAGCTTAGCACATTTAAGTACTTTGATGACTCCTTAACTGCTTTTAGCTTTACCTATCAACTGAATGTGTTGGTGTTTGGTTAAAATATATTAAAATGCTCTTGAATAGTTTTAAAAAACTTTGTTGTTGTTTAAGATTTGTTGAATTTTCGCGATGTTTAAAATACGTGCAACTAAAAGCAAACAAGTAAAAATATTTTGCCTGAACTGTTTGTTTCTGAGGTAACTTTTTACTTTTAATCTTATTTTTTTCCAGGTTAACCGCAGCGACGATTCCGTGTCCCATTGCTTTGAAATAGCGTGGTTAGCTGTTCAAAATCTTCTCCCGAATTCTCTCTATCGTGACGTTATTAAACCTCGCCATCCAGCGGGTTTGCGTAACTACGGAGTATCGGGCGCCGGAGGGCAGTCGCTAACACTAAGGGTTTTGTGTAGAGTGCGCCCTCCTGTGGGTGGGATTTCAGTGAAAGATCACGTAGAGGTATGTATGGTGTCGGTTTGATTGGACTTATTTAAAATTTTGTGTTGCAATTGTTAACGATTTTTTTAGATCTTTAATAGTTTTAAAATCGTGTCAGTTTCTTTGTTTCGGCAAGTATTCTTGTCATTAGTAAATCAATTAACGCATTTCTGTTGGCTGCCTGGCAGTTTCTTAACACTCTTTTCATATAACTAACTTATGTTTTTTAGATAAGTCTTTTAAGAATTATTATTGTTTCGGAGGATTATGTCTCCAAAAACTGTAGTAATAATATTTTTAAATTAAGTTGGAATGCAAAATCATTGATTAAATTCAAATCTTATTTCATCCTTCCAGGTAAACGCTGCTCCTCTTTCCATCCAGCTTACTTATCACTTCTTCAGGAGGATGATGGGTTTCTTCTTCCCGGATAAAGGAGTTACATCAGCATCAGTTGAGGATGAAGCTGGTTTCGGCGGAACTGTTGATGCTAAGGATAACAGGGGAGCTACGTTGCTGGGGTTACCATCCAATGCCCCCACTCAAGAACATCGGGGGAGTATTTCGAGCCTCCCATCCCGGCCTCCTCCCCCATCACCGTCTTCATTTTCAACTCCAGGGACACATCGACGAAACAGGTAGAAACACTTCCTGTCGAGACGGATGTATTTTAGCTGCAAACTTGTTCCAATATTTAGGTCAAGTTTGTTGCTTTGTGCGATTTTTTGTATGATCCCACAGCAACGATTTGTTAATAACGTCATAGCACCTACTAAAATTTATTACGCAACAATGTCTGGATATACTTTTACAAGGGTCTGATATCGGACTAATAAGGTTGTGTCGGGTAAATGGTGATGTTTCATTGTAGTTCACGTCTTTTCTTTTTCCGTACTTTATTCGGGCAATCACTGTTGAGTGCAGACTGCCAAGTCTACATCCTGATAATGATGAACTGTCGCTAGAGATACGGCAGCTACAGGGTGTTCCATTTTTTCACCATTTTCGAAAGAAAAAAAGATAGGATCAGCATATGATGGAATTTTGCCACTGATGCTAAATATGTGATTTATTTTCCATTATAACGTCATTTTGAGGTGGCACCTCGCGTTTTAAACTCCGGCTGGGCGTAAAATTAGGGGTTTTTGTTACTCGAAAACCCTTGGTGCTAGAAAATTAATATTGGTATGAAAGTGCGCAGAAAGGTCGATTTCCTATACCCTCCCAAGAAACTTTTTTGGTATCTTCATCAGAAATTGCGTAAAATTAAAAAAACTAAAAATTGATGTATTTTGATGCAATAAAATGTTTCTATATATTGCCATAATCACTTTCGGTGCATGTACACGCAATTTCTGCGTGTTTCAACTGTAATGATTGTTTTGATTAGTTACTAGACGTATTATAGCGCACCCAGCAAGCAGTCTAAACACATAATAACAAAAAATATCCTGCATTAACGTCATTACGCAAATCCTAAGCATGCTGAGCTGCATTGATAAGACTAGCAAGCATAACTCATCACTAAACGATTATGAATATTTGCTTGAATTAAAATCTTGCATTCCACGTTGCACAAGTATGAAGGCGACCGTTAATCAGTACGGGAGTTTTTGTTATCACAAACTCGGTCTTGAATCACATTTTTTAGCTTCCCTTTTCTCCGTTCAATTGAACGTGGGATCGGATAGTTTAACAATGGAACGTGCCATTTCACACTCACCTGTGTTATCTTCTCCATCACTTCTGTTGCCCTCTACAAAAGCAGAAGCAATACTTCGCTTCCTCATCTTCGTAGCAGTGAAATAAGTAGCATCTGCGGACTTATTATTTATGCCAAAGGTAGATGTAGGGTTGCCAACCGTCCCGGAATGCCCGGGACAGTCCCGGAATTGACGTCTGACGTCCCGTGTCCCGGACCGGACCACGTCTGTCCCGGAATTTACTGACAACCAAGGCGTTCTAACATAAAAGGCCATGCAAGCATGTCGGCTTCGTTCAAAACTGAAAACGGATGTAATTCACGCGAATATTTTTGTAAATAAAAGTAGTTCACATCATTCTATATGCGTCAATCACATAAGAATGAGTTGAAAGTAATATTGTGGACAAGACGTTTCGTCAACTGTGACGTCCTGATGACATAACAATCAAATAAGTTAAACAATTGCAAATGGAGGATAAATCACCAGTCACCTTAATTTGAGACGATCATTTAGAGGCTGGGAGTTAGCTAATAACGCTGCTCGATTATCACTCTATTACGCGCAGCGCGCACTGTTGCTTTTGATGTCATTTGTGTGTCGTAAGCTTTTGTTGCATCAGTTTTCAAATTCTAAGCATTAAGGTGTCCCGGAATGGTTAAACACAAAGTTGGCAACCCTAGGTAGATGGCGGGCCCGCATCAGGTTCCTTTACCATTCGAGTACTTTTTTCCATTGCTCTTCTGGTAAAGTTCAAATCGTTGCTCCTCTTAACATCATTTTTCTCTCGCCTCGCTGATCCATCAAAAACTCGATCCAACCGCTGCGACTCCATCTTCGAGAAATCATTGAACAAAGAACTTTACGCTTGTGCACGTTCATATGCTCAGTTGACACTTGCACTTGCAAAATGTCAAACTACTTCTTCATTCACACATCTTCTTTCAACTCACTTTTGCTTTTCCTCGCTCTCGTTATTGTATGTTTCTACTTTCTTGATATCTTTTTCAATTTTGTCTCGACCCTAATTCTGCTTAAAACCGGCAAACCAGATTTTTCGCACAAACTGATTACGTCATCATAACCGGGAGCTTTCCTCTCAAATTTCATAAGATTTGCTTGAAGTTTAACCATTAAATATTCAAGAACTTCTTTCTGCAAAGGCAAGGCGTTCTTTTTCATCTCTTCTACCTTTCTTAACTGTCTAACTTTCGTGTACCAGTGACCATTTCATCTAGATTTTAGAGTATTCTTAGGAGAGAATGCTCCGAATTATTGCGCTACTCACTGGTAAAAAGTCCACTGTAACCTCTTCTACAAATTGACGATTATCTTTGAAAATGATTTTAGAACGTTTTAAGTGTGTTATCACAGTTTTATATAGTGTGACTGTAATGCGGTGAACCCTCGTTTATCGCGGGGGATACGTTCCAAAAATAACCCGCGACAGGTGAAATCCGCGAAGTAGTCAGCTTTATTTTACAAAGCAATACTGTACTGTACTGCAGAATGAAACAAAAAATAAACCCAAAATGTGTTTGAGAAATAGACGTATTAACGTTTTACAAGTAACTACAATAGTGTGAAGAACGGTGTTGTAAAACAATATTTACAGAACAATTGATGAATATTTACAAGCCAATCAGGATTCATTGTAAAAAAGCACTGTAAAAAACTCCGCGAAGCAGGCGGTACGTGAAGCGCGATAATAGCGAGGGATCACTGTAACTCTGAAAAAATTTAATTGCTGCAGATTTTTTAAGTTAGGCAGTACTGTTATAGGCGCACAGCAAAAATACAGTTTTTTCAATTTTGTGCAATGCTGATAAAGATCGGTAAAAAATTTCTTGGGAGGGTATAGGAAATTGACCTTTTTGCGCACTTTGATACCAATATTATAAACTTTCTAGCGCGAAGGGTTTTCGAGTTACTGGAAATCCCTAATTTTACGCCCTGTCGAAGTTTCAAACGCGGTGTGCCACCTCAAAATGACGTCATAATGGAAAATAAATCACGCATTTAGCATCAGTGGTCAAAATTCCATCATATGCTGATCCTATCTTTTTTTCTTTCGAAAATGGTGAAAAAATGAAACACCCTGGGCAACGCAACAAAATTTTTTGATCAGCAGAAGTTTTCCAAATTTTAATCAGTGATAGTAGGGTCGTTGTAAATTTTTTGCGGAAAAACTTCAGTTTTATAATTTACTTTCCTAAAGGATACTAAAGTGTAAAATCACTTTTTATACTGAAGGTGTTAAAAAGCACAACAAATTCAAAACTGATACTGAGAAATTTTTGAACGTTCAGTGCTTCTCTTAAACAATAATAATTATTCTCCAGCATAACTTAGATGCTTCTTGCAGTGATTATGACTTGAATGTGTTTCTTGTTCAGGTCGTTGGTAAAGCGAGCTGTGAATGATGCAGATGATGATGTTGAAAAAATGAAGGAAAGAGCGGCGAAGAACAATTCCTTCCTTTATATTAAAATTACGCAAGTTCCTGTCTGTGTTAGCTATAAGGTAGTTCATTGTCCGATTCTTGTGTTTGATCTGTTGTTTTCTGCAAAAGAGCAGTTACATTGCTCTTGAATTAAAGTAATTTTTGGAAACTGACGCTTGTCAGTTTTTTATCAGGTTTTGCCTGGTTTGTTCTGCAAAGGCCAAATTTTGCTTTTTAGATTGTAGGTTAAAAGAGCTTGTTTTATAAAATGAAAATCAAACAACATTAGCAGGCCTTCTGAGACAACAAGTCTACAGCTATTGATGTAGATTAATATATAGATAGTCTTCATGAACTTCGCAGTTCTGTAATTTACGTGCCAATTAGAAAATAAAAATAATTGTTTTATCAGGGTGAGAAAGAAAAAAACATGGCTGACGTGCACGAGTTTGACGTCATCATTCCGATGCTGGAATACCACAGCATGACGTGGACATGGCATGATTTTGCGATGGCTGTGAAACGAGATTGTAGAAAACAATTGGTTGCTCAAGTACGTGCTAACTTACGTATAAATTTTCAAACAATTACTGACAAATTTTTAGACTATATGTATTCTTGAAACACTTTTGAATTTTTCCAAAATGATGTGACGTTTTTAAATGAATAGGCCTGCAGTGTCAGTACGTTTAATTACTGGACCTACTTCAGCCCCTAACTTTCTGGTTTGGATATTAAAGCCTACCAATTTCTAAAGTATACAAAGCGTAGTTCCACAGTAATATCATCTCATTTTCCCAACTTCACCTGCAGACCAAGTACGGATAAAGGAATATCCGAACCAGACAGGTTTATATGAAGATACATGAATGAGATATAATTGTTTTGTGGAACTACCGATCTCAAGTGCAAAGCTTATAAATCAGGGCGTTTCAACCTTTTTTGCTCGCGGCCCACTATAAGTTAATTCGCGAATTAGCAGTATAACGACATTGTCTTTTTCAGCTCATTAAAAAGAAGTTTCATTTAAGCGAAAGAACTTTGTCCCGCACCACTGGAGGCACAAGCGAGCAAGTTCAATCTCAAGAAACTGCTGAAAGTCACAAAATGAAGCTGTTGCTAGGTAACACTCTGCAGAGGACTGAGAGTACGAAACGGAGTTTGTTTCGTAAGAAAAAATAAAGATTTTCAAGGTGGAAGAGCTTCAAATGCGGAGGTTTTTTTTAATTCCCTTGAAGTTCGTGGTTTGACTCTAAACTCTAAACACTAGTGACATGTGATGATCAGTCGGAACGCGTAGACCTATCGATTTCGATCTGAAACAAACGTTTTTTGTTCTTCGTTAAAACTAGTTGAGAGTTCGTTGATCTATTTGTGGCCAATGGCGTAACCGAGTACCAAGACCCTGCTTCCCTTTTTTGGCGAAATTTAATTTGAATGTACCTAGTGTATACCTGTTTTGCCTAATGCCCTTATCCAAACAAATCGTATTTCTGAGGTTTTCGAAAAATGCAGTTTGCCCTTCTCCCCCTTGGTTTTCCGTCGCTCCATTGCTCTGTTTGCAGCATTAACGCATTAACATAACACACTAGTATTAACACATAGGTTTCCCGTATCGTTTTTAAAAACGTTGTTACTCAACTACGTTCAAAATGCGAGAAACACAGACTTATTTGAAAACTGAGATAATGAAGATGCAGCTAGCATAAGTCGTTGTTTTTCTTCTGGTTTTGATTCGGTTGGATTTTTAATTTCAGTGTTAAATGATGTGTCTGCGTGGTTTATCCGCTTGGAACAGGTTTAATTTAAAGTATATCCTTGCAACTGTTTAGTAGGTGCAGTGCTTTCCAAATCTTTTTTTTTTTTTTGTGCAATATCTTGTACCCTTCTATGAAAATAAAATTTTGAAATACTGTTAACTTCGCTTATTATTCAGAAAGTACTAAGTAGTCTAAAGTTGAGCAAAGTACAATGTTCGTTCAAATTATCGATTCATCCTACCCAAATTTAAGCTATTTAGGTCATTAACAAGTTTTTCATTTTTAAGTTTGAGTCTGCTTGGTTTTTGATCGAAGTACAATAGTACATCCAGCTATTCTTTAAGCGCAATCAATTTTTCGAACGGCGAGTGAAGCTGGCTTTTGAACAGCAAATTAGGTCGTATTAGTATACAGACGTGCTTGTGTTTGCTGAAAAAGTTGCTTTGCCGTCAATTAACAAATCAATGCTCGTCAGCTTCGGCTAAAAATAAAAACTTTGACGTAAAACTGACCTAATTTTTAATCGCAATAGAAATGAACTTTTTCTCTGGTAGATAATGTGCAAAAGTTCTGAGAAGCGTTTTTGGAGTTAACTATTAGGCGAAACGTGTTGCAAGTAGGGTGTATCGACGACTATTTTCAGGCTAAATTCGTGATAATTACAGCAGTTGCCCAACATGCAGAATAATACAAACTCAATGTGTCTTAGATCTGCGAAGCTGAATAAGCGAAAGGTTTTCTAAAAAGTGCCTTTTCACCTTTTTTTTTCCATAAGCAATCATACGTGAGAGTATGTTAGCTGTTGTCTCAGCCTTTAAGAAGCTTTAATTATTATGGAACTCATTCCTCCCTTCATAATCTTGTTTGACCCTAATAGATGCTTCTCTAAGTAGGCTAACGCAATGCCGAAACTAGAACCCCCCAACCGGGGGGGGGGGCGCACAAAAAGGGGCCCCGTATGTAGCCAGTACGTAGTACTATTTACTCAACGTATGATAAGGGTGCCTTAAATAGGCCTATTGTAAGATTCAATATATTTTTTGTCTTAACTCGCGCGATGTGGGGCCCCCATACCATATTTATTGCTTTTGGCCATGGGGGTTCCCGCAAATTTTTCGAAAAATAGCAGTCGCAAAACTAGCAGACAAACGTTTAGTAGCATACCAAGGGCCCCTCATCCTCTAGTGAAAGGTGCAAAAATAAGCTTTTAAAACATTTTTTCTTCGCATAGGTAGCGAGATGTTAGAGTAGGGTTTGCTTGCAGCATTATTTTAGTGGGTTTGGAAGGAACCTAGTAAAACAAACTATTAAACCTTGTTAAAACTGAGAAATTTTAAAAGCTCAAAACGCACAAAAAGCCTCCAAAATAAGGTCAAATTCCGCTAAATTTTCTTGGGGGGCATGCCCCCCAGACCCCCCTAACTTGGCGTCGCCCTTTCGGCCTTGCTTTTTTGCATCACCATCCAAGAAAAAATTTTTAGGGGATCCCGAAAGATGATTTCGGGGGGGGGAGGGGCGCATTGCCTAGTTTCGGCCCTGGGCTGACAGCGGACGCAGTCCTATGAAACATAATCGCGGTGGTAACTTTTGTAAGGCTGGCAAATGGCGTAATGGGAAAAATCCGGGTGATCCACTCCGCAGAAAAATTTTCGACAGTGTTAGCTTTAATGCTCAGCACTTGGGTATCTATGAATACCAATATCAAGCTCATTAAAAACTCAACCAAGTATTGTATCTAGATTCTCAACTACAAGGTGAATGCAGGCACTAATAAATACGCCAAAAATTATCGTGTTAAAAACTAGAAAAGGATTCGACGAAAATAGCCATGGGGAAGTTTGCGCAAAAACTGTGCAGTGTGCTGGTGTTACGGTGTTGTTACTTGCGAAATATTTCCTGTAAAGTGAATATTTCCTGACTGAAGCACGATAAATGCAAAGCGTTTCTTCCTCCCAGAAATGACGAACAATTTCTTAATTCGTGATAATACAGCGAAACCACGGTCACGTGTCATTAAATTGTGTATAAAATTGCGCATAGCATAGCTTTTTCTATTTTCGAGTGCGGGCTACACAGACGTAGTACATAATGAAGACCATTATCGTTGTTGCTATCCTGATTTTTAGCTTGTTCAGCAAGAATTCCTTAGGATTTCTGTTGGACATTGATCCGGGTAATGAATGAGTAGCTGACGCGTTTAGGCTAAGAACTTAAAGAAAAGCCGTTTAATGTGTGAACTATTTTAATGCACTTTTTACCAGTGTTGTAGTAAGGCCAAGGATCTTAAGGTCGAGGCCAACGCCAAGAACTTTAAAATTTTTTCGAGGCCAAGGACACTCCAGCCGAGGCCAAGGACATACAAGTCGAGGCCAAGGCCAAGGACCTAGATCAAGGACAATTGGCGTCTTTCCGATTTCAGTGTGAAATCCCAAAGTGTTGTGGGTCATTTAGTCATGAAATAATGGTTCGCATACAATTTATGGCCTAATATTGCAGACCTACAATCGTTTTCGAAAATTGCAGGGTAAACAAAAACATTAAAATTGATAACAATCCAGTACCAGTAGGCTACTACTAGGCGCAGGATATAAGGCTATAAATTGATATGAGATGTCCCAGATGAAACTCGCCACAAGACTAAAACTAACCCCGATGAATCAAGCATAAAGTTCCTTGTTGCTATCGGTAACTTGTTAAATATAGAAAAAACGCATGCATTCAACCAGTTGCAGGCAAGCTTATCAGAGTTAAGCAAAAAAATTCAGGTTTTTACCAAATCAAATAATATCTGCATGAAAACAAAGATTAATGATGGTTGAAATCTTTATTACTTTGGTCGACACTGTTCTGTTTACTACATACCAAATTGTTCTACAATTTTTGGATATTGTGCTTACAAGCTAGTTTAAGTAACCTGTAGGCGCATTCTCTAGGTCTGCACTCAATCCGCAGTTCGTATTCCTATAGGTGTGGCCGCATTCCTCGGTACAACATCGTATTTTACCATTCCTACCAACAACCCTTGGTGGGCCAGAATTATTTAAGGAAGTTCTACTCACCAGGCCGCCACGGCCGTATACATTAAGCATTATAACCCAAAACGAGTTTATCAAAAAATAAACGAAAATACAAGCAATCATAAAAGAAACAAAATGAGAAAACGAAGCAAAACAAAAAGTGTTAAGCTCTCGCAAGTCACGCTCACACTCAAAAAACACACCACAACGTGTTGATTAGACTTAAGAAAAATCAAAGTCGAAAGCACAGACCCCGAAATGCGAGCTTGGTGGGGTCACATAATAAATCCCTCTTTGCTAAAAACTTTTTCGACTGGGGCTGATGATGCTAAAACAGTTAGCACCCGATGAGCGAAAAGGCTCAGCTTGGGCAGAGAATTAATTATTTTACGACTGACAAACTAACACGGCAACGTTAGAAGTTTTCGATTTTGTTAATCAACTTTATAATGATGGAGTCAAGTTTTGATGGTCGAGACCGAGACTTCAAGAAAAAAAAAAAAAAATTCGAGACCAAGACCCAAGACTTGAAAATATTTTTGAGCCCGAGATCAAAACTCAATGAATTTGTTCTAGACCCAAGTTTTACAAACAAAGCTTGTCTGACCGAGTGCTCGGCGCATTGGGCTGGGGAGCTGGTTTCGCGGGTTCGATGTTCGGTTGGGCCTTCTACCATGATGCACATACTTCACCACGATAAAAACCTTAGTTGTACATGTGTGGCCTCGTAAAAAAAGTATTAACACTCTTCGTGGCCTTTGTTTGTGAAGTAAACCTGCATAATTATGCAATAGAATGTTCATAAAAATTTAAGCTCAGGCCACAGTTATTTGCTACACTTATCGTACTTTAAGCTGTTCCAATCTTCACTGGCCTTATAGTTATTACTCTTAAACTAAGGTCGACACTGTTTCAGTTTTAAGAAAGTTATAATTTCCAAAGAAATAAGCGTATGTTCCAGTTCATTATTCTGAGCCTGCAGTCTGTACTGTACCGGTGCTCTGGTAGATCTGTTCTATAATATATAAATGCAATCACCATGAGCCTGGCCAGAATGACTTCTCATGATAAAAGCTTATCGTGCTGCCATGCTATGCCTCAAGCTCAGTCCACATACAAGATTAGTAAATCAGACCATCGAGAAACAGAAAAGCAAAAAAGTAGACAGCAGCAATTAGCACCTCTAACAAAGTTATAATATCAAATAACATCGCCGGCGCGACGTTTTCTTCTTTAGACTGCTCTCCATCACACCTATTAAGCAAATTATAAAGTAAATAAACAACAGTTGATTGAAACTTTGAAGAAAGGTGTAAAGTAGCTTTCTTCCATCATTCTACCCAAGTTCTCGAACCTCAAGGATCTCCCGCTGAGAAGCCAATTATCACAGATTGAATTTTCTACCAAAAGCTTTGTTGCTCACAATTTCAATTTAAAAATTTAAATTTAATTTAATTTTAAAAGATTGTGAGAAACAAAATCTTGAATTGTCAAAATTTTGTTTTTCACAATCTCACTTTAAAGTCTTCTCGTCATGCATTGTCCATTTTTATTTCTCCGCCGCACGAGCTTACCTATGCTTATCGTTATTTGGACCAGTGATGAAGGTCTTAAGACCATTTTTTTGAGATCGTGATCTTGACCATTTAGTTTGGTCGTAAGACCGAAAGAACTACGAAGCATCTAGTAACAATTTAAGTGATCCTTCACAGCTAGAAAAAGTATCCAACAGCGTGTATGTGATTGTGTTGTTCTTATTTCTTTTAATATTCTGTATATATTTTGCCCGTTTGTTTTTTGTTGTAGAAAAATAGCGATAAGTAATAAACTGTTAATTCTCATCCCATTTTTATGGTCTTTGGTCTTGAAAAAAAATCAAAGGTCTTGGTCTTGAAAAATTTACAAAGTCTTGGTCAAGTAGGTGATGGTCTTAACTACATCACTGATTTGGACCATTTTTCTTAAAACAACTTTTTAGTGAAAACAATCGCAAAGTTGAATTTTTAAAAATATCGAGTCCTCGAGCTGAGGACAGCGCAAAATCCAAGGCCTAGGAGAGCCGAGGCCAAGGCTAAGGACTCCTCGAGGCCAAAGACATCCTCGAGGACTACATCACTGCTTTTTACAATAAAAAATTAGGCTACCGGTAGAAATTTACGAAATGATTATTGTTAGCAGTAACTGGAAGTTGATTTGCGCTAACAAAATAGTCCACAACTGTTCCACTTACTAAGTATGCAAATAGAATCCGATTATGCAGTAAGTAGCACCGCCACTCCGTATTCAATGTACCAGTGACTTCCTGCGCATTTTCAACCGCCACGTCAATATGTGTATACGCATTTAACCGCCAGCATAAACCAAATGCCTTGCCAGTGGAAAACTTGAAGGTCGGAAATTACAATATGTTAAAGGTTATTAATAACAGTTACGGTAGGCTATTTTATAAGAATGTGTTAAGCGTGCTTCAGATTAGGCGTAGTCCAATAGGAGAGTGACCAAGTCTCCCTTTGGCCACTCCACTGGTACAGGCGTGCACGTTGTGTGCTGGCTGCAACATTAACTACTTGGGATATTAGTCGCGGGTTTGATACGCATCAAGATTTCCTCCCCTAACGCGTGTGATCTCTTCGAAAAATCCTATAAGAAAGCATGTGTAACAAACAAAAAAAGATTTAAAAATCCGTCAAAACATATCGCAGCACTTTGACATACGTTATTTAGATCCTATTGTGCCTTGCCCGGAAGGAATAATGACTAGAAAATGCAAGACTAGTGCATGTGCATCTGCTACTCGTACTTGTCCTGCCTTCCCGGATGCTACATGCTCGGATGTGTACTGCGCAGGAAGATGTTTCGCAATCTTCCGCGACACAAATGGAAATGTGATCAACCATGCAGACTGCCACCGAAGTAAGTCACCGTATTTCTTCAGCAATTTAATGATAAATGAATAAGACGATTATACACTATTTAAAGCATTGAATTTAAAAATTCAAAGGCCCATTGACGCATACTGCCACGAGAGATCGCACTTGCTTACCGCTCAGCGGACGCATGAATCACGTGTTGAACGCAATCGGTTCTAACCGTGAATCGAACGCATTCCAAAGAATTTGTAGGCTATACTACGCGAAGTACGCTCCTTTTTAGGCTGCCATGTTGCCGACGATTGATTCAATGATCATGAATTCACTGTTTTCTTCAGCTACTCCAGTAGTTAGTAAACTAGATTCGATCGCAGCCCAGGGGCTCGGTGAGGCTGTGGCAGATCGGCCGAGATCAGACTAAGTTTACACAAAAAAAGGCATAAAGTTGTAGTAAATTAATTAGTATTTCTTGGTTGAATTCATGTTTTGTTACATTAAATAAAAAGGTTTCAAGTGCAACAAATTATAGTTTGCTATTGGCTAAAGTAAGTCTACACCGAGTTTTTGAATTATAAGTAATAACCAGGGGCGGGTCTTGGAGGGATGTGGGGGACGCATCCCCAGCCATCCATTTTTAACGTTATTTTTGATGCATACAATTTTTCCGCAATTTCGTACCTCTTTGCATGATGACAATAATTCTTGGGCATAATTGGAAAAAGTACGAACAAAAGGCATCGTATTTGGTGAAGGAATCAGAGTTAGGGGCAAAAAAAGTAAACATAATTTGCTTTAAAAATCGTTCAAAAAGCACTAAAATAGCCATCATAGTATCTAAATTTTCAAATATTTTCCGGGGGAGCATGCCTCGAACTTCCCTAGAGCCATTTTTGTTTCTTAATTTGCTTGAAAAAACCTACGCTTAAAAAATCTAAAAATTTGGTGTCCTCCCGTAACAGCTTTTGAATACGCCCCAAACATAAAATATTTTCCAAGGGCTTATTTACGCTCTTTTCCGGGTCTAAACGTCTAACGTATTTGTACTCATGTAGTTAACATTCAACCTATTTCAAAACTTGGTCAGCGACATGGCCTAGCGGTACCGCGCGCAGATGACAGATCCTACGTGACGGGTTCGATTCGCGGCTGGAGCCGATCGCATTTGACATATGTAACGAGTGGCTGCTGACTCGAAGAGCGCAAGCTCACTTCGCAGTCTCCCTCAATTACTGTTGAACTTTCAGTTCAATATAATTTGAAAATAGCCTCAGTAAAACTGCACCCCCTAACCAAAATTTTCTGAATCTGCTCCTGGTTATGACTAATTGGGGGTTCGGTGCATTCCTGCTTGACACTTGTTGGTTCGATGCCTCCGACAAGTTTAAGAACCACTGAGCCAGGCAATGTAGGCCTACCGTAAGATTTTTGAAGTGATTTAGGCGCTGAGCATAAACGCTTACAATGATTAACGCTGTATCTTTTAGGATGTCCTCCACTTCCTGGTCAGTACATTGTCGACGTAGTAAGAAATTATACACTCAAATGTACCAACATCAACTACCTCCACTCCGTGTGTCAAGTGAAGTGCCCAGAAGGATTCGAAGTGTGGGGAGTAGATAGCGTCACGTGCTTGCCAGGTGGCACATGGAATGGCCAATGGCTGGACGACTGGAGTGGCGATTTGCAGCAGACCAGCTGCCACCCAATTTGTGAAATTTGCTAACTGAAAAATCTTCCTAGGCGGAACCAGATTTTTTTAAACGTAAAGGAAAAGAGTCGAAAAATTGCAGTTTTGTGCGTTTAGAGAACTTATCGTATTACCTAGAAATATAAAGGGACCTTAATTGATCCCCCTTAACCTGGGCGGAGCAAGACAATTTGGCGCGAACAAACTTGACGCGAAACGTGTGTAATGGGGTTGACGGGTTAGAAACAGGTGAAGGTCGGGACGTTGAGAGGTTGTGGTTGGGTTCGAGGGAGTTATGGTCGGGGGATTGGGATCCCATATCGTGACACCCCCCCGACCCCCACTGTTTTCCAAGCTGCCGACCCCTACTCCACATCACACGTTTCGCGTCAAATCGTCCTCGCGTCAAAGCATCCGCGTCAAATTGTCATGTATCCTATCCTGGGCCGGGATTCGCCAGTGAGCGTGTTGCGCCAAGAAGTGACTCGTTGCGTTGCGCATAATAAACTTTGCTGCATTTTGTTTGATGGAATTTGTTTGCAAACAACGTGAGTTGAGTGAAAACACGGTTTTCAAATTATGTGAATTTAATCACCTGCATCAAATAATAAAACGGAAAGCAATGAATTATTTAACTAAAGCACCAATTATAAGAACAACGCAAGTTTTAACTCGAATAAAACCAGGACTGAAAGGTAGCGGCTTGGCCTTTTTTAAAACTTTCGTCAGCTAGGATTCTTTGCAGAATATTTTACATTCACCAACGAGATATAACGAAAAGAAAAATTATACGGTTGCGTTGGTTGTTAGAATGGAGACAGTTGCAAAGTCGTTGCTTTCATTGGGGGCCCAACTTGGGTACTGATTGAGATTGAAGTAATAAACTCCAAAAGTGTTTATAAACAAGGTTATGATTCCGATTCCAATCAATTTAATCATCCATCCAGCTTTGACCTAAAAATATGGTTTTTGTGAAACTCATAGTTTTTTATGATTTAGGGAAATTCAAGATTTCTAAGAGCCAGGCGCGGATTTAAATAATGCGAGGCCCTAGGCTATGTTGATTTGATGTATGCGGCTAGTGATCACTGATCATGGATCGTTGATCAGACTCATCTCTAAGTAAAATACGTCATGGACGATCTCCAAATAAAGGTTTGTCCGTAATCGTAGCCTTTGTTTGGAGATCGTCCATGACGTATCGTGTCCGTAATCGAGTCCGTAATCGTGTCCATAATTGTGTCAAGTCCTTTTGTTCGTGACGAGGCTTCTTGCTTCTCCAAGGCCCTAAGCTTCACCCTGCTTGGCCAGTTGGTGAATACGGCGCAGGGGAGAGCAGATGTTGACCGTCAAACTGTTTGTTTTCAGAAGCACCATTCCTCCACATTGAAAAAAGTTTCTTAAATTTGAAATTGAAAAAGCAAGGTGGTAGCAAAAAGATACAAGAAAATTTCGTAAAAATTTAATAAAGCAATTAAAAGTTAGAGCCCAAAATTTTAGCTAGAAATTTAACGACCCCAAACTTTTTCTGCTCTATGGCGACCAACCTACACGTATTCTTACGGTCAAAATATTGAT
Organism: Trididemnum miniatum; assembly: GCA_964006365.1. Classification (NCBI taxonomy): domain Eukaryota; kingdom Metazoa; phylum Chordata; class Ascidiacea; order Aplousobranchia; family Didemnidae; genus Trididemnum; species Trididemnum miniatum. The sequence continues at coordinate 18,752,330 of OZ023231.1, forward strand.
GTTAATAAAATAAAATAAGCAGCACGACAACCCTGAGAACTGCAAGCTCAGCTTCACGTAGGGCACGAAAAATGGTTACCGGTAATAAACCAACAACGAGTGTTTTTCTTTCAAAACAGTGAATAAAATATTCAGGTCGTCCGCTCTTGGTGCATCTACCGATACACGACGCGCGTGAACCGGACCGGTAACGAATATTATGTTAATGAATGTAGCAGGTTTTCACGTGGTGGGTAGACAGTAAAATAATACATGTGTTCCTACACGGCGTTGCTATGAACTTAATATCAAGCTTAACTTCAGTGGGTTTCGAACTCTCACTTTTATATTATTCGACTTCACTCTACATAGGCAATTATATTGTTAAGTTTTCATCGAAGGCGCCGAATGCATTGCGCTGCAATATAATTTCACAGAATCCTTTGCTTTCTAAACGTTGTGTAGCAAGTCACTAATTGAAAATGTACACCGGTTGTTGGGATTAGCAACGATTTGATAACGAATTACTCGTGCTCTTTGTTCACTGTTTCAGTCTTGACCATGGCGTAGTGGTTAAGAGCGTCCGCCTTGGAGGCTGGTAGACTGGGTTCTAATCTCAGTCGGGTCAAACCAAAGACTTTAAAATTGGTATCTGCTGTTATACTTGCTGAACGCTCAGCAATTAAGTAGTAGTGCGGAGGATGAAATGAACAGAGAATAAAAATATGTCAGTGAATTCTTGAGAAAATTTAGTCCTGGCGCTAAAGGACCTTAGTAGTTATAAAGCGCCATAAAACCACACAACATTTCATTTCTTGATTTGTGTGAGTTGGTGAAAAGGCATTGTTTTTTAGTTGAGTTTCCGTTACAGTTTGATTTTATTGAAAGTTTTATTTTGGAGTCAACCTCGGTGAATTTATGCTAGTTGTTCCTATTTTATGCATTAAATCAGTTATATTTTACTTTCAAGAAATGGTTTATTTGATTTGAGGGAAAGCTAGTGAAGGCTTTGGAGTTCCCCCTGAGCAACAATTTCTTTTTGTGCGACGAAGCTCGATTCTACCCGCGATAACACCAATCACGGACGTAAGGGCGGTTTCGTAACAACATGCAACACTTCGATAAAAATATAAAAGACAAAGATAACATTTCAAATAAGACTTCGGTGAAAATAAATTTTATCAACAGTATACAACATACAAGACTTGGCCAGACTAGATTGGCTTTGGTAAAGCCTTCACTGCTTAATCTTCGTAAAACAAACAAGGTGCCGCAAAAGGTTGTCGCGTTGACGTCGGCTGCTATCAATGAGTCACTAATTTTTAAACTCTTTAAACTGAGAACAAAAAACTTGACAATTTGAAAATTTGCCATTTAATTGAAGAAAAATCGAACATCATTAAAATTCAATATTCATTTCTTACCATATCAAAAACGTGGAGACGACCGTAAGAGAAAGCAATCGCATTTGTTGGAGAGGAGGCAGGAAGCATGAAAGCAAAGGAGGAAGCCAAACCAGGGCCGATTACAATATACAATGGGTGCACTCGAATTGCTACCGCCTTTGAACAAATAAAAAATTACTAGAAAATTTCCGAAGGTAAAGCCACAGAGTCACCAACATGAACAACTTAACTACAAACAGTAGCCTCAAGCTAAAACGAAATTTGAATGAGATGTTTCGGTTACGATGCATCATCTTTGTAATTTACTTTGGCCTTCAAGCCCTTATCACAATCGCGATGTTACGCCAAAGCGTGTAGTCTCTGGGTCTTATCGCATGTTCAACAGAGCTTCGAAGTTCGCTGCGGTGGCGAGCAGTTGGCAAGTACCGCGTCCGATTTGACCTTGACCCCACGCTCACGCGTTCATACCGATGTCTTCAACTGCTACGACAACCGGCTGGTTTGTATTCACTTCACTATTTGCCAACAAACAAGGCCGTATTTAGGGGGGGGGATAAGGGGGGTTCAATCCCCCTCCGAAATATTTTATAAGTTTGAACTAAGACAGCCCAAGCTCTGCAATCGTCAAAGCATAGTAGAGTACGCAGTAGTAGGATGTAACATTTTGACCCGCAGGTCATTTTTGCGTTACACGTTTCTTGATAAATCATAAAGATCAACACTCCAGACGCAGAGTGCCGTAGCATTTGGTAGGCCTCCATCTGCCATGTGGTTATTCAAGGCCGTATTAGGAGGAGCTTTGGTGGGATCAAACCCCCAAAAATATTTTTGTAAATTTTAATTAAGACACTACAAGTCCAGTAATCATCAAAAATGTAGTATGCAAGTGCTGTGGTAGAATGTAAGATTTTGTTTCTCGAGTCATCGTTGCAACAGTGCGTCTCCTTGTGATAATGTTTAGCGCTACAGCCACAGGGTGCCGCAACATTTCGCACATTCGCCGTATAATTAATGCAGCTATAACCCTATTGGAGTAAATAAGACACGAACCTATAAAAAAGCTGAAGTCTTTGTGTACTACTTGAGATACAAAAAGATTGCGGCAAAGCATGGAGACTGATTTAAAGGTGAACTGTTATTTGTTAAACTGATTGCTATTATTAGTGGTCGCCAGTCCGTGGCGTAAAAGGAGCAAGCGCCTGGCTTGTGCTAAAAGTGTCAACGTATGTGCAGCTGTGCACTACCAGTTTACTGCAAATTTTACAATAACGTCATAATAGCCTAGATAGCTTTGTTTATGCGTCGGATGATAATGCTTGCTTAACCCTAGAGTGCATGACTTTTTTCGTGTCTGTTACTGCATGAAAGGGTCTGTGAGACCCTGCGTCCGAAAACTAGGTTAAAGAATGACTTTAGTTACATTATACGGATAACTAGGTAATTTTAGCACGGAATGTAGTATCTTCATACATCTGTTTGTGAAAGGGCGTTGCAACACCTAAATGGGTGGTCAAAAAGGGTAGGCCTGCCTCGAGGTCATAAATGGTGATATAATGTCCGAAAGAATAGGTTTGGACGCTCTTCCGTTTTTTATATTTTTTAGTATGTTCGTGGACTAAATTTCATGGATATAATACGTCCAGAAGAGCTCCCACCTAAATTCTATCAGTTTTTAATGATAAAAGATTAGAAAAGGCGTTGTTAAAGTCCGTTTCCGGCAAAGAGTCCGCTTCCGGGAAAAGTTGAAAAGCAATAAAGGCCACTGCACTGTGAACATAAATACTAACACCGGAATACAATAAACATGGGATGGAAATAGGTTAAAAGGAGGAAAAGCACAGCCGCAGTAAATCTTAAAACTGCACGGTACGACAACATAGGTTCAGCTGGGCACAACCATCAGCAATATAAGCAAGGCAGTAGGCCATTTTCTTTCAGTTTTGCACTTCCTTGCTTACACTACTGATGATGACAGCTGAATCTGTGTCGAAACGTCCAGTTTAGAGATTTACTATGGCTGTACTGTGGCTGTACTTTTCCTCTTTAGTCTTAGACCGCTTTGTATAAAATGCTCATGCACAGTTGAGCAGTTTTTACCAGAAATTGGCAGTATTTAACACATAACGGACACCCCTGCAGCAGTAAGCAGTCTTTCTGTTATGATCAACAGTGGTGAACGGAAACTTGCTAACTTGCTTGAATAAAGCTCTCGATTGTAATCACTTCGTACAGCTAGAAGAACTTTATCTCGACTATGCGCGATCTTATAGTGCCTAAAAACGTCGAATTGCGTTTTCTCAAAACCCTTGCAAGGGATAGGCACGTGCAAAAAAATCATCATCTGTAGCAGCATTTCTGCCTTCCGTGACATGTCTTGTTGCATTCATTGCCACATTTTCTAAACTGCTTGCCCCGCGATCAGTCGTCTGATCCTTCCCGGCTGATGTAGATGCGCACGAAATGTAATATCATTAAGCATCAGCTAGCGTTCGGAACTTCCAACCATATGAAGCGGGCCTTTTACACATATATTGAATGCTACCATGGATATCTGCCTCTAAATGGGTACAGCTCCTTATCGACAGTCACGAGTTGTCGTTGTCTTTGCTGGCAGGCCCATCATTTTCAGTCTGCTTTGCCTCAGTGTAATACAGAGCCGGCGGCAGAGCAGTCGACTTAGGGGGGCCAAGCGTTTATTAGGGGGGGCCAAAGTTTGAAATCAAGCACAAAAGCCGCTGTCTTCAAATGAGTAAGCTTGTTGATTGGGGGGGGCAAGTATGTCGATTGGGGGGCAGGCCCCCATGGCTTCCCCTTGGTGCCGGCCCTGATGTAACATGATAATTCAACCGATTTAGCCGTTTTTTTTCTGCATACAAAACAGAGAAAGTTCACTTATGGCAATCGTCCCTTTTGCCCTATTTTTATTATTTGAAACTGCTTCTTGTGGGGTGTTTCACAATATCCAAATAAGGCAATTGGACATTGTTGTGACAATGGCTATTCCTTTTGATGACAAAATATGAAAATCCAACGTGTTTCACAGAAGCAGTCGCAGTTTTTTCATGAGAAATCCGTGGGGGTCTGAGAGACCCGCGTCATGCAGTAATGTAATAAGTTCAATTTTTTTTATTTCTAGAAGTTGCTTTGTTTCGAGATTTGGTGATCGCAAAGTTCAGCCCAAAAAAATAAAAGTCAGGAAATTTGGGGTTCATCGATTGAAGATTGCAGGAGCTACGCAAGACGAAACACCGTAAAGGGTCTCACAGACCCCTTCATGCACTCTAGGGTTAAACTTACAAAAGAACTTACATTTTGCATAATTATGCTGAACAAAGCTTGATATTTACAATTAATTTAGTGGACTAGTGCAAATAGAAACGTATTAAAAGTGCAAACGTTACACATAATTTGCTTTTTTATTTTCAAAGAAAATCATCGTATTGCATAAGATTAATGCTTGCTCACAGAACAGAATAGAGTTTACATGAATGCAAATAAGAAAGTGATACAATCCCTCCCCCCTCTTACTCTTTTTCGAAACTCGTTAATTTTTTCTCATTTTATGCTCAAGCTGCAGCGAATCATTTGCAGTGAGAACTAGTTTAGATACAAATACGGTGATTTTCAACCAAGAATTCCTGCCCTGCAGCCTGCATGAATGCAACAAGCTGAGAGTCTGTTCCAATTTGATTTTAGTTTACCGGTACACGAAAATTTTGAAGTTATGTTCTGTACAGTATAGTATGGTATAGTATAGTTTATTCACCACGCACCATATTAAGCAAACGACAATGTTGAGAGATTCAGTCTAGTTACTTGGTTACATGGTGAGGTGACATGGAAAGACCAAATGGTCATCGAGCCAGCTGTCACCTCATTTAATCACAACGTATAACTTTTCTATCAAAACGAAAGCATTTCTAGACATAAACAAACCAAGGCAAAGCGAAAACACAACAAATCAATATGTACACAGTAGACCATGCGATAGCAGTTATATAGTTCATGTCAGTTTTTCCATTAATGCAATCTGATTGCTTCATATGCCAATCTGATTGCTTCATATACAGAAGCTAGGCTAGGCTATATATTTTTTCTCTGTACGCATCAAGGCGCTGTATGCAGTTGTATTAGCATTGTACTCGAGAAGTTTTGGTCACATGAAAATAGTTTTACAAGAAATATACGTAACTTTGGCAAAATTTGCGCTTCAAGGTTCGGAAAATCGCAAAATTTGCGGTTCGGATGCGCGCCAAAATTTTGCTCGAGTTTACAGCCCTAATACAATCACAAGTAACAACCATGCAAAGAAGTACAGCAGTGACTGTAGTGCACAGTGAATTAAGATACCACTGCACACCAGATCTTTACTGTGAGCAACGTATAGCTCACGCATTTCTCACGCCTTTGATAAAAAAAGCGTGGGTGCTTTTGATTGGTTTCTATTTCGAGTCTTGCACACTGAGCCACGTACGTTTAAGCCCAGCACCAGCGGCATAGGCGCATTCAGGGAAAGCCACGGTGCCATGCTCCTCCCGCTGGCCCTGTCGTTGTTGTAATGTAGATTAAGAACACACCTACACGTCATTCAATCAAATGCGCCAAAGCTAATAAAGTTGCATCCTCCTTTCATTTATTTTAGCCAAGCTTTTGCTTTTAGACATACCAACGCTTTCAGGCAGGTTTACTAAAATATTTTTGTAAGCTATTTTCTATTAGAGACTGCGCCAACTGCAGGTACGGTACGTCCTTTTTCGACAAAAAGTGTGCTTGAATGAGTGTTTTTTATGTGAAAATCGTAAAAAATCTATTGGCGGCTGGGGGGCCCCATATCAGACTCCGGTTTTACGCCACTTTTTCTACGCCAGAAAGCGATAATATAACGTATACAACTTCGTAAAAGTTTACTTTAAAAAATTTGCTATACCGGTAGTAAATATTCATATCACCCCCCCCCCGGAATTATTTTTCTACATACGATTGTTTTTCCTGGAACAAGCAGTTTAAAATTTCCGACAACTACGCTGTTTACTTATATCTTGAGATTCTATTTGTATTTGAGATAAGAAACTGCAACTCACAAGTTCAGCCAGGATTGGAACAAACAGTGAAGCAGTAGCTACGTTGCTTAGACACTCCGTTACTAGGGAGACGATGACAGTGCATATTAAGGAGATAATCCACGGATCAAGATCTTTTAAAAATGTGAGCTGATTTCCTATCCATGTTGATAAACCAGATTCCTGCCGAAAAGACAAGTAAGGATAACATGTTGCAGCTAGTTTGCATGCAAACTTACGATTGCCCCAGCAGCCATTGCAAATCCTCCACCTAGTATGAACAAAACATTCCAAGACATTTTCGCACGAACAAGACGCCAAGTTAAAATGGGCTTACTCGGTTTCGTCACGGAATTACCTATTTTACAAAAGAAATGAATTTAATATTGTTGATTAATTTGAAAGAGTTTACAACTTTTTTCACAATAAGATGACGGCACAAACAAACCAGCTAACTTATTCACTGCTATTTTTTCATCGACAGTTTTCTCAAACTACAAAAAAGAAAATGAAACCAAAAAGTTGTTAACGACATTTGACTGTCTACAAGTGTTTTTTTTTTCTTAACAGCGTTGAATGCTCACTCTCACAGGCATAGTTGACATGAATTTACTGTATCTGCCTTCTTTCGGCGTTTCCAATTTCTACGCAACAGAGTTTGAACGAACTTACTTTTCGAATTACAAAATACATCTGGCTTTTCTCGTGGTAAAATGAAGAGCAGGAAGCCCATAGCAGTGGCGACAGTCCCATTCGCCACATAATCGTCTTTGAATAAGATTCCCCACCCAGGAATGAACCCTGGTTCTCGGAAAAACCAAAGGAGAACGGTAAGAAGGAAAACGAATGACACTGACCCTTCCGCCCATCTGTAAAAATTAAGAGTAAAAGTAATCAGATAGAACAAATGGTAGGATAAGTTCAAACCGGAGTTGTCAACTGGCCGAAGATGTTGAGCCCGACCCAACCCAAACTGGAATCTTAATTTATCAGCCAGTGTGAGCCCAATTTAAACCCGAAATAAAAAACATATCCTTAAATTTTGATGAAAATTTAATTAAAAAGAAAATGAGTTTTACCCATCAACAATTCTACAGTAACGCCAGTTACGAAAAGCAACATTTACACAAGGTGTTTTCTTTGTTTTATTCCAGTAATCGCGAAAACCCTATCACTCACTGAAAATCTCAATTTTTCCCCGGCGTCCGGCCTGATTAAGCCGGACAATTTTTCAAAACCCAAGCCCGAGCCCGGCCCGAACCCAACCCAAAAAGCCCGAGCTCGATTGACAACTCTGGTTCACGTCAGGGTTTTCGCAACCACAGACAAAGCTTAATGTTTTAAAATCTGAAATCTACTTCAGCAATTTTAACGAACAAAGTAGTTCATTTTTTAAAAACGCTGAAACAAATTTTAAATTTTTTAAAAGTACGTTTTACAGAAACAAACTTAACTTTTGGACTCGGAAAAACCGTCCAGCGTAAACACAACCGTGGGCTATTACACCAGGCTTGGCTGGCTTCGCAAGTTTCAGCAAATGTGAAATGAAGTGCGAGATCGTACCCAAAAATGTTAACAATTTTTTTAAAAACTACAACCCACATCAATCGAGAAAAAATGTTTATGTGTTCAAAGACACTGAATTAGGCTATAAACCTTTATAAAAAGGTGATCATAAGGATCAAGCAGTCCGACTCACGTAATGTCACCTAATTTTTTGTGCTCATTCTTTAGAATAATGTTCACTTTTTCTTCTTCTTTTGTTCGTCTCGAACAGCATATGCACGACTTGATTTCATCAAGACTAAACCATAAATTACGAAAAACTAAGCAAATTGGTTTCTTAGGAATGTAAACAACTTGAAAAACCATTAGTAAAATGCAAGAATATCGGTAATAATTGTGAGGGTAAGCTGCAAGCGGAACTACGTACTATAAAATATAGACACGGAAAATCTGGAAATTTAAAGCAGAAAATACGTAAATCCAAAGTAGAATCTGCGTCGTCGAAATGTTCAGTTACGAGAATTAGGCTACCTTGATTTTTTTTTCATCTTTTAAAAAAAATAAAAAGTTTGATTTACTTGAAGCCAAGGAAGAAGAAACTGATCCAGATGTAAGACAGGATTAAGATAACAAAAGCTCCTGGAAGACAGTAAACAATCCAGTCTGAGAATGACAGTATTTGAGGGGCTGCTGGAAACAACCTGAATAATAACAAAATCAATACCGGTACAGCACCCCACGTCTCGCCATGCGACCATGATGCTGTATTATTGCTATGAGCAACCCATTAATTACTGGGCCTAAGTGATGCATGAGATGACAAAACTGTTCAGATTAAATATAAAAGTTGTAGGCCTAATCACCGGCCGGTTGAAGTAGTGGTTTAAAACATTGGTAATAGCGCGGGAGGTCTTGCGTTCGATTCCCGAGTCGTTTAAACCGCCCAAACTGTCGCCAAAGGGTAGCCACCGTCGCTGCGAAGTTTCTTCGGAGCTGAGTGGCCCAGGCGGTAAGCTGCGGAGATGGACCCTACCGGCAGCCACTAATACACGCTTCGGCGTAATGCCGCGCAGGTATAACGAATCACTTTGGTTCATCAATAAGTCAATATTGCTCTCCGATCATTCTGTTCTGCTATGTGTGCCTAACTACGGAATGTTTTGGCTACTGAGGCAGTTGTTTTCTCTTGTAGTTGTTTTACTGCAGAAGCTAACTCGCGAAAATGTATATCTACACATTTTATGTGCTGATTGCCGCAGAAATCTGTAAAATCTCGGCTATAAGTCATACGCAGAAGCGACTTACGCTAGCCCAGGGTTTCTTAATCTTTTTTGTCTCGTTTACCCCTTGCCGAAAGAAAAAAGTATAATTTACCCCCAGTGTACCGCTACCGCATTTTCAGTTCTACTGTAAAAATTAAAGTTCGTTTAGTCTTTAATTCAGAAAATTTACCCCCTCGGTAGCTAAAATTTACCCCCAGGGGGTAAATTTAACCCCGGTTAAGAACCCCTGCGCTAGCGTGACAAGTTCGACATAATCAGAAAGACAATGTTGATCTACAATACATAGCTGCGAAAGCCGTAAATAAAAAATTAGACTGAAGAACATCACGGTCTTACTCTTCAAATTGCTCGACAAGAACCAGATTTGTAGCCGTTCCTGTAAGTGAGGCTGTTCCGCCAATATTGGTTGCATAAGGAACGCAGAGAGTAATCGCTTTGATCAAATTGTTCATTTTATGGTTCTCTTCGAAGGTTCCTTCTTCTTCGGTCTTATTTGAAAGCATAATTTCAATTGGTTAAAATCATTCTTTCGTAAAATATTTTCAGCATTCGCTTGACTATTTATGACGGTGTAGGCCTCACATACGCAAGAATAAGTTACAACTTAAAACATAGTGAAGTTTTTTTTTGATTTGACTTTCTGGAACCAAGAATTTCACGGGAAGTAGAAAATACGATGTAGTAGAGCGGTTCTCAACCGTGGCCCTCAGCCCCCCAAACGGGGGCCACGGAGTGTTTTCTCTGGGGAACCACGAGTGTAGGCCTCATAATTGAAAATCTGGGGCGTATTCTCCAGAAGTTCAAGATGATAAGCGCGACACCTTGTAATGTGACAAAGCAAACGCGTTAAATAAAGCATTTTTTTTTGTTTTTTCTTTCCTTAACCTTCGTAATATCTGCGCAGTCTGCGTCGTCTTTTTTTTTATAATGAACAACAAGTTGCGTTTTTTTCAACGCAGATCAATGACGCAACATTTTCTTTCACAATAGATTCACGGATTTCGTTGAACGCAAGCAAGCCAGACATCTTCCATTGTATTCTAAATCGTATTAGGTTAAACAGCAGAGAGCGACTTTTCTTTTTCTGTGCGATAGTGCATGGGCCGCTAAGAGACCCGCTACGAGCCGTTAACCGTTTTTTTTACAGGTCCGGTGACGAGCCGCTAACAATTTTTGAAATCCCTTTAAATATGATTAAAGGTTCATAAAAATAATCGGCTTTGGGCGGACTGCGCTTTATTTTTGGTGTACGACTTGCCAGGTCGGTTACAGTTACTGGGCTAGAGATTCCGGGCCATGGGCAGTCCGGGCCTCAAAAAAGTCAGTTCGAGCCATATCTACCGTACCACTCACATGCAAAGAGTTTTGCCTCCATCAAGACGAAAGTACGCAGTCGTCTCGATGTGTGAGGCGGCATTCGATTTGATGTATCAAAGACGGAGCCTAATATCAATGGCTTCCTAAAACAAAATCAAACGCAAGTTCCGCACTGATGAACAAATCATTTAAATACTCGTTGACTGTTTTCATTGATTTTGTTTCGTTCGTTTTTCGTAAAAATAAATACATTTTTATTTCTAAACGAAGACTTTTCAAATATACTCAAGGGTGCCACGGTCGTTTAGAGTCACAGTCAAGGGTGCCACAGTGGTTTAAAGTCACAGCCAAGGGGGCTACGACTCAGAAAAGGTTGAAAACCACTGTAGTAGACTTTTCATTACAAAATACTAGTTTTGTTGATTTTCAACTCCCACCTTGTTTTGAAGCATTTTGCCGTCTAAAGTTGGGACAAGTCAGGTTTCGCCGTTGTGAAGCATAAAAGCAAGCATAAGGAAACAAACATAACGATTTTTCTTACAAAATTAACAAACCCTTTTTGTTTCTTTTTCACTGTTTTTGTCATCACTTTCATCGGCTTCACAGGTATCATTTACGTATAATTCAACGTCATCAATTGATGTTATATTGTTCTAAAACCCGTCAATAAAAAAGTTATAATTGTCATATTTTGCACATTTTGTTTGCAAGCACTCTGGAAACTTGCAGTAGGAAAGCGGAGGTTTAGGTTTTGATCCGCAACCAACTGCCCAAGCGGTACGTAAAACAAAAACCCAACAACAAACAAACAGATTTTAAACGAGCCATTTTCAGATCTCAAAAATTTTAAGGTCCCTGGAAATCGGACTTTTAATGCAATTCTCACCTCTTGTACAACATGCTATACCAGGGCTGGGCAAACTACGGCCCGCGAGACCATTTTATGCGGCCCGCGGGCACTTACAGAAAGATAAACTCCTACCGTGAATCAACCCGAAGACCTTTATATTTTTGCTCCTCACGAATATAGAGAGGAAAGTAGGACATCCGCGGACGTGACGACCTTTTATTATTTTTTTTATTTTTTGCTCTTCACTGATTTTTAGTGAAAAATAGGACATCTTCTGAAGTGATTTTTTTTTGTTCTTCCAATCAGTGCAGCCCTCGGCTTCAAATTTTTCTCCCATGAGGTCCTCCGTGTGAAAAGTTTGCCCATCCCTGTGCTATACAAATGCTAACTGTATGTGAAAAAGATTTTACGGGATCAGCAACGCAAGAAAAACGAAAAAGTAATGTGACGAGTAGTTGGCAAGGCGACAGAGCTTTGGTTCAGAACCGTGCTTATAATTCATACCATGTTCACATACCGAAGAATTTTGAAAGCCCTGTTTTAGTTCAACTAAGACTGCTTCCACAATAGGAAGCATCATGGCGGTTGTGGCGGGATTGCTGATCCACATTGAGAGGAAAAAGCTGGTTGCCATAAAACCCATCAACAACCTGGTAAAATTTGTGTGATAAGAAGCGATGAGGTTTCACATAACTTTCCTCAACAACTAACTAACCAACTTTTCTAGACCAGCTTATCCTTGGGGGGTCGAGAAGGCAACTGCTCGAGTTGAAGCCTCAAAATATCTCGATCCTCTGCGACAGAGGGTAGGTACTCTGGTAGGAGGCCAAGGCGAGAACACCTCAGATTGTCAACGTAATCTCGCCATCGAGTTCCGGGACGGATTCAAAACCTTCAATCAACAGGTGTTGAACATAAAAGTTTTGGGCTGTTTTTTTCCTGGTACATTCGTGTCACATTCAACAATAAAGCAATTTGCTCATGTGTTGTGTGACTGATACTAACCTAATTATCGATCACTTTTCTAACAAACTCAAGTAAATGTAATAGAACTCACTACGATCAAAAATCAATGAATGAAAAACGAAAATCGCAATGCTAAAGCTTTTCAAATTAAGCAGCCTGAACGTGTGATAGCAAACTTACAGCCGCGGTTTTGCACCAAAAGTTAGAAGAACTCGAAGCGCGATTCGCTTGTGAAGATGGGACTCTTCAACAGCGATACTAATCATTAATCCACCAATCAGAAGCCAGTTCGTATCAGGTAGGTACGCTCGGCTAACGTCTGCGGCAGATAGGATCCCAGTGATTGGAAAAAAAATAATGGGAATGAAAGCAGTGATGGAAAGGGGAAGAACTTCTGTAACCCAGTAGAGCGCCATCACCAAAATGACATAAGCACACGACGATTCCTAAAATAAACGATATTTTAGTAATCTGCTAAATCCACAAATTGTTCATTGCCATGATCGCTAATCTGGGGCATTGCCATCAACCTTCTGTGCAAGGATTTGTTTGTTTTTGCTTTCATGGAATATTTCAAGGATGTTACGTTCGTTCCTTTAAAGTATTTTGGTTTTCGTAGCAACCAGCCGGTTAGCTCAGTTGTTCAGGACATCGCTATCGGTGCGGTAGGTCTGCGGTTCGATTCCTGGGCTGGTCAAATAGAACACAGTGTTGGCTGCTGCTCTCCATCGCTGCGATATTGCTTCGGAGCTGTGTTGCCCAGGTGCTAAGCCGCGGAGATGGGCACCGCCGCTTGTTACAGGCTTCGGCGTGACACCGTGAGTATAATAAAAATTTGACGTTTTTTTGATATCAAAGAGCGCCGGGTTTCGTTCGTACGTAAACAGGCCAGATTGTGTATCGCACTATAATATACTAAAAAGGATGCATAACCTCTTGATTGGTGTTCTGTTTGACTTCAGTATTTTAAAGTTGATAAAATGGACCCAAACTTTGATTATTATTTATTTCAGCAAGTGTGGCTATGTATAGCTACTATTATATTCAATGTTAATGATATGGGCCTATAGTATTTTGCTGTTTTGTTTTTCTTTTTTACTTTTCATTTTTTAAAAACAAATCAATTAGTAAGTGAGATGATTGTCTGGCAGTGGTTGTTTTTACAAACCCAGAACAATTCTCGCTTTTGTATATTCTATTACTTCGCCATGCTCTCGTACTACCAGGGAGAGCGTGCAGGGATAATAAAATAAAGTAAGCGGTTATTTGTACGGACCCGTACAAATAACCTCTACCTATTGATTGCATCATTTTGTCGCGCTCTCCCTTTTTGTACTAAAGCGCAGCAAAGTAATAAAATATACCAAATGCGACAAATGTTACAAGTCCGTAAAAATGGCCACTTTGTATTTTCAAAATTATTGAAGGAAAATTCAACAAAACATTGAGGAGGGAAACTCTGAAATGAGTTTACGCTTAACATCCAATCAAAACCAGGGTAGCGAAAAATCGATTGTCATCGATATTCGATAGCGATATTATTTACTTTTTGTTCATCGAATGCACTGAAGTTTTACTTTTTTGAATGAGTATCGAATATGGTCTTGTCTTCACTTTTTTTTTTTTTCGGAGCAATTCCATATTCGATTCTTTTTGTCCAGGTTACTTTATCTCACTTTAACAAATTTAAAATAATCGTCGGTATGTCATTATCTTTTTTTCCTACATAATTTTTTTTGTACGGAAAAATTGCGCTTCTGCGGTCGCTCGCAATGCCCGCAGTTTGTCATCTGTACATTACCGCATGGCGGTGAGCACATCACAGAAAATGCTTGGGGCATGCCCCTAAATGCTCAGCGCAACGTGTATCTAACGCGCCGCTACTTAGAATCAAGGTGGCTGATGTGCATGGAATATCGAATCGAACTCCTCACAATGGATCGACAACTTTGGCACAAAAATAAACTGTAAGTCTAAATCCCGCTGGTCATAAAATTAGTTTGGTAAACCACAATAATTTACGATAAGGCGCTTAGTCAAGAATGCAACCACAATAATTTATGATGTAAAGCAGGGGTGGGAAACCTGCGGCCCGCGGGCTACACGCGGCCCGCTTAAGTTTTGAATGTGGCCCGCGTCAGAGCTTTGTCAAATGTAAACAACAAACTGGTAAATGGAAAACGTAAGATTTCGTGAAAGTTGTTTCACATTCAACCACAAGCAGGGCCGGATTTAGACAATGAGAGGCCCTAATTGTCATAGGGGGCCTCGCCACGAACAACTAAGACCTTTTTTTATTTGGAGATCGACCATCTTTATAAACTCACCCGTACGAGTATAAAAGTCATGATGGTCGATATTCAAAAAATAAAAAAGGTTTGTGAGGTTTTGCGGTGAAAAACATCTGACCATGAATGGTTGATACATCTGCCATGTAATGTTGCGTATTTTTAAGACAAACTTTACGAATTAAAAGTAAATGTGGCCCGCTGAAAATATCATGCAATCAATGTGGGTCCGCTGTGCTTTGCTGGTTCCCACCCCTGATGTCAAGCGTAGTCAAACATGCCCAATAGACAGAAGTTCTTAACAAAAATAATAACAGAAATTCACGAAATACCTGAGGTTGAAACTGAATAACATATTATGGTTAAACCACCATTCTCTACAATACCGACCGTGGTTAAACAATAGAAGACCTGAGGCTGCAATCTTTCCTCGAACAAGATAGTCTAACTGTAGGCCTTCTCTGATGTATCGTCGTCTCATCATTATTCAATGATTGATTTTCTTGGCCAAATCTATGGCCTATGTGTCTTTGATTCAATTTACTTTTGGCTTGCTGTAAATGTCAACTTACGTGCGCGAGGTATACCGCTAGAAGTTACAACAAGCTGAGTACTCCAGACCTTTCTGCTTCACGTCACACTTACCCACGATTTACGTTCTATCATCGTAGGCAGAATTCTGCGTGCTTTTCCACGAATTGCTCTTCCAATCGCCTTTTTCATGATAGTCATTATGAGAAAAATAAACTGCAAACTGACGGCTTTTAATTTTAAAAAAAATCAAAGTTGTACTCACGTGTTTTCATACGTACCAATGTAAATAATATCTGAGACCTGCCAGGTGTTAGTTATTAGTCCTTTTTCTCCAACCTCTGATTAATAGCCTATTTAGTAGCATAACAAAATTAATATCTATCGCATTGGAACCACAAACGCCCGCTGAAATTTTTGAGAAAAGGGAGGACGTAAAGAAGATTTATCACAAAAGAGCGATTTTTCTAGAATTTTCTGAGCGGCAACTTTTTTAACGTGTATTGAAAGAGAATTGAGGACAGCGCGTGCGTGGAAGTTTCCCTTGTAAGTAACCCGCTGCTTAAAACCAAGTTGGCTGATGTCCATTTTGGGACCCAGTAATTCCGATTTACCTCTGCACCCTTTGATCGAAATTTCTTGCTTCAAAGTTTTTATCAATTTATACTTCATTGCTTATTTTGAAAATGCTGTTTGGAAATGTGCTCACGAACCAATTCTTAACGAAAAATTGAAAGCTGACTATTTTTAAATGGGTGAAATTCAACAGATGGAGGGAGACTTCGAAGTGAACTAAGCCAGGGATGGGCAACCTTTTTCGATCTGCGTGCCAAAGTCGGCTAAAATCATGGGCCAAATCTTTCCGCGTGCCAACCTACAGTTGGCATTCTCCCTTAAAATTAGGTGAAGTTGCTGATGTCGAACTTTTGTCCCAAAATCAGACGAAGAGCAAAAAAAAAAAAAAATAGGTCATCACATCCGCTAATGTCCAACTTTCGTCCCCCAAAACACTAAAAGGCCATATGGCTGGCGTGCTAGAAAAACGAGCACGCGTGCCAGGGGTTGCCCATCCTTGGACTAGGCAATGTCGCTGATAATGACAGGCAAAAGCTAAGACCATGACAAACTAGATGTTTAAATTGTCACTAAGTTTCAGTATGCTGCTTTAGTCGACTTGGAGGCTGCAATTATGTAGTGTTTGTGATATCGCAACTGTATAAGAAGTTTCTACATATTGTAATTTCAAAAAAAAGCTGTGCAAGGCTCGAAACCACTACCGCATATGTAAACAGCTCTGATTGTTTTACGTGCTGTACACTCGAAAAGGGCGTCAAAGTTTAAGTGATGTTGATTATAAATCATAAAACAGACTAACTAAACCTTATGTAAGACGGTTCCTATTACGACGTTTTCGAGTGTTCGTAAAACAATCAAAGTTGTTTACATAAAGAGCAGTGAATTCGAGGGTTGCACAGCTTTTTTACCTTTCCTGGTTTATGGTGTGCGTAGTTCGCCACAAAAAGACAAATGTTCAAAACCCAGCTAGGCGTTCCCGACTAATAATGTTGTTTCCCTTGCTCGATACTGGGATCAGTCGCTCATCAGTGGGAATTCCCAATATCTTTTTGCGATAATAAAGTTTATCTCTTTGTTTTTCTCGCTAAACTATTTTGTATTCGTTTTTTTTTGTGGGTATGAAATAATATATACCCGTCTATAACAAAATTAACATAAAAGCTGTTTATCCAACTGGGAAACTGTGAATACCAATTTTAAAGTCATTGGTTTGACCCTATTCGTATTCAAGGGAGTTTAGAACTCCAGAGGCAGACGCTCTTACCACTCGGCCATCTGATCTGTTGGTTATGCGTTTGCAAACTATAAAAGTGTGCCAATCTCGCAATCCCTTGTATTATTTTTTCAATATTGCAAGGCTGAGCCTTCATAAAAAGGACTCGAATCCAATTAAGATAAGTATGATGAGAGCAAGTTGCTAAAATTCGATCTAGCGACTGGCGTCCTAGTGACCCTGTTATAATTTGCCACGTGGAATATAGAAAACTTACGTATCGTATTGTGATGCCTTCTGAGACAGCAAGTCCACAACTATTGATGCTATTGGTGTACATATAGTTTTCATGAACTTCGCCGTTTAATGTTTTGTGATTTAAATGCCAATTAAAAAATAAAAATAATTGCTTTATCAGGGTGAGAAAGAAAAAAACATGGCTGACGTGCACGAGTTTGACGTCATCACGTCGATGCTGGAATACCCCAGTATGACGTGGACACTGGACATGGCATGACCTAGCGATGGCTGTGAAACGAGATTGTAGAAAACAACTGGTTGTTCAAGTACATGCTCAAACATTTGCGAACAAGTTTTTAGACTATACAATTTCTTAAAACACATTTAAACTTTTCCAAAATGATGTGACACTTTTAAATGAATAGGCCTATCAGTACGTTTAATTACTGGACCTACTTCAGCTACAAACTTTTTAGGTTGGATATTGAAGCCTACCAATCTCGAAGTATACAAAGCATACTGTAATTCCACAAAAAGAAATTATTTTATTTTCCCAACTTCACTTGCAGACGTAGGCGCACGCAGGGGGGAAGGGGCACGGCGCCATGACCACCTCCTTTGGCCCTGTAATAAAGTGCTAAAACCTAACTTTTAGTCTATACTTTCTCAAACTAATAATGGTTGCAGCCTCCTTTCACTTATTTTAATCAAGCTTCTGCTTTTAGACATAAGCTGCGAAAGTATTTTTGCATTGTCTATAGTGACTGCACTAACTGCATGCCCTTTTTCGTAAAAAAGTGTGCTAAAATGAGTGTTTTTTTATGTGAAAACCGCAAAAAGTCGTTGGCGGCTGGGTACTACGCTCCCACATCCCAAGTCGTGTTCCCCCCTTTGCCAAATCCTGGGTGCGCCACCGCCTGCAGACCAAGTACGGATAAAGGAATATCCAAACCAAGAAGGTTTATATGAAGATACACGAATGAGATATAATTATTTTGTGGAACTACCGATCTCAAAGTACAAAGCCTATAAGTTAATTCGCAAATTAGCAGTATGACGACATTGTCTTTTTTAGCTCATTAAAAACAAGTCTTATTTAAGCGAAAGAACTCTGTCCCGCACCACTGGAGGCGCAAGCGAGCAAGTGCTGCTACCATGCTTTTTCGGGTGCTGCAACCATGCTTCTCATGTTACTTTTCTTGATCTTCTATTCTCCCCTTGCATGTTACAACGTTTGTCGTTTTGTTGCTTCTTCCCTTTTCTCGTGCTGCCCAATTATACTGAATACTATTTTTGTATATTATTCTTGTGTTGACGGTACGGAAATAAAAGACACACTAACTAACACTAACACACTAAGTTCAATCTCAAGAAACTGCTGAAAGTCACAAAATGAAGCTGTTGCTAGGTAACACTCTGCAGAGGTCTGAGAGTACGAAACGGAGTTTGTTTCGTAAAAAAAAATAAAGATTTTGGAGTTGGAAGAGCTTGAAATGTAGAGGTGTTTTTCTATAATTCCCTTGAAGTTCGTGGTTCGACTCCAAGCTACAAACACTAGTGACATGTGATGATCAGACGAAACGCATTTCGATCTCGATCTGGAACAGACGCTTTTTGTTCTTCGTTAAAACTAGTTGATAATTCGTTGATCTATTTGTGGCCGATGGCATAGCCGAGCACCAGGATCCTGCATCCTTTTTTGACAAAATCTAATCTGAATGTACCTAGTGTAGTAGTGCAGGGGTGGCGAACCTATGGCACGCCGCAGATTTTTTCTGGCACGCCACTCGATACTTTAATCTTGATTTCTTCTCTTTTCGGAAACTGTGGGTCCAAATTGCCCCCACAAAGCCTTCACGTGCGTAGAGCTACTATTTTTCCCACTGAAAACAGATGAAGACCAAACAAAAAAAAAAAAAAAGGTTTCATGTCCGTATAAGGGCTCCTGTTTTCCTACTCAAATCGGGTGAAAACCATAAAAAAAGGTCTCACGTCAGTTGAAGAACCATGCGATAAAGTCTCATTGATATTTGAATTATGACAATAAATTCATTATGTTTTTGTTTTGTTTAATGTAATGGCACGTCCATTAACTTGCTACACTTTATTTTTAATATTTTGGCACGTTTTTGTTTCATTATTAGTTGAGTTTTTTGGCATATGGTCATTGATTCTCATTTCCAAATTTCTTTTGGTTTGTCCTATGTATGATTGTCCGCATGAGCAATTGAGTTTATACACTACTCCTGAGCTGTGTAGCAGTGTTTGACGGTCCTTATACCTGAATTTTTGGCCAATAATTGTTGTTTCATGTACCATAACAAATTTTGATTTTGGGGGAAATTTTTTTGAATAGATATTGCCGAATTTCTTTTTCAATTTGATGAGACATGTCTCCGATATACGGTAGTTTTAAAATCGAGAATATGGGTCTTGTTTTGCTTTATGCATATGACTTTTTTTCGACTTCTGGAGTTTTTACTTTTTCATGCATTTTGTCAAAAAAAAATTCGAATTTGCTGATTAAGAAATCCAGTCGGATAGCCGTTTTTATCTAGCATGGTGGAAATAATTTTGACTTCGTGGATAAGTGAATAGGAATTGCAAATTTTGTAAGCTCTGTGCAAGAAGTTCCTCACTAAATTAATCTCATATTTCAGAGGCACAAAGCTTTGCCACTTTTGTAAAGTCCGGTATGAGTGGGTTTACGGTACGTTTTTAAGGCTAGTTTTCCATCTTGATTGCTAATCCATACATCCAAGAAAGCCAATGGTTGTTCTGAGCCAGTTCATTGGTAAATTGTATGTTTGGGTGAATAGAATTAAGATGTTTGTAAAATTCGGTAATGTGGGCGCGTTTTTCAAATGTAGCAAAGCAGTCATCGACGTGTCTATAAAGTTGCACAGGCTGGGTTCCGATTTTTTGGCTTTGATCAATGAGCCAATTCATGCATACGTCTGAGAGCAATGGGGCAAGTGGGGACCCCATTGCTGCACCATTAATTTGTTTGAAGTATCGATTGTTAAACTGTAGTGTTGTTTTTTTGGTGGTCCGAATTAATAGTTTTTTAAATTGAGAGTGGGTAAGACCATGAAATAAAGCTTTTTTGTCAGGGAATGACTTTTCCTAAATTTGGTCAATTACAAAATCAATTGGGATATTCGTAAATAGGCTTTAACAGCAAAAGAGACCATATGATTGGGACCCGGTTTGGAGCTAAGAATGTGCGTGACAAAATCAAAATATTTTATATATAGTTATACTTTACGTAAACCCCAACTACTTTGTTTATGACGTAATAGTTATGCTGTATTTAAAATATTTTCTTTCTTGTGCTGGTTATTCTAGCCTAGTGCCTATGTAGTTTCACACTGATAATGGTATAAGTTTTTACCGAAACGTTTGTGAGTATGACTGCAAATATACTGGCTATTATCTTTTTATTGGAGTTGAGTTCGAAAACCCATCTTAATGCTCCTAAATCAAAAATGTTTTTTCTGTACCGCTGCTGACTGCTGACACAATGAATTAATCAGCAATCATCTCCGTTGTTCATCTCTTATTGCGATAACTGGTAAAGTCGTAGCTCTAGGTTAAAATATCAGTTAAAAAGCAAACTGTTTCTCCCGATTTGACATTAAAAACAGCAAAGAATGGGTTCTTTTATTGGAAGGGTACGTATTTTCCGATCGCACCAAGCGTACCCATGTTGTTGGCCAAGTAAATAAAAAGAGTATTAAAATGTAACCCTGATTCGCATTAACTTACAATTTCAAAAAGTGTGTAACCGAGATACTCAAAAAGTGTCTGACCCATAAGCGTGTTTTTCTGCATTTTACTCAACCCCAAATGCTCGCATTAGCAATTCGCAGCAAAATTACGTAACACTTTATTAAAATGTATCTGTTAAACATACGAGTATAACAAAAAGCCAAAGATTAAAAAAACACGTTTTTTTGTCTTTTTTAGATTAAAAAAAACAATTAAAGAAAACACGTTTTTTTCGCAAAAAACGACTCGTTTTTTTTTGACTGACAACACTATAGTTCTGATCTCAATCTAAAAAGACGTTTCTTGTTTAAATGAGGACTTCAAAGTTAGCCGTATGCCGCTCACTATATTCATTTTTCAATAACAAGAAAGGAATGTTATGGGCAAAACCGCAAAGCAAGAAGGGGAAAGCTGTTTGAAAACCCCAAACGAAAAGAAAGCTTTATGATGAAGTACAAGGCTGTGGTAAGATATCACGACCCCAAGCTATTTACAGATAGCCTACTTTGCGAAGAAATAGTAGCAAAAGTTCACCACAAATAAATTCGATCCTTAGCCACACAATGCGATGAGATATCGTTTGATTAATCTCGTAACCTGTAACGATTACAAACTTCATAGGATCATTCATACCTCCAACAAAATAATGCAAGAATGCCTGAACGCCTGCAAGTATCATAACGCGATTCGTAAATGACTTAACATTCATTGATCGTACCGAATTGGTGTATGCTTGTAACACAGCGGCCCATGCTTGTAACATAGCGACCCCAAGGAGCTCACTCATCAGTCGTCAAAAATCAGTGGAACTAGGACAACTGCAATTCTGCATTTCATCTCAAGTACATACCAATAACAGTAACACCATTATTGTACACTATGCAAGCCAGTCAGTGGTAGCCTAACAAGTATTTTTTTTCATAATGAAGCTCAAATTTAGAATTTTGGAGAATGTTTTCAGAAAGGATTGACCCCTGGGCCTGGCCCGTCCTGACAACCAGTTGACCATGCCTTTACTTGCCCAATAACAAGCCTAATTCTATAAACGATATGCGCGAAACAAGTAGTGCTATTTCATTTTGTAGGGGGGGAGGGCAAGGCCCCCCTTTGCCCCCCTGCCGACGCCTATGCTGCCATGTGTTAGCTATTAGTCACGTTTTGTCAACCTCTGATTAGTACTTAGTAGCATAACAAAATTAATATCTATCGAATTTGAACCATGAACGCTCGCAGAAACTTCTGAGTGGGAGGAGGACGTGAAGCAGATTGATCACGGCAACTTTTTTAGCGTGTATTGAAAGAGAACTGAGGACAGCGCGTGCATGGAAGTTCCCCCTTGTAAGTAACCCGCTGCTTAAAACCAAGTTGGCTGATGTCATTTTGGGACCCAGTAATTCCGATTTACCTCTGCACCCATTGATCGAAATTTCCTGCTTCAAAATTTCTACCAATTTCTTATGCTTAATTGCTTATTTTAAAAATGCTATTAGCAAATGCGTTCTTAACGAAAAATTGAAGACTGACTATTTTCAAATCGGTGAAATTCAACAGATGGAGGGAGATTTCGAAGTGAACTTGCACCTTTCGAGTCAGAAGCCAACTATCGCGTTAAATACTGTCTGCTCCAATCTCAAATCGAACCCGCAACGAAGGATCTGCAACCTGGGCGCGGAGCGACTATAGGCAATGTCGCTGACTGCGACAGACTAAGACTAAGACCATGACAAACTATATAGATGTTTTAATTGTTGCTATGTTTCAGTATGCTGCTTTAGTCGACTTGGTGGCTGAGGCTACGTAGTGTCTGCGATATCGCAGCAGTGCAAGGAATTTTTGCATTTATATAGTAATTTCCTGTCACATTTTTGGAGGTAAAACCGTGAGCTATTTAATGTTTACTTTTCTTTTTGGTCAGTATAGGGTGAGGCTAACTTCACTGGCTTATTGTTCTCATTAAAGATCTAATTTTAAAAAATTTAAGATTTCACTTTCGCAACTACTGTAATTTACTTTTTGCTTTGATCACATTTTCAATTTTTGCTCCCATGAAAAAATCTTGTCAATGAAGATTCTTAACGCAATGGCGTTGAGTATTGACATATAAAGGCTAAAAATAGTTTTTTACATAACATTTTTTTGGCTTTCTGTATGCATCAAATTATGAAGTAGGATGGTGTATTCCATGTATCACGATCTCATTGTTGCATGATGGTGTTTGATCTTATGGCCTAGTATTTTCCTGACAATTTATCATGTTTAACAAAATGATCTTGTCGATTTAAACTGATGAGAAATGCCAGCATATCACTAAAATACAATAGTTGTTCTTTGTCAAGTGTAATCAATGTCATGAATCGGTCGACAATTACATACGTGGCGGCAGGACTGACGTTCAAGTCAAGGATAGAAGTTCCAAACATCCCTTGTTGAAGTGGAAACCGTTTAATTGTTCAGAAATGATACAATAAATGAGCGGCACCTGGACATTGTCTCTTTTTTTAACTCAGCCTAATCCGATGTGAGCGTAAAACATTCTTACAAAAGAATTTATGTAATGTTTGGTGTATTGTAAATTAACCCACTTCAATTTTCGCTTGGTTGCGCCTTTTTACGAAACGGGTTCGATTCAGGGCTGGAGCCGATTGCGTTTGACATCGTTTCAGGTTCGCTGCTTACCTCGCCATCTCCCTCAATCTGTTGAATTTTCAAGTTAATTTGAAAATAACCGCAGGATTCATTCATATTTGTATATTTTATTTGGGAAATTTCGTCTACGTTTCAGACTATAGTTTCACTCTTTCATTTGTTATTGTGCTATATGCGACTAACATTGATATTGATCGAATTATCACGTAAATAGGCCTATCACCAATATGTTGCTTTATAACCGAGAAAAAAACGCACAGAAATTACGGTCTTCATTGAAATTCCACGTAGTATGAGATCTATGCTATAGAGTGTATTATTTTATTTAAAATCCATCATTGTTTGAACATTTCATTACAAAATAATAAAAAACACAAAAAAACGATGGCATAAATTCCTACATAAAGTGGTGTCGTCAGATCCGACTAACGTTTTGCTTCTTACAGAAGGAAGTGATGTAACAGCGTGCAAGACTGTTAACGTCCCATTATCTCACCTATTCATCATCTCGGTCCATGACGTGTTTTCTACGAAGTATTTAGCGAACTTTGATAAAAAATGAGTGTCTCAAGCGAAAATAATACCCTGTCAGAAACTGTAAGCTAAAGGTTAGTTTTACGAAAAGATGTGAGGTCATGGGAACAAAAGAATTTTATTGTATGAAATATGCTTCTTGCGTATAGCGTTGCAGTAACCTGGTTACTGAGAGTAGACAACAACTCATATTGCGAAATCTGTTGTTACTATTGCTATATACAGTAGTAATATTAAGTAACATCCTCAGACATCATTAATTTATATTATAACAATAGATATATTTACTTCAAAAATTTCCTCTATAAATTCAAAACTTCTGCTACTGTATTTGATCGAGTGAAAGACGTGTGGATAGAACCTCCGAGTCTCTGATTTGAAATCGGTAGATTCGAGGTTCGATTCCGGGTCGGGTCAAACCAATGACTCGAATTTCGGTATTAACAGCTTCTCTGCTTAACGCTCATCGTTAAAGGGACAGTGTAGAAAACAAGCAAGCAAGTTTATGTGGGTTTTCGTTAGAAAAGGCAGTTAGTTTAACTTCGCTATCTTTGAATGGTTTACAGTTGAATACAAATTTTAAGATTACAGCGGCCATTTTTCTTACAAGATGTAAGGTGCAGCGACAGAGTTTTTTTGCATTTTACTAAATAACGTTTTGTTAAGCGAGTATGTTTTAACGTACTGGAGAATCGTTTTGTCGCTGTCACCTATTTCTTGACCATTACTTTTGTTTCCTGTTTGTGCTAGTTAGGTTGTTGATTTAACGTTAGATGTCTTAGAATTTATTTAAAAAAAATGTAACTAACTTAAAAATAAGATTTTAGGACGTTATGTATTGGAAAAAGCTGAGGAAACAACCTTATTTTTCTAATTCGCCATGAAATATTGTTGAGCTATTTAATTAATTGGTTCTAGGCCCATACAAAAAAAATCTAAAAATTTCAATGAAAATATTTTGTCCTCAGCATACTGCTGTGTTGATGTAGCGCATAGATTTACCCTTACATCAGCTTATTAAGGTCATCAAATTTATCAGGTTTGATTTGGTACATACCAGGAGCATACACTAGAGGGGGGTTCGGGGGTTTAAACCCCCGAAACCCCCTCATTGGTTTGGCAACGCTTGTACTTTTATAGCCGATATTCGTTGATCTGTCGTAAAAAACATTAATTTTGGCCCTTGCTTCTTCTGCGATTGTTGTAACATCATAGCCAAGGGTGAACACCCAAACCTAAACCTGAAAACCCGGTTTTAAAGGAAATTTTTGAAACCCAAACTGAAACTGACACCTACTCAGCCAAAATATTGAAAACCTAAACTTGAACCAAAACTGTTTTTTCTTGAAACGTCAAAACCGAAACTAAAACCTGTCCAAAATTTTCTAAAGTCTTGGGCTTTAAAAATTGTCATTACTATCATTACCAGTAAAGTCTCTTTAATGCTGAGTGTCAAATAGACCAGCTGAAAATACTAATTATTGAGTCTTTCGTTTCACCAGAATCGGAAATTTATACAAGTCGACAGCTTTGAAGCAATTGCTCTGCAAACTCGGTCATCTGAGCTGCTACTTATCATTGCATTGAAACAAAAACGCCAAGAAGTAGGGCACTTACAGCAAATATTTCGTATTCAAAATAAAATAGCTTTCTTGGATGAAACTTAAACCGAAACTGAAACCCAAAAACCGAAGCTGTGCGTAGCCTAAGCAAAACTGAAAGCGAAACCGGAATCTATTTTTCAACAGCAGTGAAACCAAACCAAAACTGAAACCTGACATCTGGGTTTCAACACATCGAAACTGAAACTGACACCCTAACGCCAAGTAGCCAGATTTCCACCCTTGATCACAGCATAAGCTCACTGTCTTAACGTTGCTCAATTACGAAGTGTCATTGTTCAGTCACAATATTGTTTACCCCTCTTGCGCAGTCTCAGTTACGAAAAGCGTTGGCCCTTGGCCGGTGTTCATGGATGGTAAACTGAGGGAGACTGCGAAGGGAGCTTGCGCTCTTTGAATCAGCTGCAACCCGGTATATTAATGTCCATAGGCGCACGCAGGGGAGGCCACGGTTCCATGCCCTCTCCCCTTTGGCCCAGCAATATAGAGCTAAAACCTAACTTTCAGTCTCTAATTTCTCAAACTAATAACGGTTGCAGCCTTCTTTAACTTATTTTAACCAAGCTTCTGCTTTTGGACATAAGCTGCAAAAATATTTTTGCATTTTTTATGGTGACTGCACTACTGCATGCCCTCTTTTGATCAAAAAGAGTGCTAAAATGAGTGCTTTTTATGTGAAACCGCAAAAAGTCGTGGGCGGCTGGGGGCTACGCCCCAAAAACCCCTTAGCCCCCGGATCCCCGATTGTGCCTCCCTTTTACCAAATCCTGAGTGCGCCTTTGCATATGCTCAATGCGATCGGATCCCGCCGTGAATCGAATCCGTAACGAAGGATTTGTCACCTGCACGCGATACCGCTAGGCCACGTATACTATAGTTAGCGATGAGTTTTTGTGGAATAGGCGACTAGCTTCTGCTCTTCACTTACGAAAGTACGAATCGCCTTGCGTAACCGCGTCATAAGTGACAACATTGAAGTTAAAATCCGGCCAAGTGTTTTAACCCTCCCATTAAAAATTCCTGTCTACGCCACTGGTACAGACAGATTTTGTACGAAAAACGTATTAGACTAATGGCCTCGTTAAGTTGCAGTGATGTAGTTAAGACCATCACCTACAAGACCAAGACCTTGTAAATTTTTCAAGACCAAGACCGTCTTTGTCAAGACCAAGAACTTTGAGTTTTTTTAAGACCAAGACCAAAAAACTGGGACGAGTTTTAACAGTTTATCACTTATCGCTATTTTTCTATAACAACAAAAAAAACGGGCAAAATATCTACAGTATATTAAAAGAAATAAGAATAGCACAGTCACACTCACACAAATGATTAGCAACACATTACACGCATAAAACATTACATAAGGCTAAAATTGCATTAAAAAAAAATTAACATAGATAATTTATGAGCGGAGAGTCGACGTCTGTGAGGGCTAAATATAATGCCCCCACGACTGAACGCCCTTTCCACTGGCGCGGACGAAGCTGGGATCGACAAAACAGTCATTGCTAGTTTGTGCAGATCTGGCATGCACTCTCGGTTGTAATTCCAAAATAAGATAAACATCAAATAACATCGCCGGCGCGGCATTCTCTTATCAAGAATGCTTTACATCACACCTTACAAGCTAATATCAAAGTAAATAAATAACACATACCTGAAACTTTGAAGAAAACTGTCAAGCAGCTCCTCTCCCATCATTCTGCTATAATTTTCTTCCTACCTCACGTATCTCCCGCTGAGAAGCCAATTATCAGAGATTGAAATTTTTACCAAAAAGTTTTGTAGCTGTGCAGGATCACTTAAATTTTTACTACATGCTTTTTATTTCTTTCGATCTTAAGACTTAACTAAAATGCAAGACCCAAGACCGCAAATGGTCAAGACCAAGACCGTCTTGGCCAAGACCAAGACCTTAAAAAAATGGTCTTAAGACCGGTCTTAAGATCAAGACCGGTCTTAAGACCTTCATCACTGTTAAGTTGAACTATCCCTATTTTCATAGGCCTACTAATATTTCAGTTTTTACAATTTTCGTAAAAAGACACTATAAAAACTACATAGTAATATGATGAAACATACAGCAGTGTTTATTCTGTTCTACGTACATCTTGCGACAGGTAAGTGGCATGAAATAAATGAAATGTGTTGCATCGTGGAGTAACATTTTTGATTCCTTGTTTTTTCCTACGAGAACACACTGTCAATAGCGCTTCATGTAGTCTAATAGTCTAATCCAGGGGTGGCAAACCTGTAGCACAGTACCGCAGGTTTTTTTGACGCGCCACTTGATACTTTAAACCTTTTTTTACACAATCGCTCTTTTTCGGAAAGTGTGGGTCCAAATTGCCCCAACAAAGCCTTCACGTTCGTAGAGCTGCTATTTTTCCCACGGAAAACAGATAAAGACAAAAAAAAGGCCTTCACGTCCGCAGAGTTACTGTTTCCTACTGAAATCGGGTTAAGACCAAAATAAAAAAAAGTCTTCACGTCCGCTGAATCACTTTCTCCAGTTCAAGCTAATGGCACGCCATTAGCTTGCTAAACTTTATTTTCAATATTTTGGCACGTTCGCCAAAAAAGGTTCGCCACCCCTGGTCTAATCTATTAGATGTTAGGGTTAAATTTTAGTAGCTACTTGCACGTTAGCATCTGACCTTTAAAATTTACATAAAATAGGTTTGTTCATTTCACTTTGAAATTAATGAACAGTGTGACCCGGCAGTAAAACAAATTTTGATGCAAGGGATTTGGTATTCTGAAACAATCTATGGTGCAATCGAGCTCAGTATCTTTTGGGCTTTGTTCAAAAATGATTGGATTCAAAACTTGATTTGATGCGATTTATCGATCAGTCAGCTCAGTTGTTCAGCCCATCACTTTCAGAGCCGCAGGTCTGGATTAGATTCCTGAGCCGGTCAAATCGGGTAACTTTCGCCTATGGCTTGCCATCGCTGCGCCGTTTTTTTCGGTGCTGTTTTGCGTAGGCGTTAAGCTGCGAAGATGGGTTACGTAACTTTTACACTACACGCTTCGGCGTAATACCGCGAGTATAATGAAGATTTTAAGCTAAAATCCAAGAATTTTAAACTGAAATTAAATTAACTGCAGAAACGAATATACATTAATGATTATTATTTTCTATGAAGTAGGCTTGGAAATTTGCAACTTATAACAACTAAATCCATAGCCATTATTTTCTTAAATTTACAGTACACAAAACCTTATCCGAGGAGGTGTATTATTGTGAAGATGAAGAAGAAAAAACCATTTCTTGTGCAAATGAAAAAGTTTTATCAATTCTGGACGCGCGATATGGTAGACAGTGGAATAGCTTCAGGTGGTAATATAATTATCTTCTGCATAAGACATCTCAAAAATGACATAAGTAAATTTATAAATATTACGATTATTATTAATGGAAACTTTTGATATCCACACAGCATTATCAAATGCAGACCTACAGTTGGCTATTATGAAAAAAGAGGAGCAGCGAAACATTCATCATGATCTACATCAGAGAAATAAACTTGTTCTTTTGTTTTCTATCTTTTGCAAAAACTTTTTTGTCATTGGACTACATCTACAGCTATCCTTTTATGTGACTATCTTTTGAGAGGATGGAAGCTAAAATAACACATTTAATTTTACAACTATATATATACTTGCAGTTTACTTGCAAGCTAGGGTTTTTCTTTCTGTTGGCTTTTTGACTTTCCGCGAAACGGAGAATTTAAAACAGTTTTTCCAGAATTTCCCGGAAATTCGCGGGATCTCAAAAAACCTCGGTAATTCTTGGATTCAAAAAATTTGCCGTTCTACTTTATCACAGTAATTTTTCGCATTTTTTGCATTTCTTTGTTTTTATTTTTAAATTTTTAACTGAAAGCGAGGTTTTTAGATTTTTAACAATTTGAGGAAAAAAATCTTTTTGGGTTCACCAACAATATTCGAAATAAAATTTTTCGGGTTTAGAAAACTAATTTTTGGTTGGAAAAAGGCTTTAAATCATTTTTGATTCCCATTGCTCTAGTAGATGAAATAAACTTGAAATGAAAACAGAAATTTGTAATTTGTAAACACGTCAATCACTTTTAGATATAATCACTTTCCTTATTGAGAACTTTTAGTGAGTGTTTCAAATTTTATGTATTTCAGCCATTTGGTGCAACATCTTCCTGTAAAAGTTTATGTTTCGGGAAAAGAAGTAACTTTTCTCCCTCGCATTGATGTATTTTTGTTTAGAAATAAGGGTATACACACCACAAAAACTAAAAAATACCCCGGTATCCCGACATAAAATTTCCGGAAACTGAAAATTTTAAAACCCCAAGTTTCCTTTTCTGACATCCCGGGAGGAAACACTATTGGTGGCAAGTTTTTTTTCTTTTCGGTGCATTGAAATGGAAGACTCAATTTATGCCTGAGTCCTCTCAGCATACGACCGCAAAATGTGAAGCTGTCAGTAACAAATTAAATCATTTTTAGACGGATATTTTGCAAAATTTATCAAATCTATACGGCTCGTTTCACAATGTCTAAAAGTTTTTATAAATGTCATTTATTGCAGATGCGGAAGCCCACTTACATTGAGAAATTGCTACAGTGATGGTGTATTTGAAATTATCGTGCGAAATTGTCAAAGCAGAAATTCTTGCAAGGTAAAAGCATCTGACAAACTCTATGGAGATCCTTGCTTGGGTTACTACGAGTATTTGTACGTGAAATACGTTTGTATTGAAACACAAGGTAAAGACTCTTTTTATTTTGTATTTGCTAAATGGTTGTTGACTAGTGGGTGGCATTGTGTCGCTCGTAAGCAAGCATTTTTTGGTCAATGTACACGTTTTTAGTGATGTTAAATAAATCGCCAATTTAGCATAAACTACTTTGTAGATTAATTGAAAGTGATTTTTTGCGTTTCAGAAGTTCCAGACTCCCCCACACCGCCGTTTATTGCCATTAACGCGACATTTTTGGCCAATGTTACCCTGACCACCTGGCCCACTGCGACCGAGAGCACGATGGTCGATTATTCAACTGAAGCTGCGATTCCGGACCAAAATGATTCATTAACTGCTAATTCTTCTCTCAACACCACTGACGTAAATGATCCTCTTGCTATGAAAGACGAAAGCGCGCTATCCCAACGACGCATTTACATCATCGGCGCTGGAGTGTTAGCTGCTGTAATTGCAGCTTTAATCCTTGGTGTCATTATTCACGTCTGTAGAAGAAAGTCATCTGGTCCTAAAGTAGATCAAAGAGCGCTGGAATATCTACCACGCAAAAGAAATCCCCAAAATGTATATGACTATGCGGGAGACGTGGCGCTAAACATGAACGACAATGAGCTATACGCAGCAGCTGGTGACGTTAATGATTACGATGAAGTTGCTGTAGACAAACAAGAATCGATTTACAGCAAACCAAACAAACGGAAGAAGCCAGAAATGACCGATAACGAACTATACAGAGCATTTGATGGATGAATATTACACAATGGCTTCAAAGTTAAGACGTAGTTGTTCACATTGTTAGGATTTTACCGAAACTACCTCATTAATCAATGAAAAATTTCCCAATAGACCTAATTTTTTACTCTCCATTTACTTTTGAGTTCGACTCCGAGTTGACTCACATCAAAAAAACTAATTTAGTATTCACAGCAACTCTACTTGACGCTCAGCGTGAAAGAATTTGTGTCAGTGTAAGAATGGCAAGTTTTCTTGTTGTGCCGTTGGATTGGTAAGGAAAAGTACTTTACCGTACGGGACTTCCACAAACTCTTGAGCAGGGGCATATTTAGAGGGGGGGTATAGTGCCATGCCTTTTGACTTTGTCTTTTAGTAAAAAAGAATCAAATGTTTTCAAATGATTGAAAAATACCAGACCCTTCGATGATTTTTGTAATTTATGACCCTTTAAAATTTTTTTGCTACGCCACTGCTTTTGAGCGAGAAGTACCGGTAATGGCTTCATACGCGAGCTCGTTATAGTACCTTCTGCCTTGGCTGGTTTTTCGTTACAGGAAGATAAATATCCAACTAACAAAGAATGCACGCAATGGCGGCTGTGATTTTCTAACTTGCTTGGTTTATTTTCAAAGGCGTTTCTAAACGTTATCTTTTTTATTTTGTGTAGCCTAATGCTTTTAGATTGTTGAGTAACGTGCAACGATAAAAAAAATGGTGATTCAAATGTGAGTGCATGAAGGGGTCTGTGAGACCCTTTACCGTGTTTCGCCTTGCGTGGCTCTAACAGTTTTCAATCGATCAACCCCAAATTTTCTGACTTTTACTTTTTTGGGCTGAGCTTTGTGACTAATACAAAATCTCGAAGCAAAGCAACTTTTAAAAATAAAAGAAATTGAACTTATAACATTACTGCATGACGAGAGTCTCTCAGATCCCTAGGCATTTCTTATGAAAAAACTGCGACTGCTTCTATGAAACATATTCGATTTTCATTTTTATCAAAAAGAATAGCCATTGTCACAACAATGTGTAATCGCCTTATTTGAATATTTTGAAAAGCCCCACCAGAAGAAGTTTCAAATAATACCAATAGAGTGATTAGGGACGATTGCCATATGAGCTTTCTCTGCATACTATGCAGAAAAAAACGGCCAAATCTGTTGAACTATTGTATTATACAGAGTCAGAGCAGACTGTAAATGATAGGCCTACCAGTGAAGATAACCACAACTCGTGACTGTTGATGAAGAGCTGTACCCATTTGGAGGCAGATGCCCAAATTGCCCATGCAAGCATTCAATATATGTTTAGAAAACCCGCTAAATATGGTTTGAAGTTCGGAACGATAGCTGATGCTCAATCATACAGTATTACAGTACACATTTCCTGCGTATCTACATAAACCGAGAAGGACCAGACAACTGATCGCGGACCACACAGTGTAGAAAATGTGGTATAATGAATGCAACAAGACATGTCGCAGAGGGCAGAAATGTTACTGATTTTTTCACTTGCCTATCCTTTGCAAGGGAATTGAGAAAACGCAATTTCACATTACTAGGTATTATTAAGATCGAGTAGACGAGAAGTATTTCCAGCAGTAAGGAGTCATTACTACCGGTGGATTTATTCTAGTAGCCTAAGTTTCCGTTCACCACTGAAGATCATAATCCAACAGAAAGAAAGATTACTGCTGCAAGGGTGTCCGTTATGCGTTAAACACAGCCAATTTCCGGTAAAAACTGCTAATCTGTGTATGAGGATTTTATTCAAAACGGTGTAAGACTAAAGAAAAAAAGTACAGCCACAGTAAATCTCAAAACTGGACGTTGCGACTACATAAATTCAGCTATCATCATCAGCAGTGTAAGCAAGGCAGTACAAAAATGAAATAAACAAAACTTCTTCCAGTTTTGTACTGCCTTGCTTACACTACTGATAATGACAGCTGAATCTACGTGGTTGAAACATCCATAGTTTTGAGATTTATCGTGGCTGTACTTCATCTTCTTTTTAGCTATTTGCATCCCATATTTACTGTATTCCGGTGTTGGAGTATGTTTGTCTGTAAGTAGATTCACAGTGTTATTGCCCCTATTGTTTTTGCAATCTTTGCCGGAAACCGATTTTTAATTTTGAAAACGCCTTTTGTAATCTTTTTTCAGCCCCAATTTACGTGGCTTAGAGGTATAACATGATACTGAGTCCATCAACATGATAAAAATTTTAAAGAACTAAAGAGCATCTAAACCTGTTCTTTTGGGAAATTTATATCATCATTTAAGACCTCGAAGAATCCTTTTTGACCACCTACGTAAGTGCTGCAACGCCCTTTAACAAACAAATGTATGAAGATACCGCATTCTACGCTAAAATACCAAGCAATACCTGTAGTTTTACTGAAGCTTTACTTAAACCCGATTTTCGGACGATTGGGTCTCACAGACCCTTCCATGCAGTAACAACACAAAAAAGTCGTGCACTCTAGGGTTAAGAATATGTTTGATCACGTGAATTGATTGCATCATTGCCTATTCAGCGACATCATTTCGTCGCGCTCTTCCTGATTGTACTAGAGCGCAGCAAAGTAATAAAATAATCCATTGCGACAAACGCTACGAGTCAGTAAAAATAGCCACTTCGCATTTTCAAAATTATTGAAAAGAAAACTCAACAAAACATTGAGGGGGAAACTCTGAAATGAGCTTTCGCTTGGCATCCACTCGAGTCAAAATACGTATCAAATGCGATCGATTTCAAACGTGTATGGAACACGCCGCTACTTAGAATCAAGGTGGCTGATGTCCATGGTATATCGAATCGAACTCCTCACAATGGATCGACAACTTCGGTACAGTAATAAGCTGTAAGTCTAAATCACGCTGGTCATAAAACTGGGGGAAGCATTTTTGATAGGCCTACAAGAAAAACAGCTCGAACATTTTTAACCCAAGACACTAACCGTCTTGGGAAAATATAGATCATTTTCGTAAATCTTTTTTCAAATATGTGGGCTTTGAACTTTCAAGCATTTCTCTATGATCTGCTTCTTTATTAAAACATTTTTTGCTTACCACTCAGTACCGGTATAGGCCTATTAATTCTGCCGACGCAGGTGTTTTAAAAAACTAGAACAAAAGCCATTTATAAAGCCACGTTGAATACTGCACAAGGTTTTATTGTTCGAAATCTTGTCACATGCTTTTCCAAAAACAGCCCATGCGCCGGTTGCTCTCTATTGAAACGATTTGACTCACCTTCCCTGAAATCACCAGTGGTAATGAAAGTAAAAGAAGAGAAATCAAAATAGGAAGGATTGAATTTTTGTAGGCCCATACTTAACGAAACCAAAATGAGATGGACATGTTTCAATAAAAAATGCAGTAGGCTTAGTTTGGTAAAGCCACAATAATTCGCGATAAGGCGCTTAGTCAAAAATGCGTTAGACAAAAGTTCTAAACAAAAATATTATGTTAAAACTGAATAACAGATTCGTGAAATTATTCAGCATTTAAGGTTAAACAATAGAAGACCTGAGGCTGCAATTTTTCCTTGAAAAAGATAGTCTAACTATAGGTCTTCTCTGATATATCGTCGTCTCATCATCATTCAATGATTGATTTTCATTACAAAATCTGTGGTCTATGTTTCTTTGTTTCAATTTACTTTTGGCTTGCTGTAAACTTACGTGCGTGAGTTATTCTTAGTGATGTAAAAAACAGTTTTTTTTTGCACTCTTTTTACAGCGTTTTTTCTTTTTTTATTCATTCCTTCTTGAAAACTTGTAACAAGTTCCTTTTTGATATAAAGCTTGGCGAGCAGCATCAAATCGCGTTAACACATTGCACATGACTGTGGGTAGTATAGTAATATTGCTTCATTATAGTTTTTCGAGTAGTGTGTATCTAGCTTACCATATGTGCCTATTTTGCGATTCGCACGGTCCTGTCGAGCTAAATTTTGAGTTCTTCCATAATATAGCCCTACCGCCGCGTTGTGCTATTGAATGTTAAATCAGGTTATATTAGAGTTTAGGCCTTCATTTAGCCCATTCAGCTTGCTTGCGCTTTGGGCTATGGAAGACTTTGGGTCAAAAAGAATGGATGCGAACTAGGCCGGAGCCTATCTTCTCTGAAACAGCCGAAAAAACTAACTGTTACTCATCAGACGAACGGGGAAATACAGTGTATGAATGTGTACCATCGACCTTTGCTTCTGAATTTTAATATATTGGCCTACCAATATTCATTTGCAATATGTTAGAGTTTAGCATTGGTACCGCAGTCTTTATTTTAACACTTATTTAATTTGTTTGGCTGGTACTGTATTGACTCTAAAGTAACTTATGATCCAAAATGGAAGGTACAATCGTCAGGCTTAGCGACCAATTTTATACGGTACCGCGTTACTAAGCTATCCCAGTTTGTTTTGTTCACTACTCATAGAAAGACAGCAGATATCCTATCCACAAGTCTTTATATTTTTTAATCTATCTATTGCCATTGCTCCTTTTTATTTCTTATTCTTTGTATTGTGAAATCAAAACTGGCAACTCCTTGCAATAATCGGTAACAACAAGCACGCAATCCATCATGGATTTAGGAAGCCGAAAGGTCGCGTTTTACGCTCTCTATTAGATCCATTATTACAAGAAGACTCAACAATAAACATTATGGCGGCCAATACTCATATTTAGGATCGGATTCGAATTCGTTTTTCAAAAAAATTCATATTTTTTGAGCTAAGCTAACTATTTCATAAACTTGTTCTTCCGGTAATCAAAGACGGAGGCTAATACAGGGTGACCCAAAAAGATGCGAAGATGCGTACCCATAAAAATTTCAATCGTGACTTTGATTAAAACGCTATTAATTTCAAATTACAACCACACATTATTCAGTTTATGGAAGACCATTCACCAGAGTTTCAGCTATTTCTGTCAATTTTTAGTGAACTTATGGCTTTTCCAAGATGTGTTCCAAATGTCCACCATTTACTTGCAAGCAAACCTGTACTCGTGTGGCAAAGTTTTCAATGATTTTTACACACTCCTCTTTCGGGATGGCTCTTATTTTTGCTGTGATGGCAGTTTTCAGTTCCTCAATTGTTTGTGGATTTCCCTGGTATACATTGTCTTTGAGGAAACCCCACAGATAAAAATCTGGGAGGGTTAAGATCTGGTGAGTGCGGGGCCCATTCCTCATTGCACCTTCTGCTTATGAGTCTCTCTTCGAACCTCTGCCTCAACCAAGCAAGGATTTCGTTGGCAGTATGAGGTGTGGCCCCGTCTTGCTGAAACCATTGTGAAACTCTCAGAACTCCTCTCCGGCGTCCCAGCGACGCCCAATACTTGTTCAGAACAACCATGTAGCGCCCCTTGTTGACTGTCTGGGATAGGTCGTCATCATCTTCGAACCAATAAGGCCTGATGATCCCGAGCTTGTTTATGGCCACCCAGGCAGTACATTTAACGAAATGAAGCGTCGTCTGAAGCACTTCGTCTGGAACCTTCGAACCCCAAAAAACATTGTTTTTGCTATTGACGTGCCCGGAAAGCAAAAAACGAAACGAAATGTTTTGCACCAGACGGGATACGTTTCGACTATTAAATAAAGTCTCTTCAGTGGTGCTTAAAACTTCAAATCCATGAAGTAAATCCATCAACATACAATGCATTCTACCTAGCACCTTTAAAGGTTACTTCTATATCAAACTCAAGTTTTTGACCCAAACAACGATACCCAATGAAAGAACCCACAACCATCAACCCACAACTAAGTTCCCAGTAGCCCAACTAGCCCACATCACTACAAGCCCCCATGGCAACCCACTCATTTGCAGCTGCAGACGCGTTTCGACCTTATTATGGTCTCATCAGTGCAGCATAGCAACCTCCCACCTTCCTGAAAAAAAATAAACAAAAAATTCTAACCTTCAAAAGAACTACACGCTCCAAATCTAAGCCTCTACTCGTTCTGCTCAAGGTAGAAAATTTGAAATAAAACCTTCAAGAAAATAATACAGGCTGGATTATGATGTCACAAATTCCCTGTAAACAATCAAGGATTGTGACGTCATGCTGATGTTGCAGTACAGTCAATCTTCATCAAACGAATTGCTGAATTCAGATAGGCATGTGGACCATGACAGGCACTTGCAAAGCCAGCCAACGTCAGAGGGCGCTTACACTATGCTTTCTCTAAAAATTCCTCAGATCCTTGTGGACCGTGACAGGCACTTGCATAGCCAGCCATCGTCAGAGGGTGCTTACACAAAGGAACCTTGGAACAATCCATCTAAAGAAGGGATGAATGTAGCCAGGCGATTGTAGTTGAATGGAGCTACTGTCTTCTTGCGGTCCAAGGTTGCAAATGGGTTGCAAATGCTAATCCCTTCTTTAGATGGATTGTTCCAAGGTTCCTTTGTGTAAGCACCCTCTGACGATGGCTGGCTATGCAAGTGCCTGTCACGGTCCACAAGGATCTGAGGAATTTTTAGAGAAAGCATAGTATAAGCGCCCTCTGACGTTGGCTGGCTTTGCAAGTGCCTGTCATGGTCCACATGCCTATCTGAATTCAGCAATTCGTTTGATGAAGATTGACTGTACTGCAACATCAGCATGACGTCACAATCCTTGATTGTTTACAGGGAATTTGTGACATCATAATCCAGCCTGCATTATTTTCTTGAAGGTTTTATTTCAAATTTTCTACCTTGAGCAGAACGAGTAGAGGCTTAGATTTGGAGCGTGTAGTTCTTTTGAAGGTTAGAATTTTTTGTTTATTTTTTTTCAGGAAGGTGGGAGGTTGCTATGCTGCACTGATGAGACCATAATAAGGTCGAAACGCGTCTGCAGCTGCAAATGAGTGGGTTGCCATGGGGGCTTGTAGTGATGTGGGCTGGTTGGGCTACTGGGAACTTAGTTGTGGGTTGGTGGTTGTGGGTTCTTTCATTGGGTATCGTTGTTTGGGTCAAAAACTTGAGTTTGATATAGAAGTAACCTTTAAAGGTGCTAGGTAGAATGCATTGTATGTTGATGGATTTACTTCATGGATTTGAAGTTTTAAGCACCACTGAAGAGACTTTATTTAATAGTCGAAACGAAATGCTTGCAACGAAATTGTGAACATTTGGAACACATCTTGGAAAAACCATAAGTTCACTAACAATTGAACAAGAACTCCAACTTTTTATTGACGTTTCGCTCAGCAATTCACGCCGAGGTTCTTCGGAATAACAGGTGCCAGGGTGGAAAATCCAGACCGGGCAGAGAACAGCAAAATAGTAGCACTTTTTAAACTGAACTGATTATGGTAAAGCAAAAAGGTATGATAGAAATATTGTGAACTGTTGCGTCATAAGGACAATAACTTATTACATGGAATGAATTAACAAGCGTAGAGGTACAAAAACGGTAAAAAACAATTTGGCATAACAAGTTAATGTTTCGACTATAACAAAAGTCTCGTCAGCCTTGCTACGCACAGAAAGTCTCGTCAGCCTTGCTACGCACAGAAATATTAGAAATATAGCCTTGCTACGCACAGAAATATTGTTAAATGAGTGGGTTGCCATGGGGGCTTCTAGTGATGTGGGCTAGTTAGGCTACCGTTAACTTAGTTTGGGGTTAGTAGTTATAGGCTCTTTCATTGGGTATCGTTGTTTGGGGCCAGTCGCCTGCTAAAAATAGGGCACAACCTAGAAAAGAGATGAAGTCGAGATGTTCAGGTACAGCAATGCGAAAAGAGTTTTTACAGTCTGGAATGAGTTTAGCCTGGATTGGCTGTGCGTAGCAAGGCTGACGAGACTTTTGTTATAGTCGAAATTTGGCATAAGAATTACTAAAACAATATTTGATGAACTTGTGGAAGCTTATCAGTTATCACCATCAGACCTGTTCATAACATTGGGTCGGGAGTTAATGAACCAAGCTTCAGAAACAAGACGTTTGGAGTAATGGTTTTCCACCTTCAAAATCTTTGCATTTATCCAATCAATATTGTGTTCGAATTCCATTGCGTGAACGCAGAGGGCAGATTGTTCTGGCTTTTGGTTGAGGGTGGCCCGTTTGTGTTCTGCCAAACGTGACTTAAGGCCTCGTTTCGTCTGTCCAATATAAACAAAGTTGCAATCCAAACAGGGGATTTCGTAGATAATACAGCCAATATCTTCGGGGGTATATGCAGAAAGTTGGAAAAAGCTACCCTAAAAATCAATAAAGCTTATTTAGACCTCAAATTTAACCACACTTGTAAAGCAGAAGAATTAACCCCTAACCAGTGGCGTACGCAGGATTTTGCAATGGGGGGATTTTAGCGACGTCACATCGTGATGACGTAAGTTTCAATGACGTCACAGCTATTATAATGCCATAACGAAGGAAACAATCCAGATATTTTATTCACACTTTTGCTTGATTCTTTGCGCTTCATTTAGGAGCGAAAACATTTCACAAAAACTCAAGCTGTCAATCCGTTGTTAAAAATTTACTGAAAAAATTTTAGTTGACCTCATTTTTGGGTCATAGGAAGGTTAACTGACTAAATTAGGCTAGCTTTCGCAACGTCACAAACAGGGTGTAGCCAGGAGGGTAAAACAAGTTATTGCTTCCCTCCAAAAAAATCTTTTTTCCAGAACCAACATTGATATAAACAACGCATATAAACCTTGATGAAAACATTTAATATGCACTCATTATGAAATGAGCAGTTTACCCTGTCTTGAATAGTGAAGACAGTAAAGCATGAGAAAAAACTGCCCTCCCTACCGAAACATTTTTAAACTGCAATAAATTAAGCGCGAAAGGAATCTCTAATCATGTGATTAAGGTCAAAAACAGCGTCGATATTGTCCAAGCATTTTTCACCCAAATCACAGCGTCGATATCATGATATACTATCAAGCACATCATCGGGGTGTTTGGAAAACAGAGCACTCCAGCTCCGGAGACAGTTACGGTGCGCAAAAACGATTTTGCTCCCCCCTCCCCCGTTCCGCCCCTGGACCTCTTTAAATCTTTCGTTGGTTTGGTCTTCCTTGACAGTATTTTTATTTTATTTTCAGCATTTAGATAGGGCAATGTCAATATAAGTTTTTATATTTCAATAGTTTTTCAACAAACCGGCCGGTTATAGCGCAGTGTTAAAGATGTCGCTATCGCTGCGAAAGGTATGAGGTTCAATTACCAGGCAGGTCAAATCGGACACAGTGTAACCAACGGCTCGCCACCGCTGCGACGATTCTTTGAAGCTGTGTTGCCCAGGCGCTAAGCCACGGGTTCGGGCCCCGCCACTCGCTACCACGCTTCGGTGCTACAGCGAGTTAATGAAACGAGTAGGCCTACAGTAAAGATTTGATTTTTTTAAAAATTTTGTGTGCGGCCATAGTTACTGCAGATGCACCGTATTTAAGAAGCTCCTGCTTACCAGTTGCTTTGCAGCAGCATCGATAACAAAAATGTAGTTCAAGCAAAACATATCAGAAAAGTTGGAATACCGGTATTGATGCATCGTATCATAATAAAAGTTTCTCGAAATTAAATTAGAGAGTTGGACCGAACGGAAAAACAAGACAGCAGTAGCGGCAAGCTCCGCACGAAGAAAAGTCGGTTCGTTTCAAAAAAGAAAGGTTTCACTTTTTCTGCAATCGTCAACGTCAAGCCTCATGTCATATCGAAAACCTAGTAAGTCGCATTTTCAACTTTTCGAGAAAAATGCAAAAAAACATTTTACCAAGCTCGGGAAGACTAAAATGCAGAAATTTTGGTACCACAATAGAGCGCAGGAAAGGCATTGTTTATGACATAGATAAGATGATAAGTTTTTGTTTATTTTATGTTGTTTTTGTGACTTACTAGGTTTTTCCTGATTAGAAATGCCTTTCTTACATCTAATAAAACACGCATAAACCTAGTACAGTCTAATCGAGAAACAATGTTTATTGTATAATTTTGGCAAAGAGGTTGATTTTTTGTACCATAAAGTTGCAAGATACAGCAACCAAAATATCTGATGCATTACTTCAATTTATTTACAGTCTATACATTATTTACAAAATTTAACACGAGCGTTTTCGGCACTACATTGGCCCTCGTCAGGTATATCTAAGATAGTCAATGTTAACTTTAATGACATGAAGAAAAAAACTGATTGAAAAATATTAACTACTGCTGATGCATATTGTTAATATTTTTCAATCACTTTTTTTCTTCATGTCTTTAAAGTTAACACTGACTATCTTAGATATACCTGACGAGGGCCAATGTAGTGCCGAAAACGTTCGTGTTAAATTTTGTAAATAATGTATAGACTGTCAATAAATTGAAGTGATGCATCAGATATTTTGGTTGCTGTATCTTGCAACTTTAATGTTTATTGTACTGATGACAAAGGTGTTCGAATAATGATTCTATTACGTCAAAAACGTAATTGTTTCACGACAATAAAACAATCAAGTAAGCAAAAAAAATAGATGTTAATCTGGAAAAACCTAGTAAGTTGAAGTTGAAATATAACAGGGTAAATGGCCTTGAAGACTTACTAAATATACCTGAATCTACCTGATGAGCGGTCAAACCGCAAAACTAGTCGTAGAATTGGTTTTTACAGCGTTTATTTAGTAAGTCTTCAAGGCCATTTACCCTGTTATATTTCATATATATAGACTTACATCGGCTCCTCTTCATTCATTGCTTGAAGTTGAAACTTACTAGGTTTTTCCTGAAAAAAAAAGCATAATTTCATGCACTTACTTGGTTTTTCCAGTTCATTCGAGCTCAATATCTCGTTAAGTTGAGCATATTTTCAGCTCAAAATGGTCCCAACAGACGCAGAACAGAGCAAAACCACCCACTATAATAACAGTTTTTCAATTTTCGAAAACTTGTGACTTACTAGGTTTTTTCATATGACATGAGAAGCGCAGCGCACCAGCAAAGTTTGACTACCGGTAGACATATTATTGCATCACAATGAAACTTTTTCAAGATTTTATAAGCAAGTTGGATAGCACAGAAAAACATAAGAGCAACTTCGGCTGTCTCTGTATGAAAAACAGCGGTTCGTTCCCAAAAGAGAAGTTTTCATTTCTATTAAAATCTTCAATGGGGGGGTTTTGACCCCCAACCTCCCCTCCCCCCCGTGCGTACGCCACTGCCTCTAACAGTTTGAAATTTTCACTCCCAGTTAAGTCAAGTTGTGGATATAAATTGGCGGGAAAGTTTAGTTTAGAATTTTTGAAATTACGCATCACAGAATTGCATTTGAAAATTCGTAATTTACCTTCGTAAAAGGAAGCGCTGCTGACTCAGTTGCAGTCTTCATTTGATGAAAACCTCTTCCAGCACTTAGTCTTCTACATCGACGTCTCCAGCAGCAATCAATCCAAAAAAGTTTCAACAACACATGAAAAGAAATTAGCTAAACTAAGATCTAAAACTATTAGTTCCATCAATCACTCTCTCAAAAGAAACCAAGGAGCTGAAAAGAAATGGATAG
This sequence comes from Trididemnum miniatum, assembly GCA_964006365.1. Classification (NCBI taxonomy): domain Eukaryota; kingdom Metazoa; phylum Chordata; class Ascidiacea; order Aplousobranchia; family Didemnidae; genus Trididemnum; species Trididemnum miniatum. The sequence goes on from OZ023231.1 coordinate 18,795,090, forward strand.
TAAATCTAAGCAAAACCAAATTAACTCAATCTCAAATGGCTGTTTTGGAAAAAGGATTCAACTACGCTCTAACCCCTAAATCAATACCAAAATTAGATATTGTGGCCGGTGTGGAGACAGGGCTGCGACAAGTGCGTGATGCAGCAGCAGTTGTTATTGCCCGCGCTAAAGTGGCTGCAATTTTAAAATCTGCTGAACAACCACCCAATAACAACATCACACAAGAAGAAGAAGAGGCACTTAAAGAACTGAAGAGAAACCCAGAAATTGTTGTTTTGAAGACTGATAAAGGCAACGCCACCGTAGTCATGGACTCTAAAGACTATGACCAAATAGTTAATTCTATGCTAACAAATGAGTATGTGAATTACCAAGTAGGCCTAATCCCATCAATCAAATTTCTGCGGCTGTTAATCAATACGTTTGGAATTTATATCAGAACCAAAAAATTAATCGAAAGTGTTACTATTATTTGCATTGTTCCAACGCTGTTTCTCCTAGATTCTATGGCCAACCAAAAATCCACAAATCAGCTGTGCCTCTCCGTCCTATTGTTTCGTTTATTAATTCTTTTGCGTACAATTTATCAAAATTTTTGTCTCGTATTTTATCAGGTTTGGTGACAAATAATTATAGCGTTCGTAATTCTTGGGAATTCGTGGAGTATATTACAAACTGTCATGTTCAGAAAAATGAAATTTTTGTATCTTTTGACGTTGTTAGTTTGTTAACTTCTGTGCCAGTGGACAAGGCCTTTGACAAGGGTGGACAAGGCTCGGGTTAGAACTCATCTCATCTGATGATGCTTTGCCTTCTCGCACATCTCATCAGCATTTTCGATATCAAACAAGGTCTAAAAATCTGCCAGGATTTTACTATCTTTTCTTACAAAGACTCTTTTTACAAGCAAACCTTTGGTAGCCTACTCCCATGGGTTCTTGCATCTCCCCTATCATCGCTAACATTTACATGGAACATATCAAGCACATTGCCATTACTACTTTTCACACTCCACCTTCTCTGTGGCTGAGATATGTAGACGCCACATTCTGCATCCTCGACAAAGTCACGGCATTTCATTCTCACTTTAACTCTATCTGTTCTAGTATTCAGTTTACCATGGAAAACGAAAAAATCCTCTCTCCCCTTTCTTGACGTTTTGGTATCTCGTAAAGTTGGCAATGAGAGTAACACTACTGATATACCACTCACCACTTCCATTTACAAAAAGCCTATACTCACACTGACAGATATTAGCACTACACATCACATTATCCCAAACACCACAAGCTCACTGTGGTCAAAACACTATCGCGTTAACACACACATCTCCGACTACAAACTTAAGCACCCTGAGCAACTACACATACGCTCTACATTACAACTGAACGGGTTTCCTACCAGGACCACTTTTCTCTCGCCTAAGAAGACATGCTCTCAGGATTCCCCTTACAAACATTTCAGTTCTACTCCTTACGTTCAAGGCACATCAGACAAAATTAGAAGAGTTCTAAACGAGGCGGGGGTCAACGTTGCCATGAGACCTGTGCATACCATTCGCCATGTTTTGCCATTACCCAAAGATCCATATACCTCCAAAGATATTGGCTGTATTATCTACGAAATCCCCTGTTTGGATTGCAACTTTGTTTATATTGGACAGACGAAACGAGGCCTTAAGTCACGTTTGGCAGAACACAAACGGGCCACTCTCAACCAAAAGCCAGAACAATCTGCCCTCTGCGTTCACGCAATGGAATTCGAACACAATATTGATTGGATAAATGCAAAGATTTTGAAGGTGGAAAACCATTACTCCAAACGTCTTGTTTCTGAAGCTTGGTTCATTAACTCCCGACCCAATGTTATGAACAGGTCTGATGGTGATAACTGATAAGCTTCCACAAGTTCATCAAATATTGTTTTAGTAATTCTTATGCCAAATTATGTATCATCTTGCTGGATCCTGCAACTGTACATGCAGTTCGATAAACGCACCGGGATACTGAAGTTTAAACCACCGATAAGCGCTGACGTTCACTGTGTTTTCTGGGCTGCATGCGCAAACATAGTGCCTGCCTTGTCCCCCGCTTTTTCACGGGCGAACGGGTTGGGCAGAGAGGTTTTTTGCAGGTTTTGGTAACTGGTATAGTTACAAACCGTAAACAAAATATTCCTTCTCAGATTACCGGGAAAATAGTGTTTAAACCAACCGGTCATTTCTATTCTTTTCGATTGTTTACAGGTAATCTGTGACATTATAATTCAGCATGTACTAATTCCTTGAAGGTTTTATTTCAAATGTTCTACCTTGAGCAGAACGAGTAGAGGCTTAGATTTGGGGTGTGTAGTTCTTTTGAAGGTTAGAATTTTTTGTTTATTTTTTTTCAGGAAGGTGGGAGGTTGCTATGTTGCACTGATGAGACCATAATAAGGTCGAAACGCGTCTGCAGCTGCAAATGAGTGGGTTGCCATGGGGGCTTCTAGTGATGTGAGCTAGTTAGGCTACCGGTAACTTAGTTTGGGGTTAGTAGTTATAGGCTCTTTCATTGGGTATCGTTGTTTGGGGCCAGTCGCCTGCTAAAAATAGGGCACAACCTAGAAAAGAGATGAAGTCGAGATGTTCAGGTACAGCAACGCAAAAAGAGTTTTTACAGTCTGGAATGAGTTTAGCCTGGATTGGCTGTGCGCAGCAAGGCTGACGAGACTTTTGTTATGCCAAATTGTTTTTTACCGTTTTTGTACCTCTACGCTTGTTAATTCATTCCATGTAATAAGTTATTGTCCTTATGACGCAACAGTTCACAATATTTCTATCATACCTTTTTGCTTTACCATAATCAGTTCAGTTTAAAAAGTGCTACTATTTTGCTGTTCTCTGCCCGGTCTGGATTTTCCACCCTGGCACCTGTTATTCCGAAGAAGCTCGGCGTGAATTGCTGAGCGAAACGTCAATAAAAAGTTGGAGTTCTTGCATTAGCCTCCGTCTTTGATTACCGGAAGAACAAGTTTATGAAATAGTTAGCCTAGCCTACTATGCCCGGTAAACAAAATCCCCTACAAAACGTTCCTTACTCTGCAGTGTTTTTTGAGCTATGTTTGTTTTAAAAAAAATCGAAGGCATAAAAACAATGTACATCATTTAAGTATACCGCTAGAAGTTACAACAAGCTGAGTGCTCCTTTGTGCTCCCACACACTTAGGCCTACCCCACGACTTACGTTCTATCGTATGCATAATTTTGCACGCTTTCCCACGATTTTCTCTTCCAATTGCCATTTTTATGACAGTCATCATGAGGAAAACAAACTGCAAACTGACGGCTTTTAATTTTAAAAGAATTCAAAGTTGTGCTTGCGTGTTTTCATGCGTACTAATGCAAATAATATCTGAGGCTTGCCCGATGTTAGCTATTAGTTACGTTTCGCCAATCTCTGGTTAGTATTTGGTAGCGTAACAAAATTAATATCTATCGCATTTGGACCACGAACGCACGCATAAACTTTTGAGAAGGAGGAGGACGTAAAGAAGATTTATCACAAAAGAACGATTTTTCTAGAATTTTCTAAGCGGCAACTTTTTTAACGTGTATTGAAAGAGAACTGAGGACAGCGCGTGCGTGGAAGTTCCCTCTTGTAAGTAACCCGCTGCTTAAAATCAAGTTGGCTGATGTCATTTTGGGACCAAGTAATTCCGATTTACCTCTGCACCCATCGGTCGAAATTTCCTGCTTAAAATTTTTATCAAGTTCTTATGCTTAATTGCTTATATTAAAAATGCTATTAGCAAATGCGTTCTTAACGAAAAATTGAAGACTGACTATTTTCAAATCGGTGAAATTCAACAGATGGAGGGAGATTTTGAAGTGAACTTGCACCCGTTGAGTCAGAAGCCAACTATCGCGTTAAATGCTGTCTGCTCCAATCTCAAATCGAAGCCGAAACGAAGAATCTGCAACCTGGGCGATGAGCGACTATAGGCAATGTCACTGACTACGACAGACAAAGGGTAATATCATGACAAACTAGATGTTTAAATTGTTGCTATGTTTCAGTATGCTGCTTTAGTCGACTTCGTGGCTGCAGCTATGTAGTGTTTGCGATATCGCAGCAGTGCAAGGAATTTTTGCATTTATATAGTAACTTCCTGTCACATTTTTGGAGGTAAAACCATGAGCTATTTAATGTTTACTTTTCTTTTTGGTCAGTATAGGGTGAGGCTAACTTCACTGGCTTATTGTTCTCACTAACGAACTAATTTTAAAAAAATTAAGATTTCGCTTTCGCAACTACTGTAGTTTACTTTTTGCTTTGATCACATTTTCAATTTTTGCTCCCATGAAAAAATCTTGTCAATGAAGATTCTTAACGCAATGGCGTTGAGTATTGACATATAAAGGCTAAAAATAGTTTTTTACGTAACATGTATTTTTTGGCTTTCTGTATGCATCAAATTATGAAGTAGGATGGTGCCTTCCATGTATCACGATCTCATTGTTGCATGATGGTGTTTGATCTTATGGCCTATTATTTTCCTGACAATTCAACATGTTTAATAAAAAGATCTTGTCGATTTAAACTGATGAGAAATGCCAGCATGTCACTAAAATACAATAGTTGTTCTTTGTCAAGCAGTGGCGTACGCAGGATTTTTCAATGGAGGATTTCAGTGACGTCACATCGTGATGACGTAAAAATACTACAATTAGCCTATAGTAGTTCAGAGGTATTAAAGTGCATCGGATTGTTATGTTTCTAGTCTAAATTACCGCGCAATTGCAGCTACCATGATGAAGCTATATAACGCCATAACGAAGGAAACAATCCAGATATTTCATTCACACTTTTGCTTGATTCTTTGGGCATCATTTAAGGAGCTAAAAGGTTTCACCGAAACTCAAGCTGTCAATCCGTGGTTAAAAATTTACTGAAAAAATTTTAGTTGACCTCATTTGTGGGTCATAGGAAGGTTAACTGACTAAATTAGGCTAGCTTTCGCAACGTCACAAACAGGGTGTAGCCAGGAGGGTAAAACAAGTTATTGCTTCCCTCCAAAAAAATCTTTTTTCCAGAACCAACATTGATATAAACAACGCATATAAACCTTGATGAAAACATTTAATATGCACTCATTATGAAATGAGCAGTTTACCCTGTCTTGAATAGTGAAGACAGTGAAGCATGAGAAAAAACTGCCCTCCCTACCAAAACATTTTTAAACTGCAATAAGTTACGCGCGAGAGGAATCTCCAATCATACGATAAAACTCAAAAACAGTGTCGATATTATCTAAGCATTTTTCACCCAAATCACAGCGTCGATATCATGATATACTATCAAGCACATAATCGGGGTGTCTGGGAAACGGAGCACTCCAGCTCCTGATACAGTAGCGGGGCGTAAAAACAATTTTGCCACCCCCTCCCCGTTCCGCCCCTGGACCACTTAATATCTTTCGTTGGTTTGGCCTTCCTTGGCAGTAGGCTATCTTTATTTTATTTTTAGCATTTAGGGCAGTGTCAATTTAGTTTTTTATATTTCAATAGTTTTTCAACAAACCGGCCGGTTATAGCGCAGTGTTAAAGTCGTCGCTATCCGCTATCGATGTGGCAGGTCTGAGGTTCAATTACCAGGCCGGTCAAATCGGACACAGAGTAGCCAAAGGCTCGCTACTGCTGCGAAGTTTCTTCGGAGCTGCGTTGTCCAGGCGTTAAGCCGCGGGGTCGGGCCCCGCCACTCGCCGCAATACTACAGCGAGTTTAATGAAACGATTACAGTGAAGATTTGATTTTTTAAAAAAATTTTGTGTGCAGCCATAGTTACTGCAGATACTTCGTATTTAAGGAACTCCCACTTACCAATTGCTTCACAGCAGCATCAATGACAAAAATGTAGTTCAAGCAAAACACATCAAAAAGTTGGAATACCGGTACTGTTGCATCGTATCATAATAAAAGTTTCTCGAAATTAAATTAGAAAGTTGGACAGAACAGAAAAAAAACATGACTGCAATTTCGGCAAGCTCCGCACGAAGAAAAATCGGTTCGTCTCAAAAAAAGAAAGGTTTCACTTTTTCTGCAATCGTCAACGTCAAGCGCAACGCACCAGAAAAGTTTGACTACCGGTATTATTGCATCACAATGAAAGTTTTTCAAAATTATGTAACATAAGGAAGTTGGATAGCACAGAAAAACATGATAATTAATAACAAGTTCGGCAATCTCTGCATGAAACAAGGCGGTTCGTTCCAAAAAGAGAGGTTTTCATTTTTTTCAGTCGTCAATGGGGGGGTTTGACCCCCGAACCCCCCTCCGTGCGTACGCCACTGTTGTCAAGTGTAACCAGTGTGATGTGATGAATCGGTCGACAAATTTAATTATATCCGTGGCGGCAAGACTAACCTTCATGTCAGGGATAAAAGTTCTAAATATCCTTTGTTGAAGTGGAAACTATTTAATTGTTGGGAAATAATAGGATAAATGAGTGACGTCGGGGCACAGTCCTTTTTTGACTTGGCCTGATCTGATGCATGCGTAAAACATTCTTACAAAAGAATCTGTGTAAGCTTTGGTATATCGTAAATTAATCCCCTTAAAGTATCCATTGGCCGCGTCTTTTTACGAAACGGGTTCGATTCTGGGCTGGAGCCGATTGTATTTGACATAGTTTCAGATTCGTTGCTGATTCGAAGAGCCCAAGCTCACGCCGTCGTTTCTTTCAATCTATTGACTTTTCAATTTAATTTGAAAATAACCGCAGTTATTCCTTTATATTTGTTTATTTTATTTGGGAAGATTCGTCTACGTTTTAGACTAGTTTCACTTTTCTATTTGTTAGTGTTTAAAATACATGCAACTGACATTGATATCGATCAAATTATCAAGTAAATATCACCAATGCGTTGGTTTATAATCGAGAAAAAAAGCATAAAAATTTCGTAGTGTTCATTGAAATTCCACGTAGTACGAGGCCTACGTTATCGTTTGTATTATTTGAGTAAAAACTTATCATTGTTTGAACATTCTATTACAAAGTAATAAAAAGCGCTAAAACCAAAGGCACAAATGCGTTGTTCAAAACTTAAAATGGTGTCGTTAGGTTCAACGTTTTGCTTCTTACAACATGAAGTGACTTATAACAGCGTGCAAGACTATTAATGTCTTAATATCTTACCTATAGATCATGTCCGTCTATGACGTTTATCCTGCAGAGCATTAAGCAAACTTTGATAAAGAATGAGAGACTTAAGCGAAAATAATACCCTATTAGAAACTGCAAGCTAAAAATTAGTTTCATGAAAAAGTGTGAAGCCACGGGAACAAAAGATTTTTATAATGTAAAGTATGCTTACTGCGCATACATTACTGCAGTCACCTGGTAACTGAGAGCAGACAGCAAATCATACCGCGAAAATCTGTTGTTAGTATTATTACTGTATTGTTATAGTAATAAGTAGGGCCCGCTAAATTCAATAAAGTCAAAATTTTTTCAGGACTTTGTTACATGACCAAATGTGTACTAATGTTCGTTTCAGGTGTTCAGGAGTCTGTTTTGGTAGATTTTATAAGTCAAAATAAAGTCAAAATTTTGCATAAAGTCAAAATTTGTCGAAATTGTCTTTATCAAAAATTTCCTTACAAAAACGAACAAATTTATGTTTTTTAAATATTTTTTTGAATTTTTGAGCTACAATTAAAATTTTATGCGCAGTTTTATTTGATTTTAAACTTTTGAAATAGTTGCAATATTTGCACTATCGTCACAATAATGCGTGCGGTAATTGAGAAGGAAATAGCACTTATTATGTATGAAACGTCATTGTTGATGCATAAATACATAACTGTTAGACAATTTAGCAACTGGTTAGGAGATTAGCTACAGGTTGGGTCAAAAGGGTTTTCATGGCGTGGAGTTGCTAGTTCCCTGCGGAGTAATTTCATTTTCTAAGTTTGACCATAGACCATCAAATCAAGCTGATTTTCTGAACTTTAGAAGTTTATGACCGTACATCTTCAACATTAGCCAGAGTAAGTTGTTTTTATGGTTCTCAAAACTTCAAGATATCTTATTGTGACCACGATGTCATCTTGCGTGGTGATGTAAACCACTTCATGTTTTCAATGTTGCCTTGTTAACATAGCGTACTGTAGTTTGTGGAATTAAGTAGACAGTTTTAATCGGTCGTCCCTCTTTTTGATTCCTGTCATGCTGCACTGATGAGATTTTTCGAAACAGTTGTAGTCTTCGCAATTGCAGAAGCTGCAGTTGTCTGTATTATCACATAATTGTTAGACAATTAATCTAATCCTATAAAACGCTTGCGCTCTTTACACGTGGTCTTTTAAGTTGTAGCTTGCAAAGCAAAGAATGCCAAAACAAGCCAAATCTTCTATAGCGAAAGTTAGGCAAACTTGCCAGGAATATCCGGATGAGTTTTCGGCAACTCCTGCCGGCGACTTGCGATGCAAACTTTGCGACGTGTTAGTCAAATGCGACAAAAAGTTTTTTGTGGAAAGCCACTGAAAAAGTAAGCAACACCAAGGAAAATTAGAGACGAAGAGCAAATCTCAAAATAAGCAAACCTTTTTACATTTCGATCAAGTAAACTTCAAGGAACAGGTTGTTTCTTCATTCTTAGCTGCAGATATCCCACTTCATAAACTGAACCATCCTTCTTTAAAATCTCTGTTTGCTGGAATAGGAAAAATATTGCCTTCGGACACTGCAGCCCGGGCATGTGTTGCTAAATTGGCATCCCAAAAAGAGGAACAAATTCAAGAATTACTTCGTGACAAAAAATTTTTTTGATTGTGGATAAAGCAGAGGTTGCTAAACGAAAGTATATTAGTGTGCTTGTGGGCAGCTTAGGTGCTCCAGATCAGACATTCCTCGTTAATTGCCATCCACTTGACAGCGGTCGCAATGTTAATAGCAGTATTATTCTGCACACTGTGGATGACATATTGCAACAACTTGAAATAAAACGCGAGAATTCTTCACTGTTCTTGACTGATGCTGCTCGGTACATGTCTTCGGCTGGAAAGACATGAAAGGAATTATACTCTTCTTTGATGCATGTCACCTGCGTTGCGCACTTACTACATAACTGCGCTATGCGTGTGCGTGCTAATTTTAAAAATATTGATGAAGTAATAGCAACGATCAAGGCAGCAACAATCAAAAACAAAGATCGCAAGAAAGATTTTCATGATGCTGGTCTGCCATCTCCTCCTGACCCTGTAATTACAAGATGGCCAACTTGGCTTAGAGCTGCCTTATATTATAGTGAGAACCTTCCAGCTGTTCGCACCATTGTCAACCATTGGACAAGTGCAGGCGTCTTAGTCAGCAGAGCAAAAGACGCTATCAATGTGGAAGGTTTGCTGTCGGACTTGGTTAAAACAAATCAATACCGGACTCGAGCAGCCAACGTAGAGTTCTTAGAAGGAAGTGCCTGCACAATAACCAAAGCATACGGACTGCTGAAGAATATGCAATTCGATGATGATCCTTGCGTAACATTAGCAACAAAAAAGACTACATTAGCAAACGACTATCCAACTCTGATTTAGAAACAATAATAAACTGTACCAACTTGACAATTGACCCAACAAGCTACGTACTATTGCAAAAAGCCTAGCCAACCTCTGCTGCTGTTGAGAGGTCGCTTTCTATGCTCAATACCGAGAAAAGACAGAAACTTTGATGTTAAAAACGTAAAAAAATATATGATGCTGTATTACAATAAAACGTCCTTGTAATTATACTGCGTGGCTTTCGTTAAAAAAATCATAGACATACTGTTAGTGTACAGTACAGTTGCGATAGCAACGCAATTTTTGTATTACACACTAATTGATACCGGTACACACAATGGCTCGTTATCCTAGGTTTTAACGTCATGCGTCGCTTTGTTGCATTAGCTTCAACACTGAGTAATTGAGAAAATGTTCGAAGTAGGCTACCTTTTTCTTTAAAAACTTATGTAAATTGCAGATTATAAAACATATTTAATTAATAAAGTGCAACAAGACATAAATAATACGCGGAAGCGGTTAAGTCAAAATAAAGTCAAAATTTTACTAAAATAAAGTCAAAAATATGTTTTTTTAGGTCTAAAAAATGGCCTTAGTAATAAGTAACATCCGCAGACATCGTTTATACAAATAGATATATTTATTTCAAGAATTTTCTTTAAATTCAAAACGTCTAATCCAGTGGTTCTCAACCAGTGGGCCATGGCCACAGAACGCTTTAAAAAATTGCTTGATTTATTGAAAAATTCTGTTTCATTTGTGTCACTATGGTTAAGTTTACACTTTTGTGTTTGTTTAGTAGTTTTGACGGTAGTAACAATGAATGACGATGCTGTTTTTTTGCTACAGAGAGATAATTTTCATTCCAATTATTCAATTAATAGTGTGTAGTTTCGTGGAAAGATGGTAAAAATAATCTAGGCGATTGTCGTAATAGAACTTATTTTTCGTTGTGTTGGTGGCGTGATGCAATCAATGCCTTCTATCGCGTCATGAATGGACTTAGATTTTAAGCGGCTACAACTACAATGTGGTTCTCAAAGCAAGCCACTTGGCTCCCTAAGGTGGAATTTGCAAGTTGAAGGGATAAACAGGGACGGATCCAGGAGGATGTGGGGGATGCATTACCTCCCACCAACCATTTTCCACAATGCTTTGGATAAATAAAAATTTTGCATAATTTTGAACCTCTTCATAAAAATATGCCTGAGTCGCCTTAAGCAAGCATAATCGAAACTGGGCGAAAATGCAACACATTTGGTAAAGTACTCAAAATCAGGGGCCAAAACTACAAACAAAATTTGCCTGAAAATTGCTCAAAAAGCACTAAAATGGCCATTACAGTATGCAAATTTTCAAAAATTTTCAGGGAGCATGCCCGCGGACCCCCCTAGAGTCGTTTTTGTTACTTAAGTTGCTTGAACTCAACTCTGCTGGAAAAAAAACTATGCTTGAAAAAGTGACGAAATTTGATACCCCTTCCTTGAAAAACTTTCTAAATACCCCTCTGATATGAAACTTTTTAAAAAGGCTTATTTACGCCCGTTTCCGGGACTAAACGTCTGAACGTCTTTATATTTAGCTAACATTCAACCTAATTCAAAATTACATTCCCCCCATCAAAACTTTCTGGATCCGCTCCTGGGGATGAATACTCGTTTTGGAAGGATAAAAAGTTAATGGGCCACAGAACTTTTGTGCAACAAAAAATGGGCCACGAAAGAAAAAAGGTTGAGAACCACTGGTCTAATCCGACATATAAATGACGTGTGGACAAAACTTCCGAGTCTTCCATTCTGAATCGTTAGAATTGGGGATTTGATTTCGGGTAGGGTTCGGTATTCGAATCTCGGTATTCACAGCTCTTCTGCTCGATGCTCAGCTTTGAAAGGAAAAGCGTGGAAAACAAGCTTGCAAGTTTACGTGTTGTGCCGTTGGAAAAGGCAGTTAATGGAACGTCGTCATCTTTGATGGTTAACACTTGAATACAAATTTTGGGAGAGCTATAGCACGTATTATTATTAGCCTACAGGATATAAGGTGCAGCTACCAATCATTTTCTTGCATTTTAGTAACGTCTTGTTAAGCGAAGTATGTTTTAACATACCGGAACCGATATATCGTTCAACCGTTGTTACTTATTTTTTGAGCATTGCTTTTGTTTCCTGTTTTTTTTTGGGTTGATTTGGTCGATAAAATCAACTAGATGTCTTTAGAGTTTTATTTTTACATGGGAGAAATCTGAGCATACAAACTTCTTTTTTGTAATTCGCCATGCAACATTGTTGAGCTATTAAATTGATTGGTTCTAAGCCCTTACAAAAAAAATCTAAAACTTTTAATGAAAATAATTTGCCCCTAGCATACTGCTGTTGTGTTGTGATGTAGCTCATAGATTTACCCTTAAATCATCAGACTACATATTGTCATCAAATTTAGTAGGCTTGATTGGTACAGACAGATTTTTGTAGTAAAACGTATTACAGTGCATTAAAGGCCTTGTTAAGTTAAGCCATCTCTAGTTTCATACTAATATTTCAGTTTTTACAGTATTCGTAAAAATACATTATATACTACAAAATATGATGAAATATACAGCAGTGTTTATCCTGTTCTACGTGCATTTTATGATAGGTAAGTGGCATGAAATTAATGAAATGTGTTGCATTGCGGAGTACAGTAATATTTTTGATTCCTTGTTTTTTCCTACGAAAACCCGCTATCCACTGTAGGCCTATAGCGCTGCATGTAGTCTAATCTATTAAATAAATATGTTATGGTTAAATTTTAATTATTACTTGCACGTTAGCATCTGATCTTTAAAATTTACATAAAATTGGTTTGTTCATTTCTCTTTGAAATTAATAAACAGTGTGACCTGGCAGCAAAACAAATTTTGATGTAAAGTATTTGATATTCTGACATCGGAAGAATTGAAACAGTGCAAGTGAGCTCAGTAACTTTCGGGCTTTGATTAATTTGTTTTGATTGGCCGGCCGGTGAGCTCAGTTGCTTAGCACATCACTTGCCAAAGGGGAGGTCTGGGCTTCGATTCCTCGGCCGGTCAAATCGGACAGAGTTTTGCCAATAGCTCGCCAGTCGCCACCGCTGTGCGCCTGCCGCGGAGATGCGCCTCGCTTCTTTTTACACGCTTTGGCGTAAAACCGCGAGCATCAATAAAGATTTTGAGTTAAATCCAAAATTTTTATACTGAAAATAAATTGATCGCAGCTACGGATATACATTAAAGATTATTTTGAATGAAGTAAGCTTGAAAAATTGCAACTTAAAAACTAAGTTCACAGCCATTATTTTGTTAAATTTACAGTACACAAAACTTTGTCTCTGGAGGTGTATTTATGTGAAGATGATGAAGAAATCATCTCTTGTGCAACTGGAAAAGTTTTATCAATTCTGGACGCGCGATATGGTAGACATTGGGATAGCTTCAGGTGATAACATACCTTATGTTTAACACATCACATAAGTGGCGTACTAAAAATAATCCACGAATTGCAATGATGCAAACCAGTGATGTAGTTAAGACCATCACCTACAAGATCAAGACCTTGCAAATTTTTCAAGACCAAGACCGTTTTTGTCAAGACCAAGACCTTTAATTTTTTTCAAGAACAAGACCATAAAAATGAGATGAGAATTAACAGTTTATTACTTATCGCTATTTTTCTATAACAACAACAAAAAACGGGCAAAATATATTCAGAATATTAAAAGAAACAAGAACAAGACAATCACATGTTACACGCTGTTAGATACTTTTTCTAGCTGTGCAGGATCACTTAAATTTTTACTAGATGCTTTGTAGTTCTTTCGCTCTTAAGACCAAACTAAATGGTCAAGACCAAGACCGCAAATGGTCAAGACCTAGACCAAGACCTTAAAAAAATGGTCTTAAGACCAAGACCGGTCTTAAGACCTTCATCACTGATGCAAACTTTCGGTATCCACAAAATATCATGTTTGAGCCTACAGTTGGCTATTATGAAAAAAGTAAAACCGTAAAATATTTATCAAGGTCTAAACCACAGAAATAAACTTGCTTGTTCGTGTTCTTTTTTTTGTTAAAGTTTTTTTCTCATTGGACTACATCTACAACTATTTCATGTGGCTGTCTTTTGAGGGGGAGGGGGCTAACATGCTTACATATTTATAACTATTCATATTGCATGTGACTGGACTTTCTGGCGTCAAATGATCGCCGACGCTCAATCCGAGCATGACGCGTGATGATGATGATGCCTTGCTCTTAACTTGTTGGCTAAAGTTTTACTTTTTCTCGACTTTTTGAATTTCCGGAAAACAAAAAATTTAAAATAATTTTTTCCGGGAACCTCGGTAATCCTAGGATTCGAAAATTTTCCGGGAAAATTTCCCGTTCTACACTGTCATCGCAATTTTTCTAATTTTTTGCATCTCTTTGTTTTTATGCTTAAAGAGAGGTCTTTAGATTTTTAACAATTTGAGGAAAAAAATCTTTTTGGATTCACCAACAATTTGAAATATAATTTTTCGAGTTAAGAGAAATAATTTTTGATGAAAAAAAGACTTTAAATTATTTTTGATTCCCATTGCTTTAGTAGTTGAAATAAATTTGAAATGAAAAAATAAATAATTTGTAATTTTTAAACACGTTGATTACTTTTAGATACAATAATTTTTCTCATTCAGAACTTTTAGTGACTGTTTCACATGTATTTCAGCCATTTAGCGCAACATCTTCCTTTAGAAGGTTATGTTTCGGGAAAACAAGTTACTTTCTCCCTCACATTGATGCATTTTTGCGTGGAAATATGGGCATACGCTCCACAAAAACTGTATAAATATCCCAGGATCCCGACATAAATTTACTGGTGTCGCGAAATAGGAAATTGTTTTACTTCGTTGACAGGACGATTGATAAGAATTGTATGACAAACCGTAGGAATTAATTCGTTCTTAGATCTGACCTCACGAAAAAACCAAGACCCTCTTCACCAAACGAATTTAATACTCGACCCCACTTAACCCACTTAGCTACGGTACTCACCGTACTACTTTTCAGTAAACACAAGCTCCGCTGCTCTTTTCAGTGACACTATACAGCAAGGGCTATAACATTCTGCATACAATAAAATTGCTTACTCTGCACACACAAAATCGACACTCGAATAACTACGCTCGAATAATTTTAAGAACAAAAATCCACGCCTATTTATACTCTAAATTTAAGTTCAAGAACGTTCTACTGTATAACATCCTTAAAAAGAAACCAGAAAAGAAATCATATGACATGCAAAAATTCACACCAAACTATAGTAAATACAACTGCGATATCACAAGCACAAATTTTGACCCAGTGAAATTACGTAATGGGGAAATCTGTCCTAAATATTCAAATGACTATCACCTGGAGAAGCAAAATAAATGCACACAACATAATTCAACGTAATTTGATCAGACATATACACAATAACGAATACCCAATAAAGAACTATATACAAATACACAACAAAGAATGCACAGAGATCTCTCTTCGTGACAGCTGCTTCGCCCAATGGGGCTCATCAGACGAGTCACAAGATCACTGTGCGGCGAAAATACAACACATCAATATACCAAGACAACCTGAAAGCCAACTACGTCAGCAGAGCACGCGAAAACAACGCATGGTGAATGACGTCACGCCTTTTCTGAAGCATGCGGTAATAGAAAATTACAAAGAATTTTGCCAATCACAAGCGCTATGGGGAAGGCAAAGCCGACGGGCTTGAAATCCATCAAGCCACGTGATGATTTCGGTCACAGTTCAAAGAAAAGGAAGGGCAGGCGTCACCCTGCGAATTGTGTATTCGTTATTGTGTATATGTCTGATCAAATTACGTTGAATTATGTTGTGTGCATTTATTTTGCTTCTCCAGGTGCTAGTCACTTGCTTAATTGTGTCATTCAATGACGTAGGTTTGACGTGAGTGTGATACTCCATTCGCAGGGTGACGCCTGCCCTTCCTTTTCTTCCAAAATATTCATAAAAAAATACGTCAGTAGAAAATTACGACTTCATAATGCAACCGTACGAAACAATCCCACGAATAAAACTTATGAAAACAACGCATCGGTCTAGAACAGGGGTGGCCAACCAGTCAGATGCTAAGAGCCACATTTCTTTCTGTTTTTCAGCAAAGAGCCATATTTTACATAGGCGCTAAAGATCGCATTAACATCATCGTACTTCTAATTGATACACATACTTTTGCTTCACTAGATTAGTAGAAAACCGGCCGTTTAGCTCAGTTAATAACGACATCGTTATCGGTGCGAGCGATCTGTGATTCGTTGCCTGGGTACGTCAAAGCGGACGCAGTGTCGCCACCTCTACCATGTTTCTTTGGATTCAAAGCTATGTTGCCCAAAGTCCATAAGTTACACGAACTTTAGTGCTGCCCGGGCGCGAAGCCGCGGAGATAACCGCTCAGATGGCCGAGTGATAAGAGCGTCCGCCCTGGAGCTGTAGACTCGGGTTTGATTCCGAATCGGGTCAAACCAATGACTTTAAAATTGGCATTCACAGCTTCCCTGTTTGATGCTCAGCATTAAAGGGACAATGTGGAGAACAAGCCGACAAGTTTAGTTGTTGTGCCGGTGGGAAAGGCACTTAGCAGAATTCCCCCATTTTGGTGTGATAGACAGATGGCCGGCAACTCCTAAGTAAGCTTGCTATAGCTCTTTGATCGCGTTCTCGCGATAGGAGGATAAATATTAAAATATGCAACTAAATACAATACAAACAGATGGCCCCCGCAACTGGTCAAGGCTTCGTCGTAATTCTCTCAAAAAGTGGTTATGATGCAACTTATGCGTTGCTCAACGCAACATGATTACAGAACAAGGCTGCTGATAGAAAATACACAGCATGTTAAAAAAGCTGCATGAAACTGGGCAAAGAGCCGCATGCGGCTCGCGAGCCGCGAGTTGGCCACCCCTGGTCTAGTACCTTCTACAGTAGACAAAGCAATTAAAACAAAAACATATTCAACAGTTATAGCGTTACAAGCGGGAAACTGGAAATTTTTAAACTCCAAATTTTCCGTCCCGACATTCCGGGAGAAAACACTATTGCTGGCGAAACTTGTTTCTTTTAGGTACATTGAAATGGAGGACTCAATTTATACCACGAGTGGAAAATGTGAAGTTCTCAGTTACAGATTAAATTATTTTTAGACGGTTATTTTGGTAAGATTTTGAAAAAACTTACAAAATGAACATTAAAAACATCAGATCCAAGGCTAGTTTCACCATATCTCAAAGCTTTTTATTAATGTTATTTTATTATAGATGCGGCTACTGGCCTACGTTGAGGAATTGCTACAGCGATGGTGTATTTGAAATTATCGAGCAAAATTGTCAAAATAAAAGTTCTTGCACTGTAGAAGCATCTGACGATCTCTATAGAGATCCTTGCTGGGGATATGACGAGTATTTATATGTGGAATACGCATGTGTTGAACCAAAAGGTAAAGACTTGTTTGGTTTTATATTTGTCGAATTGTTGTTGGCGGCGGCATATTGTAGCACTATAGCCTGAGGGTGTCATAGTGTCACTCAGTGGTGCACAGTGCCAAGTGCAATAGTACCGCGGTACTTTTTTGTACCGGTACGGACGGTACCGGTAATGCGGCAAAAGTACTCTATATTTTCAAACTTCTTTACTCTGTCACTTGCAGCAGACTACGTGCAAATAAATGCACACCCCTATGCACGATACGCTGCAGAAGGCGCTATGTGCGGCTGACACGAAGCGGCCGTTAACTTTGAAAGTTGGAACAAATCATTTTAAGGCAAATATTCTTACTTGTTTGTTACGACGTCACAAAGCCTGCTCACAACTCTGACACTGGCGTCAAATGATGCAGAATATACGATTTCCTGTGTGCATTTTGTACATTTGAAAGTCGCATTGGCTTTAGAAAAAAAGCTAAGGCGAAAAAACACATTTCACTTAATGTCAAATATTAAATTTAAAAAAGGTTGAAATGTGTTTTATGCCCGCAACATTTTTTTCTCAAGCCAATACGATTTGTAAAGATATAGGTCTACATGCACGCAGGAAATCGTATATTCTGCATCATTTGATTGACGCTATAGTCGCAACTTTCTAGCGTACGTAAATAACGAGATCTCAAGTTAGCGCAAAAAAAGCAAATATCGCGTGGTGCACCCTTAAGATGACATTATAAATAAAAAGCAATGTCAGATTCGTAATCAGCGGCAAACACTCTTCATAAACATAGGTACGCATATTGAAATATCGGAACTGGTGCAATTTTGATGTATCCAAATGATCATAACTTCCACATTTACGTCACACAATATGATTGCATAAGTATTAGTCGCATATGGTTGATAATGGAGCCACTTTTTCAGTTGTGTATCCTACTCTGCTTTCTGATTATATTTGTTTATTATTCAGTTCGTGGTCTTTCATACAGAGCCAGTTTCCATTTGGTTTTGTGATATCAAAACGCGAGGAAGGTTTTCTTCAGAGGGTTTATTTTGTCTCTTTCTGTGCTTTGCAAGCAGTTTTATCAGCTTGTCAACCTTGAACAAAATTTTCGGCCAAAAGAATGAGGGAAAGTTTAATTTATTCCAAAGTTTAACTATTTCGTCAGATATTCTTCACATGCGGTTTGCGCTAATTTTTGTTTCTGCACACAACCCCCAAAACCTACCTACAATGTTTTTATTTGAGAAATCTTGCACAAGCTTTCGTTTATGGCTGTTTTCATTTTGGATATGTTTGGACGTCGAGTTGTGTTTTTCTGCAAATTTTTGGTCCACTTTGCTTTAGCCAAATCCACAGCTGATCTAGATTTTTTGCTTTTGAAAGACATGTCGCAAGAAATTTTACAAACAGTGCTTAAGTAGACGAAAAAAGATTACCGGTAAAACAAGAATTTGCAGTGAAAGATTCGGCGTCAGCTTTTGATTTGCTGTAAAGTTAACCCCTTCACAATATGGTAGCTCATTATGTTGTAGCTATGTAGTATGCAATGCAGCCAACAGACAAAGATAAGCGAAGGTCTATGCTCCTCCATCAATGATAGAAAGTTAGAAACAATGAACAATCGCCTTAACAAGTTACTGTGCTAGCTAACATATTATCACATTTAACTTGAAAAAAGAGCACTCAATGCAATGTCAAAAATCAAATTCTTGCTATGTCTGCCCTTTGGTGGCACAGTTGTCGCAAAATAACAACAATAATGAACTTCGCTTCTACAAAGTAGTTGGTTTAAACCCTAGTCAGTTAGTTAGTTGCATATTTATCCTCCTATCACGAGAAAGCGATCAATGCGCTATACGAGCTCGCTTAGGAGTTGCCAGCCATCTGTCTACCACGCCAAGATGGAGGAATTCCGCTAAGTGCCTTTCCCAACGGCACAACAAGTGAACTTACCGGCTTGTTCTCCACACTGTACTTTTAATGCTGAGCGTCAAGCAGAGAAGCTGTGAATACCAATTTGAAAGTCATTGGTTTGACCCGACTCGGAATCAAACCCGAGTCTACAGCTCAAGAGACAGACGCTTTATACCACTCGGCCATCTGAGCTGTTACTTTTCAATTCAATCGCTCAACTATATCAAAAACAAAAGCTTCTTTTCTTTTTGCCGCTAGACGGCAGCATAAAATTTTTGACCATCAAAACGCTCATATCTAAAAGTCCTGTTGCTTGATTTTGCCCCTTTTTTTTTCTGAAATGTGGGCAAGCATGAGGAGCATCTGAACATAACGTACATTTTTATGCACAAAGTTTCAGTAACACATCGAGACCTGAACACTCCGAAAATAGAGATAGGTGGGTTTAGAAATATTGTTTGGTGCAGGAACTTTTTCAACATCTTCAGAAATCGATGTCAGAGTCATAGTACACATTAAAAAGATCACCTTTTTCCGTAACAGGCATGTAAAATTTGGAAACAATTGTTTACGTCATAACCCTAATGGCCATCTTTGGTGCCACTCAAGAGTCAAAAGCAAGTACTTTTTGGTCAATGTACACGTTGATGATAATGACAATCTCGCCTGAGTGAAATAAGTCGACTATAGCAGATTAATTGAAAGTAATTTTGTTGCGTTTCAGAAGTTCCAGACTCCCCCACACCACCGTTTATTGCTATTAACGCGACATTTTTGGCCAATTTTACCCTGACCACCTGGCCCACTGCGACCGAGAGCACGATGGTCGATTATTCAACTGAAGCTGCGATTCCGGACCAAAATGATTCATTAACTGCTAATTCTTCTCTCAACACCACTGACGTAAATGATCCTCTTGCTATGAAAGACGAAAGCGCGCTATCCCAACGACGCATTTACATCATCGGCGCTGGAGTGTTAGCTGCTGTAATTGCAGTTATAATCCTTGGTGTTGTTATTCACGTCTGTAGAAGAAAGTCATCTGGTCCTAAAGTAGATCAAAGAGCGCTGGAATATCTACCACGCAAAAGAAATCCCCAAAATGTATATGACTATGCGGGAGACGTGGCGCTAAACATGAACGACAATGAGCTATACGCAGCAGCTGGTGACGTTAATGATTACGATGTAGTTGCTGTAGACAAACAAGAACCGATTTACAGCAAACCAAACAAACGGAAGAAGCCGGAAATGACCGATAACGAACTATACAGAGCATTTGATGGATGAATATTACACAATGGCTTCAAAACTAAGACGTAGTCGTTCACGTCATTAGGATTTCACCAATTAATATTAATAAATTTCACCCATTAATTGGTGGTGCCAGAGAAATTGATCAGATTCAATCCTCGCCTCACATTGTGTAGGCCATTATTTAGGCCCATTACAACTTTTACCGCTTCCTCATTTGTTTAATATACTACTGGCCGTATTCAGCAAGTCTTCTGGCATGCTGTAAATACTTTGCCAGTAGGTTTACATTTAGTTTTTTGACCACTGACTATATAGTGTTTTTTTTTTTGCCAAAAACCTTCTTTCGTAGGTAGTGTTGTAATGTAAGTCAAAAAAAAAACGAGTCGTTTTTTTTACAAAAGAAAAAAAGAAGTCGTTTTTTTGCAAAAGAAAAACACACTTCGTTGTTGTTTTTTAATCTAAAAGAAAAACAAATAAACGTGTTTTAATTAATTTTTAGCTTTTTGTTATACTCGTATGTTTAACAGATATATTTTAATAAAGTGCTACGTAAGTTTGCTGCGTTGCTATTGCGAGCATTTGGGGTTGAGTAAAACGCTGAAAAACACCTTTATGGGAAGAGTATTTCGGTCACACACTATTTGAAATCATTGCAAGTTAATGCGAATCAGGGTTACATTTTCATATTCTTTTTATTTACTGAGCCAACAACATGAGTACGCTTGGTACTATCGGAAAATACGTACCCTTTTAATAAAAGGGCCCATTCTTTGCTGTTTTTAATATCGCATCGTGAGAAACAGTTTGCTTTTTAACAGATATTTTAACCTAGAGCTACGACATTACCAGTTACCGTAATAAGAGATGAACAACGAAGTTGATCAGTGGAGCTGCTAGGTGGGGAGGGGGGGCAAGAGGAGCAAGTTGCCTCATCACTTTCGTTTTGGGCTGTTTTTCCAGTTCGTGCAAATCCGTTGAGCAAAATTTTTTGAGGGAATACCTCCCACGACCCCCCAAACTTTTATCGGTTCGTTGTTCCACTAATGAAACAAGCCGTGAAAATGTAGCGTTTGACGGGTGAATTTTTTTTTGTTTGAAACATAAACTGACCACTGTCAGGCTTACTGTCCGGGTTGTACTGAATGCTTACCGTCCGTTGTTACGGCACAGAAGTAAGGTAAGCCAGCAGAACTCAAATGTATTCTACACCACAGTATTCTCCTTACATAACCACAAAACCATTGAAAAGCTAAAAAGCTAGAGTTTTGTTACGTTACAAAATATTACTTTGACTATATTTTTTTTTTCACTCTTTATAGGGGTAGTATTATTACGTCATGATAAAATAATCAAAGTCTTTTATGCGCTAAATTTTTCCGAAACATTTGTTGTTGATAAAATAGTGGAGTTATGCTTTTCAATGCTTAATTTTATCACAAAGTTTATTACGTAATTACAAAGCGGTAAGTAGTTATCTAGAATTGGAAGTTTTATGCAACAAAAAAATAAGTTTTATGACATCCTCATTTCCTCAATTTGAACAAAAGTAGCGTGTGTGCCGTAAGTGGAACATCGGGCAGTAATAGGTTAAGGTTAAATCGATTTAGATTAAACAATTGCGTCGTTCAAACTTGTTCAGCGGTAGCTAGAGTCAAGAAAAAAAAAAAAAAAAACACTTTTTAGTTTAATTAGCGTACATCAGCGCCAGGGAGTGAGGATAATATGGAGTAGGATTTGATTATGATAATACGGACTATTACAAGTCACACCAAAAGACTTAAAAAAAAGGTATTCACAGCTTTCAGATTAAAATTACTCCTGTTGATGTCAGTGGAAACGGACATTTAAGAAGCTCTAGATACCAGAGTCGAACCGAACCCGAACCGGTAAAAACCGCTTTTTTTGGGTGAACCCGAACCGCGAACCGTTTAAACTTGATGTCATTGAACCTGAACCGAACCCGAACCTTAATATTTCAAATCTGTGAACCTGAACCGAACCCGAACCTTTAATATTTCAAATCTGTGAACCTGAACCGAACCAGAACCTTTAAAATTTTATGCAAGTGAACCCGAACCGAACCCTAACCTATGACATTTTGTGGACATAAACCTAAACAGAAATCGTTTAGTAACAATGTTTGGACCTGAGCTGATTCTTAAAAAATATTAATAAAAATCTCTAGACGTGTGCTGCAATGCGTAACATTCTTTCTGCTTACATGGAGTTTTTTCTCGTTCTTCCGGTAATTTTACAATAACCTCAACTAATATAGTCAGGTTTTTCATTTGTTGGCGTTTCGTTGGTTCTGACGACCAACATCATCAGAACGATAAAGCACTGACCTATCCCAACCTTTGCAACATTAATTTTATTACAAAGTTAATTTCCGCTTTTCAAAATTTAATGAATTTTTACATTTTTATTTAACCTTAATTGATTCGGACATGCAATTTATATTTCGTTATTTTAATGATATAAGACCCTAATTTATTTTTTGGTCAAATTAAAGATTTTGAAGTGAACCCGAACCTGAACCGCTAAAAACCGCTTTTGTTCAGTGAACCCAAACCGAACCTGAACCTTTAACATTTGGATTTGGTGAACCTGAACCGAACCTTAAAAATTTGGTTTCGATGAATCCGAACCGAACCCGAACCTTTAAATTTTGATGCAACTGAACCCGAACCGAACCTGAACCCAAATTTTTGAAACTCTTGAACCTGAACTGAACCGTTAAAAATGAAATTTCTTGAACCTGAACCGGAACCGGAGCGATATTTTAAACGATTCGACTTCCTGCTAAATACTGATGAATTGGTTGAAAAGTTCGCTTCTGCTGCCCCTCGTCGCATGAGTTTGCGTTCGTAGTATTTTTATCAGTGATAAACCATCATTTTTGTCTCCATTTACAATAAAAACGACTTAATCCACTTACGATATAGGCCTAAATACATTAGACCTCTCCGGTGATTCTAAGTTTCCGGTTAATATTTGCTTCAAATTGCCGCTGGTTAGGAATCAACCAAGCAGCGATTTCTCATTGTGAAGCATTTTTCCAAGGGTGAGACCAACAGCGTATTTAGGGGGGTGGGCATTGTGCCATGCCCCCCCTTTTGACTCAGCCTTTTAGTAAAAAAAACAAAAGTAAAGGTAATGGTGCCAAGTGACTGAAATATGCCAGACTCTTTTGATGGTTTCTGTAGCTTATAGCTAGGGGCGAATCTAGGGGGTAGGATGAGGGGTGTGCATCCTCCCACCAGCCATTTTCAGAAACGTTTTTGATGTATACAATTTTTCCATAATTTCGAACCTTTTCGACAGTGGCGTTGGAAGTACTTTTAAGTAGGGGGGGGGCTGAAATTTGTGTTACTCATACCATATCAACGTCTGGGAGGCTTCGCCTTCCCAGTTTTTCTTATCGCAACATGCATCTTTCGATCATGCACTTTACCCTAGTAAAAGTTACTTGGACACTGCTTGATGAACTCAAGCTTTCCTGCAGCTAGCACAACACACAGTGGCCAGATCAACGTTTGTGAACGTGCTAACCTCTCTGAAATATGCCAGACTCCTTTAATGGTTTCTGTAGCTTAGTTTCTGCATCACAATTAAATTTTCATGTCATAATCACTTTAAAAATTAATTGTGATGTAAAACCGTGGATTTAAAGCCTACACAAATTGGCAGAGGTGGGCATTTTTTAAAAATTGATTGAAGCGCAGCGCGACAAAGCGCAAAAGTTCTGTTAAGTCATGAAACGCAACGCAACTAGCGCAACCTAATTTTTAAATTGACTGAAGCGCAACGCAACCTTTGCAATCAATTGTTTTTTCGCATTAAAGCACAACGCAACTTCCGCAATCAATAATTTTTTTGCATTAAAGCGCAACGCAACTTCCGCAACGAGGTTTATACAAAAAAAAAGTGCAACGCAACTTTCGCAACGAAAAATTTAATAAAGCGCAACGAGTAGATGTATAAGCAATGCAATTTTTTCTTGAGTTATATTTATAGGTGCTTTTAACAGCACGCAGTTGTCTACAACGCGACAACGATTTTAATGCAAGTGACTGTAACAGGATTTTGCGTGGTCAATGAACAGGAAAATTAAATAAGAAGCGAAAAAAGATGCGTTGCTGATGATTGCTTTCTTCATCTTCATCCTCTTATCACGAGAAAGCGAAGAAGGCGCTGCTTAGGACGAATCCAGACTCGCTTAGGAGTTGTCTTTGTTTCCGAGTTTTCTGGTTGAATTTTGCTTCTGTCTTATTTAATTTGCCGCTTGCCAGATTTCACCAAGCAGAGATAATCAACGTGAAGCATCTTATCCAAGGATGCAACAACGAGACAAGGTTGGGAGTTAAACCTTCAACCTTGCGATCATGGTCGTCGTAAAAACGACGCTCCAAACCACTGCGCCACGTTGCATTGTCGCGTGCCGTTAAAAGCACCTCATCGCGGTAAATCATAATTTGCATATGCGGCGAAGTTCTCCACAACAACAAGTAAATAAGTTACGATTTATTCAACACTCAATGATCTCTTTAAGCACTTGCAATGATTTTAAAAAGCAAAAGACTTTAGTGTACCACATTTCTGATGAGCTGAAAATTTCTGCTACAATAAATTGACCAATAGGCCTATTGTACGCATCAAGAAACAAACTGCTATTCTATTAAAAACAGTTACAAAAAACTGCTCACTCCAGCACATTGCGCTTTAATTAATCCGACAAAGCGCAACGCAGTATTTCAACTTCCGACAGTGCGCAACGTAACCAAGCGCAAGCAATCAGATTCTTTTCAGTTCGCAGCGCAATAATGCGCACACTATTATATATTTTTTCAGTTCGCAACGCAATAAAGCGCAAGAAGAATTTATTTTCCTTGAAGCGCAGCGCAACTTGCGCAATGGCTAAAAATAATTTGTTAAAGCGCTTCGCAATTTCCGCACGTGCGAAAGTTGCGCAACTTGCGCTTTGCGCTTTAAATTGCGGAATGCCCACCTCTGCAAATCAAACATGTGAACAAGGTAATTGTGTAGCTAAAGTTTGTTGTTTTAGCAACCCCAACAGCTACCACAAATATCATAACCGTCCAGAGGGCGCTATGGGGAACGTTACATTCAGAAGGTGTAAAGATATTTTGCGTCGTGATCAATATATACACGTGCTCAGTACATCTGCATGGGTCTAGCCCAGGGCTGGACAAAAAAAGTAGAGACTTTTGCGGACGTGATAAACTGTTTTTTTGTTCTACACTGAATTTTAGTGGAAAGTAGGACATCTACGAACGTGATGAGGATGACCTTTCTTTATGTATTTTTTGCTCTTCACTGATTTTTAGTGGAAAACAGGACATAAAGGCGACAGACTAAGGAAACCTCTGAAAAGGATTACTGGGGAAAAAAGGTTAAAAATCACTGCTCTAACTGAGCACCATCTCTAATATTACGCCACAGTAGGAGAAGAGAAGGGTTGAAATATAGAGCGCTTTGGCCGTGTGGCACTCAAATAGAGATTCACGGTATGTCAGGAAACAGCGAGAGCAGTAAGCTTTTTTGGAGCATACGAAAAAAAAAGTTGGGATGATCAAGAACTAAACTCCAATCAACGTTATTTCTACACCGATAAGGTGATGCGTAGAGAAATAGTAGAACTTCATAAACCGCATCGCTACACGTAAAACTAGAATCGAAACGTTTCAATTGGTTTCTCTGACTAGAAAAAGAAATTTTGTGGGCAAAGGAATTGCTATGGTTAGTACTGCACAGCATTCAGCAAAACAAAGTGAATTAAATATTTAAACTTATTCAAAAGAATTAAAAACTAGGCTATAGATATTTTGCTCAGTCCGCCGCTTTATCTTAAGAGAGCTGCTTATTTTATCGATTTTGAAGGTTAGTTGTTAACGTCAAAATTAAGTCTGAAAAAAGCAAAACTCCCACCTCCCCGAGAATTAGCCCCGCCCCTCGCATTATGAAAAAGTACACAGCAAACACAGTAGGCTAAATCTCTTCTGAGTGACTGTCAGGGCCGGATTTAGACAATGAGAGGCCCTAGGCTATTTGATCAATGAGGCCCTAGTGAGCAACAATCAGACTCATCTCTACGCAGTGGCAAAGCGAGAAATTTTGAAAGGGGGGGGGCATAATTTTGACACATTTTTTTAAGGGTATTTTTTGGCAGAACTAATTTGATGCTGATTGAGACACAGAAAAGGCTGTAGGGGGATTCGGGGGCATGCTCCCCCGGAAAAATTATGAAAATTTACTTGCTGTAATGGTTATTTTAGTGCTTTTTAAATAATTTTCACGCAAATTTTGTTTTAATTTTTTATCCTAATTCTGAGTGCTTCGCCAAATATGATGCATTTTGTTTGCACGTTTTCGATGTAGGCCTACGTGCTGAGGGCGTAAGGCTTATTGTTATGAAAGAGGTTCAAAATTATGGAAAAATTGTATACAGCAAAAACATTTTCAAAATGGCTGGTGGGAGGATACATACCACCCCCTGGTCTTAAGCTGCAGAAACCATCAAAAGAGTCTGGCATATTTTAGTCACTTGGCACCATTAATTTTGTTTTTTTTTGCTAAAAGGCGGAGTCAAAAAGAAGGGGTGGGGCGTGGCACATTGGCCCCCCCTAAATACGCTTACGTTTACGCATATAAAGGTCTTGATGGTCGATTTCCAAAAAAAAGATCTTGATAAAAAGAAAATCTTCGTTGTTCGTGACGAGGCCTCGTATTTCTACAAGACCCTAGGCTTCAGCCTGCCTAGCCTATTGATAAATCCGGCCCTGGTGACTGTCTGCAAAGTCAGTGCAGATAGTAAGGTATACAATATCGGTACATTGGTGGAGGGCAGGGCTGCGAACTCAAACTCGAAAGAACTCGATCATTCTGCCGAACTCGAACCTAAACTTGAACTCGAAAAAATATTTTTTCTGAACTCGAACTTGAACTCGCATAAAACTGTTCGAGTTCATTTGAAAGATATTTAAATTGTTGAAAAGAAATAAAAGATCACTACGAAATATAGTTTGTTGTTCAAGTAGTCACAATCCGTGTAATTTGTAGTTATGATTTTACCGAAAGAAAAGCTGCATGTCGTTAATTTGTCTATGCCATCGCGACCTATAAAGTCCCGAGCTTCGAACTTGAACTCGGTCATTTTTGTCGAACTCGAAAAATCAAATTCTTAGAACTCGAACTTGCAAATATCTCTGAAACTCGAACTCGGTTAAAAATCGATCGAGTTCGCAGCCCTGGTTGAGGGGCCTAGTTTTGAGTTTAGTTGCTATAATTGGTTACTATAAACGACACTCGCGACAACTAACTGCACTTCGCCTCGTCTCAAAACATACTGTAAAATGTTTTTTCATCCTGAAAACTTAGATCGGTGATTTTCAATCTTTTCTGAGCCGTGGCTCCCTGACTGTACCTCTAAAAGACCGCGGCCCCTATAGTATGTAAGTTTAAAAGTCCTGGTCTATTATAATTCATTAATGATTCCTACCATTGTGGCTCCCAAGAGAACATTCTGCGCTGTGTGATCCTTTTGGGGGGCCAAGGGCCACAGTTGAGAACCCCTGGCTTAGATGCTACCAATTGCTGGTTTGCCTTTTTTAAGTTAAGATGCTCAATTTGACATTTGCAAGCAGGAAGTTAATTTTTTTTGCTCTACGAAGATTACACTTTTTCTGTTCTCCCAACCCCACAAACAAAATTTTCAAGAAAACATTTTAGATTTAAGCTCTTTCCTGGGTTTTAATTTCGATGGTAGGCCTGTTAAATTCTAAATACATTAATGCAGAGGTATTATTGCAGAAACAAACGCGTAAATTAGGACCCCTTCAGGACCCTCTCTGAAAAAAAGTAGAGGGGCCAGCCCCCCCCACGATTCCGCCACCTATGGCCCTAGAGCCTTTCTTGATTGTCAATCACCTTCAATTAGTTCTGCCGAAAAAAAATAAGCCTACGCTTGAAAAAAAGTGGAAATTATGGCCCCCTCTTCAAAATTTTTCGCTACGCCACTGGGCCTATCTCATTTTGCTACCGGTAGGCCTACTTCTGGTAGCCCACTGAAGTTAGGCCTATATCATTCGCTCGTCTCGGTGTTAGGCAGAAAGCTACAGGCAAGGGCTCACCCAGGGGGTGGGGCACCGTACCTGCCATGGCCCTACCACCCTTTGGCCATAGTGTGATCAGCAAAGTTAAGATTTTTGCAGAAAGTGCAGTATTATATTTGTGTCTGACTGACGATGGTCCGTTGTTCTCGTCAACTGCTTGTCATTGCAAGAGTAGGCGTATTTATGATCATCGTAGAACAAGGAGGAGTCGTACTTTTATGGATTACCCAGTCAACCAAAATCCAAGTTTCTGTTGCACGTTGAAAGTATTTTTGCATTAAACAAAGGTAGCCTATATTTTTGATAAAAAGTGCGAAAAATTAGATGTAGCCTATTTTGTTGAAAAACCGAAAATATTCGCCAGCGGCTGGGGGCTTCGCCTTCTGATCTCCACCCCTGGTACAAGCCTTTGAAGTTTTGCCCCCCCCACACTCGAAATTTTTGGCTGGCTACGCCGCTAACGAGTGGTAAGAGCGTCCGCCTCGGGAGCTGTGGACTCTGGTGCGATTCCGAGTCGGGTCAAACCAATGACTTTAAAATTGGTATTTACAGCTTTCCTGCTTGACGCTCAACATTAAAGGGGCAGTGTGGAGAATAAGCCGGCAAATTTACTTGTTGTGCCATTGGGAAAGGCACATAGCGGGATTGCCCCATCTTGGTGTGGTAGACAGATGGCCGGCAACTCCTAAACGAGCTCGTTATAGCACTTTCTAGTGATAGGAGGATAAATATGCAACTAAATACAAAAGAATTGTGCCGTTGTGAAAGGCACTTAGCGGAATTCCCCCATCTTTGTGTGGTAGACATATGGCTAGTTACTCCTATGCGAGCTCTTATAGCGCATCGATTGCTTTCTTGCGATAGGATAAATATGCAACTAAGAGGCCTACGAGTAATAGGCCACAGCTGGATATTCGCCGATCGGTGTGTTCCAGCAGCCGCTATGTAAGTGCTGGACACCATTCTGATGCTACAGATCTTGAAATGCTGGTTACTTTTCCTTGCAGGCTACAGGCAAACACTGCTAAACAACTTTTATTTACTCCGTAAAACGTGACGTTCTCTTAATAATGCATTTCCTTTCAAAATCGAAACTACCTCGGGAACCAAATTATTAGCGGACTTAGGCCGACTTTGTTCTCTAAGACTATAATATCTTTCACTTTTCTAGTGAGAATGGACATCGTTAGACGATAGTTGTTGTGAGACCAAATCTGTGACTTTTCCTTTACGAAAACAACTAATCACAAAACTTTAATCGACCGAACAAATATTTGCTCAGCTTAAATAAAAATTATCTCAGGATTCAAACAAACGACTTTTCTGATGCAAGTCTCAGGAAATGCGCTGTCAGTTAGCGCACTTGTCAAAGACCTCGCTATCGAGGCGGGAGGTCTCGAGTTCACTTCCCAGGCCGGTCAAATCCGACACCGCGTCGCCAACGGCTTGCCATCTCCGCGACGTTTCTTCGGAGCTGAGTTGCCAAGGCGCTAAGCCGCGGATAAGGGCCCCGCCGCTCGTTACACCTTTCGACGTAGGCCAATGTGCAAGGAGATAATGAAGATTTGGTGCAACGAGTCAGCAAAACAAAGCTTCAACTAATTTAATATTTTTAAAGCAGGAAAATTTGTACTGAAGGCATCATAATTTACTACAGCAAAAACCATTTTTTTCCCAGACACTCACATGTTCATTTTTGAGGGGGTCCAAAGCTTGTAGGTCTTGCGGGACATTATTGAGTTTTAACTTTACGATCAAAAATCGAAACCCAAAAATTGATTATAACAAAGCAAAGAGCTTCGCACAAGAGAAAAACGGACCAGCGAACTAGAAATCAAAAGCAATCAAACACGAAGATAATAAAGCTCAACGGACAATGGTATTAAATTCAATCCTAAACTGACCAAATGCAGAGGTCTCCAATTTAAGCTCCGGCACAACGAAACGTTTGGGTCTCAACGAAACTGTAAAACATAAAAACAATTTCACACACCGAGGCAATGGAAAGTGCACTAACACCAATAAAATAGTAAAAATATTGCCTGCAACACAAGTGTCAACAAATCTTTTGAAACGGCAATAATGCGACAAACACTGGACAAGAAATATCGGCGCAAATACAAACACTGGTAATAAAAAAAATTTGCAATACATGCTATATTTTGTAAAAGGTTTACAAGGGCTTGGTTGGAGCCAGAACTGGCTCTGCCCAAAATCATAGTTTTCTGTAAAATGCATTTAAAGTTTCAAGCCAAAATTGGGATGATGGACATAGCCAAAAATGAATGTCCAGTTTAACATGCTTACGGTGCCTGTGGGACCAGGCCAATTTGGGAACAGAAGCGCACTCACGGAGAGAGTAATTTTTTGATCTTAACTTATTTTCGTCGAAAATGGACATAGACAGTTCTGGCTCCAAGCCCTCGCTATATCCCAGGGGCAGGTTAACAGCAAGTGGGCCCTGGGCTACTTTAATTACTGGGTCCCTTTTTTTCCAAGTTCAGCGAAAGCTTGCAGGATACAAAACGAAATAGCAACTACAAAAACAAAGTAATACGAATGCTGATACAGAATCCAAAAAGCAAAATTTCTGATGCTGCGGGTACAGAAAAAGATAGAGTTTGATTGCGCTAATGATAAGAACATAATTACACTCCAAACTGGCACCAGCAATGTGGTGGTTAATACATTGGACTATACCAGTGGTTTTCGACCGCGGTTCCGCAAGTACAAGTTCCTCAAGTTTACAATTTCAAGCAGAGTTCAAGTATGTGAGAATTTAGTTAGTGCACAGGGGTTCCTCGAGTCTTTGGAATGCTTCATTCGGGTTCCGCTCCTCCAGAAAGGTTAAAAACTACAGGGCAATACATTCGAAACATGCATTCGGTATCTTTGCTTTGTTTTGATTAAAAGCAAGAATTGCTAAATTTATCTCGCAGGACTTGTCGAAACAAGATATTTTGCGGAACGGCAAAACCACTGACGAGGGTCAGCGGTACGGAACCACCGCTCCAAATTACAGAAAAATAATGAAGGCCCATAATCATTACTCAACAATGCCCGACTAACATTTTCTTCAAACAAAAAGCTGAAGCATAGAATATTTACCACACTAGTTTCATGAATTTTTCTATAACCGTTTTAAAATATTATAACAGCATGATAACAAACGTAAGACATGTAAAAAGTATAGTTCATTCTGCGCAGCCAAGTGAGCTCTATGAAGATCATATTTCTAATTACAAAGGCAAGCGGGTATTTACCAAGTTAAGTAACGTTAATACTACCTTTTTTTCATATGATGTAATAAGCCAATTTAGCAAGAACATTTTCAAGAAGTCAGGAATGATACTATGTGCTACCTAAACTAAACAAAACATCAGTTCTTGGATAAACTAAGCTACCAATCACTACAATACAATATGGCACAAACACCTCAATACCGAAAGGTTAAAATCAAAAAACAACTTTAATACAATTTATAGTAAATTAGTACGCTTGAGATTACAGTTGAAAAAAATGTAAAAGCTTGGTCACAATGCTCCGCAGTACAGAAAGATTCCCAATAAATATAGCTACAAATTCAGATCACATGATACAGAAATATTGTAGACTTTTCACATTTGCAAAAGAAGCTTCTCACATTTGCAAAAGAAGTGTGCACCAACCAACAGGGTACGTTATCTAATTTTTAACTAACATTCCATTCCGTTTTGTGTTTACGATTTGACGTCATCCAGCAGCATAATCTTCATTTGGATACTGCTTTTCCAGTAAGTAAGAATGCCACACTTTTTCAATTTGGGCTACATCTTGGCAGAAAGTATCGTTAACGGCACCTTGCTTTAAATTAAACCCTCCTGTTTGGACTCCTTTAGGTTTAAACACACGAAAACGTTCATCCTTTACAAGCTCACTTTTAACGACACCCTGTCCTTCAATACACTTATCTGCTAAGTCGTCATTCATTTGTCTTAATTGCTCAAGATGATAATTCATTTTGTCGTGACCGTAAGCTTCCACTTTTTTCCAAAACGTTTTGTTAAAGTGATCAAATAGCGCAGAATCAATTTTGTTCCATTTTCGTATCTTCTTCCGCATTGCATCATCAACTTTTATGGAACTGCTTATGCGGGAGTTCATACGCAAATGCTGAATATCAGAAAGAGAAAGGCACAAAAAATCTTTCATCAAAATGACAGATTCTTCGAAGTAATCTTTGATAAGAACAAGCTCAAATGTATTTTCCATTTCAACAATTACCGTTTTAATGTAATCATCATCTTCATTCATGTTATCAAAACCAAGATCAAAAGCCAAACCATTTTTCTGAAACCACCATAAATTGTTTTTGCCTTTGCGAGGTATGAAACTGCAAGAAAGACAAAGCAAAAAGAACATTATATACAATTTGTTACCATTTAAAACACTATAGAGTAAACTTGGTTGAAAAGAAGTTCGGGATTGTTGCATAATTGTACGTTGGCTGGCCTTGAGGAAAACGCTTTAACTACACCAACAACTTATGTTATTACAGGAGATCGTGTTGCATTGTTTCGACAAAAAATAGCGAAGTGAGGTTGCCTCAAAAGAATCGGTCAAATATACATCAAATTTTATTGTTGGGAAGGTGCCTACCTTTTAATATGGTACTCTACCGTTAACTTATGTTTACGCCACCCAGTATTCCAGTAATTGTCGCCAAAATCGTTTACACTGGTAAATTCGTAAGTTGCTGCAAGCATTTTACACCTGTACTATACACCACCATTTTTCCACCTATCCAATAACATTGCATGCCAGTGACAAGGTATTTCGAAAAACATGGTAGGTGGTACACAGACAACTATAGTAGCCAACAATATAATCAATAACCAAACGCACTAGTATGGTTGTAATGGCATTTTATTTTAGTCTTGTGCAAGCCGGATACAGGTAATGGAAAAGTTCACATCATACACCTTGCAATAATGCTAATTGTATCATACAACAATTCCTTGAGTAGTTTTGAAAAGATTAACAATCGATACAAAAATACAAATAGCTAATAATTTTTGAAAAGCAGCAAAACATTTCTACTGAGAACTTACCTTTCTGCATCATCCAACCACATTTGCAATCCAACAGTAGTTTGTGGAACTTTAGCAAATGATTTACAGTTTAGGTGAAAATAATCAAAAAAAGAAGCAAAAAGGTCTCCAGGCTCACGAAGAATAGTGAAGTATTTTGTGTTTTTTGGCATAACTGATGCGACTTGCTCTTTATCAAATCTCATGTGATGACATAGAATATTAATTCCTTTAGGTGCTGATCGCATAAACTGCTTGTGAAACCTGTAACCTTGGTCATAACGAAATCGAAAATCTTTACCAAGTGGTAAGCCAACAAACAAACCACGCTTTTTTGCATGTCGAAGTATAATATTCTGTATAGTTGTTCCTCCAGTTTTGTGGGTTTTAAGAAACATAATATTTGTTTGAGGATTACATGTTGCTGGACTTTCCGCTGAAGAAAACCTAAATATAATGGAGATAATGCTGATAAAAAATACTAGCGCATACAAGAAGCAGAGAGTCTTGGAACAGAAATAGAACATGGAACCATCCTTTTTTTGCAACCATGGGAAATTGTGATCATCAATCAGTCAATGAACAATGAGCAACCATTTACATGAAATATTGCAAGAACTTGAGGTTAAGGGTATGCAAGCAGTAGTTTAGGGTATGGAAGAATCAGGTACGAACTATTTTTTGAATGTACAGATACTTCTGTTATTGCAGTAAATCTAAACTGTTCAACACATTAGTGAAGTTCTATGATAGCATGTTGACACAAGGCAGATGGCCACAACAGACAAGGCTCAAAAGTATTGTACTATAATGATACGAACAATTGTACTATAATAATACGCAACAACTGGCCGCCGCAAACTGGCCGCCATGCGAACTGACCGCGAGGCAAACTCGCCACCGCGACAACTGATCGCCAAAGCACGAGGCTCGAAAAAACACTTCACACCTTACGCTTCGCGACAATTTTTTACTTAATGACCGAGTGAATTTGATAGTAACTTTACACCTTACCGTTTCTCAAATACTGACATAAAGTCAAAATGCTTTAATGACTTTATGACAACACCTAGAGTGACGTTCTGTACTACGCTTGGACAATCAAAAAATTGTCAGCGACATGGGCTAGCGGTACCGCGCGCAGATGACAGATCCTACGTGATGGGTTCGATTCGCGGCTTGAACCGATCCCATTAGACATATATACCGGGTGGCTGCTGACTCGCAGTCTCCCTCAATTACTGTTAAATTTTCAGTTCAATGTAATTTGAAAATAATCTTAGTTAAAAAAAAACTCGATGAAAACTTCGGAAATGGACCTTTAAGCAGTGTGTCTTTTTGTCAGAGCACATTTTCTTTTATATTTTTAGTTCATGATTCATACTTTGAGCGGTTACAATCATTTAAATAGATGTATTATGACTTGCAATTTAAGTTGTGTGTTTTTTTGAAAGAGCGCGTACAAGTAAAATAATTTGAGAAGCGGTAAGGTGTGAAGTTACTATCAAATTCACACGGTCATTAAGTAAAAAATTGTCGGGAAGCGTAAGGTGCGAAGTGTTTTTTCGAGCCTCGTGCTTTGGCGGTCAGTTGTCGCGGTGGCGAGTTTGCCTCATGGTCAGTTAGCATGGCGGGCAATTTACGGTGGTCAGTTGTCTCACGGCCAGTTGTCCGTGTTCAAACAGCCACATTACGCATAAGAAAAACAAATATGGCTGCTGTTCTCTCTGAGTTGCAAAGCTTGAAAAACTAAGAAATTTTTGGCAATTTTTTCAAGAGTGCCAACTTTAATAACACTTTTGGCCAAATTTAGATCAAAGTGCTTAATGTTTTTGAGTGAAATTAAAGTACCATACTGCATACTATCCAAACTCAAATTAAGGGCATAAACTTTGGTCAATGCTTCTTTCAAACCATGCATAACTCCGGGCAAATTTTTAATAAAACCTAAATTTAGGCAAATTTGCATTCGCCAAAAACTAAAGTTCAAACAGTTCAGATCAGATGGCCGAGTGGTAAGAGCGTTCGTCTCGGGAGCTGTAGACTTGGGTTTGATTCCGAGTCGGGTCAAACCAATGACTTTAAAATTGGTATTCACAGCTTCCCTGCTTGACGCTCAGCACTAAAGGGATAATCAAAGAGAACAAGCCGGCGAGTTCACTTGTTGTGCCGGTGGTAAAGGCACTTGGCGAGATTGCCCTAACTTGGCGTGGTTGACAGAATGGCAGTTAACTCCTAAGCGAGTTCGTTATAATGCTTTGATCACTCTTTTGCGGTATTGCTAAAACCTGCAGGAGCACAAGAATCACTAGGAGCGCAAGCGAAATTTTAGTAAAACCTGCAGGAGCACAAGGACCGCTCGGGGCACAATGAGTTACTAAAACCTGCAGGAGCACAAGTACCTCTAGGGGCGATCCTCGTGATCCTTATGCTCTTGCAGCTTTTAGCGATACCCCTTTCTCGTGATAGGAGGATAAATATACAACTAAAAAAAAACAGTGAACATGGCAATAAAATTTTGCAGACGCAGCAAAAAAAAGACATTTTGCAGACGCAGCCGCAAAATCCTTAGCGCCCTAAAAAAAGACTACCAGGAGAGGTAAACAGAAAAATTCATTGCATAAATGATACAGAGAATCACAAGCACCCTTTTAAAAGCAGACTGACGATTTGGCATCGAAAAGTGAAAATCTAATAACTGGCAAGAAGCTATTGCTTGATGCAAAATCAGTCAAAAAGTATCATTGCTCACACTTCATTTAAATCGATTTCAGCTGTTAAGCTATCATCAGTAAATTCTGCAAACACGCATAAGCAGAACGAAAAAGAATAGTTATCGATAACAAATAAAATTAAATAAATAAAATATAATGAAATAGTCTACAACCTACGCACTCTGTGCCGAATCAAAATCCAATAAATAGTACCGGTGTCGAAAAACAAAAATAGGAAGCAGTCGGGATATTAAATTCATCCAGAAAAATAGAAATAGGCAGGAAGAAACTAATTCAGAAAATAGAAGTATGTCTGGTAAATGATAAAGACTAAACGGACGGGTAAAATACCCATAAGTAAACTAATCACAGCACTCCCCGATATCCCTCAAAAATTTTTCTTTAAAACCAAATGAAAAAAACTAACCAGAAACAAGTAAAGACTTACCAGGGTGAAAGCTCGGAGTAAACTAAAAAAGCTACAAAAACCTAGGAAAAAAAACCTACTAGACAGAAACTCACCACAAAAAGAATAATCAAATCTACGTAGTACTGGCGGAACAACGCCGTAAAGTGTAATGAGTGGAGGGGCCTAACTCTGTGGCTAGGTGCCCAGGCCACACAGCCCCTAAGAAACGTCGCAGCGGCAGCAGCAGCGGCCCTAAGAAACCACACAGCCCCTAAGAAACGTCGCACAGCCCCTAAGAAACGTAGAAACGTCGCAGCGGTTTGAACTCTAGGCCTTCCGCACCAAAAAGTTACCATATGCGCTAACTCACCTAATTCTAAAAAACCAGCTCAAAAAAAATCTGACTAATCTGAGAAACTAACCGACGAAAAAAACAAAAGGAAGGTGAAAAAAAAAACTGCCTCTTTAACTCTTGACTAAAAAAATCTCTCTAACTAACTTTATAGGCTCAACTAAAAAAAACTAAAGAAAGGTAAAAAAACCTGTCACTCGAACTCTCGACCCCAGAAAAAAAACCTCTAACTCCAGGCTCGACAAAAAAACTAAGAAAAGTTGAAAAAAATCCAACTTTTAACTCTAGACTGCAGGAAAAACCTTCCTGCAAGCGCTCAAAAAACTGAGCAAAAATTAGAACAAATGTATAGCAAATTAAAAATAACAAAATTACAAAAACAAATTGTGATATCACATAGCCAGTTATTAAAATAGAATCGGTACCGGTATAAAGTTCCAGGTTGTGGAAAAATAATAATCAATAAAAGAAAAACGACAATAATACAGGGGGTGGCAAAATTAAACCTATAAAAATGAATCTACAAGGCAAAAAATACATCAGTTGGTAATCCACAGTTAATGTGCCAAGACCAAAATTTTAAAAGACATTAAAGCACGTAGGTCAAAATGAAAACCAATTAAAAATTCAATACAAATGCTGAATAAACAAGTCTATAAAGCGAAGAAAAGAAAAATACGAAGGTAAAGTGTCAAAAGGCAATTAGCGAAATTTCGGCAACATGGTATTATTGATGATAATTACTGCACAAAGCTTGCCCACCCATCTACTTTCCAAAAAATCAAGCTCGCAAACGTCATGTGGCTCTTGTAAAAATATAACTACAGAACAGTCCGATATTAAAGGATTTGTTTGTTCTCGCATAAAGGCTGTATGGTGGTTGAGAAAGTGTTTCAAAAGAGCAGCCTGGTCCGGAAGGGAATTATTTATGATATTGCTCTTCCAAAAGTTTCTGTGATTTATCCATCGGACTGAGAGCCGGTTTTTGGTTTGGCTGATATAAATTTTTTTACACTTTTTACATTGAGCTGCATAAATTCCGAAATTCATGCAATTGAGGTTTTGATTGAGCATGATTTTTTTTTTGATATTTTTCTATTTTCTGAATTTTCATTTTTTCTATCTTCTGAATTAGTTTCTTGCTGCCTATTTCTATTTTTCTGGATGAATTTAATATCCCGACTGCTTTCTATTTTTGTTTTTCAACACCGGTACTATTTATTAGATTTTGATTCGGCACAGAGTGCATAGTTTGTAGACTATTTCATTATATTTTATTTATTTAATTTTATTTGTTATCGATAACTATTCTTTTTCGTTCTGCTTATGCGTGTTTGCAGAATTTACTGATGATAGCTTAACAGCTGAAATCGATTTAAATGAAGTGTGAGCAATGATACTTTTTGACTGATTTTGCATCAAGCCATAGCTTCTTGCCAGTTACCAGGAGAGGTAATCCTATTTTTAGGATCCTGTAAACGGTTTGCTTTTTCAAACATTTTTTAGCTTTGCTAACTCTATTGTAACAAGTAATAGCCAATAAACACCAGAAATGATAAAGTTTGTAGCTGCAAATATGTAAAATCTATTTTTAATACGAAAAACGAAGTGCGGCTTAAAAAATAGGACTACTGGTACTAGGAGGGTATGGTAATCCTAATTTTTGGATCTTTAGGATTTTGCATACGCAGTCGCAAAGTCAGTAGCGTCCTAAACAAAGGACCACCAGGAGGGGTAATCATATTTTTAGGATCTTGTAAACGGCTTGCTTTTTCAAACATTTTAAGCTTTCAGCTTTGTCAACTCCATTATGACGAGGAATTGCCAATAAACACCGAAAATGTTACAAACTGCAACTTAACAAAAATCCATTTTAAATACGTAAAGCGAAGTGCGTCCAAAAAAGGACTACCTGGAGGGGTAATCCTATTTTTTGGATCTTGTAAAGTGTAAACAGTTTGTTTTTTCAATCATTTCTGGTGTTCATTGGCTATTACTCATTATAATAAGAGTTAACAATGCTATAAAACATTTTAAAAAACAAGCCGCTTACAGGATCCTAAAAATAGGATTACCCCTCCTAGTAGTCCTCTTTTAGGATGCACTTTGTTTTTTGTACAACAGCCTATTTGAACTTGATATAAATTTTGTTTCATTGCGGTTAAAAAATATATCATTTCTGGTACTTATTGGCTATTACAAGAAGGTGGGGATATTTTGAACACGGGGCTAGTTCGGACCAACCACTTTCGGTTTTGTTTTTGCAGCAGTCCTCGCAATCTTCTCTTTCAATCGCCATATTGGTTAGGTAGCAAAATCAAGTAGTTTTTTGTTAAACTTCACATTTACGATTTTTAACACAAAAGTAAAATTAGATGAGACGAAATTGCAAGGTTTTGTGCCAGCATGGTTGCAGTTTAAGCTGAAGTCTAACACTGAGAAGTCATTGCAAAATAGCAAATAATGGCACTTATAAACCCACGCTTGGTCCATTTGCATTCGCGAGGAAAAATACAGCAAATGTTCCATTCGCCAAGTCACTTCGTTGAAAAAAATAACCCTGTTTCCCAGTCCCCTACCTGTTATCAGAGACAACAAAGCTTAAAAAAGTTTGAAAAAGCAAACCGTTTGCAGAATTCTCGGATTTGCGGATGCAGCTGCAAAATCCTAAAAACAGGATAACTTAAATTTTACTAAACTAACCTTTCATAAGAATTGTTGGAAAAGTATGAGGCTCTCAATGATATTCCACACCATATTCCAAAACAAAATATGACACCAAACACAAGCAAGGACTTCAACGACCTGCGAGACATCTTGTTTAAATGGAACTCTAAAATTTCAGCATTGTAGTCAACATCATACCAGTACCAAGTTAAAAACAGGCATGAGCGCAACAAAAGTCACCATTAGCAAGGTTACACAAAAAAAGCCCACCATACCCAGACACTGGACAACATCACAACAAACCTACCAAAACATTCCACTGTAAACTAGGTATGATATAGGCCTACCCATGTTTTGTTGCTCTGCAAGCATAAAAATGATATAATCTAGACCACTCAAGGCTAACAATTAGAACGACCCTGAAGTGGTAGAAATTACCGGTATGCATAAAAACATTACCCCTATCCTGCCAGTACAGCTGCACAGCCCTGCCGGTACCTATCCCGTACCCCACAATGCAAGGGTTTAGGCTACTTACATTAGGCTATAGATTTGTGTAATGTAAGTAATGTATAGTCTACATACGAAGTGACTGACTGTGGTAAGGCCTAAGGTATACATGCATACTTGTACCCTGTACCGGCATGGCCTAGTCGTTACTACCATTGTATGAGAGGTTGCCAGTAACTTCGCCACATGGTAACTTCGCCACACTTTCATACATCGAAAATTTACATTGCCTACACCGAAACAAGACTTTAAATTCCCGGTTGCCGTAAAAAATTTTATCGGGCTTTTCGAGTTACTTCGTAACTTCGCCACATAATTGAAACTGTAGGATAAGATGTGGGGAGAGAGGTGTGGGAGAGTGCATGGGGTGAATAAGGAACAGTGTTGGGGTGTAGGGGGAGGTCAGGGGAGTTGTGGGAAGAGATATGGGGGGTGTGGGGGGAGATGTAGGGAAATGTGTTGGGGTGTGGGGAGGTAAGGAAAGATGTGTGGGGAGTGGAGAAGTGTGGGGAGCAGGGCCGGATTAAGGGTTTCTGAGGCCTAGGGCTATCTAATAGTCAGGGGCCTATTTTGTCCCCGTCAGTCGAAGACCTGCTGAAATATGTAGCCTACATACCAGTATTAAACACATTCAAAAGCCATATTTTCTAAATTTAAACAGAACGCCCTATTTTGCATGTACAAAGCTTTAGAAGATGTCATGCTACAGAGCCCCAATTCCTGCAAAGATGCTTTCTACTTGATGTTTTGTAAATAATTTTACGATTAGTTTCCCCCACGCCATGCAAAGTTTACTTTAACCTCCTTCATACCATTTATTTCGTATCCTAACGTCTATTTTTGCGTACCCGTACGATATACCGGACGGCATTTCGTGTGAAACTATCTTTAATTTACCTTGCTGTCAATGAATTACCGGTATTACAAAATAATCATAAATCTCAATGACTCGCTAAAACGGCGACATTTTTTCGGAGCTGTGTCGCTCAGCAAATGGGGGTATGTGGGGTCAAACGTATTCGTTGGAGGGTGAGGTTTTTCAAAATTTTCAAAAATCGTTATCATTATCATGATACATATTAAAAAGTTCATCTTTCGCCATAGCAGGTCAGAATAAATTTTTTTTTTTTTGGCATAGCCCTAATAATCACATCAATTTACTGCAAATAAAAAACATTTAGTTCTAGCTAAAGAAACCTGTCTAGCAGTCTAGTGCAGACAAGTATACGGGTAGGTCTGTTTTTAGTTAACTCATTACCTGGGTATAGGGCAACTAAACATTCATTCAGCTTTAATAACTAAACATTCAGCTTTAATCTAAACATTCATTCAGCTTTAATAACTAAACATTCAGCTTTAATCTAAAAAGAACAAATTAGGGAGCGCCCAGGTTCCCAAGTTTGGTAGGCTTTTGGTCAAGATAGACTCTTCTGCATCGATTCCGTGATAATGATACGTCACTTAAATCCTCGAAACGAGAATATCTTGCCTTCC
Organism: Trididemnum miniatum; assembly: GCA_964006365.1. Taxonomy (NCBI): domain Eukaryota; kingdom Metazoa; phylum Chordata; class Ascidiacea; order Aplousobranchia; family Didemnidae; genus Trididemnum; species Trididemnum miniatum. Next base: position 18,836,644 of record OZ023231.1, read on the forward strand.
CACGATGCACAATTAGAGTTACAGTCAGTGCATGAAGCAACGCAGTTTCGAAAGTAACGGGATATAAGACTTAAAGATTAGGAGAGGGTAGATGACAAGAAAGCATCGCAAAAAATAGCAATGCAGGGGATGCAGTAGCAATCCACGACCGGTTTCGCTCAAAATGAGAGCTCAAAATGAACCATTTTTGCACCATTTTCCAGCTATATTCACCTGATGAGCTCAAAATGAGAGCGAAACCGGTCGTGGATTGCTACTGCATCCCCTGCATTGCTATTTTTTGCGATGCTTTCTTGTCATCTACCCTCTCCTAATCTATAAGTCTTATATCCCGTTACTTTTGAAACTGCGTTGCTTCATGCACTGACTGTAACTCTAATTGTGCATCGTGGGAAGGCAAGATATTCTCGCTTCGAGGATTTAAGTGACGTATCATTATCACGGAATCGATGCAGAAGAGTCTATCTTGACCAAAAGCCTACCAAACTTGGGAACCTGGGCGCTCCCTAATTTGTTCTTTATAATTAAAACAAGGGTAACCGAAGTTAGCCTTCCAAAGTGGTCATTGGGCAGTCCACACTCTGAGCTTTAATCTAGGCAACTTGTTGAGTTGGCCTGTTTCAATCAGTTGACTACCTGGGTATCGCAATACCACCATCACTAGTCACTACAGTTTTGACGTCTGAGTTACCGGTATCATGGTTCGTTCAGTTCCACGAGGCTATCTGACTTAGACCTATTCTAGTTTCTACCGCATCAAGAATTTCCGAAAATTTAAAACAGTTTCTAAATTAAGATAAACCAACGTCGTGAAGATCAGCCCACGACTTGCCTGACAAACTTCTACAATTTTGGTTTAGCTTACAAACCAAAATAGAAGTTTTTTTTTATTTTTGTTTAACGCAGAATAAGTTTGGAACATCCTTTCCTTTTCGAAGGCGCGCGTCCGCTGCTGATCAAAATTCCTATGTCGCGGCGGCACACTTTTCACAGTTCCATCAGAAGAGAGAGCGCTTTTTTTGGAAAACATTTCTTGGCCAATGCCGATTTCTCGACCAAAATACTGTGATGAGCCAAAAAAAGTTTTTTTTTCCCAAAAGTTGGAAGAAGTAGATTTTATCCTGGGCATGCAAAAACCGTAGGTTTCGCATGTGCACTGTACAAAATTCCGGAACGTTCCAAAAGCATCACTTTGGTTCTAAACATAGTACCAAGTTCCAAATCAAAAATTATGGTTCTAAGCGCTTGGTTTTAGTTCTAGATCTAGAACAGGGGTGACGAACCTATTTGCTGTCGCGGGCCACTTTGTTACTTACCAATAAGCAAGCGGGCCGCATAACTTTTTAGTCATAAACAGTGGCGCAGCGAGAAATTTTAAAAGGGGGAAGCCATAATTTCCATATTTCTTTAAAGCGTTTTTTTTTTTCGGCAGAACAAATTTGAAAATGATTGAGAAACAAGAAAAGCTCTTGGAGGGTCCGGTGGCATGCTCTCTCGGAAAATTTTTGAAAATTTACATGCTGTAATGGCTATTTGTAGTGCTTTTTGAATAATCCTCAGGAAAATTTTGTTTAAATTTTTTGACCCTGATTCTGAGTGCTTTGCCAAATATGATGCATTTGGCGCGCACATTTTCGATTATGCGTGCTTAAGGCGTAAGTACGGAAGCCCATAAGTGCAAAACACAAAAACAAGTTAAAACCCGATCGACAAATCTTTTTCACGATCGACAAATCTTTTTCGCAATCGACAAAACTTTTTCGCGATGCACAAATCTTTTTCGCAATCGACAAATCTTTTTCGCGATGCACAAATCTTTTTCGCAATCGACAAATCTTTTTCGCGATGCATAAATCTTTTTCGCAATCGACAAATCTTTTTCGCGATGCACAAAACTTTTTCGCAATCGACAAATATTTTTCGTGATCAACAAATCTTTTTCGCGATGCACAAAACTTTTTCGCAATCGACAAATCTTTTTCGCGATGCACAAAACTTTTTCGCAATCGACAAATATTTTTCGTGATCAACAAATCTTTTTCGCGATGCACAAAACGTTTTCGCAATCGACAAATCTTTTTCGCGATGCACAAATCTTTTTCGCAATCGACAAAACTTTTTCGCAATCGACAAATCTTTTTCGCGATGCACAAAACTTTTTCGCCATCGACAAATCTTTTTCGCGATGCACAAAACTTTTTCGCAATCGACAAATATTTTTCGCGATGCACAAAACTTTTTCGCAATCGACAAATCTTTTTCGCGATGCACAAAACTTTTTCGCAATCGACAAAACTTTAAACCGATCGACTAATCTTTTTCGCGATGCACAAAACTTTTTCGCAATCGACAAAACTATAAACCAATCAACAAATCTTTTTTGCAATGCACAAAACTTTTTCGCGTAGGACAAAACTTTAAACCGATCGACAAAACTTTAAAGTTATGGACAAATTTTAAATCAATCAACAAATCTCTTAACTGATGGACTAAACTCAATATCAGTGTACAAAACGTTTAAGTGATGCACAAAGCTCAATGTGCTTAAATATCAACATGAAAAGTGCTCAAACTTTGGCTGTTTGTTAAGCTACAGTTATGGGGAACTAATGTGATTTCGCCTGTTTAGCTCGACACTCCGAACGCTTGTACACGTTAATTCCTTATGCGAGCGATCGAGAATGCGAAGTAATTCCGTACCTCATAATTTTAGCTAACGCTCGAACCACTGAGCCATGCTTTTATTTACTGTCAGCAACGCTCGTCTCTATTTTTCTTACTGCATCTCTGTTCCGCTGCATAAAGAAAGCAGAGCTTTATCCTTTTTTCTGCAATGCCAACCAATGACGGTTGTCCTTTATTGATTAAGTGCGTGAATAAAAAAATGGCTGTAGCAATCTGTAACCATAGCAAGAAACGGGAGGCCATTGAATCCGCAAGATAAATCATCAAAAATAGCAGCGTACGATAAATTATTGGGGGGATGCATCCCCCCCATTCCCCTCGGAATTGATCTGGCGCATTAACTTTCGATTGACAACATGGCCGGTGAAGAACCAATCCAATGGCTGGGTGGATAGAGCGTCTGCTTCTGGATCGATAGACTGAGGGTTTGATTTCGAGTCGAGTCAAATCAATGACTTTAAAATTGGTATTCACAACTTTCCTACTACTCATTCAGCATTAAAGGGATAGTGTGAAAAAAGACTTCAAGTTCGCTTGTGCCGATGGGAAAAACACTTAACGAGATTCCCCCATCTAAAAGTGGTAGACTAATGGCCAGCAACTCCTAAGCGAGCTCGTGTAGCGCCCACATTGCTTTCTGTGATAGGTGGATAGAAATGCCAATAAAGAAAAAGTAAAAAGATAGTATGCATAGGCTGGGTCAAAGAATTAATTTGCATAGGCTAGGTCAAAAATACGGTACTCTGCTCTAGCAACCCCCACCTCTATCAATTGGGTAGATGGCTTTGCACTTGCTGATGGTATGATGACTTTGTAGTTCCTGATGGGTAGATGGCTTTGCAGTTGCGTGCAATTGGGCAGACGGCTATGTGTGTGCTAGAGTGGAGTACTGTATTTTTGACGTAGCCTATGCAAATTAATTCTCTAACCAGTTTATTTGTGGCTTTTCTCCAAGTTGTTTGCGCAAATCATGTCAACCTGAGTAACTTAAATGTGAGCCTCTTAGCAGATTGAGTAACGTGGAAGTTGGTATATATGATCTTACCCTCAAGTCAATTTGGAGTAGATACCTAGGCAATCTTTTGTTATTTTCAAATTGTATTGAACGGAAAATGTAACAGTAATTGAGGGAGACTGCGGAGTGAGCTTGCGCTCTTCAAGTCAGCAGCCACACGTTACATATTTCAAATGCGATCGGCTCCAGTTGCGAATCGAACACGTCACGTAGGATCTGTCACCTGGCCGCGGTACCGCTAGGCCATGTCGCTCCTTGAACATCTTCCTCAAGCACTAAACGGAATGCCCCATGTAAGTGTGGTAGACAGATGATCGGCAACTCCTAAGCGAAATCGCTTTCTCGTCATAGGAGGATAAAAATGCGAATAAATAAAGGAATAAATAAAATTTTAAATCTGCTCACAAGATGTTCATGAATTTGAATTTAATTTTTTCAAAAGTAATAAATTTGAATTTAAACATGAAAAAATGATTGGATTCAATTCAGCACCGGCCTCCTATTTCAAGTCCTACGCGCACTCTTACACACAGTAGCCTATAGTCTTCATGACATCAAACACGTCATTACACAATTTATGACGCTATCGGAAAGGAAACAATAGCCAAGAATTTCAAAACTGAAATATGAAATGTGAGCGCAAAAAATCCCATGAAACGCGATTCGGAAAGCAAATGTTTGTTTTTTAATTGATGCAACTTTAGTTGCTTTAAGACAATTTAGTTGCTTTTGGTAGTGTGGGCTCCCCCAATTGGGAGGTTTGGGGGGCGGCTGCTACGGCTCTGCCTCCGGAACCCCTTAGAGTCGTTTTTGGCACTGAAGTTGTTTAAAATACACTTCGCCGAAAAAACTACGCTCGAAAAAGTGACGAAAATTGGTACCCCCTCCCTGAAATAATTTGTGAGCACGCCCCTGACCTGAAACATTTTCAAAAGGCTTATTTAGGCCCGTTTCCGAGTCTAAACGTCTTTGCATTTTGCCTAGTTAACATTCAACCTAATTCATAATTACACAAAAAAGCGTCTTGCCAAAATATGCAACTAAACATAAAAAAAATGCAATGGAAAAAGTTCCCTGCTGAATTTTCTTGACGTAAACTGGTTGAAAAAAAAATTGGTACGGAAAGGTACGATATTACGATACGGAAAAAATTCCGTACCGTACTGTTACGTACGGTGTTTTAGCGAGGTACGAAATTACGGTACGGTGTATTTTTAGAGGAAAATAGTACGGAAAATAATTCCGTACCGTACCGTAGTAACCCCTTGCTTGACACATCGTAGGCCTATATGTCCCTTGCCTTCATAGCGTCCTAGTCGATTTTTCGTGATAGGATGTAAATGCCAAATAAAGAACTAGGAAAATCTAAGTTTAATCATCAAAAATGGAATTCAGTTTATTTCATTTAAATGAACGACTGAAAGTTTGTGTAGCAGTAAACCAGCAAACACATAGCCTCACATCATGACGCAAAATAAAGTCATTACAACATGTAATGTTTAACTTATCAGAAGGAGTTTCTTAGCTCTACTTGCTTCTTGCTAATAACGCTCGTCACTGCGCCGACACCAATGGCTGCCCTGGCGCTGCGAGGTACTTTATGCACAATATGAAAAGACCGCCATTGAAAACACCACCGCATCTGGCATACAAGCAACTAAGAAATGAAATGCGCTTTCGCAAAAATTTCACTGCAAGAAGTTTTGCTTTAAAATATTTGGAATTATAATGACAAATTTTGACATCGTCTTTTCCGTTTCTAACGCTAGTGCACCTCAGACAAGAACGATAACACAGTGTACTTTGCATTGAAAAATCAGAGATGTCAACAATGTATGAACTTTTCGTTGAAGGAAAAAAGTAATCGCGACTAACGTAAGGTTTGATTATATTTTTGCTGGTACAGTATGAAGGTCATGTCGATATCTAAAATTCAACCAAGTCCTGGCTTAATGCAAATAAGTTTGGAAAATTGCCACAAAAAATCGCAACAAACGAACCACGATGAAACCGACAACATCATTAATTCAAGCGTGCCTTGCTAATAATTTGTACAGGTTCAAAGCGTCTTGCCAATTTGCGGGAACAGGGCAACCCAACAACTCCACAATATGCTCATAGTAGTCCTGATAAAGATTTTCGTGTTCTGATGATGGCCCCGACAATGACAAACAAATTTGAACTTCATCCACCTTACTTTGCTCCACCGATACTTTATGGTCTTCAGCACCATTATTTTCAGGGATAAAGTATAGTTCATTAGGAATGCCTGAAACTGTGTCATGGCGTGACTTACGAATGCAGTGTAAATTCCACGAAGCGACAGTTTGGTCTAACTCACGCTGAATGATCTGCTTAAAGCAGAATCGCATGCACTCCAACTGAAGTAGATTGCTTGGATCATAAACGCCTTCATCAATCAAATCTTTGAAGAAATTGATCCACCACGACGTCATAGATTTTTTGAGATTAGCCCACCATGCTTCTATTCTTTGGTTGTGATGCAATGGTCCATACGCATGAGCTTGCATGCTGTTCGCGAAAAATGATTGCGCAGCGGCCAGTATTACATTTTCTGTACCACGATCGATTCGAACCATTCTTGGGCAAGCATTGTCTTTAGACACAGCTTGCAAAAACATTTTGCATATGGTCACTGGGTTGTTGTTGGAGTTTAGTACTTCTAACCATACCACATATCGACTGTAGCCATCGATGCACCCGTGAATGGGGAAACCAAACGGTTTCAGATTATCGTAGCCATCAAGATGCCAACAATAATTAGGACCCAATGAGAAGTACTTTCTCCGACGCAGGCGACGAATACTTCTCAAGGCACATCCATCTGGATCCACTCTTTTTAAGCTATCAGCTACATGTCGTCGAGGTACAACAAAACCTTGTAACTTTAGAGAGTTCCACATCATTCTGTATCCCAAAAGACATTGTGATGAACCTACTTTTTAAGACACTATGCAGTCAAGTGCGTCTTCATTAACATTCAGATTTTTTCTTTTGAGCCCAAAATATTTTAATCGGGTTTTTAATGTTCGCATGCTCATTGAAACATCCAAATACTTCTTGATAAAAAGTAGAATAGATTTGTATCTGAAACCTTGCCAAAAACAAAAACCGATCATTTTTTTGAAGTTCATCCACTTCGCTTCCACAGACAGGGCAGTAATTGTAATGCAGCTTAATATCAGCATTGCATTCTACGCATTTCAAAGTACCGTTAGAACTCATTATAACCTCACCTCCTGGCACCTGCCATAAATCAGTCCATGGATAATAAACTACCACAAATCCACAAAACAAGCAAAATATTGCTGTAGCTTAAGTCACGTTAAAAAAAGTGACTTACAATAAATGATTTGTTTCTTAGCTCTTCTACTGACAGTTGAAAAGATATTGTTTGCATGTGGTTATTTTAGATTACTCAAAGTAGATTGTTTGCATGTGGTTATTTTAGATTCCTCACATACTGTCTCAAGTATGTGAATGTGTATGCTGCGTAACATTATTTGGTGAGAAGCACACAATTGCGATTTCTGCCCTCGTTCTAGCTGTGTCCAACAACTAAAAATGTATTGGTGATGAACACCCAGTAGCGTAACCAGGTTCATTTTACAGGAGGGGCAACAAGGGGGCAAGCCTTGCTCAAGGAGGGGCAACAGTTTAATGACATCATAAGTGATGACGTTCTAATATTACGCGCTGGCTTGGATTACAGTCACTAATACCGTTCTGAGTGAATCTGCTATTGTTGTAATAATTATTTTTCTAATGATTGTAGAATTGTATAGACAGAAAAGTAAGGCAATTTCAGACCGACTATGACTTTTTATCAAAAGACATGATAACATGACGGATCACGTAAAAATTTAAAGTCACGACAAAATTGAAGACAGAAAGAAAGCACATTAACTGATGAAAGAAAGCCTGCTTAAAGTTTTCTCGGTTCATTACAAAAAACGACTAACAAGATTTCAAGATGCATCGGTAATTAGATAAATCCACAACAAAACAACATTGACAACTCCCCGCAGCGCGGCAGGGGCGACCACCACCATATCACTTTTACAGGGGGAAACCTGCGCTCGTATAGTTTACACACTGTTACATCGAAGAAATCAAAAACTTTTTCTTCCGTAACTTGATTGATCTGGTAAGCTTTGAGGAAAACGCGAAAAATATAACTTTTATGAACAATTTTACAGGGGAGGCAATTGCCCCCCCCCCCCCCCCCCCTTGGTTACGTTACTGTGAACACCGCAGTCACGAGAAAAAACTTGTCTTAGTTCTAAGATAAGCCCATGTTTTTGAAAGCGGCACAACCAGTGAAGACAATTCATCGCAATAATTTATTGGCAATAGTGTTTTATTGTGGCGACAATTTATTAGTGTTAGGGGCAAAACTTGTAGACAAAATTGCCTAAAAATTGTTCAGAAAAGATTAAAACGGCCATTACGCTATATAAAATTTCAAAAATTTTCTGGGGGTCATGCCTTTCTTGTTTCTCAATTTGCTTCAAATTAATTCTCCCCGAAAAAAGGACTTTTGAAAAAATGGTCGAGAGTTGGTGCCCCCTCCCTGAAAAAAATTCTGAAGACGCCCCTGACATTAAAGATTTTCGAAGAGTCAATTTATGCCCATTTCCGGGTCTAAACGTCAAACGCAGTGGTTTGCAATCCCCCCCCCCCCTGAGCCATGTTTCTGGCGCAGCGGACCCCCAATGAAACATTCCAGTGACTTGAGGAAACCCTCCGCATTACTTACTTACTTGAACCCAGCGCTAAGTTGAACTGTAAACTTAAGGAAACCCTGGAGTGAACTGGTGAAATCCTAAGGTTCCGCAGAACCCCGGTTGAAAACCACTGCATAAGCATATTTGCAAAAAAGTGCGCTCCAGAGTCTTTACCATTTCAAAGGTAATAACGAGCGCAACAAAACTGTCTCAAGGGACAACTTAATGTTTTGACTATATTAAAAGTCTCGCCAGCCTTGCTACGCACTGCCTATCCACGCTAGACTCATTCCAGACTGTAAACACTCTTTGTTACATTGCTCATTTTAAGCATCTCAATTTTACTTATTTTCTAGGTTTTTCCCTCCCTAAAGCAGGCGACCAGCCACAAACAACGATGCCCAGTGAAAAGGCCTAGGCCTATAACTTTTAACCACTAAGTTACCGGAAATGTGATTACATAACTACAGCCTACCAGGGGCAACTCAATTATTTGCCGCTGCAAACGCGTTTCCACCTTATTATGGTCTCATCAGTGCAGCTTAGCAACCTCTCGCCTTCCTAAGAGTTTCCCCAAAAATATTGAGGAAGGTGAGAGATTGCTATGCTGCACTGATGAAACCATACGGTCGAAACGCGTCTGCAGCTGTAAATGTGTGGATTGCCCCTAGGGGCCTGTAGTTGTGTAATTAGGCTACCGGTAACTTAGCTGTGTGGTAGAAGTTACAGGGCTTTTTCACTGGGCATCGTAGTTTGTGGCTGGTTGCCTGCTATAAAGAGGGACCACGTAGAAAACACAGCGAGCGATAAGGAGGGGCCAGGGGGGCCTGCCCTTTCCAATCGACATGCTTGCCCCCCTCCCCCTATTAACAAGCTTACTCTTTGAAGACGACGGCTTTTGTGCTTAATTTCAAACTTTGGCCCCCTTTGGTAAACGCCTGGCCCCCCTAAATCGAAACTGTGCATATAAAATGCATCATTGGTGAAGCTCTCAAAGTTAGGGGCCAAAAAATATGACAAACTTTCCCTTAAAACTTGTTCAAAAAGTACTGAAATGCAGCAAGCAAATTTTCAAGTTTTTCGGGGTAGCATGCCCCCGGACCCCCTAAAGTCATTTTTGGCACTTAAGTTGCTTAAAATTAACTGAGCCGGAAAAAATACGCTTGAAAAAGTGACGAAAATTGATGCCCTCCCTTAAAAAATTCTGAATACGCCCCTGACGCGAAACATTTTCAAAAGGCTTATTTACGCCCTTTTTCTAGTTTAAACGTCTTTGCATTCAGTTAACATTTAACCCACATCAAAGTTACCTGTACCTCTCCAAAACTTTCGGGATCCGCTCCTGTATACAACGTATGGTCAAATGTAGCGTCATTCTCACCCCCCCCCACCCCCATTGCAAAATAGTGGCTACCCTAGTGCTTTCAAGTATTTTTGTTTGGGTGGCAAAGTTGGGCTGCTACGGCACTGCGCATATTCTTGGAGATCTTTTCGTCACTATGTAAAATTCATCTACATTTTCGGAAAAGCGCGAGTTTTAATTGTTCAGTTGCACTGCACACAAAAATTCCTAATATTTTAATTACAGTACATTACCTTATTCTTAGTCGTTCTCGTTCTAGCTACTTTCGATTTAATCTTATGAAACAACAGCAATCTCAACTAAGTTCAAAACTGCAGAAATTGAAAGTGAGCCAAAAACATTTAAACTCAATGTAACAGCTTGCGATCAAAGAAAGCGTTGACAGATTTACGACCTGAAAATAGAAGATTGCTGAAGGTGAAAATGGAACTCAGCATTTCAGCAAATCAAAAATTTGCAACGTGAAAAGCAATCATAAGCCAGCAAAGGAGTAGTTTACCCGAATACAATGCTAAAACAATTATGCCTTGACAAAAGTAACGAAATCAGCATGACCGCACCCACACGTTTACACCAACCTCCGGCCCATTTGCAGCATGAAGATTTTAAAAAGCTGCTTTTCACGAGCATGGCCATTTGGCATCATGCAACATAGGTATTTATGCGTGCAGTGGTTGTGGCGACTGGTGGATACAAACACAGCCATGTATGCTTTTATGACAATTTGGAGTGGTATGATTGACGATTTTGAAATTGCAAGGATGTTTATAATCATTAATACTTAGTCAACTTACTACCATGTCCCATACCCAACTTTGGAGTGCAAAAATCGAATGAGCCAATTATAACGAGATAATTCCAAAAGCATGTAGCGATCGTGAAAGGAAAAGATTGTCCTCAGGTTTTTGGCCCGTGCAAATTGAACTTGGGAAATTATGTAGGCTCATGTCAGTTTTCACTGCCTTAAAAGTAGAAAAATATTCTGCGACCTAACTGCACCTGCTAGCTAAAATTATGAGGTACGGGATAATTCGCATTCTCGATCGCTCGCATAAGGAATTAACGTGTACAAGCGTTCGGAGTGTCGAGCTAAACAGGCGAAATCACATTAGTTCCCCATAACTGTAGCTTAACAAACAGCCAAAGTTTGAGCACTTTTCATGTTGATATTTAAGCACATTGAGCTTTGTGCATCACTTAAACGTTTTGTACACTGATATTGAGTTTAGTCCATCAGTTAAGAGATTTGTTGATTGATTTAAAATTTGTCCATAACTTTAAAGTTTTGTCGATCGGTTTAAAGTTTTGTCCTACGCGAAAAAGTTTTGTGCATTGCAAAAAAGATTTGTTGATTGGTTTAAAGTTTTGTGCATTGCGAAAAAGTTTTGTCGATCGGTTTAAAGTTTTGTCTATCGTGAAAAAGATTTGTGTATTGCGAAAAAGTTTTGTCGATCGGTTTAAACTTTTGTCGATTGCGAAAAAGTTTTGTGCATCGCGAAAAAGATTAGTCGATCGGTTTAAAGTTTTGTCGATTGCGAAAAATATTTGTGCATCGCGAAAAAGTTTTGTTGATCACGAAAAAGATTTGTCGATTGCGAAAAAGTTTTGTCGATGGCGAAAAAGTTTTGTGCATCGCGAAAAAGATTTGTCGATTGCGAAAAAGTTTTGTCGATGGCGAAAAAGTTTTGTGCATCGCGAAAAAGATTTGTGCATCGCGAAAAAGATTTGTGCATCGCGAAAAAGTTTTGTCGATTGCGAAAAAGTTTTGTGCATCGCGAAAAAGTTTTGTCGATTGCGAAAAAGTTTTGTCGATTGCGAAAAAGATTTGTGCATCGCGAAAAAGATTTGTTGATCACGAAAAAGATTTGTCGATTGCGAAAAAGATTTGTCGATTGCGAAAAAGTTTTGTGCATCGCGGAAAAGATTTGTCGATTGCGAAAAAGATTTGTGCATCGCGAAAAAGTTTTGTCGATTGCGAAAAAGTTTTGTCGATTGCGAAAAAGTTTTGTGCATCGCGAAAAAGATTTGTGCATCGCGAAAAAGTTTTGTCGATTGCGAAAAAGATTTGTGCATCGCGAAAAAGATTTGTTGATCACGAAAAAGATTTGTCGATTGCGAAAAAGATTTGTCGATTGCGAAAAAGTTTTGTGCATCGCGAAAAAGATTTGTCGATTGCGAAAAAGATTTGTGCATCGCGAAAAAGATTTGTCGATTGCGAAAAAGATTTGTGCATCGCGAAAAAGATTTGTCGATTGCGAAAAAGATTTGTCGATCGTGAAAAAGATTTGTCGATCAGGTTTTAATTCAGTTTTGTGTTTTGCACTTATGGGCTTCCGTACGTAAGGCTTATCGCTCTCGAAGAGGTTCGAAGTTATGGAAAAATTGTATACATCAAAAACTATTTTGAAAATGGCAGGTGGGAGGATGCATGCTCCTCATCCTAACCCTTGGATTAGCCACTGGCCATAAGCTACAGAAACCATCAAAAAAGTCTGGCATGTTTCAGTCACTTGGCACCATTAGTTTTGTTCTTTTTTTACTAAAAGGCAGAGTCAAAAAGGGGGAAGGATGGCACAATGGCCCCCCTCTGAATACGCTCCTGGTCTTCAGGAACATATCGGATATCGGTCCAATCTTTTTGAAATACTCTTTTTTCATCTACAATATCTCGTTTTTTCGCTGAAGACAAGCGGCTAATTAAATATTGATTAAAAAACAGAATAACAAATACCTTAAGAAAGCAGTAAAATTTGCATATGATAAATAGTACTGCCTCCTCATCAATTCATTTCCGCAAACTCACATAATTCCTACTACTGTAAGGCAAGCTAAGCTCTCACTCGAATAGTTGCTTGTAAACTGCTGCACTATGCTGAAGCTGCAACGGACTCGAGTTATGTTATTATTATTTCATAACAATGGATGAACCACTGAATCCTGAAACAGATGACTTGTATTGAGCGTTTATATAACTACTGTGTGATACGCGCTTGATTAAATCAGGGGCTCAGCTTTTGATATCGCATCGCAAAGATTAGACGGGGAAAAAAATGTTTAAAAGTACTGGTCTCGCCAAAATGTTCGCGGGCCGCAGGAAACTCTTTCGCGGGCCGCATGTTCGTCACCTCTGATCTAGAACAAATAGTTCCAATCTGACAACACTGCAACATACCCGAAGTTGTTTTTTCATTGTTTTGATTTTGTAGCTCATTTTGGAAGTAAGTGATGATGATGATGGTGATGATTTATTTGCGAGTACACGTTCACGAACAACGAGCACGAAAGAATACACATAAACAATAGTTTATCTACTCGCAGGGAGACTGCGAATGACCGGTTAAGGTCTTCGAGTCAAGCAGCCACCCATAAGACACTGTGATGTAGAGTCGGAAAGGTGATAGAAAAAATATTCAATTAAGATTGATCAGGAATATTGAGAATAACCGTTTCACTTGGTACTGTACTCTAAACATTATTATAAGTATTTATTGAGAAGAACGTTTTTGTAAATAAGTTTAAATTTAGGATACCGTAAAACTGCCAAACTTTGAACAGTTTTTGACTTCATTTTGGTGTCATTTCTTGTGTTCTTATCCAAGTCTCACCAAATTGATGTATGTTGGGGGCTCCAAATGGACCTTTCAAAATTTGAAAAAAAATTATTTTTTGTGGTTTAGTATAATTTTTTTTGAATTTTTCAGTGTTCAAAGTTATCTCGAATTTTCGGACAATTTTGAACAGAGACTTATTCGTCCTGTTTTTCAATTTTGTTCCACTTACTGCGTTACTTTGATCAGAAATTGGCATTTTAGAAAAGAAATGAAATGAATGCAGGCATTAGTTTACCGCAAATCGCACACAGAAGACATCGTTTCACTAAACATTGGTAGCCTACTCCCGCAAGAATGTTTTACGTAAGAATAACGCAGTATACTGAACAAACTTTTTTCAAAGACCATGTTTTTCATTGATATTTCCTTTAAAGCCCTTTCCACAGTTGCTTGTCTGTCATTAAGGTATGGTCGAGATCTAATTTATCTTGCTTTACTCACATTTAAGGGTCCTATAGCCACTTACGCAAGAGCAAATTAATATTCAGTAACAGCACCGGTATATCGGTAAACTCGCATACAAATGGCCGGTATTAAAATTTTGTTGTTAACGAAGGATGAAAACGAATATCCGCTCAACTCTTGCTTGACAAAATCTTTTTTTGTCCCAGCCAAGTAGTATCTAATTACACTCATAAACACCCACAAAAGCAAACGTATTAGACTAAAAACTGGCATTGACATAGCCGAATAAATTTTAAGTGGTTGTTTTACCGTTACAAAATATCGCAGGGACAAGTTAACCTATTTAGAAACATTTTTTAAAAACTTGAGGGTAAATTTAAACCCCGTTCAAAGTAAACCTGTTGTGACGTGAAAGCAGGCCACTCCTAAAAAATTGCGATTTATGAGCAAAGCTCTTACTTCCCTAAAAAAACTTGCTTGCCATTACGATGCTGACTGAATCCGGACCTTCTCAACAAAAAAACGAGACTACACACCTTATGCGTTGTCCGAACCCGATAAAAGTTGGACCAAGTCTATTCACTACCATATTTTCGCAAAAATGATCTCAAAATTTCTATGCGAAGTGACGCTACCCCCAAAAATTTTCAACAAAAAAAAAAACACTAATTCAAAGCGACTTGGCTCATATAAGCCTCCTAAAAAGTGTGGGCGCGAAAATTTAATCGACAAAAAATGGAAGACAAAACAAGTTTGCTTGCGGACTTTTTTGAATTTCGTTCAAAGTTTTCCCGCTGTTCAAAGTTGAGCTGTTTTACGGTACGGTTGATTTCTTAAATCACATGGCATGGAATTCCAAATTTTCACTCCTTTATATCGAATTAAATTTTGGCATCTGCTGGTAGAGAATTTAGGAAGATGAAGATGATTATGCGCTACTGATCGAGTGTTGCGACGATGTATATTTGATATTTTAGCAAAGAGTCGAGAGAGAAAAGAGGGAAGAGTTTGCGTAGAGTGGTGGTGCATAATTTTTGCTATTTCATAAGTACTGTATACGAACCACAAATTTTTAAAATGCCTAATTTATGAAATTTAATCGACAAAAAATGGAAGACAAAACAATTTATGAAATTTAGACGTGATGGGTGTACGTATTTTAGAGTTGGTAATTATTCTTACGGCCTTATTTTGAAACTTCTGCAATTTGTCTAAATACAATGGAAATGTACTCCCCCAGATAGTGAGACCGAATAAGAAATGAGAGTGTACAAGTGCAAAATAAAGATCTACTGGGGAAGACTTTGGAAATGTGTAACGTAGTTTGTTTGGTATGCATACAGATCTTGATATTTTAGAAGCAATTTTTTCGATGTGTGTTTTGAAATTTAGTTTGCTGTCTATAGTAATACCTAAGTATTTATAAGAGTTGTAGCACGAAATAAACGAATTATTGTAAGATAGATTTATGTGAGGTATAGGGGCATTTAATCTTGGGGGAACGATTATGACAGCCGATTTTTGAGGATTGATTTGTAGCTTGTTCGCTAAGCACCAATTGTTGAGATTTTGCAGCTCGGTATTGCAATTTAATTCAAGGTTTAAGAGCGATGAGTCACTGAGAAACAGGCAAGTGTCATTGGCGAACAGCCGGGGATTGCATTTAGTAGCATTACAAAGATCGTTCACGTAGATAAGATAAAACAGTGGCCCAAGAATAGATCCCTGGGGTACTCCTATTCTAACGGAGTTGGTAGAAGCGCAGTTATTGATGCTTAGCCTACATATTGTTTTCGCTCAGTGAGATAACTTTCTATTAACAAGTGAGCAGGGCCACGAACTCCAGAGTGATAAAGTTTTTGCAGAAGAATTTTGTGTGACACTGTATCAAAAGCTTTTCGAAAATCCATTAATAATAAAGCCGAATATTTTTTTTATCTAGGATTGAATCATAGCTAAGGCTAGTGACATCTAGCAGTGCATGCACTACAGAATGATTCTTTCCAAAGCCGTATTGGTGACCATACAAAATTTTTTGCTTGTCGAAGAACTTTAAAAATCGCGTTTTTATGAGTTTTTCGAGAACTTTGGGTAAACAAGGAAGAAGAGAAATAGGTCGGTAGTTGTTAAGTAGTTCTTTATTACCAAATTTAAAGACTGGAATAACTTTGGCAGTTTTGAAAATTTGAGGAAAATATCCCAATTCAAAGACGTGAGAGAAAAGTTGAGCAAGAATAGGCGCTAATACTTCACTACCTAGTCGCAAGAAATGGGATGAGATATTACCGTGTCCTTGGGCCTTGTGAGAATTTAGAGAATTAGTGATGTTATAAACTTCGGTTGTTTGGGGAGAATCTAGAACAATGGTATTGATTATAGAATTTTTTAGATATTTCTTAAAAGTTGTATCGTTGTTTATATTGACGGAAGCATTTTTTGCAATGTTTGCGCCTATCTCTGAAAAATAATTATTGAAATGTTCAGATATTTTAGTGGGGTCTTCTATAACTCCATTATCAGTCAGTATTATCAGTCATTGAGTAGGTTGAATTGGACGTTTTTGGGATGGAATTACTGATTTTATAAGTTTCCACAATTCTCTTGGGTTATTTTTCCTTTGTGAAAACGCTTGATTACAATAAAGTTCCTTTGAAAGGGATTTTACTCTCGTTAGTTTGTTGGAATATTTTCTGTAAAAGGTTTTTTGAAAGTTGTTACTATGTAAAAAGCAGGTTTTGAAAAGTTTTTGTTTATTTTTGATTGAAATCAAGAAGCCTTTTGTTAACCATGGATTTTGTTGCAGGCGTCGTTGTTTTCTGAACGCGGTGATCACTGGAGCATTGATATCTATGACTTTAGAGATGTTTTTTACTAGACTATCAAAGTATTCATCTATTTGTTGGTGCGTTAAAGTTGAATTCATTATATCAAATAATATGGGGTTGAGAGCAGATTCCAAATCAATATGAAAGTTGTCACCATTTATTGAGTAAATGTTACGATAGAAGTGTTTGGCATTAGAGTTAGTTTTGTTGAGGTTAGAATGGGTAATAGATACAAAAACGGGAGAGTGATCAGAAATCTTATGTGAAAAAACGCCAGGTGTTATTTAAGACCTACAATCATTTGTCAGAATATGATCAATGACGGTTTGTGAGGAAACTGTGACACGAGTTGGTTTAGTTATTAATGAGAAATACGCGTGGCTTTGTAACTTTCTAAGATAGTCCGAGGCACTCGAGGATAAATTATTTGAGTTTAAATCTAAGTTTATATCTCCTAATATATATACCTTGTTAGATTTTTCTTTGTCGAGAATATTTAATTTTTCATCCAATGCATTTATGAATTCAGACGTGTTATTGTGTGGGTGACGATAAATTACTGCTAAAGTGAATTTTTGTTTTTGACCTGGAAATTCAACATCAAACCATAAATTTTCACACCCTTCAATATTAAAACCGAAGTTGCCTTTATTGTAAACCGTTAGGTTTTCTAAAAAATATGCACCAACACCGCCAGCCCTTGTGTTTGATGGAAGATGAAGAAAGGTATAGCCGGGTATATTAACATTGATAAGAGGTTCAACATTTATTCTAGTTTCAGAAATAAATATTACAGAAGGCGGGCTTGAAAAGCTCAAGAGAAATTCATTGAGTTCATCAAAATGGGATTGCAAAGAACATATGTTAAGATAAATAATTAGATGAGTAGCAATTTTGTTGTATACAAATTGTTGATCGCTAAGATCATGAGTTATGCAGGAAGTTACGTTGGTGTAAAGTGACTGATAAAGTAAGTCGGGGAGATTGTTATCATCTGGAGCTGTTTGTTCTAAAGGAGTGGCTGCTTGACCCAAAGAATCAAAAAGTCCCTAACATTCATCAAGACACGTCAAGTGATATGTACAGCAACAGCAGGCAATCAGTGACTAGCTAGATCTCATGATGAATGTTTTTATTTATTTTAGCTTGAACTTTTGTGCTTGTTAAACCAATGTACCTGTACTGGAGACTTGAAGAGCACAGTAATTGTGTGTATGGTAATTTTTCACATTGGTATTGACATAATCGGTATTTACCGGCAGTCGGGTACTAAAAATATCATAAATTGAATGATGATACCCTGGGGCGGACAAACTGGCAAAGGGGGCAATTGCCCCCCCCCAAATATTTTCAGTTATCACTAGCCTAAAAACGCAAAATACTAATGCTAGACTATAACTTAAATCTACTAACAACATAAGCAGGGGCGGAATTAAGACCACTCAGGGGGTTGGCTACCTGTGTGTCCTTTTTCGACAAAAAAAAACTATCAGTACGCTAAAATGAGTGTTTTTCTTGTAAAAACCCTAAAAATTCGTGGTGGCTGGGGTCTCTGCTCCCAGACCCTTTTAGTCTCCGGCAGCTGGGAACTTCACCCCCAGCTGCTCTTTTCCGAATCCTGTGTGCGCCACTGGATAAGTCTAGGCCTATAAAGTTTTGCTCCCCCCCCCGAAATTTTGGGCTGGCTGCGCCACTGATGACACCTTTTTGCTATAGTTGTAGATTGGGAACATTTAGGAATTAGGAATTGTTTTTTTCTAAAATTTAGGAACGAATCGGAATAGGTTAGGAACGGATCGGAATTTAGAAATTATGACTTCATAATGCGACCTTACGAAACAATCCCACGAATAAAACTTCGGAAAACAACGCATCGGTCTAGAACCTAGTGCAGTAGACAAAGCATATAAAACAAAACATATTAAGCAGTTATATCGTTACAGTGGGTTACAACCAGTAGCGTTTTTTGAGGGGCATTCGGCCATGCCCCCCCCCCCTTTTTGACTCCGTCTTTTAGTAAAAAAGAACAAAATTAATGGTGCCAAGTGACTGAAATATGCCAGACTATTGTGATGGTTTTTGTAGCTTATGGCCGGGGGCGGATCCAGTGGGGTAGGATGAGGGGTATGCATCTTCTACCAGCCATTTTCAAAAATGTTTTTGGTGTTGGCTATACAATTTTTTCATAACTTCGAACCTCTTTAATAGCGATAAGCCTTACGCCTTGAGCTCGCATAATCGAAAATGTGCGAACAAAATGCAACATATTTGGCGAAGCACACAAAATTAGGGTCAAAAAATTTAAACAAAATTTGGCTGAAAATTATTCAAAACGCACTAACATAGACATTACAGCATGTAAACTTTCAAAATTTTCTGGGGAAGCATATGCCCCCGACCCCCTTAGATCCTTTCTTGTTTCTCAATCAGCTTCAAATTTGTTCTGCCAAAAAAAGTACGCTTAAAAAAGATGTAGAAATTATGGCCCCCTTCTTTCAAAATTTTTCGCTAGGCCACTGATTATAACGTGCATCATCAATTTATGACGTCATAAATTTTCATGCGAACACCCAAACTCTCACTTGTTACACTAATTAGAGAAAACTGCCACCACCACCCCAACTATAAAAATTTTAATTTTGAAATAATTTATTACCTGTGAGTTATGACATACGTCATCAATTCATGACGTTATAAATTTTCATGTGGACATTGTCCCAAACTCTCACTGGTTACATGGGACTCGACCTGAAACTACTCTCATCAGTAGAACAAACGTTGCTTTTCGCTTTGACTTTACTAAGTTAAATTTATGCGTGTTTTACTAAGGTGAGTAATGTATAGGCCTACGGGCAATTTTAATCAGGAAAAACCCAGTAAGTCTCACAAACAACATAAAATAGACAAAAACTTATAATCTCATCTATGACATAAACAGTGCATTCCCTGTGCTCTTTTATGACAGCAAAGTATCGCCAGTTCAGCTTTTCTTAGCTTTATGCCAGGGTAAAACGTTTTTTTTGCGTTTTTCTGGAAAAGTTAAAAATGCGACTTACGAGGTTTTTCCCTTAAAAACGTGCTTAACCGTTACTTTTGAATAACTGTTCCAAGTACATTACTTTGGAAAAGATATTCGATACTTTTTATCCATTGCTTGCATTGGTTTAGGTAATAACGAATCAAAATCTATTCGATTCTAAAAAGAGCAGCAGAATCAAAACAATTAAATACCACGCGACGACGAAAATTTTTTTCTCTTTTGTCTGCGCGTGATGCTCACAAGTACAGAGACAATATCTGTTACTTTTTATCTGATACTCAGTAATCATTATAGAATTCGACTCAGACGATTCCAAACATGCCGCCAGCAAATATTTTTATCTCTTTTGTCTGCACATGACGCTCACAAGCAGATAGACAATATCTGTTACTTAGTAATCATTATAGGGTTCGCCTCAAACGACTCCAATTCCAAACACGCGGCAAACGAAAATTTTTCTCTTTTGTTTGCACATGACGCTCACAAGTAGAGAGGCAATATCTGTTACTTTTTATCTGATGCTCAGAAATCATTATAGGATTTGACTCAAACGATTCCAAACATGCTGCAAGCGAATACTTTTTCTCTTTTGTCTGCACATGACGCTCACAAGCAGATAGACAATATCTGTTACTTAGTAACCATATAGGGTTCGACTCAAACGATTCCAATTCCAAACACGCGGCAAACGAAAATTTTTCTCTTTTATCTGCGCATGACGCTCACAAGTAGAGAGGCAATATCTGTTGCTTGGTAATCATTATAGGATTCGACTCAAATGATTTCAAACATGGCGCAAGCGAATATTTCTTCTCTTTTGTCTGCGCATGACGCTCACTAGTAGAGAGAAAATATCTATTACTTTTTATCTCATACATTACTGGAGGTGGGCACGGCACTTTCTTAAAGTACCGGCGGTACCGGTACTTGGTACTTTGTTAAAAGTACCGGCCGGTACTCGGTACTTGAAATTAAAAGTACCGCGGTACTTTTTAGGAAATGTTCCAAAAAGAAAGTACTGCCCTATATTTTGTTGAATTTTAGTTAAAACTGCACAGTTTCATAATAATTAGGCCTACAGCTATTAGTTAGCTAAATTTCTAACTACTCGATACGGTAGTGTTACTGGTAGTACTTGGTACGGCACAATTCACGAATCACAAATTATGCACCAACCATCAATACATGATACAAAATAAGCAATAGTTAGAGGTTAGTGCAACAAAAATCAGAAGAATGATGCAATCATTTCCCTCGCTTATAGGAATGGGCCGCAACGCATAACGCGAAAACGTTTTTTTATTGGAGACCACTTTCAGCGCAGAATACGACAAAAAGATTGTCGGATTTTGAATGAATGGGGACCCCAGAACTAGAAATAGCCTACGCTGGAGTTTTCAATGGAAAGAGTTTGTCATAAATCGTAATGACGTCAACCTTTTAGGGAAGTCCTTAAATAAAAACAGGTTTTTAACATCGAAGTGTGTAGAGCGGGATATCCAATTATATTTTTAGAAGTACCAGATTTGATAATGAAAAAGTGCTCGAGGAGTCGGGGGCTAATAACATTTAATGGCATGCTTCGCTGTTTTTTGAAATTTGTTGCACTCCGGATCATCACGTTGGGTAAATTGTTTTAACTTTTTCATGGCGCTTTTTCGTGTCTGCAATTACATCAGAAAGCACTCAAAGCTGTAAATTAAATTCATGTGATCATAATAATAGACAATACTTTGTGCGACCACGGACGAGGACAATATGAAAACTCATTGCGAGACTGGAGACCCTAGGTGTAGAGCAGTGATCCTCAAACATCTTTGTTCTACCGCTTCCTTTTGGAAGCTGGAGACTTTCATCACCCCCTTATCAGGAAACAAGTTTTAAGAGGGGCATACACCGTACGTAACATTTTTAAAGATGGGGTCGCGTAAATGCGAAGACACGTTTTGCTTTGTGAGATAACATGCCATTAAGTTAGTAGGAGCAAAAATGCATATGCGCGTTAAGAATGAGGATTTAAATCTCATAACAAACTAACAGAAAGCGAATAAACTTCAAAGTAAGACGGCAAGAGCTGCTGCAATAGACTGTCATAATCAGCAACGATTATTTTGAAACATAGGCCTACTGTAAATACTCGTCGAGTTGGCACGAGTAAATGCAATACCAGCATCGAAAATGTAGTAGGGGCCTATGCTGTTAAAGTAGGCCTCAGGCCGGTAATGTTTAGGATATAGGTCTTTTAAAAACGAAATTGATTTCCGCTTGCCAATAATAGGCTAAGGTCTACATCGATCGAATTTTCAAAAAAAACTGCACAATTATTTTGTATTTTTGCATCTTTTTAAGATTTACTAAAGAAACAAGCTGTATTAAAGAGAGTTGTACGTCGTTGGAATATGTAGAAAAAGCATATTTGCAAGTCAAAGTCGAAAAAATTAATTTTGAAATCTGCAAAATGAACGTCTTAAAACTACTTTAAATTTTTGGTCCTTGTTCTCATAGTTTAATTTAGGTTTTGAGTTGCATTGAAATACGTAAAAATTAACCGATCAAATGCGTGAGCTTACGAGATAAAGTAAACATTCCTGAACCGTATTGAACAAGAAGAAAAACATTTCGGAGGGCGTATCCATTTCCCTAGGGACACGCATTGCGCAACTCTGTTTAACATGAAACCTTTGCTTAAATCATGTTGTACGCAGGCCATTAAAAAATCTACCCACCCAGCAAACACAAACACGTTCCTACCACGTTCTTACCACATAACGCTGTTGTGGTATACACGTGGTTAAGTCACGTGTTTTCCAGGTGATTTTGTCGACTCGCCGACACGTAGAATACTCGTGGTTAATCCACGTACTAGCCACGAGTATTCCACTTTTTAACCACGTTGCAAAATTAAGGTGAAATTCACGTTTATACCACATAAAATTTCCACGATTTTTCCACGCGTTTTCCACCAATACACCACGTTTTTTGATGACGAGGATACCACTTTTATACCACATTTAAATGTCACCTACTTTCCACGTTTTTTCCACCAACACGCTATGTCTGTAGGCAACGTGTCTACCACGTTACAACCACCAAACGTGTTTTTTAGATTTTACGTTTTATTTACGTCTTTCCCACCAAAACACCACTTTTTTATAACGAGAATACTACTTTTATACCAAAGTAGGTGACAATTAAATGTGGTGTAAAAGTGGTATTGTCGTTATAAAAAACGTGGTGTTTCGGTGGGAAAGACGTAGATAAAACGTAAAATCTAAAAGACACGTTTTGTGGTTGTAATTGAAATGCCTAAATAATCTACATGGCTAATTTGTCAACATGCATTCGGTTTTGCAGGAAATGAATATATTGAAAAAACTCACAGCACAAAAAACAACAGAATTGCCTAGGCTAATCTTGCGTCACACACGATACAAATCTTCAACAATCTTCATCACTCTTTTTAATGTCTTCAGTTACTGCATTTTGCAATCGTCGGACGTGCTTACTCAGTTTCTAAAAAAAAAAGCAAGCGTGATGTTAATGCAACTAGAACACTTCAAACGCTTTTGCAGTTTTACATAACATTATAGCATCGTTTATGCCAGATCACAACGATGAGAAACAATCAAAATGACTATTAAGCTTGAAACCACAAATTTCTGTCGCCAACATCTCTTTTTCTTATAATTCAGTTGAAGCTACCGGTTTTTTCGTTTACAACCAGAAATCAGAAACATGGTACATTCAACTGCTTCAGCGCTTAAAAAGTTGGTAGAACAGACGGGACTTCAGACTTGCATGCAAATAGAACACAAAATTAATTGCTAGATCTGACTTACGAACAGTCTCAATCTAAAAAAATTTAGCATTTTGTAAAAACAAGAGTGAGCTAATAAATTGGTTTTAACAATGCTAGATAGATTAAATTCATGTTTTTGAATTGGTCAAAGTTGCAAGAAACCGTTTTGTGCTTAAAAAAGTTATGACATACATCATGGTTTTTCAAGGTGTTTTAGGAACCCAAATCGGGTGTGTCAGTAAATTAAGCAGCTGGTAAATTAAGATTAAGCTAAGTATCTCATACTGCGATAGAAGAGAAAAATTTTATTTCGTCTTCCAAATGGGGCATTTTTCTCATGATTTGTTGAAGATCTAAATAACAAAAATTTATTTTCATTGTAGCCAACAGATTCATGCATTTACTTGGCCTACTAGTCACAGCGTTTAGTTTGCATTTGGAAGGTAGGTTTTGTAAACCTGTAGCAGCTCGTATGCTGAAGCTGAAGTACCTCCGAGTAAACTTGAGAAGTTATACAAGCGCTGTAATTTATTATTTTAACTAAATACAATTTTGAAGTTAATTAAAATTATTCACTTTCACCCGTTTTTTTTATATCGAAGAGCTTATACACCTAAACCTATTCGCTATTTAAACTTTCGAGCTAGAGTGATTAAGGATTTGGTTTGCACAACAAGTTGTAAGCAATAAAACCTGTGCTTGTCAGTACCAGGGCTTTGTAAAAGTGAACGACACAAAAACATTTAACATTTGCCGCTAAGCGTCACTGAAGTGATTTTACTGAAGCTACTTTATTTGCGCTTTTGAAATTTCCGCTAGGTGTCACCAAAGCTCATTTACATGAAAATTACAGAAGGTTATGGTACTTTTAACCCTAAATCTTGTGCATAAAACTACGATTTTCAAACTTTGACCGGGTACGGGTAGCAGTGGTGGCTTTTTAGGAACAGGCGAGCGTCCTCCATCAACCGGGCCCTCCTCGCAACAATTACGCGTTAATTTTTTTAAAACATAAAAGCAAACGCCAAAAAATAAATTTACGCTTTCATGGTGCGTATTTATTCACTCACACTAATTGGTGCAAATCTCTGGCGTAAGACGTTGAGGGGCAGGGGAACAATCATAACTTGTTTGACAAATTTGTTGAATCTGAACAGTTTTGATAATGATTCGGGCAATCTAAATATTATTTCGGAAAACGTAAGAGTTTTTTTTGGACAAATTTAAAAATATATAGCTACAAACTACAAAGTAAAATCATAAAAACATTTTGAGTGATTGGAAGTGTAGGCCTTTTTTTTTTTAATCATGAAAAATTTTTCGGGTATGAAATTCTTTCAAGAAGATTCCTCCAGCCATCTTAAAATTTCTTCCTTTACGCTTATAGACCGTAAACAATAGCTCTTAGAAAAAAAAGTCTTTACTTCCAGGATCTCAAATTTTTTGGATTTTTTCGGATCTCAGAGCAGGTTTTTTTCGGATCTCAGATCTCGAAAAAACTTACACTCCAGGACGCAGGGCTACCAAAGACGTAAAGCCCCTGGCAAAAAGCCGTATGACAAAGCCACTCCTCAAGCCACCACACACCCTACTCGTTTCTGAATGACAACCTGCGGTAATTTCCCTTTAATCTTGTAGATTTACATTATCGTGACGTGCGCTTCATTTACGTAGGACTCTATTGTATCACAAATTTATTTATATTATTTTACAGATATATCAATTTTTTTGATATTTTAAAAATGGAACCTCCCTAAAGCTCTGCCTCGCTCCCTCCCATAATTAAGACTATCACTGACAGATAGAATTTCTGAATATTTTACCGCCAAAAATTTTCAGCTTCTCATCCTAAACTACTGGTTTAACGCAATGTATGAATACCAATACTTACGATTAGGTCATTTGCATCTCAATCCCCAAAGAACGGAAACTTCTTGAGCGGAGCCATGGTCATCACGCGGTACTCCGTTGATATCTGACAACTAAAACAATAAAAGCACTGTTATTGCTACGTAATTGTGCTTTGATTGCTTAATACAATTAACAAGTATGATTAAAATTTAAATTCCAATTTCTTGGTGCCTAACATTAGCATTAACTATACCGTAACCAACATTAACTGTAGGCCTAACATTCAAGACGAAGGCCGAAAACGAATATTTTTCTCTGTTAATAAAATTTAAAACTTGCTTCTCATGTCACTCATTTTCATTACTATATTTCTTGAAGCTTGGGTACTCAAACTACAATGACTAGAACAGTTCAAAAACGCTTATACTGCAAAGGCTTCAACTAGATGTTTTATGAGACAAATTATACTGGAACAAAATAAATAAGATTTATCCGGAAACGAAATGATCCTTTGCAAGACCATCTATTTAATTACGGTAAATTATTTTCCATGGAGCCGTTTTGACACAGATTACATTAAGGGGAATTGTAACGTTCCCGATTGGTCGTTGACATCGCTATGCTACTATGCCACAATAGCAACTGTCCAATGTCCATACTGACGGCTGACACTACAGCTTAACCACATTATAGATCAGAATATTTAAGAAAGACGGCACTTAAAAACAAATTTTTGCTCTACTTTATATGTGTGTTTCCACAGGCATCGTATATGAAGATACTGTAGCAACAAGTTTAAAAAATTTTCGATAACAATATCTGTATAATTCTTTTCAAATCTGCATTGCTTTATTTTTAGTGATTAATTCATTTTACATCAATTTCAATAAATAGCATCACTTACCAGTTACCACCCACAATTACTCTCAGCTTCTTCTTAGATGGCATTTCTTCCACATTCGCATCTACCCATTCTATGAATTCTTCATCGAATATTTAAAGTCTAATCGAATCATTATTTATCTCAAAAACAAACTTTGTTGCTACACTCAATATTTTTTTTTAAGATATGTATCATCTAATTCCAGCAACCGTCCATCTATTTATCAAATAAAAACAAAATTAGTGGCATTTGACATTTAGTCGAATAACAAAAAGACTTGACTACAGAAATAATCAAATTCCAAGCTGTTGCTACATCGCAGTACAACAACTCAATAAAACGTTATAATTTCGATTGAATCTATTCTTATTTTTACAAATAAAAAGCAAACTTGACTTCAAATTAAATGAAACAACAGTTCAGAAGGATTTTAAAATTTTTGAAAAAGTTTGTGTTTCTTGAGTAGATGGAATGTGGCACATTTTTTACTGCGAAAGACTCGATCATTTTTGAAAATGTATGACGGTGGCCAGCAAATGTTTTTCCATTGACACGATTACCCACTGAAGAGTGCAACACGAAATGCTTATTGAACTAAACAGCTTTTTTCAAAGCTAACAAAAAAGTTGTGAAAGAATGGTTCTTGAAGCCAAATGCAAAAACAGTTTTTTTCAAAGCTGTACTTCAGTTCTGTACTGCCGATCACTTATTCAAGTTTTTTTCCAAAATGTAATATTATCATGCACCTTGCACGAATCTGCCAATATGCTATTGCGAATATTGAAAATTTGTCCGATATTGTCAAGTTTACAATCATTGCTTTAATGTCGATACGAGAACATAACTGAAGATCGATTAAACTCGTAACAAAAGTTAACTCGGCAAACTTTACTGCTGTATGCTTCTTTCCATAAATAATAATGGATAAAACTTGTCCTTCACATAATCAAAAAATAAACTGAAATTGCTGATGTTCTGTTTCTATCACCGCATTTGTTCAATCTACTAGGCTATACACCACTGCATCTGTTTTACAGTCATCTCAATTCATCGAGAATTAGAGCCAGTTTTTCTGAGTGTACGAACAGCTGCGCTTTGATTTAAATGTTGACTTAAATAGCGGTGGCTTGGGTCATCACTCTGAACCTTCTAAAATGTCCTTTTTCTCTTCAGCGGCTCGCGCCATCACTCTGACCTTCTAAAATGTTTTTTTCTCTTTTTCTCTGTAGATAGTTTTAGTGTCTCTGTTACGCTTTTTCTCTGTAGATACTTAAAATGATCTTCTGTCAAACGTGGACGTTTAGGTTTTAGCTCGTCTTTGCGATCTCAAAAAATTGATTAGAAAAACAAATTCTTTGTTAGGCCCACTCAATGTTTGAAGTGTGGAAAAAATGACTGTCGTGATATGGGGCAGTCTTCTTTTTTTAATTGTTTTAAAACATGGCTCTCTTCTGTCCAATTTTAAGAGACCCTAATTGAATGAGTAAGTTCCGTATCATTAAGCAGTATGTTGGAATCATTTTTTTGGAGTCAGAATTAACCTAAAAATGAAAATTTTGCCCCATTGCGGCTGCTCAGATGGTCAATTAGTCATATACAAAAACGCAAAAACAAACGTTGTAACTACTTAACATTGTAGCAGCTAGGGTTTGGATTGTCATTGTGCTGATGATGCAAGCGTTTTTAACCATAACATTTTAATTTCAATCTCGGGCGCACCGGAAAATCTGGAAGGTTTTTAGGTCTATAGCGTGACCAGACGTCCCGTTTTGAACGGGATAGTCTCGTATTTTCATCTAATTTTGAGCGTCCCGACTTTTTCTCAGATGTCCCGTTTTTTATTATTTTCGCACTGCTACGTGAGAACATAGGTGGGAATTAAAGAAAAGAATACTTTTGTTAATAATCATTCGTTCGTTAATTGCTACTATTTCTAATGCTTAAATGAACACTTTCAGATACGGCTCATAGTAAGGGCAAAAGAGACTGCAGACTACCCAGTTATCACTTCTCCATTTTTTATGTAAGCAAAAATTTTGTATCTATCCTTATCTCTAGTGATTTTCAACCGGAATTCATTTACAATTTATTATAATATTATTTGGAATTCATGTAGAATTTCCGCAGCAATTCATTTGGAATTCATTAGAAATTCTTATTTATTGCAAGAAATAACTGAAACGAGAAAATAAGTGGAAACGAGTAAATAATTTTAAGTCTTAAAACGTGTTTAATTTTTTCTTGGGTGTGTCGCGAGACTTTTGCAATACAAAAAGTGTTCTGTGATTCGAAAAAGGTTGAAAAACTCTGCCTTATATCTACATACAACTATCGACAAAGTTTTTTTTGAAAACCAAGTAACTTTTTGACAAGAAAAGGCATCACGTAAAAGGCTTTTTCTGTTATGTAAAAGTTTTTTTGGTGCTCATTGAGGTGTCAAATTTAGAAATTGACTCTAGTGCTCCACAGTACTGTAAGTTGTAATCACACACTTTTGGCATAGGCGCACGCAGGGAGGGGGTCACAGTACCATATGTCCTCTCTCCTGGCTCTGGTCCTTGCGTTAAAAAAACTGACTCTTGGCCTGACTTTTTCCGCTTTCGATTGTTTTGTGCGGTAAGGGATGGTTCCTTCATTTCTGCGTTAGTTTTTTCTCCCGTTTTTCTTTTAAGTCCGATTTTTTCTGTCAAATTGTCCCATTTTCGTCATAACTTAATCTCATCAACCGATTTAGGCCACAACTCAATGTATTGCAAGCTAATAATTTTCGAAGGCGAAAAGTTCCTAGTGAGGAAATGTACCCAATTTTTGGCGTTAAAGATAAGCGGAAACGGCATGCGTTGGGTAACTCATGTTCATCGACTGTCGTAAAAGACTGCTACGCGCTGGCAAAACGACGGACCGGTTTGGTGACATTTCATAAAAACTAAAGCAAGAGGAAAAACACACTTTACTAGGCGTCTTGCATATCAATCTTTTCACTGAGCCGCTGAAATCTATGTTCAGTGCATTGATAAACAAATGCCATGAGATAAGTCAGCTAAAAAAATGGATGGACGTGTGCGGCTTTAGTTCTTCCTCCTCCAAAGCATCATAAATCAAATTTTTAGCTTTCATTAAGCCTTGAAAAATTCATGTTAATGAATGGTTAAATTGATGTGTCTGTTTCAAGTGATGCACTTAAAATAGCGAATGATGATATCCTTA
Organism: Trididemnum miniatum; assembly: GCA_964006365.1. Taxonomy (NCBI): domain Eukaryota; kingdom Metazoa; phylum Chordata; class Ascidiacea; order Aplousobranchia; family Didemnidae; genus Trididemnum; species Trididemnum miniatum. The sequence continues at coordinate 18,866,076 of OZ023231.1, forward strand.
ATGTTGTTAAAGCAAGTGCAGTGATGCTTTGCATTGCAAAGCATTACTTTGCATCATATGGCAAATTTACTCTTGTCAGATTAGTTTACGTTCCTATTCCGATATAGTCCTTATAGTGTTGGATCATCATGAATGAAAGAGTAAGGTAGCAATAAGTGCAAGTAGTTACAATATTGGTTTCTTGCAAAAAATAATGGTTTCAACCTTCTTGGACAAAAGTTTATAAAAATGTTCCTTCATTTTTACATTCCATCCAGGCATTTTTCACAAAGACGTCACACTAGTTGATCACAAAAATACTACTTTATTCGTACGACACAATATTACTTGTTCCCTTAGTTTTTACAGTCAATCTGCGTCTTTTCAACCAAAATACTATTAAGCTTCTCCATCACACAAAAACGTTGATTACAGCATTAATGCCGTATATGACAATGCGATGAATTGCTTAGATGTTCTATACGGTAAAGCTGTCAAAATACATTCGGTTTAAAATGAAATGAATATATTAGAAAACACGGCTAGCTCTCAAAATACATTGCGTGTGAAAAGAAAACACTCGGTAAAAGACACACATCACAAAAAATACAAATTTTCAAACGTGTTGATCCTCTTCACTGTCAATTTCATCTTCATTCACCAGTACTTCTTTTTGGCTGGTGGAGCGTTCTAACTCAGCTTTCTAAAAAACAAGAAGGATGTTCATGCAATGATATAGAACGCTTTCAAGTTTTAAACCATGTTGTAGTTCTACATAACATTAAAACCAAGGTTATGCCAGATCACAACGATGAGAAACTAACCAAATGACTCAGAGCGGATGGAACGACGGAGCGTTTCCGCTGGAGCGGTAGACTCTAAATCGAATCCGCATCGAGTTAATTCAAATGCTCATAAATTGGTAATCATACCTACCGCTGTATATCGCAAAGCGATAACTGTGTTTCGAAACCCTGAACTAATAGACACTAGTGATGTACACAAATTTAAATTGTCAATGCAAAACCTAATCATTATAGGATCTGAAAGAAAGAATTTCGTTTCTTCGATTTTTGGAATAACGATAGCGCTAGAGCCTCTGTTATCTAATTTCGTTAGGTCAAGCTGTGCATGGGAGGTGGGCTCAGCGATACCCAGCTTCAATTAAATTAAGTTATCACCATACATTTCTAGTTTGGTGCAAAATTTTACCGATAATGTTTCAAAATTAATTTTTGTTAAAGAGTAATTCATTTTCTTCATTTCTCTAGTATATAACATAAAATAGAAGTTAGAAAATATTTGCAGATAGCCTACGAAATGTGACTCAATGATCATGTACTCACTTAGTTTTTCGGCGCATATTTTAAAGCATCCGCGACAGCCAACTCGATATCTGCTACCTTGGCTTCTTTAATGTTTGTTTGCGTAGCCTCTGCGAAAATGCAATGAATTATTAGCATAAAGCATCCAAGATCTGAAGTAAAGTTAGATTTACGGAAAACGTTTGAGATTAGTGTTCTCATTGCTAACTTAGGTGTTCGTAATTGGATATCGAATAAGACTAAGTATAGATATAGAATGAAGAAAATACAAAATGAAAAAATAAAGCAAAATCAAAAAACACAGTCCAAGGGATGATCCATTATTTACTGTAGAAGAAACCAGTCAAGGACATAAATTTATTTTTAAGGACATGATAAGCATTAGGACTGTATGAGTATGTACAGTTGCACACATGTAATTATTGTGAAGACAAGCCGCTGATCTTACGATCTTACTTTACTTACACTATAAGGCAACAAAGTAGTTTCTTTGAAGCTTCTTTTGCCCCTTTTTCCTTTTAGGCTAAATTGTGCCCACAAAACATTGGTGCCCATTTTTCGCATCATATTGCGGACCATATCCCCCATTCCTCTTCCGCCGAGGCTGCTTAGAAGGCCAATCTACAGACAACAAAAACACTAGAAAATTTTTTTTACCTCGATAATATCTATAACATAAAATAAAATCACTACTTCCATAAACTACTACAGCCTATTTCGCCGTTGTCGTCCCTTCAGGTGATATAGGTGTATCTAAACATGAACGTAAAATATAAATAAAGTAAAAACCTGTGCTAAAACTGGTCGAAATATAAGAAACGATATTCAAGAGCTTGTAAAGTTTATTTGAGTTAGTGTTTTCGGCATTTATTCCCATAATGCATGTTCTTTTAAATATTTTTGCTCGAAATTGCGGGTAAAAAATCTGCTGCTGCACAACACTACGGGGAACTGTCAGCTGTGCAACCCGGAAGCTGCATCGGTGCAAAACGAAGCCGCAGCCAATGAGAATGAATTTCCGGTAAAGCCATAGATTAACAAGTACGTTCGTGTTTAGATGCACCGATACCACTTGAAGAGCTGACAACGGCGATACAGGCTGTAGTGGTTTATGAAAGTAGTGATTTTATTTTATATAATAATATAAACTCTAGCTGATAGTGATTGAGCACTTTGCTAGAGGAGGGTGAGCTTTGCTTTTACTCAATATTTTCTAAATAGAGTCAAAAGTTAATTGATCATTTAATTAACTAAGCTTATTTTAAAGCCTTAAATTAATAAGTGTAGTGTGGGAGATTACGAAATAAACTTGCGTTTCTGAACCAGCAGTCATCCAAAGTACATGACAAAATAAATGTATTTGTTTGCAGCCGCCAAATCCGTTACGAAGGATCTGTGACCCTTCACTGTAAAAAATTTTGGGTAATCGCATTGCCCAATTTTGGGCAAATGTATGCATTACCCAAAAAAAAACGGTCAAAAACCCAATTTTTTTTGGGTATGATAAGCAAAAACCCAAAGTCGATTTTGGGTTCTGCATAACCCAAAGCACATCACCCAAGTAAATTGGGTTAAAAATTTTATACCCAAAAATAAATTTTGGGTAATCGTTTTTGCAAATATTAATTTGGGTAATGTGGTAGCAAACCCAAATTAAATTTTTGGATGAGTGTTATGACTATTGTTTTGGGTCAATGGATTTTAAACCCATTAATTTTTTTTGGGAAATAATTCCTGAAATAATAACTTGTGTATATTGTTTTTAAAGCCAAAAAAATTTTTGGGAAAATGTTGAATAACTTATTTTGGGAAAGTGAATTTTAAAACTAAGATCTTTGGGGAAAATTTTTAGATGATAGATTGGTTTTAAACTCAAAAAACGGGTTGCACTTTAAGCAATTCTTAGTTTAGGAAACATTGAGTGCAAAACCCAGTTGTTTCATATAGCACTCGATGAGTTTTCATACGGCCCGCGCTTGTTGCTGCTAAATGTATTATTTTTGGCCTACAAGCACATGTAAAGTTAGATAGCCTGTCCAATCTAACTGGAGGTTGCTTTTTTACGCTGTAAATGCGACAAGACTATCTGATTGAGACGACAAAAACCGGCGAGAAAAGTTTAAACCATTATTACGTCATAATTGCAACAGAAACCATTTTTGTTACGAAGAGCAGCAAAACACATAGAACCACAAAAGACTATTAGCCTTCGGGTACTTTACATTATGAAATTTGTTCCTCTTGGAGAAAACTTTGGCGCCCCTGGTCTAAGGCCAACCACCAAAAACCTTACATGCTTTATCTAAGTTGATCACTTGGTCTGTAGGATAATCGAGCCGTCTAAAAATTTTCTGAGATTTATCTGCGTGTTTGGCAGATATTGGAGCTGGGCAAGCCATCTTAAATTTTTATAGCATTTATCTACGGGCATTGGTAAATGTTGCTACATTAGCAAAACGGAAAGCCGGAAGCCATAGTAGTCTGCGATTTATTGCTTTTCAAGGCCTTACCACGCGCATGCGCTTAAATTTTGCTTAGACGTAAATGCTAAGCATTATAAACTAGCATTTGTGTAGCTGTTTTGCTTGATGAGACAGAATGCGTCATCTACCCCAAATTGATATAGGCCTAGTTAAATTTTGCAGTATATTTCCACTTGAAATAAAACCGATGACAACCCCAATTTCACAAGTCATTTAATAAGCTATTGTTGTCTTTTTTCTCACTACTTATGCTATAGCAATTTTAAGTTACATACCTGTGTCTAGTCATTTTAATTTCAAGTTCAACATTATTATGATAGACAGTTGCGCAAGCGGCTAACCTTCACTCTACCGCATAAACCAAACAACCTAAGCTTTCAACTTGCAGTATACCATCGTTTGTCAGCGTAATTTATTAATTTTGCTGGCAGACTTTAATAATAATTAAATGTGCATGATGTAATTCATCATTCTAATAAAATAGCACTTTTCAGAAATTAATTAAATTTTACTTTACGCTTCAATAAACTTTACGGTTTAGTGATCAGCGCAATCAGTGAGCGCCAAAATAATCGAAATTCGAATTAAATGATGCGTCGGAACTGAAGCTGCTGCTTCTCGCTGGAGTAAAAAGCTAATTTAAAATCTAAAGGTTCCGGTAACGACTTAGGTAGGCTATGTAGACACAATGATTTTAAAGTTATCTGCAGATTCATGTGTTCAACTTGCTGAAGTGAGCTATCATAGTATGCAGTATCTACAGATTTGAAAATGCTGCGAAGACCACAAGTACTAGTAGTCCGCAGGTCTTTTTATTACTAGCTACTAGACTTAAGACCTAGCTGCCTAGTCAGATGTCAGTAAGTTACTGGTTGCGCATGCTTCTTTTAGGTCTGCTAATGGCGGGATAGAAAATTAAAACAACTTGTTTTTTGACGAACTTTTAAATAATTTAAATTTGGAAAAGCTTATCAGAAGGCAAAAAAAATTTCAAGGTCTACTGGTACTGACCCTTTTCAGTGATTCTTAACTCCCAGAGTGCACTAGTACAGGTACGGAGGAATGGTAGAACTGGAGATTGGAGTGACTACAGTTCAAATTTAGAGTTGTTAAGCTGGGTTTACATAAGCTAAAAAAATAGTGCAAAACGGTGAGAAGCTGAGCTTTTATTTTATAGGCCTAATGTCATGCAACTTGGCTTTGCTAGTTGAGCAAAGTGGAGCCAAGCTTCATTGCAAGCTTCAAAGAACAAACAGAGCTCAGCTCTGCTCCATTGACGTTTTTTTGTTTGTGTAAACCCACTATTAGTAGTTGCAAGTTGGACCATTAGAGGTTGGAGTTGATAAGAGTTTTGGGGAAATCTGAAGCTGAGTTGATCTGAGAAAAATGAGTCAATCTAAATGAGCCTCCATGTGGAGAAAACCGATTTGGAAATGACACTGCTGCCACTTCCCAATTTTATGTTAAAGTACCACAATACCCATTACACTGATACTGGTATGGATCTTGCTTATCCAAAGTGTTGACTGGATATATAAGCAATCAAATAGCTTGCAATGTACATTTATTGATGTAAAAACATAGTAAATTTCAGAATTAGAGAATGCGCCTAGCAGTCATGTTATATAGCTGATGCTTCATGCTGTTAATGTGATGTATGTACAACTACTGTGTCGAATTGTCATTGAAGTTTCTGATCATCAATTCATCATAACATGTATTTACCTTTGTGTGTGAAACCAAAACAGACATGCAACGAATCAAGGTAAGTGACTGATAAACAGTAAACATTATGCATGTTGTGTTGTAAATGCTAAGGCATTATGTAATGCTTCACACTAATAACTGATTGTATATGATACCCAGTTTTGTTAGGCATCCATGTGGCAGTGATAAACATTTAAATTGTTTTGCGAAACAGTCAAAAATGTGCCATCATATATTTAAAATATTGACAGAAGAGCAGTTCAAACTTTTTCTCGATATGCCATGCACATCAATACGAATATGAGTATGTTACCAATCAAGTGCATTGTGATTATTCTACTTCATACTGCTATTTATAAATTTTTGCCTACCTAAGGCGCTTTAACCAATAGGCCCGGTATGCAACTCATAGAAAGTGACACGTGATTATGTAGTGAGTGGTTTCATGATTTTACGTATGCAATAAGCAGTAAAATCAAAGAACTTGGTGCAAAAAATATGGCTTGACATGCACTGCATTGCTCCCTGCAGCTGTGTGTTAGAAACTTGTTATGATAGTATACTACTCTTTCAGTTTTATTATGTAAAGTTAAAGCAGTGGTTATGACACATGGGCAACATGCATATAAAATAATTCACAGTGGATTATTTTTGCATCAACCTCTTTGTTTCATGAAAATCAGCAAACTTATTTTGTGACAATTACAGGTCAGCATAATTTGATGCTAGTCAAGCTGTTGCATGTTGTTTTCTGTGTCTTTGATAAAAAATTATTATTAAATCAAGTAATGTGGCGTTAATGAACTTTGTTGATTGGAAATTTGAAATAATGTTTAAAATTTGAAAAGGCTATAGACTGGCTAAATTTTTTGTAGCTGTTGTTCCTGTTACTAAAAATGATTAAACCTCAATTAGCAGTTTTTATCCAATGGTTTTTATTGGGTAAAGAAATTAAAAATGTAATTCCACATAAGCAAGCCTGCTCCAAGCAAGTGGTTTATTGCTAAACGTTTTTGTGAAGTTTCAGAAATTGATTGTTTGGTACAGTTAAACATAAATGATAATTATTTAGTCGGGATGCAAAGGTGTGAACAACCTAAAGACTGCCATGGTAGCCCATGCTAAGGTTTTTATGTGCTTAACGCTAAGAAAGCATAAATTATAAAGCGCTAGAGTCCTTGTTTGCTTGTCTGTTATTTAAGACAAACTCTATGGCATTGGAACATTAAGATGGGTTTTCGAACTCAACTTCAATAAAAAGATTATAGCCAGTATATTTGCAATCATACTCACAAACGTTTCGGTAAAAACTTATACCATCATCAGTGTGAAACTACATAGGCTCTAGGCTAGAATAACCAGCACAAGAAAGAAATTATTTTAAATACAGCATAACTATTACGTCATAAACAAAGTAGTTGGGATTTACGTAAAATATAACTAAAGGGGCAAATTAAACAATTACGTGCAACTGGAGTGACTAGATTAGCAGTAGGATTATTAAGTACAAACACTGTAGGATTAATTAAATCATAACTAAAAAAAGACGTTGAATATAAATGGAAATTAAACACGTTACTAATTGCGATTTAGGCCTACACGAATATTGTGCGAAGTGAGCTAAATGTTAAATAGGTAGATGGGGTTGGAAGAGTCATCAATATTTAATTGTGGTTGAAGATTTTATATGAGTAGAGTTTCTTTGATGCGGAGTTTTCGGATGTTATTGCTGTGAGCTAGTATTTCGGGGGAATGAAAGTTCATCGTATGGTTTGGGTTATTTTTCAAGTGTTGGGACACATCAGTTTCATTCTTGGTTGAGTTTTTTGGCATATGGTCATTGATTCTAATCTTCAAATTTCTTTTCGTTTGTCCAATGTATGATTGTGCGCATGAGCAATTGAGTTTATACACTACTCCTGAGCTGTGTAGCAGTGTTTGACGGTCCTTGTAGCTGAATTTTTGGCCAATAGTTGTTGTTTCGTGTACCATAACAAATTTTGATTTTTGGGAAAGTTTTTTGAATAGATATTGCCGAATTTCTTTTTCAATTTGATGAGACATGTCTCCGATATACGGTAGTTTTAAAATCGAGAATATGGGTCTTGTTTTGCTTTCAGAGTCTGGCTTTTCTTCGACTTCTGGAGTTTTTACTTTTTCATGCATTTTGTTGAAAAAAATTCGAATTTGCTGATTAAGAAATCCAGTCGGATAGCCGTTTTTCTCTAGCATGGTGGAAATAATTTTGAAATCTTCGTGGATAAGTGAATAGGAATTGCAAATTTTGTAAGCTCTGTGCAAGAGGTTCCTCACTAAATCAATCTTGTATTTAGAGGCACAAAGCTTTGCCACTTGATGTAAAGTCCGGTATGAGTGGGTTTACGGTACGTTTTTAAGGCTAGTTTTCCATCTTGATTACTAATCCATACATCCAAGAAAGCCAATTGGTTGTTCTGGGCCAGTTCATAGGTAAATTGTATGTTAGGGTGAATAGAATTAAGATGTTTGTAAAATTCGGTAATGTGGGCGCGTTTTTCAAAAGTAGCAAAGCACGCGTTTTTCAAAATTATCCACGAAGATTTCAAAATTATTTCCACCATGCTAGAGAAAAACGGCTATCCGACTGGATTTCTTAATCAGCAAATTCGAATTTTTTTCAACAAAATGCATGAAAAAGTAAAAACTCCAGAAGTCGAAGAAAAGCCAGACTCTGAAAGCAAAACAAGACCCATATTCTCGATTTTAAAACTACCGTATATCGGAGACATGTCTCATCAAATTGAAAAAGAAATTCGGCAATATCTATTCAAAAAACTTTCCCAAAAATCAAAATTTGTTATGGTACACGAAACAACAACTATTGGCCAAAAATTCAGGTATAAGGACCGTCAAACACTGCTACACAGCTCAGGAGTAGTGTATAAACTCAATTGCTCATGCGCACAATCATACATTGGACAAACGAAAAGAAATTTGAAGATTAGAATCAATGACCATATGCCAAAAAACTCAACCAAGAATGAAACTGATGTGTCCCAACACTTGAAAAATAACCCAAACCATACGATGAACTTTCATTCCCCCGAAATACTAGCTCACAGCAATAACATCCGAAAACTCCGCATCAAAGAAACTCTACTCATATAAAATCTTCAACCACAATTAAATATTGATGACTCTTCCAACCCCATCTACCTATTTAACATTTAGCTCACTTCACACAATATTCGTGTAGGCCTAAATCGCAATTAGTAACGTGTTTAATTTCCATTTATATTCAACGTCTTTTTTTAGTTATGATTTAATTAATCCTACAGTGTTTGTACTTAATAATCCTACTACTAATCTAGTCACTCCAGTTGCACGTAATTGTTTAATTTGCCCCTTTAGTTATATTTTACGTAAATCCCAACTACTTTGTTTATGACGTAATAGTTATGCTGTATTTAAAATAATTTCTTTCTTGTGCTGGTTATTCTAGCCTAGTGCCTATGTAGTTTCACACTGATGATGGTATAAGTTTTTACCGAAACGTTTGTGAGTATGATTGCAAATATACTGGCTATAATCTTTCTATGGCATTGGTTTACTTGCCTGTCTATAACGCGCAAAAGGTTTTCATCAACGCATAAAACTGTTCAGTTCCAAAAGACCTGTTCGCACTGTAGATAGGAGTAAATAATAATTTGGTTTGAAACGCTATATGTCTTGTTATTACCATATTGCTTCACGCTACAATAAAACCGAATTGTTTCTTTTGTTCTATATCTAAGACACCCCTTCACTCGAACTGCTGAAGATTTGACCTTAAATGAAAGCCTACCAAAGCAGATACGCGGGCTCTCCAGTTTGCTTTTTCTTACCCAGTCATTCCAAACTGTTTTTCATAGTTGAAATTTAACAAAAGCACTGCTGGACATAAGCCCAAGTTTAAACGGTTTCTCTCAAATACTGCAATTTATATAATCTGATGGAAATTTTCATTTTCATCATGCGCTTTTCTGGCTCATTATTTATATACAATATTTGGGCTTACAATTGCTCCATCTTTTTAGGGAATTCTGCGAAGAATGTGCATCGAAACACTAAATTCTGCAGACAGTTGATGCTATCTAATGCGTCCTGAATAGCACAAAAGGCTTGAATGAAAGCGAACGGAAAAAACAATTGAGACAAATGGTAAAATAAAAACTTCTCAGATGCATAATATGCGAAAACAGACGTTTTAGGGGGAAAACTTTGAACTGATAACTTGTCGAATTTATTCCAAAGAAGTGTGTTGCTGCTTACCGATTGTATAACATTTGCACTAAACATTGTTTGCCCGTCTTTGTTTCCTGTGTTCTATTCTAACGTATGGGTGTCATGTTTTTTTAGCCTATTTTGTTTGGTTAGTTTTTATGCAACATCATGACTGTGGCTGGTTGCTTATTGACATAATTTTGCTTCAGCGGAATATCTGACTGACATAACGTAAATATAATTAGGCATAGTCGAAACCTTCGTGACACAAGCTCTTGGTTATGGTTGAGAGCTACTGTAATTGCCTTTTAACATCTTGTTAAACTTGATTGCTGCTAACCTTGTTTTTGTGAGCGCACAATAGTTTGCACTTAAAGTGCACAGTAAATTGTTGATAATAACTGAAATTAATTAATTTTATGTATCATAATACTTCATTATTTTGTATCTTTGCAAAAGCATTATTTTGTATTGTCTCTGCGTATGCACTTTATTTTTTATTCTTTGAGTAGCATACTGTAACTGCTCCGTATCTATGATTGTTTATTTTTTTACATACATTTGTGAGTTAAAAATGCTTGGGTTTGCATATGGTTGTGGCAGATTTCTATTTGTGCTTGCAGGAATTGGTTACTTGCAATTCTCATTTAAATTGAGGTCATAATCGCATAATATTTACATCGTTTGGATCAGTTTTATATATAATCGCTTCATATGTGAACCTAAACATGTTCAAATAATCAATGCTGTTATTTGTTGAACATTTAATTTGTACCTATTTCTTTTGACAATATAAAGCATTATTGCAATATTTTGTTGTGCATTTCTAGTGAACCCTCCATTATTAAGTGATTATGACGACTGTTGTGATTACGAGTTAAGTAAAAACGCATTCACAAATATTAATCGGAAAACCCAAATCTGAAAATTGGGCTTTTTTCCTTAGCTAAAAGCCTTTGGGACAAAGCGCCCAAATTTTCAGCTTGGGTATTAATTACCCAATTTTCTTGATCTACAAGATTTAAGGTTAAACACCCAAATTAAAAATTTGGGTCGTTATTACCCAAGTTGACAAATTGGGTTTCTCAGCCTTCGAGCCCAAAATTTTCAATTAGGTTTAAAGACCCAAGTTTGTAGTTTGGGTCAAGTTACCCACTGTACTTGGGTTATGGATATTGGGTTAACAAACCCAACTTTGTAAATTGGGTCGTTATTACCCAAGTTGGCAAATTGGGTTTCTCAGCCTTCGAGCCCAAAATGATAACCCAAGTTTTTTGGGTCTACGTTACCCAATTTGATTTACAGTGTTGCACGGAACCGTCAGGTGTGCATCGGACATACCGGTACTCAGGTATAGCGAAGTGACGCTTTGTATTAGCACAATAAAATGCTTTCACAGTCTAAAGAATAATGTGTAAGAACTACTCACCAGCTTCTTTTGAGCAGTACGCTCGGTTAAATGTTCCAAACAAAACTGTTCCAATTCCTTTACATCGCATAATGGTTCAGAGAGAAGTTCTTCGTCGTTCACGACTCCTCCACCACCATTCAACAGCTGTGTAAGTACATTAAGCTGTTGCCGTTGATTTTCAATAATTGTTGCGTTGCTGCGATGAAGGGTTTTCATATCGTTTTTTAGCTGACGAATTATTTTCATCATATTTTGAGGATCTGCAATAGATCAAAAATCAACTTTAGTTCGTAGCCTATAGATTCATACATTCACTTGGTCTTAGGGACAATTTTCAAAATTGTTTAGAGCTATTCCATTTTACCGATTTTACATTAAAGACTTAATATCGATAACATTTTTTTGAAAAATCTAAACGTCTTTGACCATAACTTTTGATCCTCTTCAGCGAAAAAAAAATTGGATTTACAAGTACAAAGTTTCCAAATGACAGTATTTAAAAAATATGGCATGCTTTCACTATTACTAACAATTACCACATTATTTCGTACAACTACTTCATACAAGAATACTATTACAAGTGAAATGACGTAACCTATTAATAGGCCTACACAAATGCCCTGTCCACTCGTCCAGTTTAAGTGGACTTAATTTAGGCCCACGGGCTTTTTGCATCACAATTAAATTTTTGATGTTATAATCACTTTTTTTTAATTATGACATCGAAAATTAATGAACTGGACATGTGTACAGGGTAAAAATGTACAACAGCATTACCCAAACTAAAATACGAATCAACATCAAAATTAACACCAGTTTGAATATACTTACTAAAATACATTTAACAGAAAAGATGACCCCCCTACATACAACTGTTTATTTAGTTTAGAATTGTGTTTTTTTTTTTATCAATAAAGTTTCTTGAATGTTGGTTTTGTATTCAGTGTTGCACGCCCTAGTCACTTTAAAATTGTCATTCTTCGCGTTAATTTGGTTACAGACTTGGCAAGTTTATCTATGTGACCTGTATTGCTGATTTTCTTTTGAGTTGGAAGTTCTCTTGTATTCTAGTACTCAAATGGCGTGTTGTCATACCAATGTATGACACATTCGAATGTATGACATATTATTCGTGTGACGCGAATATGTTATACATTGGTATGACAACACGCCGACACGTGAAGAATGACAATTTTAAAGTGATTAGGGCGTACAACACTGAATACAAAACCAGCATTCAAGAATACAGTAAATATGGGATAAAAATATCTTTGAAGATGAAAATTAAAGCCAGAGTAAAGTTCGTCACTGAACGTTTTGGTAACACGACTTCAGTTATGATCATCAGCAGTAATCGAGTAGGCAGATTAAAACTGAAAGAACTAAAATTTATAAAGTTCTCTAGTTTTAATTTTCCTCTTTAAAATTCAAGAAGCTCCATTGATAAAAAAGCACAACCCTAAATTGAATACACAGTTGTATGTAGGGGGGTCGGGTTATCTTTTTTGTTAAATGAATTTTAGTAATTAAAGTTACAAACTAACAGTTCCTTCGATGTGCAATTTTGATGATAAAACTTTTTTGGAATATGCTGAGAAAACTCCAAATCAGCAACGCAAAAAACGCGACAACGGTTTCTTACTTCTGGGTAAGTACTTCCATTTTATTCCTTACCAAAAACGTAATTTGTAAATAATATGTATACGTGCCTACCTAATCATGTTCAGAAACAACAATCAACAATGCAAAATCTAGGCTAAGCTAAATTCAATAAACACCCTCATTATTTCAGCCATATGCCTTCAAGGAAAGCTGTTAAAGTTTCTAGCACTATGTGTTTTTAAGAATCATACCTACGGTGGCGTCATTTTCAAGATCTGATTCATTGCCCGTGGTCAGCCATATTGGTTCTCGGCTTCCTGAAGGGGTACTTGAAGCTAAGTAAGAACAAATGTTACTAAATTTGACTGTTGTTCTTGAAATTTCTACTACTTTTATAAATATTACATGAGAAATATTTTGCGGTAAATTTGCAATTAAATACTTTTTTTCGTTTTTTCTCAAGTGCACTGTTTTAGCCTTGAGACAAAACTAAGCCATCGCTAAAAAAAGCGACAAATTAGATAGTGGCGTGACTTCGACTGCGTCAACCCCGAATGTAGCGTTAAGCATCTTTTTCAACCGCACAACCAGTGAACTAGTCGGCTTAATATGCACTTTGTCCCATTAGAGTTATTTTTGAGCCGCTGGTTTAACCCGATTCAGATTTGAACCCTAAGTCTACCGCACCATAGGCACACGCTCTAGTCACTGCATGGTATATCAGACCTAGGCAACTACTCTCGTAAACAAGCTTTTTGTAGCGCTTCCATCACCTTCTCACGCACGATAAGAGGAAAAGTACAACAAATATATAAAACACAAACAATAACTTACCAACAGATGGTTCCTGATACGAGGAGTTGGACAAGGTAATACAGTTTTGAGTAAAACTGCTACGGCGGCGATCAGTATAGATTTCTTCTATAAAAAATGTTTAACTACATTAAAATATTAAAAAATATGATGTTGCTTAAATCGCACGATAACATTCTTATCAAAAATCTATTTTGTCAGTCCAATATTATTTACAGTGCACCAATAATGATCAAAATTGCAGTTTATCAATAAGATGTCGAGAGTTAACAGAGCCTATAATTTGCGAGCACTCTGTGCATCACACCTCACAGCATAAAAAGTCTGCAGAATGTCGATATTGAATAAGTATCAGTATTTTTGCGACAAAAATAACCGTATTCAAAACGACCTTTCATAGCTTTTGCATCAAGTTATTTAGCAGGAAAGCACTTACAGCATGACATTCAAAGTGTTGCCGCACTTTAATCTCTGTCACACAAAGCTTCTAAACTGTGCAGTTTCACTTAAAGCAGCTGAAATTACCCAAGAAGATTTGCGTCTCCAGTGTGAGATGACTGTAAATGCTTCGCAACTAAAAATTTTGCTCTTGTGTTTTGGGCTTCTCATAACACGAGCATAGAGTGAGACGAACACAGACTGAGGGAGTAAAGATCCAAACACCAACTTTTGTGTGGCAGATTAGCAATTACCGTATTTACTCGATTGTAAGCCGCGGCTTATAAATATTTTTTCATCATTTGTGCGGCTTACATTGGAGGTGGCTTACATTTTTTTAATAAACGATTTAAAAAAAATTCTTTTTATCAAAACATCCGATGTGGCGATGTACAAATTCAGTTCGCCCCGAAAGCGTGAGAAAGTGCTGACTGCACTTTTAGTCCACAGCAGCCACGTGTTTGTTTTGCGAACTGAATTGTGGTGCTAATCGTTTCCCGCCACGATTGCGAAAGTTAATGTAAATCGCGCAAAGCGACAACCACTTTGATCATTACTTTTGTTATTGTTACAACGTGCATGCTTGCAGCGTGGCTTGAACAGAAACAAAATAAGAACAGGAAAAACTTCATGAAACACTTGGTAATTGCGTCTTCGCTATTCGGTGTTATTTTGCTTGCTGTTAACGATTAAAAACAACCACAAAATACCTATTTGATGTTGTCTGCTATTGTTGTCGAGAATAGGAAGTTTATCAACTACCGGTACGCTGGTATTCTTAGTCTCCGGGCACTGGGAGCTCCGCCGCCCCCAGATCCCAGATTGTGCACTTCTCCTAGGGTGCCCAACTGGTCCAATGCAATTCTTAGGTGCCACACTGGCTCAATGCAATAATAAATACGGCTTTTACAAAGGTTCTCATCAGTTGCCGACAAATTGGTGCATTTGATTGGATAACGTGTAGATGTGTTTTACAGTATAATTCATAATCCACGACACCACAACAACGCCACGGCGGGGGGGCGCATGGACTCGTGCCCGCCATTGCGTGAACCTATGATAAATAATCTATAATTTTCTTCTTTTGAATCTAACCTGATATATTTTCACGACATTTTACTTCATCGAAGATCGACTTACCCACAACTCTCTTTCTTCATCGAGTTATTATTTTTATTACCATTTATTTTGATTTTTGGAGATGCACATGAATCTAGTAATAGACGTGACCTACTGCACTGATCTAGTAGCCTATATTTGCAATAAATGGGAGTGAAAGTGCAATTTCAAAGGACCGCGACCGGCGACTTATTAATGAATTACAGGCGTACATGATTGGTTAGTACCGTTTCAGACAAAGATCCACCTGTAGAAACATATCAGCGAAATAAAGCAATGTCTCACATAGCTGTGTGAAATAAAGCGCAGAACAATTGTAATTAGAATTGTATTTCTCCATTGTAAGCCCATTTATTGGAAGTCCAGAAAGAAAACAATCACGCAATAGCAAATATTTGTCGTAACTGCTAAGATCCTTGTTTTTCTCCCGGATAGATTTGGGGGGGGCATGGCCCCCGTTCCTCTCCCCCTGACCACGCCCTTGACTAGGCCTAAAACAACCAAGAAAAAAAATGAAGGTAAAAAGTTACAAAAAAAGCTTTTAGTTTTAGCTACCGGTAATTTATTCGTTTTACCCTTATTTACACAAAAGAATAATTGGATTTCAAAACTACTAAATGGGAAAAAAGCTTTCCATTCATGCGAGATCGATGTCGACGCGTGATGAGACCTCCTGTGCATTGCGTCATGCCTTTATTTTGATTTAACGTATAATGGCAGACGAGAATGTGGATTGATTGCGACTTTCTTAAATAGTAACACCTTCGCAGCTCCTGCTCGCCTGCTGGAAACAACAAGCGAGAAACGCTGAAAATGACGGAATATAAAATTTAGTAGATAAGAAAACTTATAGCACTTACGTTAAAAGCACAAAAAGGGATGTTTCTATGCTATACTACAGTAATATTGAATTTGCCATAGACAGAAAAACCAAAAACCTCACCATAACTCGCATTTTTTTTGCTAGTTGAGTAGTCGCCGAAAAAAAGGACTCAAGTCCCAGGTAAAACTTACGAGTCCGAGTCTTCAAAATCTGGACTCAAGTCGTATCCAACACTGTAAACAAGCAAACCAAATTAATATATACACTAATAACTTTGATTGTGAACAAGTGCATTTTTATTTTGTATTCCCAGCAAAGTTGGTTCATGGTGTTTTAAAACTCCCACGCCCCACCAAATTTTTGTTATGCCTTACGTTGGGAACACTGCTTTAACAGTTGTTTCTACTGTAACTATAGTTGAAATTGCAGAATTGATGACGAATTATCGATTGTATAACTTTGGTAGAGAGGAAATTTTCAATATTCGTATGGTTGCTACAGCTAATAATTTTAGAACATTGAACCATGTTATGATTGAACCGTATTTTTTTCATTATTTACAAAATTTACTTACTTACTTTTTCAAGACCCGCTTATCGTTGGGGGGTCGCGGGGGCAGCAGCTCGAGTTGGAGCCTCCAAGCATCTCGATCCTCTGCAACAAAGGATAGATGCTCTGCTGGGATGCCAAGGCGAGACCGACTAAGATCTTCTACGCAATCTCGCTATCGAGTTCTGGGACGGCCTCTAGGCCTTCGACCAATCGGTGTTGAACAAAGCAGCTTTTTGGCTGTTCTTTCCTGGGACATTCGTGTCACATGTCCATACCAACGCAGTTGCGATCTTTCTAGTCGGAGAAGCAGCGATTCGATGTTTAGAGATTCACGAATATCTGCACTTTTAACCTTGTCCAACAAGGTCAAACCGCTAATTCTTTGCAAGAATCCCATTTGGGCTGCTTGAACTCGAGATCTCACTTTCTCATTCATGATCCAACACTCATGGCCATAAGTCAGAATAGGAACATAGACTGATCTGAAAATGGATAGCTTTGCCTTGGTGCAAAGCTCCCGTTTCAGTACCACAGATCGGTGGAGCTGGCGCATTACTGCACTAGCTTTGCCGATGCGGATATCCAATTCGCTATTTTGTCTGCCATCACTTGTGAATGAGACGCCGAGGTACTTGAATTTCTCTGACTGCTTTAGTAGTACTCCATCAATCTGGAGAGAGCACTGCTTTGGTTGTCTGGACAGGCACATGGTTTCTGTTTTTGTTGTACTGATTTTCATTCCGGCCACAGAGCATGCATCCGAAAACCTGTCTAGAGCTTGCTGGAGACTGTTTTGGGTAGAGTCTAGTAGCACGAGATCATCTGCAAATAACTGACGTTGTACAGTGCAACCATTGATCTTTACTCCGCCGCAAGACTCACTTTTCTTGACTATTCTATCCATATAAATAAGGAATAGAATAGGTGAAAGCGAGCAGCCTTGCCGTAGTCCCACACTTACTCTAAAACGTTTCGTCATTGCGCTGTTAACACGAACACAGACCTCAGAATGCATGTACAGCGACTTAATAGCAGTTAGTAACTGGCCATCAATGCCATACTGTAACAACACCGCCCGAAGCTTGTCTCTAGGAATGCGATCATATGCTTTTTATGCTTTTTCAAGATCAACAAAACATGCATGGACCTCTTTTGCATATTCCCACGACTTCTCAAAGATTTGCTGCAAGGCAAAGATCTGGTCCATTGTGCTTCGGCCAGGACGAAAGCCACACTGAGCATCCATTAGTTTAGGCTCGACTATTTCACGGCATTTCTTTTCAAGGCATTTGGCATAGACCTTACCCGGGACACTGATGAGAGAGATGCCCCTATAATTGGTGCATTTTCTCTTGTCTCCTTTCTTGTGGATAGGTATTATCACACTGGTTTCACGAAAAATAATATGCTGAACGTTTTTGGACACGTCGACTGTCCTGTCCTTCTTCAGAGCGTGATTCGGAAACGAAAAGCCTACGCAGGGCAAATTATTACCAGCGAAAAGCAAAGCAGCGGGGATTATACTATCTTCTAACGCTTCACAAAAGCAATGAAAAATGAATGATCAAAATTACGACGGCTAACAAAATCCTCGCACACTTAGAAACTATCCGCTTGAACAACAAACCAAAATCTTCTCCAGCTTTTTATTTGAGATAGGTGGAAATATTTTAGCAATTTTTGAAAATGAACAAGATTGTTTTGAACTTCTAAATCTTTTGAAAACCAACACTACAATCTTGTTTTTACTGTTGAAAAATCCACAAATTCGCTTGCATTTTCGGACACAGAAATCGCAATAAAAGAAGGCAGTTTACCAGGGCCGGATTAAGGCGGGGGCTGATGGGGCTGCAGCCCCAGGCCCACCGACCAAAATAGGACTCTCGATTACAACTTATTATGAACAACTAAGTGATTTTTTCATCAATCAACTATTTTATTTTAAAGTTGAATACGAATTACCAATCTTTATAGGCCTAATCTATCCGGTTTAGGTTAGGGCTAAGTGAGTGATTCAAGATTGTATCAACGCCAAAAGTTTCAACGATTTTACTCTTGAATTTAAATCACAAGATCTGCGGCAAGTAAACGAAATCCAAGAAGACTGATTACGAGTTTGTGAGATTTGGACATACTTTACGTTGCGAGATTCGGACCAGTATTGCGTTACCAGCCCAACGGCTGAGGCATTCATCGGAGCAGGAAACAGGGTCCAGAAGCCAGCTTTGAAATTATTCCAGCCCCTCCTAACAAATGAAATCTCTCTATGTTTTGGGTCAAAATTGCAGGAAGCAAAAAAATGCCAAACAATGTATATAAAAACATTCCGACGCAATATGATCGTTCTGCAGCATATTGTACAACGAATTTAACGGTTTTCGAAACAGAATTCAAACTGAATAAATAAAATGATGATTGATATGAATGTTCATTGCTGTGTAAATTTTGAAACAAATCACAATCAAATACTATCAATAGCCCAGCATCGGTTACAGTGTGTGATGTAACGTTCTATCCGGTAACTAGAAGGAAATCAATCTAAATCAGGGGTGCAGAACCGGTAAAGCACAGCGGGCCACATTAATTGCATAATATTTTCAGCGGGCCACATTTACTTTTAATTGTTAAATTTCGCTTTAAAAAGGCACAATATTTCGTCGCAAATTTAACAACATTCATGCTGAGCTGTTTTTTTTTCGTAAAATCAGAGACTTTTGCGCGTTTTTTATGCTATAAATATATAGCATGTAGTTAAATGTGACGCAGTTTTTAAGAAATCTTAATGTTTTATATTCCACCATTTTGTTGTACACTTTAAAGTTCTGACGCGGGCCACATTCAAAACTTAAGCGGGCCGCAGATTCCCCAACCCTGATCTAAATCTTCATTAACTCAAGATTACGCGGAAGGGTGATACATGTAGCGGGGGTCCATCTACGTGACATAGAGCCTGCAGGGCAACGCAGCTCCGAAGAAATGTCGTCGTTTTAGCGAGTCATTAATTTATGATTATTTCGTTGCATAATTCATAGACAGCAGCGTAAATTAAAGATGGTTTCACCATAGACTTATGGTTTCACACAAAATGCCGTACGAATTTTCGTAAAATGACGTTAGGATACGAAATAGAGCAGGGATGGCAAACCTTTTTAATTGGTGGATCAAATTTAAGGTCGTAGACCGAAACAAGAAAAAACGTGGGTTGTGGATGTAATCATATTAACGAGGGGCTTGAACCCAAGTTCTTCCGAAATCTGTGCAAAGAACAAAAAAAAGGATCTTCACCTCAAAAATACCCAGCTTCCCGTCTTCAATGCCGCAGTATGGAAAGATAAGCTTTTCTTCACTACGTTAATGTTCGTCACCGTTTTCTTCGTAATATTTTTGAAACTACAAGTGGGTCACTAGGTGATCCGCGGGTCAGTGGTTTGCCATCCCTGAAATAGAGGCTGTGAAGGAGGTTGACGCAAACTTTGCATGGCTTGGGGAAAACTAATCGTAGAATCACTTACAAAACAACAAATAGAAAGCGTATTTGCGGAAATTGGGGCTCTGCGGTGTGACATCTTCTAAAGCTTTGAACGTGCAAAATAGGTTCAGAAAATTTGTTTTTTGAATGTGGTTAATACTGGTATGTAGGTTACATATTTCAGCAGGTCTAGGACTGACGGAGACAAAACAGGCCCCTGACTACCAAATAGCCCCAGGCCTCAGAAACCCTTAATCCGGTCCTGCAGTTTACAATCATCAGTCTGGAGAAAACCAACACGCACTGGAGTTCTTTTAAATTATAATGCAATTTGTCCCCTGAAATACAAAACTGGATTAATTCTCTGCCTCTTGAATATGCTCATCTGAATCACTCTTCCCTTTCAAAATTGAAAAGCTAAAAGCAATGCTTTTCACAGTGGTTATTCTTCTTGTTTTTTTCGTGGAATCGATTGCTTCCATAACTCCAATCAGGATGAAAATGAAAGTCAAATGAGTGAAAATGATAACCAAAAAAAAAAATTTATTTTGAAATACTGTATGTTGGAAAAAGTGCGCGAAAATTTTTCCAAATAGGCTATCATGGCTATGTCAGAATTAATTGACCTTTTTCCGGCGCCCCTAGTGGCGAAAATTTGTTGCTACGGTGGACAAGCTATCAGACTTCGCTTAGTGAAAAGCAAAGCTTTTATGAGACGTTGGTTGGAAAATTGCTGCAGAGAGGTTAATTAAACATATCTGCTTGATATTTCAATTGTGCACATCGAGTTAGTGCAAGCATAGGATGAAGAGTGAACGATTAGTTGGAATTTCATAGAAAATATTTTAAGCTTAGGGACTATATAGACTAGTGGCTTTCATTGGACCAACCGGTACAAACCTGTACGAGGCTGTGGTTTTGTATGTATTGCAGCTGTACAGTACAATACTGATTGTGATATCAGCTATGCTATAGCCTAGGTGAAATATTTTCCCTGTACTGTCCTAATAGCAAACTAGCGTTCAGTCAATGCTGAGTTTGAATGCAACAAAATTATGAACTGCCTACCGGCAGGGCATGTAATGGAATGGAATGCCATCTTCCATACCTGGATTAGTTTAACAGAATAATAAATTTTGATCTATAAGTAAAAAAAGGAAACAAAAAACAATTAAGCAACAACAATAGCGTTACTTGCAGAGTTGCAGTGGCACTGCCTCACAGTATTGCTAAATGGTAGAAGGTGACGCAGCCTGGAAACTACGCGGTAAGCCGGTAACTAAGTGCCGTGTGCACAAACGGTGACAGAGTTCGCACTACATTCTATTGCTTCGCGGAAAACTTCGAAGTGTTCACAATCACAACTTTATTCAAAATTATTAAAAACAAGATGTCACTCAATTGGACGAATGCTTTCACCTGGCGTTGTGCTGGCGCAAGTCTGCGACTTTTACCTAAAAAACTTTTCTCTTTTGATGTTATTAGAGCAACGCAAGTACAAAAACAAGCTGTCAATCAAACAACTTGTAAAATCTGGCGGGGTCCTGCAGCGGCTGCAGCTTCTCGCAAAACAATTTTCGCAAAAGCAAACTTTGTTTCATTTCGGCGATAATTTTCAGTTTACACCTTAGATATTGCATTGATTTTAATTGTTTATATTGCATGATTGGCAGTTAGCAATCCTTCTATTTCAGGCGTCTATGGGTGAAGCCGTTAAAGTTGCTTTAACTTTTTACAACCCAAATTTTGTTGTAGGTTACTGTGTAATTCGTATCTAGTCCGTCTTTTTTGTGATATCGTCAATTGCACATAATTGCAACCAAGCGTGATTTATTGCAACTATCGTAAAGAAATTTGAATTTTAACTGCCCCTGAAGAACTTAAGTGGCGAAAAAGCTCGTTGGTTTTTTTATGATATTTCAAGTATTGGTGACTGATTGTTTTATTCTAGAAAATGCATTTATGAGATTAAGTTGATTAGTATAAGGTTAAGTATATCACGTTTTATGCATACATGGCCACTTGAAACTTCTAAGGTAGCAGATAAAAGATCTTCCGTTTTTTTTTTTTTTTTTTTCAGAGTTTTACACGAAAACACGTTAAGTTAGTTTGTGATTATGACAAAATCAATTGCAATGCAGTGTTGCGATAGTTCTGTAAAAGGGCTATACGCGCTATGCGTTGAAAGTTCTACCTACTGTTCAGTCATCCCACGCCACCTTGCGGTAAATACTTATAACCAAAGATCGAAACCTCTGCTCAACAACTGTAATGCAGTCAGCAAATTACTAGAATCAGTTATCACTGTTGTAACTGCGTAGTAGCGCAGCATTTAAACCGTTAAATAAAAGAACCGGTTGAATTGAGCATATCGATATTGAGAAAAATAATATAATATACGTTCGTTAGGTCACTCTTCTCTGTTTGTGACCACCCGTCTCTTCGCAAAGTGCAAATAAAATAGACTTCAGAAGACTACGAACGCTGTTTACCATACTGCATATTACTTTTATTACCAAATTGAGTACAAAATACCCTTCACATTTTGCCCCTTTTTTGAAAACCAATTTTACGTCGTTTTTTTTTACGTTTTTGCTTTTGCTGCAGTAAAATAAATGAAGTGAAACAACTTTGCACTTTAAAACACTATCAGCATAAATTTTCGAAGCTTAATTATGTTTAAAAATATTCGAAGCTGTCGTGAATATTGCACGTAGTCTTGGAGTGTTGAAAAAAAACTTTATTATGATCATTATCGCCTTTCAACTTTCAAAATATATTATTATATTCCAAAACTATAAAATCTCAAGCTCAATTGAACCCACTCTGTCTCCAAACCGAAAATCAGAAATTTAAAATTTAACTTTAACAGAAAATAAGAGATTTCGATTCAAACTAAAACCATAAAATAGACCTGAACTTCCGATTTCGAGAAAGCTTCACATTTTTGATTCCGATCAAAAACCTTTCTTTTCCTAAATCAGTAACGTGTATTATCCTCGCAGCTGTGATATGAAGTTATATAGCATCGTATTGCACTTATTACTACCACCAAAATTGAAAAAAAAAAATTATTAGAAGTAAAATTATTGACATGCTGCTGAGTACAATCAATAGATCAGAGCTTCCCAAACTGGGGGTCGCGACCCCGCGAGGGGTCGCGTAACAAACTTCAGGGGTCGCAGGAAGTACACATTTGTACAAAGTTTCGGCGAAGTATTTGCGTATTCAGTGTTACGCAATTGCGTAGCCTGCTGTTGTGATTTTTAAAACTTTTAAAACTGGTGCAATTGCGCAAACAGCATTCTTAACTTAGGCCTAACTGTAGATTTTGGCCTATCTCTAAGCTAAATACGAAATGGTGAGGTAGCGGTTGAATGTTGTAGTTCTCTGTATAACTATGAACTGTTTTGTTTCGTCACTTTGGTATCAAGTGACAAAGCTGGATGTATCTTTTTGTTTCTTCGCTTCGGTTGGCGACGCCATGTAGAACTCTGCTGGCAAGAGGCTATAGTACCGGTAACTAAAAACTATTTAAACAATGGATAGCTGGTTAATCAATGGTTAGCATTAAAGCCGAATATCCATCATCATCGGCCTCGGCAGTAACCGCACTCCGGCCGTTAGTCTCGACGTGTCTGTGCGAGCCTGCATGTTCAACGTTGACGGCAAAACATCGTTCCTGCATAAGTAACATTGAAACCGCCGTGAGACCGGCATTAACAAATATTGAGCCGCGGCTGGATTAGGCTTGTAGGAGAAAGCAATTGCACCCATCACATTACATAAATGTGTTTGCTTTTTTTGTTTCTAATAAGCTATTTAAGTATAAACCAGTAGGCATTGTAGGCATCCACAGCTCAGATGGCCGAGAGGTAAGAACGTTTGCCTCTGAATCTGTGGACTTGGGTTTAATTCCGAGTCGGGTCAAACCAATGACTTTAAAATTGGTATTCACAGCTTCCCTGCTTGACGCTCAGCAATAAAGGGACAGTGTGAAGAACAAGCCGGCAAGTTTACTTGTTGTGTCGGTGGGACAGGCACTTAGCGGGATTCCCCCATGTTGGTGTGGTAAACAGATGGCTGGCAACTCCTGAGCGAGCTCGTATAGCGCATTGATTGCTTTCTCGTGATAGGAGGATAAATATGCCACAAAAATAAAATAAATAAATAATTGAGTAGCGGTAACTTGTTTTTAGTTTTCGCCTTTCAATAATTATCACAAATGCATATTTCGCACTGTTTGTGATTTTTGTTGTAAAGGGTCGCGAAAAATTTTGGAAGATTAAAAGGGGTCGCGAGCGAAAAAGTTTGGGAAGTCCTGCAATAGATATATCTAAAAATATCGTGATTCAAGTTTTTGTATCTTTTTAAAAATACCAAAATCATAATGTGGATTACACGTGGTTACAATATCATTACACCACATTTCACTGCCACTTTAATTCCACCAAAATTACAATGTGGAATCGACGTGGAGAAAACGTTACCACACCATATTTTACTCACCACCAAATATTCACCAAAATTTAAAAAAATTAATAGAAGTAAAATTTGTTACCATGCATGCTTAAAAAAATAACCAAGGCACATCAATTAATATTGAAATTGGACTTTCATATCAATTCACAAAGCTGCCAATGTTGTGATGTGGATTACACGTGGTTATAACATCGTCTCACCACGTTTCACTGCCACCTTAATTCCACCAAAACTACAACGTGGAATCAACGTGGAGAAAATGTTACCACACCATATTGCACTCACCACCAAATATCCACCAAAGTTAAAAAAAAATTTTTTAGAAGTAAAATTGATTGCCATGCTGCAGAGTACAATCACTATAGAATCCTAAAAATATTGCGATTCAAGTTTTTGTATCTTTTCAAAATATCGAAACTATAAGGTGGATTACATGTGGTTACCATATCATTTTACCACGTTTCACTGCCACCTTAATTCCACCAAAATTACGACGTGGAATCGACGTGGAGAAAACGTTACCACACTACATTGCACTCACCACCAATAAATACCTACCAAAATTTATAAAAACATTTTTAGAAGTAAAAATTGTTGACGTGCAGCTGAGTACAGTCAATAGATACCTAAAAATATCGTGATTCAAGTTTTTGTATCTTTTTAAAAATACCAAAATCATAATGTGGATTACACGTGGTTACTACATCATCTCACCACGTTTCACTGCCACCTTAATTCCACCAAAATTACAATGTGGAATCGACGTGGAGAAAACGTTACCACACTAGATTGCACTCACCACCAAATATCCACAAAAATTTAAAACCGCATGGTTAAAAGAAAAATTGTTACCATGCTGCATAGTACGTTTAGTAGGTAAATATAAATATTGCAATTGAATTTTTTTTCATCTTTTTTAGGGTACCGAAATCATAATGTGGATTACACGTGGTTGTAACATTACTCTGCCACGTTTCAATTTTACCAACATTATAACATGGAATTAACGTGGACAAAACCATACCATGCCACGTTGCACTCACCACCATATTTCCACCATTATTCTGCTACGGATTGTAAGCAGCCCTTTAGCTATTATTCTGCACAGTAAAGCAAAAATATAATGCAATTGGTACATTTTGTCACTTTACGATGTTTTTAAAAAATATCGTTGAAAACACGTGGCTACAACATTACCTCGCTACGTTTCGCAGCAACGTAAATTCCACCAAATTTTTTTCGTGAAATCCATGTGATATCCACGTTACCTAATTTTTGCAGAATGTTCATATTTTTTAATAATTGTTCTAGAATAGATATTTAGGTTTGAAACTGTTTTAAAATTTTTTAAAAATTACTATTTTTATCCAGATTTGAGTGGTGACTTTTACCACATGGTTTCCACCATTTTACCACGTAACAAAAGTTGCAAATAATAAAGACAATATTTTTTCCCGAATTTTATTAGTTTAGCAGTGCAAATTTATCGCTCTGTACATAAGCAGCTTATTTTAAATCGAAACCTGGTTGTTAACTCTTCTTATTTGATTTGAATCACGTAACTTCCACATGTTTAAAACGTGACTTTTTTCACGTTTTTTTCCACCTAAATTCCACCAAACGGCCACGTGGAAAACCCGTGGTGTGTTTGCTGGGCAGGTCTCAAGACTTTCTCTTACAGTTACAATCTTATCAACAGACGGTGACGCAAAAAGGTGCAGACGAAATTATTGAAAAAGTTATATTCTGAATTGCCTTTAAAGGATTTGGAAATGATTGTCTGAAAGACCACTCCTCTTCTGCTTCAAAATATCTTTTCCTGGGAAAAGAATCTTTCTATTGCCGCGCTTGACGGGTTGGCAGCATTGTATTCTAAAAACAAATCTTTCAAACGATTGCTGTAGAAGGTGTACAGGTGCAATTGTGCAGACTTCACCTTTTTTATTATTATTTTTTTATTACAGAAAATTTTGCAAAAGAACCGAGTACCGCCTTAAAATTGAGAAACAAAAGTACCGGCAGTGCGGTACCGGTACTTTTTTTCCAAAGTACCGACGGTACCGGTACTGAAAAAGTACCGCGGTGCAGTACCGCGGCACTGAAGTATCGCGGTACTGCCCACCTGTGTTAATAACCATTATAGGATTCGACTCAAACAATTCCAAACACGCCGCAAGCGAATATTTTTTCTCTTTTGTCGGCGCATGACACTCACAAGCAGAGAGAAACTATCTATTACTTTTTATCTCATACTTAATAATCATTGTAGGATTCGACTCAAACGATTAGAAATAGCATTTGCCGCTGAGAGACCCGCCAACGAGCTGTTAACCGATCTTTTTACTGGTCCGCTAACGGCCCGGTTCTATCTTTGTTTATTACTGGGCCGCTAACGAGCCGCTAACACTTCTTGAAATCCCTTTAAGTTTGATTAATGTGATTAAAGGTTTGTTAAAAGAATGGACTTTGGGCGGGCTGGGCTTTATTTTTGGTACAAGTTGCCGGGTCGGTTACGGTTACTGGGCTACAGGCTCCGGGCCGTGGGCGGTCTGGGCCTCAAAAAAGTCAGCCCGAGCCATCTCTGCAAACAATTCCAAACACGCCGCAAGCAAATAGCCTACTTTTTCTCTTTTGTCTGTCAACCAAGCGTGAAGGATTTGTTGACTTGTCAGTCATAAGCATTATGAAATGAAAGTAGGAGTCGTTTTCTCCCTTGGTTGAAGTCAGTTCGCTTGCGCTTCTGAGTTAACATTTTGGGTAAAATTTCGATTTAAAACGAAATTTTAAAACGATTTCGATTTAAAACGAAATTTTGACTTCAAAAGTGCTGTAGGCTTCTGTGCTGTAGTTGTGCACCACAGTACAAAAACTAAACGTGGCATACTGTTATACATTGACTCGTCACAAGACTCTTTTTACTAATCATTCAGAAATCTAACGTGGCATAGCAGATTAAGGGATGGCATGGTAACTTTATTTTTTTTATAAATTTCGATGGGACGATTAAAAGCGGCGTAGTATCGAGAGTGGCATATTAGCGGAGTAGCATATGGTATCGAGATTTGACTGTAGCGCAGACATTTCTATTGCCTTGATCACAATAAAAGTCAATGCCGAAATGATGACATCATAGATTCAACCACGGTATTTATAGTTCCGCTGCTTTCGCGGTGAAATAAAAAGCTAGAAAAAATGCGACATAAACCGGTTCAAACCAGTATTTTTATTTCGCCTCGTTTTCGTTTCGAGCATCTTGTATTGTAGATAACAACGAATACAGTTTGGAATTGATATTTTGACAAAACAAATCTGTTACTATCCGTTACTTCTTGTTAACTGTTACTTTTTAACGAATGATTACTATTCGCCTATTTCTATTTTCCACATAGCATGAGAATTGTACAAGTCACTGCAAGTCCGTTTGTTTAGTTTCAGATATATTTACACGGAAATCGTTTTTGTCCGTTTGGCAATTTGGGGGAGAGGTGTCGCTAGCATAATTCTCCCATTTTGGTGTGGTAGACATTAGACAGGTTGCCGGTAACTCTTAAGTGAGCTCGTTATAGCGCTTTCTTGTGGTAGGAGGATAAATACCACCCAGCTATCAACCAAGTACCGAAGCAGGTACAACCGGTAAATGCACTCTCGTCGGCATTGAGTAACATATTTTTGATCACCAGATGGCAACTCTACACACGATTTATGCAAATTTGCTAATTTTCCGCAAATGCTGTGCAGGGTGTGAGTGTGACAAAATCAGCTTTTGTCTCAACGTCTCAGCTGAGGATAAGAAAAGTATGCAGGAAGCTGTCCAGTGTCTAGTCTAGTGACTGCAAAGATTGCACTGCGCAAAATGTCATTTTTATAATTTCGTCACCAAAATGTGTTTACAAAATTTCAAGAACTTTTCAACATACACAACCTTAATAAGCTATCACAGCATCATAGGAATATCTTAGTTGTGAATGTGACTTATGCATGCCCCACCTGATTTTCTTTACCTAACCCGTATTAACCAAAAGGGGGCAGAATCACTTTCCCAGGCGAGGATGTAAGAAACCCAAACATTTGATGCATGAACTTACTCAGCACAACCAGTGTAAAATACCAGAAAACAGCAACACAGAATAATGCACGACCAAGCGCAATGTTTCGACCTTATGGGTCTCATCAGGTGCATGACAACCAAAACAAATCACATCAAAGCAAAGTCCTTAAATGAACATTCCAATCCAAATCCCAAGTCTGGTATAAGCAATAGTAACCAGCATAACAAATCAATGAGTTTCTGCTTCACAACATCAAGCTAGGCTAATTTTAGATTTAAACAGCATCAATTTTATAAATGGTTGAAAATTTGGCTCAGAACGTCTGCCAAAAAAAAACACAGTATATATCATTTTGAGAAGCCAGAAGTGCTTTTCATCGTTTGAAAACTAATTTATGCAAACCATATTTAGGAAAGACTTGTTCTTGATGAAAGCTTCCACAATAGCGGTCTTTCATCAAGAACAACTTTTTCATAAATGTAAAGTTTGGAAGGATTTTACATAAAATTATGCAAAGCACAAGATTGAAATAAAATACAAAATTTCAAGAACTTTTCAACGTACACAACCCTAATCTGCTAATAAGTTCTTGAAATTTTGTATTTTATTTTGTTGAAAAGTTTTTGAAATTTTGTATTTTATATGAATCTTGTGCTTTGCATGATCTTGTTAAAAGTATTGTAGTTGATTTACAAGTACCGTATTTTACGGACCATAAGACGCATTCAAAATCCTTTTTTTTCTCCGGAATTGATTGTGCATCTTATAAGCAGGTGCGCCTAATGTATGGATCAGGTGGGGCTTTATGCTTTATTGCTTACACTCAAAACCAGTACCGGTACCCTTACCATTACTAAATGAGCATTAAATGGAAACCTGATGCTCCTTAAAAAACGTGGCATCTTATAGTCCAGTGCGCCTTATGTATGGAAGAAAAATGAATTGAAGCAATTTACCGATAGTGCGTCTTATGGTCCGTAAAATGCGGTACCTTGTAGTTGGTTTAAAAGCACCTTGTAGTTCTTTGTGCTGTTTTCAACTACCTTGTAGTTGGTTTAAAAGGGTTGCCAGTAACTTTGCCACACTTTCATACATCGAAAATTTACATTGCCTACACCGAAACAAGACTTTAAATTCCCGGTCGCCGTAAAAAATTTTATCGGGCTTTTCGAGTTACTTGGTAACTTCGCCACATAATCGAAACTGTGGGGTAAGATGTGGGGAGAGAGGTGTGGGAGAGTGCATGGGGTGAATAAGGAAGTGTGTTGGGGTGTAGGGGGAGGTCAGGGGAGCTGTGAGAAGAGATATGGGGGGTGTGGGGGGAGATGTAGGGAAATGTGTTGGGGTGTGGGGGGAGTTAAGGAAAGATGTGTGGGGAGTGGAGAAGTGTGGGAAGGGTGTGGGAAAGTGTATGGGGTGAGTGGGTAAGTGTGTTGGCGTGTGGGGAAAGGATGTGGAGAGGGTAATGGGGAAGACGTAGGGAAATGTGTTGAGGTGTGGGGCCCCAACACACTTTTAATTCCCCACATCTCCCTACCCTCACCTTTCCCTACATCTCCCCTTATCTCCCCCACACCCCATCACATTTTCCTACACCTCCTTTCATACCTCTTCCCACATCCCTCCTTCCTCCCCCCACACCCCAACACATTTTCCTACTATCCCCACATCTTCCTTCACCTTCTCAAAGTGTGGCGAAGTTACCATGTGACGAAGTTTGTGTGGCGAAGTTACTGGCAACCGTTTAAAAGTACCTTGTGGTTCCTTGTAGTTGGTTTAAAAGTACCTTGTAGTTCCTTGAAGTGTTTTCAAGTGCTTTGTAGTTGGTTTAAAAGTACCTTGTAGCGTTTTCAACTAGCTTGTAGTAGCTGTAAAAGTACCTTGTAGTTCCTTGTAGTGTTTTCAAGCATTTTGTCAGTTTGTAGGTTAAAAAGTACCTTGTAGTGTTTTCAAGTACCTTGTAGTTGGTTTAAAAGTACCTTGTAGTTCCTTATGCTGTTTTCAACTTATTCTATTTGAATAAGTTAATACCTGAAGATTGCCACGCATTTGTGTGTGGCATGAAACGCTGTGTAGTGTATCTGGTGTATGTAAATTAGCGTTAAAAAATTCATTTGCATATTTATGTATATATATGTATATATACATACATTGATTCACCTCATTGGACATAATCACAAAGACAATCGTTGGTAATAAATCAGTATAATTTAAATGAATGAAATATGGCCAGTTTCGGTACCAGTATAATACAGAATAACGTAAAATATACAGATCGTATTAAGCTGTTAAGTGCATAGTGTTGAGCATCGACAATTTAAAGGCGTTACGCAGTACAATTAAATACATAAACGTAATAGTACAGTTCCTACCGTAATAAATTGGTAAAAGCGGGAAGAGTAAGCACAGAGTACCGTAAATGATATAGGCCTATTTATCTATATTTTTTTGGTGTTATGTGTTAGGCCTACCGGTACTGCTTTCTTTGTGCTTATTTATATATGGACCAAGAGTCTGAAATAAAAATAAATACATTTAACATTATACATATTCGCAATTACCAGTGCATAAAATTTGGTGAGAAATCTGTGTATAAATGGTGGGTAAATCCCTTTTGCAATAAATGGTGATTATAGATAAAAATGGTAGGCTAACTGAGGTAATAAAATGGGGCTAGTAAATCAGTAGTGTTGTGTGTAGTTTAGAAGTTACATCTTTTAATATGACTGGCCATTAGCTCAGTTGCTAAGTGCACGCTCTCAGTGCGGGAGGTCTGGGGTTCAATTCCCGGACTGGTCAGATTGGCACAGTGTCGCCAACAGCTCGCCACCGTTGCAACGTTTCTTCGGAGCTGTGTAGCCCAGGCGCTAAGCCATGCAGATGGGCCCCGCCACTCGTTACACGCTTCGGCGTGATACGGTGAGTATATTGAAGATTTGATTTGATTTTGATCTTTTAATATTTTACCACTTTTGACCACTAGGTGTCGGTTGCTGGTACATTTTAATTGGCAACGAACTAAAATTGGTTTTAAAGTTAGTTTTACCATATTTGGCAACAATCTAGGGGGGCTCTTTTAAAAAAAATTTTCGACCCACCCTAGCTGCTAGTGTGCGTATGCTATAAGCCTGTATCAGTATATACAACAATTTCAAAACTGAGTAGTTTTATTACTTTTTACATGGAGTTTAAAAAAGATCTAAGTTGAAAAACATGATGAAAGCTGAAAAACTCCATTTATGAAGTTTATTCTTATTTACACAGCATTAAATTTTTCTTATGTTACCGATACGCTAAAGCAGTGGATTTTCGATACGAATATAGAGTACGATGTACCCCAGAATTCTACTTTAGGTCCCTTGTTTTTTCTTATATCAATAACCTTAAAAACGC
This sequence comes from Trididemnum miniatum, assembly GCA_964006365.1. Lineage (NCBI taxonomy): Eukaryota > Metazoa > Chordata > Ascidiacea > Aplousobranchia > Didemnidae > Trididemnum > Trididemnum miniatum. The sequence continues at coordinate 18,897,963 of OZ023231.1, forward strand.
ATTGCGAAGTAAACCTATCTTATTTGCAGTTGATACCTGTTTGCTAGTTACTGAAGATAACTCACAAACCCTGAGAAATACAATTACTGATGAATTGAACCGATTAAGCTTCTGGTGCTCTGCCAACTAATTAACAATTAACTTGTCCAAAACTTGCATATGTTTTATTCTGCCAAAACTAACCATGAATTCCAACTTTTCACCCTTTCTTCTTCCGAGTAATGATAATCCTATTAATATTGTTAGTAGTACAAAATATTTGGGTGTTTTCATTGACAACAAATTGAACTTTAAACAGCACATTCTTACACTTGAAAACAAAATAGCTCGCTCCGTGGGCATCCTTAGTAAAGTTAGGTATAATTTTCCTCTCAAAACCCTGCTGCAATTACCATGCTCTCATTCATCCTCTATTAACTTATGGCATTGTGGTTTGGGGTTCAACATATCTCAGTTACCTAGGCAGATTAAAAACCCTGCAAAATAAGGCAATGCGAATCATATTCGATAGTCACTATCGCGATGAAGCCAATTCTATGTACAAGAAACTTGAAGTGCTACAAATTCATGATTTATATATATACTTATGAAACCGCTAAATTTGTTTACTCTTGCTTCTATAACCTAGCACCAATACCCTTCATAGATTTCTTTACAAAAGTCGATGAGGTTTTCCAAAGAGCTACTAGACAGTCAGTTGAAAAATTCAGTCTATATACTCCCCACTGTCCCACAAATAGACTGCAGAGAAGCATAAAGTATCAAGGAGTTAAAATATGGAATTCCATTCCGAAGGACATCAAGTCACTCAAATTTCAGCAGTTCAAATCTCGTTTTAAAACTTTCCTCTTATCCAAGTACGATCAATAAATATTATATTAATTTGTTGTATTAAGATTGGGATACCAGGCTGTGGCGGTTTTTCCTGCTATTGGTATGCCGACTCGTTTCTCATCGAGAACGTGGTCGCTCGTTTTAATTTGGACATTCAACCAGATGCGATGATTAAATTCTTTAAAATTGCTCTAATTGACACTGGGTGGTTGCTTGACTCGATGACCACGAGGTCCATTCGCAACTTCCCTGTCGCATTTCGTGCATTTTTTTTTCTTTGTATCGTGTGTATTTTATCATTTACGTATCGTGTTGGTCAACAAGTGACTAAAATAAATATGTTCTGTTCTGTTATTTTTAATTTACGTTTGGGCAAATTTGCACATGCTAAAAACTTAGAGGGAACAGTGCTCATCTCAATGGTTTTTGCAGGAGTGAGCTGAGCCTACTGTATGATATAAGTGCACTGTGTGCCTGGCATGGCCAGTCCATTAACACGTTGAGTGCCATGTGATAAATTCAAAATTCTTTCCAAAATGCAAGCGCATCTTTTCACAAATTAGAACTAAAAAAGGTGGTTGAACATTTATTTTGGCTTAGTAGAGGTGAAAACCTTTTTTGGGGGGCTGAAACAACTGGGACGAGTATACTCGTCGTTGGCACCCTAAATAATAATTTTATTTCGTATGCCAAAGACGAGATAACTCAACTTGGAGTTATGAATTTTCCTGATAAACTTTTTCCTTTGTTCTGCAGCTTTAGTAAAGCGATAACGAGGAAACAAACAGTAACTATTGAAATTCGAATCAACATGATGACCTAATATTACATAATCCATCCCTGCAGCCTTGTATTTTTAGGCTTTCGGTGCTAGCGCTTCTAGCAACAGTTTTTGTCATTTTTGAGCTTGGCTGATTGGCACGTGGATGAAAGTTACAATGATTTGGACTTAAAGTACTTAGTAAATCAGATATCTCTCTTTGCTCAGATAAAATGAGTATGAGGTATATTCCCCATCATGTTTTGAAGGTGATAGCAACATCGAAAATGCAGCAGTTATGTCCCCCCATACTTCTTTTGTGACTGAATTTTCAACTAATTTTCCAGCGGTGTCTCAGAGTGGTGATGATATTAGTAGGTATCAACCACCAAATTCTGAAAATAAAGGATATTTTGATAATTTCTTTCAAAAAACTTTAGTTCTGATTTTCGGCGTAACTTCACTCTTGCTTTTCTCTCCATCTGATGACGGCTAATTAGCTAACAGTTCATATTAGAAGTAGTATTTTCATCTTTACCCCAAAATAACACGTTGTATAATGTTAAACATGTAGAAAACTTGATTGTTGGACCTCTGACAAAATCGGTAAATTGATGCTGTAAGATTTGCGTGATTTGTCTTTTTTTTTCAGAATTTTCATAAAATAAACATGTTTTATACTGCCAGCGTATGTTTCTTGTTCTTGTCTGAGGTGCCAAGCATTGATTTATTGCATTTAAAACGAGATAACTCGTCTGCGCAACTTTCATAGCAAGACAGATCTGACGAAAATACTCGTCCTTGGCACCGGTACACGACAACTGACCGCCACAAACTGGCCGCCAGAGAACTGACCGCCGTAAAGTGGCTGCCATGCAAACTGACCGCAAAGTATACTCGCCACCACGACAACTGACCGCCAAAGCACGAGGCTCGAAAAACCACTTTGCACCTTACGTCTTCGCGGCATTGTTTAGGCTACTTAATGACCGTGTGAATTTGGTAGTAACTTCGCACCTTATTGCTTCTCAAATAGTTTACTTAATGACCTTTAATTATCTAATTAATGTACAGCATTCCTGCTGTGAGCCTTAACCACCGCGACATCACAGTCATTTCCTAGAGGTTCGAAAAACGTTTTGCATTAATCACAAATACGATGTTTAGACTTCCTCCTGCTGGAGTTGATGCTTCGAAGATTTTTTACTTTTTAAAAATGTTTATTACTTTGTTTTTGATCAATGTATCTTGAAATGCTTTCATGTGAGATCTGTTCCCAGGCAACCCCACCGAGCAACCGCATTTTGGGACATTTCTTTTATATTTTTCTTTATAATTCATACTTTAAGCGGTTACAGTGATTGTAATGAATATATTATGACTTGCAATTCAGAAATAGAAGCGTTATTATTAGGGGGGATAAAAGTCATTAAAGTTATATAATTTTTGGTAGCGCAAAAACTTATGAAACCGATAATCGGGAAAAAACTACGTTGATACGAGGTCTATTTAAGGAGTTAAAAAGTCATATTTTCCTTTTTAGGTCATAAAATATGACTGTTGATTTTTGTTATGAAATACAAATTATGATTCCCCTTACCACCGTATATACAGTTCCTATAGGCTTTTTCTTGATAATTTTATGTTGAGAGGGGCAATGAGAATTTTCAACTTTTCGCGCCGACTTTCACAAAGCATTTGTAGCGACTTTTTTATTATTAGATTTGAAAAAATGTATGCAAAAACATTCAGGAGATGAGTAGACCAGATATTTCTCCAGCATTGTATGCCAAGTTGTTATCATACCAGCCTACATCAGCATCTGTAGAACAGTCATTTTCGATGTTAAAATCAATGATTCATGAAAAGCGAAATTTTACCGATGCACTCGTCGCATTCTATTATAAAATTGTATTGAACCGTTGAATTATTATTTTACTTGTAAGATGCACATATGCATTTTTTTTACTGATTTCCAAGTGAGTTCTTCGTTCTTTTAAGTATGTTCTGGTTCAAAATACATGTGTAGACTTACCATATGAGATGCTAATTACGGAAAACAGCATAAATTTGCTGTGTTCTAAAAATACAGCCATAAAAAGTCATATTTTTCGATTTTATTCGTCATGAAAAATCCTCCTAGTTATTACGCTGCAATTCACGTTTCAAGCGAACGCGCTTTTGGAGTTTTAGGTTTTCACTCGAGTTATTATCAAATTAACTCGGTCATTAAGTGAACAACTATGCGAGAAGTGGTAAGGTGCGAAGTTACTCTCAAATAAAATCGGATATTAAGTAAACAATGTCACGAAGCGGTAAGGTGCGAAGTAGTTTTTAGCGGCCAGTTGTCGTGGTGGCGAGTATGCTTCGCGGTCAGTTTGCATGGCGGCCAGTTTACGGTGGTCAGTTGTCTGGCGGCCAGTTTGCGGCGGTCAGTTGTCCGTGTTCGCTTGGCACCGCTGAATAGACTGCCAATGACAAGTATTCTTGTCATTGGCAGTCATCGTGTTAATCAATCCTCATAAGCCAATAGCAATGTCTTCACTGTGTCCCCCAGCTTGTTTTCTATTTGGTAGAATTTTGGTCATAGTCCAAATTAAATTCGTAAAAACCGAAAAAATTAAAGCCATTTCGGTCAATTGACTGAAGTAAATATCTTGCCAATATGCAAGCAACAATTACAAACAGACTACCGGTGTCACAGTGTCAGGTTTAACAGACATCAAACTGATCAAAGTAGTTTTTATTTGTGTTGCGATTACAAAGGAGTAGGTGTATACCTCGTTCAACGTCTTGTTACTTCAAACGTAACCGAAAAAATTTTGAAGTGACAAAAATTTTTGTAAACAGTTGGGTTAATTAACCGAAGTCAAATTTTGAAAAAATATCCCAGCCCCCATCTGCTTATTCACTAATATCATGCAATACGATTTAATTTGCATTTTCTTATACCGGTATTTGCACCATCCAGCTTTTCGTTATGTGGCATGTGTGGTGATTATACTGCAAGTTTTGTTGTTGCTTTTTTCAGAGCTGATTTTTTCTGTTAAGTATACAGTTGATGAAAATTTGTTTTCAATTTTTGTAGTTTGGATAAACTGTTTATTGAAAAAAAAATTAAGAATGGCTGATGGAAGCGGTAAGTTTTTGAGGTTGTTTTCTTGATATTTTTGATATTTGCTGTTGTTTTGTGAGGAATAGTAGCTGGGGTGCTATAGAAATATGTACAATCCATGTTTTTTTGAAATTGAATCCAAAATTAGGACGCGCCTTGAACCAAAGCAGTAGCAAATCCATTACTTTAGTGTTTAAAAAATATGAAATTGATGTGATTTGTGGAAAATTGATTTTGTTGCTGAACTCTGATGAAAAAATTGAAGTAATTCAAGCTAGGTAAGACTGTATCGTTAGTTTGGTTACTGCAGGTAGTTTTTCCATGCAGTTTGAACAGCATTCCTCACGTAATTTAACGTGTTCGTTGTTAAGGTGTGGTTTTTGCTTTTCTTAAACTAAAAGCATGTGTTAACCTGTTAACCCCAAGTGCCTACAAATGGGAGCGAGTTAACAACCATTTGGGTGACTTAACTTGGTGTATCAGTCATGCCAGTAGTAGCTAACTCTGGTTCCCCTGGACATGTGGCATATTTAGATTGTGATGATCACATCAATATGTTGGCTTGCAATTCGCATTTATCTCATCACCGCTGAGATGCCCCAACCCTGGATTGTCTTAACAGAGTCAACACCCAAGTTGGTCATATGCCCCAAATAGTCCTTTCCCAAATCAGAGCTGCCTTTTCTCGCTATTGTCATCCGATCAAGCGATTTGTTATGTTAATTAGGGTTGGATATAGCAGATTTTAAGCAATGAACATGGGAGTGGAGTATCTACTCGAGAGCTCTGTAATTAAATCTGCTGCACTACTTTCTCATATCTCTAAAAGTCTACCGACCTATTAAGGAAGTTCAGCGCAAGGTTGCCATGCAGTCTGGAAATAGTACCGGTATATGGAATTTCGTAATGGTATTTCTCGACCGGGAAATAGTAACGAAAAAGAGATTTTTTTGCTTTAGTATTGAATAACTTAGGGAAAATGTTCTGCAGACAATTTACACAAAAGCATGTAGAAAGTAGTTCAATTAAATTGAATATATTTTTCGTAGTCTGCAACCCTGACTTACGAGACAAGAATAAAAAGCAAATGAAATGTTTTTTGAACCATTTAGTGCAAGCAGGTTTTGTAGAAGTCGCAAAAATGTAATGAGATCCCGAGTGAGTTTACTAAGTTTTGATTTATTCATGTTCTGTCGCGGAGTACACAAGTTTTTCTGTTTCTGATCGGTTAGATATAGTCATTTCGATCTTAAAAACAGCGGTCATAGACATGCCAATATATGGCCTGTTATTAAGCTTTTGTTGATGTTTTCCGAAGGTCAAGCTACAGTAGAGAGAGGTTTTTCCATCAACAATATAGTGGCAGCGGTAAATTCGTCAAGTCATAATTTGATTGCTCGTAGTTTTGTCAAAGACCATGTGTGCGCTATTGATGGGCTAAAAAATTTAGCAATTATAAATGAGTTGGTTTTATCTGGTCGAGCTGCGAGAAAACGCTACCATGCTTCTTCGCTGGAAAAACAAAAAGAAAGGAAGTACACGAAAAAAATGGTGGGAGAAAATTACATGGAGAAGAAGTTTGCCATCTCAAGGCAAAAAAGTATCGGATTAATCTAATGTTTGCACAAAAGTGCAGATGACCTGGCTAAAAAGGCAGAAGGTCAAAATGAAATGATGTTGCTAACCCAGTAAATAGCCTTCGAAACACAGCTCATGCAAAAGAAAAATGCTTTAAGCAAGCGGAAAAGCTTTTGGAAGATAAGCTTCAGGAGTTAAATGACATTTATATAATAATGACATTCGGCTATATAAGCTTAATTGATTTCCTTTTTTTCTAAAGTATGGTGTGAAAGTAATTTTTGTTCTTCAGTGTGTGCTGTTATTGATAAGTATACAGAAAAAAATCTTTTACTGTTACTACAATGTGCCATACTGCATCTTACATAAGGCAATATGTATACCTGTAGTTACAGAGTAAGCATGATTTATATCTGGCAGAAATGAAGTACAATAAAACCTCTATTTGAACGCCACTGTAGGGGAGAGGTTGAAAAATAGAGCGCCGTGGCGGTCAAATGCAGGTTTTACCGTTGATTAATTTTGATTTCTTGAATAAGTTTGATTTTGGTGTATCTTGCATTTTTCATGTGGCGGATGTTTTTATGGTCACAATGAGAGAAACATGTTGGGATTTAGGAATTTTCATCATGTGATGTTAATAAGTTTTTATTTTAGGCGACGTTAGATGCACACTGCACAAGGCTTATGTTGTATTATAATCAAGTTTTGGTATGGAAAAAGTCGGGCAACTAAAAAAAGAAAGCGTGGGAAACCTGTCAGTTGCAGTAGAAAATCGGAGTTTTGGGTTCTCTATGCAGATTAAATGTGAAATGTATTTTGTGTCGACTGGCGTCCTTTTTAGGAACTTTAAACCATTTGTTGTGTACAGTGGGGTTTTTTGTTCTGCGCAGCACATGTTATAGAGCAGACATGGGCAAACTACGGCCAAATCCGGCCCGCCGGTTCTTTTATTCTGGCCCGCCGGCACTTACACAAACTTAAACTCCCACCTTGAATTGAGCGGAAGACCTTTTTTTCCTTGAGAGATCATGGATGGCAGTGATTTTCAAAAAAATAAGCCTTAACGGTGCAAAATTGGAGTAAAAAACGAGGTGAAAACCTTTTATTTTCGAGATCACATTCGTACGTGAACCGTGATTTCCAAAAAAAGAGGTCTTCACCTCGTTTTCCCATCAGCGTGCTGCCCGCGGCTTCAACAGTTGTTCCAAATCTGGCCCTTCGTGTGAAAAGCTTGCCCACCTCTGTTATAGAGGCAGCTTGTCCTTTGCTCTTATTTTGCCTTTGTCTCTTGTTAAAAAATGAAGCAAATCATTTATATACACTGTTTTGCATCTGATTTGTGTTTTAGATGTTGCTATTTTAACCTTGAATTTGCGTTGCACCATAATGAATTACATACAATGCAAAGCATGCAAATATATTCCTTTCTTAAACTTTGATATCTTTTATTTTAAATTTTTTTTGTGATAAATTGCAATGCTGAAAGACTTTTGTTGCGATTTTTCAAAAATTTTGTGATTAGATCAATTTATTATATTATTGTATGCGCGTGATTGTAAGAAATCATCACTCGCACTATTGTATTTATGGTGATTGTGACACCTGCAAACCGTTGCTTCCGATCGTATTGATCAATTTCTCATTCAAGGCGTGTTTACTGATTTCTTAAAAGTAAATTCTACGCCTTTTCTATTCTTCACACAAATTGTTAGTGTTGATAAGCCAATTTTTTTTTCCTTCTTTGTGGAAGGTTGCGAATATTCCTGTTTCAAAACGAAAGAAACATACCCTTCGCAATTTTCCCATTTTTTGAAGATGAGTTTTGCAAACGCATTTGCTTGGTTTCTTTTTCGTTATTGAAGCTAAAAGCTAGTGAAAAAAGTCTGCTTATGATTTCTCAACGAAACCGCTAGATTGGATGAAAATTGTAGACATGATAGTTGTTGGTAAATTAACGCTTAACTTTCGTGCGCGGTAAGCTTTCATAGGAATAGCATCAGTACCTCGCTCTCTTGAATTAAATTGCTTTTTGCAACGCGCTTTTGTTTCGAAGACTCCTGCGTGTTATGTACAAGAAGTGTTTGTGGGTTGAAATCTCATTGTAATTGTTGGCGCAATTTCTGAGATGCACTATGTTCATGTGGACTGCGGTATTTTGGGCAATAAATTCTTCACTTATGCGGGAGTAAGGGTAATGAGAAAGCAGGTCATTGCTAGATGTTTAAGTGATTATAATTCCTGAAAATAACTAGGACAGTTGGGTTGTTTAAAAAACGAAACCTCAAAACATTGAATGTGTAATGAGTTTGAAATGTCTGTCGTATTTTCGAAAAAATACTATAACCCACGCTTTTATTGGTAGGTCAAACGAAGCGACCCCACGATGACAGTACAGATGGTGGAAGTGCAAAGAAGCATCGGGGAGGTTATGATCGAATCGAAATTCGTTTGCTCATTCCGTACAATGTGAGTCAATCTTCAATAACCAGTGTTGTGTTTGTTTTTAATCGAAATTAAACGTTGGTGAGTGGTGATTGTTTTCAGAGCTAGAATTTGTTCTTTGAGGTCAAATTAGAAGTAACTGCATAGTGGATATTAATTTTACCATTTTGAAAACACATCATCGTAAATTTTTAAGAGTAGCGCGTAGTTGATCTTAAAAAATGGTTTGCTTGAAACTCCGTTTTACACCGTTTGGAATTGCGGTATGGAAAACTTGTAGCTTGTAAGGATCACATCACGGTTAATACGAAATTTTGTGTAATTACCAAACATACCGTTCAATTGGTAAAAGTCTTGTTGCAATTGCAGACTGCTGGTGCTATAATTGGAAAAGGAGGCTCAAATATTAAAGAACTTCGACAAGAGGTTAGATGACTTGTTTGTTGTTTTACTTCATGCTCTCTGTCCGAGCTACAGATATAATCGTCACGAAATGCTGAATACAAATTTTCATTCCCGTGGTTTTAAACAATCGGCTTAACTGTTTATAGTTACATATGACGAGCTGGAGATTGCAACATTGAAGGAGTTCAATCGTTAAGTTTTTACTAGGGTAATGCATCAAGATACGTGCGTTACATCTTCTCAGTTGTCGCGTTGACTTATTGCAGATCTTATAGAATGCTGTGGTCGGTATTCGCTCGATTATGTTTTGAACAGCATGTTGCTTCAACTTTTGTATCGTTTTTATTTTATTGCTATCTTAGTGCCAGGCTTCTCAAACGTTTTCTATCTGTGATCCCGTTTTAAAACAGCGTTTTGCGCGACCTCATGCTGTGCCTTCACATCCATATAAAACTATATTATACTACAAGTTAGTTCAACCAATGCTATTTCATCATGTGTTCCTTAGTTAGAGAAGCGCTGTTTTAGGGAATAGCAGTTTGATGTGTGGCTGATACTAACCGGCGTAGTTAAGACTTAGTATCTTTTCAGTCTGCTTCAATAACTAATTGAATTCTTATTTGCTTTTTTGCCCATGATCACTTCTTCGACCCAATGCTGTTGACACACGTCCATGATCCACTTCCATACGTCCAACTCTTCTGGTCCATGATCTTCTGCCCTGGTCCATCACTGATGTCCACGTCACGTCCACTGCCAATCGACCATCATCACCGGTTGCATTTTTACCATTTTTGTCCATTTTCCAATTTGTTTTTAATTAATTGTCATATTGGTTTGATTATTTTGTGTTTCTTATGCCAATTCCTCTCGCCAATCCAGTTTAATGCAAACGTCCAAATTCCTGACAGTAATGGAGTAGAACGGTATGTTGAGAAATCGGTCTAAGCGTTTAATTTTAACCTTGTAGAATCATCTTGCAGCTTCCACCTAAAGCGCTTATTTGATTGCTGAACCTTTTTTTTTCAGAATCATCACCATCACCGCAAAAAGTTCGGAAGATGCGGCAAAGATAACTGGAAAGATTCTTGAAGCATTGAGCGAGGTACGAGCAAAGTGATTTTTTGTAGTTTCAGCCAATGTATGGGCAATTTTTGTGTCAGTAAGATATTTGCACTGCATTTTTATATGTGATTTTGATTTGTTTTTTAGTCAGAGTGCTTAGCCATTTATTTGCGATTGAAGAAAGTTTTGTTGTAAAATTGATCGGTATTCAATTTGATTTAATTCGTAAAAGTTGTCATTGTCACATAGCGTTTGAATTATTTCGTTTTGAAGGTTTTTGCAAATTTTATCTTCCTGAAAGCTGACTTAATTGGTCCTTGTATTGAAACATGAAGGAAACCAGTTGCTGTGCAACCGTGGCTTCGCAATCACTAGTTGTTATTAATCACAGAGATTGAATTATCGTGAAAAAGAAGGAATAATCAAACTGCTTGTGCACAAATCCCAAGCTGGTACTATCATTGGTATAAAAGGAAACCGAATCAAAGAACTGCGTGAGGTATCTTAAACTTGAATAAGTTAAAATATTTTCATCTGATTGCAAGCTTGTGTAAAAAAATGATTTAGTCGGACTCTTCAATGAGGAATCGCGGAATGTCTGTAGTGTGTACTTACCTTTGATTTTTTTAATTAAAAGCGATGTTGAGACATCCCAAGAAGTATTTTTTTGGGTGGTAAAATTTGTTAATTATTATTGACTAAAGATACATTTTTTTTTGGTTTAGTCTACTGGTGCGAACATCCGGGTCAACCAAGAATGTTGTCCTGACTCGACGGATCGAATTTGCCAGATCAAAGGAGCGAACGATACGGTCGTTAAATGCATGCAGATTATAATAGAGCTTCTGTTAGAGGTGAGCTACTTGCGATATTGATTGATATGTTGTCGTTTGATGCGTTTATCAAATTGTGTTAGCTCACGCTGATGAACATGAATATGGTTCGTAACACACCTGAGATGAACTGAAATGACTTCATAGCATACAAAAATGAAAATCAAAAGGAAAAGTGGTTACCGGTAGTTTATAAATTGTCAAGCTTATGTCGTTTATTCTGCATGAAGAGCCTGTATGCATCCAATAGCGGTTTCCTCTGTAGTTTTTCCTGATTCTGGGGACCCAAATCTTTTTTTAGAACCCTGGAATTGCTTAGTTGAGTGTCTTAAAAACCCTTTTTTGTAAATTTTATTACTGGATACTTGCAATGATTTATTGACACTGAATTTCCAGGCTCCGCCAAAAGGTCCTATGCACAATTACAACCCAGATTATTTCGATGATTCGTACGATTATGGCGGATATAACCGGTTTGATCGTGATGGGGGAATGGACCGGGGCCGCAGAGGTGGACCACCCCGAGGTGGTGGCCGCATGGGCCGTGGTGGACGTGGAGGTAAGATTAAATCAGTAATTTTTGAAAGTTATTCATTCTTGATTGTTAATTTGTGTTCTGTGTGACTCCTCAATGATTTAATATTTAGATATCCTTATATTTGGACCTTGGCTTTCATCGATCACTCTATTTTAGTTATGCAAGCAATTAACTTTTACCTGCCACATGTCTAAGCTTTACCAAATTTAATATCTTAAATTGCTTTCTTATTATTTAGGTGGTGGAAGATTTGATGATTATGGTACGTTTTATGTTCAATTTATGCTAGTTAGTGAAATGAATTCGGTATCTTAAATGCAAGGACTTCAAGCAGCGTATATAAGTTATGAGCACTAAGTGAGTGCGACGTCTTTCTAGCAGTGTAAGAAGTAGATGGAAATATCACTGGTAGCAATGATAACAACGAATGTTTTCATGATTTAAGACTGTTTTTTTTTTTAAACGTCGCGTCTCAATACTTTTTCAAGTGATGAAGTGGCACTGCCCTTGATTACGCACTCGTTTTAATAGGAACGCTAATCTGGAGAAAGGGTTTGCTAATGGTCAATGCAACTTAAATATTCAAAAAGATGTGCTAGTATAATTGTAGCTTTTGATCTCCAGGAGGAGATTTTGGAGGCAGGAGAAATCGCGGAGGAGGCGGTGGTGGAAGATTCGGAAACGACAGGGGAAGGTAAAAACATGAAAAAATAAAAAATTAAGATTCAAATAAGGCACCCAAAACAAAAGCACGTATGTGCGCGTAAACTTAAGCGGAAAATCATAGAGCTTATTCATTTTTCTAATCGTGTACTTGATTTTAGTACGTAACGGAGCTTATGTTAGAATTGGTGAATGATTATTTGCATGGCCAGGTAGTCAATATTTAAAACTAAAACCATGCTTGTTACATTCGTTTTACTGCTGGTGGCAAGAAAAGTCGCTCAGCGATGTCACTAGAGGTCGTTTTAGGGAGTTCACTTTTATGCCTTAAATGTTTAGCTTATGAGATCAAATTTGAACTGAGGCCTAGAAAGAGTATTTGTGAAATTAAACGGAAACCGCGGTTTAAACCGTTTTTCTGTTCGAGATGAAAATAAAGCTATTTAAACTTACATTGAACAATTTCTGACTAAAAAGTTTTTGGACCAACTCTTGCTTATGTCTCCTGATGAGCAATGAGCATATGTATCATTTTTTTGTTGTTACCCCCTGCCGTGATGTCACCTTACTGAATGATTATATAATGTTGTTATAAATTAGTAAAGGTGATTGTTATGATTTTGTTAGCTGATGTAAGTCACTCGTCAGACTTAGTATTTTCTGCAAAACGTTGTAACTTTTGCGTAAACTTAAACTATAAGAGATCATACCACTCTATTTCAGTTAAACATCTTTTGTGGCTCTTTTTGATGTTTTGCGGCACCTTTTCATTAAGCGAGTAAACTTTAACCAGCTTGATCTATTTATAGATAAGCATTCGGCGTTTTTCTGGGATTTTGCGACGCATCACCGTTTGGGTTTTTAAAAAAGCTAAAATTTATAGCAAGCCTTTTCGTTGCTTCGCTTATGTCATTGACTTCGTGTGTTTTCACATTAACTTGTTAACAGGTGCGAATCAGTACCTGCGACATAAGCTAGAATAAGCCTCAAATTTCTTTCTCCTCTGATCGAATCAGCTTCTCCCATTGGTTGATGGTGGATAGAGTTTTTCTATTGGAATGAATTTTTTCAGTATTGCAATTGGATTTAGGGGTTGACTTTATTGAGCAAATTTATGTTTAATTATAAAAAATCAAATCAAATCTTCATTATACTCACCGTATTACGCCGAAGCGTGTAACAAGTTGCGGGACCCATCTCTGCGGCTTAGCGCCTGAGCAACACAGCTCCGAAAAAACGTCGCAACGGTGGCGAGTCGTTGGCGGCACTGTGTCGATTTGACCGGCCCGGGAATCGAACCCCAGACCTCCCGCACCGATAGCGTGCGCTTAGCAACTTAGCTAACGGCCGGTTTTTTGTTAAATTATAGGATCCGTTTATTTTTTTGAAAATTCTAATGCGTTTTTTAAGCTGTGTTAATATTTGCGTAAATGTAGTTTGTTATTTGTTTTTTTTTAACACGGCGGAAGAAGTATGAAACCGTTATTTTTGCTGCCCTACTGGTATGATAGCAAGTGCTGGCCAGACAGGACTTTTCGGCATGAGACAACTCTAGACTCGAGCTTTTTTATTTGGTACTACTCTGCAGTATTAAAAAATGACTCACACATATAACATATTACAGCTACAGGGTGGCTGCGAAGGAACCGTAAGTTCATCGAGTCAAGCAGCAACCCTGTGAAAATACAGGGTGACCCAAAAAAAACGGAACCCAATTCTAATTATTCTAAATACACGGGTTCCGTTTTTTTTGGGTCACCCTGTATATAACATATTACAGCAACATTAAAAAGGGACCGTAAGGTCATCGAGTCTATGTGACCGACTCGGCGTTAAGAATAAATTTAGGGCTCAGATGAGGTTTGGAGTTGGGAGTTACTGTTCGGGTTAGGGCAGTTGTTTGTTTTTTCAACGCCGACTTTGTCTTGCCGAATAGTTGTGCACTTGATTATATTATTGGTTAGTTTGATTGCGGGCATCGATTGCTAATGAAGCCGATTGTATGTGGTCAACTGACGCTGGGATGATAGTGAGGTGAAATGCTCAGCTAGCTAAACGTCATGCTGATTAAAGCCTAGTCTATTCTTGGCGTAAAAATATTTCTACGCTGAGCGCTCAGCGTAAAATCTGTCTACACTTGCAAAAAGGAGTTGGCGCTGCCTACTTCATTTTCACGATGATTTTTGTTTTCTGACCTACTTGATTATTATGACATCAGTGAGGTCTTTATGCGCTACTACTACTACCCGTAACTCCCGTAATGAATGAACAGGAGTGACCTTGCCAATTCAAGAGATAAATCATTCCAATCGAACTTCGCAATAAAAATCTTGTTTATCGATATGGAATCATAAAAAGCTAAGTAACCAACGAAATGTAATACTTGGGCCTACCAAAAAAATTTTATGTTGCAATTATAAAAGCCAATGCTTCTGTATATCGAAGTTTTAAGCAGTAGACTAGACCAGTGCTGGTCAACCTTTTCCAAAATTTACACACTTTTGAAACATCGTGCTCATCTTAATAAAAGTCTAGGAATACAACAGCAACACTACTCTGCAAATTTATATTAACAAAAGCGTATGTTGCAAACTAAACAAATCAGTAGTTTGATCATTTAAATGCCAGCATGCTGTTGAATGTCATCTGTCAGTTTTGCAAAATGAATTTGTATTCTTGTTCCAGAGCCTCTTTTCCTTAAAGTTTTTACACAGTATCTTGCATAATTTCATCTAAAAGCAAACACATAAAACTTTGCTAGCGAAATTGCTATATACTCAAAATAACATTGATAAACTCATCAAGCAGTTTCAGAGCTGCTGACTCAATACTGCGAAAACTGTGTCAAAATTTACATACCGGTTCTTCATTTACTTATGGGCTTGTCCAAGACAGTATAACCCAATGCTAGCTTACCAATTTGCTGTATGTATAAGTCA
The DNA here is from genome assembly GCA_964006365.1 of Trididemnum miniatum. Taxonomy (NCBI): domain Eukaryota; kingdom Metazoa; phylum Chordata; class Ascidiacea; order Aplousobranchia; family Didemnidae; genus Trididemnum; species Trididemnum miniatum. The sequence continues at coordinate 18,913,138 of OZ023231.1, forward strand.
CTTACACGGAGACAAACTTGAAAACTTAAATATAGAGACAATAAAAGGAAAAGCTTTGGATTACTGAAAGCAGATTGGTAGATACTTTCTATTCTCTGATACTTTCTATTCTCTGATTCACGTTTCTCAGGAACTTTCTTCCAAGCATATTTTTAAAAATTTGTGTTGAGGCAATGGGTAACTAGCATTGGATAAACTCCATAGACTTGGTTATCGTTTAACTGCTGAAATAAGCTTCAAGTTTCATTCCAAAAGTATGGTTTCTGTCAAAATTTTCTGACTCGTCTATTTTTATCGATAGATTAACTGTTTAAAAAACCTATTGACACCATACTGCAAATAAAATACAGATCGGCTTTAAGCTGCCGGTACTGATTCACTATACAGTATCAACGTAATAATACACATCGTATTTCAATCAAAAACCAATCTTTAAAAAATCCATCTGGTCGCTTACAGTACAATTGGCACTGTAATCCACCGGACAGGGCTACCCTACATACCGAGAATTTTTAACCGGCATCCAGTTCCAGTAGCCTATTTATCTGCCGATACCGGTAGCCTACTAGACTCTGTACCGGTATCATCATAATTAAAATTTAAAGGGGTGTGAGACCGTGCATCTACCAATGAATCAAACATCAGCCTTTAAAAAGAATTGAAAAGTTTTCCGGTTATGTATGGCACTCTAGACTAATCTGGATAGGGTTACATATGACTTGGCACTGACATGCTCATAAACCTACAGTAGGTCTACCATTGTTTCTTAGCTTATTATGCCATACAAATGGAATCAGTGAGCATGTAGCTCAGCGGTTCCCAATTGGGGGTGCTCGCACCCCCTGGGGGTGCGAGAAGAGACTTTTGGGGGTGCAAGAAGAACTTTCCAATTTTACCGCTGATGAGCGGTATCGTTGGTTCTCCGTAGCTGTGTGTTTGTGATGTCTGAAATATGTCTGTGTGCGATTGGGCCATGCCCCCCTCCCCTTTTTGACTCTGCCTTTTAGTAAAAAGAACAAAATTAATGGTGCCAAGTGACTGAAATATGCCAGACTCTTTTGATGGTTTCTGTAGCTTATGGCCAGGGGCGGATACAGGGGGTAGGATGAGGAGCATGCATCCTCCCAACAGCCATTTTCAAAAAGGCTTTTGATATATACATTTTTTTCATAATTTCCAACCTTTTTGATAGCAATAAGCCTTACGCATAAACGCATAATCGAAATCGCATAATCGAAAAGCACGCATAATCGAAAATGTGCGAACAAAATGCATCATATTTGGCGAAGCATTTAAAATTAGAGTCAAAAAATTTTAACAAAAATTTGGCTGAAAATTATTGAAAAAGCACTAAAATTGCCATTACAGCATGTAAATTTTCAAAAAATTTTCGGGAGAGCATGCCCCCGGACCCCCCTAAAGCCTTTTTTGTTTCTCAATCTGCTTCAAATTTGTACTGCCGATAAAAATACCCCTAAAAAAATGTGGAAATTATGGCTCCCCCCCCTTTTAAAATGTTTCGCTACGCCACTGTCTGTACAGAAACAGCGCGTTAGCGAAGTGCTGTGCAAGGGGTGCGAGAATGATTTTTCCTTGCCGAAGGGGTACGGGCTTTAAAACGAATTGTGAACCACTGATCTAGCTCATAGTCTTTTCCAAAAAAGTAGAAAAAATATGAAAACCTCTGACCTGTTCACGCAAAAAAAAAAAAACAAAAGGACCCCAAAACACTGTTTGCCAACAAGCCTAGGTTATATTTACCTGCCTTTTCCAAATTCAATATGCTTACAACTTGAAATAGCTAAGGTTCTAACGCCAAGTCTAGACCTAGTCTTTTCGCATAATCATGGAATCGTGTCCAAGCAAATAACGCAGGAGTCCCAAAACACTGTTTTTCAACTAGCCCAAGCTAAGACTTGACTGACACCTCAGGATCAGAGCAAACAAAACGCTGAGCGTTTGAAATATACTTTGCTAAAAAGGCAAAGTTTTTACCTGGAAATTCCGCGTTGGGCGTGCCAGCGCATCCGCGCGAGCGCTTTTCCAAGTAACTAAATAAAGAAAAGAATTTTACGCTACACCAACAATTTTCCGCCAAGTGTAGACAAGGCTTAACTTTTGATGGACAATTGCCACGTGTCTTTTCAGCTTTATATGAAATTGAACCACATTTTTTCCCCAAAATTAGCTGTGTTACGTTGTTATACGGAAACCCGGTTACAATGTTTGAATGTTAATTCTGGATTAAGTTTGAATATGTAATATGTATGTACGCGCGTTCTTGCTGGCAAATACCTATGTCAGGTGCTGATCGTGTTTTTCAATATTCTTAGTGACTTTCTTGGTTAATCGACGCTTCTATTCAATTTAAAAAGAACAAAAAACAACTGGATCCCATTGTACATAGCTTTGACACTGTGAATTATTAATGCAAGATCCGCAGCTGGCGATAGATAATTTATAAGGCTTAAAATGCTTCTTTTATTGCGTCTCAACTCTCCATGTCTTTGTTTAGATTATTCTTTTCCAATTCTAAATAATTAATAAACTTTTCACCAGCGGTATATAATACCATACATTTGTCGAATCCCGAGCTATTCGGTGAAACCTTTGGAATTGAAAAAACTTGTGCTTATAGGCATAATGGCTGAGATAGATATTGTAATTTCAATTTTTTCTGAGCAGTTTGCAAGTCAGATTGTTAAGTTAGAGATGGGCAGTGCCTGGTTGTGAGATACGTACGGCTATTATCTTTAGTGATTCCAATTAGAAAAAACTGGCAAACGATATTAATATACTTGTTACTAGCTCTGTAATGTATATGATGAAAAATATAAAAAACTTATTAAATTTTTTTGTGGGAAAACATCTTTTTTCGTAATAGCGTAGCAATATATAAATAAATTAGCTTTGAAGTGTAAAAGGCGAGAGTCAGGATTATTTTTTAGACTTCTGGGGTAAGTCTAAATGTTGTACTACATCTTGCGTGACAGGTTCAAGTTAATAGTTTTCCTCGTTGTACTGTTAGTTTCCAACTTGCCTACTATTATTTTTTAAATATAAATAGAGGATCTCAAATCTGGAAAATTATGGAAAAAATAGCTTTTTTTAATTATGAGTCTCTTACAAGTATATTTTATGTCCCTGCAGGCTTGTTTTGGGCAACCAACATTTTTTCTTGAATAAAATCCTAGCTCACTATTTCAAAAAGAATATGTTTCAAAAATTTGGTTATATCTGGCTGTTTGAGATTCGACGTAAGTTTTTTTGCGATCCCTTTTGAATGCCAACTTCTGTTTATCCAGATATGGCGGTCCTGGCAGAGGAGGAGGTTACGGAGGATACAATGATGATGGATATGATGATCGATACGGTAGTGGGGGTTATGACGACAACTACGGTGGTTATGACGATAGTTATGACGGAGGATATGACAGGGTAAGAAAATGCGTTTAAAAGTTTAAAATGTGCTGCAAGTATAGTAACCGGCAATGCCAGGAAATATGATTATTGTTAAAAAGTCCATATTGCCAGAGAAGATTTTGTATTTTTTTGACGGTAAATGCATTTTAACTTTATGTAGTGGACGCTGCTAGCTTAGTTTTTGACATTTTGCTTATTGTTCACCCACTTATGATAATTTTGACCATGCTTTAAAGCAACTATCGTAGGACATTGGGCTCGACGCCAACCAGGTGCACCTGCATATCGCTGAGCATGATACGGCGGAATTTGTTCGCAGTTAAAAAATTTCATTTTGCAACACTTCGCTTTAAACTTTGATTTTAACCCAGAAGAGTTGGCGCTCAATGAAGATTGCTACTTGCATTAGTTTATGAAATTATTTGCAAGACATGCTTGATGTTAAAGTGGAATTCAGCGTTGATATTGATTCTCTGAATGCCACCTTAAAGCTTTGAATTATCTACTATTTGGCGGTTGGTCATGCAGTTCTATATTTGCCACGTAACAAATAAAAGCTTTGTTCTGAATTGAAACTTCTTGAACGCTGCTGTATAAGTAATGTAAATGAAAGGTGCAGTGGTGCGGTAAAGTTTGTCTTTTCAATAGAATTACGTTAATTTAATCATTAGTGCATTGTTAAGCTTTTGGTGCGTTTTATATGAATTCATCAGCTTTTTGAAAATCTTATGAATTATTAATGTAGGGACGCGGCGGAGGATACAATGAAGAAGAAATTACTACACAGGTATAAACTCTTTTCGTTTGTCATCGTTTAATTGTGCTCACTCATTGTCGTGTATAGGTAACTATCCCCACGGATCTAGCCGGGGCTATTATTGGAAAAGGCGGACAAAGAATTCGGCAAATTCGGCAGGTGATGTAGCTAATCATTACCATGTATCTTATCATACCTTAATCAGGGTCTCTTTTAAGAGGACCATATAATAAGCCCATATTCAAGTCTATACGAATGTAGAACATTTTAGTAGAGTTCTTGCTATTTACTGTAATATAATGTTTAGCGGTTTTGCTGATACTTCCTATAATTTGCTTTATGGTGTACGTTATGCATTACTGCGCATGGTTATATGCAGCTGTAGCGCCATCAAGCTTCTCACTCGAAGCTGCAACAACGAGTCTTTGGTTGAAAGTGATCACGCCCGTCATGCAGCACGACTTTTTTGGTCTATGCCTTTCTGCCCCTTTAGCTTATTGCTGTTTGTGTAGTATTTGAAACTTTTTAAAATAATTTCTTTCAAATAACCTTCTCTTCAAGAAGTTTTGAAATACATCTCACGGCCTTTACTGAGACTTCGTGTTACCGATTTTATCGGCTATATTCGGCCTGCACCCAAATAAAATCCCGAACCCCCAAATGAAATTTCAATTATTTTCGATATCCTACTCGAACCCAAAAGTTAGCGTTAGATAGAAAATCGAGTTTCTCGGATTTGAGCTCAACCTGAACCTAAAGGTCTGAATCCTGACCTGGTGACTATGACTTTTCGAAACTAGGTGGCCTGACTTTTTGTGCTACGGCGCCGACCTTTTTGTACTACAATATGTCTCCGAAAAAAGGCTATTTTTACTGCTGCCACTTACTGTGTCAAAAAATAGACCTATTCATTTGTGACCTTTGTTGGTAAACTGTTATTTTTTAGGATTGTGGGGCGATGATAACAATCAATGAACCGGAGCCTGGAAGTGACGAACGTATCATCACTATAGTTGGGACTGAATCTGCCACACAAAATGCTCAGTATCTTCTTCAGAAAAGGTAAAAGTAGACGGTAGAAATTTAAAAAACGTTGCCGCTGAGTGTGTTCTGTGGTGTTCGGTTTGCTTTATTCCTCTAAACGGTGTGCTAGTAATTTCTTTTATCCGTTTCTTGGCCTAATTTTAAGCGTGCATTTATGTAAATTGATGTTTCACAATTACTCGTAGACAAGACCTCAGAATTTAGTTCATGAACTTTTTCAGTTCTCGAATTAGGTTTTTGTTCACGCGCTATCCGGTTTGGATTATTGAAAGCCATACGACTTCCATCCATTCGTTCAATGTGCATGAGCTGTGGTGTTTAAAAATTCATAGATTTTTACTTACTAGCTGTTCAAGCTGTGTCTATGCGTCATTACTTTTCGCTACCTAGCTCTGATGATTTGAGTAGCTACGGAAGAAAGCAGAAATACAGAAGGAGAACCTGTTTTTTGGCCGGCGGGTTGTCGCAGTGGTAACGACATCGCTATCGGTGCGGGAGGTTTGAGCGGCGATTCACGTGTCTGTCAAATCAGACACAGTGTCGCCAGCGCCCCGCTGCCGTTGTTGCAGCGTTTCGTCAAAGTTATAATCTGTGTTGCTTACGCACCAAGTCGCGGAGATGGCCCCGCAACTTGTAATACCACCGGAATAATGAAATGATAGAAGACTGTGCTTCCCCTGATGGAAGACTTGTGATTTTGTTGTTTGGATACTGCCAACTCATCACGGTCTACCACAAGGTGAAATCACACAAACTTCAATTCTCATGCTGAGTGCAGATGTTTAGGGTTACGCCAGCAATTTTGTGTGACATTTTCCGCAGTTTTGTATCTTGATTTAAAATTTCAAATGCGTAAGTGCTAATTAAGTCTGATAAGGCAAGGAAAGATGTGGTTAATGGTTATAAGACTAGGTTGACCTGCCACTTTATTTAGATTTTTGTAAAATTTCGATCTTAATCAATTGTTTTAGCTCGAGCGGAAAAGTTGTCGGTTTGAGGTTCGATACTTCCGTCTAGTCTTTTTGTATTAATGCTACGGATCATTTAAACATTCTAATAGATCCATGGACTTTATTATTAGAAATAATATCCGTTATTTGTTTAAATATAATAATAATTGTGATTGTATTTTTGAACCCCTTGGTGGTTCGTGGATCTAGATTAAGACTCTTGTTTTAGTCGGCCATTACTTCGTTATAGGCTATTATGTAGAAAAATCTCCAGAGAGGAGTCGTTTTGTTTTTTTCACGGGGTAGCGGTAGAGCATAAAGAGTAAATTTTTTTTTCATGAAATTCACTGTATGCAAATTGCGCTTGTTGAAGTTCCTCAATTTCTAAATAAGGTCTGTGGGTCCCCTTGCTTAATATCTGTCGATGTGGTTAAAGGGTGGGCCCTATTCTTTGAACGTCATTACTAGGCAAGTTTTTGTAGCATTAAAATTCTGAAAAGTTGCACTAAAAAGTTGCATTTACGTTAAAGAAAGTTGTAGTAAAAAGTTGGATTTAGGACTATGCATAACGAGCTACCCTGGTTCTGACACAATGGTACAGTACAAGAACTTCTAGGATTGTAGCAGAACTTAATTAATACAAGCCAAATGTTGCATGATAGATAGCATTAAGACATAGCCCATCCGTCACAAAGCTCGTTGTAATAAGATTCATAGAAAATACTACTGTTAAACAAAAATTCTGCCCTAGTTTCAAAGCATGATTTTTAAATCACATTTTCACTTTCACATTTTGCGCAAAAATTTAGTAAAGTTGCGAAATAAAATTTATGGAAACAGCCTAAAACACTAAACTACGCAGAGTGTGAGTGTTTTGGAAGCTGTCGAAAGCTGTAAAAAAAAGTTGCAAAAACAGTCTTGTTCTAGTCATTACAATGCACGAGATGCTGAATTTGCACGAACAATTTTTTCTGCGACAAACGCATCTTGAACGATTTTATAAAGTTTTTATTATATTTCAGCGTGAAGATGTACGCCACCGAGCGATTCAATTAATTTCAGTCGTTTTTGATGACGTCACTGTCACATTGATTTCGTCGAACTGCTTGTGTGTTAAGGTTGTCACACAGCCATCAAAAAGAGTGTCCTGTTCATTTTTACCCGTTTAGATTGAACAGGAGTGCACCGCACTGAATGTAATTCGTGCTATACATACTGATTCAGTGCTTTTATTATCCGTTTTTGTTTCGGATTCTTTCATGTGACGAAAATATGGGAAAATAAAGTTTGTGCCCTGCCTGCGATATTGAGTGCTATTAAGACCGGAAGAAAGCTTGTTGCAGCGCATCTAATGGCCGAGTGGTAGCCTATAGAGCGTCCGTCTCTTGAGCTGTAGACTCGGGTTTGATTCCGACTCGGGTCAAACCAGTGACTTTGACATTGGTATTCACAGCTTTCCCGTTAGGCGCTCAGCGTTAAAGGGACAGTGTGGAGAACAAGCGGGCAAGTTTACTTGTGTCGTCGGGAAAGGCACTTAGCGGGATTCCCCCATCTTGGTGTGGTAGACAGATGGCTGGCAACTCTTAAGCGAGCTCGTAAAGCGCATTGATCGCTTTCTCGTGATAGATTTTACAATGCTAGATTCGCATGGATGCGAGATCTCACCATAGGCCATTACTCCTCGCTGACTTTCAGATTGTACTTAAACAGTGGTGTAAAGCAACAAAATACTTCTCCTTAAATAGTTTTTTTCGGTAACGAGTACTTTTTTGAGTATTTTTTTTTTGGCTACTTTTACGTTTACTTAAGTACTTTTAGTATATAGTAATTCTACTTGGGTAGTTTTTATTTTAGAAAAGTACAAAGAAATCGTTGAGTTACGTATTAGTCTCACTTGAAATCCCTCGTTGCACCTGAAATCTTGCGTTGCAAAGTTGCGTCACATGCAATGTCACTTGTTGTCTGTAATTACTGCATGACCGCAAGTTACAGAAAATGCTTAATCATAAACCTGTAGGCGTAGCAGTAAAACTGTCGCATTTCTTTTTCAAGCTTAATTGTAGAAAAAAGCAAATTGCAAAGCTAAAATTGAAGTGTTTACAGAAATAAGCAGGTTTCCCGCTTGGAGTCAATGCTGATTTATTCATATATTCATTCTTCTCTGCGATAGATGCGCTATAACGAGCTTCTGGAGTTTTGAGCTACCTGTCTGCCACTACGAGATGGGGAAATCTCTGTGAGCGTGGTTCCGAACGGCACAACAAATGAACTTGGGTTTGTTCTTCACGCTGTCGCCTTTTATGCTAAACGTCATGCTGGGAAGCTATAAATACCAACTTTTAAGTCATTGGTTTAACCCTACTCTAAATCGAATCCCAAGTCACCGTTCCAGATGCAGACGCTTTATCCACTCGGTCATCTGAGCGTTAATAATTTTTTTGGTTTACCATTTTGCCACCTTCACAGCAAGTCATCATCGGCAAGTGTGCATTTGACACTTTAACGATTGAGAGCGCGATACTTCTACTTGAGTAGTTTTTAAATGACTACTTTTTGCTTTTACATAAGTGCTTTTTTTCGTCAATATACTTTCTACTTTATTTCGAGTAGTTTGCCGTCAGTAACAATACTTTTACTTAAGTAGCCTACAGTTTGAAAATACTTTTTTCACCACTGTACTTAATGTAGAATTGCTTTTTCTTTCAGCTTTCTAAGTTTTAAAATACAGCAACTAGTTTACCTATTGCACTAAAAACAATAGTTCACTCTTTTCCAACTATTTTAAACAGCTCAGATGGCCGAGTGGTATAGAGCGTCTGTCTCTTGAGCTGTAGACTCGGGTTTGATTCCGAGTCGGGTCATACCAGTGACTTTGACATTGGTATTCACAGCTTCCCTGCTTGACGCTCAGCATTGAAAAGACAGTGTGAAGAACAAGCCGGCAAATTTACTTGTGCCGTTGGGAAAGGCACTTAGCGGGATTCCCCCATCTTGGTGTGGTAGACAGATGGCCGGCAACTCCTAAGCGAGCTCGTATAGCGATAAATATGCAACCAACAACAACTAATTAGAATCACATCACGAAATAGAGTGCTGTCAGGAGCGTATTTAGGCTAGAGGGGGGACGTTGTGCCATGCCCCCCCTCGGTTTTCCCCGTTTGACTCTGTCTTTCAGTAAAAAAGAACAAAATTAATGGTGCCAAGTGACTGAAATATTTGATTTTTTTGATTGATTTCTTCATCTTTATCCTCCTATCACGAGAAAGCGACTGAGGCGCTATGCGTAGGACGAATCCAGACTCGCTTAGGAGTTGCCTTTGTTTCTAAGTTTTCCGCTTGAATTTTCTTCTGACTTCTTTAATTTGCTGCTTGCCAGATTCCACCAAGCAGAGATAATCATCGTGAAGCATCTTATCCAAGGACGCAACAACAAGACTAGGTTGGGAGGTGAACCATCAACCTTGCGATCATGGTCGTCGTAAAAACGACGCTCCGAACCACTACGCCACGCTGCCGACTACCACTACGCCACGCTGCCGACAACCACTACGCCACGCTGCCGACGAATATGCCAGACTCTGCCGACAAAATATGCCAGACTCTTTTGATGGTTTCTGTAGATTATGGCCAGTGGCAGATCCAGGGAGGAATGATGAGGGGTGTGCCTCCTCCCACCAGCCATTTTCAAAAATGTTTTTGGTGTATAGGCTACAATTTCTCCATAGTTTTGAGCCTCTTCGATAGCAATAAGCCTTACGCCATAAGCACGCATAATCGAAAATGCACGAACAAAATGCATCATATTTGGCGAAGCACTCAGAATTAGGGTCAAATAGGCCTATTTGAAACAAAATTTGGCTGAAAATTATTCAAAAAGCACTAAAATAGCCGTTAGAGCATGTACATTTTCAAAAATTTCCAGGGGAGCATGACCCTGGACCTCCCGAGAGCCTTTCTTGTTTTTCAATCAGCTTCAAATTGGTTCTGCTGAAAATAAAAACAACCCTTGAAAACAATGTGAAAATTATGCGACCCCCCCCCTTTCAAAAATTCTTGTTACGCCTCTGAGTGCTGTGTATCAACATTTTCCTATTAAAGGGAGTAAGTTCCGTTGCAAAGTTGCAGTATAAGACTCCCAGGATTGTGACGCGATATTGTCACTCAATCATTCCTTTACACTTTTGTTTGCTTTTTGCAGATTAGCAAGCGTTTTTTTAAAGATATTAATGTTCTTCGCGACCACTGATTTCTGACCTCTGAAACAATTGATCAAACTTTAGCAAGCGTTTTTTAAAGATATTAAAGAGTGACCGAGAGCTTTCAGCGTGTTGGAAAAAAAGCTACGGTTTACGCTACCGGCTACCAACGCACTGGTCGTTTTTTACCAGCAAAGTTTTGGTGAATTTTTTTGGCAGCGGAAGCGCTGGAAGCGATAGGTGTGTAAACGGAAGCTGTTTGCAAATATACCGCTTTCACATCATTTGTTTTGAGGAACCGAAATGGTCTTTAATTGTCCAGCGGTCTCAAAATGAATTTCTTACCATAAGGCCTAGACTATGAATGGCTCATTTCTAAACAAAACATACAAATGCCAAGAAGCAATAGGCCTATCGAGTTTTCGACTAAGTATAATTTTGCCAATAATGAAAAAAATTCTCAATTTTTTTATTCTACCGTGCTACCTTCCACTCGCTACCTATTTTTACCAATTTCGGCTCGAAGTTACGAGAAATTTAACTGTTTTCAACTTTTTCCTATCTAATTACATAATTAATAATTACAAAACAAATGATGTGAAAGCGGCATTTCGGTCAAAAGTTACAAGCCAGAACGGCCATTTGTTTCTCCATGCATTTTTCCGAGATTTTTTTGTGGACACACGTCAAAATGGGTTTTGTGTGGAGTGAGCATACTTAGCCGCTAATGCACTAGCTGCTAATAAATTAGCCAACTCGCTCAGTGTGACCGGTTATTCGCTACTAGCTGGCAGCACTCGCTAGCTAATTTACTCGCCGCTAATAAAGTTGAACATGTGGCTAATAAAGTTGAACATGTTCAACTTTATTAGCCACTAGCTAGCTAATTCGGCAGCACTCGCAAGATAAAAACAACTCAAGCGTTATGACATCACAAATAGATATACAGTACCGGATATATCAGATCCACGTGTCATGGCACTCTATGCGTTCTGCTATACATTCCTAGGGTGACCATTGCGAAGCCACGAAAATGGAGGACATTAATATCTAAAAATGATTCACACGAAAGATTACAAAATTAACCTAATCGTTACTGTATCAGAATTTTAGCTGACTGAAAACTACTGTCAATACATATCTGACTTGTTTTTTCGAAGGCACTTGAATTACTCTAATTTAACAGAAATTATTTTAGCAACATTAAGTTCAAATGAATTTCAAATTGATAATGGAACAAAGAAAACAAGCTTTTTGGCGTGGGCGAAGCATGCTAGCATTAGGAAACTCACGTAAAACGAAGAACAAAAGGCTTCATTGCCCCTAAGCATTTCAAAAGCCGATATTTTAGCTCTTTTCTGGACAGATGCAATAATTGTATATTTTTGAGCAAACGTGTGATCTATAGCAGGGGTTCTTAACCTTTTTTGTATTCTTTACCCCTTTCCGATTGAAAAAAGTATAATTTACCCCAGAACAACACTTCCACCTTTTTAATACTAAAAATTGAAGTTTGTTTTAGTTTATACTTCAGAAAAATTACTCTCTCGGTAGGCAAAATTTACCCCCGGTTAAGAACCCCTGATCTATAGGCTACGTTCGATCGTTAAAGCCCAAACTACCTCTTATTTCGTTCGGATTAAAGAATTACGCTCACTAGAATGACGCCATAGAGTGCATAAGCATTTAATTGATCGTGTGGGTTTAAACATTGAGTCGTAACAATTAATTGTAACTACAGCAGGCCTATAAGCATTTAAACCTAAGACAACGCAAAAAGAAAGTAAAATATTTTCTAATCGGTTTGGGATTTTTACAATCGATTGTCAAGCCTTTTGAGACAATTAATATTTGCACAATAGCACAAAAGGAGGACTTCTGCTTGTCCGGCATCGGCCGATGCCGGATGGCGGACGAAGGACGCAAATGCCGGACTGTCCGGCGCAATGCCGGACGTATGGCCACCCTACATTCCTGCACAAAAACTAAAAAGATGTCGAAAAAACAAGGGTTAAATTAAAATGGAATGGGAATGCGGTAGTTGATTTTTTGAACATTTACGAAAAATATGAAATTTTGTGGGACACGATAAATGAAAACTATTTTTAAAAAAATGCCAGGGAGCACAGTTTTAAAAGATTATACGAAGAGCTTAAACATGCTGGTCCAGAGCGGCAAATTCCGGAGGAGGAAACCTTAAAAAGAAAAAGTATTAAAGACTGCTACAGGATCGAGCTGAACAAAATAAAAAAATCAAGAAAAAGCGGGTGTGGAACAGATGACGTTGATTAATCGCCTCGTGTGACCATGTTTTGTAGCTAATATTAGCTGGATAATATTAACTGCGAATATGCACGTGATCGCCTCGTGTGACCATGTTTAGTAGCTAATATATTAGCTAGATAATATTAGCAGTTAATATTAGCGGCTAGTAAATTAGCGCCGAGTGACTCGGTCTTTAGCCCCAAACACCTACAAACTAGGCTTTACTACAATGCTCAATCTTTCTTTTGGACACATTTTCACCTACAGTGTTTCCCGCCAAAACCTGTCTGCTCAACTTATACGTGAGTTCTACGGACTTTGCTGTTAAAGGCTCTGGATTTGATATTGATGTATATAAGTTGAGACTTTTCAAAAAGATTTAGTTCACCAATGTGACCTATCGAAGAGAGTATGTCCGAGTAGGCTACAAGGGCAATAAAAGCATCAAGTCGGTTTAAAATGCGGTGTCGTGAAGAAAAAGAAAAATAAAAAAACAGGAAAGAGAAAAGGCATTTTAGTCACATGAAAAACAAAATAACATAAACAACTAACACATACGTTTACGAATAAGACGTTTTGATTATCCCTCTCAACAACAGGTTTAATTATGAGTAGTTACTAATGACCAAAATATTCTTCGAATTTAACATCATGTTCAAGTGTAAATAGTAAAATACAATGTACTGATGACTGTAAAAGTATAAAAAGCAAACACTTTTCGTCAATCATGTCACAAAACCAGTTAGGATCCTGTCACAGACTCAGCATTGCACTTAAGTCAGAGTTTACTACAATTTACCATCAAAAGAATTTTGATTTGCTGCTTAAACTACAGACACAAAATATTCATTACGGAACAGCCCAGTGAGTTCACAATCAATTTGCAATTGCTAGTAGGAGTCGAACTATAAAAATACCTGAGAGTAGAAATGGCATGGGCAGCTAAGAGACCTGCTAACCAGCCATTAACCGGTCTTTTTACTGGTTCGCTAATGGCCCAGTTCTATATGTGTTTTTTACTGGGCCGCTAACAATTTTTGAAATCCCTTAAGTTTGATTAATGTGATTAAAGGTTCATAAAAAATGGGCTTTGGGTGGACTGGGCTTTATTTTTAGTACAGAGCATGAGTTGCGGGGTCGGTTACAGTTACTCGGCTAGAGGTTCTGGGCCGAAGGTGGTCTGGGCCTCAGAAAAGTCAGCTTAAGCCATCTCTACGTGAGAGTCAGAATCGTATCGATTTTACTACAGCTCTCCAACTCTGCCGGTATCTGTTTTCTTTTAAAGCAATTCAGTAATCTGGGGTTTTACCAAGCAGTAAGAATCGGTTGCCAGTAACTTCGCCACATGGTTACTTCGCCACAGAAACTTCGTCACGTGGTAACTTCGCCACTCTTTGACAGTCTGGTTTACTTGCCGTATACGAAGATCTCCGTATATGGAGAGACCACGCCGTATACGCATAAGGTAGAACGTAGTATACGGCTATATCACTAAAGTAATTATTTTCTATGAAATACTATTGCTATTTAGTACTTTATGTTGTGCTTTTCAGAGTTGCCAGATTGGGCTACTTATCGCCAATTGGGCTACTTTTAATCATGATTGGCGACTGAAATTTTAGATTGGCGACTTGCGACTTTTTGGGCTACTTGCGAGCAAGTTTTGGCGATTTTTTTAATTATTGGCTACTTTTAAAAAAATGTTTTTAAAAGAAAACTGCGATGAATGGTAAGAGAAGTGTTTCATTTTGCAACACTGCGTCTGCGTATGAGGTGCAGAGATGTTCAGGAGCCGGAGCAGGAGCCGGAGTCAAGCAAATTTTTCCGGAGCCGGATTGGACTCGGAGTTAAGTTTAACGTCAAAACTGGAGAGGAGTTGGAGCCGGAGTAATTATTTCTTTAAGTTATTGTTGTAATGTACACTGAAAATTGTCAAAAGTTATGCTCGCTGTGAGGCATCGGTTCGCGCACAGTCTCTAAACACCAGTAATCTCACTTGCATGAAATTTAACATAGGCCTAAAGTTTGGATAACATTGTGATTGCAAATTTTGCAAAAATTCTTGGAGTAACAGGAGTTGGAGTTTTGATTTTTGACGTAAACCGGAGCAGGATTGGAGTAGGATTCTGTAATTTTGGAGCAGGATTGGAGTCGGAGTCTCAAAAAAGCGACTCCGGACATCTCTGATGAGGTGTTCGTACCACTAGTTCGTTATTAGGTGACGATGGGACGGGATAATTGGATGCTTTTTTGCAAGCTGCTGAGGTCACGTGAGGTTTTTGAGCCAATCAGCCTACTCTTGCCAGAGCGCAGTAGATGATTAGAAATGATTCTTGGTTGTTATACGGTATTAAAGTGCACCGGTAGACAATAGTTAGTTATACCGTAATAATGATAGGGGCTTTTCAGTCTGTTGTAATAGCCTACAGTACGAAACTTTTTTTATGGGTAGCAAATTGGAAAATTAATTTAATAGTGAATCTTTTATTTTTTTTTTTTGTTTAAGCTGTGGCATTAGTTGATTAGAGCAAATTAAAGAAAAACACAATGTAAAATATTTTGTATTTAACAGGTTAAACTTAGACTAGATTAATATTAAAACTGCTGTTTTATTTTTAACTTACGTGAATAAACAATGTGCTGCATAGGCTACCGGTACCCAGTTACACATCCTTTTGCTTTGATCAGTTTCTCATTGTTACTCCCAGTGGCGTAGCCACGAAAGGGGGTTGGGTGTTACGACCCCCCATTGAGCCTCAAATGACGACATACTATTTTTTCTGATATTTATTTCGAAGTGCTACAAGATAAGATCTTAGCCATTTCGAAGTGCTAGATACTTTGTCGTTGACAATTTGGTTTTGTAATAGTCATAATAACAAAAATTACGTAGCGTTGTTTCCTGAATTTTGTTTTTTGCGGTTATGCTTATGAAGCAGTCACGCAATTTTATGAGCAGGACAGTGTCGCTCCTGAACACGCAACTGCCCTCGGCCCCTCAGACCTTCCGCAGAAAAAAGGCTAAACGGTTTCAAACAAAAGTGATCTACGTAGCTCAAAAAAGAGCTAAATCGCTAACATTTGAATATCGTTTTACCAGTTCCACAAGAAAGCATTCCTTTGACTTGCTTACAACAATCGTGCCTGAACTGCCTTCGGTATTTTTAGTTTAAAACATCTCTCTTAAATTTGAGGCCATCTTTTGTTATTATACAACCAGTGGCGGATCCATGGGGGATGTGGGGTAGTAGGCCTATGCTGCGTATGCATCCCCTCCTCACCAGCCATTTTCAACAATGTTTTGGATGAATAAAATTTTTCCATAATTTCGAACTCCTTCGTAACAATATGCCTTAGTCGCCTTAAGCACGCATAATCGAAACTCAGCGAACAAAATGCATCATTGGTGAAGCATTCAAAATTAGGGGTCAAAAATATGACAACCTTTCCTTAAAAATTGTTTAAAAAGCACTAAAATGGCCATTGCAGTATGCAAATCTTCAAAAATTTTCCGGGGGAGCATGCTATCGGACCCTCCTGTTAGTCGTTTTTGGTACTAAAGTTGCTTAAAATTAACTTTGCCGAAAAAAGGTGACGAAAATTGCCGAAAAAAAGAGACGCTTGAAAAGGTAACGAAACTTGGTGCCCTTTTTCTGAAAAAATGCTGAATAGGCCCTTGAGATGAAACATTTTCAAAAGGTTTATTTACGCCCGTTTCCATGTCTAAACGTCTTTGCATTCTGTTAACATTCAACCTAATTCAACATTACATCCCCCCACCAAAACTTTTTGGATCCGCTGCTGTATACAGCTTATGGTCAAATGTGACGTCATTCTCAACCTCTCCCGTTGCAAAATCCTGGCTACGCTAGTGGCTACTCCATAGTCAGTTAGTTCTGTGCTACTTTCAACAAATCATGCTAAACCTTACTCATCTTGGTATTGTGCCGTTTATTGTTATTTTAAAGGGAAAATGGGCCCGATATTACAAATAATACAATGCAAATTGGACAAGGGATCCACGACCACAATTTAAAAACTGGATAGCAAAAAAGACAGGAAAAATGCGCATTGTGCAATGTGTAAAGTTGATTTAAGAGCTCACAAATCAGATCTATTAGAGCATGCAAGCAGGGTTGGGAATCGATACCCAAAAGAGCAAAGAAATAATTGATATTCGATATTTCAACGAAAAGTAAAGAAATAATCGATTTCAATGGTAGTTTAAAAAACTTAAGAATATTGTAATCGATATTCGATATTACACTGAGCATTTAGCGGTGTACACCAAGCATTTTTTGTGATGTACTCACGTTCATGCGGTAACTTACAGACAAACAACGGACACGGTAGGCCTTTATGCGAAGCAACTTAATCGCTATGAAAAATCTTTTTTTGTTTGTTTGGGCACAAAAAAAAAGATTTATCAGCATAAACATGGTAATGACATACCGACGATTATTTTAAATTTACCAAAGTGAGATAAAGCAACCTGGACAAAAAGAATCGAATATGGAATATCGAATTGCGCCGAAAATAAAAATAAAAACAAGGCCATATTCGATACTCATTCAAAAAAGTAAAGGCTCCAGTGCATTCGCTGAATAAAAAGTAAAGAATATCGCTATCGAATATCGATTACAATCGATTTTTCCCAACCCTGATGCAAGTACATCTAAGCATAAAGCAGCTGTGAGAGCGGCAGCTGCAAGAAAAAAATTCAACATTTCCAGTTTTTCTGAGCCAAATTGTAGTCACGTGGCTGAACTAGAAATAATTAACTTCGCATGAATTTTTGTTTTCAAGACAAATAGCAAGACTGAGAACATTTTAATGCCTTTTCAAAAACTTGGCTGACAATTTATCTGCATGATTTGCAAAACTGTTAAATGTTACTAAACATTATGTTGTTTTTCTGAACTTCGTGGTTACTAAAAATTTTGATCTACTTCTAAATGGAATTGGCTACTTTTTGGCTACTTGAAGTAAAAATTATCTGGCAACCCAGGTGCTTTTATTTATTATGCGTTAACCTACCAGTGAATTTTAGGTTGAGAAACTTAAAATGTTAAGCTTGCGCGCAATTGTGCGTGAACCATACTGGCTATTTCACCGGAAAATAACCGTACACAAATTTTTTACGAAACAAGAAATTATTGAAACCCGAAACACGTCAACTAGCCAGCCTATAACCATAGATTCTACACTTTAAGTTCCTGGAGAATCTATGTATAAATTATGAAACCCCGCATTCCTGGAATGGAAGGTTGTCAGTAGGCTTACTTCCATTCCTAAGTGCTGTTGCTACAGTGCTCCATTGAAAATTTGCACTGGCTATAGAGCTGGGTTCACACAAAACACATAGAGAAGCGGAAAGTTGTTCTTTTATGTCTTGCCGCTTGGCTCCATTAAGCTTAACTTGCAAAGCTCAGTATTTCATTCACGGAAACATAAATTTTGATGTCCTATCGCCACATTTGTTAGTACTCCTTTGGCCTTTGCTATCTTCACGGAATGCAGGATGGAGATCCTTTACCTTCTGCATTTATTTTGTTTACTGTACTTTTTTGCGTGTTTATACTTTCAATAAGAGGAAACCGACGAAAATGCGAAAACGAGCTCGGTTAGGATTGCCATCTGTCCGCCACGTTACAGTCTGCCATCTGTCTGCCACGTTATGGATCATGGAGGAATCTTGTGAAGCACCCTTGCCAACTGCTAAACAAACGAACTAGTCGGCTTGCTCCAACACAAGCTGTCAAGCAAGGTCCTTCCTGGCCTACTGAAACTGTTGAGCACGCCATTGCCTACTTTACGCAGAACATCAAGCGGTGAAGCTGTGAATAGCAACTTTTAAGTCGTTGGTTTGACCAAACTCAGAATCAAACCCGTGTTTACTAATCCAGAACCAGCGCCTCAGCCATCTGATTGATGGAATTAAAATTACAACACGACGAAAGAGCCACATTTAAATTAAGTGCTTCACCAATAAAAATATAAATTCGACAATCGACATACGAACAGGCCTATCGTCACATTTGTTAGTACTGGTACTTCTTCAATTTTTTCACGGAATTTAGATGAACATTCTTTGCCCTTTGAAATTTCTTTTTTTCTTTCTTCGATTTCTTGCACTTTTATCCCCTACTACAAGAAAGCGACGGAGGCGCAATAACGAGCTTGTTCAAAGAAACCAGTAGAAAAGCGCACATATTTCGTTGTTTGTTTTTTCATTATTTCCTCCTCCGTCCTGGAACAGGCAGTTTTTTCCAAAGTAGACCTAGAAGGTGAAATTTCCAGCAATCCAGCGGGGACATGCTAGTGTTTCGCTTTTTCTCACGTTCATTTAAGTTCGTGTGCTAGCTAAAAATACACCTTTCTTGTGGCTCTTACGTCTCTGAGTGGTGAAAAAAACAAAAACTTAGGGATGTAGGCCTACCTGAAGAAATCGCGCTAAACCTAGTTTGCGAGAGGCCTACAGTAGATCGAGTCACTCCGTTAATATGGGATACCGAGGACAGTTAAGCCAATTTACATGCACAATGACAATTTAAGGGGGTTAACTGGGTAAATCCAACCGGCTTACGACAGATGAAAACTTACGTCATTCTGCTTGTGTAAGCATTGCGAGTTGAAAATTACTCGCTTGTAATCGGTAAGCTACAGTAGGTTGAACCCACAAAAAAGCGCATTGAAAGATGATGATGATTTTTTTGATGATTTCTTTATTTATATCCTCCTGTCATAAGAAAGCGACGGAGGCGCTATGCATAGGACGAATCCAGACTCGCTTAGAGTTGCCTTGTTTCCAAGTTTTTCGCTTGAATTTTGCTTCTGACTTCTTTAATTTGCTGCTTGTTAACATTCCACCAAACAGAGATGATAGTCGTGAACCATCTTATCCGATGACACAACAACGACGCTTCGGTGGGAGTTGAACCGCAAACCTTGCGATTATGGCCGTCGTAAAATTGACGCTCAACCACGCTGCCAACAGACTAGCAGGTTAGGCAAAAAAAATCTCCCTAAACTGAACTGAAGCGTGTAACCCGCATAATCAAACCCGCTCTTGAAATTGGCTTGCTTTTTCTGTTTCCTCACCTAGTAATGTGTCTGTTGAAATAGCCTACTTTCTTTCATACTAGCTGTATTTTTTACCAGCTCATGAATTACAAGGTCATGAATTACAGCTCATAAATCTATTTACAAGGAATATTCACGCAGCCTAGCGGACAAACTACGAATGGACCACAGAATCGTGCGCATAGCTCATCCAGGCTTCGTGATTTCACACAGAGCCATCCTCTGGCCACTAGTAGTTTGAGTCGTCATTAATTTGTAGCAGTGAATAAAGAAAACATGCAAATTTTAGCATATGCTCCCATTCCATTACGTTTTTTAGTATTTTGTGGTACTAAAATTTTGATTTGTGGAACTACAAAACTTTCTTAGATGATCTGGCAACAGTGTGATGTATTGGGCCTTTGTGTACAGCCAAAGGCCTTTGTGCACTGGAGCGTAAAAGCTCCTCAATCGCCGTATACGGAGTGGGCGTTCAATCTCGCCGAATAAGGAGAGACTAGCCGTATATGGAGTGCACTGCGTATGCGGCAAGTAAACCAGACAGTTGAGAACGTGAAGGGAGAATGAGATATGTGGGGATGGTAGGAAAATGTGTTGGGGTGTGGGGGAGGAAGGGGAGATGTGGGAAGAGGTATAAGAGAAGGTGTAGGAAAGTGTGTTGGGGTGTGGGGGAGATGTAGGGAAAGGTGAGGTGAGGGAGATGTGGGGAAGTGTGGGAGGAAGTGTTGTTGGGGCCCCACACTTTAACACACTTCCCTAGACCTCCCCCATTCCTCTCCCCACATTCTTTACCCACAAGCCATCACACTTCCCCACTCACCCCATACCGGTACACTCTCCCACACCCCTCCCCACGCTTCTCCACTCCCCACACATCTTTCCAAGCCTTCCCCTCACACACCAACACACTTCCCTACTCCTCCCCCCACACCTCTTCCCACAGCTCCTCCCCCTACACCCCAACACACTTCCCCACTAACCCCATGCACTCTCCCCACATCTTCCCTCGCAGTTTCGATTATGTGGCGAAGTTACCATGTGACGATGTTACCTTAATAAATTTAACTGGAAAAGCGCGATAAAATTTTTTACAACAACCGGGAATTTACAGTCTTGTTGCGGTGTAATGGTGTAAAGGTGTAGGCAATGTAAATTTTCGATGTATGAAAGTGTGGCGAAGTTACCATGAGGCGAAGTTGCTGTGGCAAAGTTACCATGTGACGAAGTTACTGGCAACCTAAGAATCTCTGCACAGTGTGGGAGCATTGCTTCAAATAACAGTTACTGGTACACAGTTTTACCATGGTTTTGCAGGAATTTCCAGCTAACAAGTTTTAAAATAATGAATATGTGGGAAACGTTAACTTATATAGGTGCATGCACGGTTGCCTACTGTTTGTTTAAGCTTATTCTTGTTATTCATCACAACTGGAAAGTTTATTTTGCTGTTACATATCCGGATTTTTCAAAGTTTGGAAAATGGTCAGGTTAGTCTATAGCCTAGGCCTATTAGACGTAGTAACACTGCACATACCGGTAATGGAGTAATCAGTGATTGTACTAAAGTGCTTATGGTACTGGGTATTACAGTAGCCTACTGATCGATTTTTCACTACTTTGCATGCATAACGTTTTTTACACAGAAGTGGTAAATGTATTCTGCTTTGTTTGTCAACTAATCTATATACCGGTATATAAAAAGTTACATTATGTTTGACTTGAGGCTCAAAAAATGAACAAACTGATGCAATGCTTTCATTCTATGATACTCAAAAATTTAAAGCATTGAAAGCAAATGAGAGAACTGCGTCATTATTAATAGATAAAATTTACTTATCCTCTTATTTTCATTACAAAGGTGGAACAGTGGTAGATTCTGCTTACGACTTCAAACTTTTAAGCTGTAACTTGATCAAAAAAGTGATTTTTAGTATCGTTATTGTTGCAATTGTGTTGCTGTTTTTTGTGTTATATATTTTGTTATTTAGACATGTTTGCTTGCTGATTAAAAACTTTTCACTTTGAATAAAAATGTTTGCCATAAAACAATTGAAATCAAATTTTTACGTTTCTTTGAAGTAATAAGCTTTGAACTTTCACTCTACTAATTTATGTTTATACCTTCATTTTATGAGCGTATAGTAATCAAAATAGGCCTTCTGCTTTAATTTGATGCAAAAAGCTAAAAATTTATTTAACTTGTACTTGTTTTCTCTTCGTGCTGTGTGGTCGGACTACTTGTGATGACGTAATTGCTTTAATGACGGTAGTGTATCAGGCCTTCTCTCTAATTGGCCTTGGTCTGAAGTCCATGAGCTTTTGCATCCTAATTGAATTTTGGGTGTCACAATCATTTTTTTCAATTATGACGTCAAAAATTGATGATGATGCAAAAAACCATGCTTTTGACCCATTAAAATTGGACATGTGGACAGGGTAACTATCATTTTACATGTGGATTATCGCTTTGGTAGGCAATGCCATCGTGGTGACTTTTAATCTCAATAGCTACTGGTACCACTCTCTTTAGCATGAAAAGAATATTAAAACGTCATGTTTGTGTAATGGCAAGCAGAAATCAATTATGGTAAAAGGATTGATACCACCAAATGAAAAAAATGTTTTAAAAACAAATTTATAATAGGTCTACCAGTAATATGGCTGAAAAATTAAAAATGCTAAAAATTAAAAAAAAACATTGTAGGCCACTCTATCTATTATTTGTGAATCGTATTATATTTTTTGTAGTTATAACTGGCTCAACTGATGGAATAGGAAAAGCAACTGCTTTTGAGGTAAAATGAAACCGTTTTAATTTCTATCTGGTCAAGTTCCAAGCACACTCGCAGTTTTAATTTGCTGCATTTCTGCTTTGCAAAACAAATTATAAGTATATATATAATTGTTTTAGCGTTTTTTTTTTATAGTTTTTGTTTGTAACTAACAAATTTATATTACAGTTAGCATCACATGGACAGAACATAATTCTCATTGCAAGAAATGAAGATAAACTCAAAAATGCTGCCAAAGAAATTAGTGAGCTTGCCTTCATTTTTCTGGTGTATTGTGAGATTTACTAAAATATATACAGTAAAATTTGATGCTGTGGCCTCAACTCAACTGCATTAGGTTTCACTTTCAAAAAACTAATTAGCTAATTCTTTTCGCGCTATTAATAAGAGTCATTGTTTAGTAACTCAGTTAGTACTACTATATTTATAATTTTTTTTCAGATAATGTTAGTAGACCAAAGAATATGTTCATAACATAGGTAGTGTTCTCATATTTTGTCCACAAATTGTAAAGCTTATAGGATGATAGTTAGCTTGCGGTTTTGGGAGTGCAGTATATTTCTCGCAAAAAATGTTTTTTCCTTTGTTATGCAGTTTCCAAACACGGAGTTCAAGTAAAGTATTTAAAAATTGATTTTTCCGAAGATGAGTCAATTTATGAAGAAATAAGCAAGTTTCTCTCTGATTATGACGTTGGTGTACTTGTCAACAATGTTGGAATGGGATCACCATCGTTACCTCTTTTGGAAATCTCAGAAAACATTCCCAACTTTACTCGTGACATTATTAGAGTAAACATAACGTCTGTTGTACAGGTACAGTTGGTTTGTTTGCTCTGGTAGCAGGGGCGCACCCTGCAATCAAAATCAATCAAAATATTTATTTTCATGCAGCACAATCCAACTCACGGTAACAAAGCATAATGAAATAATAAAAGATTAGAGGTAGAGGGAGTTTCCTCGTGAAGTGGCTGAATGAAAGGGACTGCGAAATGATCGTTGAAGGTCTTCAAGTCAATCAGCCACCTTAATATCTAACGTCTTTCGCTTAAGTCACAATGATGCCAGCCTAGTATTAAAATTTTTATAAACAATAAAGTTATTGCAAGGTTTCAAAAGATTTAATCACTTTCCAAATTGTAAGTAGCAATAAGTTAATTTTTAAATTCAGTTTTGAATTGATTACATGAGTAAGTTTTTAGTTCCGGAGAGATAGAGTTCCAAATTTTAGTTCCTTGAAATTTGGCAGATCTGTGGCATCGATTAGTTGGAAATTTAGGTAGATAGAGGCTTTTTAAAGATTGAGATCGCGTTTGCCGATCGTGAATTGTAGAAAAATTACATATTTCAAGGGACTTCTAAAAAAAAACTTGATCCCGCACTCAGGAGCGGATCCAGAAAATTTTGGTGGGGGTGATGAAATTTTAAATTAGGTTGAATGTTAACTAAATACGAAGACGTTAAATTCAAAAAAGGAGTAAAGAGCCCTTTGAAAAATGTTTTCATGTTTGCAGCCGATTCAGAAATTTTTTCAGAAAGGGGGCACCAAAATTTGACGTATTTTCAAGCATATTCTTTTTCGGCAGAATTATTTTGAAGCATATTAGAATTAATAAGGCTCTAGGGGGGTCCAGGGGCATGCTCTCCCACAAAATTTTTGAAAATTTACATACTGTTTTGTAGATATGTGCCGGATAGTCAGATACCGGATATACGGCAAATCAGACATACCAGATATCCGATATCCGGCCCGATATCGGATAGTAGCACTAAACCAAAATCAATATTTTGATGGTTTTTGTTCATGTTATCGTTTTGCTCGACTAGCGAGCCATGAAACTATTGCTTGAGATCACGTGACATACAGGAAACTTCCAAAAGTATTGCGTCATTAGAAATAGACTTTATTACTCTATCTAAGTTGGTCGAATCGGCATCGTGGTTGAGCGGCAGAAGCTTAGTTGATATAATGGCCATCTTTTTGATCGCTTTTGATTCAACTTCAATCCACGAAGCTACGTTTGTGTAGCAACATGTTTTCAACACTGGGGTTTAGTTTTGGGGTAAGAAGAACTGTGTTAAAAGGGTGGATTTTGGTCAAGAGTGTGCCAAAACTCGAACGCCAAGTCGGTCGGTCGCCATGGGCATCTATTCGACGGGAGCAGGAGCAGTGCTTCCTCGGGTCTAATACCGAAGGGGGCGACATATATTGTGCCTCCGGGATGTTTTCATCATTATTATAAAAGTTGACTGCATGCACATTGCACTGTAGCTAAAACAGTTGACAAAATTTAGGGCTCATTCTGTGTATAAAGCGAGAAGTTATTAAGCGTTTGATCTGCGTCGGCGGCGTGATTTTACGAGGAAAGCAATCGAGTTAACAATCACCACACATTGTGTTGATTTTTGCGATTTTGTGCTTGTGAGCAATTTGTGATACCCATGAAAAAGCAAGCTTCAAAAAAGATCAAATCTTCATTATTCTCGCGGTATTACGCCGAAGCTTGCAACGAGTGACGTAATCCATCTCTGCGCCTGTGCAGCAAAATTTCGAGTGGCGAACCTTCCACGCCGATAGCGATGTCTTTAACCAACGGGCTAAGCGGTTGGCATAAAGCAAGTTTGAATTTGAATTTTCGCATGTTTTGCGCTATCATCAAAGCTACTAAAAACGCATGGTTTGTAGTTATTTAACCACAAAACTAATGCAAAAAAACAATCATGCGGTAAATCTGTAATGATGGATAAATTACATCAAACTTTAATACAAACAGCCGATTGATGAACTGAGGACGTTGAATTAAAGAATTCAACTTACATGACGTTACAAAACCGCACAACATTTAAGAGCAGAAACACATCCATTACAATGCTACTGGAAGCTTGAAACGTCGTTTTTTGAACGTAGAAAACAAAGTTTGTTTAAAAATTTTCTTCCCTGCTGTTTGCCTTCAAAAAAACATTGGCGCCTATGTCGGGCGCTCATTGCATTTTTTTATTATTTTGAACACAAGACGAGCAGGCCGGTTATGGGACAGAAGACAGGCTTTTAAACGTGTGTTATTTTCATGGTCTATACGGATGGAACAACGATAGTGATCATAGAACTTATACCGTCTCGGTTTGAAGCCGATTGATTACTGCCTTACTGCTACACCATGGAAGTGGCTTTCCTGATGACAAAACTCATAAGGCCAAACGAAAAAAAAATGCGTCAACTAAATTTAAATCCACTTGATATAAAAAATTACCAACGTAGTCTAAGGTTTGAACTCGGTTCTACTTTTTATAGAGAGTCTAAACAAAACAAAATTTTTCAAACTTGCACTAAATTTTTTTACACAAATCGAAAAATTAAATTTTATGATTACCTAGTCTACTTTACGCAATTTCCCTAAACTTTAAAAATATTTGATATCCGGCCGGATGGAGAAGCACTATCCGGCCGTATACCTCAAAAAGCGCCAGATACCAGATGTGTATCCGGTATCCAGCACATCCCAACTGCAGTGGCCGTTTTAGTACTTTTTGAACAATTTTTTGGCAAATTTTGTTTAAATTTTCTGCTCTTAAATCTTAGTATTTTACCAAATATGATGCATTTCGTTTGTACATTTTCGATTATGCGTGCTTAGGGCGCAAGGCTGATTGTCATCGAAAAGGTTCGAAATTACGGAAAAATTGTGTTCATCAAAAATATGTTTGAAAGTGGCTGGTGTGGGGAAACATCCCCTCTTGGATCCGCCTCTACCCACAGCGATAACAATGTCTCTTACCGCTACGCCAACCACCCGATTTGGCTTTTATGATGTGGGGCAAATTCTGTCACAGCTTTTTTGAAATAACAGCACGTACTGCACGTGCACAGTTTAAGACACTTCACTTTAACAACAAAGGTTTGGTTTCAAAATAAGGGGGGATCGACCCCCCAAACCCCCCTTGGGTGCGCCACTGTCTGGTAGTGTTTGTTTTTTGCACAGAAAAGTTTTGAAAGTGTTGAAATGTTGATAATGAAATAACGTTTTGAAATTTTTTAAGGAGGATATAAGGACAAGCAAAGTGCCAAGCATAAATTTAAATCGTTACCGGTTGTCATTTTTTCGCACTTGCAGTTTCTGATTGATAGTGTGCATTCTACTCCTTGCACTCAAAACTGCATTTACCAGAGGCACTTTTAAATAAGCGTTGTTGATCATTAAATTTACATCATTAGCATTAATTTCAAAAATATTATGACAGAAAAGCGGCTAGAAAAGCAATGTTCTACCGCTCCAAATTTACGGCTGAGTTACGGCCCCGTATGAAAACCACCGCGAAACAATGTCATCGCTCGTGGTAATAGAGTCATAGTAACTTCACTCCGAAGGAAAGGAAATATTTTCTTTGTCGTAATGTTTAAAGCTTTTGACCACAACGGACAATAAGATTAGCGAATTTATTATGCTGTTGTGTTGGATATATTTTTGTGTTTCAGTAGCTAACATGCTCTTGACGTGGATCTCCTTTTGTGTTTGATTTCAGATGACCGAAATAGTTCTTCCCGGTATGGTTGCTCGTCGCCGTGGTCTTATTATCAACATTTCCTCCATGACAGCTGTTAAAATACTTTCGAACATATACGGAGCTACCAAAGCTTTTGTTCATTACTTCTCCCAATCTCTTTCTTACGAATATGAAGAAGCAGGCGTGTTGATACGGGTGATTGTGAATTACCATTTTAACTTATTGAGACTTGAAAGTTTTATTGGTTCATCTGGTGGCTGTTTATGTTTGGTCACGTGAAGACACATTTGTGTCCTTATTTGGAACTGTTGTTTCGGTAAGCTAAATGGTTCAGCTTTAAGTCTTGTTCGTACCTGGATGTTTAGAAAGAATGTAAAACTGCTTTCAATATATATCTCCTTCGCATGTTGCACGGATAAGGGTCTTCAAGCCTGTTCTTTTTTTTTTTTTTTTTTTTCGGTCAAATTTCTGTCATAGTCTAAATTAAATTCGTAAAAACCGAAAAAATTAAAGCCATTTCGGTAGATTGACCGTAGTAAATATCTTGCCTACATGCTAGCAACAGTTACAAACGGACTACCGGTGTCACAGTGTCAGGTTTAACCACCATCAAACTGATCAAAGTAGTTTTTATTTGTGTTACAGTTACAAAGGAGTAGGTGTATATTTCGTTCCACGTCTTGTTACTTCAAACATGACCAAAAAAAATTAAAATGATTGAAATTTTTGCAGACAGGTCAATTGACCGAAATCAAATTTTGAAAAAAATAACCCAGCTTCAAGCCATTAAGTTAAAGAAAGAATGGAGGCCCTACGGGTTGGAAAAAAAAAACTGACGAAACTTAATGGAATCGCAAAATACGATGGTTTCGTTTTAGCATTGTGTTAACTTCGTCAGTCCTTACTAGTCAGTTGGCAAGAACTTTGGTCAAAACGGTGAAGCTTTCGTTTGATTTTGTATTGCTTTTACTTGTGTTTAACCTATTTGCAGAGTTGCGTTACTGGCCCAGTGATGACCAACCTAGCGAAAGATCATCCCAATGCTCCTAAATCGATATTTGTGTCTCCTGAACAATATGCCAAGGCAATGCTAGCTGCTGTGGATAAAGAAAGGTGGACATACGGTTGCTGGAAGCATACAGTGCTGGTAAATAAAACTATTTTTTGTTGCTTTCTAGCTCCAGGGTATGATAGTCCTTTTTTGTGATAATACGTTGATTTTCACGCATATTCATCTCTCCGATCGGTATGTAGCCTACTACGTGGTTTTTAGAATGTCTGCTTCGTACGAGAACAATTAAATGTCAAGTCAAGTTTATTTTACCGGAACGCTAAATAAAGAGCACAGGACGGAAACGGCGAAAGACCTTACGGTCATCTGAGTCAGCCTAGCCGCACCTTTGGCAGCAACTTACAATTATCAAACTGGTACAATGCAAAGAGTTTAGGACACAGCGTTGAAAACATAGAGCAAAAACATAATCCAGGGGGAGATGTGGGGATGCATTTTCCCACCAGCCATTTTCAAACATGTTTTTGATGAATACAATTTTTCCATAATATCGAACCGTTTCTATAACAATAAGCCTTACGCCCTAAGCACGCATAATCGAATATGTACGAACAAAATACATCATATTTGGTAAAACACTCAGATTTAGAGGCAAAAAATTAAACATAAAATGCCAAAAAATTTTTCAAAAAGCACTAAAATAGCCACTACAGCGTGTAAATTTTCAAAAATTTTTCGGGGGAGTATACCTCCGGATCCCCCTAGAGCCTTTTTTATTCTGAAGATGCTTAAAATAATTTTGCCGGAAAAGAATGCGCTGAAAAATATGTCAAAAGTTGGTGCCCCCACCCTGAAAAAATTTCTGAATACGCCGCAGACATGAAAACATTTTTCAAAAGGCTTTTTACGTCATTTTTGGGTCTAGCGGTTTGTATTTAGTTAACAATCAACTTGATTCAAAATTTCGTCCTCCCCACCAAAATTTTCTGGATCCTCTCCTCATTGCAAGATTGAATTTTTTTTTAACCCCTCCCCCCCTTTGAAATATGCTGGGGGAGCCCCTGCATAGTACCTTAGCTTGTATATCGTGTCACTCACTTTTGAGGTTTTTTTAGTAACGTTGTCTATTTGATGTTTCCTCGTTAACTTGTCGTCTAAATAATCGATCGATCAGTTTTCTGGACCCGCTTATTCTTGGGGGGTCGCGGGGGCTGCAGCTCGAGTTGGAGCCTCCAAGCATCTCGATCCTCTGTAACAAAGGATAGATGCTCTGCTGGGATGCCAAGGCGAGACCAACTAAGATCTTCTACGTAATCTCGCCATCGAGTTCTGGGACGGCCTCTAGACCTTCGACCAATCGGTGTTGAACAGAGCAGTTTTTTGGCTGTTCTTTCCTGGGACATTCGTGTCACATGTCCATACCAACGCAGTTGCGATCTTTCTAGTCGGAGAAGCAGCGCTTCGATGTTTAGAGATTCACGAATATCTGCACTTTTAACCTTGTCCAACATGGTCAAACCGCTAATTCTTCGCAAGAATCCCATTTCCGCTGCTTGAACTCGAGACCTCACTTTCTCATTTATGATCCAACACTCATGGCCATAAGTCAAAATAGGAACATAGACCGATCTGAAAATGGATAGCTTTGCCTTGGTGCAGAGCTCCCGTTTCAGTACCACAGATCGGTGGAGCTGGCGCATTACTGCACTTGCTTTTCCGATGCGGATATCCAATTCGCTATTTTGTCTGCCGTCACTTGTGAATGAGACGCCGAGGTACTTGAATTTCTTTGACTGTTTTAGTGGTACTCCATCAATTTGGAGAGAGCAGTGCTTTGGTTGTCTGGACAGGCACATGGTTTCTGTTTTTGTCGTACTGATTTTCATTCCGGCAACAGAGCATGCATCCGAAAACCTGTCAAGAGCTTGCTGGAGACCATTTTGGGTAGAGTCGAGTAGCACAAGATCATCTGCAAATAACAGACGTTGTACAGTGCATTCACCGATCTTTACTCCGCCACAAGACTCACTTTGCTTAACTATTCTATCCATATAAATAAGGAACAGAATAGGTGAAAGAGAGCAGCCTTGCCGTAGTCCCACACTAACTCTGAAAGGTTTCGTCGTTGCACTGTTAACACGAACACAGACCTCGGAATGCATGTACAGCGACTCAATGGCATTTAGTAACTGGCCATCAATGCCATACTGCAACAGCACCGCCCAAAGCTTGTCTCTAGGAATGCGATCATATGCTTTTTCAAGATCAACAAAACATGACCAAAAAAAATTAAATATTTTACGTATTCGGTTTTTTCCATTTGGTTATGATTAATGAAAATATCGAAGTTACAGTTATCACGAAGCCGTTTGCTAACAAGCATGAAGCAGCTTTTTTATAATTTACGGTTAATTTGTTTTACGACATCCAATCATTAATTTTTACAGTTTCGCATTTAATTCTGGAACGTAACGTATTAATATTGTTGTGGCGTAGATGTAAATTGGTGTCATCAGCAAAAAGAGTAGTTTTAAAATTTGTAGCATGCGAAAGGTGATTGACATTAAGTAAGAAAAAAAGAGGACCCAGTATTGAGCCTTGCGATACTCCATATTCAACTAAGCCCGGTGAAGAGATTTTTTTGTCTATTTTTGTGCAAATTCGACGTACAGCAAGATAAGAATTTGAAAATCTAAATATTTTACCGCGAAATCCGTATTGATATAATTTTTTCAGTAGAATATAATTCACTCCTAGACATGAGTAAAAACTACCCGGTTGTGAACTTGTCTTTAAACAAGTGCGGATGAATGAGGGTACCCATTCACAACTCCCTCCAGGTAACCCTTGGGCAAGGTTTAGAACCTGTTAGCTCCCCAATAGCTGGGGTCACAGGCTGAAATCTTGGTGCTAATACAGTTTATTTGCAAAATTGATCTTGTTTGCTACGGCATGTTGCTTAAATAACTAATTAATTAATTTTGTTTCTGTGTTGGTTCGTTTTGTGCGTGTGTTTTTGTTGTTAAATCCATTTTTTTTTTTTTTAGGGTCACGCAGCCATGCCTAGTCTTTTTGACGGGCATGCTTCAACGATTACCCGTTTTGCTGCGTGTGCCCTTTTCCGCGCTTGGCCAGTACTTATTATGAACGTGTGTTTCTAACATAATGGAGTGCGGAAATAAAAACGAATTGATTGATGATTGATTGATTGAGAATTTTGTGATCAACGCTATCAAAAGCTTTCTTTAAATCAAGGTCGTCACCACTTAACATTATCGTTACCACTTGGCATGCGTAGGGTACGATACTAATGCTATAGGCAGTGTCAGAAAAAAAAAAAAAAGTTGTTCGAAAAAAGTTGATTGAGGTTTGATCAGAGCCGGCGGCAGAACAGTCGACTTGGGGATCCAAGCGTTTATCATGGGAAGGGGGGCCAAAGTTTGAAATTAAGTTTAAGCAGCTGTCTTCAAAAAAGTAACGTGTTGGTTGGGGGGGGGGGGGGGCAGGCTCCCTTGGCGCCGGTCCTCGTTTTAATCCTTCCTTAGGCTGAACAAAAATAACTCGAACTCAGCATAAACTCGGTAAAAGTTACAGAACTCGAAAACTCGGCGTGTAACTTTTTGTGAACTCAAACTTGATTAAAAATTCCTGCGGGTTCGTTTCCCTGCCACAAGCGCTCAATCAGCGACAATAGCTCAGAAAATTGTTTAATGTTGGCGATGTAAGCTTCGTGCTTGGTGAGAGTTTTTTTGCCCAAGCGTTATAGCCGTGTATTAATAGTGAAGTAATCATTGTAATGAACTGGTTATGCTGGATGTTTGTTGTGTGGGCGTAAAAAGTAGTTGTTTTTACCTTAAATTAAACAGAAAATTCAACTGTAATTGAAGGAGGCTGCGAAATGAACTTGCGCTCTTCGAGTGAGCAGCCACCCGCGATATATGTCAAATGTGATCGGCTCCAGCCGTGAATCGAACCCGACACGTAGGATCCGTAACCTGCGCGCCATACCGCTAAGCCATTTCGCGGTAACGGTAAGCCACAGTAGCTCCTGAACACTCCTTATTTTCCCACATTCAGTGAATAGTATTTCACTATCTGCATTCTGCCTAGTTGAATCAAACACCTTGGGCAATGGGCACACGGTGCCACGATGGTATGTGGGATTTCTATTTCACCAGCCGCGAAATAAGAAGACAGTACATCAGGGACTAGTGCTTATGGAATGAAGGTTTTATGCATACTTGTTACCACTCAGACAAAACATGACAATAACTCAAAAAAAAAAACGTTAGTATTAGGCTGCTGTGGTTGTCAATTTGTGATACGATTGAGACCAATTAGCTTCTGTTTTCTAGACCTGGTTGACTAAGTCATTTCCCATGTGGATTATTGAGAAGCAACGAAAGAAAGTTATGGAATCGTATCGAAAAAATAGCAAGAAATTTCTGAAAGAAAAATATTCTTGAATGAAATGACTACCTTGTGAATTTCTAAACCTTCGAATCTGAAATCATGATACGGCAATTTTACTTCTGACGCTACACGTTTTGTTAATTTGGATTTCCGGTAAGGAAATACTAGTGGCATTGTGGTAGTGTGTTTAAATTTCATGTTAAAACTCCTCATTAGCTAACTTTAAAAGAAGTTTTTGGCTAATTTATGGCAGATGCTGTGCGTGTTAGATGTTTCAAACGGAAAATTTAGCGGATCTATTCCTGTTTTCGTTTTTCTTAAGCTCCACCAAGTTTTGTTTTTAATTCAGCGTGATGCGTTCTTACTTGAACTAATTCTAGCAAGATGTGTGCTGATCCTGTGCGATTTCTTATAGAGATTATCATTATTACTGTTTAATTTTTATGCAAAAATATTCTGTGATTTAAAAAAAAGTGCACTGTAATTTGATGTTTATATTAAGATGTTGTTGCTGTGCTTTTAATTGTTTGCTATGTTCAGGCAATGTAGCGTTAAATTTTGTGCTATAACCGACTTTAGATGAATATAATGCTAAGAAGAAATTCAGCTTGTGAGGTTTCGTCGTTGTAGCCTGTCTTCGTCGCTGTACCAATTGAAGTAATACCTTCCCAAAAACATTGTTGCTAACTAAACGTAGACTGTAAGGCTGCTGCTTTTCGACCGTAAGAACATTTCTATTGTAATGTCACTACGTGGTTCTTGTGTTGAAAACTTGTATATTATATTCTACTAGCCTACAGGCTGTAATATAATGATACATGGCACTCGTTGCCAGTAACTTAAGTTATGGGTTACGAGCCCTCGCGTTTTTGAGTTTTAGCTGAAGAGTTCAAGTTCTAAGATGTTATTTTTTTATTTAAACATCGCAAACGCGAATGCCAACGCGAAATTCGTGAAATTGTTGACGACTGAGACAGAGGTGGCGTGGAATGTAGAATCGAATTCAAATTTTTGCTGACTTAAATCAATGCTCGAGTTGTAAAAATACTTATTCTACTCAAAAAACTTGAACATTATGGAATACGTGACAACTGTAACAACCTCATTCGTAATTATTTAGGCAATCGAACTCAAAGATTAGAGATGAGCAAATAGTAATGATTCGTTAAAGTAACAGTTGACAAGAAGTAACAGATTCGTTTCGTCAAAATATCGATTCCAAATTGTATTCGTTTGTTATCTACAAGATATTCGGAAATGAAAACCAGGCGAAATGAAAATACTGGTTTGAACCGGTTTATGTCACATTTTTTCTAGCTTTTCATTTCACCGCGAAAGCAGTGAAACTATAAATACCGTGGTTGAATCTATGATGTCATCATTTCGGCATTGACTAATTGCGATGAAGGCAATAGAAATGTCTGCGCTACAGTTAAATCTCGGTACTATGCCGCTTTTGATCGTCCCTACGAAATTCAATAAAAAATAAAGTTGCTATGCCATTCCTTAATCTCGATACTATACGTTTAGATTTTGTACTCTGCTGCATAATTATAGCACAGAAGGCTACAGCACTTTCGAAGTCAAAATTTCGTTTCAAATCGAAATTTTGCCCAAAATCTCAACTCAGAAGCGCAAGCAAACTGACTTAAACCAAGCGAGAAAACGACTCCTACTTTCACTTCATAATGCTTCTGACTGACTAGTCAACAAATTCCTTCACGCTTGGTTGGCAGACAAAAGAGAAAAAATATTCGCTTGCGGCGTGTTTGGAATCGTTTGAGTCGAATCCTATAATGATTACTAAGTAACAGATATTTTCTCTCTGCTTGTGAGCGTCATGGTAGGCCAAAGAAAAAATATTTGTGGTCGCGGTTGTATTTAATTGTTTTGATTCTGCTGCTCTTTTTAGATTCGAATAATTTTGATTCGTGATTACCTAAACCAGGGGTGACGAACCTATTTGCGGTCGCGGGCCACTTTGTTACTTACCAATAAGCAAGCGGGCCGCATAACTTTTTAGTCATAAACAGTGGCGTAGCGAGAAATTTTAAAAGGGGGAAGCCACAATTTCCATATTTCTTTAAAGCGTTTTTTTTTTTCGGCAGAACAAATTTGAAAATGATTGAGAAACAAGAAAAGCTCTTGGAGGGTCCGGTGGCATGCTCTCTCGGAAAATTTTTGAAAATTTACATGCTGTAATGGCTATTTGTAACTTAGTGCTTTTTGAATAATTCTCAGGCAAATTTTGTTTAAATTTTTTGACCCTGATTCTGAGTGCTTTGCCAAATATGATGCATTTGGCGCGCACATTTTCGATTATGCGTGCTCAAGGTGTAAGGCTTATCGCTCTCGAAGAGGTTCGAAGTTATGGAAAAATTGTATACATCAAAAACTATTTTGAAAATGGCTGGTGGGAGGATGCATACCTCTCATTCTAACCCTTGGATTAGCCACTGGCCATAAGCTACAGAAACCATCAAAAGAGTTTGGCATGTTTCAGTCACTTGGCACCATTAGTTTTGTTCTTTTTTTACTAAAAGGCAGAGTAAAAAAGGGGGAAGGATGGCACAATGCCCCCCCTCTGAATACGCTCCTGGTCATAAACATATCGGATATCGGTCCAATCTTTTTGAAATACTCTTTTTTCATCTACAATATTTCGTTTTTTCGCTGAAGACAAGCGGCTAATTAAATATAGATTAAAAAAAGAATAACTAATACCTTAAGAAAGCAGTAAAATTTGCATATGATAAATGGTACTGCCACCTCACCAATTCTTTTCCGAAACTCACATAATTCGTACTACTGTAAGGCAAGCTAAGCTCTCACTCGAATAGTTACCCGTAAACTGGTGTACTATGCTGATTGCTGAAGCTGCAACGGACTCGAGTTATGTTATTATTATTTCATAACAATGGATGAACTGCTGAATCCTGAAACAGATGACTTGTTTTGAGCGTTTATATAATTACTGTGTGATACGCGCTTGATTAAATCAGGGGCTCAGCTTTTGATATCGCATCGCAAAGATTAGACGGGAAAAAAATGTTTAAAAGTGCTGGTCTCGCCAAAATGTTCGCGGGCCGCAGGAAATTCTTTCGCGGGCCGCATGTTCGTCACCTCTGACCTAAACGAATACAAGTAACGGATAAAAAGTATCGAATATCTTTTCTAAAGTAATCATTTGGAACCATTACTCAAAAGTAACGGTTAAGCACATCCAGTGGTGTAGTGGAGGGGAAACGCCGTTCCCCTACTTTTTTCATGCGGGGGAATGCGTTCCCTTACTTTTTATGGAGCTCATGACAAAATTCTTATTCTACAACATTGCCTTTGTAATGAGAAATGGACTGTTTCTTTCTATTTTTTTTAACATCAGACCTCCAACGAGTCTTTAAACATATTCTGACTTTCAGTACCGGTATCCAGGGGGGGAGAGGGGGTCGCGCCCCCCTCCCCCCCGCTGAAATATATCTGCAGTCAGCGAAACAGGACATCTGAGGACGCGTTGACTTTTTCTTTGATCTTCACTTGATTTGGGGGGGGTAAATTGGACGACGAAAGACGTGAAGACCTTTTTTTTTTATCTTCACCGATATTTTCAGTGGAAACGGAAACAGGAAATTGCGCCCCCCCTTTTCAAATTTCTAGGCACGCCCCTTGGTACCGGTATAGCGAACTGATCGTGTAAGAGCAAGTCATTCACGCGGCTGTGCAGAACAATTCTTTTTATTTGATGCAAGATTGTGCGCCAGATTGAATTGTTGTTAACAATTGCATTCAGCCCATTGTTGCACAATGGGGTAGATTGCTTGCTGGAGGCTTAAAAGGTGCTTTTACCGATTTGCGAATTACATAGGCCTACTGGTGAAAAATTTCAGCATTAATTTGCATTAATTCGAAGTAGTCGTACTGAAATTATCGTTTTATGATTTTGTCTGATCTTGTAAAATTAGGATCGGCACTGATAGGTATACGTATAATCGTAAATTCGTAGGCTATTAGACTTATTTGTACACCTTATGTACAAAAAATTTGTTCTGTGTTCGGTATGGTTTCCGATAAGCAACATGAAAATTACTGTCTCTGAAATTTTGAATTTCTAGAAGGAGATGGGGATTGGAGACTTGGAGTCCAATCGGACTATTACTTGAGTGGTGTATGTTATTACCTAAAAATGTATCACAGACCTTTCGGAGGTCCTGGGATTTGCTGACGAATGCCTCACCTCTAAGGACATTTTGGTGTTATTTGGAAAAATTCAAGTTCGGTCTGATTTGAAATTGTCGAGTACAGCAGTGATTAAATATCGGTAGTCGGCTAAATCTTGCAGTTTATTCTAAAAATAACTCCAAATATGCTGATGCCAGGAGCGTATTTAAGGGGGGCATTGGGCCATGCTCCCTCCCTTTTTTGACTCTGCCTTTTAGTGAAAGAACAAAAGTAATGGTGCCAAGTGACTGAAATATGCCAGCTCTTTTAATGGTTTCTGTAGCTTATTTCCATGGGGGGCAGAGTGAGGAGTATGCAATGTGCATCCTCCCACCAGCCATTTTCAAAAATGTTTTTGATGTATACAATTTTTCCATAATTTCAAACCTCTTTAATAGCAATAAGCCTCATGCGCCTTAACACGCATAATCGAAAATGTGCGAACAAAATGCATCATATTTCACGAAGCACTCACAATAAGGGTGAAAAAATTTAAACAAAATTTGCCAGAAAATTATTCCAAAAGCACCAAAATAGCCATTACAGCATGTAAATTTTCCAGGGGAGCATGCCCCCAGACCTCTTAGAGCTTTTTTAGTTTCCCAATAAGCTTTAAACTTGTTTTGCCGAAAAAAATACCCCTAAAAATGTGAAAATTATGCCCCCCACCCCTTAAGAATTTCTTGCTACGCCACTGACTGATGCAATAAATAATACCGTTCATTGGAAAATCTGCTTTGCAAAGCACAGTGGTTTAAAGCTGCCAGGATCAAATTTGCAGACAAGCGTTCCCCCACTTCCAATTTTGCGACTGCACCACTGAGCACATCTCCATCAAAGGGTATGTTATGACAAGAAACTATCATCTTCTAGACTTATTGCATGCGGTGTACCTCAGGGTTGTATTTTAGAGCCTTTAGGCTAATGTTTTTAATTTACGTCAATGATCTCTCTCATTGAGTTTATTGCTCGTTGACACTAATTTCCTCCTTGACTTTATTGCTCTCAATGACTTTTTTAATGATCTTCCTTATTGACTTTTTTATGATCTCCCTTATTGACTTTTTTAATGATATAACTTCCTCGTTGACTTTTTTAATGATCTCCCTCATTGACTTTATTGCTCGCTGACACTAACTTGAACTCCTTATTTTAAAACACGAACAACGAGTTAATCAATTTATGTCACTGGTGTAAAGCAAATGGGCTAAATTGTCGGTTAACCTGTTAAATCCAACGCGATGATAATCTGCCCAAAACAATGCAGCACATGGGCCTACTTTGCTACTCCACTACTATATGACGAGGTACCTATCAAAATAGTCGACGAATTCAAATATCTCCGAGTAATTCTAGATACCAAATTTGATTTTTATGCACATAGGCCTACACAATTAATTAAAAGCAAAATTTCTAGAGCAGTTGGAATTATTAGCAAACTTAAAACATTTTTCTTGTTGACGCTCCACTCAAATTATACTAGTTTACTCCTTATTACACCCCTATCTCTTATATGGACTCACTATTTAGGGATCCACTTATAAAACATACCTAGCTAGGCTTGGTGCTCTTCAAAATCGAGTTGTCAAACTTATTGGTGATGGTGTGGCGACCGTCATCACTGGGAATCGAGCCGTCTCCTGGTGCGTGGCTGGCGTGGCAAGCATGCTGACATTCTGTCTCGCTGCTTGTTGCTGCAGGCGTGCTGCCTTGGGTTCGGGTGCTTTGCGGTGATGACGTGCCACTCTTTTTCTTTTTTTTTCGCCAACAAAAACGGAGACGAGGTTAGGCAATTTGGTGAGTTTTTTTTTTGGTTCTGATTCTCCAAGAAGTCAGACGTCGCTACTGTTGGTTTTTCGTTGAACAACTACTTTACATCAGTGCTGGTTTTTTTCTTTCATCGTCGTCAACATCTTCAAAACTTCATTTTCAATCAGATATTGCATTACGATAAGTATTTATTTATTTATTTTATTATCGTTTTAGTATGGTATTTATTTATCTCTTTTCCGTTAATACCGATTAAATTTATTCTTATTTATTTATTTACTGATATTTTTTTTCTTTGAGCGAATACGGAAACAACTAAGACCACGCACGTGGAGTCAGGCTCTAGGCCAAGCTTCCGTATCGTCGCATTGGTGACCCTGTGTATTTTTATAAAATTTGTCTGCTGCGTTTTCATTTTCGAGACGGTTGAATAGCATATATTTGGGATAACCTGGCTACTGGGCATAGTTATTTTTTAAGATCTAAATCGATTCTTCAGCCAGCAGTTGAAACTAATTTCAATCCTTCTTCTTCCGAGGACCAGTCAACGCTTCAATCTGCAATCATGTCCGATAGTGAAAAGCCTTCTACAGGCAGTGACGATACGCCAACTAACGAGGTAACAAAGTTAGTTAAGATATTGCCAAAAGAAGCCAAGAGTGCTCATACATCTGGCTCCATTAATGCTGGTGAGATGCATCGCAGTGATGGAAATCGATTTGACTCTTCTTGGCAGCAACGTTTGTACAGCGCCAGTAAAAAATTTTTCCGCGATTTTGATAAATCAATGCCCACTGTCTGGTTTACAATTTTCGAGTTAAAGCTTCAACAATTTGAGCTCGTAACTGATGAACAGCGTAACAGTGCGCTTACATCGTGTTTACCAAACGATGTTCTCTTGATAGTTCACGACTTGTTAATCAATGAGCCTTCATATCAAACTATTAAGCAACGTTTAATTCAATGGTTCGAACCTAATCTAAGTTCTCGCGTTTCGGAGCTACTAAGTTACCCGACTGTTGCAGAAGAACGCCCATCTCGATTTTTACTAACACTAAGAACCAAGCTGGCCCAAGGTGACATGTCTGAGGATATGATTCGTGAGTTATTCATTGCAAAAATGCCTGATCACTTACGCAATAGTTTAATTGCTATGAGAACTGCATCGCTTGACGAGTTGGCAATTACTGCAGATAAAATGGTGTGCAATAGAAAAGATTCTTTTAGTAAACACTCCTTGTATTCTGTTAATCAAAAGTCTGAATCGTTTTCTGAAGATAACGTTTCGTTCCAAATTAAGTCGTTGGAAAATAAATTAAACAACGTGTTAGAGTTGGTTAAAGGCTCAAATTCTTTCAGCACGACAAAACCTACGAGTTATAACCAGAAGCCAGCTCGAGGTGATCGAACCAATAAGTGGCATTCGCAAGCAACCGGCAACCCGCAAAGACAATCGCAGCACGTCATGTGCTGGTACCACCTAACCTTCGGTGATCGCGCAAGAAAATGTTCGCCACCGTGTACTTTTGTTGTTTCGGGAAACGAGCCACGCCCACTTCAACAGCGGTAAAAGTGGACGAAAATCAAAGCCCGCTTCCTCATGTTATGGACAGAAAATCTGGTACTAAATTTTTAGTTGACACTGG
This sequence comes from Trididemnum miniatum, assembly GCA_964006365.1. Lineage (NCBI taxonomy): Eukaryota > Metazoa > Chordata > Ascidiacea > Aplousobranchia > Didemnidae > Trididemnum > Trididemnum miniatum. The sequence goes on from OZ023231.1 coordinate 18,953,206, forward strand.
TGCAGAGGTATCTATTGTTCGCCCTGCTCGGTTCGATCATCAGTTTCGATCATTTGACCGTCCGTTGTTTGCGGCAAATTCTTCTCTAATTGCAACTTATGGCAACAAACCTATTACTTTGCAGCTCGGTTCTCAACAATTCACTTGGATTTTCATGGTGGCTGACGTGAAACATAACATAATTGGCGCTGATTTTTTAAATCACTTTGGAATGAATGTGAGCTTTAACAAAAGGCGTCTGGTGCATCAAAATGCAAGCATTCCGTTGATTTATAAGTTTGTAACCAACGTGGTGTATCCAATTTCGTTTATCTCTGATAACAAGTTTTCTGATGTTTTATTTCAGTATCCTGAAATTACTCAGCCACGTGACAAAGTAAATAAATTGAAGCATAAAATTACACATAAAATTGTCTTTGAAGGTTATCCGTGTTCTGCAAGGGTGCGACAACTAACGCCGGAGAAACTGAAGTGCGCCAAAAGAGAAATCGAAGAGCTTTTACAAGCTGGTATTATACGACGTTCCAATTCTCCATTCGCATCGGCTCTTCATATGGTACCTAAATCAACTGCTAGTGGCAATACCTTCAGGTTGTGTGGAGATTATCGTCAAGTCAATCGGGGAACTGTTCCTGATAGGTATCCAGTGCCCAACATTCAAACCTTATTTCATAGATTAGGTGGTTCAAGAATATTTTCGAAAATTGATCTTGTTAAGGCTTATCACCAGATTCCAATGGATGAAGATTCCATTCCTTTGACGGCAATCACGACTCCGTTTGGTCTCTTCGAATATCTTTTCATGCCGTTTGGTTTAAGGAATGCAAGCGCAACATTTCAGCGTTTCATCGATCATGTGCTTGAAGGTATGACTAATGCTGTTGCCTATGTGGATGATATAATTGTGTTTTCGAGTTCTCCTGAGGAACACCTTAAGCATTTAAATGAACTCTTTGCGAGACTTAAAAAGTATGGTGTCATCATCAATCCTACAAAATCTCAATTTGGTTCTTCTGAACTGCAATTTCTGGGGCATTTGGTGACTGCTGACGGCATTAGACCTCTTCCCTCTAAAGTAGAGAGTATCAAAAAGTACCCCCTCCCGACGAACATTAAACAGCTTCGCACTTACTTGGGGATGATTAATTTTTACCACCGCTTTATCAATAATTTAGCGTGTGTTCTCGCCCCGTTAAATGAATATTTAAAGGAAACTGGAAAGAAATCTAATCGAGAAATTATCTGGTCAGATGCAGCTAAAGATGCGTTTTCAAAAAGCAAAGAGCTGTTGGCTCAATCTGCCTCATTAGTTTACCCCAGAGAAAATTGCAATATCAGCATCGTTTCAGACGCGAGTGACAAAGCAGTCGGTGCTGTGTTACAACAGGAGACTAGAGGAGTTTGGCAACCTATCGCTTTCTTCTCTCGAAAATTGGATAAAGCCCAACAACATTATAGTGCTTTCGATAGGGAGTTATTTGCTGCTTACGCCGCCATTCGACATTTTCGACAATTTGTTGATGGGCGGAAATTCACTTTGTTTTCAGATCACAAACCACTTGTTCACGCATTTTACTCTCGTAGTGACCCCATTATTCCCCGAAGAAGTCGACATATGGCTTACATTTCAGAATTCACGAGTGATGTAAGACACATTCATGGCGATCAGAATATTGTTGCTGATGCCCTGTCACGTATCGAAATAAACAATATTCAAGTTTTCCAGGAAGGTTTGAACTTTAACAAAATTGCTCGGGCACAGTTAGATGATCAGTTCATTCTGGAGTTGCTGGACGATCCTTCCCAATCCAGTCTTAAGATTGAAGAATTTCCGATAGGTAATTCAAATCAAGGAATTTTGTGTGATGTTTCATTGAATCAGCCTAGACCCATCATACCAGAAAAATTTCAAAAACTAGTTTTCGATAAACTGCATGGTACAGCACATCCCGGAATTAAAGCAACTCGCGCTTTAATTCAACGAAGATTCGTTTGGAGAAATATGAAAAAAGATGTCCAAAAATGGGTGCGATCATGCGATGCTTGCCAAAAAGGAAAAATAGTACGCCATAACAAGTCGCCTCTTGGGAAGTTTACCATGCCCACAGGCAGGTTTGAAGCCTTGCATTGTGACATTGTAGGGCCTTTGCCAATAAGTGGTGGTTTCAAATATATTTTTACAGTTATTGACAGATTTACACGCTGGTTCACTGCCTATGCCATGAAAGAAATCACTGCAGAAGCTACTGTGGAGGCATTTCTGAATGGATGGATCCAACATTTTGGGTGCCCGTTGTCAGTGGTAACAGATCAGGGAAGTCAATTCACTGGTCATCTTTGGAAAAATCTGATGAGTTTTCTGGGTATTAAACATGTTACTACCACTAGCTATCATCCGCAGAGCAACGGTTTAGTTGAAAATGTTCATAGACGTTTAAAAGATGCCCTTCGAATGCAAACTTATCCTGAGAGATGGTATCACAATCTCCCGGTCGTAATGATGAGTCTTCATGCCACAATGAAAGAGGATCTCGATTGTTCTCCGGCAGAGTTAGTTTTCGGACAAGATCTTCGTTTGCCATGCGAGTTTCGACCTGTTAATCAACTTGATTTTTCACAGAGAAACACCGTCGTGCAGAAACTGAAGGAGTTTATGCAAGATTTGAAGCCGGTGCCTCCCAAGGCACATCCAGAAGTTCAAACTTATCTCGACAAACACCTTCAACACTGTAAAAAAGTTCTCGTGCGTAACGATGCCGTGCATACACCATTGGCAAATCGTTTCCGTGGTCCCTTTGAGGTACTTAAGCGGTGTGACAAATATTTTGTATTGAAAGATTCAAACACTGGTGCAGAAAAGTCTGTGTCCATTGACCGACTCAAAGCTTATCACACTTGCGATGAAGAAAGCTCGAGTCAATTAAATCCAAAGGATAAATCATCAGTAACCTTGCAAGTGCCTCTAGATGAAGAAGTCCTTGAGCAACCTCCATATCGAACCAAATCCGGACGTGAAGTACATCCTCCTAAACGTTTGACGATGTAAGTAGTGCTTTTCTACATGCAGCTGTTTAACACTGTTCATATTCTTGTTTCAGCACTACACAGTGCGAAATAGTGGGAGCAAGTTCGAATCTCCGATGGATCTGTCAACTTGTATGTTTGTGAGTGTGAATTGAGTTGTTTGTAGCCTGGCCAGGCGTGTTGGTGTGTATGTGTGTGTCCTCTGTGTGTGTGTAATTGCTGTGCGTTGACGATTTTTCGTCGAAACCTGTTATCCATTTTTTGTTCCAGTTGCATCCCGCAGCGACCACTAGCAGTCTCAACTTGGTTTCAATTGGTTGCCTCTTCCACCTCCTCTTACGCAAACTGCGCAACTATACAGTAACTTTGCACCTCCTTACATGAATGTAACCATTATTATATTTTTTTTTTTTTTTTTTTTTCGCCTCGGCCTTGGCCTCGTCTGGGGGAGGGCTGGTGTGGCGACCGTCATCACTGGGAATCGAGCCGTCTCCTGGTGCGTGGCTGGCGTGGCAAGCATGCTGACATTCTGTCTCGCTGCTTGTTGCTGCAGGCGTGCTGCCTTGGGTTCGGGTGCTTTGCGGTGATGACGTGCCACTCTTTTTCTTTTTTTTTTCGCCAACAAAAACGGAGACGAGGTTAGGCAATTTGGTGAGTTTTTTTTTTGGTTCTGATTCTCCAAGAAGTCAGACGTCGCTACTGTTGGTTTTTCGTTGAACAACTACTTTACATCAGTGCTGGTTTTTTTCTTTCATCGTCGTCAACATCTTCAAAACTTCATTTTCAATCAGATATTGCATTACGATAAGTATTTATTTATTTATTTTATTATCGTTTTAGTATGGTATTTATTTATCTCTTTTCCGTTAATACCGATTAAATTTATTCTTATTTATTTATTTACTGATATTTTTTTTCTTTGAGCGAATACGGAAACAACTAAGACCACGCACGTGGAGTCAGGCTCTAGGCCAAGCTTCCGTATCGTCGCAATGGTAACTTACGAGAGAGTCCCAACTAATTTTACTCAAAATTAAATATTCTAAAATTTCCAGACTTGTGTAAACACGAAACTGCTAAACTAGTTTATCGCTATTTTCACAACGATCTTCCTATTTCTCTTACAGAATTATTCGTTAAAAACTCTAACGTTGCAAATGGAATCACCAGATTCAGTAATAATCGTGAGATGACTCTATACATCCCATCGTACACTTCTTCAAAAATACAACGCTACATAAAGTATCAGGGCGTCAAAATTTGGAACTCTATTCCACATGAAAGTAAATCCGCTTCCTTCAAAGCATTTAAAACTGAATATAAAAAAACCTTGCTATATCCTATCGTTAGTTCCTGTATGTTATTTATTTTCAAATTGTCACACAGTAATAAAGTTTATAGTTTATTATTTTTAAGTTTAGTTTTTAATATCTATGAATCTTTTTTAGATGTAGGGTGGCTGCTTGACTCGATGACCGAGAAGTCTTTCGCAGTCTCCCAATCGCAAAAACTTCTGCAATGTTGTGGTCTTTTATTTTTGTTTATGTGTGCGTGTGTGTTACATGCCGTTTTTGTCTAGGCGACAAATAAATGATTTCTGATTCCCTCAAGCACTGAATAATCAACTTAGACTTTACGCAGACGATACATGTTTAATTAGGCTATCTCGGATCGTACTACAAACCAGCTGGAACAAAGTTGAGTTTCAGAATTGAACAATGCTAAAAGATGAATGGATGTAAATTTATTGTTATTCTTTAATATTCATAAATCCACTGCTATGTTAAAAATAACCAAAGAGCAACATTTACTCGAATAATGCTTTGTCCTCTTTCAAATTTCATTCACTACCGCATGTAGATCAAGTCAAATACGGTACCGCGGAATTGAAATTGACTCACAGCCTAATTTAAAAAAACATTTAAATCGCATACAAAATGAGATATCTAAAGGAGTGGGTATTTTATTCAAGCTAAGTAAAATTGTTTCATTAAATACATTATTAATGTTGTACAATTCTCCAATACTACCACACTTAACTTTCGGAAGCGCTGTGTGCGGTTCAACGTCTAAATCATATCTCAAAAGTCTTGCAATTGCTTTAAAACAAAGCTGTGAGAGCAATTGGCAAAATGAAATGGCGTGAAAGAATTAATCCCATTTATCACAAATAGGCTATCATGTAAAGATTGAAGATATACATAGAGCTAAAAGTCGCTAAATTTACGCACAAATTTTCCTCAAAAGCTTTTCCCTCGGTCTTTAATAAATACTTTACTTATACAAACGATTTGCATCAACACAATACAAAAAGATCAAATTTTAACGACCTCTTACTTAATCGTTATCCAACCTCCCGAGTCCTGACTAGAACAATCTATTAAATACTATGGCGTTAAATTATGAAACTCAATTCGAAACCAAATACGAAAACTTTTTTATGGGGTGCCGTTTGGAAAAAAACTATTTGCTTTGTGACCCATGTTTTTTGAGCTTATTTAGGCTATTATTTGTTCGATATCTCTAAGTCGGACCAAAAAACATGCGCAAAATGAGTTGGACAAAATTGGTTTTGTTCAAACGCCGAGCCATGCGCCTATGAGCTATCTCGGACAAAAGCTGCCAGTAACACGTGACGTTCATGAGATGCCTCTATGCACTGCTAACAGCGTAAGCACTAGGGCAGACATGGGCAAACTACGGCCCGCGGGCCAATTCCGGCCCGCCGGTTTTTTTATTCTGGCCCGCCGGTTCTTTCCTTCTGGCCCGCCGGCAAAAACAGAAACTTAAACTCCCACCATGAATTGAGCGAAACCCCCTCTTCTTTTTTTAGAGATCACGGATGGCAGTGATTTTCAAAAAACTAAGCCCCAACGGTGAAAACCTTTTATTTTGGAGATCACAATCGCACGTGGACTGTGATCTTAAAAAAAAAAAAAAAAGATCATCACCTTGTTTTCCAATCAGAATACAGCCCGCGGCTTCAACAATTTTTCCAATCTGGCCCTTCTTGTAAAAAGTTTGCCTACCCCTGCACTAGGGTGATGACTAAAAAAGTTTTTTGGGAATTTCAAAACTCCTGATGTGGGATGGGATGAACTTTTTTATATATAAAACGAAAATGGGGTTGATTTTTAATTTTGTTAAAAAATGTTCCCCCACCAAATGATTTTTTTGCACCTCATTTTTCATTTTTTGGCCATCTTTTGCCAACTGTAAGTTATTGCAGCAAATTATGTACTTAAAAGTTTACGTGGACCATGCTCCTTGTCATTTGACAGTTTAAAAAAAAAAATTGTTCAAAACGGACCATCAGGGCCAGAGATATAAGCATTTTGGTGTTCAAATATCCCACATCGCCCTCTAGTGGAGGAATTGAATATCAACTGTTTCAGAGAGTACTTGAGCGATTTAGATAATTTTTAATGGTGGTTACCCATTTTTAGCGATGAGGAGTTCGTTTATGCACTCAGATAAGAGGTAATTTCTGCCACTAGATGGCAGCAGCAGCATTTTTTATTTTATATTGAATATGCTTTCTACTGTACATGTGTGACTCTTCAAATGTTTTCATTTCGCCGCATTAATAGAAACACTCATCACAATAGCGACAAAGAAACCAGATAACTTGTGCATTCAAAATTTCTGACACAAAAATTTGCCCAAAACAGAAACTAAAGACGATCACAGTTCATTTTCAAAACACTAAAAACTTGCTATTAAAATAGCTTGCAGTTGCACGATAGAAGTTTAAGTGTGAGGTATTTTTCATAAGTACACTTTTTATGCAGCTCTTCCATTAATTTCATTGCTCTTTCAGCGATCCAATTTTTTCATCAAACTTACAATAGATGTTACGAATTGGATGGTTCGATTCTCAGTTTTTCACATTTATGGGGAAGTACTATTTTTCTTTCCATTAAAAGACAGCACTCCAATATTGCATTGAAGAATGAATTCATAGTAGAAGATCTTTCATGCCATCAGGGCTTCTTAACAATGGCTGTGTTAGCAAGTGACCGTGAGAAGACGAAAGTTGGTTCTGCTTTATTATGAACTAATCGATTGTTGTACCATTCTAACCCTGACACATTGATGGGCTTTGTTGTTGGCTGGCTTTGCAAATGCAAATCAAAGACGTGCAGGATATAGGAATTCCCATTGAACTACAACTCCATCATAATGACATTGGAGTTTCGTTTTGCAAGTTCTGAAGATTGTGCCCTCTTGTTGGATCCTGTAAACAGAAATCTGGATGAAGTTTTGGCATTTTTTCACTTTTTTTAATTCACCAGGAGAATAATGTTGGGATTAAGCGATCATTTCTAGCTTTTTCGATTTTTTTGAGGGACCCTTGTGACATCTTAACCCAAAGGCTACTTACATTATTCCCTTGATTTTTTCATTTTAAATGTTTTATCTTGAGAAGAATCAATAGAGACTAGAGTTAGGGTTTGCAGTTCTTTTGAAAGCAAGAATTTTTTTAAAGGGATATAAGGTTGCTATGCTGCACTGATGAGACCATAGCAGGGTCAAAACACAAACGCAGTGCAAATGATTCGGTTACCCTATGGGCCTATATTGAATAGTATGGCTACCGGTAACTTAGTTGTGGGTTAGATCTTACAGGTTTTTTCGCTAGAAGTTTTTGTTTCTGGCTGGTCGCCTACTAATAGGAGGGAATTCCCTACTCTAGAAAAGAAATAAAGATGAAAAGTTTAGGTTGGCAATGTAACAGTCCTTACAGCCTGGAATGACTCTAGCCTGGATTGGCTGTGCAAAGTAAGGTTGACGAAATTTTTTAGCTTTTGCTTTTCATCTTCCAACAACACTCGCTATCGACTTAAAATTTGATTTTTTACGGTAGCCGAGCATATTTGCATAAAACTCTTATTGCAGGCAGTGGACGGCATTTGTTGAACCTAGATTTCGGCAAACTTTTGGACCTCTCTGCAGATGTTTCCAATTGATGAAAATACGTCTTTAATCACGGAATACCGTAGCGATTTAAACAAATAAATAGCCCCAAAAAATTAGGGATATTTTTAGATTAGTTTACCAATAAACAGCAAAAAAAAAAAGAAACGATGCTGCTGCTGCCATCTAGTGGCAGAAATTACCTCTTATCTGAGTGCATAAACGAACTCCTCATCGCTAAAAATGGGTAACCACCATTAAAAATTATCTAAATCGCTCAAGTACTCTCTGAAACAGTTGATATTCAATTCCTCCACTAGAGGGCGATGTGGGATATTTGAACACCAAAATGCTTATATCTCTGGCCCTGATGGTCCGTTTTGAACAATTTTTTTTTTTAAACTGTCAAATGACAAGGAGCATGGTCCACGTAAACTTTTAAGTACATAATTTGCTGCAATAACTTACAGTTGGCAAAAGATGGCCAAAAAATGAAAAATGAGGTGCAAAAAAATCATTTGGTGGGGGAACATTTTTTAACAAAATTAAAAATCAACCCCATTTTCGTTTATATATAAAAAAGTTCATCCCATCCCACATCTTGCTAAGTTTTTTTTTCGTAGTCATCGCCCTAGTAAGCACTCTCTGTGTTCAGTGTCCCGAACGAAATACTTAGTTTATGTAGAGTGTTGCCATTTATATTTTTGTTATTAGGATTTTTTTCACATAGTTTGCAAAGAGTTTCTAGTCTAGCCACTTTATCGTTGAAATAATGGCAAGCATTGTCATTATTTGTTAGACTTACAACCCACGTTAACAGAGCTTATAGCCAACATGCTTTTATTTCCGGGCCGTATGAAGTTCAACGTATGAAGGCCGTATGAAGTTTGTCGGCAGCGTGGCGCATTGGTTTCCCAGGATTCGGAAAATTCCCAAGAAAATTTCCCGGGAATTTTTTTTGAGCTAGATTGTTTTGCCTTTTTTTTGGTTTTCAGCCTTTCAGATATAGTGACGTGCGGTGAGGCACTGTTCAATGTTCATTCTAGGGTCACTATGTCACCGCGCAGTTTTTGTTCTTGATATTCAATAACAAAGAAAAGCAGCGTCCAAATAATCAAAATACAACTGCATGGATTGTTTTTACATTTATTTGTTATTTACAACATCCTTACATCTATCGTTTTGAACAAAAATATATATCTATCTCTTTATTGTAGACATTCTTTTTATTTTTTCCCTCGAGATTTCAGTTGCATGTGATATTGATTTCAACATTTATTTTGTGCTTTGATTTGTGTTATTGATCTAAAAAATTTCCTTTTTTAAAATCTGTTACCTAAATAAATTACCTACCCCTACCCCTAACGAAAGAAATCTCTGCATCTCAATGGAGATTGTTGCCAGAGATGAAAGACGCTTTTCCAATAATAACGGTTTTCGGTGCTACTTGCCATAGAGCATTAATGCACATGTTATTGTATTGTTTAATTGCGTCTTCGTCGTCTGTAATTAATTGTTTTAGTGAGCATTACTAACAAAAAAACTCTTTCTCTTCTGCGGTGCGATATATCCGAATAAACAAATGGGAATTAACATAAACCATCGCAATTTCCAAGTGCATAAAGCCAAGAAATTTACAAGTTCTCATTAATCTAATTGTAAATATTCGCAATAAATATTTACAATTAAATTAATGATCTAATTGTAAATATTCGCAATAAATATTTACAATTAGATTAATGAGCAATAGGTTCAATAAAGTCTGATTTTTAGCCAAAGCAGAAAAAAGGTAATGAACAATTAACGTACCGATATTTTTTGTTTTAGAAAACAAAAGGTAATTTCTTTATGCAAAATATTCTAAAGGTTAAAATAATATATCGATCACTGCAATCTTTATTTTTTTACTTTTTAACCAAGTATGGATATCGGAAATTTCTTTACTTTTTTATGGATTATCGACTATCGGTTTATCCTTTACATTTCAAGTATAGGCCTATATCAGTTTCCAACCCTGCCTACACACCCATGTAATCGATTTTTGATAACGATTATTTCACCTTGTAATCGTCACGATTACGATTATGATTGCATCGCTTCGCCAAAATTAAAAAATGATTTTGTTACAGCTTTCACAAGGTCAGAATTAATCAAAAAATGAAAAAAAAATACGGTAAAATGATGATAGCATAGGCCATAGGCCCCTTGTTGATCAGCATGCTTCCCATTGTATGGGCAAAATGTCGGAATGTGACTTCGGGTTCGATCAGGTTCGAAAATTCGGAATCTGAGCCCATAGAAAGGAACTGCAGGTTCGACCATTTGTCAGCTAAACACTTCGGGTTCGAAGATTCCGCACCTGAGCCCATACAAAGGAGCGTTTTTGCTACACCATTTCGCTCATACAAAGGGAAAGAATCTGATCAATAGGGTGCCATAGGTATTCGATTTAGGTAAGCTGGTAAGCTCAAATCCTAGAAGACGCAAATCTGGGCCGTAAAACTGCAATTCAGAGGCGTGATTAGGATCGTCCTATCAACTTCGAGCGACGTCACTTTTTTCACGCTTCATATCAAATCATGCAGCGTGAAATTTCTATCCAGACATGATTCGATCAGTTCGATTATGTCGATCAGAGATGGTTCGATTATATCGATTCCACCGATTACAATTACGCACCCATGCAATCAATTTTCGATTGCAATTACAATTATTTGAAAATGACATAATCGATGACAAATTACAGATTACGATTATAATCGAGACCTTCTCTGGCCGGAACCCTAAATTGTGCCTTTGCAGAACCGTTTTTCGGTAACTAAAAAGCAATTGCATTGCAGCATCACTGCAAGTCAAGCTTTTACGTTCTAGTTTATTGTAAATTTACCTACGCGCAAAAGGCGCAGGAGGGAAGCAGTAAAAGACCACGAGGTCACCTAAGTCTACTGCTCCCAATCGCAGCACTTAAAATATCAATTTAGCAAAAAACAAAACCAAATCAGTATGAAAAGGTTTTAACTTATTTACGCTTTATGGAAACTGTGGGCATGCAGCACGCTAAAACAAACACTTACCGGTAAAAATTCAGGACTAGACCAACTTATTTATGTTCAGAACTAAAGCTAGTTGAAAAAAAGAAATCAGTAGGTCAGTGGCATTGGTTATAACGTAACAAGCAAAAAAAAAAGAGAATAGTTGCCACAGCTTAATGAACATTATCATAATTTTGTTAAAATGGTTGATTTATAATACTTTTTAAGCCTATAAAAAGTGCAGCGTGTGAGTTCAAGGGCAATCTCTTGTCATAATTTTAAATAAAGATGATGAAGTGCTTTTCTCCCCTGCTTTATTCTAGACAGCTAGAACAGTAGAATAAATTTGAAAGTACTCATTACTCTGTTACAGATTTTTTGCCTAGTGTTGTATTTGTGTACTTTTTCTAATTTGAGAAAGTAATTATCGAAAGAAATTTGAAGCATTTTGTTGTTGTATTTCAACATAAATTTAGCTTTTTCCATTTTTATCATATCCTGTAGTTTTAACACTTGAAACTTGGAGTATAATAATTTGTTGGGAAGTGCAAGGGACGGAAGAGACAAGCCCTGAGTATTTTGTTTTGAAGAGTTGAACTGTGAAAGTTTGTCAAGTGTGTACCAGTTGGTACCGGTAGAAAAGGAGTTCAATTGTTGATGTTTTAAGGAGCGAATAGACTATGTATCTGCCTCAGCTATGCTACAACATTTTTGCTGGCATTGGTGCTGCAACTACTGCATATTACATGTTCAAACTTTTTGGTAAAGCATATCGAGCATTAAGAATTTATGGACCTTTAAAATCTATTCCAAATCTTTCCAGATACGGACAGTGGTCAGGTACGTTTTGATGATTGTTTTTTTACGTGGGTAAAAACCATTCTATATTAGTTCATTCCTGTAATCCAATATATGTTGTTGTTTTCATTATGAAACCCAGATTTCAATTTTGTTTATGTTATTATTCTTTATTTAATCTAATAGCATTAGTTTTATAATTAGTATCGTAAAATGGAGCTACTTGGACTACATCTTCACCTTCACAAGCTCATAACTTTTGATTCCCCCCAGACAAACAGAAAGTTTAAACTGCAAAAGTGAAGTCACAATGCAAATTCAAAAACAAATGAAAAACATTTTGTTCCTTTGTTTTCTGGTTCGTTTTTTAAAAAAACCTTGGTGGCCCAAGTAATCAAGGCATGGGGTTACTTGGAGCACTTACCGGTATACATTTTGGCTTTTAACTTCAGGATGCACCTTAGTGTGGTTACTTTTGCCGCCTAAGGATTTTTAAAAAATGTTTAAACACACCTACGAAAGCCATTAAGGGCTTTTGCATGAAAAAGCTGTTCAATAATGTTGTTTTACGAACAAAATGGTGTAGGGGTACACTCAATGTGGTAACTATCGCATAATGGTCGACTAAGAGGTAAAAAATGGCAAGTTATTAGCTATGAAAGTTGGCATATACACCTTATCTAAAACACCTTGGAAAAGAATAAAAAATGTTCATGTAAAAAATAGCTCAAGTACCCCTGTAAAGAATACAAACTACGTCTGAGCTCAATGAATAAAATAGTGAAAAGAGATTCCTTTTTACCAAAAAAAAAGTAAAAAAAGGAAATTTTTTAATTGTCGAGCCAGAGTAGAGCACGAAATGAAAATGCTTTTGCAGCTTCTCTTTGCGATGAACCATTTTTAGTGGTTGCAAGGGCTATTTCAACTTGAAGTTCATTAAAGTCCAAATATCTTCTCGAACCAGGTTTTCGCTTATGAAAGCGAGGCATTTTTGAACACTATTATTTATTGTAACTTAGAATTTTACAACACCTAAAATGAGCAAACTTGTATAGTTGAAGTATATCAGGTAGTGTCACTAATACAAAAATACAATTTAACAAGAGAAATTTCATGATTTACTTAATCGGTCCAAGTTGCCCAGTGGCCCAAGTGACCACATTTCTCCAAAAAATAAAAAATAAAAAAAAAATAAAAAGTTATAAAACTGGGAAAAACAAGTGGGAAAGCAATGATAAAGTAATTACCAGTATCCCAAAGTTGCAACAGAAAGGTGAGATGATAGACTTTAGTTTTATGAAGTGTCAAATTTGTGACTTTTTTATGGTCATTAGGGGCATACCCATTTTGAAATGCATAAAAACATACATTTTTTATGCACAAGGTTGTACTGCCAGTAGCTTTTTCTAGCTTTGTGACATCACAACGCCGCACATTGCCAAAGTTGGTCTTGATAGTGCCCTAATATAATCAAAAAAAAATTTTGGCAAGAAGTGTTTAGTCCAGGCTCTTAAACATCTTTTCCCGGAAATGGTCCAAGTTGCCTGCAAGGTCCAAGTAATCCCCATTTTATGGTGCCGGTAGAAAACTTTTAGGTGTTAAACAGTTAAACATCATGACGGCATGTGCATATTGTGTATAATTTGTACATATTTAAAGAGGTGCTGATATGATGAAAACTGCTGATAAATGTGAGGTACTGGTACTGGCAATTTTTGTTTTGGAAGTGTCTAGTCTAGAGCACTGGCAGCAGGTCCTACTAAACATTGCAAGGAACTACAAGGTACCAAAACAACTACAAAGAGCACTGAAAACAGCATAAGGAACTACAAGGTACTTTTATAGCTACTACTAGTTTGTTGAAACACTACAAGGTACTTTTAAATTAACTACGAGATTGTTGAAAACAGCGCAAAAAACTACAAGGTACTATTAAACAGAGTACAAAGGAGTTAAAAACGCTACAAGGAATTACAAGGTACTTTTATAGCAACTACCGGTACAAGGTAGTTGGAAACACTCCAAGGAACTACAAGGTACTATTAAATCGTAGTTAAAAACAGCACAAGGAACTACAAGATAAGTTTAAACCAACTACAAAGTAGTTGAAAACATTACAAGTTTTTTTTAAACCAACTACAAGGTAGTTGAAAACACTACAAGAAACTATAAGGTACTTTTAAACCAATGACAAAGCAGCTGAAAACAGCACAAGGAACTACGAGGTACTTTTAAACCAAGTACAAGGTAGCTGAAAACAGCACAAGGAACTACGAGATACTTTTAACCAAGTACAAGGTAGTTGAAAACACTACAGGAAATTACAAGGTACTTTTAAACCAACTCCAAAGTAGTTGAAAACACTACAAGGATCTACAAGGTACTTTTAAACCAAGTAGGCCTACAAAGCAGGGCTGTGAACTCGATCGACTTTTAACCGAGTTCAAGTTTGAGTTCGAATTCAAGAGCTATTTGCAAGTTCGAGTTCTAAGAATTGCATTTTTCGAGTTTGAGTTCGGCAAAAATGACTGAGTTCGAGATCGCAGCTTTGGACTTTATAAGTCACAATGGCATAAACAAATAAATGACATGCAGCTTTTCTTTTGGTAAAATCATGACTTCAATTTACACGGATTGTGATTACTTGAACAACAAACTGTATTTCGTAATGATCTTTTATTTCTTTTCAACAATTTAAATATCTTTCAAATGAACTCGAACAGTTCTATGCGAGTGCAAGTTCGAGTGCAGAGAAAATATTTTTGCGAGTTAAAGTTCTAGTTCAGCGAAAATGACCGAGTTCGAGTTCAAGTTCGCAGCCCTGGTACAAAGTAGTTGAAAACACTACAAGGAACAACAAGGTACTTTTATACCAACTACAAGATAGTTGAAAACACCAAAAAGAGTTACAAGGTACTGTACGTTTAAAACAACCCCACCTCGAACCCCCTGAGCCCCAACTACTGGAACCCCTAACCCCCAAACCTTGCACTACCAAACACCTCAACCCCCTCCCCGAACCCTCAAACACCCCCCAGGACATCCCCAACCCCCTACAAACACCCAATCCCCCCAAACCCCAACTACTCGAACCCCTAACCCCCCAACCAGGGGCGCACCCAGCAAATTTCAGAGGGGGGGTTCTAAAAAAAAAAAATTGATGGGGGGATGAAATTTCGAATTAGGTTAAGTGTTAGCATACCAAAAACACGTTGGACCTTACAGCCCTTTGAAAATGTTTTCATATCTGCGACGTATTTCAGAAATTTTTTCAGGAAGGGGGCACCCAAATATGCCATATTTCACAAGCGTATTTTTTTTTCAGGCTGCACAATTATTTTGAAGTATATTGAGAATAAAAAAGGCTCTAGGGGGTCCGGAGGCATGCTCTCCTGGAAAATTTTTGAAAATTTACCTACTGTAGTAGCCATTTTAGCACTTTTTGAACAATTTTTAGGCAAGTTTCGTTATTTTTTGCTCCTAAATGTGAGTGTTTCACCAAATGTGATGGATTTTGTTCGTACGTTTTCGATTATGCGTGCTTAGGGCGCAAGGTTTATTGTTACTGAAAAGGTTCAATATTATGGAAAAATTGTATTCATCAAAAACATGTTTGAAAATGGCTGGTGGAGGGGATGCATCCCCACATCCTTCCTGGATCCGCCCCTGCCTGCACAGATAGCAATTATGTCTCTTACCACTACATCAACCAGCCGATGTGGCTTCATCATAATGTGAGGCAAATTCTGTCACAGCAGCTGTTTTGAAATAACAGCACGTACTGCACTTGCACAGTTTGGACACTTCACTTTAAAAACAAAAGTTCAGTTTGAAAAGGGGGAGGTTTGAACCCCCCAATCCTCCTGGTGCGCCACTGCCCCCAATTCCCCAAATCTTCCACCCCCCAAGCACCCAACTCCATCCAAACACCCCAACCCCCTCCTCCGACCCCCCAACTCTCCAAACTCCCCACGCCCCCAGAACACCCATAACTCTCCAAACACTCGAACTCCCAACTACCAAAACCCTTAACCTCATAACTCCCTAAACATCTCAAACCCCCAACCCCATCTAAACACCCAACCCCCCCTTCCCCAAATCTCCAACCCCCCCAAACATCCCAAACCCACTAGAACCCCCAACCCCATCCAAACCCCCAAACACCCCAACCCCTCCTTTTCCAAACACCCAAAACCTCTAAATCCCAGCCCCCAAATACCCCAAACCTCTAATTTCCCCGAACTGCCAACTCCCCTTGAACTCCCAACCTGTTCCAGACCCCCAAACGTACCAAACCCTCAACTTCCCCAAACCCCCACCCCCCTAACCGCCAATCTGACTTTTTTGACCCCCCAAACTCCCGACCCCCAAACGCAGTGTTTTCGGTATATTGTAGTTCCTTGCAATGTTTCTAACTCCCTTGTCGTTCCTCTAAAAGTTCCTTGTAGTTCCTCGCCGTGTTTCTAACTCCCTTGTTGGTTGAAAAGTACCTTGTATTTCTTAGCGGTGTTTCCAACTGCCTTGTGGTTGGTTAAAAAGTACCTTGTAGTTCCTTTTAGTGTTTTTAAGTACTTTGTAGTTGGTTTAAAAGTACCTGGTAGTTCCTTGCGGTGTTTTCAACTACCTTGTAGTTGGATTAAAAGTATCTTGTGTTTTCAACTACTTTGTAGTTGGTTTGAAAGTACCTTGTAGTTTTTTTGGTGCTTTCAACTACTTTCTAGTTGGTTTAAAAGTACCTTGTAGTTCTTTGCACTGTTTTCAGTACCTTGTAGTTCTTTGCAGTGTTTGGTAGGACTGCACCGCACCGCCTTTTATAGAAACAAACAAGCAGTCCGGTGCGGCGTGGGAAAATCGGTCCCACGTGACAGCGACGCCATATGTATATAAACAAAGAAAGCAGTCTGGTGCAGCAGCATTTTGATTATGGACATCGGGCCAGTGCTCTGAGCAGAACACTGTCTTTTATTTTAGTTTCAGCTTTTATATTGGAACTGTAAACACTGTCACAGGTCCTACTGGAATCAATGTATAGGATATTGCCACAGGCCATACTGTTACGATGGTACTGGTGACTAGTCCTGTACAGTACGGTGTATCAATTAGCAGCAACTGGAAAAGGGCAGTATATGGGTCCTACTAAAAGCTGCAGGAATACAAGGATCAGAAGGATCACAAAGACCGCTATGGGCGCAAGTGAGTTATTATTAAAACTTGCAGGAGCACAAGGACCACTAGGATTGCCAGGATCACAAGGATCGCTAGGATCACAAGGACCACTAGGATCACAAGGACCGCTAGGATCACAAGGACCACTAGGATCACAAGGACCGCTAGGATCACCAGGACCGCTAGGTTAACAAGGACCACTAAGATCACGAGGACCGCTACCACTAGGATCATAACTTAGCGGTCCTTGTGCTCCTGCAGGTTTTAGTAATAACTGATTTGCGCCCCTAGCGGTCCTTGTGATCCTAGTGGTCCTTGTGATTCTTTAGTGGTCCTTGTGATCCTAGCGGTCCTTGTGATCCTAGTGGTCCTTGTGATCTTAGCAATCCTTGTTATCCTAGCGGTTCTTGTGATCCTAGCGGTCCTTGTGATCCTGGTGCTCTTTGCAGGTTTTGGTAATAACTCATTCGCGCCCCTAGCAGTCCTTGCGATCCTAGTGGTCCTTATGATCCTTGTGGTCCTAGCGATCCTTGTGATCCTAGCGGTCTTTGTGATCCTAGCGATCCTTGTAAGTCTTGTGCTCTTGCAGGTTTTAGTAGTAACTCACTTGCACCCCTAGCGGTCCTTGTAATCCTTGTGCTCCTGCAGGTTTTACCAGTACCGCAGTATATCAATAAAAAATGTTAAAGTGAAAAGTGATCGTTTTTACCAATTCAATAAAAGCATGGGAAAACCTGGCTCAGCCATACTGCATAGTGCATACCACAATGAGATTGTTAAGTCTACACTCTCTCACTGAAATGTCTAGTCCACACGGATTACAATTATTCTTTGTTTGTTCACAAAACCCTCTCGATTAACATTGCTTCACAAACCCTTACATTTATTTCAAGGCAATGTCTATTTTGCCGTTAATGGCAAAATACTGATTGGCTAGAAATATAGGCATGTGTACGCATGATTATTGATTGGCTTGCGTCTATATGCATGCCTGGTTTTGAGAAAATTAGCCAATAAGTATTTTTTCGTTAACTGCAAGATAGGTCAAGTTCTGCCGTCACTTGGCGAAACCCATTATCTCCCCTTTTACTCTTTTCGGGAAAATCAAGTTTTAGTTTTCAGTTTTTTTTTAAATATTCCTGATTGTAGATTTTTTTAATTTTTAGTTTGATAAAAGTGCTTAATCATAAAAGTTTACATAATTATAAAGTTTGATGTCAATAATTTTAATCAACGAATGTATAAACAGCGTATGAGATTTGCGTTCAATTTTTATCCAAATTTGCATTATACTCAATTAGGTATTACGTCACTATTATCATTGTTTCATATTGTTACGCACGATGTTTTCACTAGTGAGATGAAAATTTTAGATAAATGCATTGAACTTTGTTTATGACGTAATAACATGATTAACAATTACGAGTGAAGTTAACAGGTCTTGCCATCTACTTTTTAAAATTTTTGACAACTTTTTGTACAGAAATGGAGTTAATGCGTTTCGCCACCGTAGATAACTCGAAATCGGTTAGAAGTACAAACTCGAAATTTGCACATCGCAAAGTCCTTCGATTTATGCAATTAGATAAACATGGAAATAAGTCTTTGCTTATCGGTTACTTTAACCTTGACCACACATTAGTTTTTCTTTTAAGTTTCCATAAATAAACATCAATTGGTTCGTTCGCTTATTACTTGTCGTAATGAAGAAATTAGAAAAAATTAAAACACTTACCAGCACGGTTGCAAATATAAAATTTTTATAAAAATGTTGTTAATAAAATTTTTTTGAAAAAGTAGAAAGATGATTGTAAAAAGTGCGCTGCATCGCATTTTACGCCCAAATGTCTTGGGCCCACATGTCTTTGCACCCAAATGTCCTCGCACCTAACTGTCTGTACCCAGATGTCTCGCGCCCAAATGTCGGGTTTCGTTCATTAACCTGTTTTTTTTTCTACTTACCTGTTTTGCCTACCACGTGCCCCTTTGTCAGATGCCTTGACTGCTGACACTCTCAGCCTCATCTACAGAGGTTTACAAATTGCTTGTTTATTATTACTATTATCATTATCAAAATGTTTGATTCCAGTGCGATGTAATTAGGTACCAGTAATAGTTGTGATTAGGAACAGCTTCTCTATCTGTCTATTCTGGTTGATTTTTCTGTTTTATAGTTATTACTGGAGGCACAGATGGAATTGGCAAAGCTATTGCTTTTGAGGTAAATTCAATTAATCTTAATGTTTTGGAGATCTTAATAGGTTTAAAAGAATGGTAGCTTGGTACTGGTGGCAACTAATAAAGAAGCCATGTTTTCTCTCCCATTTTCTTCATGGCATTATAGGAATTATTACGTATATACTTGATACTTTTTTCACGCTAATTGCCTTTTTGCATATTTGTCTGCTTACTCATACAACGTAGAGTGTAAGATCACAATTTTTATATTATCGCTAATGATTTGAAATGTTAGGAAAAGCAAAAAAGATAGTTGTGATGCTTTATCCAAATAAATATAAATTGAGTTTTAAATTATGCTGTCATTGTTCATGATGGCTGCTACTTTTGTGGCGTTACTCTATTGCTTTATGTATTGTCTCCATTAATTAATGAGCTATAATTTAACCTATGGCGAGGTTCAAACTGTTTGTCAGCCGGTTACATATCAAACGTTATATTTTCAGCGAATTCTGTTTCAACTAATGGTATGAGCAGTGTTAGTTAAAGGTTTGGCTTGAGAAACCGTTACGCAAGTTTAAAAGAACAAAAAATCAAATCTTCATTATACTCGCTGTATTTCGCTGAAGCGTGTAACGAGTGGCGGGGCCCATCTCCGCAATTTAGCACCTGGGCTGCACAGCTCCGAAGAAACGTCGCAACGGTGGCAAGCCGTTGGCGACGGTGTCGAATTGACCGGCCTGGGAATCAAAGCCCAGACCTCCCGCACCGATAGCGTGCGTTTAGCAACTGAGCTAACCGGCCGGTTGTTTAATAGAACACCAATTTTTAATAATGCTAAACACAGCTTTTTACACTATTGCAGAAGCAGATTTTGAGAGGAAAAATTTAATAGTCCGCTTCGGTTCCTCAAAATGCCATAAAAACACTGTGTATGGGTATAGGAAGGAATGCTGACTTGTTAGCTCATGTCATAAAATTTTGTGAGGCAGTCTATGGTAGTGTTGCCCATCGGCTGCGTTTTGCCACTGATTTTAGCAATTTTGCTCTCTACAATAACTGTGCAGTTGTGCGTGTCTGCAAAACCCTCTGCTTGACCATTGTATTGAATGATATCGTACACTTTTTTGGTATTGCTATTTACTTTGCAATAGTTCTGCTGATATTGGAAAAGTAAGCAAGTTGGTTGCCAGCAGTGGCGCACCCAGGGGGGGGGGGGGGAGGGAAGTCGAACCCCTTTCCCCCTTTTGAAACCGAGCTCTTGTTTTTAAAGTGAAGTGTCCAAACTGTGCAAGTGCAGTACGTGCTGTTATTTCAAAACAGCTGCTGTGACAGAATTTGCCTCACATTATGATGAAGCCAAATCGGTTGGTTGATGTAGTGGTAAGAGACATTGTTTTCCGTTCGGGCAGGGGTGGATCCAGGAAGGATGTAGGAAATGCATCCTTTCACCAGCCATTTTCAAATATGTTTTTGATGAATACAGTTCTTCTATAATTTCAAACCTTTTCAGTAACAACAAACCTTACGCCCTAAGCACGCATAATCGAAAATGTGCGAACAAAATGCATCATATTTGGTGAAACACTCAGATATAGGGGCAAAAAATTTAAACAAAATTTGCCTAAAAATTGTTCAAAAAGTGCTAAAATGCCCACTACAGCACGTAAATTTTCAAAAATTTTTTGGGAGAGCATGCCCCCGGACCCCCTAGAGCCTTTTTTATTCTCAATATGCTTCAAAATAATTCTGCCTGAAAAAAGCACGTTTGAAAATATGGCAAAATTGGGTGCTCCCTCCCTAAAAAAATTTATTGAATACGTCGCAGACATGAAAACAATTTTCAAAGGGCTTTTTACACCTTTTTTGGGTCTAACGTCTTTGCATTTAATTAACGCTCAACCTAATTCAAAATTTCATCCCCCCTCCTAAATTTTCTGGATCCGCTCCTGAGTGCGAGATCGAATATTTTTTAGAACCTCCCTTTGAAATTTGCTGGGTGCGCCCCTGGTTGCTTGTATTATTATTATAGTTAATTGTTAATTTGTCTTCAAATTAAATTTCAGTCAAACCATTATAATAGCACACAGATTTGCTCAAGCCAAGCGGACTTAGTAATATTTTTAGGTATTATGCTTGTTGAAGCTACACTATTTCACTCAAAATGCTAAATTCGCAATTTTGCTGTTCCTAAAATTTTAATTACTGAATTGTACTGATTTTTTATCGATTGCTGTTGGTTGAAAGTTTTCATCGTTGATTTTTGTTGTACAGCTAGCTGCCAAGAAACAAAACATCATACTCATAGCAAGAAATCTGGTAAAACTACGAAGAGTTGCTCAAGAAATATGTAAGAAACTAATTCTACGACCAGTTTCTTGCATGCTTGAATGTATAAACTTACATCGGCTCTTTTTATTTTTCAATATGTTTAAAGTTATTTTTATCCCATCCATCTAACGCCACTTGAAGGTACCCTATTTGGGTCCCTATAATCTCCAAAAATGAGGGAAAAATAGCATTTTTCGGGTACCAAGTACAGCTATAAGTTCCTGCAGATTCGTTGGTATTTTAGGCGCCTAACATCTTGCTTTCGCTCCAAGCTTTTGCTCTATTTTAGCATCAACACATGGAGTTCAAGTAAAAATACTGAAAATCGACTTTAGTGATGATGAATCGATTTACAATGAAATTGAAGAGTTTCTTAAAGACGTTGATATTGGTGTTTTGGTGAATAATGTTGGAGTGAGTGATCCTATGGAAGATTTTCTTGATTTTCCTGATTTATCCAATCACATTCGAATCATGACACGAGTTAACATGATTTCTATAATGAAGGTAAGAGGTGCATTTGCCTAGAAAAATAATCCACAAAAATTTTGTCACGATCTACTTCTCAAAAAGGTCGAGCTGTAAATATGAGAAACTAATGAAATGAGTAAGCGAGATCACAGTTGGATATTGTTGATCAAGCACAAGTAGTTCAGCTTTCAATATTTTGCTTTGGAGAACCGCCGGTAGTGCCAAGCTACGTAAACACTAGTTGGTTGTTGCCTGGTTTTGTGTAGAAATTTGATTTTGCTTTCAGATGCATCAAATTGTTTTGCCTGGCATGGTTGGACGCAAACGAGGCTTAATATTGAACATATCTTCAACTACATCACTCCAGCCTATGTTTGCTATATATGGAGCTACAAAGGCTTTTGTGAATTACTTTTCGGAAGCGCTCAGTTATGAGTATGAAAGAAAAGGTGTAACCATTCAGGTGATTTCAGATAAGCCCAAATCATTAATTGTTTTCAATCCCAGGAGGTCGATATATTGAAAGCCTTTTTTTTGCTATATCTTTACACTTGTTGTAAATAGAGTCTCAAAGACATTTTTACCGATATTGTTAAAATTGCTTTCAGGTAATATTGGTTAACACAGGATTATCAGCTTTTCGACAGTATAGTCGTGGAGCTGGGGCAGGTCCCGCTTATAGTTCTGGCGGTAGAAGCTTTGACTGTTTAAAAGTCTTGTTTGGGGAGTAGATATAAAAAAATTTAAATAGACTTTGTCAACAGTGGCCACAGTGGAAATATTGGGCCCCAAAATTTTCACTCCGTGCCACCTAGCGGCAGGATTTAAAAACGTGTTTTCTGATCATTTATAGTAAATATCGGGGCAAAATAGCTCCAGGTAGGACAAAACTTGGTCACCAAAACTTTTTATTCCTTTCTATTGATAACGACGTCATTCATGACGTCACAATCTTTAGATAAGGGGTGTATAATTGTGGTGGGTTTGAGTGTATGCATGCGGCTAATGTGTTGGGTTGAAAATAACAACTTGCATTTTCTCAACTTTTGTGTAGATTATATATAAATGATGTCACAACTTCCATGACGGCATTTACTATCGTCCTAAACAAACCACAACATTAGCTAGTAATAGCAGAAGGTCTAATTGCAGCAAACATAAACAAAACAAAAATGCGATTAACTGATCTGATTCCAATGAGAAATTACTGATGCTAAGTTCTGAACATAAGCTGAATTTTCTCAATTGCCAATATTCGACATTTCGACATTTGATACAGGTGCAGAAATGAGTGCAAGAAAACCCACTTTTGAAACATTTGCACCTTTTACTGCTTCAACTGCAGGTATAAATAAGCTCATCAGGAAGATGTTTAAGATGTTTTATGGGTGTAAGTTCATCGCCTGATTGTTCCCAACCATAGTCTTCTAGGCGAAGAAATTCACAGCAACGAGGATTTGAGAGTGAGCTGATTTTCTGGTATAAAAACCACCATCGCGAAATGTGCCCAAACCGTGGAGGATGTGACGTACAAGGAAGATGAAAAATTGAACCTGTATTCTTCCAAAGTTTCAATCGTAACTCATCAAATGTGGATTCAGTTGCATTGTAGTTGAATGTTTTCAGTAAATATTTTTCGGCTTGGGCAGGCTGACATTCATCTAGAAAATCTTGATTGCCAAAGGAATTTAGAAAATTCTGCGGTTGAGCAGCAATGGCACTTTTTTTCGTGCCCGCTTTGCTAAGATAGTCGCAACCTGAACCTATGTAAGCTTTGAGTAGGTTTTTGCATAAACCTTCCCCAATGCGTATGCATAAGCTGTAAATCGGCAACAGCGCTTTGTTTGACCCTTTACTTATTTCCAACCACAACTGTTCCAGTCCGTAATGCTTAAACTCATAGTAATAACAGTGAGTCAGCAGGAAAAGTACATCTGTATCATTTGAAATTACAACTGCACATTTTGATGCTTAAAAATCCTTGATATTCCATAGGATAGGAGATGCGGAATAATTCTCCAATCGGTTTCTTCATAATCGAGTTGAAGCTCTGGAATTAACGAATGAGTTTTCTCGTCGCTTTGGTAGATTGCGACAGGGACGGAAACATCGTCAACTACACCACTAGCAACCACAGTAATTTTTTGACTCCTGCCCAAATCCATCAAAATTTCTTCGGCAAATTGCTGAAAAAGAACTTTATTTCGATTGGAAGACCAAAATTTGTCCATTTGCTGAGGAACTGGCGTATTTCGGTCAATTTTCAATAGATAAATTGCCTTGTTTCTCTCCTTTTTTTTTGCTCATTTCGTTTCAAAGATAGTTCCTCGTAGCTGTCGAAAACTAAATGGATTATCTTTCCAGAATGTTTCCTTAAAATTGCGGAGATGATTTGAGTCGCAAGCATTTTAAATGTGGTGTGGAGCTTGCTTGGTCACGTAGCTGCGAGTGAAGCTCATAAAATCAACAAAAACAGATGTATGCTGGTCAGTTACATCTACCGCATAAGTCTGAAGGCAGCGGGTAATCTTTCAGCACACAAATAGGCTGAGATTTGTTTGCCCTTAATGTCATTACAGACCCATTGAACAAGTAACTGTATGAAGTAAAATCATGTTCAAGCACATAATCTAGTTTTCCTCATTTATCTTTCGCAATCAAAAGCGTTTTCAAGGCCGCTCTTGACATTTTTTCATTTTTCCTTACTTCTTCGCTTCGCTTGAAATCATGTCCTTGTGCGCTGAAGAAACAAAGTCAATGGATTTTAATTGAATCGTGACAATCTTGTCAGAGAGCAGTCTGGTCTTGTCAACAAAAATTGTAGTTTCCCAATTTCTAAATTCTTCAAAACGTGTTCTTGTAGTTTCAAGATGAGAGCAATGTGCTAGCGCAACTTCTTTTTCAGCTTCTATCTGTCACAAAATTTTCGAGCTTTAAATCTGCAGGCTGACAGAAGTATGGGTTTCCATGCTCTCTGATATAGTCTCTTAATTTTGTGACAAAAATATTCACTTCATCAATTTTGCGTTTTCGTAGCTGATGATGGGTAATCGTTTCCGTGTTTCCTCCGGTGTCTGCTCCGGTGATATTTCTAAACATGTTGGTGATGACAAGTACATCATGGTAGATAATAATCGACCATTCGGTAACATAGTCAACTGTTTTGCTTTTCCCAATTATACCTCCAGCACTCTTAGCGGATCGTTGGATGGTCTGCTCCAGCTTCGTATCCACCGCAACAGCATTAAAGCGCCCTCTTTCTGTTTTTATAACAAAGTTTCCTTGCGCAAAAGCAGAAAGAAAGCTGTGGATGCTCATATCGAAGAGACTTCAGTGTTTCCAGGTAAAAGGACCCGTATCTCATATAATGAATGGCGTCAGCACCTAAAAAAATTGGACAAAGATCCTGAATGCTTTTCACGCTCAAAAAAAGTTGCCATTTCGATTTGCTCTTACCAAATTTTTTATTATTTTCATGATATGTTGAAAATTGTTCAAAAATCGGCATTGTTCTGATCGCAAAGCACACTCTTCTTTGAAGAGTGTAATAGCATCAATCAATATTTAAGCATCCGGTCGACTTGAATCTCTTCCATAATATTTCGAGATAAAATAGGGTCTTGAGACGACAATCAATCTTTTAATTCGGACAGCTTTTTGAGGGATTCTTGAAAGTGGTCAGTCGAATGTTTTGACCAGAAAGCTTCCATTTTCAGTTTTTCTATGGCTTCGCTTAGCATCGCTTAACGATCGATAATAATGACTTCGCTTAACGATCGATAATAATGACTTCGCTTAACGATCGATAATGATGGCTGATATTCAGAACTGATTCCAACGTTGTTGGTCCAAAGATTTGAGTTTCGATAAAGGCATCCTCGATAACGCTTCCTCTTACATACTTTCCAGCACATTTTAAAGCTGCTTTAGCCATATGGATGGTTCCTAACATAGGAAAAATATCGTGAAAGAATTCAGGTTTTTGCTACCAAATTTGAACGACTAAGCTATAAACTCCTTCGTCACATGCCACAGGTAAAGTAGGGTGCAAAACTCTTTGTGCCACATAAGATTTTTGAAACAGGTATACGCAGTTTCAATTTTTGTGATTGGATGAGGGATTAAAGGAAGAAATCCATCGTGTTTCGTGGTTAATTTCGCTGTAGAGATCAAATGATGTATTCCGGCCCAAGTTGGCACTTCACTTGCATTGCCAGATCCAAAATTTAATTCACCAACAGCATCTGCCCTAATCAAGGAAATCACTTTTTCTTCTTCTCCTTGTTCGTATTCAAACTTTTGAGAGGAAAAAGAAGGTGGTAACAGTTGTTTTTTGGAGGTACGTTCAGATGGCTGAAGAACTTGGCATGGCAGCTCTTCGAGACAACCTCTACTACCGTTGCGTTTATTCTTCAAGCTAGTTAGGCTTGAGTTTATCGTGAGTTGACATTGTTTGATTGCTTGCATTTTGGAAAAGCACCATGTAGCTGTCGTGGTTACTGTTTTGTTCCGACAACAAAGATTTATCAGTGTGGTCCATGTTATCCATGGCAGCAATAGAAAACTGACGAGAATCAAATTGGACGGGCAACGAAAAAAACTGTTCTTCGTTGAGATGAACTGTTCTTGCTCCCAAACGATTTCTATGCTTTGGCAGTTCAGCATAACTAATGTTAAAAGCAAGTGCGTTGGTTGGTTTTAGTAGCCCTTTGCTTTTACATTTTTCATAAGTACTTAGCCCAAGTAAGCTGGCTTAGTATTTATGGAAAATGTAAGTTTGTAGCCCAAGTAAGCTACTAGCGTAGCGTAGCGAAGCAAAACCGAATTTGGTGACATCATCAATAATGACGTCATTGACGCAGTAAACTCATGTTACGCACCAAAGTTTACGAAAACACGTCCTGGGTTTTGTCTTACTATCGACATCACTGCCGGCCATGCCGCTTGTTAAAAATCACCATAAACAATGAGCTGGTACCTGAAATCTAAAGGTTGTGACGTTATCAATGACGTCGTTATCAATAGAAAGGAATAAAAAGTTTTGGTGACCAAGTTTTGTCCTACCTGGAGCTATTTTGCCCCGATATTCACTATAAATGATCAGAAAACACGTTTTTAAATCCTGCCGCTAGGTGGCACGGAGTGAAAATTTTGGGGCCCAATATTTCCACTGTGGCCACTGTTGACAAAGTCTATTTAAATTTTTTTTTTCATTTACTTCCCAATCAAGACTTTTAAACAGTCAAAGCTTCTACCGGCAGAACTATAAGCGGGACCTGCCCCAGCTTCCGTTTTAATATGTCTGTAACGACAAAATTAGCGGAATTAACTTAATTATAGTTTTTGTTTTGATGTCTAAAGTTTTGATCCTTCGGTCACAAAAAATCGAAGGAGGTGCAGGTGCAGCGCGTAAGGCTGACTTAAACTTTAAGAACGCTAAGACGAGGTGTGAGTGAGATCTCAACCAAATACCTTGCGGTCTTGTTTTAGCAAAACTCACTCTTGTACTCATTATGCCATACTTACAACCGTGTCTCGCACCAATTTGTTTTTATGGGCTAACGTCAATTTGTTAATGGATGTTTAGAGATGCCTGCCAGCCTTGGTGAAAACCAATATGACTGCAGATGTGCCTACCAACTCTCATACTGTGTTACCAGATGATTTCGCTAAATCTCTTGTTTCTACGATAGGAAAAGAGCGATTAAATCACGGTTGTTTTACCCATGAAGTTGTGGTAAGAAGTAGATAAATAGATTCGTAATTATAAGTAACGGATCTGTCTTTTAATTTTGTTAATTTTTTTGGTTTGGTCAAACTTAGTTGATTTTTGATTTCGGTCAAGGCAAACATCAGCTGTGTGCAAACTGGTTACATCGTTTGAGAAAATGTTTAACGCTATCGTAATGTCCTGGTAGAACCAAACTGCGCAGCAGGGGCGGCTTGTAGTGAAGGCGAAAAAGGCTGCAGCCTATGCAGTTTTTCGCCTCGTTATTTTTTTTTTAAGAAAGCAAAAAACTTTTTATCTATCTTTATCAATATCTATACAACTATCGACAATAATTTTTTTTTGAAAAAAATTTTTCTGCAAAAAATGGCAACACGTAAAAAGTTTTTCTGCTACGGTCTTTCATCGCAAGAACCAACTCTGCAGTGTTACGTCATCCATACTTTATCACAGTTTGAATTACGTTCAATGAGACGTGTGAAGGCTGCGTCAAAATGGCCTTTTTGGTGCTCATTGAGGTGTAAAGCTTAGAGATTGGCTCTACATCAGTTTCAATTATATTGAGAGATACTGGGGTGGTACGGACAGCTTGTAATTGAGAGATATTGTAATTTTAAGCTTGTAATAGAGCGGTAAAGGGAAATAGACTTAACTTATTTGAGCTAATAGATTGCGCAAAAAGAAAAACTTTTAAACTGTTGATTGACTGGTACCGCAGCTTAGCTATGTCTGTAGACTAGCTTGTTTGTAGCCAACTAGGTTTAGTTGACTAGGTGCAGTAGCAGAGTACCGGCAGTCTATCTAAATAGAAAAACTTAGTGATTGTTTGCGACACCGAGCAATGCAAGCACGACATGGGCCGGGTGTACACTAACGCTTAGTGTACGAAAAAGGGTAACCGGTTATCATTTTTTTCGTCCTTCCAGACTCATCAGGTGCACAACTACGAGAGCCAACGCTGGCTCTAACTAAACTAACAAAAATCAAAGCTTATATACAGCTTGCTGATCAGAAGGGCGCGGCAAGACAGAAAAGAAAGCGCTCGAGGTCCAAAACTTGATTGCAAACTCCAAGATTTCGTAAACCGCAGAAGCACGGCGAAGCAGAAAGCGCTCGTGGGTTAGTTTTAAACCACACAATTACTGCAGCCATATCATGCGCGCGTAAAAAGCAAATTTAGTTAACTGCGGAAATCGAAGTCGAATAATCCGAAATTATCAAAAAAGCGCCACACCAACTCGTGAATTAAGTTCGACAAAATAATTTGGGAAGCAAAAAACGAAGCCGAAGAACACACTATTTTAATTTTCAACCGTAGTATTAACTATCAAACAAGGCCAACAGTACATCGCTTTAAAAAAGGAAATTTAGTTAACTGCAGAAACCGAAGTCAAAATTATCTACGTAGCGCCATAGAAACTCGTGAATAAAGTTTAACAAATTACAGCAACTTTGGAAGCAATCAACGAAGCCAAAGACCATTATTTTAACAACCATAGTGTTAATTATTATCAACCAAGACCAAAATTACGTAACAAAGGCCAAAAACTGCCCGGGATAATCGAAAACCAGCAAAGCTCATGTTTCGTTTCATAGGCATGAACGTATGGATACAGAAAGGCACAAGAACCTCCTAGAAACTTGTGTTTGCTCATGTGGACTACAAGTGCTGGTTATCTAGGCTACAAGTGCTGGTTATCTAGGCTACAAGTGCTGGTTATCTAGGCTACAAGCGCTCGCAAACTCAGCTGCTGGTACAATGGTATGATTAAAAAAACTTGCTGAATAATAATAATTCATGGGACACCTGCCAGTGTACCTATATTTGTGTATAGCCTAATGCCTACCACCTTGCTAGTGAAGTGGAGAGCTTTATTAATTTCAGAGCGAGTTTTGGTTCAGCTCAGAGAGTCTACACCCTTCTAAAATAGTCACGAGCCGCCTCTGGTGCACAGTGCACAATTTGCACATGCCGTGGCGGTGTCCCACCATTGCCTGCTAACTAGTAAAAACGAAATCCATATTGAAAAAGGTTACTTGTGTGGAAAGAAGTAGAATTTGAGTGTCATGCGTATCTTCAGGTTTCGATTCTTTTTGATCAAATGAGCATAGGTGGGTACAAATCGCTAATCCGCTATTCCGTTAATTAGCAAAGTTAATTTTTTCACTAGCGGATTAGCTGTTCAGCTAATGTTCAAAAATGTTAGCGGACTGGTTATCGAAGCTAATTTTTTCAGCCAATCCGCTAGAATAAAAATAGTTGCTACCGCGGTTTTAATAAAGAAAAGCTTTTAAGTTGCCGTATTTTCCCGTTTTTTGTGCCAGAGAAATATCTACTGGTACTCCTCTAGCTAGACGCTTAGATCAGGCAATAATAACTCCGTCAATGACATCATAATGCTGAGCTTGCACAATCCCTGTTTCGACATGTAGAAGCTACTTTTATTAAATCTCTCAAACCTATCCTCTGCAATCAAAAAGATTTCGTTTATTCTTTGAAACTATCTTAAACCTTTGACTCCCCAGCCAATCAGAGCTCTTTTGTCTGATTTCTATTGGCTACTTCTAACCAACCAATCACAGCTCTCTATTTCTAACCAATCAAAGCTCTTCTTTCCCTTTTTAAATCAGTTCGGTTCACTTATTCTTCATTTGACGATTTCCCCTGAAGAGTGTCAGATGAAAAGCTTTGGGAAAAATGAATCTTCTACTTCAAGACATGTAGAGGCCAAGAGGTTGTGGACCGGCAGCTGAGAGGGGTTAGCATACCTTTTCTAGGTACCAATAACTAAGTATATTGCGACTTACTACGTCAAAAACCATCGGCGAAAAGTGATTTCTGCCGGGTCAGGTTGAATGCGTTTGGCCGTAATGGGGGGCCCAACCCCCCAAAAAAAAACACTAGCATACCTTTTCTAGGTACCACATGAAGCCTAGTGTAATTGAAAGCTTACATCGACCAGATCACGAAATGGTATGTGACAGAAATTTTTTCGGCTGCTTTACCCCCGACAGAAGCCCCCAAAGATCATGCTTATTTCCCTGCTCTACTCATTTCGGCAATGTGCTTATTTCAGTCCTGTGCTAATTTCACTGCCCCGTTAATTTCAATGCTGTAAGTTCTTTCAGCGTGTGCCCAAAACCTTGACAATACATCGTGCTATTAAATAAACTTTTGGAAATTGCGTTGATACGGTATTGTTTAGATGTGGTTGATCAACTCAAAAACGTGATATTAAAATGATTACTACAAGTTACAAAGTTCATTTTTCGTTGTTTCTGTCTGAAATTATAATCTTGTGATTAACTAGCGGACTAGCGTTAGCTTCCGCTTACGAAAAATTCGTGTTATCGGATTAGCGTTAGCGAAGCTAATCTTTTTAATTATCGGACTAGCTGTTAGCGGAGCTGATTTTTGCGTTAGCTGTGCCCACCTATGCAAATGAGCACTTTGCACTACGCATAATGCTAGGGCTTTATTGAAATTTCTGTTTGCTGATGAACAGGGATGGATGATGGTTAATATGCCTGTATCTCTCTTCGTTTGGATTTGGCGAAGAGTGAAAGACGCAGGAAGAGAACAAAAAAAGATCACGTGATGAAACATATTCAGCTACCTTCTTTGGAGCAAACTAATGGACTTATATTTTGTTGCTTCGCAAAATTTTAAACGTTGATCATTTCATATTTACTAGCGTATGCGTTATATGCTATTTTTAAATGTGAACATGATACCAGTAACTTAGTAGTTTTTTCGATATTTCAAAAATTCAGTAGTATTATACAGCAAAAAGTTCTTTTCGTAAAAATAAGCTGAAACGGTGCAATCAAAATTCGATTGAATTTAGAATTTGCTTCTGGAATGTCTACATTGTTTTGAACTATTTCAGTTTATTTGAAGTTGAGGATTTTTTTGTTGCGTAGGCTAAAATTGCTTCGTATACCGCTCCTCGTTACTTTTGTAACTGCACCAATTTTTGAAAAATGTGGAATCGAAACGTTCTGTTTAGTTTTATAATCGCACACAGCCGTACTGGTTGCTGCAGTCGTGGTATTAATTTTGCGGATAAATAATTAAATATTAGGCTAATTCAGGGGTGGGTATACTGGGTAACCGGTAAAGCAGAGCGGGCCATAATCAGTTGCATAATATTTTAAGCGGGCCACATTAACTTTTAATTTTTAAATTTCGCCTTCAAAATACGCAATTTTGCGTCGAAAATTTATCAACCATTCATTATGAGTTATTCTTTACCGTAAAATTAAAGACTTGCGCGGTTTTTGCGACACAAATGCAGCATGTTGCTGAAACGCGAAGAAGTTTTTAAGAAAGATTAACATTTTTTAGTCTACCGGTGTGTAGTGCGCTTAACAAAGTTATGACATGGGCCACATTCAAAAGCTATGCGGGCTGCAGGTTCCCCACCCCTGGGCTAATCCATCGCAGTTAAATCGTTAGCGTTGTCTTTACTTCTAGCTTGCAAGCAAATTTTTTGATAAAAGAATTGAAAAATTTTTTAATGTTATTGTTGGTTACGTATGTTTGATCGAATTTTGTTTCACTTTCAAAAGTTTTAGTAACTAGCTTGTTAAAGTTATTACTGAAATTATTAAGTTGCTCTAATCCTCATATCGACTGATTTTCTGACAAAATCATGCTTTTACTTGATGACTCTTTGCTTAAGTTCGACATGCAAAAGCGCAAGAGTTGCCGTTAAAGATAATTATTATCCTAGCCGTTTCATAATCCATTGACTGTTAAATACAAGCTGAGAGTATCTTTTAGAAACCTTAAAAATTCAATGAGAGAAAAATGACGTTACGTTTTGTTTCTATTCTGTGTGATATGTTTGAGTTCTATTTTAGAGAATGTACTTTATTAGTAGCCTAATCGTTTGTGATTTGAGCGCTGTATGAAATTCAATACTAATTTTCATGTATTTGAAATTGATTTTAGTTTGTATCAATGCAGTAGCAGCATTTTTGTGAAAATCCAATAGGTAAGTGCAAAATTTTAACTATTCCATTAGGCTAGTTACTTCATTGGCCCGATAAAATGAGGTTTGCTTTTCAATGCTGATGTAGACATACAGTATCGTGCAAATTAATTCACTCACCCCAATAAACACAAAAACTTCATTTTTTCAACATATTTTCATTTCAACGCAACAACAACTATTTTCAATGGGTAATATGGCCACCTCTAGTTGTAATCAACTCCATAACTCATTTTGGCATTGATTCTACGAGTTTTTTGCAGTTCTGAGCGGTTTCTTTGTCACGGCACCACCTGTCAATTAAGCATCAATAAGCTTCGGTTTGGTTGCGCAATCCTCTTTTAAGAGCCGAGTTTTCACTATACTCCACGAATTTTCAAACGGGTTTAAGGAAAGCGAATTCCCAAGCCAGGCAAGGACGTAGATGTGATTTTCTTAAATTTTTTTTCACTTTTTTGCAGCATGGCTGAGAGCCAAGTTTTGCTAAAAATTTTCTCCGCGGGGAAATGTGCTTTCCATGTTTTGCAAGCTGTGAATATTAATTTTGAAGTTTTTGGTTTGACTCGATTCGGAATCAAACTCGGGTCTAATCTCTAGAGGCGGACGCTCTTACCTTTACTCCTCGTTTCTGAGAACTTTATGGTCTGTTTTATTTTTATTGTTAGGCTACATAACAGCTCTGATGACCAAGTAGATAGAGCGTACGCCTCTGTTGCTGTAGACTCTGATTGATTCCGGGTTTGGTCAAACCAATGACTTCGAAGTTGGTACCGGTATTCACACTCACTGCTAGCTCAACTGCTTGACGCTCAGCATTGAAAGGAAGGTGCGGAGAACAAGCCGGCAAGTTTACTTGTTCCGCCGTCGGGATAGGCATTTGGCGGAATTTCCCCATCTTGGTTTGGTAGACAGCCTGCAACTCCCAAACGAGCTCGTTATAGCGCTTTGATCGTTTTCTGGTTAGAGGTTGAATATGCTAATAAATGCAAAAAAATACATCACTTCTGCAGCATGATGATTTATTTATTTATTTATTTATTCGATAATGCATTTTTAAGCACAGAATAATAAAATGATGCATAATGATAAAAAAATTTGCTATTGAGACATTAGTGTAAGCGTACCTTGACAAACCTAAAATTGTTGCAAATACAAGCCGGTTTGAATTTGAGATCGAACCCCAAATTTTGCCCTTGCAGAACTGTTTTCGGTAACTGAAAGGCTATTTAGCTGCGAATACAATGAAAAGTGCGTGCCGTACCCAGGCACCGGTTGCGGAAAAGGATTGGACCGATGACGTTCCAGCAGTAAATATATACTACATTTTTTTTTTATTAGTTGCAGCGATGAATATAATATATTTTTTTTTTATTTAGTTTATCCTCCTATCACAAGAAAGCGATCAAAGCGCTACACGAGCTCGCTTAGGAATTGCCGGCCATCTGTCTACCACACCAAGATGGGGGAATCCCGCTACGCGCTTTTCCCAAGGGCACAACAAGTAAACTTGCCGGCTGGCGGCTTGTTCTCCACACTGTGCCTTCAATGCTGAACGTGAAGCAGGGAAGCTGTGAATGCCAATTTTAAAGTCTTTGGTTTGACCCGACTCGGAATCAAACCGGAGTCTACAGCTCAAGAGACAGAAGCTCCATACCACTCGGCCATCTGAGCTCTTAAAAGTACTAAGCGTGACACCAACCAGCCAACCATGCCAACGTCATGTAAAGATGCATATAAGCAGTCCAGCATTTTGATAATGGAAACCTTTTTGAGGTTATTTTCTACCTTGCAATAACTCTGCTGATATTGGTAAGTTGGCAAGTTGGCTGCTGGTATTATTATTATATATAGTAAATTGTTAATTTAACTTCAAATTCAGTTTCAGTCAAATGATTAAAAAGCCACAAAAGTTGCCTTAACAGCTTAAGCCAGGTAGACTTCATATTATTTGTGGGTGTTGCCTTGGTTTAAGCTTCATCCATGCACAATTTTGCTGGGCTTAGGATTTAGATTACCAAATGGTATTTACTGATTTTTTATGATTGCTTATGGCTGAGAAGTTTGATTGTTGTTTTTTATTGCAAAGCTAGCTGCCAAGAAACAAAACATCATACTCATAGCAAGAAATCTTGCAAAACTGTAAAGAGTTGCTCAAGAAATATGTAAGAAATGTTTTTAGCATTGGGCAGTTGGGGTCATTCCATGCCATTTCACCAGGCTGATAACCCACCCTCTTCCATTTTTCTTAAATTTGGAAGTTAGTTTGTATATACATTTATTCCTGATCATGAAACAGAAAAATTTTTTTTGATATCTTGTTTAGTTTGGCCACAGCATCATTTTGAAAAAGGGCGCCTCATGCGAAACTGATGGCCAAAATGCTACTTTTTCGGAACATCAAAATTGTTGTTTTTCTTTATTCTGAGCCGATTTATGCACAAATTAAATTTAGTGAGAAAGTTTAGGGTAAATTTGGGATCCTGAATCCAACTTTGGCATTGTTTTTTGGCCAATGTGCATACTTTTTGAGCTATAGCCCTTTCTTTCTGGAAAATTCAGTCGCGTGAATTGCCTTTTTTCAAATTTTAATAAAAACACTTTGGCAATACAGTAAAATCTTAGAAATTGGTACAAATGTAGTTCAGGTGTACCTTCACATATACATTATCCAAGAATCAGAGAGGTGATATTTTCATGAGCAAAGTAACAAGCATTTGAATTTCAGTAAAAAAACGTCATGCGAACTCAGCATATCTGCCATTATCTAAACCTTGATATGCACAGTCATAAATCTAAAACTGTTTTGACTGCTCGAAATGGTTTTCCTGTTTTGCAAATAAAGACTATAAGCATGGAATTGCTTTATTGGCAGACTTTACAAGTAATTGACCAACTAATACCAGTACCTGCGTTATAATAGTATTGCAGTACTATTAGCAAAAATTTAGCGTTACCTGATTAGAGTGTGCACACTGTTCTTGTTTGATGTTTCGTACCGGTAGGTCTTGTTTCCATACCACAAAAAATTACCTTAGGTTGTTAAAAATAACTATTTGTTTAAAAAATGAGTAACAAAAAGTTTTGTTGCAACCCATATCAATTGAATCAACACTCTTGTAAAAGAAGCAAGAGCATGAAAAAAATTACAGATGAACTGGTTGATGTGTTCCTAATGAATAATATTGATGCTGTTGCTGGAAATTTGTTATGTAGCACCTGCAATATCAAGGCCATGAAAATGAAAAATCTTTAATTGAAAGCAGTGATCATTCAGCTTCTTCAGATGAACTTTCCGCTCTTTCAAGTAGTTTTTTTAGAAGCAAAGCAATTGAAGAGGCCAGTACACAAATTTCAGACAACTTTCCAGATGTATCTCCGATAAAACTTCATAGTATTTCTCGAACATGATTGTCATCTGGACTATAGGCAGCCAAAAGAAAATTGAGTCAAGTAGATGAGAAGGTAAGAGCAAAGAAACAAAGTCTTCAAAAAATTTTTGAACTGATTTTTAACGTTGAACCAAGAAAACTTGAGGAAAATATTAAGTCAAAGGAAGAAAGAAACAGTGAAGATTTGGAGTGTTTAATTAGTTTGATAAAAGAAAAGCTACAGAAGTACACCACAAAAAGAGATAAAATAAAACTGTTAACAATAGGCCTTGTTTGGAAATAACCAAAACCTTTGGTGTGTCCGACTATATAGCTAAGATGGCAATTAAACTACGAAAATGGGATGGAATTTTGGCACAGCCAAAACTAGAAAAAGGAGGCCCCTTATCACCTGCAACAATTAATGCAGTAACATCTTTTTACTTGGATGACAGCAACAGTTTTATAGAGAGTTTTGCCTGGAAAGAAGGATTTTGTGAGTGTCTGTTATAAGCTGCATGAACAAAAGCGTTCAGTTCTGTGCAATTTTGTTGAATTGTGCACTGCTTTTTCTCAAAGATATTCCAACATCAAAATAGGCTTTTCTTCCTTTGCATCATTGCGACCTAAGCAGTGCATTACAGTAGGGGCATCAGGTAGTCATTCGATTTGTGTTTGCGCAATCCATCAAAATGCTCAACTTCTGGTAAATACTTTGAAGTTAGAAAAGGACATCCACGAGCTCACTGATTTAATGGTCTGCGACAGACAAAACAAAAACTGCATGATGCACTCTTGTGAATCTTGCCCAGGTATCAATGCTCTCAAATCTTATCTCAATCAATTTTTCATCAACCAATTTATTGAAGATAATGTTGTCACTGAAGGCACGTCTACAGATGAAGAAATAAACTCGTACTTCAATGAAGCTGAAATGAAATTTCTGCAGTAGATCACTGCTGACCGCACTGAACTTTCTGAACAGTCCAGTAATTTGGAAAATTTTATTGACAAATTATCATCTAAATTATACGCATTAAAAAGCGATTCATTTATTACCAAAGCCCAAAACAAACACCTGCAAACACTTAAAGAAAACTTGCAATCAAATGAGGCAATTGCTATGCTGGACTTTTCTGAAAATTATGGGATTTGTTGTTCAAGATGAAGTCCAAGGCTTTTATTGGAATAAAAGCTAGTGTACTCTTCATCCTGTTGCCATATAGTGGAACAATGGTGATAAAATAAAGGAAAAATCAATCTGTGTTATTTTTGATAATTTGATTCCTGATGTTGATTTTGTTTATGAAGTGACTAGACTAATCTGTGAAACATTAGACCAAATAACTAACAAAAGTGTCAACAAAATTTTGATTTTTCGGATGGATGCGCAGGCCAATACAAAAACTGCAAAAACTTTTAGAATTTAGCAAATCACAAGTCAAATTTTGGAATAGAAGCAACCTGGTCATTCTTTGCAACTTCACATGGCAAAAACAGCTGTGATGGAATTGGTGGTACAATAAAAAGAGCAGTGCAGCGAGCAAGTTTGCAGAGTCCACAACATCCTATTCTTGATGCTTTAACAGCCTTTCAATTCTGCACTAAAAGTGTTAAAAAGGTAGATTTTGAATTTATCGCTTCTTCTAAACTTGAAGAACTCAGAAAAAGCGGATCCGCACGTTATCAAAGAGCATCAACCGTACCAGGAACACGAGGATATCATTATTTTCAGCCATTGCGTGATTCCATGCAAACACTAATTTGCAAAAGAATTCCTAGTGATGGTTGTGCTGCTATGAAATTTTCATTTAATCCTAATATTTCTTCCCAACATGTCGATAATTCAGTAATGCCTAATGACTATGTTGTAAGTAATTACGATGGAGCACTTTGGGTTGGAATTGTTATCTCAGTAGATGAGGAGCAAAGCGATTGCGAAATCAAGTTCATGCATCCTAAATTTTCATATAGATCATACCACTGGCCTGCTACTGATGATATTTGTTACATTCCATTTTCCAATACAATCAAAACTGTAAAAGCACCAACGACTGCTACAGGTCGCCAATATGCCTTATCTGCAACAGAAACCGAATCCTTGAAAGAATATTTGCAATAACAGTTGAACCATCCTGTCCCAATTCAGAAAACGGATCAATTAGTTATATAAGTGTTATGAGCACAACACAGGTGATTTACTGTTTAAAAGCCCCAAGCAGACTGTTTCGCCGTTTGGCATCACAATAAAAAGAGCGGTATGCTACATTCTAATTGAATAAGATTTCATTTTTTATAGCTTTAGCATCCCCCCTAAGGAGCCTAATGGCGAAACAGCCCGTTGGGGCTTTTAAAGGTATTTTATTGGTGATTTACTGTGATGTATTTATGCTCAGGCATATACTGGTACCATTGAGCACTGTTTGGCGAAATGACTAAATCACATTATTATGAGCTCATGCAGTCAAATCTGGTTACTATACCACTTCGTTAAATATGCAGTTCTCAATACTATACCGTGTTTTATCGTCCCCAACAAAATTCAATACAAATTGAATAGGGAATAAATTTATTATGCCACCCCTTACTCTCGCTGCTATGCCACGTGAGATTTATGGTTAGTGTGCTGTATACAGTTTTGTCGATAAAAACAGCCTTGTTGCGTGACAACGTGCGGTACAAAAGTGTACAAAAAAAGAGCGTGGCATACACACATTCTAGTTTATGCGGCAGAAAAGTGAGAAATTGGGTGTGATGCAAGCATGTGATCGCCTAGAAAATGAAATGTACGAAATCCGCCAAAAGAACATGCGACAGCTGACGATTCTTTAGAGGTTTGGCCTGAGTTAGATAACTTGCGGAATACATCACGTGTTCTGTACACATACTGCAGCCGTTTATCGTTTTGTTTGTTGTGTTTATTGTTTTGTCAATACTGAAGCAAACTTTTGTTACTATGCCACTTTACCTCAGTTTTGATGGTTGGCATAATATCGAGATTTGATGTGTTTTAAAACTTTGGGAAAGGACATAAATTATTGAACACAAGTGTTTTTAACTTATTTGTATATACTTTTATTACAACAGTGTAATCTCTCATGTTAATGACAATACGATTAAATCGTTTGTAGAAGTCGCTTTCAGGGTAGATAAAGTTGGTTAATAGCTTAAATGCTGAGTTCGCATGACGTTTTTTTACTGAAATTCAAATGCTTGTTATTTTGCTCATGAAAATATTACCTCTCTGATTCTTGGATATTGTATATGTGAAGGTACACCTGAACTACATTTGTACCAATTTCTAAGATTTTACTGTATTGTCAAAGTGTTTTTATTAAAATTTGAAAAAAGGCAATTCACGCGACTGAATTTTCCAGAAAGAAAGGGCTATAGCTCAAAAAGTATGCACATTGGCCAAAAAACAATGCCAAAGTTGGATTCAGGATCCCAAATTTACCCTAAACTTTCTCACTAAATTTAATTTGTGCATAAATCGGCCCAGAATAAAGAAAAACAACAATTTTGCTGTTCCGAAAAAGTAGCATTTTGGCCATCAGTTTCGCATGAGGCGCCCTTTTTCAAAATGACGCTGTGGCCAAACTAAACAAGATATCAAAAAAATATTTTTCTGTTTCATGATCAGGAATAAATGTATATACAAACTAACTTCCAAATTTAAGAAAAATGGAAGAGGGTGGGTTGTCAGCCTGGTGAAATGGCATGGAATGACCCATTGTGCAGTCTTGTTGTTTTTAATGATAGTTGTATTGTGGTTACTAAAATACATTTTCTTGCGACGTTCAAGTGTGAACTGTTTAGAATTTGAAACACTGCTGTAATGTGATTCAAATATAACTGTAATTGAGTGACGTCTGGCAGAGATGGACATTTATCGAGTTAATTTATCGGCAATAATTTATTACCGATTATTGTTATCGCTCAAAATAGTTAAATTGATTTATCGATAACCGATATCGTTTTTGTAATATATTTCGTTATCGCCGATAAATTATTGCGATAAACGATTCTTTATGCACACAGTGTTCAAAGTTAGTGAGTTAGCGCTATGAAAAAATACACTGTGTTTCTAAAGTGTTGTTGCAATTTGAAAACATCTCTCTTTGTTTAATTTGATGCCACGGCAGAGTCCGTGAACTGCTCTTCTTTCTTGAAAAATCTAGAAACACATTTTTGCGAAGTGACTTGCAAAAAACTATGTCAAACACATTAAAAATTTACCGCAACATTTATCGGAAAAATCTATCGGCAATAATTTATCAATTGCGGATATCGCTTTTAAAAAATTGAGATTTATCGGTATCGCCCAGGGCTTTTTTGAAGTTATCGATTATCGTTATCACTTTAGTACGGAAAGGTTTATCGTGCCCATCACTGCGTACCTGTATGTTTTAAGTACATAAAGCGATGCTGTAATAGGCCTTCAAAGACTTTACTTTTGCCAGTGTTTTTTGAGAAGTTGCAGGTAATTTCGGTTGCACCCAATTTCGGTCCTAGAATTACAAAAAATTATGGATAAATAGCATTTTTTCGGGGGTACCTAGTCCAGCTCTATTTTGAGTTCCTGCTCATTTGTCAGTATTTTAGGCGCTTGTCATCTTGCTTTCGCTCTAACATTCTTTCGCTTTGCACTTTTCAGCATCAACACGTGGAGTTCAAGTAAAAATACTGAAAATCGACTTTAGTGATGATGAATCGATTTACAATGAAATTGAAGAATTTCTTAAGGACGTTGATATTGGTGTTTTGGTGAATATTGTTAAAGTAAATGATACTATGGAAGATTTTCTTGATTTTCCTGATTTATCCAATCATATTCGGGTCATAACACGGGTTTCGTGATGTCTATAATGAAGGTAAGAGGTGCATTTGCCTAGAAAAATAAATCACAAAAAAATTTTGTCACTATCTACGTATTCAAAAACGTCCAGTTGTAAATGTGAGGAACTAATGAAATGAGTAAGCGAGACCACAGTAAGATATTGCTGATCAAGCACAATTAGTTCAGTTCCCAATATATATATATATATATTTTTTTTTCTTTTTAGTTGCATATTTATCTTCCTATCACGAGAAAGCAATCAATGCGCTATACGAGCTCGCTTAGGAGTTGCCGGCCATCTGTCTACCACACCAAGATGGGGGAATCCCCCTAAGTGCCTTTCCCAACGGCATAACAAGTAAACTTGCCGGCTTGTTTTCCACACTGTCCCTTCAATGCTGAACGTGAAGCAGAGAAGCTGTGAATACCAATTTTAAAGTCATTGGTTAGACCCGACTCAGAATCAAACCCGAGTCTACAACTCAAAGAGACAGACGCTCCATACCACTCGGCCATCTGAGCTGTTGAAAAGCGCTGATTGGGCTAAACCAGGAAAATAGATAGAAGTTCTGGCCAATCTTTCGAAGAAATTTGATTTTGCTTTGTTTTAGATGCATTAAATTGTTTTCCCTGGCATGGTTGGACGCAAACGAGGCCTAAGATTAATTGTGTCATCAATTACATCACCCCAGCCAAATTTTCCTGTATATGGAGCTACAAAGACTTTCCTGAATTACTCTTCGGAAGCGCTCAGTTAAGAGTTCGAAAGAAAAGGTGTAACCATTCAGGTGATTGCAGATGAGCCCAAATCAAGAATTGTTTTCATAGGGTGTATCGAAAAAACGTTTTTTTCTCAAAAAATTTTGCAGCACCTTGAAAAGTATGTGAATTGGTGTAAAAACACTTGGATAAAAATCTGAGTGCTCTAAGATGACGGCAGCACTTCGCGCATTGTACCCAAAGCTGGAAATTTGGGCAAATATGCGCATATTTTCATAATTTAATTTTGAAGTGAATTAGCGTAATATTATGTTTGCAGCCCCATGTAACCTGCAGTTTATGGTCTCAAAATATCTCACTAAAAATTTTATGGTGTTACGACAACGATAATACTTTTCGCAATACATCTGACTTTATGGGAATTTTGAGCGTCAATCGGGAATTTTGAGCCTAATTGGTGCTTGTTTACATGCCTTTGTACTACTTAACCCTTCTCCGCATTGTATTTTTAATGAAAAAATGAATCGCAAACGTAATTTTATCTTGCGTATTTTCGCAAGTCTACAATTTTGTTTGATCTTAACATTCTTAAGTACAATCGAAGAAACGAAATTTGACAACTTATGAAAAGAAATCAATTGAAAATAAAACTAAATGAGTATCGTAAGTAGCAATTACACAATGTATTACAAGAGATAATAGCAAAATTTTGCTTGCAACAAAAATATTCGGTTCTCTACGTAGTTTTCATGAACGAATTTTCTATAAACAATTGCTCATAAAATATCCCAGGACTCACCACGCGAAGGTGACCGGTATCGCGTCCCATTTTACTCCAGCACAATCGCCAAACTTTATGTTATTGTGAAGTTTTTAATTGAATGCTGAGACTTGGTGTCAAAGCATGACATCGTAGCTCTTGATGCGAGTTTATTTCGGATCAATTCTTCCCTGCTGGCATGATCGCAAACTAAAGATGAAGCTTCTGACACCAATTTGATGTGGCGTTCAACGCTTTCCGTGTGACAACGCAAATCAGGAATCTTAATTCCAGAAAATGTGTTCAATTTGATCATTTGCCTTATATTGCAGCTTATCACAGAAGCTCTGAAACAATTGTATCAGTCCAGTCAATGAAATCAATAAAACTGCTTGCGTCGATCTTAAGCTGAGGGACTCGTAGTTGTCAGATTCGCATATCAAAAGCG
Source organism: Trididemnum miniatum (assembly GCA_964006365.1). Lineage (NCBI taxonomy): Eukaryota > Metazoa > Chordata > Ascidiacea > Aplousobranchia > Didemnidae > Trididemnum > Trididemnum miniatum. The sequence goes on from OZ023231.1 coordinate 18,995,984, forward strand.
TTTTGCTCTCTCCAGCAATGTATTCTTCTCTCTGCAAGCTCATTGTGTTTCAGATTGGTGCTTGAAGCCATTGCTGCCAGAATTGATTCATGACGAGCACCAAACGCATTGCGTTCTATTACAGGAAGGCCCCTATTACAATTTCTCTAACCTGCGATAGAAACTTTTGACTCTTTGAAAGAATGTCAAAAACATGCCGTGGTTCCTGAGAAATGGAGTGATTGCGTTTGGTTTTAAACCACTAGGTGTGTGACTCCATCATAATGTGTACCAGTCGCTTAAAATTGCTTGATGGCTTTTCAGTTGAAACACGCAATCTCAATACTGTTGATGCAGCAGTCAACGAACGGGAGTGTGTGTTATTTTTCCTGGCTTTAGGGACGCTATCGTTTAGCGACCAACTTTTCTGCAATATCAAAAAGAACGGTTCAAAAAGTTGCACTTTTGAACTCATTTTGAAACTCAAAATCTAATTTGACAGTCAAACCACGAATCTCAAAAGGTTTAGCTCAGCGTTTCCGAGACTTGCCTGTGGATCGAAAAAAGAACCTTGGTGAGTAGCAAAAAGTTAAAGAAATCTTGTAATAAACTAGAACTTTCAAATTCTTTACGTCTGAAACTACAAATTGAAATTAATGTCAAACCATTATGGAAAGTAGCAAGAAACAAGCTCATTCTTCTCGCGAGGGTTACTCAATTTTAAAGATTAATTTATTTTGTTTTCTTCGTCAACGTTTTATTAAATAAAGTGGGTTGCCGTAAGCTATGGTAGCAAACGATGGGACCCAACTCTCAAAAGTTTGGGAACCACCGGTTTTGCTCGAACTACCTCTGGTTTATCGAATGTTTTTTCGTATTTGTTAGGAGTGCTCTTTAAATAATTTCCTTTCGTAGGTTGCCAATATTTGTTTCTTTGTTAGTACTCAAGATCAAACAAAGTCGTAGGCTTGCGAAAATACGCAAATAAAATTACGTTTCCTATTCATTTTCGCATTAACAATACTTGCGGAGAAGGGTTAAGTAGTACAAAGGCATGTAAACAAGCACCAATTAGGCTCAAAATTCCCGATTGACGCTCAAAATTCCCATAAAGTCAGACGTATTGCGTAAAGTATTATCGTTGTTGTAACACCATAAAATTTTTAGTGTAATATTTGAGACTATAAACTGCAGGTCACATGGGGCTGCAAACATCATATTACGCTAATTCACTTCAAAATTAAATTATGAAAATATGCGCATATTTGCCCAAATTTCCAGCTTTGGGTACAATGCGCGAAGTGCTGCCGTCATCTTAGAGCACTCAGATTTTTATCCAAGTGTTTTTACACCAATTCACATACTTTTCAAGGTGCTGCAAAATTTTTTGAGAAAAAAACGTTTTTTCGGTACACCCTAAAATGTTTTCAATCCCAGGAGATCGATATATTCAAAACCTTTTTTTTGCTGTATCTTTACAGTTGTTGTAAATAAGGTTTCAATGATGTTTTTTGCCGATATCATTAAAATTGCTTTCGGGTGATATTGGTTAACACAAGATTTTCAACTTTTTGACAATATGTCTGTAACGAAAAAATTAGCGGAATTAATTTAATTATATTTTTTGTTTTCATGTCTTGATTTTAGTCCATCCGTCACTAGAAATTGAATCAGACGCAGCGCATAAGACTGATCTAAACTCAAAAACGCAAGGATGACGTGTGAGTGAGATCTGAACTGTATTCCTTGCGATCTTGAAATTTGCAAAACCCACTCTTTTACTCTTTATGCCACACTAACTACCGTGTCTCCATTGTTTTTTTTTGTGGGCAAACGTTTGCATTTTCATTTGTTAATGGATGCTTATTGTTTAGACATGCCTACTAGCCACAGTGAAAACCAATCAGGTTGCTGATTTGTTTGCCGATCCACACACTGTGTTACCAGATGATTTCGCTAAATCTCTTGTTTCTGCGATGGGAAAAGAGCGATTAAATTACGGTTGTTTTATTCATGAAGTGGTGGTGAGAAGTAGGCCTGCATAAATAGATTCGTAATTACATATACGGATTTGTCTTGTAATTTTATTAAATTTTTTTTTGGTTTGGTCAAACTCAGTTGATTTTTGGTTTCGGTTAATGCAAACATCAGCTCTGCGCTCAATGGTTACATCATTTGAGAAAATGTTTAACGCTATCGTAATGTCCAAGTAGAACCAAACTGCACATGTCGGGGCGGTGTCCTTATGTTACCAATTAATACAATAAAAACAAAGTCTTATTGAAAAAGTTACTTGCGTTGTAGGGAGTAGAATCGTAGTGTCACGAAAAGGGTTTCGATTTTTAATCGAATGAGCACTACGCATAATGCAAGAACTCCGTTGAAATTTGTTTTTACTGATGAACAGGGATGGTTGATATACCTGTATCTCTTTTTGTTTGGATTTGGCGAAAAAAGAAAGATACAGAAAGAGAACGAAAAAAGAGCAAGTGATGAAACATACCAAGCGACCTTCTTTGGAGCAAACTAATGGACTTCTATTTTGTTGCTTCGCAAAATTTTAAGCAATGGTTATGATATGTCGCTTATGTAATATGTATATTGTATAATATGCTCTTAAATATGAACATGGTATCATTATTTGCTTTACATACACATTACTGATGTAACGTTATCAATTTTGTGAAAAGTGCAATTTTGAAGCGTTGTCGGTATGTTTAAACTTTATTTACGGAAATGTGATATGTTAGTATCTTTTTGTGATTTAAGCGTGGTATGAAACTTAATTTTCCATGTATTTGAAATTTCATTCAGTTTTTTATGGAATCAGTAACAGTGTTATTTTTATTAAAATCGAATGAGTACATAAGGTGTTACTTCTGAGCTATCACTTTCATTGGCCTGCTAAGGTTAGCTTCACTTTTCAATGTTGGTGTGGGCAAATTTGCAGTTTAGTCGTTTTCACTTACGTGCTTAAAGAAAATTTGAAGAGATTAAATTATTTGTGCAAAATATATTGCTTGGACCGGTGACTGACCACTCCAGCGTTAAACGTTTGCGATTGTGTTGCTTAGCTGCGTGGGTTGATTCATTCGTATACACAAGCACAGTTCGTCAAAAGTTCACTGTCGACAAGTATCTACTTAGTTGTTCGTTATCTGTTTGTAGGGATCGACCGGGGCCCCGGTCCCGGCCGGGGATGCCACTATTTGCCCCGGTCCGGGGCCGGGGTTAAATTTCAAATGTATTTACCGTGTATTCCGGCGTGTAAGACGACCTATATAGTACAAAATCCCACTCTTAAAAATTAGGGTGATTTCATACGACAAATATAAAAGTCATATCTTAATTTTTACATGAAGATTTATTTTATATGAAAAATGCGTTGGTGCGTAAAAATAAAGAGCGTGCATTCTCAAAGCGTTTTTAAGGTTTATCATGCACTAATGAAAAGCGTGTACAATTACGAAAGCATTACGTGACTGAAAGCATTACCTAACACCATTGACGGTATTTACATGAGGAGTGAGGACGCAAGTAGCCTGCTTAGCTTTGTATTCTAGACACAATATAAAGCATTGTATAAACCCCTGCCGGGGCAGGCGCACTTCCCCGGCCCCGGCTAAAATTGTTGCTCCGATCGTTCCCTAGTTTGCTGCGTGGATAGAGACTACGAATTCGCGATACGTTTCAGCGTAATATTTTTTGTATTAATTTTGAACAAATTTGCCGAAAAGTTTAATAATTGCTTAAAATGCAACCAAAAATGAGTTCATGTGTAGTTGCCTTCAAGCCTTCTGTTTTGAAGCGCTGCCTAATAGTAATCGGAAGACCAGAAAACAGCCTAGAATCTTGTGCCCAGAAATTGGTTAAACCTAATATGTGATTGGTCAGTTCTATTTGCAAACTTATGGTGAAAGAAATAAAATTTTGCCTTTATTCAAATGTAGCGTGCTTTACTACCTTTTTCACAGTTATAATGCAGTACTATTATGTGCTTGGTTTTCTTGCAGATGGATTTGCAAATATTAACTTACGTAGGATTGGTTACTGTGTTTTATTGCTTGTTTAAATTGGCTTTCGAAGTATTTGAATTTTGGAGAGTATATTTTGCTCCTAACAAAATTGATTTGTCGAAGTTCGGAAAATGGTCAGGTGAGAAATGGATTTTTTAAAGTGATTTTGTTAGTTTTGCCGACATAGGGTTTTGATTGATCGCACCGGCCGTATTGGTTCAATGTGCGTCTGAAAAATTGAGTTGAGTTCAGGCCGAAGCCGAATTCATTTTGTCCAATAGCTACTTCATTAAAAGCAAGCTGATGTTACCGAAATCGTCATCGTCCATATGCAGTGAAGAAAATTACAAAGTGAGTTTTTGCGCCCTTTGAATTGGCAGCGTCTCGCTATATGCGGCGAATGCGATCCGTTCCATGCAGAAACTTAACTGTCATGCAAGATTGTTAACCATCCTGATACGGCATGTCGCTGACCGCAAAACTAAATGCAAGCAAACGGAACCTGCGCTGGGTAGGCTTAATTGATGTAATGGGCAATCACGGAGTGCTGGTTATTTAGGAATGGAATCGTCGTTTGATTTATGTGTTTTTATTTTTGCAGTTATAACGGGTCCTACGGGTGGTCTTGGAGAATGCATAGCCCATCAGGTCAGTGCCATTCATTGAAATTGTATGTTTTAGCTCAGTGGCCGACGTTATTGAATATTTTATGTAAGCACTTTATGGTTGTATTTTGTTAAAAACTTTAGTTTTTGTTATTAAACCTTTTCATTTTTGGGTACGTTTTAGTTGGCGTCGAGGGGTCAGAACATCATTCTCATCGCTCGAAATAAAAGCAAGCTTGAAAACGTAGCGAATGAAATATGTAAGTTGAAATAAAATTCTACCTCTGCCTAGAAGTTGCTTATAGATGAAAGGCCTCACTATGACGTTTGACTCTCTTTGCTACAACGTTTGACTTTGACGTGGGGTAGTACATGAAAATTGTTGAACTCCAGCACGTAGCAATACAATAATAACTAAGCCTCATTTCTCAATCTCAAATTTCAGAATAAATTTTTAAAGTTAGTATAGAAATCCTGAATTTGTTAGCTCTGCGGGTGTGAGTTGATTTACTGATGCTGTAGTCCAGAGGTGACGAACATGCGGCCCGCGAAAGAATTTCCTGTGGCCCGCGAACATTTTGGCAAGACCAGTACTTTTAAACATTTTTTTCCCGTCTAATCTTTGCGATACGATACCAAAAGCTGAGCCCCTGATTTAATCGAGCGCGTATCACACAGTAATTATAGAAACGCTCAATACAAGTCATCTGTTTCAGGATTCAGCAGTTCATCCATTGTTATGAAATAATAATAACATAACTCGAGTCCGTTGCAGCTTCAGCATAGTGCACCAGTTTACGAGTAACTATTCGAGCCAGAGCTTAGCTTGCCTTACAGTAGTAGGATTTATGTGAGTTTGCGGAAATGAATTGGTGAGGTGGCAGTACCATTTATCATATGCAAATTTTACTGCTTTCTTAAGGTATTTGTTATTCTGTTTTTTAATCAATATTTAATTAGCCGCTTGTCTTCACCGATGTCTTCAGCGAAAAAACGAAATACTGTAGATGAAAAAAGAGTATTTCAAAAAGATTGGACCGATATCCGATATGTATATGACCAGGAGCGTATTCAGAGGAGGGCCATTGTGCCATCCTTCCCCCTTTTTGACTCTGCCTTTTAGTAAAAAAAGAACAAAACTAATGGTGCCAAGTGACTGAAATATGCCAGACTCTTTTGATGGTTTCTGTAGCTTATGGCCAGTGGCTAATCCAAGGGTTAGAATGAGAGGTATGCATCCTCCCGTCAGCCATTTTCAAAATAGTTTTTGATGTATACAATTTTTCCATAACTTCGAACCTCTTCGAGAGCGATAAGCCTTACGCCTTAAGCACGCATAATCGAAAATGTGCGCGCCAAATGCATCATATTTGGCAAAGCACTCAGAATCAGGGTCAAAAAATTTAAACAAAATTTGCCTGAGAATTATTCAAAAAGCACTACAAATAGCCATTACAGCATCTAAATTTTCAAAAATTTTCCGAGAGAGCATGCCACCGGACCCTCCAAGAGCTTTTCTTGTTTCTCAATCATTTTCAAATTTGTTCTGCCGAAAAAAACGCTTTAAAGAAATATGGAAATTATGGCTTCCCCTTTTAAAATTTCTCGCTACGCCACTGTTTATGACTAAAAAGTTATGCGGCCCGCTTGCTTATTGGTAAGAACAAAGTGGCCCGCGACCGCAAATAGGTTCGTCACCCCTGCTGTAGTCGATCGCGTATTCTAGAACGTTTTCTGATGTCATGACCGTTTTGAATATCACGTTCGTTCGGAAATGACTCGGCCAGTGCTAAAGAGATAGTTATAATGATATTTGCGCGCATTAGTTCGGTGCTTGCGTCCTTGAAATAAACTTGCAGGTTTTCTTATTTATTGAAGCCCGTAAATGCAAACTACAGAAATAAGTTTTAAACCCGATCGACATATTTTTTAACCAATCGACAATCCTTTTAAGCGATCGATAAATCTTGAAACTGGTCATCAAATCCTTTGACTGATAATATCAGTACACAAAACTTGAAAGATGTGTCGATCGGTTTAAAGTTTGGTCGATCGCTTATAAATTTTTCGATTGGTTGAAAGATTTGTCGATCGGGTTTATACTTACTTCCATGGTTTGTTCTTGTGGGCTCTCTTAGTTATTGGTTTGTTTTCAGCCGCTAAGCATGGCGTTGAAACCAAATGTTTGGTGATCGATTTCACTCATAATCCTTCAATTTATGATGAAATTAAAGAGTTTGTCAGCCCCTACGACGTTGGTGTACTTGTGAACAATGTTGGGCTGGGCACTGTTCCCTCACATTTTCTTGATGTTGTAGCGCACGCACCTAGTATCGTTACGGATACGGTTCGAGTAAACGTCTTATCTTACTGCAAGGTATGCAATTTAAAAATATGCGTCGAAATTCATCTGAAATTCATTTACGATCATACGTTATTTTATCAAGTTGGCGAAAGCATTCTTCGTTTGCGTCTAACAATAGTTTAGCATTGTCAATAGTTGATATTAATTCTATCTCGTTACTGAGGTTATTTTCAAATTATATTGAAATAAAAATTCAACAATAATTGAGGGAGACTGCGAAGTGAGCTTGCGCTCTTCTCAAATGCGATCGGCTCCAGCCGCGAATCTAACCCGTCACGTAGGATCCGTCACCTGCGCGCGGTACCGCTGGGTCATGTCGCTGATTTAGACGAGGCGGATTTTTAAATCCGTGAACATGGGTTTTTAGTTGGCAGCTTGCCGCGAATAACATTAATTTTGCTGACTTGGCCATCTTGAAGCATTTTACATTCATTTTATTATCAAATACCGCTGCGGTTAGGCTGCTGAATTGTTGTGCTAGCGATTACGTAATTATACATAATCGTTTTCGTCAAAAGCAGTGTTTTATTTTGCCAATATGAAATGAATGCCGAAAGGTGTAACGAGTGTCGGGGCCAATCTCCGCAGCTTAGGTTCGAAGAAATGTCGCAAAGGTGCCAAGCTGTTGGCGATACTCTGTCCGATTTGACTTGGACATGAATCGAACTTCGACCTCCTGTGTGGATAGTATTGTCTTTAGCCATAGCGCCAACCAACCGTTATTTATTTGTTGTGATGCAACTAGCAGCAGCTATAACAGCTCAGAAGGCCGAGTGGATAGAGCGTCTGCCCCTGGAGCTGTAGTCTTCCACTCGGGGTCAGGGCAATGACTTTAAAAGTGGTATTTACTGCTTTTCTGCTTGACGATTAGCATTAAAGGGACGGTGTGGAAAACAAGCCGGCAGGTTTACTTTAGGGATGTGCCTCAAGGAAAATTACTCGGACTCGCCGGCTAACGAGTAATCACGACATTACTCGGCCGAGTTCGAATCCGAGTATCTATGACGTCAAAATATGAACTCAAAAATTAGGTGAAGAGCGACAAAAAAAGGTCATCACGTCCGTAGAAGTCCTAATTTCGACTCAAATTCGGATAAAAAGCAAAAAAAAGGTCAAAATGATAATGATTTAATACTCGGACTTGGCCGAGTCCGAGTAATGCCTCATTACTCGACCGAGTACTCGGACTTTACTCGGCACATCCCTAGTTTACTTGTCGTGTCTATGAAAAGACACTTAGCGGGATTTCCCCATCTTGGTGTGGTAGACAGATGGCCGGCAACTGTCACAGCGTATTGATCGCTTTCTTGTGATAGGAGGATAAATATGCAACTAAACATAAAAAAATGTTAACTATTGGAGTTATTGCCAACATGTTCTCAGATGATTGAGTTATTGCTTCCTGACATGCTGCAACGGGGACGTGGATTTATTTTAAATATTTCATCGGTTACGGTTGATAGGTTTACCTACTCGGTTTATGGTGCTAGTAAGACGTATGAGAATTATTTTTCCCTGGCACTGAGCTGTGAGTTTGAAAAATCCGGCGTGTTTTTTCAGGTAAGATATACTTCTTTTCAATGTTAAAATGATTTTAAGATAACAAAATTCTGCAAAATTTAATTGAATTATTCATTCGAAATATGTCTGTGGGGTTTTTGCAACAATTCTCCACGTTCACCCAGTCTTTTCCCTTCTGGTTGCTAAGTTCCTGCTGTTTTGAATGCTTTTTCCCTGTTCATAAACTTCAAAGTTTCTGTTTCCTTTAGCGCTAGTTAATATTTCTTTACGGCCTCATTCTGTCTCAATTTGTTTATCACATACTTTGTATTTTTATCCTCGCCCATTTTCACTTAACGCTTCTCTCCTTAATTTTTGGAAGTTTTTGAAAGGCTTATTTTGTTGTTGCTATGGAGCAATATTCACTGTTCAGACATGGAAATCAAATTACTCCCAAGAGTCTCTGTGGTATGTGTAACGGCTTATCGTATTGTCAACCTCATTTTTATTTTTCCAGTCATGTACTCCGTCATTCTTCCTTTCTAGCTTGACAAATTCGTTTCCATCTTTGTTCAAAAAAGTGATGACAAGCCCGGAAGACTTAGCTAAATCATTGTTTATCACTCTTGGAAAGAGTAAGAAAACATACGGTTGTTTGTCGCATGCCCTTCAGGTAAGTTCTACGGCCTTAATTTGCGCTTTCTCCAGTTTAATAAAGCAAGTCTGAGTGTTGTGCAGGTTTAAGAAGACAGAGTCCGTACGATATTATTTCAGTTGCCATTGGACTCTTGTTTTTCCGGTTTGATTCTGATTTCGACGCTCTGAAAATATGGTTTTATCCAATTCTCGACCGTGGTTTTATCTTAAAATGCGTTCATTTTAATGTAGCTGGTCGGTCTCGAGCAAATTTTTGTTCCCGGAAACAAACATAGTCTTTTCATGTAATAGATACAGATTGCAGAATCTTTTGGGTTCCTTTTTAGACGTAAGATTGGAACTTGGTGAGACTGAGTTAGTTGGGCAAGGTTTTGTCTGTTTTCAAAAATCAGACTTTTAGAGACTTGACAAATTCGATCTAAGACTCTTGTTACCGTCAGAATCCTAAAAAATGTGAGCTATTCTCGATAAACTAGAGTTGTTCACTTTCGCAATAACAATGGTTTTCTGGCAAAAAAAACAGCCAAATCGCTCTGTTGAATAAATCGTGACTCCCGTGGAAAATCTCGTTATTTTTTAGCTAATTTTACAGCTTGCTGTTAATTGCTCTCCTGGCGTTGGTCACCGACCGTATCGTCAAAATTGCTTTTGCAAGTTTATTTATTTTTGGCACTACACACACAGCAAGTTCTACTACACATGAGCAGGCGAAACTAGAACTATATTTTAAGTATGGTAGTGAGAGGGTGAATGCGAAGGAACCGCGAGGTCTTCAAATCAGTAACCACCCAGTGGCGCCATATTTACTATGGCATTACCGTTCAACAAACAAACCAAAAAAATTAAGCCAAACTGGAATATTATTTATGTGTGTTGTGGAGATAGGAACGAAAAAAAAAACTAGTGCAAATTTTTCAAGAGTTGAAATATAGAATTGATAATACAAGTGAGTTTTGAGCACGCACAGAAAAAAATAAATTAGCGAAAACCAACATGATTCAAAAATACAGTGGGCACAAAGGGTTGGACAATGAATTTAAACAAGATCAAAGTTTAGTTGACAATAAGACAAAAAACTACGACTTTAACAGAAGATTTTTATATTTCTTACTAAATTGTTTAAAAGAAAGATCTCTTAATTCACTAGAAATGGAATTCCATATTTTAACACCAGCATGTTTATTTGATGTTGTGTTCTTTTAGTTTTAAATAATGGTACACGTAAGTTGGTTGAAACATTAGCAAACCGAGTGCATTGATTGTGAGTATTTACAACCTTGCTGAAATGTCAAAAGCAAGGGGTAAAAGATTGTGCAAATGATTGTGAAGTATTTTTGCTGTTTCGAATTTGGTCATTTTTTTCCAGTCCAAAATTTTATTTTTTTGATGTAAGGGTTAAGCAGCACTGTCATACCAATCACTTCGGTTGATTATTCTCACAGCTTTGTTTTGATTTTTGGTAGTTAAGAAAAATAAGATGGATAGGTATTACTCCAAATTACAAGTCCGTAAGATAAGTGCGAATGTACCAATGAGTGATAAAGTTTTGACAAAGCGGATTCTGGCAGGTAGAATTTTAATATACTGAGAATACCCACTGATCGCGAAACTTTAAATTCAAATTTTTGTATATGCTCTTTGAAATTTAATTTATTATCAATGATTATTTCGAGCTTTGTACAGATTTTTTGATATTACGTTTTCACAATTTAGGCTTTGGTTCTGAAATGTCTTCCTGAAAAAGTGCTTCGGTATTTGATTAAACTTCTCTGGAAGTATTACCAGAAAGCAAACAAGAACAAAGATCAATGACGGCACTCATATCAGCTTGCATTAATCATCGGAGTTGAAAAAATGGACTTTTGATAGAGTTGTATTGTATATCAAGTTTCTTAATCGTTGTTTTCCATTATTGATTAGCCTTTTTTTTTAAATTCCAATGATGTAGCGATACCATTATAATTGGTCTGGTTTAATTGCTCTAGCTCACATTTGAGAAATCCGAAGAATTACTTGTCGCACAAATGAAAATGTCTTTGTCAAGAATATAGGCTTACAATAGTCAGTTAAGCACTAGAAGTCTTACGTTCTGTTATACATACAACTTAGGTAGTGAAGGAACGTTTGAAAGCTTCAGTTTTAATTTAAAGTGTAGTAATGAGTAATTTCCGATGCATTTTTGCTTGTGTGAGTTGCGTCAAATAGCCTATTGAGCCTATCGCAGTACTAAAAGTATTCCTTGTTTTTGCAAAACTTCAGTTATATTTTGCTATGCAGTTGTTAATAGTCAGACAAGTGAATTTTATGAACTTACTCCTTGCTGATTATGCTTTCAAAATGCGCTAAAGATGTTTTTTTTGCGGTTCATCTTACTTTTGCACAATTCTTTAAGTTTGTTGTTGTCCCAAGGGGTCTGGTAGTAATGCTTACTCGCCGATCGAGGCCGACGAAAATTAAGTTCTCTGCGGACTCGCCTAATGACTGGTTGTCAGTGTATATGTTTGTGCACGAATTACCTTCGTTTTATTGAATGATCAGCGAGCTAGTTGGTTAGTTGTTCGTTAGTTTGCAATGATGTTTTTCGCAGCTCATTATTTATTAAGCCAGCCCAGGAGTGGGGAACCTGCGGCCCGCTTAAGTTTTGAATTCGGCCCACGTCAGAAATTCGTTAAGTGTACAACAAAACTTGTAGAATAGAAGACATGAAAATTCCTTCAAAACTGTTTCACATTTAACTACCGGCTGTTTTCATAACACAAAAAACGCGCAAAAGTCTAATTTTTGCGGAAAAAACAACTCAGCATGAATGTTTTATAAATTTACGACGAAATATTGTGTATTTTTAAGACAAAACTTACAAATTAAGAGTCAATGTGGCCCGCTGAAAATATGCAAATAATGCGGCCCGCTGTGCTTTGCCGGTTCCCCACCCCTGGTCTAGCCTATATGTAGGCCTACTTACCGTACTCGTTTTACCGCCCGATCGTGATTAAGGGCCCGTTTAGAATAGCCGCCCGTGTGTGAATAGAACATAAAAGTAAATGAGGACTCGTGCTTGAATACCCGCCCGATGTAAAAACTTGAGAACAACATACCACTTGCTGAATAAATATAAATTTTGACTTGTTATTTCTTGTTAAGGATATAAACTAATTATGAGAGTATGAGGAAATTACTGTATAATTTGCGTATGACGTGAATGAACTGACATGGAAAAAGGATTAATGTCGTGAAATACTTGTCTTCAACGATAATTCTTGTGCATAATTTTACTTTGAAAATAACAAACGCCCGTGCTTGAATAAGGGCCCGGGCTACAAAACGAGTAAATACGATAGTTTAACAGTATTGCCACGAACTCTAATCGAGTGCTCTATTAATTGACGGGCGTAAGCTCTAATAGCAGCGCGAAGTACGAAAGCTATAATGTTTCAGTTGTTAAAGCGCCAAGAAAAATGCCCAAGTTAAACTAAGTGACTTTGCGTTTTAACTTAAGATAACAGCAATAAAATGAATCAAAACTCTAGTTATAGCCTAATCGTGCATAAAATGTTATCAGCCTAAAATCTGGCTAGTCTAGCTATGAAGATTGAAGAATTGGTTATATACTTTTAGGCCTTGCGTTCATTCTGAATTGAAAAAGTAGGCCAGTTATAGTTGCCATTCTTTGCATGATTTCAAAATCTCGTTACATTTGCCCGTTCTAATTATCGTGGCTGGAATCCAGTAGCGTTTGCCATCATCTATTTCTTAATGTATTTTGAGCTCTCTTAATTCGCCGATGTCCCTGCCTACGCGCTCTTCCCCTTTGGAATGTGCGCTTTTTTGAGTGCTAAATTTTTGGTGCTTATGAAACTGCCAAATCACGTTATGTTGTAGGCCTATTTGTTGCTTATATTGTTACAGTAAAATGTCTGTTTGGTGGTATGACTTTTGTGATGAGGTATTGTATTGCTGCGAGCATCCAGCTAGTAGGCCTAAGCTATTAGTTACTGCCTGTCCATCAGCGCGAAAGGTTAGTGTCGGCTTCTGTCCTACTAATACTGTATTAGCATACCGTAAAGTATTTAATAAAAATTTGGATCTTGACCGTAAAAAGAACAGAAGCATTTTTTCCGGCACATCGAACTTATGTAACCTACATCTGTCAATTTTGGAGGATTTTTCTATTTTAGACTATAAGTGAAAACATTCCAGCGATCAATTTAGATTTGGGGGCTGGGAAAACAAAGGTGTATTTTTGTGATAAGATCAATAAGCCTGATCGAGAAGAAAGTACACCAAAGCAAGCTTTTTCACTTATCAGTGCCGAAGTTTGATTTAGAAAAACTTTGGTAGCCTAGTTTTTAGAATTAGCCAGCATCCTGTAAGGGCTCAAGACGATCGAGTGATGGAAATCGTTTTTTTTTTTTTTGGAAAACGAATTCGATGCTAAATGCGATGATTGGCCGTCAAACTGTTTATTGCTGAGTCTTCTTGTAGTGATGGATCTAATAGGGAACGCAAGGAGCGACCTTTCCACCCCCTAAGTCCATTATGTAATCGGTGGCGGTGGGCCTTGGTCCATTATGTAACTATTGGGCGATGTGCACTTTTTGTGCAGTGGCCCCCCGTTTTGACTCCGCCTATTAGTGAAAAAGAACAAAACTAGAGTTACCTAGTGACTAAAATATGCCAGACTCTTTTGATGGTTTCTGTAGCTCATTTTTTGATTTTTTTAAACCGGCTCAAATTACCTACCATATGGGGGGTTTTGAGCCACTTATAGGTCAGACATGTTGAGCCATACGCAGGTAAATTGAGCCACATGTAAACAATGCTTGTAACACTTAGGTAACCGTCAGGTTTTTTATGTTTATTTTTGTATTTTTACTACGAAAAACGAAAGAAATCGCTTAAACGAAAATATAGGCCTACATGCAGCTATCGGTGCGTCAAAAATAAATTTTTGGATATAGGCCTGCAAGGTGTTGGATTGAACAATCAGTCATACAAAGTTCACGCGAAACCCGATTTCGCGAGAGTTTTTTTTACATTCCCACCCCTTCCTTGTTTGGTTTTTACATTGTTTGGTTCAACATATTAAGATGTAGGGTTTGAAGTTAAAACTTAACGGGGAACTAAAGTACAAATATATTTTTTCAAGAAAGGTAGTCTACTAAAAAATACGACAAATTCGAAAGTGGTATTAAAAGTTTGTAAATGCTTTTAGTTAACGAAAAATCCACGTTTAAAAGTTAATATGATGACATAAAAGTGTACATTGACGCGTGCAAAAGTTAAAGCTTCAATATTTGATCTTTGGTCAGACAAAGAGATTTCGGTTGACGAACATTGTAGCTGTAACTTTTGCATGCATCAATGCGTAGAATGCACCCTTATTATGTTATCGTCTTGTAACTCGGAAGTCGGAACGCCGATTTATCCATAACTAAAAGCATTTTAACACCTTTTAATGCCATTTTTGAATTCGTCGTATTTTTTAATACCTTTCGTGGAAAAATAATTTTGTACTTCAGATCCCTTTTAAGCAATACCACTCCATCATTGTTATAATAATTTTATTCCATTATTTTTCGCCATTTCTATTGCTGCCAGCTTAATGTGATTGACTCCGATCGAAGGTTGGCAGTGATGAAGCCTTTTCAGGTTCATGCAGTCAACACCTAACAGCTTCGCAGATGATCGCCCCGAATTTCCTTGTGTAACGTACATTTGTACCTCCCTTAACTTATCTGTATTATACCCACGACTTTTCTTGCGTTCATGACCCATTTTTTCACAGTTGCAAGAGCAATATCAATTTTTTAAGCTTAAAAGAAACTTATTTCGCATAAAAATGCAGGGCTGCCATCTTCGTCACAAGTTGCAGTGACATACGCAGGAGGTGCTTATGTGCGGTCCCTATTTAGGCCACCTCCAATAAACCTTGAAAGAGGTTATCGCGTACGCCCCTGTTTGCCAGGGAATATTGCCTTAAATATGCTAATGATAAAGTTTATTTTGCGCAAGTTCGTAATGAGCAAGTGATTGCTAAATTTGAGCCAGTGGCTCATTATGTTAGATGCTTCACGATGATTATCTTTATGTCTTATCTTTATCTTCATGTCTTATTATCTTTATGTCTTATTATCTTAAAGATAATAAGATATTATAAAGATAATCATAAAAATAATAAGAAATTACCTGTATGTCTTATTATCTTTATGAT
Organism: Trididemnum miniatum; assembly: GCA_964006365.1. NCBI lineage: Eukaryota > Metazoa > Chordata > Ascidiacea > Aplousobranchia > Didemnidae > Trididemnum > Trididemnum miniatum. Next base: position 19,011,317 of record OZ023231.1, read on the forward strand.
GATTATCTCATTATGTCCTTGGATAAGATGCTTCACGATGATTATCTCTGCTTTGTGGAGTCTGGCAAGCAACAAAGAAGTCACAAGAAAATTCAAGCGGAAAACTTGGAAACAAAGGCAACTGCTAAGCGAGTCTGGATTTCAGCGCTTCCGTCGCTTTCTCGTGATAGGAGGATAAAGATGAAGAAATCAAATCAAATGTAACACACTTGATGGCTCAAAATGCCCCCACCCACCATTATCTAAAAAAATGCCTCGTGCTCAAAACTCCATGCTCCTACACCCAGTATCTTTCGGCAATGTCAAGCTAAGGTCAATTCCCTCCTCCCTAAAGATTTGCTCAACGTGTTGCTAGTTTCAAAACTTTTTCACACCTTACGAATTTTTGACAAAAACTTACATGAAAAGCAAAAATATTAATTTTTTGTGGCTTTCATCAGAAATGTTGCTTATTTGTAGCAAAATTAAAAGTGGCGAAGCTTAGTTGACTAATGATGTGTTTGGTATTGCGATTAAACTTGTTACCGGTACGTCACAAAATCTCGAATTACGTGGGGTGGCTCAAATTAAACACTGGCTCAAACCACCTGTCCTTCCCCTTCTGCTTTACACTATTGTTGATGACTTGATAGTAAAGTTTTGTCCCCTTTTGTAAAAGCTTTGGCGGGTGTTTTCATGATCTTTTTTGAAGATTAGGCCTAATGCTTTGAAAACATAATGCCCTTTTTGCGTGCAGTACAAGGGCTAAAACCGCGGTGATAGCAATTACTTTGATGGTACGCCGGCCCGGTAGCATAATTTATTAAGTGAACGTGACGCGTTCCAGTCATTATTATGTAAACAGACGAGTTTTATTCACTATCCTGCAGGGCGTGATGTGAAAAGCATAGAGAGTTGACTAGACGTTTAAAATGGCAAAAGCACCGTTAGGATTAGAAGCAGAACTAAGTTGAATAAAAAAAGAGTGACCTACAGCAGTCTTCAATGTTTTCGACTAGCAATCTAACTGTGTTACAAAATTCTCGATGTAACTTGCTGTATTCTATATCTGTGTTTTATAATCTGTTTCAGATTTAGACACGTGACAGAAAAATAGCACAATCGACAATGCAACGATTTTCCTGTAGTGTTGGTTATACTTTATAAATAGGACCGGACAAAAATTTTTAAAAAGCTAGCTTATAATGCAATTCATCAGATTCAAAGCTTGCACGTTTTCTAGATAGGTAGAAGAGATGTTGCACCTATGGGAAACCAGCACCAATGGGACAGCGCTATATTTCGAAAACGTGTGAAAATAAATTTAAACAACTCCGTTATAGAGCGGAGTTTGAGATTGCATTCGTTTCAAACTAATTTGCCACCACGTGGTTTTTGTATTTAAATGGCAAGATTTTAGAATAGGTTTTTGAGATAAAACAGTAAAATTAGTGGTAAAAAACAAATTTAGTTTTTTCTATGAAAAATTATTCCTAAAAGCAAGTTTTTTTTTGTAAAAGATTGGGCAGTAAAAGAAGTTTTGTAATAAAAAAGTTAGAGTCCTAAAATTGTGAGTTAAAGAAATAAAACTGGTTTGATCAACAATGGCTGATATTGGACCAATGGGACATTGCAATAATTGACCTTTGGGACACTGTCTCATAAGTGCCTTCACGCAATCAAAATGTAATGGAATACTCCTTGCTGTTAAATTTTAAACAACAACGCATTACCTCACTACTGATACCCGTAGGCTACTGGTACATCGTAAATATGTGATGGGATCGCTCCTATTGTTGGTCAGGACTCTGGAAAAAATTTAAGTGGCCAAAACAATATGGTACCCGTGGCAATCTGGAAGTTAATGGCTTTGTGCTTGGCAAAGTCCATTCGTTGGACAGCAAGTGGAAAATTTTTCTTGCTCAGATAATAATTAATGGTACGGACGAAGAAGAGATTCTGAAGCAATTTTTTTGAAACGCTCCATGAAAATTAAGGATGTTTTTTTTATTCAGATATCGAAGACCTCGCTTCGATTAAACTTGCCGACGTAATGAAAATTCTGCCCAAGCCAATGTCTGCTGCTACAACCAAGCGCTCAGCAGGAGTTATTAAGTTTGATGTTGAAGTGAGCGCTTTGGGAGTGTAAGGCTACGAAGCACATCAGTCAATCATGTGTGTTTCAATTGCATAAATATATGAGTAGACTCCGATTTTGTTATGATTATGGTTAAAAATGTGAGCAGTAATCGCAAAGAAGTATTTAAGTTCAATTGAATCAAAAATGTTTACCTACAGTAAGTTTAAATTATATTTTTTAACTAAGACAATAGGCGCGATAACTATGTCCCATTGGTCCCTTATGTGCTTTACCAATGGGACATCTGATCGATGACATTGATCACTCAAAAAAACTAGGAAAACGGCAAGTTTCAAGCTCTTTTTGATATTTAGGATTCAACATAGACACTAAACTTTATTATTTAGTAAGTTTTATTCACGAAAAATGTGAAATTTTTGATGTATTGCAAAAAACACGATTTTTGTCCCATAGGTGTAACATCTCCCCTATGTCAATGTTGGGTTGGACTCGAGTCGAGATTTTGAAGGCTCGGACTTGGGCTCGTGATTTTTACTTTGGACTTGGCACTTGGACTCAAGCCATTTCTTTTCTACAAGGCTAACTTGGGGTTTGGATGCCATAAAAATATAATGCAAGCGATGGTGAGTTAACAGAAATAGATGAAAGTTCTACAGCAGGGGTGTCCAACACGTTGCACGCGTGCCAAATTAGGCACGCAACAACATTGAAAGTGGCGCGCGAGCTCTTGTCATATTTTATAAACATGCTACAATGCAATAAATTTTAAGCATCATTATAATAGTTTATTGCTGCATTATCGTACTAATGAAATTAGTTTCCGATTTTCACAGTTTCTGCTCGTCTATCCTGATTCAAGACGTATGAAGTGTAATACTGAGATATAGACCACGGACTGGTTTTGCGTCAGCTACAAAATATGATCCACCGTAAAACAGCTCTTCTTAACTGATGGGCCGCGATGGTCTTTCAAGTGGGCCGTGAACGTTCTGTCATAAAATATTTTTGAGCGCAAAAATTTGAATCACGAAAGCTTAAAACGTATTACAAAGGTTAACCTGCTTCAAAACTTCCACGCACTTTTTACATTGATTCTGCATTATCTTCAGTTTTATTTTCAGTTGCAGGAAGAATCATGTCCAGTTCTTTTGAAAAACGTTCGTGTCTGGTTTGCTAAATGCGGAAGCACAAACCTGTGTGAACAGGAATTTTCTGTCGCGAAGCTTAATAAATCTAAATTGTGAAGTCAGCTAACGGACTGACACATATTAGATGCAATAATTTAACGCGTTTTGCCATTGCTCCGTTGAAGCTTAATCTTGCTAGTTGGCTCAGAACGAATGCTTGCAAAAAAGAGTTTTCGTTAATCGTGTTGTTGATAAATTTAAAGTGCTGTAATTTTTTTTTTGTATTTTTGTAAATGTTTAGTTCTTTGTAAGCAACATGGTTTTAAAGAAAAAGTGACTAAATTTATAGCCTAATAGTTTACCAAGCGTTGGCTCGCGAGGAAATTATAAAACAAAAATTGGCCCGTTAGCGCAGTGTTGTAGTCGAAACCACTTGCTTCGAGACCAAGACCGAGATCAAGACCGAAAAATTTTTTCGAGACCAAGACCGGTCGTTTATCGAGACCTGTGGTTCGAGACCGTGACCGGCAATTATTCGGCCTCTAAAATTGGCGTAAATCTATATCACCAAGTTTAATCAATTTATCTTTTATTTTTCCAAAAAGTCACAATGACATTTCAAGTAAACGAGGATTTCTAACTTTTCCGAAGAGAGCCTTGCTCTATGTGGTTGCATTGTCAACCTGCTTGTGCTAAAAATTCTTTCTACCGGAGACGTAGAAGCTGGTATACATAGTGTGTGTTTGAATAGTTTAAAATGAACAGGGAATTCACCACTTCCCTGTTCCCAAAATTTAAAAACATTTGAAGGCACGGTTATTGTTGCCATACTTCATTCAAATGTCTCGGGGGCTGTGCCATTGGTGTTACTTTTGACGTTTCTTGGTTTCCTATAGTTGTCTTTTACTGGCATATTTCGCAAAAACTAGGAAACTCGGAAACTTTCAAACCGTCGGCTGTATTCTCTACAAATAAAACTGTATTTCCTCAAAAAAATTCTTTTGTGATTGACAAATTTCTGAAATGTGCAAAGTCGCAGAAAACAATGCATTTGTTATGCCTAAGAGAATAGCTGCCGTAACGCTTGACCGTAACTACTTGACCTCAACGACGTTTTCGTCAGTTTCGTGTTTTGTACGTACGGTACGCGGAATTTTTTAAAATTGAATTTCGTTAGCTTCGCTCTATAGCAAGGGTGGGAAACCTGCGGCCCGCGGCCCATATGCCGCCCACTGAAGTTTTGAATGTGGCCCGCGTCAGAACTTTGTTAAAGTGTGCAACAAACTGGTAGAATAGAAAACGTTAAGATTTCTTAAAAACTGTTTCATATTCCACTGCGTGCTGTTTTCGTGGCATAAAAAACGCGCAAAAGTCTCTGATTTTTGCGGTAAAGAACAACTCAGCGTGAATGCTTAATAAATTTGCGACGTGATACAGTATATTTTTAAGACAAAACTTTCAAATTGAGAGTGAATGTGGCCCGCTGAAAGTATCATGCAATCAATGCGGCCCGCTATGCTTTGCCGGTTCTCCACCCCTGCTGTATAGTGTAAGAACCTAAATCATGAAAAAAAAGCAACATAAAAAGATTGTGAGTGAATAAAAAGATTGTTTAATATTGCTCCATTTTTGTATCGCTTCGACGGCAATTTTCTGTTTACACCTTCGATATCGCCTGGATTTGAATTAAAGGCATTGATACGTTGACGTGCAATATCCAAACTCTTGCAGCGCAAAGAGACAGAGACAAATAAAATTTTGCTTGTTTATCTTGCTTCTAAAAGCATGTGAGATTGTTTTATTCGTATGCTGCTGTGACCCGTGAAGTTGCAATTGTGCACTTTGCTGACACTGCAAAAACAATGATTACGCTGTGTACGAAAGACCTAAAAATGTTCGGTCTCGAGACCAACTTTGAAAGTACGAGACCGATACCGCACCATGTGGAGACCAAGATCATAAGCCTAAGTTCGAGACCGAGACCAAGACCACAAAAAATTGGTCTCGAGACCTACATCACTGCGTTAGCGAGTTTGAGTTGGACACCCCTGTTCTACAGTTTCTGAAATTGGCTTTTATAGAGCGCTGATAAGCATAGGTTTATCTTGCTTAGCCATCCCACTAATGTTGCAAGTTTTGACCGTTCCTGGTGTTACATTATTCGTTCATCTTCCTACTTTGGTTTCCTAATTGTTTTGTAAGACAATAGGCGCGATTCAGGCAGCGCGAAGATTTTAGTTTAAACGTGATGTGTTTCTTTAGTTCAAGTGCATTAGCTAATGCATCATTAATTTTTTTTACGCTATAGCTCCGTCGTCGTTTGGCGGGGCATCTCTTCCAAGACAGATGAAAGGACCAAGGCCGAGGGTTTATCCTTTTACCTAATGCATCATATAGCTAATGCATCATTTTTTAAATTTTTTAATACATCATTTTTAAAGCTTTTTTTCGCACCGCACCAAAAAGCTCAATCTAGTTTTTTTTTTAAATTTTTACTGCTAGCGTTTCGATTGCGAATCTGCGAAACTAGTAGCAAAAATCAAATCAACTGTAGTTTTTCATTTGTTCAAATCTGGAAAAAAATAATAAAAACGACCGACACACTGCATCGCATAACAATCAACTAAGAAATGGAAAGCACAAGATTGGCAAAAAAGATAAAAAATTAATATTCTATCTATTTAATTATCTTCACCACTCTTTACAAAAAAGAATAATATGGTTTCAAAAGCAACAAATTTCGAAAAGAATTTTCATGCTACGGACTCAGGTTTCGAAATATTTTCGTGCAGTAGACTTGGACTTGGGCTTGACACTGCTGGACTCGGACTTTGACTGGTGTCAAAAACATGTTTACCTAACACTGGTAGAGGTAAGCAAGGAGTAGATGTATGGCAGACTTACAGTGCCTACCGAACCGCTAACCACCATTAATATTTAACAATTTAATACGTTATATTCAAAATTGTGGCGTTATGAATTGTATGATTGTTATATTAATGCTTGTTTTACTCACTGTACAAATTTAAAACTAAATTTTATTTGAGTTTTTACCAAGTTAAAATGGGCTGCTTTTTATAATTCTTTGAAGACGGCCGTACGTTCGACAGAAAACGTTTAGTTTCTCAATAAAATGTACGCTATTTTCAAAGATAAGCGCTTATCGAGATAATTTATCGGCGATAATTTTCTACCGATTATCGTTATCGCTCAAAATAGTTGTGATTTATCGATTACCGATATCGCTTTTGTGATATATTTGGTTAATGCCGATAAATCATCTCGATAAACGATCCTTTATGCACACAGTGTTCAAAGGGTTTACCCACACTTCATCACGCTACAGATCGATTCGGGGGCGAATCTGCCTCCCCTTCCAACAGATATGTTATTTACCTTTCCAGACCATTTTCAAGATCTCATACTTTTTGACTCCGGTTCAGGCAGTGATAGGTTAGTTTTATTAGGCAAACGTGAGCTATCAGATGGATTGGCTAGAGCTGAATTGTGGCTAGCGAATGGAACTTTTAAGGTGGTACCATAGTTTTTTTTTCAACTGTACACCATACACTTCGAATTAGTTCCTGGTATAAACTCTGCGGCTATTTACTGCCTTGTACAAAACAAAACACAAGCTGTGTAAAGTATTCTAAGAAAAGTCAATTGAATTGACTTCAAATCAGATCACGAAAGTGATGACAACTTTGGAATTGCTGGGCGCTGTTTACCTGCATTAGCTATGGTTCCATCTGCAGACGCTGCTGAAGCGTTTTGGATACTGCAGCTGAATACATGCCAAAACATGAAAAGATGCCGGAGCTCCTGGCGTATTTCGAACATACATATATTGGAGGTCGCAGACATCCAGGGCGCAATTAATGTTTTCGATCTGCAATCTATCCCGTAGAAAGAAGGAACCATTTTGAAAGTGCATCGGAAGGAATTGCTAGAACTGTGCAAACTCTATCGAAGGTTGACATTACGTAAAAAGATATGCAAATGCAACTCGCAACATTTGTGCAAAGCGTTTCTGGATTGCACCGATTTCTCCCAAAGCGATAGCTATCGATGAAACTGCGTGATGCAAATGCAATGGCTCGATATTCGCGCTGTGAGACTTAAGTGTGTTTGCGTGGTATTGCGTATTTATCGCATAAATATATACTTATTTGATGTTTTTACATTATTTGCGTGGTATTGCGTATTTATCACATAACTAATAAACACTTATTTGATGTTTTCACATTTTGACTTTTTTATTGGGACACTTGAGACTAACAGAGCGCGATAAAGCGTCATTAAATGTCCGAGATGAACAGTTGGGTGAATAAATGTTAAGAGATGAAATGTCTGTATACCGTTCAAAGTTAGTGAGTTGGCGCTATGGAAAAAATACACGGTGTCCATGAAGTCTTGTTGCAAATTAAAAAAACCTGTTTTTGGTTTGTTTAATGTCACGGTAGAGTCCGTGAAATATGCTCTCTTTTCTAGAAGAATCTAGAAAACCATTATTGCAATTTGAGTTACAAAAAAAACTTCGTCTAACACCATGAAAATTTACCACCACATTTATCGGAGATAATTTATCGATTAGCGATATCGCTTTAAGAAATTGAGATTTATCGGTATCGCCTAGGGCATTTTTGAAATTATCAATTATCGTTATCACTTTAGTACAGAAAGGTTTATCATGCCAATCACTGGCTATTTTTAATATCCTGACTGTTGCTACATTATGGTTGACATTTCATTGATTTTATAGCAGGCACTTATGGTTGTGACATCAGCAGTTTGCTTGTATATTAACCTGTGATGAAATACGCACTGACGGTAACAGCAATTGTAAATGGGAGCATGTTTAATGGAAATTTTAAGTTTTTGAAAGTTTAATTACAGCTAAGACAAATTGAAGCATATTAAAAAAAAAGCGTTGCGGTTACAATGCGAAAAACATTGTCGATCCGGAAAAGAAAATTGCTGCAGGCCTAGTCAATAAAAGGTTAAGCCAAAATGCGTGGACAAAGCTACGAATTACCGCTGGTACAAGCTTGCTAACGAAATAGGCCTTAAAACCATAAGAACTGACAGCTCTGAAAATAGGGAGAAAAATTTAAATGAATTAATGATTAGTTCTAACCGAATCAACTTATTTACTTAATATGTTTGAATCGTTTTTTATTTGTAAGTAAATGTTAATAAGACAAGTCAAATTGAAACAAACTATAAGTTTAAGCGCTAAAAGATCTTCCGTAGTAAAACATGCCATCAAAACAACTTAGCGTATTATTTCATTTTACAGCTGCGTTAGTTCAAGAGACAGGACTCTTACAGAATGGGTTAACTTTTTTTGTAAGTTTGTTATCAGAGGTTTGAATTTCAATTTGTTGTTACTGTAACTTAACTGAGCTTTTAGAGACCGCAAAATCATGAAGAATAAGTTATATTTAAGGAGCTTCTTAATGCGTTTTAACCGCTATCACCACGGAAGGCACTTGACTGATTATACAGGGTGACCCAAAAAAAACGGAACCCAATTCTAATTATTCTAAATACACGGGGCCCGTTTTTTTTGGGTCACCCTGTACAGTAACAACAAACCAACTGATAACTGTTATCAAGTAGTTTGAATGATGAAATTCTCTTGTGTTAGTACGAGCTATGTAGTTGAAATAATGTGCTATCAAAAGTGTCTTCATTTCAGTGTACACTTCATTTTTGATGCTCATAGATGGATTTACAAATTTTAAGTTACGTAGGGTTATTGACAATTGTTTGTTGTTTGTTTAAATTTGCTTATGAAGCATATGAATTTTGGAGAGTATATTTTGCTCCCAATAAAATCGACTTTTCAAAATTCGGAAAGTGGTCAGGTAAAACAGAAATGTAAAAATATATATTCCTATACAGGCTTATCGCTCAAATGTCAATTACTTAGCTGCCTGGGCCGCAGAGCCGGCTGCAGAGCAGTCGACTTAGGGGAACAAGCTTTTATCAGAGGGCGCCCAGGCCAAAGTTTGAAATTAAGCACAAAAGCCGCTCTCTTCAAAAGAGTAAACTTGTTGATTGAGGAAGCCTGGCCCCCCTTTGGCGCCGGCCCTGCTGGGCCGTATATAGCACCGCAAGTTAGGTAACAGCTCAACCATATCGCCTTGACGAAACGAGCCCTTGATAAATCATATTTACAAGAAATTGTACGTCATGCCGAAATGGAAGCGTGCTAGATGGAACGTGTTTGCTACATGTATTCAGGGCCGGATTTAGACAATGAGAGGCCCTAGGCCAGGATGGTCCAACTGCTGGCCCGCTGACTAATTTTGGCCCGCGATGAATCACGGGTGATTTGCTCGTTCTGGTCGGAAAACATTTACTTAGTCGTTGTTTTTGCAGTTTTCGAGTGCGTTTATTTTTTTTGCTTTTTAAATTTAATCCTGAACAGGCTGTACCGCTTCGTTTCATAAATAATGTGGAGTTTTGTTCATCAAATTGCAACGGATTGCGTTTCAGATTGTGGCAATTGTGGGATTCAAAGGGCAGTTTCAGGTCGGCAACAACGAGGACGAGTCGGGGCCAACAGGCAAAATGATAAAACACTCGACTTCCACGGTATCCACACGCTTGCTTAAAACTCTCATCAGTCACTAGAGTCCTTAACGATCGCTTTCAACCGTCTTATATTGCGAAAAAGCGAGTTATTGGTAATGATAATTAATTTTCATTTTTACTAACATGCGCTCGACACAACAAAATGAATGCCAAAACAGCAGCGATGATGAAAATCTTTCAGTTACGGATTATGACGACACAATGGTACAGCCAGTATCGCAGTAATGTTGCCAAATAAGTTTAGCATTGCGAAATTAGGAGAAGGGCATTTTATTCACAACACAATGATTTCGTTTTTTGGTACTGTATTGGTATTATTAAACAATGACACAAAAGGTCATTTAAAGATCCTGTTTTATGCGTAATGAGAGATATAGCAAATAGCAACATCTTCTATTAAACCAATGCCATTGATGACGTAATGGGTCTTTGTGGGCCGTTAATGAGGTCCACATCCTCTTACTTGAATTTTATGTAGGTTTTCTTATAATTTTTTTGCCCACACATGTATTTTTATTGTCAATTCGCGGGTCATTCTGCAGTGGAGACCTTCTATTTGATTAGTTGTGGGCTTTTCTGAGGTGAAGACCCTTTTTTTGCTCCTTCCCATATCAGTCATGGGTTTTTCTGCGATGGAGACCAATCACCTTTTTCGGGGTTTTCGAAGATATCTGAATAGGCGTAGTGGTCCACGGACCAAAATCAATTGAGAAGCCATGTATTAAACATTGGCCCGCGGGATAAGTAAGCAGCTTTTTATGGCCCGCGATATAATCAAGTTGGACCACACTATTTCCATTTTTTCCACTAGAAATCGGTGAAGACCAAAAAACAGGTCTTCGTGTCCGCAGATATTGTGTTCTCACTGCAAATATCGGTGAAGACTAAAAAAAAAGGTCTTCGTTGTTTGTGATGAGGCCCTTCATTTTCTCCGACGCCCTAGGCTTTAGCTTGCTAGGCCAATGCGTAAATCCGGCCACGCATGTATTGCTTTTCGCTCTTGCGTGCTACATGTAATTGGTTTTGGCGATGACGTTGACGAAAGATGCTTCATAGTAATGTTGATGATGCATTGCCAACGACATGGTGTAGCTGTACCGCGCAAAGGACAGGCCTCTACGCGACAAATTTGATTTACGGCTTGTGACAAGTGCGAGCTGTTGACACGAAGTGCTCTAGTTCACGTCGCAGTCTTTTTAAACTATATTTCGTTGAATTTTCAGTTCAAAAATTATATCATTTAACACCATCAGTTCAGGATAGAATAGCGCATTGCGCTCACTTCGAGTTCTGTTCTTCTCTGGTTCGCGGTTCTAATCTCTAATTTTATTTTTTTATATTTTCAGTTGTTACTGGATGTACCGGCGGCCTTGGGGAATGTATGGCTCATAAGGTCAGTTGCATAATAGGTGCTGTAATCAATTGCGTATTATGTGAGTGCTTGTTCGTTGTCACCAAATAGTTTTGCTTTTTTGCCTTCTTTAAAGTCGTATCGCAGTTAAGAAAGCTTTTGCATTTCTGCTCATTTCAGTTGGCTTCAAAAGGACAGAACATCATTCTGATTGCTCGAAATAAGCAAAAACTTGAAAATGTGGCGAGTGATATAGGTGAGTTTATCTTGTGGCACTTACGGTGAACTGCAGCCCTATACAGTTGCTTGCAGATGATATTAAGCTTTGCCTTAGAAAAAGCTAAAAGTGAAATACTTGTGATTTTACGGCGCTATAGCCATTAAGGTCTTGCAGTGCCGGTACCAGGTCGGATCCGAATTTTTTTTGTTTTACAACTGCAAGTCAATAAAAGCTCGACTGTCATGGGCAAAGAAATGCAGATCAAATCTTGTGTAGACGTAGGCCTTACAACAGGGGGGAGAACAACTCGGTACTTCAACAAATAAATGTTTGTGCAGTCTAAACCTAGAACAACGTAGGAATGCGCATAAAAAAGTGGCACAGCTTCACCAGTTCGAGACATCGCTATCGGCCCAGGAGATCATTGGTTCCATTCTCGGGCCGGTCAAACCGGACAAAGTTATCCTGTCCACATGTCCAATTTTAGTGGGCTTCGGGCCGGCGGTTCTTGCTGAGTCATTATGCTTAATTTCTGCATCATAATCAATTTTTGATATCACAATTAAAAAAGTGATTACGACATCAAGAAATTGATTATGACGCAGAAATTAAGCATGATGACTCAGCAAGAACCTCTGGCCTAATGTCCACTAAAACTGGACATGTGGACAGGGTAAGTGTCCCCACAGCTACCACTGCTGCGGTATCTCTTCGGAGCTCTGTAAGTTGCTCGGAGTTAATCGCGGAGATGGAATTCGCCATTCTTTTACATTGAATGCAATGCAGGGAAGATAATGAAGATTTATTTTGACTGCTTGATCTTATGCCCAGGTGCCGTACAGTACATCGTATCACGCTGTTGGCTTCTGTAAAAAAGCCTATTTCAGTGGTCGCTTCACTCTATAGTTTGAAAAAAGTTGAAGATTTTTATCGGTTCATTTTCAGCTGCCAAGTATGGCGTGAAAACCAAATATTTGGTAATCGATTTCACTCAAAATCTCTCAATTTATGAAAAAATTAAAGAGTTTGTCAGCCCCTACGACGTTGGTGTACTCATCAATAATGTTGGATTGAGTGCGCTTCCCTCGCATTTTCTTGATGTTATAGCGCACACCCCCAATATGGCAACCGATTTGATTCGAGTGAATGTCCTATCTTACTCTAAGGTACGTAATTCAACATAAACTGAAACTTTACGTTAGAAAGAACGCCTCAATCAGCATTCAAACTCTGACAAATTACTTGAATAGAATCATAGCTATCAAAAACTGCGAAGTAATCGCAAGCATATCAGTGCAAAATTGATGGTTTTAAATTTGCTTCTAAATATCATTTATTTTGATATCAAGCATGGAAGTTGTGAATCCTAAATTTTCGAGTTTTTTGTATTAGTGGATGCGAAACTGAAGCTCCGGAGTTTAATGCTCCAGTGTCAGATGCTTTATTTACATGGTCTTCTCAAGTACTGAACCAATTTCATTGTCAAAACAATATTGTCTCCATTATAGGTTATAGAGCTGTACTGTGAAACAATTTTTCCCTGGAGATTCTTCTGCCCTTTTGCAATAAGTTTTTCAAGATTTTAGTGACTGAAAAGGCTTATAGTTGATTGTATTTGGGAAAAGTTATCTTTTGTTTGTCTAATAATTTTTATAGTTGTGTCCTAACTGATATGTTCTCAGATGACCGAGATTTTGCTACCTGGTATGGTGCAACGAAATCGCGGATTTATTCTGAATGTTTCATCCATTGCGGCGGATAACTTTTCCTACTCACTATACGGTGCTAGCAAGAGTTTTGAGAATTATTTTTCCTTGTCTTTGAGCTATGAATTCGAAAAATCGGGCGTTATCATTCAGGTACAAAGTTAAAGTTTTTGGTGATTCGTTTTAAGCTACTTCAAAACGCTTTCTGTTTGTTTTTAAGAGAGATGACATATTCGGTGTTTTATAGCTAATAGTGCAATACAGAATTTGTGCAAAACGTTTGAAATGCTTTTTTATTGAAGATGACTCGAAGGTGTTTGGTGTTGTTCTCGCTTTGGTTGGTCATCTTTGCTGCAGCTATCTAATTATAATTAGATATAGATAGCTGCAGCAAAGATCTTTGCTGCATCCTCCCAATAATAGTCTATCTCTGCTCTCTTTTTTCCATGTTCTAACTTTCTGATATTCTGGTCGCTTTTCGTTTCCATTTTATTTTCAATCTTGCTCCTTTACGACTTGTCCATCTCATTATTTCAAAGTTTTCATGCTTCTCAGCGTTACATAACACAAACTGACGATACCGTTTTAGCTTTTCTTATATGCCAATTTTGTTTTCTCAAATCATAAAAGCATTATTTTTGGGGTTTCAAAGTTCTATATTGTTTTGCCACCATGTGCGTACTATCTTTCCTAAGCTCATAGAATCTGCAACTTAAATAACTAGTTTTACACGGCACTTGTACTATTTTTGGTACGGCACGGCGCTCAGAAAATGAAGTCTTTTTAGTAGGACGAAAGCTCGAGACATTTTCGATCTTCTACTTGAGTGGAAATTTAAGCTTCAGAAAATATCAAAGACTGCAGTCTCGGAGACCGTGCCAGTTTTACAAATTTGCAGATTTTTATGCAGTAGACTCTAGATTTTTTGCGGCCTCTCTCCTAAAAGATTTTGTGCTTTTTTAAGCTTAATTACTGTACTATTCCGCGATGTTCTAAACAAAATACTACAGGCGGACACCTTGTTGGAAATACTTTTACTTTAAATTTTGAAGAAGGTTAGGATAACTTTTTTGCCACTTGGTAAGGCCGACAGTTTTTTCACCTTGTTACCTATCTCATTGTTGATGTTGCAGTCTTGTACTCCAGCATTTTTTCGTTCCAATATGACTGATGCATATGCATCTTTTGTGAAAATGATAAGCCGTGAAGACTTCACTGAGTCATTGTTTGTCACTCTTGGAAAAAACAGAAAAACTTACGGTTGTTGGTCACATGCCCTTCAGGTAAGAAAAATTACTGAAAGTGTTTCGTTGAGCTTTGATATGCGTGTTCAAAGTGATGTACACAAAGGGCTCCTGTGCTCACCCCCTTCCGCCCTGCATCGACAAAAGTCATGTTAAAAGCCAACATAGTTCGCGTTCTAAAGAAATCGCGTCCTTTCGTGGTAAAATTTGCGCTTCCTTCACCTCTTCAGAAAATTTCTGTATACCTCCTGTGAGTAAAACTGCATTCGTATGCATGTATCCATTCGCTGATTTGCACGCCTAGTGAGATTCGAAGCGATGTAAAAGCGTAAAAGCAATGTATTGAATTAGAGTTAATTTCGCTTAAAACTTGTTAAAATTTAATTTCGATACATTTTAGTAGGCCTACTTTTGTCGAAAGTTGGGGAATATAGCCTAAAGAGAATGTGTTTTTTTATGAAAATGTTATTGGTTGGTTCAATGGGAGTAATGTGCCTATAATATCCTATAGCCAGTGATGGGATTCAAAATTTTAAGAACAGGTTCTCTTTTGTATCGTACTTACTAGCAACAGGTTCCCTCGTAAAGGTCTAATGTCTGTAAGAAAAAGCAAGAACGGGTTCGCTGATTATCCTGACATTCCAAGATCGGGTTCGCGCGAACCCGTGCGAACCCCCTGAATCCCATCACTGCCTATAGCATAGCCTAATAATTCTCAATCGCAAGGTCCTGGGTTCGAACCTGAGTCTACCGGATGAGCGGTCAAACCGCACATCTAGTCGTAGAATTGGTTTTACAACGTTTATTTAGTAAGTCTTCTAAGGCCTACCATAATATCTCTTTATATTTCATATATAGCCTATACACTTACATCAGCTCTACATATTTTAATACAAGCATAGCATAATAAGGAGCTTCAAATTACACTCGTGGTATTATACGCCGAAGCATGTAATGAGTTGCAAGGTTCGTTTCCACTGCTTGGCGCCTGGGCAACACAGCTACAAAGAAACGCCGCGGCGATGGCGAGTCGCTGACTACGCAGGTACCTGATTTGACTCGGCTAGAAATCGAATTCCAGATCTCTTGCACCAATAATGATGTCTTTAACCACTACACTAAATGGCCGGTAAAATTCATAATATATGCCCAAAATATATTACAGATGTTTTGTACTGAGGCCAAACTTTCTTTTCTTGATGCCGACATGGAAAAGCATATTGATTTAAAAGGCAAGATACACTAAAAAATACCGAGGTTTGTTGATGTTCAATCTGCTACGTGAACAATCCCGGCCTCTACGTACATTCTGCCCAACAGAGATAACTTTTTAAGATCTAGGAACCTTGTAGCTTTTGTCACAGAACACGATCCAATTTGCAATTTTGCAATTTTGACACATTGTACCAACAATATTCTTACGCGTGAAACATGTTGAGAAGAGGTAAATCTGGCGTTCTACGTCTACCCACAATGCATAATCATATTCTAAAGACTTCAAGGTTTTTATAAAACACTAGATAAAACATAGGTACTAAACTCGTTCCTTATACGTTGCTGACTACTGTCATCAACCTATTTTGATTTTCTATTTTGTATTTTCTTTTTATTCAGGGTGTTGTTGTGAAATGTGTTCCTCAGATGTTGATTCGATATCAGATAAAAACTGTGTGGGAAAACTACAAGAAAGTAAACAAAATCAAAGACGAATAACCATCTTAATATCGGCAGTTTACCACAATTCGCGATACAAAATCAGCAGACTACTTTTACGTTTTAGTTTTATCATGTTGGTGAAGAGTTCACAAGGCTACTAGTTGACTTGCTTGAAATTGTTAATATTACTAATAGTGTATCAGATAAACGACGCTGACTTTTGATATATGGAAAATGTAATTTGTTTTGTTGTTTGAAGTTTATATAAATACAAAAAATGCGCTTGTGCTGCCCAGTTGAGTTGCCAAACCGAAGAAAAAAATGAAAAGAACTATCCTGTGGACAATGCGTAGGTTCGATGGTTGTCGGCGCGAGACAAACAAGAAATACATTAAAATGTAGGATTCAGGAAACGTGGAATGATCTTTAAACACCGCTTTTCTTGGGATGAAGAAAATTTATAGTATCATCAAAACGTAATAGACCTGCAGCCCTGCATAATTTCTCATTTAACTCCTCTTTACTGTTGCAACATGTAAGCATCTTGTAAACTGCTTGCTGAAATCAGAAAAATATACGCATCTCCGAGGATCATTGCCGTTTAACACCTCTGTAATTCAATGAATATCACGAGCAAGGCGAGCTAAAATACCTAATTGTTCTCGAAATTTTTGGTGCCATTTCAGTGTAGGCAAATTCCATTGCATTACACATATTTAAATCATTATATCAAGCAGGGCCGGCGCCAGGGGGGTTGGCCCCCCAATCAACAAACTTACTCTTTTGAAAGCAGTGGCTTTTATGCTTAATTTTAAACTTTGGCCTCCTTGATAAACGCTTGGCCCCCCTAAATCGACTGCTCTGGCGCCGGCTCTGATATCAAGTTTCATAGATAACGAATATTTCTTTTAGCTGTACTCAATTGGTAAATTACTTATCGTTAGATAAGCTACCCCAAAACGGTGCAACCGGAAGGCTTGGAGGCAGAGCCATCAACTGGTGGAAATAGCAGTAACAGAAAATAATTTCCTTTACCACCGAAATTTTGGTTGGGTACGACACTGCTTGCAACCATAAGTATAGCAAAAATAGTCCAGGAAACTCCGCTTTTTGTTTCAGTTAATGGCCTCTGCTTTAGCTTACAATCAATGAGGGCATAGATTGATGAGAGTGTTATTAGGATTTTCGCTGCTTGAATTAATTTGATTGTTGCTCTGTTTTGCTTTGTGGCGCTTCTAGCATTCTATCAATGAACAAAGGACGAATACGGAAAATCTTAGAAATACTGTTTTGCCATCCCACTATAAAACGATAAATTGCCTATTATAAGTTAGCAATTATATCAAATTTAGGTTTCATGCGAAATGCGAGCAGGAGCGTTTAAAACATCTTGTGTGTTTAAGGTAGGGTGTTTTCTCGAAGTTTGATAAATTTTCAGCATAATAGACTAACCCACTGCCGGCTCAACAGTCAAATGCAACGAATTGGTTTACATGACACCGGTCTATGCTCAAAGTGCAACGTTCCAGAAGACGTGGTCCATTATCTTTTTGTGTGCCCAAAGTACAATCACCAAAGATCAATTTTGATAAAAAAATTAAATGTCAAATTCACACTCCAAATTTTGTTCGATCCAAAAGCGACTTTAAGTCTTTCCACTTCACTCAAAATATTTGGTGAAGTTACTTAATGAGGCAAATATGTTTTTTCTCCTTTCTTTCTCCATTGGCAAAATTTTAATGCTTAAAATTAGTTAATGTGTCATGATGATTCTCCAATCATTTTTTTTGTACCTATGCTTAATTTTTGCGTCTTCTAATTTGTAGATAAATGCGTGCATTGTTTTGCTGTGTTTTTGGTGTATGCTTAATTCTTGCGTTTTCTGTTCATGTTTACAATACGATACGCTTAATTTGTTTGTGTCTATGTGGGTATCTAAGTAAGGAGTTTTTCTGTGTATTGGTGCAGGCCTTCACCTAAAAACTATCAAAATTGGGGTTTTCAAGTTTATGATATGTATTTTTTGGGGGGTAGGCCTATATTTGTTTAATTGTTTGATATTTACGTTGTGTCACTCATTCATTTATATATATATTTTTTCCTAATATTAGTCCTAGCGCTAAAAAACATCCTTAGTTACAAAGCGCCGTAAAATTCCCTAATAATAATAATATAAAAATGTATGAAGTTGGTTGCAGCAGCAAGAGAGCTCTTATCTATTATAATACAATTCGCGTCAGTTTAAAAGGCAAAAAATGTAAAGCACTTCTTAATGTAAAGCAACAAGGGTGAGCCGGTTATTTACAAGCAGGAACAGCCTTTCCTCGAAATGCTTTATTTTCGTTATTTTGTTTACTTTTCGAAGTCTTAGCACGTGAGTACAATGTTTACTATTCAGAAATTTTATATTCTGCTTCAGCTTGTTAGTCAGAGTGCTGTCTGTGGCTTTTGAAAGCAAACAGCAGAAAATTTAAAGCTGCTGCTTACGAGAAAATTTAAGGCTGCGCGGATGGATAGTTTCATATGGCACGCAGGCTTTATAGCTGTAGTTTATAGTTTACTTAGAATTGCTCTTGCAGTTTATCATGTTTGCAAAGTTTATATTTTTCCAACGTATCCGGATTTTTCCAAATATGGAAAATGGGCAGGTACGCTACAGTAAGTTATTAGCGTAGCAGCATGTGTTAAATAATGGCTGAGTAAAATCCCATTTAAATTACAATAAGTTTACCACGTGAAAATTTGATATTGCTACTGATAACGTAAAAGTAGTAATTATGTTTACAATACTGCTGTTCATTAAAGTATCAACAAATAGTATTTTAGAGTAACAGCTGAAAAGGATTGTTTGCAAGAGTATATCAGTTGTGCAAACACAGCTTACGAAATCGTTTAGCTTGCATGGATTGTTAACTTGTACAATAATTGATTTAAATATTAGAAACGCTACGCAATTTTTACCCAGTTGAGATATACCACTCGACCGAAAATATATACGGATTCAGAACCCAGCACTTTAATTGCATGATTCGTAAGCTTGTAATCGGCTGTAGGCCTACAAAGAGGCTGTTCAAAATTTTTATCCAGAATTATTTTACATTGCAGTGGTAACCGGCGCTACCGATGGAATAGGAAAAGCAATCGCTTTACAGGTAGGCTAATTTTTGCATTGACTCATTGACAGTTGACGTATCGAAAAATTTTAAAAAGGTTTAGCTTTGTTGCAGATCCACTCTGCAACACTTGCGTTTTGTCTGATTTTCAACTTAATTTGCCCTGAAAGGAGCTCTCCGGCCTTCACCGCTCCGACGCTGTCTTTTGTCACAACGGAAACTTGATAAAAAATAGAATGTATTGTTTACTTCGTAATTTTAAACTGAAAATCCAGCACGGCAACGGTAAAAAGTAACTGAAGGTTGCTCAAACTAAAAAGGGCGATGCTGTGCAATTCTTCACAAAATATAACGTCCACTTCGTAGCAAAACGAAAGAGGAATGAAATCAAACTTCTTGACTTTAGTTTTGAAATGAAATGTTGAGTGGTTTTATGGCGCTTTAGCGCCAGGATAAATTTTGTCAAGAATTCACGGACGTATTTTTATTCTCTGTTCATTTCATCCTCGGCGCTACATTTAATTGCTGAGCGTGTAGCAAGTGTAACAGCTGATACCAGTTTTAAAGTTTTTGGTTTGACCCAACTGAGAATAGAACCCAGCCTACTTAGTTTTACAAACCCGTCTTACGTCAACTGAGGGAAGTGCAGAAAGATGAAAAATACTAGGGAATAAACGTAAAAGCCTGTGGTTGAGTTTGTAAGCAAATTGCGCAAGAAATAAGGTGATCTAAGCACGTGATGAAATTGTAGTCGGCGCGAACGTGATAACAGAATTTGCCAGCTCGAGTTCGATGCCAATAGTGGATAACGACATTTTTTGGATTGGTGCTGAAACAAGCATATTTTAGTCACTTAGCAAAATTTGTTCTTCACTAAAAGGTAAAGTCAAATGGGAGGGGGGGGCATGGCAAAATTCTCCCTCTGAATAAGCCCCTGTTCACTGAACTGTTAGTTTGCTTGCCAAAGGCTCCCTAGATTGAGGCCGGGAATGATTAATGTAAATAGTGATTAGAAGACCCGATAAATGAGTATCAATAAGTTTTGAATTTATATTTGCCAATGACGAATTGTTTGAAAGTCGAACAAAAAAAAAGAAATCTCTGTTTGCTAAGTTATACCTTCACAATATTTTCTACTATAATGACAGGTAATAACGTCTTAATTCACAGTTGCCACGTGTATCATCATATCATCTGCGTTATCAATATCATATAACAATAGCACTTTTTTGTTATATAGTCAACTAGTCGTGTGCATCAGTATCAACTGTCAAGTGTTTGTTTTATGATTGAACATAAGTAAACATTTCGTTGTCTCGTTCCATAGAACAACATGAATGAACTCATTCCAAAAAACAGTTCATACGCTTATTACCGGTAATATACCATGGTGCATTTAAGCACAAAAACGATGGTTAGGCTCAAGCAATTTTCTATGCTCTTGTTTTTCAAGTTGAATGAAAAAATGTTTTTTCTATTGCCTGGTAACTTTTCATACTTTTTAGCATACTGCCTGCAATCGCAGTGACGTGTGCAGGGGGGCTGCAATGCGCTTCCCTCAGGTCCCCTCGAACACACGTTGAAAACCTTTATCACTCATGCTCCGCCGAATTTTGCAAAAAAAAAAAAAAACGCTGTCTTAAGGAGGAACACTTCTTTGCCCCGAAACTCAAGTTTTCAGCCTTCCTGCTCAAAAATTTTCATTTTCTATACCGCACCCCTCTGGAGGCAGTATAAGTGTTCACGTTATGATCGCAGCTCTGCAACTTTTGCATAATTCAGGGTAGCCTTTACTAAAGTAAAGTTATCTCTGCTTGGTGGATACTTAACTTGGTGGATACTTATCACTGCTTGGTGGATAACAAAATTCAACAGTGCGTAACCCATCGAAGCTCAGGAACTTCATCGAATGAGGAACTGGGGTAGTAGCACTACGCGTTGCACTTGATTTGTCACTTTCTTGGGACAGAAGATAGAAAATACAAAACCCAGACCATTTTAAATCGAGCTATTTGAGTTTTAGTAACTCACAAAACGCACTTATGCTCTACAACTTGTGGCTGAGTGCAACATCAGGCTGTTAAACGATCAGGGATAACGCCCACCAGTCGAAGCTTGCCTATCTGAGTAATACCACCGGTGCTACAACGTTACATCACATTTAGCAATGTTGGTTTGCAGGCTTACGATTAAAAAAAATATTTTGCTGTTAAGCAAATTTATATTTAACGATACACCTTACACCGTGGTCTTCGAAAGAAACGGATTTTGAATTTGTTTGTTGAATAAGTTACATTCAAAGCGCTGTAAGCCCAATGGCCGAATGGTAATACAGCATGACTTTCAATCACAAGGTCCTCTGTTCGAACCTGAGTCTACCTGATGAGCGGTCAAACCGCGAAATTAGGTTTAGAATTTGTTTTTATAACGTTTATTTTGGGTGTTCTACAGGCCCGCAACTAGAAGCAAATGCTTCGGGGGGCGAAAAATATTTTAGGGGGGGCCAAATTACCTATACCGGTATCATGTATTATAGTAACCAATTATTTGTAGGGAGGGCGAAATTTTTTTCAGGGGGGGCTTCGCCCCCCCGTGCCCCCCTGGTTGCGGCCCTGGTGTTCTAAGGCCTACCATAAAATCTTTTTTATATACGTACTTTTGGTTTTGTGAGCATCTCAGGAATAAGTTTACTCTATTCCAGTTGGCATCAAGAGGACAAAACATCATACTTATCGCTCGCAATCCACAAAAACTTAAAAATACGGCAAATGAGATAGGTGAGTTTGGTGTGTGCATATAACTGCAGCTGTTGTCGTAAATCTGTAAACACACTCATAGCTTGTAGTCTGAAAAATCTTATACCAGAGGCTTTCAACCTATGGGCCATGGCCCAGTATTGAGCTATGATGCTGTTTTCAGTGGCCACAGAGATTGGGTAGAAAGCAACATCAGTATGCCCTTACCATGTCATTATTCTCGCTTGCTTTGTGTTTTTTAGTGAGTTGTTGGGCCACCATCATATTTTATCATTTAAGTGGGCCATGAGCAAAAAAAGGTTGAAAAACGCTGTCTCTAGCGGTATGCATTTTGAGAAATCACTGCTATGCATTCAAATATATCTAATCAATTCTTATTTATACTCGCGGTATTACACTAAAACGTATAACAAGTGGCGGGGTCCATCTCCACGGCTCAGCGCCTGGGCACTGTGGGCAGCACAGCTTCGAACTCCTAAGAAACGTTGCAACCTTACAACATTGTTTCCAATTTGACGGGAGCAGGAATCGAACCCAAGGCCTCCCGCGCCGATAACGATATCGTTGCTCGTTGCCACCGCCCCAACCGTTCGGGGTTAGTGTTTTTTCCGAGTTGACTAACGTTCATGCTGTCGTGAAAATTAATTTTGTTTCGAAAAAAAAGTGCTCTTAACGATTTACATGCAATTGGAAGATATGGAAGAGAAAACACTTTATTCGCTTGAAAATCTAATTTGATGTTAATAAACTCAACGTATTAGGTGTTAATTATTTTCAGCATCCAACCATGGTGTCAAAGCCAAATGCTTGAAATTCGATTTTTCGGATGATGAAAGCATTTACGATGAAATGAAAGAAAGTTTAAAAGGTTATGATATCGGCGTTCTTGTCAATAACGTCGGCATAGTGCCGCTGCAGATTCGTTTCCTGGCTTTGGTTAACCATTTTCCTAAATTCTTACGCGATGCTACGAGAGTCAACATGGTTTCCGTTTACAAGGTGAAATTTTGGTCAAACTCAAAAGTTTTTGTGTGATTCTATATCACCATGCAAAACCAAAAACAATTCGTCCAGCAGAACGCAATCCACATAATGGTCGGAAAATTTTTTGAACTTTTATTAGTATATGGAATGATATTGCATGAATGTGCAAAGAGATGATTGTTTGACACAATTAGCAGTTGAGCCTTCCACATAATTTAAGATAATCTATTCATCCTCTTTTTTCTGGCCGTTTGCTGTCAGTGAATAATAATTGGTTGCTTGCATCGTTGGAGTGAGATTTTCAGTTCGTAAATTTGGAATACCTCAAATTTGCGTTTTGCATATAAGAGGCCTCTATATTGTTAAAATTTTTGGCCAGCTAATTGAAGTCAACGAGTGCAGAGAATAGTTTTTAATCTGCCTTTATGTTGTGTTGGGTTCGCGGTCAATGTTCGATTTCGCCTTTTGGGTTGATTAAAGGTAAAGGTAAAGGTACGGGACAGCGGGTGCAAGCACACATTGTTTAGGCCATTTTCAATTGTCGGCCCATTACAATTTTCAATCACGAATGATTGAACGCTGTTGAGGGACATAACATGACGAACAACACATTTACAAAACCCTTCGCACTTCCGCTTGTGCCGAGCGCCTGGCGCGAAAGCTGCGAATACTATTTTTAAAGTTTTTAGGATGACCCGACTGGGAATAAAACTCCAGTCTACCGGCTACCAAGTGGACGCTCTTAACCGATACACCAAGCGCCGGTCCCATTGGGTTGATTAACAAAAGCGTAACTAGAGTTAGCTGAGACCTTGGGCATTGCACAATGGCAAAGCACGAGCAATGATCGAGCTATGGTAAAATGTGAAATATTGCATGGAGATTACATGCGTTTTTGGTGGTCAACAACAAACTGATGCGATCAATTTAATTGCGTCGATTGACACTTTTTAACGTCCGAGTTTCGTAAAAAAGTGAAACAATGAAGCTCTGCAAACCTTAACTCTACTGACCGGTAACCGCATTGAGTGGCTATGTGTAACTTCATTTAAGTAGGCTAAGAAAAAGGATTGATGACCCAAAGCGTTCGCTACCAGATGCAGCGAAAATCAGAGCCAGAAAGATATCAATCTGACAAACACGTCTGTGGTGGCTCATGTTCAAGAAAATCTGTGGCATAGCATAATTTTATGTCATCTTGGGCCTAAAGAATGGTGTGATGCGTGACCCATATCTGAGTCGGGGTGTACAGTACTGTAAAGGTCACCACATTCCGGAAAATTGTTTGTACCCCTAGAAAAATTTGTAGAACCTAGTTTTTTTGTTCGGTCATTTGCCGGTCATTGACAGAATATTTTTGGCAATGACCGAATTTTTTTTCGGTCACAATAACCGCAAAAAATTTGCAATTATTTTAGTTTAAAAATGGTTTAACAATTGCTCTTTTTTTCTGGTGATAATAATACTAGCTGTTATACAGGTAATGGCATAAAGCGTCTTTAGTACGTTGCTCAGTTCCCAACATAACTAATTATTTGTTTGTACCGCACCAGGCTTTCGAATTTCCCATTTTAGTGGTCGTACTTATCTGGTTTCAAGGCTTCAATAAATTTCATAGTTCAGGAAAGTGTTGAAAATGTTTTTTAAGCTTAAGTTAGAATATGACCGAAAAAATCGAATTGACTGAAAAAAATGGTGCATGCTTAACTAAAATCGGTCAAATAACCGAAGCAAAATTTTGAAAAAAAAAAAAAACAGACTGGGACGTATTTCACCCCCCTCCCCAATCAAAGCTTCTTTAGTGGCGATATGCGAGCCTGTTTTTCAGGAAAGTTTAAATGTGTCAGTGCTACCTACCACACATGCTTGGACTCCAATCTGAAAGCCTAAAAATTTTTTTTCACCTGCAAATGAACTCCCAGTCTCTGCTTCAAACACTATCTCTAAAGTTACTCACAAAATAAACAAAAATGTGAAAACTCACGAAAAGAATTGTTACTATGCATGCTGCTTGGGTTATGATGTAAAAGGTCTTTCCCAAAACTACTATTTAAACTAGAACTATTGGATTGGTCCAAATAATAGTCTCCTAAAGTGAGTTCCAAACAAACTGAAAAGCAAAGAAAATACCGAAATTTTGCAAATAATTCCAATTTTTATGCATTTAATGGCAAAATTATTTACGTAGGTCTGAATTGAAGTTCATCAAAACAGAGGAATTGTGTGCAAATAGCCGCAAAATAGCTTTAGTTATACATTGGCTTTAAGGCATTGCGAACACCTGGAAAAAAACCCTGGGCATTTTGAAAAAGACCCTG
This sequence comes from Trididemnum miniatum, assembly GCA_964006365.1. NCBI lineage: Eukaryota > Metazoa > Chordata > Ascidiacea > Aplousobranchia > Didemnidae > Trididemnum > Trididemnum miniatum. The sequence goes on from OZ023231.1 coordinate 19,036,475, forward strand.
GGCATTTTTCCCTCCCAAAAAGGTCTAATAACGCCACTGTTGATTAACATGCACTCCAGTACCGCACTGACACAGCAAGAAGGTAACAGAAGGAAGCACTGTAGTGAAGTTTGCAAATCAGTCTTGAGAAATTGACGTGCGACGTGAGCGCCACCGAAAAGTTATTTTGGTTTGAAGTTGAACAAGCAGGCTTATCTTCGATAGTGATTCGATAGTTTTTGATTTGGCTCTCACACCCAGCGTGCTCCACTGGTTAAAACGTTGTTATAAAAATCATTTGCGTATATCTAGAGCAGTGTTTCTTAACCCGTGCCAAGCGGCCGAACCCTTACAACTTCGTGGCTGTCTCACGCATACCCGACGTCCAGTTTCCCTTCCAAAATTAGGTGAAGACCAAAAAAAAGGTGATCACGTCTTCCGATGTCCAATTTCCCTCCCAAAATCAAGTGAAGACCAAAAAAATAAAAAATAAAAAAAAGGTCATCACGTCTCCCGACGTCTAATTTTCCCGCAAAAATCAAGTGGCTAGCGGCTCCCTGGGTACGCCCTGGAAAGTGTATGGATTTTGAAGGACTTCCATCGAACCCCGGTTAAGAAACACTGATCTAGAGGTAAAGTTTGACAACTGGGCCACCCTAATGTGTTAGTTTCTATTTTAGATGACTGAGATCATTCTACCTGGAATGGTTCAGCGACGAAGGGGACTCATAATAAATCTCTCATCTTCAGTCGCTGTTCGTCACATGTTTACTGTGTACGGCGCTACCAAAGCGTTCGTGGATTACTTCTCTCAAGCTCTCAGCTATGAGTATACGGACAAAGGAATTACCGTGCAGGTACTAATCAAAACCGCGTAACGTATTTGATTGCATTTTCACTATTGAGATATTAGCTCAGATCATAATTGAGAAGATGCCTCATCTTTTTTATTGAAAAAAAAAAAAAAAAAAATCATTTGTGCTTGCCTGAATGCTCACATCAGCAATCGAACTTAAACCACGAATTCTTTGATTTAACACTAGAATGGCCGAAGCGCATTTTTATGTCATGTACACAGCACCAGCAGAACCTTGCTTTTTTCTGACAAAGCGTGGGTTTACAAACGCCATTTTGTGCGAACTTGCAACGACTATTCTATGGCGCAGTGGTATGGAGTACAGCGTTTAGGGGGAAGTGCTGCGATAGTTTTGGGTTCGATTCTCGTCGCGGCTTCGCTTGTGACATGTATTCAGCATTCGAATTCGTCAAGATGATGGAGTAGAGTAAAAATGTTGGTTCTGCTAGTGTTGAGGTACCTCACATAAATGTGCGGTCATTTTGACGGTTTTCCTATTTCAAGCTGGGATATCTTTTTGTACAAAACTCGCATTGGTGTAAAATTTCTTGACTTTTCCTAGATAGCAGACAGGAACTCTGATGCTGAGTATCAAGCCGAAAATTGCTTCCACAAATATTTTAAAAGATGTTTCACCTCCAAAGGCCATTAGCGGTCATTTTGACCACTACAGAAAAAAACATTGTTTTGAACTTACTGCGATACTTTATAAGACCATGTCCGTTGTATTTTCATGCAGATGGATTTTGCCGGCCGGTTAGCTCAGTTGCAACAACATTGCTATCGCTGCGGGAGGTCTGGGGTTCGTTCCTTGGGCCGGTCAAATCGAACTCAGGGTCCCCAGTGACTCACACCGCTGCGATATTTTTCGGGGTTCGAAGCTGTGCTGCCCGAGTCCTAAGCCGCGGAGTCCCAGCCCTCGTTACACGCTTCGGCGGATAATTCCGAGAGTATAATAAAGTTTTGATTTTTTTTTTATCGATGGATTTTCTTGTGACATTGTATTGTTATCTGAAAGATAGGCCTAGGTTCAACTCAAAAACCAGATATAATAAAATTTTCAGTTTCCACTGTAAATATGAAGAACTCTAGGTTATGAAGGAGTTTGTGAAGCAGAAACGAGCTGTGATGCAATATTTCTGTGGCAAATACGGATTTTCATGGGCATTAGGCACCATGGGCTTTCGGCACCGAAAGCTGAATTGCCACGAAAGCCCTATTTACTTGAGCAGAACCGTTGGTATTGAGCCAACTGTACTGGACAGGTATCCTACCCAAAGAGCACCCTGCGCACTTCTTCAGGTAGAAAAAGCAGCGTGGAGCATACAAGCAAATTTTTCAGCAACAACTTGGTCTAGCGGTACCGCGCGCGGATGGCGGATCTTGCGTGACGGGTTCGATTCGCGCATGTGACCGATTGCATTTGACATGTGTACACCGGGTGCTGCTCACTTGAGAGCAAGCTCCCTTCGCAGTTCCCTTCAAAAAACAGGAGAGAAAAAAGCGTTATTAAGTGTAGGCAATCATATTTTTTTTGTAATGAAAGCATCGTGTACCTGCCCAACTGATGCTAACCTATTGGGGTTCCACAATCCACAAGTGAAGTATTGACTCACAAATAAAAGCCCAAACGCTAAAACAGTGTCGAATTGCAGTGAACTGCACTAAAATCAAAATCGGCAAACTTTGTTCCAAGGGCAGCAAAACTGTATGTAATAATTAAGTGCACCGCCACGGAGTTTTATATCCCGCGAGATGGCCTAGCGGTACCGCACGTAAGTGACAAATTCTACGCGACGAGTTCGATTTACAGGTGGAGACCATCGCGTTTGACATACTTACATTGGTTGGTTGCTAACTGCAAGAGCACAAGCTCCCTTCGCAGTCACCCTAAACCACTGTTGAATTATCGGTTCACAATATTTTGAAAATAACCGCACTTCTTATTATTTTTGAATGGGTTTATGTGCAGCAACTTAAATTTTGGAACAATTTTCAAATTTGTGTCCAGTTTTTTCATTTTTTTCGAATACAACTGCTTTTTGAGAATGGAGTTATGTGAACTGAGTATTTTTCCGACACTTTAATTGCAACCACACCTAGCACATACGCGTAATAACGCAAATCAAAAAATACGGTCAAACTGACCGCTGTTGGTCGTTTTGGAGTTGCCGGTGCTCCGGCTGTTCTAGTGTTAAATCCTGGTGCTCAAAACTAACTCAGCTACGTCACAATTCGGTTGAAAACAAACCCAAAAAACTACTTTCCATTGGTGTCTACTATCAACAATATCAGGCTCGACTATTCAAATTAGTTCGCAGAGTTGAATTTTCATGATACACGTGTTATTACACCGAAGGCTGTAACGGTGTAAAAGTAGCGGGGCCCTCTGTACCTCCGCGGCTTAGCGCCTAGGCAACAGGCTTAGCATAATATAAAACCGGTTCATCCACGGGCCAATACTGCAGCGTGTAAATGAGCAGTTGCAGTCTTCAACGTAGGCCTACCGGCAGCACCTTTATGTAATGTACCCAGCACCAGCAGAACCTTGCTTTTTTCTGACAAAGCATGGGTTTATAAACGCCGTTTTGTGCTAGATTGCAACGACTGTGCTATGACGCAGTGGCTTGGGGCGCAGTGCAGAGAGAGTAGCGCTGCATTAGTTTTGGGTGCGATTCTCGTCGCGGCTTCGCTTGTGACATGTTTCCAACAATCGCGTTCGTGAAGATAAATAGAATAAAATGAAGGGCAGTGGTGAGCTGCACGAAAGCATCCAGCTAACGTTTGGGTAGACGCACGCATCAGCACCGTGACTAAAATGACAGTTAACCACTCTAGAGAAATTAAACGCATGCTCAGTTGACTGTGAATATAATGCACTAATTTACAAAATACACTACAATGCAAATACAACAATAATGACTCACCGAAGCCTCATCCTCGCGACGCGTTTCGTCCTTATGGGGCTCTTCAGGCAAGTCGCTCAGGCAAGTGGTGAGAATAAACAGTGCACACATTAACGAGCTCCTTTAAGAACAACTTCAATTTCGAATTCAAAAACAGCAACTTTTCATTCATATATTGCATAACGTTTGACGTCGGCAAAGTGATTGGGGGCGTGTTTGTGGAGAAACACACGCTATCACATCCTGCCAAGCTGAAATTTGATGCGCTGGCCTTGGCAATCATAAAATGAAGGGCAGTGGTGAGCTGCACGAAAGCTGCACGAGTGTTTCTCCATAAACACGCCCCCAATCACTTTGCCGACGTCAAACGTTATGTAATATATGAATGAAAAGTTGCTGTTTTTGAATTCGAAATTGAAGTTGTTCTTAAAGGAGCTCGTTAATGTGTGCACTGTTTATTCTCACCACTTGCCTGAGCGACTTGCCTGAAGAGTCCCATAAGGACGAAACGCGTCGCGAGGATGAGGTTTCGGTGAGTCATTATTGTTGTATTTGCATTGTAGTGTATTTTGTAAATTAGTGCATTATATTCACAGTCAACTGAGCATGCGTTTGATTTCTCTAGAGTGGTTAACTGTCATTATAAATAGAATAAAATGAGAAGGTTGGTTTTGCTGGTGTTGGGTACATTACGTAAGTATGCTTACCCGGTATGTAGCAAAAGCTAACTTCAACCGTGCTAGAGTGTAGGCCTATAAACATTTGTTGCAACAGGTTAACGTGACTTTTTATTGGTGTAATCGCTTATATCTTGTTTTACATGATGAAGAGTTGTTTACCTGGATACGTACACACAAACATGAACAAGGACTTCCATTTCGAAAACATGTTTACATTGACTGCTGAATCGTACGCAAGGTCACTGCTGGGAACTGCTGATAAGGAGAGAAAAACGTACGGTTGTTGGCAGCATGATTTTCAGGTAGGTGGGATTACTCTCATATCACAAGAAAGCGGTATAAGACTTTGTACGAACGAGTCCCAACAGCTTTTAGAGGTAATACAGTACTACATTATCATTATTTTACTCTTTGCAGCAATCTAATAAGGTTGCATCGCCTACCTCAAACTGATAAATGCTGAGGTGCAATGTCATTCTGTGTGTCAAAAACAATGAACATGTTCTACGTATTAACGGGTTGGAAGATAAGCTTGTAAAAATCTCATGATTTTTTCTCCACTTTTTCACTTAATTGCTCATTAGAATTAGGAAGCATCTGGACCTGGCGCGTCCAGCTTTTTGAGTAGCGAGCCATATCTGCTTTTCAAAAATTTTCGCCGGCCACAATTTCGTACTGTGGCGACATTAAGCGATTACAAAAATAATTTATCATGGTTTATTTTTTTGTTATTTTTCGTTTCTTGCTTGCCTTCTCAATGCTAAATTGAAAATAAAAGCAGAAGCACGTGCAAAGCGTGCAGAGTAGACCGGCAGCTGAAAGAGTTTAGCTTACCCCATGTAGGTACCAATAACCGAGCGCATCACGATCTACTGTACTCTCACTCACGTATGACTTCATGTTTTAGTATGGCGACATGATAAGCACATGTTTAATTCAGCTAAAGCTAAGCGATCGTAAAAATACGCTTGCTGCACGTGTTTACATGGTCTTTTTGCAGCCTCTCACTGTAAATTCAATAACTGAGAGTGATTGTTTTTTGTTAATTGTTATTTGCGTACGTACTTCCTATGCAAAAATAAAACTTACTTACTTATTTACTTACTTTCATGCACGGGCTGTATTTTCTATATCACTGGTGGGACAGTGGGATACTTACCACATATTATTTAAAGACTCGTATCTGTAACTCGCAATATCGCATCAGCGCGTAAGAGCGAATTAATATAATCAATGTAGAAAGTTTAATGGGTCACCTTGAAAGCTTTGGCGGGCCACAAGCGGCCCGCGGGTTAACTTGCGGTTCTTCGATACTTCAATGCCTAGTTAAATTGCATTGTTGTATTCAGTGGAAGCTTGTGGAAAAGTTTTTGTGAGCATTATTTTATAACAATATCCATTGGGTTGCGCCATTTCCGTACATTGAAGTACAGCGTACCGTTTACCTTACAATCAGTAGGCATATCATTGTCGGTATTTATTTTGACAATGTGTCATGTTTCTGGTTGCATACTCTTTTTGCCAAAACAAAAAAAAAAAAAAAACAATAAACAGCAATATATTATAATAATAAACAAAATATATTATAATGTGTTGCAGGCATGGCTTTTAAGTCTCATTCCTGGTCAATTATTTCATTGGATGCTTGAAAAAGCTAAGACAAAAATTGAAGAAACCCGAGTGAAAAAATCTAGCTAGCTGACTTTCCAATATTACGACACTTTTTATTTAACTGGTAATGCATGAATGGAGTAACTGATGCAAACTTTTTCTGATGAATAAATAAATTATTTATTGAAGTGGGAAATTATGTTGAAACAAATTGTTGCTTGCTGGCAGGAGAAATCATTTAAAAGTTTATCAACTTCAAACCAAACTCACAGCATACACTAGTCACTACACTGTGTTTCACGTAAAAGAACGATCATCAGGTGGCTTGTTCGAATAGAAAATGTATTCAAATAGAAAATTTCTATTTCTATTTGAATGATCGCTCTTTTAAGCCACCTAATAAGCCACCTAATGATCGCTCTTTTACGTGAAACATAGTATAGTGGCGCAGTGAGTTTGGTTTAAAGTTAATTAAATTAAATAACAGCTCTGGCGTTTGTAGTCATTGAGCACTTTTTGCAAGAAAACTTGACAAGCTCCAGTTGTGCAAAAATTTATCAAATATTTTTTATATAATGTTTAAAAATGTGTCTATATAGATTTGCAGTTATGCGTATATTCTGTAGGCCTACAGAAAATGTGCGAGCTGAGGCAACAAAATTCCGAGAAAAAAACAGAACATTAATGTCTAGACGGGATGACTATTGAACTACAAAATGAATGCCAATTTTGCAATTGTTTGGCTACACGTTTGTCAACTGATAAATATTCTTCTATTTGTCGGTAAAAGGCAAACTGATCTTATAAACCTAGGCTAAATGAAATTATAAACATAATTTTTTGATTGCACAAAGGCAAAGCTTTTAGTTAATCTCCTGAAGCAATAACAATTAAACAAAATAATCTGGATGCTTAAAGTGACTGCAATTTTTATCGATCGCTTTGGCGTAAAAAAGATACATATCAGTGTTGTAGTGGAGATCACCCGCTTCGAAACCTAACCTTGATAATTTTTTCATGATCATCATGACCGGCTGTCTTACCATACAGCTTATGGTTTTACGAGACCTTTAGTTTGAAACCGAGACCTGCCATAATCAAAACCAAGACCAAAACTGATGAGACCGGAAATTATTCCGTCTCTTAAAAATAAATCTATAACTACATGCTGACCCAATATTTTATTTTTTCAAAAAATTGTGATTACGTTGAATTTCCAGCATTTCCGAAGAGAGCCTTGCTTCTTGTCGTGGCAATACACAATCTACCGCTTGCTCTCTTCACCGGAGCCGAAGAAGCAAATCTACATAGTTAGTAATTCAGAGTGGTCAATCAGGCTCAGGCTTTTCGGGTCGGGTTCGGGGCGGGCTCGGGCTTGAATTTAGAGAAATTGTTGGACTTTAATCGGGCCAGACGTCGGAGAAAAATTGTGATTTTTAGTGAAAGATAGGATTTTCGCAATTGATGGAATAAAAAAAAGAAAACACCTTGAATAAATATTGCTGTTCGTAACTGGTGTGAGTGCGAATCGATAAAACTCATTTTTAGTTACATCAAAATTTTTTCAAAATTTGAAGCGATGTTTTTGATTTCGGGTTTAAATTGAGGTCAGACTAGCTGATAAATTAGGATTCGGGTCGGGCTTGAAAAATCGGGTGCGGGTCGTGTCGGGCTTAATAGCTTCGGCCAGTTGACACCGCCGGTGTGGTTGGCGGGTTTAAAAAGAGCAAGAAATACACGACTTCTCTTTTCCCAAAATTCAACATATTTGAAGGCTCGGTTATTAATGCTACTTCACTCAAATATTTGGAGAGCAGTGCCCTCGGTGTTGCCTTTGCCGTTTTTCGGTTTCCTGGTATTGCATTACCGGTACTTTGTGTATCAAAAACCAAAAAATCTTTTGCATATTTTGCAAACATGCATGGAAACTCAAAAACTGTCAAACCGTCGGCGGTTTCTTTGCGCAAAAACAGTAACTTTGTGAATCAAAGACCAAAAAATGTTTGGTCTCGAGACAAATATGCCGCACCACTCGAGACCAACACCAAAATCACGAGCCTTAGTTCGAGACCAAGGCTGCAAAAAATATCAGTCTCGAAATCTACATCACGATGCATGTATATACATTCGTCCAATCACATATCTCAGTAGTTCGTTGTGCCATGTTGAGTTCAAGTTACCTTTCTTGCAAAATAGTTCCAGCATTGAAAACAATCCAGGTTTTATCTGATCGTTCGACAACAAAATATTATGAGCAGCGGACTTCATGAAACGCGAACCTACACGAGCTTGTTAAAGTTTGAGTTTGTTCTAGAACCAGAAAAAACTATACATAACCCTGTGTGTAAATGAGGCCTATCATATTGTAGCTAGTAAACTGTGAAACGACGCTGTTAAAAATATGTTCCTTTGCTTGTCGTAGCATTAGCTTTTCTAAACTGCAGTTTAAACAGACGATGGGCTGACGCTATTAGTAAAATGTAAAGCTAATTTTAATTTTAAAATTAACTTACTTATGAGAGAGTAGGCTGATGTCGGGACTTGTCAGGGCTTCATTATTAACTTCTGGCTTTGAAAATTAAAAAATTTCTGTTACTGTAACACTCTGTTCACGCGAAGAGTAAAATACACCCTCACCCGTCAACCAAGTGATTATAATACCTGATAAAACAGAAGCTCGGTCATTTAAGACAGGGCTGAGCAACATTGATTGACCACAGGAAGTATATTTTTTAAAATGTGATGATTCGATTTTTTTTGCAAACAAGAATAAAGTGATGGATGGAAACTATTGACGAAACTGAGTATAGGCTATAAAATATGCAAGTTGTGTAGAAAGATATAAAACTGCAGTAAATTTAAACAAACAAACCAAGTAAGATTACTATTTGACTAACCTTACAAAATTTCAACCTTGCTCTAAAACTGATTTTGCGGTCTACGTTTCACCAACAGTTAGGCTACATTCATTTGTCTTTCATAACGAAATTAGCTAGTTAGTTAGTTAGTGTCTTATATTTCCGTACCGTCAACACAAGAATATTATACAACAATAATATACAGAATAATTGGACAGCACGAGAAAAGGAAAGAAGCAACAAAACGATAAACGTTGTAACATGCAAGGGTAGAATAGAAGATCAAGAAAAGTAACATGAGAAGCATATTGCTTCTTGATATAATCGGATATCCTTGCTCCTTTGCGTAAACTCCATGTAACAGAGAAAAATACGTCTTCATTTTTGTACCGAATTTCTTCACTTAAAGTTAATAACGAATTCTTTACTTAAAGTTAATAACGAAGCGATGGTAAGAATCGACATGAGCAATCGATTCAACAGTATTCTATAGTTAGTTTTATAATTGACATTATCAACAAACAACACTTTTACAAAAAAAAGTCTACAACTTAGTGACTTGTCACGATTACAGTTAAAAATTTTACCGCTATGCACAAGCAGAGGAATTATAGCGCTTGTTATCAATAGGCTATTAATTATATGAGCAAATACATGGATTTGCCCTCGCAAAAGATTTGAGATAATCTGAATCATAAAATGTAGACGGATCGAGCGACGTTAGACAAACATGTATGCTGGATCAGCCCAGAAAATCAGTTGAAAATCTTTCCAACTATACAAAAAAAAAAAATAAGACTAGATTATTAAGGTTAACCTTAGTAGTACATGAGATAAGCGATATTACACAAAAAAAGGATAATAATTAATAGTGGATAATCTCGGTAGATTAATGTCAATCTACGGATTATACGCAGGAAAATTAACCAGCTTACACAGACTACATTTACTTGTAGTATACTGCAGTAACAGCTTCTCAGCTGGACTGCGTCAATAACGTTTTATTTATAAACTTTTTTGATCAATTCATTTGGTTACTTTTTAGCCTTGTTTACAAAATAGCAACAAAGTGGTAAGAAAGGTGAGCTTTAAACTAACCCATTGCAGTAACTTTTTTATGAAACCCTGCAGTAGACAACAGCGGCATATTTACCCTGTCCTCTAGTCCTGCTTGAGTGGGTCAAAAGCCCGCCAGCTTTCTGCGTCATAAATTTTTAATGTCATCCGGTGAACTTTAAGCCCACTTAAATTGCTCATGTGAACGGGGTAGTTGCTTAGTGAAATATCGAGCAGGACGCAATGAATACAGTACAATCACTCTTTTACTGTTTGAATGTTTGCCATTGATGCAAAAAATTCTTGTTTCAGCATTTTTTTACGTCTTTTTCTTTTAATGGAAGGAGCATGTCAAACAACTTAAGTCTTTTCTGATGCATGCCTTCCTATTCTGACCAAAAAGCATAAACAAACCCAAAAAAAGACGCAGTTTTAGCGGAAAAGATGTGTTAGCCAAAGGTGTCAGAATCATAACAAATAAATGAAACAATGCACCACAATTTCCTCATCAACTACCGATTTTAACGACTTCTTATCGTTACATAACCGTAAAATCTTTTTTCACGACTGCTTCATCCAATTAACATTTCTGCTTTAACCTATAACGCTGATATTACCACCGATAAGCTTTCAAGGGTGACTGATTTCATAAGTTTTTATGTGGGTGACGAAAAAGAAACTGTTTTCAGCAAAAGCATGCTTCAATGCAAAAACAAAATACCAGTTACAACTCGAAATGCGTATTAGGAAATTGTGATGCTATCTTCCCCAATATTTTGAAACGTTGTAAGGGCCAGAAAGTAAATTCGACTTTTGTAAGCGAGTTAGTGATATTTAAGCAAAGTAGAGCGTCATCAATGGCGAAGCCAATAATATCGTAATCGGCGATACATTTGCTTAACTTTTCATATGGTTGCTTATATATTCACAACTTATTCGATAGTTTTTCAAGAATAGGCCTAATTGAGGTAGATTGCAAGGTGAGCTTGCACTTTCCGAGTCAGCATACTACTTGTTAGCCTAAATATGTTGAAATCGATCGACAACCGTGAATCAAACCCGTCACAAAAGATCAGTCGCTGACGTACTGCCTACTTAAAATGTATTCTTGTCACAAAACCGGATTAAATAATTTTTAGACAATTCTCGGCCAAAGGTGGCAGGCATAAAAAGATCAAGTTTAAAATGTCTGTTTGTTGAACTATTGTTAAATATCACGAAACAAAGGGTGACTACCTGAGATAGCGATTAAAAGATGCATGTAATGGTAGCATAGTGTGGCACGGTTGTTGGCTATAGCCTATACGGAAAGTCAGACTTAGGCCTCATTAATTGTGAGACTAAAACAGCATCATAAAAACTTGCTTTTGATGGCATGATATACCTGTAACTTGGTTGTGTAGAGGTGAGCCATGCAAAATAGAATTGAGGAAAATTTTGAAACGCCATTTGAGGATGAATCCAGTAGGCAAATCGGTGTCACAAAATAAACATGAAACACGAAAAATTGGTCGGTTCACAACGTTCGATTTGAAGCTGCTGTAATATTACAAATACAATGAAAGCATTGCTTGCCACTCACTTGGGCTGGATTTACGTGTTCATCTTAGGACTCCATAGAATCTATTGTATTAGCTTTTAGTCTTTCAGAAAATCGGGTTAATCACATCTTCAGGGTTAGAGCTCAAGTAAATAGTTCAGTTATTTGATTAAAAAATTGTTTATGCTTGAATTCTTTTTTATTCAAAATGACATGTCACGATTATTTTTCAAACCGAAACTGAACGATTTCATACAATCATGCTTTTTATACGAGTTTCCCAAATAATACCCTACGAATCATCATTAAATTTTTCCATAGCACCGTCCTCGATCAAAAGTACTATATTTGTATTTGCGGTTTGAGCTTGAGGACGAGTTTTTTTGACACAGCAGTGGCGAATCGTTGGTGGCACTGTATCCGATTTAAGCGGCCTGGGAATTGAACTTAAGTTTTTCTTTAGCGATAGCGGATAGCGATGTTTTTACTCGTTACGCTTACCGGCCGGAAAAAGATCAGGCGCAATGCACAAAAAGTTATCGTTCAAAAAATTAAATGCTACAACAAGACCAATAATTTTTTGTGCTCACTACCGCCATTGGAGTTCATTTCCAGAAAGGATACCAAGATCAGTAAGTTTTTGTTTTTACGCTTATCCCACCGATTTTCTGCGCAAAGCGTTTATTAGCACTAAGGCAAAATATTCTTTTTACATTTGAGGTTTATCTAATTTAATTACAATGTTTCGTGAAAGTCTTGCTTCGATAAAAGACTGCAATTTTCTGTCTTGGGTTGGTTTGATTTGTTTGGCTTATTTCGGATTTATTGTGTCGACAAAAATTGTTTACATTATCAGAAAATACATTTGCTCCACTGCTCCTCCGAACTTTTCGCAATATGGTAAATGGTCAGGTAAAGTTGAACAAGTACCAACGTGTATATTTCAAAGTTAGGTATATATGTTGGATTACCGTTAATAATTAATTTTTGCTGAAGACAACAATGCACTTTTGGTTTTTCTTAGATTTTAAGAGTAGGTTTCCATTGCTGGTAGCCTGTAATGTTGTGTCTTGTAGTGTGCGCGAATAAATTAGCAATATTTAAAGCAGCTGTTAAATATTTATTAACGCTAGCTAGAAATGATTTGATTCTAAAATATTACTACCGATTTTCTGCGCACCGATTTTCTGCTTCGAGGATTTAAGTGACGTATCATTATCACGGAATCGATGCAGAAGAGTCTATCTTGATCAAAAGCCTACCAAACTTGGGAACCTGGGCGCTCCCTAATTTGTTCTTTATAATTAAAACAAGGGTAACCGAAGTTAGCCTACCAAAGTGGTCATTGGGCAGTCCACACTCTGATTTTTTAAAATATTACTGTAACTGATAGCTTTGTAATAAAGTTGAAAGCCTTTATAGCTTATCGTAACAGCAATTGCTAGTGGTCAAAATTTTATTGGATCAGGACAGGTCCGACCCAAAACCCGTTTGCTCGTACTTTGAGTAAACGGTAAAGGTTCCAGTAAGCAGCAATGGAACAAGCAAAAAGCATGGGAAAGTTCAAGTTTACGCTACACGGCACTTTTTTACTTCACTTTTTTGTGACAAACGAACTAAGTTAGAAAGAAATCACAAGAACTAGATGGTAAATTTACCTACAGTTAGAATAAAAATTAAAGTTACCTTTTCACGTGTATTTTTTATGCAGTCGTCACTGGAGCTACGGATGGAATCGGCAAGGCAATCGCTTTTGAGGTAAATGCCAGATGAACGATAAAAAATAAATCAAAATTATATCTTTTTTTTATCTCAAGCCACTTAATTGCAGCTTAGGATTTTTGTGGTAGTGAAGTACATACATCATGGAGATGACCTAGCTGAGCATCGAACCCGCGAAGCCAGCTTCGGAGCCCAATGCACCAACCACTCGGCCAACTCCATGTGCTCAAAATTATATCTTTATTATACTAGCCAGTGCCGAAACTAGCGCCCCCCAAACCCCCCAACCGGGGGGGGGGGGCGCACAAAAAGAGGGCCTCGTAAATAGTCAGTACGTAGTACTATTTAATCAACGTATAATAAAGGTACCTTAAATAAGCCTATTCTAATATTCAATATATTTTTTGTCTTAACTCGCGCGATGTGGGGCCCCCATACCATATTTATTGCTTTTGGCCATGGAGGGTCCCTGCAAATTTTTCGAAAAATAGCAGTCGCAAAACTAGCAAACAAACGTTTAGTGGCATACCAAGGACCAGGGGCGGATCCAGGGGAAGATGTGGGGGGTGCACCCCTCACCAGCCATTTTCAACAATGCTGTGGATAAATAAAGTTTTTCTATAATTTTGAACCTCTTCCTAACCATGGGTGCAAATCCATGGAGGGATGTATCCCCCCCAATAATCCGGCAGCATCTCCCCCAATATTTTCATGTCCCAAAACTGGGCATCAGCAAAGGTGATGATCTTTTTTTGGTCTTCACTTCATTTTGGGCAAAAAATTGGGCATTTGGGAACGTTATGACCTGTTTTTTGGTATTCACTTCATTGTGGGCAAAAAATTGGACATCTGCAGACGTGTCAATTTTGCTAAATCATCCCCCCCAATATCAAAAAATGGTCGATTTTGCTAAATCATCTCCCCCAATGCTCAACAAAGATTTGCACCCCTGTTCATAACAATAAACCTTAGTCGCCTTAAGCACGCATAATGGAAACTGTGCTTACAAAATGCATCATATTTGATGAAGCACTCAAAGGTAGGGGCCAAAAATATGAACAAACTTTGCCCGAAAATTGTTCGAAAAGCGCTAAAATGACCATTACAGTATGCACATTTCAAAAACTTCTCGGGGGAGCATGCCCCCGGACTCCCCTAAAGTCGTTTTTGTTACTTAAGTTGCTTAAAATTAACTCTGCCGGGAAAAGATTGCGCTTGAAAAAGTGACGAAATTTGGTGCCCTTCCCTGAAAAAATTTCTGAATAAGCCCCTGTCATGAAACATTTTGAAAGGACATATTTTCGCCCGTTTCCGGGTCTACACGTCTTTGTATTTAGTTAACATTCAACCTAATTTAAAATCACACCCCCCACCAAAACTTTCTGGATCCGCTCCTGCCAAGGGCTCCTTATCCTCGAGTGAAAGGCGCAAAAATAAGTCTTAAAAACGTTTTTACGTCGCATAGATAGCGAAATGTTAGAGTAGGGTTTGTTTGCAGCATTATTTTAATGAGTTTGGAAGGAACCTAGTTAAACAGACTACTAAACCTTGTTAAAACTGAAGATTTAAACGCACAAAAAAACCTCCAAAATAAGGTCAAATTCTGCAAAATTTTCTGGGGGGCATGCCCCCAGACTCCCCTAGCTTGGCATCGCCCCTTCGGGTCTCGCTCTTTTGCATCACCATCCAATAACAATTTTTAGGGGGCCCCGAAAGATGATTTCAGGGGGGGAGGTCCGCCGCCCTGATACTAGCGGTGTATTCACTTTTCATGAGCAAAAAATGCAATCTAAATTTGAAATGTTTGGAAATAATGCTATTTTATCGAAACATTACTGAAGCATAATTATACTCCATCTAGGAAATAAAAACTACAGGAAAAGCCTTGTCGTAAATCACTTAAGTATCTGATGAAATTTTGGAAACTTATTTTATTTTGTTTTGGTTTGTTTGTAGCTTGCATCAAAACAGCAAAACATTATTTTGATTGCCCGCAACCAGAAAAAACTCGAAAACGTCGCAGCTGAAATTGGTAAGATGAAGAGCTATGAAAACCTAATCAAAATACGTGGCTACTGTAGTTTAAGTTGCAGCTTCATGATTTATAAATGTACGGTATAGTTTAAGCGAATGTTTATGAGAATATAGGCTATAGCGCCTCGCACCCTTTCACGAAAAATACAGCAGGGGGCCTACCGATAAAAATTTTTTTGTAGTTTTTATTAACAAGCTGTGACTCTTGAGTCTTGACTTGATGAATAGATCATATTATTTTTGCTGAATTACGATATGTAGGCTACTGAGGATAAATTAAGAACGGTTCATAACCAATGTTCAACTGGTTGTTTTTGTTTCGTCTGCCCAAAAATCTTGTCATAAAATATCATGAAGTTTTTTATTCACAGCATTGCAAACTACCCTGCGTATTCTGCGTATTCAATTAAATTGAGTCATAATAAGGCTTTGTTTTACTAAATAGAAATTTTTGATGAATCTTTTGTGTTTACTCAACAGAATCAACGTGCGGTGTGAAAACTGCGGTGCTGGAGGTTGATTTCGACAAAGGCGAATCGATATACAAAAAAATCCAAGAATTTCTCAACGATTTTGACATTGGAATATTAGTAAACAATGTCGGAGCTGCTCATGATCCACAGCCATTTCTCGAAATTACAAACCTTTCCACGTTACTAAATAAATTAACAAAACTGAACGTAGTTTCCGTTCTAAAGGTACTGTAGTTTTTAAGTTGCTGAGGTACATTTTTTTAGCCTAAAATATAAAACTATATAAGAATTGTTTTTAGGCCTATATTTTGTAAGGTCAAGAACGCTCAAATTTTGCCTGCAGGCAAAATGTGATGGGTTCCAAACTTTTTTCGATAAGTTTGAAACGAAAAAGCACTGGCGTGAAGATGCGAAGCAGCTATTTTTTTTTTCGTATGTTTTTTTTTCCGCGACCTTCTGATTAGCAAACTGTATATAAGCTTCGATTTTTGTTGGTTTAGTTAGAGCTAGCTTTGGTTCTCGTAGTCGTGCACCTGATGAGTCTGGAAGGACGAAAAAAATGATAACCGGTTACCCCTTTTAGTGTACACCTGGCCCAGGTCATGATCGTAATTTTGCATTGCTCGGTGTCGCAAACAATCATTATAACGTTTCACGAATATGCATATAAATTCTTTTTAATACAACAGTAAACACTTACCATGTCCAACTGGACAGGGTAGGCTAACTGTCTCTTAAAAAGTCGGTTATAGCTCAACTACTAAGAACAGTGATGCAGCTGAGAAGGACACCCGGGCACTGTCCCCCTTTTCAAGGAACGTAATCTGAAAAGTGTTTAAAAGTTTCTTATACAAAATACACTCCGCTTTGACAGGTTGTAGTTTGCCCCCCTCCTCTCAATTTCCGCTGGCTACGTTCCAACTAAGAGTGAAATAATGCCCGAAAGACATTACAGGCCCTACCGAACTTATGACTAAGTAAAAAACATACCTGTCGGAATTTACTTCTCTTAGCCGCTGATTGTAAAGCTTTTTGCTTAAATAGATGCACGAGATAATGCTGCCACGAATGGTCAAAGAAGGGCGTGGTCTTATTCTCAACATATCATCAGCTTGTGCTTTGAGACCAACTTGTTACTTCGCAGCCTATGGAGCAACCAAAGCGTTCATCCATTATTTTTCGCTAGCACTAAACGACGAACTTGAAGATTCAGGAGTGACTATTCAAGTATGAAGCATTTCTTTAAAAAGTTTCACGTAATAATCTATCTGTGCGAAAACAGGCTACAATTTACGATTCCTTTCTCAGTTCGTTTCATAAATTTCAATTAATTTGCAAAAACATGTCTGTTTGGATTTATGTTTGACAGTCCTATAAAGATTGAATTCGAAAGATAATACAGATTAAACGTGCACCGGTAACAAACGATTCCAGCATACTGGAGGAGCTGACATGTTTTCCTATTTCATTTTGGGCTGCTGCTTGAAAGCATGCTTCCAGCATAGCAAGAACGTTATTTAACTATTAGACTTTTAGCCAACATTTTTGTGCTAGTCTTATTATAGATCCCATCTGCAGAGCTTTTCTTATCTAATAACTATTAGAGGGCTAGAGGGAGTGCTGTGGACGTCCATATAATATTCAACCATCCCAAGGAGGTGTGCTTGACATGGCTAATGATGTAAGCTACTTGCTTATAATTTACACCATGATATTGGTAAATAGCCCATATTTAGTCAGGAAAGTCTCTGCACCCAAATCTTCCGCCTGAATGTTAAAACTCCAGCGATTGTTACAGGGCCACAGCTAGGAAGGGGGAGGGGCTACGCCCCCCCTGGAAAATTTTTCGTCCTCCTAAAAAAATCAGCTATTTATACATGTATAGTTGGCAGCGTGGCGCAGTGGTTTGCAGCGTCGTTTTCACGACGACCATGATCGCAAGGTTAACGGTTCAACTCCCAACTTAGTCTCGTTGTTACGTCCTTGGATAAGATGCTTCACGATGATTATCTCTGCTTGGTAGAATCCGGCAAGTAGCAAACTAAAGAAGTCAGAAGCAAAATTCAACCGGAAAACTCGGAAACGAAGGCAACTCCTAAGCGAGTCTGGATTTGTCCTAAGAATAGCGCCTCCTCCGCTTTCCCGTGATAGGAGGATAAAGATGAAGAAATCAAATCAATTTTGGTGTTCATTAAGTAGTAGCCAAGGGTGAAAACCTGGCTACTTGGCGTTAGGGTGTCAGTTTCAGTTTCGGTGTGTTGATACCCAGATGTCAGGTTTCAGTTTTGGTTTGGTTTCACGGCTGTTGAAAAATTGGCTCCAGTTTCGGTTTCAGTTTTGCTTACGCGCAGCTTCGGTTTCTGGGTTTCAGTTTCGATTTGAGTTTCATCCAAGAAAGGTACTTTACTGTGAATACGAATTATTTGAATCTTCTACTTCTTGGCGTTTTTGTTTTATTACGATGATAAGTAGTAACTCAGATGGTCGAGTGAGAAGAGCAATTGCTTCAGAAGTTGTCGCCTTGGGTATGATTGCGAGTCCGGTGAAACCAAATACTCAAAAATTAGTGTTCACAGCTTCTCCATTCGACGCTCAGCGTTAAAGGAACTGTGCTGGTAAGGATGATGATGAAAATTTTTAAAACCTGAAACCTTAGAAAATTTTGAACAGGTTTTAGTTTCAGTTTCGGTTTTGGCGTTTCAAGAAAAAACGGTTTCGGTTCAAGTCTAGGTTTTCAAAATTTTGGCTAAATAGGTGTCAGTTTTAGTTTGGGTTTCCAAAATTTCCTTTAAAACCGGGTTTTCCGGTTTCGGTTTGAGTTTCCACCCTTAGTAGTAGCCTTAGCTCGGCAAAAATTGGTAAATATCTGTTAAATGCGCGATAGAAAATTATTCAAAGAAACTCTTTGCATAACCCGAGACTGGGATATTAATCTGCTTTTTATCATCAACAAGTCGCATCAAAAATTCATTCCACTTTTGCGTATAAGGCTACTGTCTTCAAGACCCGCAACCAGGAAGAGCGCGGAAAACTTTTTGCCCTGTCTTTTGCGTATCAGTTTGGTGTCACCACGGTCACCAATAGTAGTTTAACGTAGAGCAAAATCAATTTCGATTTGTATTGCATTTTTGTTTGCGAGTGACTGTAAGTGTAAGTATTATAGAGGAAAAAGCGGATTCTGTGTGGCGTAGCAGCCGGGCCGGATTTACTAATAGGCTAAGCAGGCCGAAGCCTAAGGCGTCGGAGAAATAAAGGGCCTCGTCACGAACAACGAAGACCTTCTTTTTATCAAGACCTTTTTTTGGAAATCGACCATCAAGACCTTTATAGGCCTAAACGTAGAGACAAGAGCGTATTTAAGGGAGGGCATTGTGCCATGCCCTCCCCCTTTTGACTCCGCCTTTTAGTAAAAAAGAACAAGATTAATGGAGCCAAGTGACTAAAATATGCCTGGCTCTTTTGATGGTTTCTCTAGCTTATGGCCAGGGGTAGGATGAGGGGTATGCATTTTCCCAACAGCCATTTCGAAAATGTGTTTGATGTAAACAATTTTTCCATAATTTCGAACCTCTTCCGTAGCAATAAGCCTTACGCCTTCAGCCAGGGGCGGATCCAGAAATTTTTGGTGGGGGGATGTAATTTTGAATTAGGTTGAATGTTAACTAAATACAAAGAGATTAAGACCCGGAAATGGGCGTACATAAACCTTTTGAAATTGTTTCATGTCAGGGGCGTATTCAGAAATTTTTTTGTCAGGGAAGGGGCATCCAATTTCGTCACTTTTTCAAACAGTTTTTTTCGACAGAGTTAATTTTAAGCAATTTAAGTAACAAAAGCGACTCTAGGAGGGTCCAGGGGCATTCTTCCCCGGCAAATTTTTGAAAATTGACATACTGTAACGGCCATTGCAGTGCTTTTTGAACAATTTTCAGGCAAATTTTGTTTATGTTTTTGGCCCCTAATCTTGAGTGCTTCACCCAATATGATGCATTTTGTTCGCACACTTTTGATTATGCGTGCTTAAGGCGACTCAGGCATATTGTTATGAAGAGGTTCGAAATTACGCAAAAATTGTATTCATCCAAAGCATTGTTAAAAATGGCTGGTGGGGGGGATGCGTTCCCCACATCCGACCCCCCTGGATCCGCCCCTGCCTTCAGCACTTACGTCGAAAACGTGCGAACAAAATGCATCATATTTGGCGAAGCACTCACAAGTAGTGTCAAAAAATTTATACGGCATTTGAGTGAAAATTATTTAAAAATTACTAAAATAACCATACCGGCCGTTAGCTCAGTTGCAAAGCGCACGCTATCGGTGCGGGAGGTCTGGGGTTCGACTCCCGGGCCGGTCAAATCGACACAGTGTCGCCAACAACTCGCCACCGTTGCGACGTTTCTTCGGAGCTGTGTAGCCCAGGCGCTAAGCCGTGGAGATGGGCTCCGCAACTCGTTACACGCTTCGGCGTAATACGGCGAGTATAATGAAGATTTGATTTTTTTGATTTTTGATTTTTAAAATAACCATTACAGCATGAAAATTTCCAAAATTTTCCGAGGAAGCATGCCCCCGGACCCTCCTAGAGCTTTTTCTGTGTCTCAATCAGCTTCAAATTAGATCTGCCGAAAAAATACGCTTGAAAAAAGTATGGAAATTATGGCCCTCCCACCTTTCAAAATTTCTCTCTTCGCCACTGCGTAGAGATGGGTCTGATCGTTGCTCAATAAGGCCTCATTGATCAAATAGCCTAGGGCCTCTCATTGTCTAAATCCGGTCCTGCGTAGCAATGAAGCATTCGGCTCTTGGTCGTTAGGATAAGAGTTCGATGTGTTTTACCGTTTGCTGCATAAATATGCTACCTCCATTTATGTTGGCATTGTCCCACGTCGGTGCTTCATTTCTGTTCTCCGTTTTTATGTATTTTAATAAAAAACTTGTGCACAATGAAGATATGAAAAAGCGAACTTTTGCGAATAGACACTAATCACTGTAATGAGTGCCTCTACGCTTTAGAAGAAAAACCCTACTTTCTCGGTAAACAACAGCAAAGTGCGCGGGCTTCGACTTTCCGAAATTTCGCAGCAATACGTCAAAGTTGAACTAAATTTCTACCGAATGGTTTGGTTTATTTTTTATTAACGCCCGTTTTGAACAGGAAAAGAAAAAAGTTTTCCTTCGCTTTTTATCTATGATGTCATATTCCGACCTTGCAAAAATATTGTCCCTAGCCATGACGACTTTGCTTGGCAAGGTCTATTTTCTTGGATTAGTGGTGGATTGAATAACCAAGAGGAAAAGTTTGTCACCAGAATTCCTTCCTCTGCAAGATCTTACTCCAAGACGGCTTCATGCTTTCTTTTAACATCGCGAAGCACACCGAACAGCAGCTCGACCTCAGCGACAGCGATTTTTTTTTGCAAAGGCATCAGGATTGTTTACCAGAAGATCTGCAACATGCTCCTTCCAGGCCAAAGCTACATGCTTATTCAAAGGATAAAAATTGTTCCTTCCGCGATCACCATAATCCAACTAGGGTGCCGGTGATGTTTTGCTTTACAAAGTAAGAACCCGCTAGATCAGATCGGCTCTGGTGCAGAACCTTTGTAAAAAAGAAACCTCCATACCCACAAGCCGATGATGTACTATTTATTTTTTTGCACTAAAACTTTGCTAGTCACTTTTTGAAGTTTCATAGCGTTCAACACAGCTGTACGCTGTAAACTCTTCTGTTAGGTTGTACCCTACTTTGTCACTCTTCCCTTCTGAAACTAGTCGAAGAAAGCGTGATGGAAGTGTAAACATTTGGAACAGAGTGGATGTAGTTCTTTTAAACCAATATTTCTTAAAATTTTCTTGCCTCCCTAGCAAAAGTTTGCCTCCCTTAGCATTATCTTCTGGCTGCGGGCCTGGGTTGTTAGCCTAAGTTTGATGGCCTATGTCTTAGCCTGTTGGTATTTTGGTGATTTCGTTGCAATTCTTTTTTAGTTTTTCATAATTCTGTAGAACTTAAAGGCTTAGCAGATTCACCAACGTCTCAAAATTTTTTTATCGGAACTATACAAAACGTTGATCTATGTCTTATTCTGCAGAGTGTTTTGCCTTTCACTGTTTCAACAAATATGAGTCAAAATCTTCCTGTTGATAACATCGTTGTTTTAAGTCCTGCAAATTACGCGAAAGCTTTATTGACAAAAATTGGCAAAGAGGTTTACTCATATGGAGCCTGGCAACACGCAATTCAAGTAAGTATTAATGCAGTTGTAGTCAATTCAGGTTTTTGGTGCAACCAGAGTTCTCTATGCTGTGGTGGAACCCATTTTATCAGCAGGAATCTTCTTACCCTACGTTTCTGATTTGATCTACTACCATCAGTTCAAGTTAACGAAACATAAACATTACGTTGCAGTATTTATGAAAGGAAACTCTTCGCGAACCGCCAACAAAATGTTATTTACCGCTAACTCTCACCCGATCTCTGCAGTCGCTTCATGATGTTTTTTTGCCGAAGCATTTGATTAATCTAGGAAAAAGCATTTTTATGCTGTTGCGAAAAGCGGGAAAGGCGCAACGACGAGATCGCGTAGGAGTGTTGCCGGCTAGTTGTTTACCATTTGAAGGTCGGTAATCCCGACCCCGTTACCTACTTTTCACAAACAAATGACTTGGTTTTGGTGCTTTAGGTCATGATGATAATGGAGAAGTTGACATATCAACTCTTTTATTGCAGGGGTTCATCATACGCCACATGCCGAACCGGATGTTTAAAAGCATGATGAAAAAAATTAGTGAAAAACTGAAACTTCGTTCGTAGTTGATACAAGCATGCTTGCAAACTCGTACTCGCTGTTCTTTTGCTGAGCTTAAAAACTTAAAAAAAGTTTGAGTTTTAACAGTGATGAAGGTCTTAAGACCGGTCTTGACCATTTAGTTTGGTCTTAAGACCGAAAGAACTAAAAAGCCTCTAGTAAAAATTCAAGAGATCCAGCACAGCTAGAAAAAGTATACAACAGCGTGTATGTGATTGTGTTGTTCTTATTTGTTTTAATATTCTGTATATATTTTGCCCTTTTTTTGTTGTTACAGAAAAATAGCGATAAGTGATAAACTGTTAATACTCATCCCATTTTTACGGTCTTGGTTTGGTAGGTGATGGTCTTAACTACATCACTGAGTTCTAAACACTACCCTAAACTTAAGATTAAACATAAAAAGAATTTGAATTCGAACACGATAAAAACTTTTCGAGTTCGCAGACATGGATAGAAGCTTGCCTTCACGATATTGCCTGCACTGTTGCTGTGAAGAAATGTGACCTATAATGTCAACAAAGAACCGGTTAGCTTAGTTGCTTAGCACATCGTTGTCGATGGGGGAGGTCTTTGTTTCGATTGCCGGGTCGGTCATATCCGACGCAGTGTCGCTTACGGCTCGCCACCGCTGCGACGTTTTTACGGAACTGCGCTGTCCAGGCGATTAACCGCGAAGATGGGCTTGCCACCCGTAACACGCTTCGGCATAATAACGCGACTATAATGAAAATTTGATTTTTTGAGGGCAAAAAAATAAGATGCAAAGTAAGGATTGAAAATTGCGCAACACTTTGTTTTCATTATGATTATATATTTAGAAAAATATATTTGAAAAGAACCAAAACACCACAACTTCAAAGCACTGCATATAGAAAGTAATCCACTACTTTAACTAAACTGCAAATATTGTGAGAAGGCAGCGAAATTTAAAAACAAACGAGAATCTCAAGAAATCGCTACCTGCCACCTATTGGGTTATATATAGCTGCTAATCACATAACAAATTGAAGCAAAAGGCTAATACTACTTTCTATCTGGCTCTAATTAAGTTTTTGAATTAGGCGCTTTAATGCATATCTAATATAAAAAATTGTAAAATCATCCAATAGAGGCAGCCCTAGACCGTTTTTGAAATTGGACGTTAAATTAAACTATTGCTGTACTGCATCACAGTAAAAACACCGTAATATGAAACGTTAAACTCTGAAAATGAAATTGTGCGAAGCTTATATCACCGCCTCATTCTCATTTGTCTTCTCGTTTTGGTTGAACTGCATTTGAAATAAAGTAAAGGCGTTTTCCCGCAACAGCTATGATCAGTGTGACGTCATTGTGATGCTGCTTTTGATACGACAAACGTTGTCTGTCATGATCAACACTGTACACACCGGAGGGAAGGTTGCATATCATGCCAGAAGTCTAAAAACATAAAATTAGGCTATTTTAAGTTTGAAAAATATCATTAAAAATATTGTGACAAATGTGGAGAAATGGCTCTAATTACAGCCTAACTTTCATCAAATAGTAAAATTATGTTATCACGACAAATCTGGAAAGTGGTGCGATATACTGTAAATATCGCTAAAAATATTGCGGAATATGTGGGAAAAGGGTTGGGTCTAACGCTGTGTGTTGCACACAATGTACGAAGTGGATACATCGGAGATGCACGAAAATGAAAAAGGTAACCAGCAGTTCTGCAAGACATTATGTTTGTAAAAGATGCACAGATGTTGGGGGAGGCACGGAAAAACCAGTGGAGGTATTATGCGATGAAGTGGAGACTGTGAAGGGATTTTGTTATTTAGGAGACAGGCTGAATGCTAGTGGTGGGTATAAAACTCCCGTGACTTCAATAGCAAGGATCGGAAGGATGAAATTTAGTGAATGCGCAGAGTTGCTCCGTGGGAGAAGGTTTTCTTTGAGAATGAAAGGGATGGTTTATCGAAGTTGCGTAAGATCAGCAATGTTATATGGAAGTGAAACATGGAGTTTAAGGGAGAATAAAATGACAATTTTGAGAAGAATTGAAAGAGTAATGATGAGGTCAATGTGTAGAGTAAAATTAGGGGATAGAAAGATGATGGAGATGTTGGGTTTGAAAGAAACGTTGGATAGAATGGCAAAGGCAAATGGAGTAAGATGGTGTGGACATGTGATTAGAAGAGATGATGATAATACATTGAAGAAGGCAATGAAGGGGCAGCGAAAGCGTGGACGGCCAAAAATGACATGGAGGAGACAGATGGAAGAGAGTGTGAAGAAAGTCGGATTGAAGATTGAGGAAGCTGCAGATCGAACAAGATGGAGGGAAGGTATGAGAGCGGTCGCGGAGGGGATGAGGTGTATCCGACCACCTTCGGTGAAGAGGAGAAAACCGGATTGAAACTGGATTATGATGATGCTGAGAAATGGCTCTAATGACAGACTAACTTTAACCAAATCGTAAAATTATGTCACCATGTCAAATCCGGAAAGTGGTGCGATATCGCATAGTGATATTGTAATTTAAGTTGCAGCTCAAATAACCCAAGCTGCATGTGTAGTGCATAAGTGCATATTGGGAGGGAGAGGCTTCAAATATGGAAATGAAATATCAATACCCAAATACTGCTACAACTTCCTCCCTCGCTCAATGCTGTACATTACCAGTTGGATAGTTTAGTGTAGCTTACAAGATTTCTATGTCGCCCCAGTTTAGTCACCACTCAGAAGCTTTTGGATGAATATTAATCTTTGATTCGCAGTTGTACATGTGCACTCTCCTAAATACTTTACACCTTTCTTGATTTTTAAATTTCTGTATTAAAATTTGAGATGGTAAAACATAAACTTGCAACTGTGAAAAATCAAACAAAGCACTCACTGCAAGCGTTGTCCGGTCCACAATGCGGACCATGTTGTTGTCTGAACCACCACACAAGACGCGATCCTGACCGAGCCACTGACCGCAATATAACTGAAAACACACAACATCAAATCAAGTCAAGTCATCATACCCGCGGCATCACGCCGAAGCGTGGAATCAGTGGCTGGGCCCATCTATGCGGCAGAGCACATGATGGACAACACAACTCCGAAAAAATACCGCAGCGGTGCCGAGCCTTTATTGCATAATTAATGCTACTATCGAATCAATTACTATTCACGACGCACCGGTGCTCGTGGCAACTCATGACCTCCCGCACCGATACGTTGTGAATAGTAATTGATTCGATAGTAGCATTAATTATACAGTAAGTATTGCAGTCTGTAAATGCTATTTTATTCAACAAAGTATTTTTTTTCGCGGGGGTACCTTCAGATGCTTAAACTCTGCACATGCTTTTCGTCTATTGCTTAGTTAGTTTAAGGCTAAATAAAGTTTTCAAAATGCGGTAAACAATTAATAGACTTTCAAATTATTCACTCTCGGGATTATTTAGACTGAATAAAAAACATTTTAAATTTCTCATTTAATTCAACAATTTCGCATAGAGATATGTCCAACCCCCGCTGACCAATTCAATAATGAGCAAAGCTCAATCGCTCTTTCCATGTGGGGGGTAGCAGCCAAAATTGCTAACAATTGTGCTATACAATGCTGATCTCCAGCCTTCCAAAAACAGCACAAGTACGAAGACAAAGTATTACGAGTGCACCACTGCACATTCGTATTAAGTAACCACGCGTTTTATTACGCTGGGTATAAATAATTATATACTTAAATGCTCTACCCACTACAACTTCAACCTACTTTTCAGCCATTTACTGGATAAGCAGTTATTTTGTACTCACCAAAGAATCGTAAGAGAAATCAGCTGGTATGGTCTTTATCTTTTTTCCTGATTGATAATCCCATACCTAAACGTAAATTTCAATAACAATAATAAATAATAATATTACTAATAACTATTATCTAATAATCTAAAAAAAATAAAAATATTCTGATATTGCCTAGTTTTCGCCGGCAAGCTGATACTTAAAGATTAAATTCAGTTGCTTTTACGTAGTTTTTGAAAAAAAAATAAACTGCAAATTCCATCGCGGATATATTTTTGGTTCCTATTTTACTTCAGTTTCATTAAAAACCAAATTCTATTTTTAAGCAGGAAGCTCACTAAGCGCCAACAACCATATACGCTTTTACCGTGTCGGCCAGTGCAACATTCTAATTGTATTTTTACAATTTATTAAGCCCCTTGAAACTAACTAAATTACCGTCACTCTGCCGACGATTGCTGATAAATCAAAAAATAATTAATTTAGATCACCTGCAACACTTCATGCTTGCGCCATGACGAGGTAAGTATTTGATTATTTTTTCCATCGATGTCGATTCCACTGCCACATATATGAGGTCCAAATATTCGCCTGCAAAAAATACTCCGAAGTGAAAATAAAACAATAACAAGAGCAGATATTAAAAAAGTAGATTTGGGCTATTTCACGAGGTTCAGACAACAGTGAATATTTGCAGCTTAACCGAGAAATTAACTCAAAATTACAACTGAAAAGGTAAACCAACGTAGGAAAATGAATTTTTTGAACGCTGAACTAACTTCAGCTGCCTTAAAATACTTCTTGCTGCAGGCTACATTTGTTGAGCTTAATCTCAAATCGATTTAAATAGAAAAGTCCTACAATTTGAGCCGAAAAACAGTTACAGATCAAAGCAAACAATTGTGCAGCGGCTCAATAGTTAAAAATGCAACTAAAAAGTAATAAGTGCAACAATATATCTTTTCGCCCAAATCATGGTCGTCACGAAATACAACATAAAGAAGTTTCTATAAGCATAAACATCGTGTGACATGGGCTTGTAAACAGTTCCAACACAATTACCAATCAAATTTTACCTTATTTCTCAAAGGCGATTTGGGTTTTACACAAAATCTTGTTCCAATCATTTTTATATGTTGCCAAGAAATAAAATATTTAACACCGAACAAGTTACCTTATCGAATGGGAAACTCGTCGATCCCACATCTGCACTGTATCATCCCAACCACCAGAGAGAAAGATCTCCTGCTCCACAGGATGATATTTAATCGCAAGAATCCGTGAACGATGCCCGTCCATCACCAACCGATCCGGACTAGTGAAAAATAATATATTTGATTAGTTTCTTCACATATATCAAAGCATCAAAGCGTTACGTTATTGATTAGATTACACAGAGGTCAATGAGCAGAGTGACAAAAAATTGTGACAAACATTTTCATTTGCCCATGAAGCAGAACTCTAATGGGAGCTTCAAGTACGATTTGAAAAAATGATGACGAAATGGAAAAGATGCTTTTTGGGAATTCGCAAATAGAACAAGAATGTGAGATAGGGTTACCAAATCACTCAAAATCTTTTCAAGGACGTATTAGCACTTCAAATAGTCTCGTGTAAGCTATGATCATAAGTAAACCATATTAACTTCTGGGAGGCTTCCCCCCTTTCGTGAAATCCAAATTTCACCGATTCTTACTTCTAACACATTAGTGCAAAGCTGTGCACTGAAACTGCAAGCAATGAGAAATAAGCTGAAAAGCAAAGTAGTTCTTGCACTGAATTACATTTTTCTGTAAAAGAAGTATTACGGTACCGATCTGGTGCCAGAATAAAATTTATAATTAAACAAATCAGGTTACTATAAATAACACACCTAGTTAAATTGTCCCGATCAGTGGTTTCAATAACACCAGAATATGCATTATAGTAGTATATATAAGCTTGCCTATAATACAGCAGCAAAAACGCATTAACACCACACTAATCATATATCGGTGCTGTACCGTACCTTTCCTTTGCGATGGATTATTAAGCTAAGTAAATCGCCCACAACAACAGCGCAATAAATGCAAATAATATGGCCCAGAATAACACAATTATATTAATATCAACATTCAGCAAATGCATAGGCCTACCGGTAGCTATTCAACAAGTAGCCATATGCTACAAAGCAAGCTATTACCTGACTCAGTCTACTCAGCAACCAACCCAGTAATTCTGTAACTGGGCACTGGCAATCAAAATATGAAACACACTTAAGCTACACTTAACAATATTCCAGATGCTCTGACTCATTTTGAGATCAAAGTGGCTAAAGACACGCCTAAAAACTGAACAATATGGGATTATTTTATTACCCAACAGTTTAGCTTAACTATACAGCTTTTGGTACTGGTAGGATACCATATACCATTTCATTAGCTCACTGCAATTTACACCAACTAATTAAACTGATACCCACAGTTTTACACTTGATATTGCAGACAGTCTACATCCAAAAAGCAGTAACACAGTATATACAGGAAAAAAATTCACACTACCAGCACAATTGCCCACCAAATCTGCTCGGAACCAAGGTAGCAAAAGTTGAAAAGAAAATAAAACAGCTAGCTAAACTAGCCTAAACAGCTTTTGCTACTAGTAGGCTACCACGTTTACACTTGATATTGTAGTCTTCATTAAAAAGTATGGCTATTTTGCAATCTACATTGTTATTCAGCCTAGAACACCCAACTACTGTTAGTCATCTCAACTAACCGAAAAGTTCCAAGCGGTGATAGTCGGAGTTAGGAACAACTTAGAATTTGCTACAAATTAATCTGTATGCGAGCGTGACAAATCAGCGCTGCCACTGTATTTTTTTCGAGCTGGTTCGAAATAGACTCTGATCAAAATAGACCAAATTTTTTCAAGGACATTTTTGTGTTTTTCAGGGATCAAGGACACTGTCATTTTTAGTGGCAAATTCAAGGACTGTCCTCGAGATTCAAGGACGTTTGGCAACCCTAATGTGAGAAAACTGTATAGCAAAAAACAAGCAAAAAAAAAAAAAGCAAACAGCCAATCTAAACTTTTGAGTACTATGAACTAAGCGGAAGAACTTGTATTGTCGTAATATTTATTTGTGGTTCTGATAGTACCCTTCACACTTAATATCACCTTGCTCCACACGTGTTTAATTTCTTTCCGGTAGCAACTTCAAAAACAAATATTTCCTCAGAGCTTCCTGCTGTTGAAAAATAAGAGCAGGAGGAGTCAAGAGCTCCAGTGAGTATCTGACATGGCTCATGATGAGTGTGAAGAGCAGTGGAAGTAGAAATGTGCCAATATTTGATGAAGCCACTCGCATCTAAAAGAAACGAAAATCAATTTAACTTGTAAAGCAAATTTATAACTGGAACATTGCAGTAAGTTTAAAACATTGATCAAATTGTAACAATATTTCACAATCAGTATAAATGAATATTGCAAGTGACTTATAAAAATCATAATCAATAAGCGTATCAATTCTTATTAAATAAAAATTTGAAAGCTACTCTCTCAGCGCTATATACGAGGTGTGACAATAAAGAAACCGGATTTTTGTCAGAAAAAATTTATTACAGCCTATTCAATAAAATTACGAATCGTCTCCTTCAAAGTATTCTCCCTGTGAGTTAATGCACTTCTGCATTCGTTTCTTCCACCCTTGAAAACATCTGGAAAACTCCTCTTCCTGGAGGCTCTTCAACTACCTCGTCACTGCGCTCTTGATTTCATCCGAAGACGAAAAATGCGTTCCTTTCATCACACTTTTCAGCCTGGGAAAGAGCCAAAAATCACACGGTGCTAGATCCGGGGAATACGGGGGGTGTTCAAGAGTTGTGACTTCTTTTTTGACTAATATCTGCCTGACACTGATCGCATTGTGTGCGGGTGCATTGTCATGGTGGAGAAGCCATGATTTGTCACTCCACGGTGTCCGCCTGCTGCGTCGAACTCTGTTGTAGAGACGATTGATGACTTGCTGGTAGAAATGCTGATTCGCTGTTTCACCCGCAGGCACAAATTCATGATGAACCAATCCTCGCTGGTCGAAAAACGCAATGAGCATGACTTCGATTTTTGATTTTGACATTCGTGCTTTCTTGGGCCTGGGTGATGTTGCAGTTTTTCACTGCATGCTCTGTCTCTTCGTTTCAGGGTTGTATTGGAAGACCCACGTTTCATCTCCTGTGATGACCTGGCCAAGAATGTCTGCATCGCCCGCTATCGTCTCCAGCATGTCTTTACAGAAATTGACTCGTCCCTGCTTCTGCTCCTCCGACAAAATCTTTGGTACCATTTTCGCACACACTTTTCGCATCGCCAGGTCATCCCGCAAGATTTTTCGCACTGACTCCCTGTTGAGGCCGAGTTCTTCTCCAATCATTTGCACTGTCAATCTGCGATTATTCCGCACGAGCTGCTTCACTCTTTCGATGTTTCAATCCGTTTTGGATGTGGAAGGTCGTCCTGACTTTGGGTCATCCTCCACTTCCTCGCGTCCATGCTTGAAACGTTTGTGCCATTCAAAGATTTGTGTTCTTAACATCATGTCTTCACCAACACTCAGTGGGGCTCTTCTTTAGCTTCACCAAAAACTTCAAATTGATTCATTGCTCCATTTTTGTGCTAGAAACATTTGCAAAGCAAACAACACCACTAACTGCAAACAAGCGCAACTCCAAGCAACAAAAGAATTGACAAGGCTTACCAACAATATCTTACAAAAATATCTAAAACGAACAAACCAAATGACTTGACGCAAAATTATTGCAACACAAAAGCGGTGAGATGCTACTTCGCACCGTGAACGATTGGCTTGCCGCTTGGAATTGAGCCAAAAGCGTGGTCAATACAGTCCGGTTTCTTTATTGTCACACCTCGTATAACTTTGCACAGTTGCACTTACAAGTTGCAATCAACAATTCCCCACGACTCGACAGTTCTGCTGATATAAAGTTCAACGATGTTACTGGCAGACGATTGGATTTGGTATCTTCATCAGCCAGGTGATATACACATTCACCATTTGATGCTAAGTAAATCTAAATTGCAAAGCAGAGTGTTTCTTCAACACACGCGTTGTTTTAACAAGATACAATATTGAAGATTTTTTTTCGCATATAACCACATGAGTATTGAATACTTCTTCACAAAAGCGCTATTGATAAATAAGAATCATGATCTTAACACAGCAATGCAACTCTAGCTAAAATGCTCTTCTAGTTCTCAACTAACCTCTTGTCTTATGTGACTGCAATACCACAATCCGAAAATGAGTAGATATTCAGTAAAACACATAGCACTGTTATCAGAGGCTTTTTTTCTGTATGACATACGCAGATTATAAGCACATAACGCTGTTCCATGACTTTCCATTAAAATACAATTATTTCTAAAAATGGCGCATCTCCATAACTTTATGTATACACACACTGTCACAGTATGGTCAAAAGTTCAAAAATAATACATCACTACCAGTAAATTTTTTGTCATTATCTAGGGCATAATAACTAACCTTAATATCTCCATTTGATAAACCAACAGCAAGCTTGTCTCCATACTCAGAGAATTGACAGCACATTCCATCGCTACTAAGCTCTCTGTTAAATCAAATCAATGTAACACTTGTGTTCTTATCACATTCTTTCTCGTCACAAATTTAACTTACGTATGCTTCTAATAACCTCTCCTATGGATTGTCACCTTAACGTGGTGGGGAGGTTTGAGTTTTCAATGATCCTTAGAGCAATGCCGTCGGTAGTGTTTAGTCACTTCCATCAGGGTTACCCATGGCGGTAAGGTCGAAAAAGAGAAACAGACTAAAAAAACTTTGAAACCCTTGAGAAAACGAAAGACTTTTTGACCACGAGAAACTTATCGAATCAAATGGGAATCATTGGCTGACAAAGAGGTACGAACTGCATTTGCAGACAACATTGCATCTAATCTCAAAGAACTTCCGGCCTCTACTGAAGACATTGAAACTGAGTAGTGTTTGTTTCGAACAACAGTCACTACGTCCGCTACAAACTCTTTCGGTCGTGAGCGTGTTGGAGGGACGAAGAGTAACGAGAAAAGAACTCTTTGGTGGAGCCAAGAAATTAAAGAAGCTATTTGTGCAAAAAAAGTGGCCTATAAGGCCTAGCTTGCAAATAAGTCATCAATCGAACTTCGTCTGCGCTACTCTGAAGCACGTAAGGCGGCAGCCACAAAAGTTAAACTGTCTAAAAAAAGAGCCTGGAAGAAATTCGGAGAAAGGTTACACGATGATTTCAAAATGGAAAACAAAGCATTCTGGCAGACCATTCGTCGTTTGCGTGGAAAAAGATCTCAAGCCGCTTTCTTCATCGAAGGTTCAAATGGCGTCACTCTGAAAGATCAAGATGCTATTTCGAATCGCTGAAGAGAATACTTTAGTGATGTTTTAAACCCAGTTGATGCGTCATTGACACAAATTCACAAGGAACAGGTCGGGGAAGATATTCAGATAACCGAAGCAGATGTGAATGCAGTTAACAAATCAATGAAAACTGGAAAAGCACCTGGTGAGGATGATATCAGACCTAAAATGTTAAAAGCAATGAACATGCATGGTGTTCGTTGGTTGACTCGTGTTTGTAAGGTGGCATGTAGGACTGGGCAAAGCACCAAAGCAATGGCCAGCTAGTGTGATAATACCTATCCACAAGAAAGGAGACAAGAGAAAATGCACCAATTATAGGGGTATATTTCTCATCAGTGTCCCGGATAAGGTCTATGCCAAATGCCATGAAAAGAGATGTCGTGAAATAGTCGAGCCTAAACTAACAGATGCTCAGTATGGCTTTCGTCCAATCATGCACCAGATTTTTGCCTTACACCAAATCTTTGAGAAGTGGTGGGAATATGCGAAAGAGGTCAATGCATGTTTTGTTGATCTTGAAAAAGCATATGATCGCATTCCTAGAGACAAGCTTTGGGCGGTGCTGTTACAGTATGGCATTAGTGGCCAGTTGCTAACTGCTGTTAAGTCGCTGAGCATGCATTCCGAGGTCTGTGTTCGTGTTAACAGCGTAACGACAAAACCTTTCGAAATAAATAACTGTGGCTATTTTGAAATTATATTGAACTGAAAATTCAACAGTAATTGAGGGAGACTGCGAAGTGAGTTTTGGGCTCTTCGTGTCAGCAGCCACCCGTTACATATGTCAAATGCGATCGGCTCCAGCCGCAAATTGAACCGAAGTATTGGACTACGGCAAGACCGCTCTCTTTCACCTATTCTGTTCCTTATATATATATGGATAGAATAGTTAAGAAAAGTGAGTCTTGTGGCGGAGTAAAGATCGGTGATCGCACTGTACAACGTCTGTTATTGCAAATGATCTTGTGCTACTCGACTCTACCCAAAATGGTCTCCAGCAAGCTCTTGACAGGTTTTCGGATGCATGCTCTGTTGCCGGAATGAAAATCAGTACAACAAAAACAGAAACCATGTGCCTGTCCAGACAACCAAAGCACTGCTCTCTCCAAATTGATGGAGTAGCTACCACTAAAACAGTCAGAGAAATTCAAGTATCTCGCGTCTCATTCACAAGTGATGGCAGACAAAATAGCGAATTGGATATCCGCATCGGAAAAGCAAGTGCAGTAATGCGCCAGCTCCACCGATCTGTGGTACTGAAACGGGAGCTTCGCACCAGGGCAAAGCTATCCATTTTCGGATCAGTCTATGTTCCTATTTTAACTTATGGCCGTGAGTATTGGATCATGAATGAGAAAGTGAGATCTTGAGTTCAAGCAGCCGAAATAGGATTCTTGCAAAGAATTAGTGGTTTGATCATGTTGGACAAGGTTAAAAGTGCAGATATTTGTGAGTCTCTAAACATCGAAGCGCTGCTTCTCCGACTAGAAAGATCGCAACTGCGTTGGTATGGACATGTGACACGAATGTCCCAGGAAAGAACAGGCAAAAAACTGCTGTGTTCAGCACTGATTGGTCGAAGGCCTAGAGGCCGTTCCAGAACTCGATGGCAAGATTACGTAGAAGATCTTAGTTGGTCTCGCCTTGGCATCCCAGCAGAGCATCTGTCCTTTGTTGCAGAAGATCGAGATGCTTGGAGGATTCAACTTGAGCTGCTGCCCCCGCGACCCCCAAGTATAAGCCGGTCTAGAAAATGAATGTATGAATGCTTCTTATATGAGAGTACCACAGTCAATTGAAATGGACGTTCATTTTTGCAAATATATTGTATATAATCCATGCTTTTTCGCACTGAGAGTATCACAGCATTTTTAAACAAGCAAGTGAAACTAAAGTTTGTGCCAACAAATTTCAAAAGTAAGTAGGTTGCGGGTTGTAAGTGTTCGTAATGACAGGACTACAACTGCACTCTACTCAACATGATTGTATCCTGATTTCTTCTTTGGTTTTCTTGTCACAAGAAAGGAAGAGGCTAGTAATGCATTTTATCCAAGAATACAACAACGAGGCTTGGGTGGTAATTGAACGATTTAACTCGCCACTATGGCCATAGCAAAAACGCTATGCCAAACCACTACACCATGCTGTCGTGTCGACAAAATCAACACGTTGTTCAATTCACCAAAAACAGGTTTGCAAAACTCCATGAAATTATGTTGTCTTTAGGCACGATGGACAGTGTGTAAAATTACATGTGTACAACTGCACAATGCCGCGACACTGTAGTGAATAGCCAACAAAGTAAAGTTTAAAAGGAATTTAATGTACATATATATTCTTGATATGCTATTCTATTTATGTTTTTGAAACATATATATACTTAATCTCCTGACAGCCACTGTTTCGACGTTGTTAGGTCTCACCAGAGGAGCTCAGAGTAGTCTGGGGTGAAGATCCTCAAAATCAAATTTTAGGAACTTCAGAAATTTTTTGTTTGTGGCACCTCAAAACAAAAACCTCCAACCCAACCAAAGTGCTCAAATCACATAAGCGATGAGCTTTGCGCAATGCTATGACAGGGGGCCCCAGGTGAGAGTGCTCAACCAAGCACAAGGCAAGGGAGCGTAATATTATATTCAACATCTTGCGTCGCTTATGTGATTTGAGCACTTTGACAGGCTTGGAGGTTTTTGGTTTTGTGGTACCACAAACAAAAAATTTTCGAAGTTTCTTAAATTTGAAGGTAAGGATCTTCGTCCCAGCCCACTCTGAGCTCCTATGATTAGACTTAATATGATCGAAACAGTGGCTGTCAGGAAATTGAGTACATATACGCATTATATATGTATAACATCTTCGATTAAAATATTATTGAATTATGATGGTTGCACCACCTTTTTGCTCAGATTTTCTTGCATAAATTTATCACAAGCAAAGGTGGAAACCCAAACCTAAACCTGAAAACCCGGTTTTCAAAGAAATTTTGGAAACCCAAACTGAAACTGACACCTACATAGCCAAATTTTTGAAAACCTATACCTGAACCAAAACCGTTTTTTCTTGAAATGTCAAAACCGAAACTGAAACTAAAACCTGTTTAAAATTTTCTAAGGTTTTGGGTTTTAAAAATTGTCATCATCATCATTACCAGCACACTTCCTTTAATGCTGAGCGTCACATAGAGAAGCTGTGAATACTAATTTTTGCGTCTTTGGTTTCATCGGACTCGGAATCATACCCAAGTCGACAACTTCTGAAGCAAGTGTTCTCCTCACTCAGCCATCTGACCCACAACTTATCATCGTAATAAAACAAAAATGCCAGAAGTGGAGCATTTAAATAATTCGTATTCAAAACTAATACCTTTCTTGGATGAAATTTAAACCGAACTGAAACCCAGAAACCGAAGCTATGCGTAAACAAAACTGAAACCGAAACTGGAACCTATTTTTCAACAGGCGTAAGCAAAACTGAAACCGAAACTGGAACCTATTTTGCAACAGCGGTGAAACCAAACCAAAACTGAAATCGACATCTGGATTTCAACACACCAAAACTGAAACTGACACCCTAACGCCAAGTAGCCAGGTTTCCACCCTTGATCACAAGACCATAAATCACAGACTTGCAGGGAAGCTTGGTTAATAGAAAATAAACAATAATGTTGACTGAGCCAGC
This sequence comes from Trididemnum miniatum, assembly GCA_964006365.1. Taxonomy (NCBI): domain Eukaryota; kingdom Metazoa; phylum Chordata; class Ascidiacea; order Aplousobranchia; family Didemnidae; genus Trididemnum; species Trididemnum miniatum. The sequence continues at coordinate 19,072,869 of OZ023231.1, forward strand.
ATTGCAATGAAAATCTCTGAAATTTTTCTTAGATCAACATACCAATGCAGGTTATTATGACATCACATTCAAACAGATGAAAGTTGGTGCTATATACATATTTATACTTACATAGTTTTTAAAATTTTTATGTCTCCTTCCACATAAAGAGAAGATTTTTCATCATAATCAGGTGTGTATCGACCTCGTTGGCTGTTGTTGTCTCCACGTTCAGATATTTCATGAGAACTATACATCAACGAATGTGATGATGATGTATTCATTGTTATTATTCTAGTTCAAAGCTAATATACTGTATAGGGTTACAGTTATTAAACTTTTTTGTATGCATTAAATTGACCAGCGGTACACCTAATGTTATCTGTTAAATACCAAAACCATTGTATTTTTCTTAGGTAATAAATTCAGCATTCTTGAAATTTAAAAGTACTGGTACCTACGTAAAAACAATAAATAACTACTTTCAGACCCAAACACTACTTTTTATAACTGTAAACCTACTTTTAACCCATCCTGTATACACATACCATTTTGATCCAAAACTTAAAATATCACTCTAGTGTATTTAACTGAAAACTAATATAGACAGATTAATTGAATAGAAAATAATCACTTTGACTGACAGCTGCCAATCACACTAGAAAAATTGTAAATAGTGAAAATCAGCTTAGATGGCCGAGTGGTAAGAATGTCCACCTTGGGAGCTGTAGACTTGAGTTTGATTCCAAATCACGCCACACCAATGACTTTAAAATTGGTAGACTATTCACAGTTTCCACGCTCGATGCTCAGCATTAAGGGGACAGTGTGTAGAAGAAGCCAGCAAGTTTACTTGTTATGCTGTTGGGAAAGACACTTGGCCTGATTCTCACATTTTGTTGTGGTAAACAGAATGCTAGCAACTCCTACGTGAGCTTGTATTTAGCACATTGATTGCTTTCTTATGATAGGAGTATAAATATGCAACTAAATACAATAATATGATAATAATAATAATAATGATAAAAAAAATAAGCAAGTGACTTGTAATCCCTTTAAAATGAGGCTGAGGGTGTCAGACCATCTGACAAAGGGGCACTTGGTAGACAAAACAGATAAGCAGAAAAAAAAAAGGTAAATGAACGCAACAGTGAAAAAAGCATCAAAAAAATAAAATACAATACTGAATATCTGCACAGCCAGGTAACTGACAAGTATGAGGAAGAACATTTTTTAAAAAAATTTGGTGTCAAGAGATAATTATGTTTGTCAAATTCAAGAGTCAAAATCAATTAAGTTATGCTAGACCTTGGCTTAAGCAGTTAAGTGTCTTGTAAGACTATGCTCAATATATTACAGGATAGTGGTGGGCCCGGTCTCATCAAGAATAAGCCCCCACGCGTTTTACATCCGCCAACCTTAACCAAACCTCTGACCTTAAACCTAACCTATAACCTGACCTTAACCAAATCTAGCCCTAACTGAACCTAACCCTAACTAAATTTAACTCTAACCAAACCTAATCCTAACCAAACCTTACCCTAATCGAACCTGGGGGCTGATGCTAGATCTAACTCAATGGGCCTATACAGAATAAAATACCGGTAAGCTAACTTCATAGAAAGTAATGAAGTGTATATTTGATTAATTGCAGGCTGCTGTGAAGTGTGTACTGCAGAACAAAAGATTAGCAAATTTAAAAGATTGAATAAAATATTTAACCATAGTCAATGTAATTGTATAAGCAAACCTTTTTGAGAGAGCTTCAACATACTGACATACCTGAATACAAAAAAGAAATCAAACTGCTGAGTCAAGATACAGTAATGAGCAGGTTTCGATTTAAATTTTTAGCTTTACCTCAAACTCCTAAACTCTAGCACTTTGTATTGGAAACCATTTGTATTTCCTGTAGCCTACCGGTACATCTTGAGCTAATCAGCTAACCATCTTCTTAAAGAGTTTAACTTCATGCTAGTCTAGTGCACAGCAATTTTAAACATGCTACCAGTAAAAACTGACAGTTACATGCACTGATGCAACAACATTCTTTCAAAATTAATGTACCGGTACCAGTATGATCAGTGTTTTAGCTCTAGGCTACAGTTATTGTTCAGTGTTTTAGCTGTACACAGGGTACAGTTATTGGTAAAAGCCCTGACTTAATCTAAAAGCTTCTTCTCCCACATTGCATACTGGTAATTTATCTGTTCAATACCACACTGCACACTGTTTGTCTGACACTGTAATCTCTGATGATTTTGTGATTTCGTTTTGTAACACACAGTGCCCAAATAATACCCTGTACCTACCGGCAATGTAACAATACTGGTACAAGGTGGGCTAATGAAAAAAATTAACCAGAGAAAAAACCAAACAATAGCTCAATCTGTAGATCTGTTAGTAATGTAAGCCCAATGAGGAAAGTGATATATAAGAACTGCTCTGTAGTCTACTACCACAGGGTAGGTTCTCTGCACTGATGCCCCTGAACAATCAGGTGATTTATGGCCCTTTACAGCTTTATGGGTAGGCCGGGTAAGTCTAATAGCATCAGCCCCTAGGTTCGATCAGGGCTAGCTTTCGTTAGGCTCAATAGAGTTTAGGGTTAGGGTTGTAAATAAACTGAACCCTACCTAATTTCAACCCTAATCGAACCTAATCCTAACCAAACCTAACCCTAATTGAGCCTGGGGGCTGATACTAGGTGTTACCCGGAAGGCCTAGGATACACACACAATCAGACAATTAAAAGCTCAAGCAGTCAAAGTTCCTCATAAATAACTTAAGGAATCACTTCGCAACTTTACTATCCTATAAGTGCCAGGTAAGCCTTACTTTACAGTAGCTGTCATCTTTTTTATTTGTGCTTGTCCGTAGGCGGCAGATCACTTGCCAGTACCACCGTACTCATCAGATTCTGAACTACTTTGACCAAAGCGTTAACGTTGCTTAGACACATTAAGTTGCCAGTTATTTTTAATAGTAAGTTCAGGTTTTTTTTTCACTGGTGGTGAAGCATACTTGGTTTATAGATTTGGAAATAAATGAACAAAACAGATTAGGCGATTAGCTAAATACAGGGCTGTAGCAGTCGCACTGCTCATTCTAGGTAGATTTGTGTTTTATGACGTCACAATTGTGTTGATTTGGTTTTGCTAGCCGCAACTGCCGTAAGTGTGGTCGTTCTTTTTCTTGTTGTGCGGGATCAAGTTAGCGGCGTTTACAACTTGGATTATATTTCGTTAACAGACAAGTTGGTTTGTACCGGGCAGTGTTAAAGAAGGCGGTGGTAGGACACGCACAGAGCCGACGCTTGCTGACAGCCTAGATATACAAAGGAATAGCTACAGGGCGTCGATACGAACCAAAACGTAAACCGAAAACCCGTATTAACCGCTTCCTTTTATTGAACCCAAACCAAACCGTAACCTTTATAATTCAATAGTCTAGTCTAGTCTAACCAGAGGTGGGCACGGTACTTTTTTAAAGTACAGGCGGTACCGGTACGCGGTACTTTGTTAAAGGCACCGGCGGTACAAGTACTTCAAAATCAAAAATACTACCGCGGTACTTTTGTCGGTACTTTTCAAAAAAAGTTCCGAAAAGAAAGTACTGCTCTACATTTTGTTGATTTTTAATTAAAACTGTACAGTTTCATAATAATTAGGCCTATAGCTAAGTTATTAGTTAGCTAACTAGAATTACTCAATAGCGTCGTGTAACCGGTAGTAGGCCTACATTGGTATAGGACACAATTTTCGAATTACAAACTTTGCATAAACTATCAAAAAACGGTACTAAACAAGCTATAGTTATCAGTTAGTGGTTAGCGCAACAAAAATCAGAAGAAATGCAACCCTTTTCCTCGCCCATAGGAATGAGCCGCAACGCGTAAAGAAAACTTTTTTGCTGGAGACCACGTTTTGCGCAGAATGCGACGAAAATTTGTTTAGGTTGCTGTATTGTAATCGCATAGCAGACTAAAAAATTGCTGTATTGTAGTCGCGATAGAAGCAACAAATAAATAAAGCTTGAGTCTGGGGGTTTTGAATGAATGGGCATCCCAGAACCAGAAGTGGCCCACGCTGGAGTTTTCAACGGAAAGAGTTCGTCATAAATCATAATGACATCAAACCTTTCAGTGAAGTCATTAAAGTAGAAACAGAATTTTTAGCATTGAAGTGTGTACAGCAGGGGTAAGCTACCGAATTTCTTTTTTTTTTTTTTTCAGAAGCACCAGATTTGATAATGTAAAAGAGCTCGAGGAGTCGAGCGCACTAATACTTAATGGTATGCTTCACTATTTTTTAAAATTTGTTGCATTGCGGATCATCAAGTAGGAAAAATCGTTCAACTTTTTCATTGCGCTTAATTTTCGTGTCTGTAATTTTCAGAAAGCACTCAAAGCTGTTGATTAGACTCACGTGATCGTAATAATAATAAATACTTGTGCGACCACGGACGAGAAAAAAATAGCCTATGAAAACTCATTGCGAAACTGGAGACCCTGGATGTTGTGGAGTGATTCTTAAAAGTTTTTGTTCTGCCGCTTCCTTTTGGAAGTTGGAGACTTTTATCACCCCCTTCCCAGGAAACAAGTTTAAGAGGGGCGTATACGCCGTACCTAGACATTTTGTAAGATGGGGTTGCGTAAGTGCGAAGACACGTTTTGCTTTGTGAGTTTAGTATCTTATGAATTAAGATATCGCAAGCGCTTAAAATTGTTAGAGCAAAAATGCATATGCGCGTTATTAAAAGTTAGGAATAAATTTATTACGGAACTTACTGATAGCGAATAAGTTACAAAGTAAGACTGCAAGAGCTGCTGCAATAGACGGTCGTAATCAGCAACGATTAATTTGAAGCATTACACATACTCGCCGAGTTGACACTAGTAAATGCAATGCCAGTATCGAAAATGTAGTATGCTATTAAAGTAGGCTTCAGACCAGTAATGTTTAGGATGCGGGCCTTTGAAAAGCGCAGTTGATTTCCGCTTGCTAATAATAAGGTCTACATCTAGAATACCATCAGATTTACAAAAAAACTACACAATTATTAGGCCTCTATATTTTTGCATCTTTTTAAGGAAATTCACTAAAGAAACAAGCTGTGTTGCAGAGAATTGACGTAAGTCGGCGGAATATCTAGAAATAGCATATTTACGAGTCAAAGTCGAAAAAATGGACTTTGAAATCTGTAAAAAGACGTTTTAATTAAAACTTCTTATTTTTTGTCGTCCTTGTTCTCAGAGTTAAGTTTAGGTTTTAAGTAGCGTTATAATACGTAAAAATCAACCAATCAAATCCGCAAACCTACTGAGATAAAGTAAATATTCCGGAATCGAATAAAACTAGAAGAAAAACATTTCGTAGGGCGCATCCATTTCGTTAAGGCTACGCATTGCGCAACTCTGTTCAACATTACTTAAGCCACGTCGTGTGCAGGCTGCTAAAAAATTTTCCCAGGTCTTGAGACTTTCTCTTACGGTTACAACCTTATCGACGGACAGTGAGGCAAAAAAAAAAAAAACAGACGAAATTGGGCCTATTGAAAAAGTTTTTACTCTGAATTGCCTTTCAAAAACGAACCCATTTGGGAATGGTTGTCTGAAAGACCGCTTCTCTTCGGCTTCACAATATCTTTTTCTGTGGAAAAGAACAGGGGCGGATTTACAGTACGTGGGACCCTGGGCTAATTTAATAATGGGGCCCTCTTTCCCAAGTTCAGCGAAAGCTATATACGATATAAAATGAAAAGAACAATAAACCGAAAGAAAAACCTCAAAAAACAAAACAACACCAATATTGATCAGTAGCGTAAAAAGACCAGCATGGACTTCTTGTGCTTTGTTCAGCACGCTCAATTAATGCTTTTGAGTCCTACTTAGTAAGATCAAATATATTATTCTTTGTTAAAAACAATTAGTGCATTTCCATTACATCAATTTACCCAATCGGTTTAATGGGTTTATATTTTCCTTTGTTTAATTTTACAATCGTTTTTACGCGTACGGTACTTCATTACCTGGATTTACCCAATCGGTTTAATGGGTTTATGTTTTCCTTTGTTTAATTTTACAATCGTTTTTACGCGTACGGTAGGTCTACTTAAATAATGAACCAACCAAAAAAATTGAATCATTTTAAGATCGTTCTTAGTCACGTCGGCAGCGTGACCTGGCGAACGAACGGTCTGGAGCGCCGTTTTTATGGCGACCATGATGAATCAAAAGGTTACGGTTCAACTCCTACTCTCGACATGTTGTTGTGCCCTTGGATAAGATACTTCACGATATTTGTCGCTGCTTGGTGGCTTGAACAAGCAGCAAATTCAACAAAAGACAAGAGGAACTTCAAAAGAGTTAACTCCCAAGCGAGTGAAGATATCTAATCTGACATATAACGATACAATTCGCTTTCTCGTGAATGGAGGATAAAAATGGAAAATCAATTCAAAAAAAGTTGCTACTCGCTACTCTGGTAAAAAAGTCGTCAGTTTGGGCGTTTTTTTTACAATATTATCTTTCTTTCGCTTTTTTTCTGAAGCTACTGCTCGTTTTTGCGCTCCACTGAGATTTTCATTACTGCGTACTATAATATCTGCGGAAAAAAGGATACACAGTGTTACGTAGTTGCTACCATTACTGGCTACTGTAACTCTGCGAGGAAGAACTGGAGTCGCTTTTTGCGCAGGGTCAGCGCCGACAAAGTGTTGCCAACGGCCCACCACTGCTGTAACAATTTTTGTGAAAGCAGAATCTGTTCCTAGCGCGGGGCTGGGTCTAGCATCCACCTCAACTCTCAACCCTGCCTAACTTCTTCAATGGAAATGGTACGGTTGCTCATAGAATTCGTCTTAAAAAAATGCTAACTTCAATAACTTGTTTCTACATTCGTTTTTCCCTAGTGTGTTTCAAACCTCAACAGTTGCCTGTGATTGGCCAATGCCGAATAAGGTTTGGATGTGCTATCCGCTTCGGCTACTACATCTTTATTTGGCATTTTTTGAGTAGCCTACATTAAATTCTGGATGCTCTTCCTGTCAGTAACCAATAATGTTTTCGGCTACGATCGAACTTGTAACTGTCAGATTGCGAAGCCAAATCACTAGCCACTGCAAACTTAAATACGGTACCGGTAAGTTTAACAAATGAAATCAACATACTTGCTTTTAGAATTGCTTTTAGAATACTTGCTTTTAGAATCAGCCTACGATATGAAGATGTTTGCAAATTGTTGTTCACAGTTTTCCCTCCGTCCCCAAATGATAACACTGTACAATCTCCTTAGGGGAAGGTGGGGCATTACGGGACACTTTAGAATAATCGCGCATAACTCGGGATATAAATAAATATTTTTTAAAACTAAACTATCCTCGGATAGGTGTTGACTAGTAGCATAATATTAGACTGCATTTTTTTATTTTGCTTCCTGCGTCAATGTGTAATTATAAAAATAAAAACATAAAAAATTGTCCCGTTTTGCCCCACTCCTTATTTTGCCAAATAAGACTACCAGTTTTATGGTAAAAGCAAGCTGTGGGTGAAATGAAACAGGTTTCTACTGTGATATAAGCTAATATTGATCGTAGCAGTTCAAAAAATCGGCCAACTTGTACTCGGTTGAACCCACTAGCTCAGCTTAAACTGGGAGGGTCAGGTTGCCGCAAGCTCAATTCTGGGTGGCGTTTTAAAAAATCAAAACAGCCAATCCTTCCCCGCTTTGTTTGAACTTTTGTTAAAAGGGACATTTAAGCCATTGGCCTCAGCAAGCTGAAAAGCCAACTCTCTCAAGGAGTCTGTGGTTAATCCAAAAAACATACATTGCATTTTTTTCGCATGCTCCAGAAGTTCATTTTCGAAGCTGCTATCAAGGGCAGGAACAAAGTGGCCAAGTTTGGCTTTCCTTGGTTGGCTTACTTTGCTGTTGACATGCCTCTCAAGTGTGCTCGTTGGGATATTGTAAACCATTGCAGCTTTTCTTAAAGAATGTTTCTTCTCTTTAACATCTTTTATGGTTTGATCAAGATCAGCTTCTGACCACTTTGAACGTTCGCTTTTCCTTTCATAATATCTGACCATTGTTATTTACGATATATACCGGTATATATATATTGTATTTAAAGAATAGAGAAAATTATAAAAAAGAATAGTTTATATTAGGCTATACCGGTACCATACCAGTACATTGGTATCATACCGGTAATGAAAAGGAGAATATAATTATGAAACTAAGTTACCGGTAGTTAAAAAGTCTAGGCTACCAAAAGTTAGTCTTAGGATACTGTGTACCGGTATACTGTTCATTTAGCATCCAAAATCTAATCAACCGTGCCAGACTGCCGTAGCAGGTACCAGTAGCTTACTGGTACTTCTTCAGTGTATAGAGAACAATATATCATATCAAGATTACTACTAGTAGGACTATGCCAAAGCAAAATATTTTTGATAAATCTTTGGCATTTCAGCACCAGCAGCTACCACTGTACAGGTACCGGTAGTTTTGTGGGTTTTTACTAGGCTATTATCCTGGCACTGCCTCAAACTTTATATCTTTTAAGATTAATCTTAAAGTCTGACTAGATTAATTAGCATATGGGAAGTAAATGAAAAACAGTTGAGAGAGGATGTCCCATTATGCCCCAATAGGATAGGTACGACTAAAAAACAAGTAACTCAGACAGTTTTTCACAAAAACTGCAAAACTTTTTTTTATTAAACACAAAGAGGCTATTGAATTTACAGAATAATTTTCTAACCAATTTGTCAACATCTTCACTTCAAATTCACTCAACTAATCAGCAACTACCTTACATGAAACTACAGCAAAACACCTTTTCTCCCCTAACACCACGATTATACAAAAAAATAAAAAGTTTTTCATGCGCGAAGTTTGAAAATGTGGTAACCCAACATACAAATGCCACAAGAGTTCGCTAAACTATTTACAAGCAAAATAAAAGCTTTTAAACAATTGGTTTGTGGTACAGAATTTTAGTATAGCAAAATATAGTGATTTCATCTCGAAGCTTTTCGTCTGACACTCATCGGGAGAAGATCGTCAGAAATCAATAAACTAAAATGCAAGTCTTATGTATCAACAGAGAGAAAGAAAGAGAAAAAGAAAAGAGAAAAAGGAAAAAAGGAGGCGGAAAAGCACTGATTGGCCAGTCTGATCAGCTGTTTCGACGCGTCAATCAGCGATAGATCTTAAGACTGTAAACAAATTCTTTTTGCCTGCAAAGGTCGGGATTTGATGTTTTAATAAAAATGGATTCCAAAACAGAGAGATGGAAGGAAGAGCGGCTCCACGCGTGGAGCCACGTATCATCTTTAAAACCAAGGAACTGGTTCCAGCCACCAAGAAAGATGTACTACCCGCCCATCAACAAAGCAATGTTATCTACGAATATTCATGCCACTGTGATAGTCGGTATGTGGGTCGTACATCCCAAAGGTTGCTGGACAGAATCAACCAACATATTCCAAAGTCAATCAGAAACGCCAATTCCATTTTGAAACGTAGCCTCAGGGCCGGATTAAGTTTTTCGTGGGCCTGGGGCTGTATAGTTGTTAGGGGTCTATTTTTCATCCTATTCGTTGAAGTAAAAACTAACCACAGTTAAAGCAAAGCACAAATATATAAACAAAGTCTTTAATTTGCATGCACACATGGAAATGACACATTTTTTGGATTTAGACAACACAAAGATAGGATCTATTCTTTCCAAGAGTTCGTTTTCGATGCTGAGTAGAGCTAAGAAATTTAACCTTTTCTGACCCATAGAATAGACGAACGCACATGATTCTTTATTTTTTTAACGCTGAAAATGAGCGTTTGCCAGAGCAATTAGAAATTATCAGACAAAGGCACAGCCTAACGATTAGAACGCAAAGCGGCATAGCTTATTGGACATCGTTTCTACGCTGTTGCTTTTCGGTTCACTTACGGTACATCAAAATAGTCAGTCACTTTTTTGAATTATGCTACAACTTTTTTACGTTTATCTTCTGGTTCTTTTCGAGATTTTTTCCTTTTCCGAACCGCTTTTATACTTTCTCACTTTTATTTTCAAATTACTCTAGCTGACATAATATGGAATCTCCTACCTTTCAAGCTACATAGTAGAATCGACTATTGATGGTATATTGGTATCAGAGATGGTCGTAGTCGTAGTCACATAAATTTGACTTCGCATCCGCTCCAAGTCAGAAGACTTCAACTCCGAATACGCTCCGAAATCCTGTTTGTCGACAAATTTTTGAATCCGAATCCGCTCCGAATCCAAAAAATGCAGCCGGAGTCCGGCTCCGCTCCGCTCCGTGCCAATCTTTGACGGGTACCTTAACTGCTTGCATCAGTACCTTACCTTGGTTCAGACTAAAGTCCGGATCGGCTACGAATTCGGCTTTAATTCAAAAACCCAAATCCGTATCCGGCTCCGAATCCAAAAAATGCAGCCGTACTTCGGCTCCGATCCGACTCCGTGCGCATCTCTGATTGGTATAACTGGCCGAGCAGCCGCGAAAAAGAATTGTTGCGTCACAGTGAGCGAATAGGGTTTTACAGTGACAGTGCAAATGGACACAAATTGAATAGTGTTTTCCATATAATAGGTGGGAGATTTCTAATAACCTACGCTTTCTTTTATCACTTCATTGACTTAAAATAGTGGTGGGCCTATTTTGGGTTGTGGGCCTGGGGCTGCAGCCCCATCAGCCCCCGCCTTAATTCGGCCCTGCGTAGCCTCCCATCACGTGCTTGTAAGTCCTCCATCCCTAACCCCACCCAGACTTGTGATTCGGCAATTGGGCTCCATCTCCTTTTAAACGCTTCATGTGCTAAACATTATCACCAAGACAGATTCCGCATTCTCGCCAGAGGTCGCTCTTCCTTCCATCTCTCTGTTTTGGAATCCATTTTTATTAAAACATCAAATCCCGACCTTTGCAGGCAAAAAGAATTTGTTTACAGTCTTAAGATCTATCGCTGATTGACGCGTCGAAACAGCTGATCAGACTGGCCAATCAGTGCTTTTCCGCCTCCTTTTTTCCTTTTTCTCTTTTCTTTTTCTCTTTCTTTCTCTCTGTTGATACATAAGACTTGCATTTTAGTTTATTGATTTCTGACGATCTTCTCCCGATGAGTGTCAGACGAAAAGCTTCGAGATGAAATCACTATACTTTGCTAAAATAAAAGCTATGTCCCGTTTTGCCCCGTGTCCCGTTTTGCCCCACCTTCCCCTAACATTTTTCACTCCTTCCTTTTTTAGGCTACACAAATTTATTTTGGTAGATATGGAGAAATGGTGTTGTGGGGTGAGGAAGAATTGTTACAAAAAGTATACAGCATTTCAGATTTGATTTTCCTGCGGCCCGCGAATATTTTGCCGAAAAAAATACTTTTGAACTTTTTTCCCCGTCTAATCTTTAAAAGCTGAGCCCCCGATTTAACCACGCGCGCATCACACAGAAATCATACAAACGTACCGTACAAACCTTTCATCTGTTTCAGAATTCAGCAGTACATCCATTGTTATGTAATAATAATAACATAAGTGGTGGTCCGTCTCAGCTTCAGTAAACGCTTAGCTTGCCTTACATCAGAATGAGAATGTTTTATTGTTGACGTCAAAATGCGCAATGCAACATAAGCAAAAACACAAATACACACATAAAAGTCCTAAAAAGAAGATCGACATCAGACGTCAAAGGAGGCTGTGAAGAGACCTTTTCGGTCTAGCAAGCAGTCCCCGGGAAAACTGAGTGGTGTAACTTAAAATTTTACGAATAAACAATGAAGAAACAAACGAAGAAAAAAATAAAAAGGGGGGGGGGGAACAAGATACAGTTCAGAAAGGAAAGGAGGCTCATAACCGGATTAAATGTAACTAGTCAATACGAGAGATGATAAATGATAACTAAATCAATAAAAATTTAACAAGTAATTTTTGTATTTTAAGCTAAAAACTTTGACAGAGGATGAATTTTGAATTTGTAAGCTCAGTGAGTTCCATAATAATGCTCCTTGGTATTTAATCGATCGCTGCAACTTCGAAGTTTTGTAGTAAGGCATAAAGAGTTTGCTAGACGTGGATGCTTTAACTAGTACAAGGGTGGGGAACCTGCGGTCTGCTTGAGTTTTGAATGTAGCCCGCGTAAGAGCTTTGTTCAGTGACAAAACAAACTGGTAAAATAGAAAATGTTAAGATTTCTTAAAAACTGTTTCACATTCAACCACATGCTGTTTTCGTGGCATAAAACGCGCAAAAGTATCTGATTTTTGCGGTAAAAAACAATTCAGCATGAATGTTTAATAAATTTGCGACGTAATATTGTGTATTTTTTGAGACAAAACTTTCAAATTGAAAGTGAATGTGGCCCGCTGAAAGTATCATGCAATCAATGCGGCCCGCTATGCTTTGCCGGTTCCCCATCCCTGCTCTGTTAGTTCTTTCATAAACTTCAGTAACTTAAAAAAAAAAGATTGAAATGTTATTGGGATGGTTTTCTTATTGGCTTTGTACATAAACATTGCTAATTCAAGTCGGAAGAGATCCGCAAGATTAAGGATTCGGAGATTTTTGTAAAATATACTGACATGGTCTGCTCATTTACCGTTACATATAATTCTCACATCCTTATTTTGTAGCGAAGAAAGTTTTTTCTTTTTCAAAATAAGCGAAGAAAGTTACAGTATAAGGGATCATGTAAGATTGCAGACAGGAGCGTGTTTATGAAGGGGGGGCACTGGGATATGATCTTCGCTTTTGATTCTGCCTTTTAGTAAAAAGAACAAAATTAATGGTGCCAAGTGACTGAAATATGTCAGATTCTTTTGATAGTTTCTGTAGCTTGTGGCCAGAGGCGGATACAGAAGGGTACAATGAGAAGTATGCATCCTCCCACGAGCCGTTTTCAAAAATACTTTTGATTTATACAATTTTTTCATAATTTTGAACCTCTTTGATACTAGCAATAAGCTCTACGCCTTAATCACGCATATTCGAAAATGTGTGAACAAAATGCATCATATTTGGTGAAGCACGCAGAATTGCCTGAAAATTATTCATAAAGCACTAAAATAACCATTACAACATGTAAATTTTCAAAAACTTTCCGGGTGAGCATGCCCCCGGACCCCTTTAGAGATTTTCTTGTTTCTCAATCAGCTTTAAATTTGTTCTACCAGAAAAAAAAACACGCCTAAAAAGTGTGGTGGAAATTATGCCCCCCCCCCTTTTAAAATTTCTCGCTACGCTTCTGATCGCAGAAATGATTTGGTGAGCTGGCAGTACCATATATGCAAATTTTACAGCTTTTTTAAGGTATTTGTCATTCCGTTTTCCAATCTACATTTAATTAGCCGTTTATTTCGATGTGTTCAGCAAAGAAACGAAAGACTGTTGCAGATGAATTTTTATGGTATTACTACCGGTTGTTCGTTACTGCTGATAAACACTTTTTTCTTTTTTAACAGGTTTCGTAATAGGTCTATCACTAAAAAATTATGCGGCCCGCTTGCTTATTGGTAAATGACAAAGTGGCTTGCGACAGCAAATAGGTTCGTCACCCCTGGCCTAGATTACATATTATACAACCTCATTTATGATTCGTTTTTACCAGTGACTTGATTGCTGCTTAACCTACTTCTAATTCGCAGTCACAACCTTTTTACTGGCATCTTTCTTATTACTTTTGCGCTTCGCGCTAGCATTTTAGCAAAAAGTGAGTGCGAGCACTGAAGCGTGACCGCTGAAACACAAAGAGTACATGACAATTTGACGCGAAGACGACTTGACGCAAGGACGATTTGACGCAAAGACGATTTGACGCAAAACGTGTAAAGTGAAGTGGTGTCGGCAGCTTGGAAAACGGTGGGGGTCGGGTGCCCGACCTCAACTCCCCGACCCAACCGCCGACCCCATTACACCTTCTCGTCAAGTTGTCCTCGCGTCAAATTGTCTTGCTTCGAATGGAGGTAGCGTCTCACCAGAGTTCTCTGGTTTCACATCTGCCTCTGCTCTGGAACGGTAAATTCGGGTTTGATTCCAAATCGGGTCAAGCCACTAACTTTAAACGTAATATTCACAGCTTTAATGCTTCACGTTCAGTGGGAAGAGCAAGTCGACAAGTTCACTTGTTGCGTCGTTGGAAAAACGCGTAAACAGAATCTCCCATCTTGGAGTGGCAGACGGATGGCCGTAACTCCACGAGCTTATAGCGCCTCCGTCGCTTTTTCGTGTCAGGAGAATAAAAACGCTAAAAAATAATTATATACGCAAGGTAAGCTTTCTATACATGTTATTGTGTACCGTGTATATATTTTTTGTTGTACGAACGTTCCTATTTATTACAACCTACCGATGACCCTTGAGTTTGATGCAAAATTTTGGTGGGGTGAAAAAAGATCTTCTAGTCGTAGATAGGCCTTGTGACAGGCATACTAACAGATTCTGGGCAGTGTCATGTGCGTTGAAAAATAAATTTTAATTTAAAAAATGATGACGTCACGAAACTGACGACGTCACAAAACTTAAACAAATTACGTCTTGAGCTTGCGTTCCGTTTGAAAAAACATTACCAATGCATCCCAGCTCGAAAGTTCGGCGTTTGCTAATACATGTTGCAATCGTGAAGAAAATTCGCCCCGAATTGTCGTGAAAAGCTTACAAATTCTGCAAATAGTCAAAACCTTTCTGTTACATGTTGCTAGAGCACATTTTATTACAGTAGTTAGAATGAAAATGAATACACCAGAGTTGGGTAAAAGTGTTTTTGATGCGAGTCCAAGTCCGAGTCCAGCAGTGTCGAGTCCAAGTCCAAGTCCACGGCATGAAAAATTTTCGAGTCCGAGTCCAAGTCCGCTGTATGAAAAAATTTAAGCCCTCGTCCGTGTGTGTTTTATGCATGAACTTTTTTGAATTTTTACGGTCATAAAGCTCAGTTCCAGTATATATGCTGGAAGTGGGACACAACCAATTCTTTGAAAAAGACGTAATTAAAAGTTACGTAAATGCAACGCAGAAATTTTTGCGTACATGTTAACATAAATTAACCAAGACGTTAAAAACTGTAAGCTAGTGCTATCAAAATTCAATAATGTCAAGTGTTGGTCTACTTTCAAAATTATTTCTCAAGCCATCTCCTCTGTCTGTGGTCTCATCTCAAAGCTCTAGCATTTGCTCTACAATCAAATCAAACTGACTACAACGTGCATTCTGTCGGGGCTTTTTTCTCGTTTACGATTAACGAACTAGACGAGAGTGTGGATTCCAGGGAGTCGAACCGAACCCGAACCGGAGTTTTACAAACCGGTTTTACGCTATTTTTGTCGAACCTTAACCGAACCGTATTTTTCAAAATCGCAAAGAGCGAACCGGAGCTGAACCGAATAATTTGAGTACTTGAGAACCTTAACCGAACCCGAACTGATTGAAAAAAGCGGTTCGCTCCGTGACGTAACGCGCGTCACTTTGAAGCTGGTTTGAATTCAAACTAATAGTCACTTATGTAAATAATCTATGCATGGTGAAAAAGTCTTTTAAAATTAATTGGTTTTTAGGGATGTGCCTCAAGGAAAATTACTCGGACTCGCCGAGTAACGAGTATTCACATTTACTCGGCCGAGTATCTATTCTGCGACGTCAAGATATGAACTCAAAATCAGGTGAAAAGCAAAAAAAAGGTCATCACGTCCGTATTTCGACTCAAAATCGGGTGCAGAGTAAAAAAAAAGGTCAAAATGATAATGCTTTAATGCTCGGTAGAGTATCAATTAATACTCGGACTCGACTCGGCACATCCCTACTGGCCTTACTGCAAGTTAAAATTATGCAATATATTGGCCTGTCAATGCAAAGAAAAATTGCGTTGTACGTTTCATTTTTTAAATTGTGTTACTAGAACTATACCATTTTTTACTGTGAACCTGAACCCAAACCGAACCGTTTCAATTTATCTGAACCTTAACCGGAACTGAACCGAAATTTGAAATCGCTGTTGAACCCAAACCGAACCTGAACCGGAAAAATCAAACGGTTCGACTCCCTGGTGGATTCTTTTTATTATTATTATTATTATGAAGTGGTTTTACGGCGCTTTAACTAAGAAGTCTTTTAGCGCCAGGACTTACACAATCTAGCCTACGGTACGTACAAACAATAAACTATGTAGGCATACAAAACAAAATAATCGAACGAATAGTAATTTTACAATTTTGGTCACACAAAGCAAGTTAGTAAATTTGGTTAACCCAATCCCCAATTAGCACAAAGTGGTTTGGTGAAGGCCTGCACCAGTAGTATTAATATGTCAAAAAAAAAAAAAAAACATCTACAGTAAATCACACAATAAAATTATTACAGTCTGTAAGCCTACACAAAAATATAAAGAGTTAATGGCACAATGAAGGCGAACAAGTAAATAGGCCTATACATCAACTAACGCGCGACAAGATTGATTTAATTTAAATCTCGACTTTCTAGACATCTTCGCAGGCACCTGCTGCTGCCAGCCGGAAGCAACGAGTGAGAAGCGTCGAAAATGACGTAGCCTAATCAAAATAACGTTAAAATCACAAAAAAGAACGTTGGTATGACGTATGCTGTTGCAGCTATTGACTTTGTCATAGATAGAAAAATCAAAAACCTCACCACTACTTGCATCACTTTTTCACAACATCGAAATCTAAGACACCAAAAAAAAAATGACTCGAGTCGAAGTCCACAGTGAAACTTACGAGTTCGAGTCTAAGTGCGAGTCCTCAAAATCTGGACTCAAGTCGGACTCAAGTGCGACTCGGACTCGAGTCCTACCCAACACTGGAATACACTGCACGTTTCACCGTAGTAACTACACACACGTTATAATGGTTAGCATAGTTACATGTTGGCAAGCAGGAGGTCAGGTTGTCAAATATAATAAGTGATTATCACACATCTCCCTCCTCAAAAACAGCACAAACGAAAAATCAACACCAATCAGGGTCTTCTATCAACCTAACAGGTTTCCTAACGTTTTTGCGTGACCGTGTTTCTGGTACAGAATGAGGCACCGAAGCAGGTACACATTTTTCGTATAAACCTGCGATTGCGTACTAATACTCTCACACTAGAAGTTTTTACCACATATTTACAAAAACCGTTTACAGATATCACAACACCACAAATGTCGAACCTTTTAGTGTTTTTGTCCTGGACCGCTACGTAACTGCCTATAGTTATTTCAGGCAGAGCAATGGCATGCTTATCGTAGGCCCTCTAGGTTTTTTCTAAAGTAATTGAGCGCCTAGTGTCTTTTTCTTGCATTTTTTGTTGCCATTTGGGGGAGAAAGCCTAGTGATGCACAGGAATAGTGTCCTGTACAGGATGCCCATATAACTTCTGGACGGGTGACAATTCATCTTTTGCACAAGGTGTATTTCTGTATTGCAACAGAATTCGGGCAAGTTTATCTTCTTCTAACACCCGCTGGTTAGAAAATCGTCTAATCAATTTTTTCATGGATTTCACAGTCGTCTCCTACTTCCCATTCGACTGTGGATACGCCGGTGAGGACACCTTATGCTCCACACCCCACTCTTCTAACAAGGTTGCAAATGTGTGGGAAGTAAATTGGGGCCCGCCATCAAGACCACAAAATATTAGGCACAGCAGTGCGAGAAAAATATTCACGTATCACGGTTACAACAGCACGAGCAGTAGTGTTATCACGCATAAAACAAACCGATGGCCAGTCGGTATAGCAACCAACCATAATCAAAAAATGGCGGCCATTAACATATGCGAAATCAACAGCCAACTCTTGAAATGGGCGTGACGCGGGGGTACGTAAGAGCATTGGCTCTTTGCCCAGGGAAGGCAGTTCGTCTAGGCATGTTTTGCATGCGGTGATAACCTTCTCAATATCGTGATCGATTCCTGGCCAGTAGATAGCTAAGCGAGCCCTTTCCCGAGTTCTCGTAATCCCTTGGTGGGACTCATGAAGTCTGCGCAACATCTCATTACGCATTGTGTGCGGTATTAAAAGCCTACAGCCATACACAATTAAATCATTATCAACAGACAAATAATCATGTACTCGTCAATATTCGGTCAAGCACTTAGGAAGCTGGTTTTTGGACTTGGGAAACCCATTCTAGATCACCGTTTTTAGTTTTTGATATACAGGATCATCAGCAGCAACTTCTAAAACTTCAGTGAGTCTCATGTTGAGTTCCCTTTGCTGCGCCTGTGCTGTGATTGCGAAAATAGATGGGGTAGCTTCTTCAGCTAACTGATCAGTTGTTTTCGCCTCTGATGTGGGGTAACGCGACAGTGCATCAGGTCCAGCGTTTAACGAACCTTTCACCCACTGGGCCGTGAAATTATACGACACTAGTTTCATTTTGAGGCGTTGTAATCTTGGATTTTCTATCTCATCCAAGCGCTTCAAATTCAAAATCGATAACAACGGGTAATGATCAGTTATGACATGGAAATGAAGCAAACCTTCCAAAAACTTGTAGCATTTTTGAATTACCCGCGTAACACCTAGCGTCTCCTGCTCGATGGTGGCGTATCTAGACTCAGCGCTGGACAAAGAACGTGAACCAGCTTGAATGACTGACCAATGATCATCATTTAATTGCTGAAGTATATAACCCAGGCCTTTTCCACTGGCGTTGGTCATGAGTTTAGTATCGTTGTGAATGTCGTAAAAAGTCAAAATGGGGGATTCAGGTAGAACTCTCTTGCATTGTTGAAAAGCCTCGTCATGATCAGGGTTCCATAAAAATTCATTTTTAGTACTTGAAAGGGGTCTCAGCGGTTGCAAACATACGGCAATTTTCTCAGAACTGCCAGAGACTTGATTAACCAGACCAAAAAATGAGCGTAAATCAGTAATCGTTTTAGGCGTAGAAAAATTGCTGATGCCTTTCACTAAGGATGGATCGAGTTTATATCCATCTTGCGATATCTCAAAACCAGCGAAAGTTACTGAGGGCTGGCAAAACTTAAATTTCTTTCTTTTCAGAGAGATTTTCAATTCTTCACAACACTTAAGAAATTGGCGAACTCTAGCCACATGCGAGTCATAATCATTGTCAAAAATTAAAACATTATCGATTACTTTTCGATAATTGTCGAGACCAGAAAATGCCTCGCCCATTCTTCTATTATAATGCTCTGAAATTGAGCAGATACCAAATGTGGTTAACAGCTGACTAGCGTCATTTAACGGACACTGATGGTATCCCTTGAGAGCAACAAATAAAATAAAAAATTTACTATTATTAGCACTAATATCGGCTATTGCTTCAGCCGGCAAACATGAACGATACCACTCACGCAAAGCATGTTTGTTTAACTTTGAAAAGTCAACACATAGACGTACATCGTCCGAGTCTTTTTTAGGAGTTACAACAATTGGAGCGCACGATTTAGTTGGTTCAGTCACAGGTTCAATTATCCCCAGTGATAACAGCATCGAAATCTCCTCCTTCAGCTTATCTCGATAAGGGTAGGGAACGAATCGCGGCGTGTTTACACAAAATGGCTGCGCATTGTCTTTTAGTCTAATGCAAAATTCCTCGCCTTGCATTTGTACGAACTTGTTCATCGAATACGGTGGGAAATTCTCTGATGAGGTCGTCTTCTGTGACAGGATCAAGTTGATCTTCCGCTTTAATTTTGCACAACTGTTTTGGATAGTCGGGTGGCAGTATACACAACATCTTTGATGAGCTCCATGAAAGAAGCAGTCCACCAGGAATAGATGGAAAGATCTGAATCATATCTTTGACTTTAGTCTCTTAAAGGGTTATGGTTACCGGCAACTGACCAATTGCTTGCAAAGGTGAACCATCTACTCATGATGTTTCCAAATGTGTTGGTTCTAGGAGATTCTCCACGTCTTCTCCTAAAAATGGCAGTATTTTTAGAGCATCAGCGGCTGTTACTTCGGCTCCAGAATCGAGTAGCGCCCTTATTTTACTTGAGCCATTGCGACCAGATACATTATCACACACGGTAGGGGCTTTAAGATCACTGGATTGACTTTTAGACATCTTCCAAAGTGTTGGTTTGTCAACAGATATGTGATTAATCGGTTTATCATTCACTGGATCGTTTTTATTTGCTTGGTTGCTTTTGCAATGCGATGCAAAATGACCCAACTTGCCGCATTTCAAGCTAGTCATGTCTTTTGCTGGGCAGTTGGCCACATTTTTATGCCAAGGCCTCCCACATCTTCCGCCATTCTTTGCCGGAGCTTTTGCGTTGTTTTTGACTGCTGAAGTCTGTTCTCTTTGCTTACCATACGATGTAGACGCGCGATTAACCACGTGACCTTTAATGTCTGCTCTTTGTTGCTTTGCTGACTCATCTGCTGCTTTTTCAAGAGTCAATATTGGATTACGAAGTAATTCTTCTATAGTATCACCATCCAAAATACCTTCGATTATCTGATCTCGAATAGTTTTGTTAACACACTCATCGGAGCAATAATTACAGCTTCTTACGAGGTCACGCAACGACACCAAAAAATCGTCGAAGGACTCTAAAGACTGCTGCCGTCGTTGGCGAAAAGCTTTCCTTTCGACTGTCTCATTTACAACATCCTCGACATGCTGTGTCAAGGCTTCAATTATGCTTTTAACATCTTTCTTTTTGTCTTCTGACAAGCCAAGATTGCCTACGACTAAAGCTGTGTCTCTAGAGAACGTCAGCAGTAAGACGTTGTACTGGGTTGCTGCATTTTCCTCAACCAGCCTAGACATGATGCATAGGCGTTCCATTCCTCCTTCCTAGAGGTAAACGCATTCCCTCGACCTATATCGAGGTCTAAACAGGGAATGTCACTTTTTCTGAAAATATACGGCATATTCAAGTGCGTAACTAAAAACCTGTCTAGTGAAATACTCGCAGCGCCATGTTACATGTTGCTAGAGCACATTTTATTAGTTAGAATGAAAATGATTACACTGCACGTTTCACCATAGTAACTACACACACGTCATAATGGTTAGCATAGTTAAATGTTGGCAAGCAGGAGGTAAGGTTGCCCAATATAACAAGTGATTATCACACTTTCGGGAGAGAGTTTTGCTATCATTTGAGTATATATCCTAGGCTAAGCAACTAAAGCAAGTATGGCAGTAAGATACATTTTGCTAAACAGCAGAAACGACCGCAATTATGAAGGAGTAGTTTGTCGAAACCCACTGGAAATGTCAGATGAAAACTTATAAAGGAATTTCGTATGACAAAAGATGATGTAAGGTTTTTATTGAGTTTATTCAATCAAGAACTAGCTTCACGAGAGAAAAGGCAAAGCGACATATCCGCTGAGCAAAAAATACCAATTTCTTTGAAGACTTTGGCATCAGGAAGTTTTCAAAACTCTGTGAAAGACTCGTTAGTGGTATCACAGCCTACCGTCAGCATATGTCTAACAGAGTTTGTAGAGGCTATTTGCAAAAAAGCAAATCAATTCATTTACATGCCAAGAACTTCCAGTGAGAGGGAAATCGTAAAGTATGGGTTTTATAACATTGCTAGATTTCCTGGTGTTTTGGGATGCGTGGAGTGGACGGAACACATATTCCAATCGTAGCGCCAGTGGAAGATGAATATGCTTACGTTAATCGGAAAGATTTTCATTCCATTTATGTGCAGGCTGTGTGTAATTTTAATATGATTTTTACAGATATAGTGGCAAAATGGCCGGAATCTCACCATGATTCTTTCATAATAAGTTCCTCCACCATCTGCAGTAGATTTGAAACGGGTGAATATGGAACTGGGTGGCTGTTGGGTGATAGCGGTTATAAAAAGGTAAAGGTACGGGACAGCGGGTGCAAGCACACATTGTTTAGGCCATTTTCAATTGTCGGCCCATTACAATTTTCAATCACGAATGATTGAACGCTGTTAAGGGACATACATGACGAACAACACATACACAAAACCCTTCGCACTTCCGCTTGTGCCGAACGCCTGGCGCGAAAGCTGCGAATACTATTTTTAAAGTCTTTAGTATGACCCGACTGGGAATAAAACCCCAGTCTACCGGCTACTAAGTGGACGCTCTTAACCGATACACCAAGCGCCGGTGATAGCGGTTATAGCTTAAAACAATTGCTTATTACCCCAATTGTTACTCCTACAACAGCAGAAGAGCATAATTTCAATGTCGCTCACAAAAAAACTTGCTGTTTGATTAAAAAATCTTTTGGAATTTTAAAGAGCCGTTGGAGAATTCTTGATCACACTGGGGGAATCCTGTGTTATACACCTACAAAAGTGGTTAAAATTACAATAGCTTGTTGTGTTCTCCACAACGTATGACGTCGACGCGGAACGCCCTTAGTTGCTAACTATACATCCGACCAGAACATGCTGAGTGATGATGCATCTTTTGCTGAAATATCACGTAAAGGCGAACGCCAACGAGCCAGAATTGTTTTCACGATGACTGAAGATTGATGCTCAAAAAACTCAATGCTTATGTAACCTAATGCTTAAAAAAACTCCTAATTGTTGTGTTTTAAACGGTGATTAAAAAAAAATCAACCACGCAAGATATGTTTTCTAAAGTTTTATTAGGTTTTTAAACAATTAAATACCCATGTGCCACACGGCAATCAGCAGAGGCTATCGGTTTGCTGTAGGCCTACTGTTTTGATTTTGCGCTAAGTAAGACTTCCATATGTTCATGTATGGTATTAGGCCTAGCTCTCTTTGCTTTATCAGCCAACTCCCGCATAATATCATTGGTTTTACCCAGCTCTTCTTTAACTCGCTTTATGCCATTACATATCTGATATTCTACTTAATAGAGTTCTTCGGTCTGCTGCTCTTTTGGTATAGTTTGTCTTCTTTTTTGGCAAGGTGTAGTTGTCTCAGAACTCTGCGCACTGCCACTGTCAATCGGGGCTTGAACCACGTCAACGGTGATACTTTCATCACTGAGGAAATTTTGAAAAGACTCAACAGGAGCCGATGATAGTATTTATTCATTTGGAATATCCAACCGCCCAGTCACGTCAAGATTTTCAATTCCCGATATCCCTACTGACTACTGTATTTACTTGGCCAATGAATCCAGCAATGCAAAACCCAATTTCTGTCGGTTTAGCAGCAGTTTTTGTGCCTCCTCCAGTTTGTCTCATTTTAACAATCCATCGCGCCACTATCTTCTTAGACAAAGACTTCATATCCGCCCATTTCTTCGTCATTTGCTTCAGCGATAAAGCCGAGGACCAACAACAAGCGCATTAATTTTGTGCGCTATCTCAACCCACCTTTTGCCAACCATTTGCTTTGTTTTATTTGGTGTTTAACTGTTGAAAAGGTAATTATAGTTGATTTCCACAAGATCAATTAAAAATTTTTTTTTCTTCCTCATCCCACTGCCTTGTTGATTTTATGGTGGCCATTTTGCTTATCTTCTAGCTAGCTTTAAAATTAGTATTTTTTTCTGAAGGCTTGGCTAAATACAGCAGCTCTCTTGCCATGATGCTGCAAATTTTAAAAAGCTTAACATAATTACGCCTATGTCACACTGTTGTTATTGTTCGCAAAAAAAATTACGTAACCCCGAAATGCCGAACCCCGCATGGAATTACACCGGCCGATCTTTCTTGATCGTGTTTGGGAGTGTCATCGGCGAACAAGAATCTTCGGCGTTCGTACGAACAGCATGGAATAACTCCCCTGCACCTAAATAAACCGGAGCGATATTTCAAGCGGTTCGATCAATCGATCAACCAATTTTTGGACCCGCTTATCCTTGGGGGGTCGTGGGGGCAGCAGCTCGAGTTGGATCCTTCAAGCATCTCAATCCTCTGCAACAAAGGACAGATGCTCTGCTGGGATGCCAAGGCGAGACCAACTAAGAACTTCTACGTAATCTTGCCACCGAGTTCTGGGACGGCCTCTAGGCCTTCGACCAATCGCTATTCTTTCCTGGGACATTCGTGTCACATGTCCATTCCAACGCAGTTGCGATCTTTCTAGTTGGAGAAGCAGCGCTTCGATGTTTAGAGACTCACGAATATCTGCACTTTTAACCTTGTCCAACATGATCAAACCACTAATTCTTTGCAAGAATCCCATTTCCGCTGTTTGAACTCGAGACCTCACTTTCTCATCCATGATCCAACACTCACGGCCATAAGTGAGAATAGGAACATAGACCGATCCGAAAATGGATAGCTCTGCCTTGGTGCAAGGCTCCCGTTTCAGTTTCAGTACCACAGATCGGTGAAGCTGGCGCATTATTGCACTTGCTTTTCCGATGCGGATATCCAATTCGCTATTTTGTCTGCCGTCACTTGTGAATGAGACGCCGAGATACTTGAATTTCTCTGACTGTTTTAGTGGTAGCTACTCCATCAATTTGGAGAGAGCAGTGCTTTGGTTGTCTGGACAGGCACATGGTTTCTGTTTTTGTTGTACTGATTTTCATTCCGGCAACAGAGCATGCATCCGAAAACCTGTCAAGAGCTTGCTGGAGACCATTTTGGGTAGAGTCGAGTAGCGCAAGATCATCTGCAAATAACAGACGTTGTACAGTGCGATCACCGATCTTTACTCCGCCACAAGACTCACTTTTCTTAACAATTCTATCCATATAAATAAGGAACAGAATAGGTGAAAGAGAGCGGTCTTGCCGTAGTCCCACACTTACTCTGAAAGGTTTCGTCGTTGCACTGTTAACACGAACACAGACCTCGGAATGCATGTACAGTAACTGGTCATCAATGCCATACTGCAACAGCACCGCCCAAAGCTTGTCTCTAGGAATGCGATCATATGCTTTTTCAAGATCAATAAAACATGCATTGACCTCTTTTGCGTATTCCCACCACTTCTCAAAGATTTGCTGCAAGGCAAAGATCTGATCCATTGTGCTTCGGCCAGGACGAAAGCCACACTGAGCATCTGTTAGTTTAGGCTCGACTATTTCACGGCATTTCTTTTCATGGCATTTGGCATAGACCTTATCCGGGACACTGATGAGAAATATACCCCTATAATTGGTGCATTTTCTCTTGTCTCCTTTCTTGTGGATAGGTATTATCACACTGGTTTGCCATTGCTTTGGTGCTTGCCCAGTCCTACATGCCACCTTACAAACACGAGTCAGCCAACGAACACCATGTATTTTCATTGCTTTTAACATTTCAGGTCTGATATCATCCTCACCAGGGGGGAGATCACGAGCTCATCTCGTTAAGCATTCTCGCTCGCACATGACGTATAATCTCGGTGTGGTAACTGAGAGCGATCACGAGATTTTTCTCGCTCGTAAAACTTGTGTTTTTCTCTCGGAAAGCCAAGAGGAAGTCAGAGCACTCGTACAGCAGCTTTTTATTGCAAACCGAGTCTGAAAATGGCTGCGTTTTTAGCTCATCGAAGTGTCCGTAGAAAACAGAAACAATGTAGACAAGAAAACCCATTGCAGAGGCCTGAAAACGAGCTTATTTATGAATACCGACTGAATAAAGCTGCTATTATGGAACTTTGCGATCTGTTAAGAGAGGATTTAAAACCAACGCTATGTAGCTGCTCAAGAGTTTTCACGGTGGAGCAACAGGTTTTGATATCATTGAAGTTGCTAGCTTCAGGCAGTTTTCAAAGTTCAGCCACAGATAATATAAACGTGGCACAATCTACTGTTAGTTGCACGCTCTCTCGATTTATGGATAGCTTGCTTTCCAAAAAGAAAGAATTTATTTACATGCCGGACAGTGTTTATGCTGAGAAAATTAAGCTCCAATTCTACTTGCTCGGGAGATTTCCAAGTGTTGTTGGAGCGATTGATGGGACTCATATTCCTATAATTGCTCCGGCTGAAGATGAACATTTTTTTGTAAACCGAAAAGGTTTCCATTCCCTCAACGTTCAGGTGAGACTATAGACGTATTGATACGATGTAATTTAACCTATAATAATTCCGGTTTTAAACGATATTCCAACCCAAAAAACTCCGAGCCTAAAAAAACGATCCTAAATTTTTGAATTACAGAGCCGTTATTCCGCCAAATAATCCATTGTCGGCCTAATCTTCCATTTAAACTTTTGGTGAAATAGTCACTATACCGTACCTTCTTTATTTAGTTAAAGCCTAACTTTTTCTTACATTTGTACGTTTTTACGTGCAGGCAATATGTGATGCGAATATGGTGTTCACGGATGTAGTGTGCAAATATCCTGGATCGTGCCACGATTCATTTATACTGCAAAATTCGAATATCTACGACAGTTTCCAAAATGGCACGTACGGAAGTGGTGTTATACTGGGAGACAGCGGATATCCACTGAAACCATGGTTAATGACACCAATTTCAGATATCAAAACTAATGCTGAGATTAGATACAACAAATCTCACAAGAAGTGTCGAGTAACTATAGAAAAGTAAGTGATGAATTTGAAACGTTTAAATTTTGAAAGAATTATTGAATTTTTGTTTGTGCTTTGTAAAACGTTAGTTGCCAACCTAAGTCTGTATTTATGCAGAGCCTTTGGAGTACTGAAGCAGCGATAGCGCATCATAGACCATACCGGGGGACGATTATGCTACACACCATTAAAAGCATGCAAGATCACAATGTGTTGCTTCATCCTTCACAACATTTGCCGAAGACGCAATATTCCCGTGCCACACATCGAACCATCTCCTGCAAGCTGCTTAACAACCGCCAAACGGCCCGAAGAAGGTACCGGTGTCCATGATCAACAAGATGGCAATACCGTCCGGAAAGCTATTATTTCCAGTTTTCAATAATATGAAAAAACACGCACCGTACTTGTAGTCAGCTTAGTGTATTATTATCACAAGCTTTTGATTAAAAAGAAGTAAGGGTTAGTGGCTTATTGGTTGAACGTATGTTGTAACTTGGCTATACTTTTTTTTTGTAGACTCAAAACCAACCCATTTGCTTTACCGCTAATGTCTTAAGCCGTTTTGGGGAATTTGAAAGAGGAAGAAAACGTTGGAGAGCTTACAGCGCTTCCCCCCCCCCCATACCCCCTAGCTGCATAATCTATTGGTTGTTCGTAGTAAAAAAGTTTCAAAAAAGAACATTTTTTTAATATACCGTGTTCGATTGATAAAGTCAAAATTTAAAATTTTTTGTCCCCTCACTCCCCCAAAATCAAAATAATTTCTGGCTACGCTAATGGTGAAGAGTAAGCAAAAATAACTAACGCCAAAGAGGGCGTGACTGAAAAAAGTTTTAAGAACCTCTGCTTTAAACGAAACAACAGCTATAAACATGTAGGCTACAAACTACAATGCATGGGCCCTTATTGCAGCAGCAAAGTGAATAAACTGTTTGAACCATGGTTTGAACACTGTTAAGAACTGCACTTACGATAACAAACACACGTCAGGCAGCCAAAGAAAAGAAATAACGAAAATTAAAAACGTCTTGAAAAGTTTCGTTGATATTTATTAAAAATTGATGTTATCATTGTCATCCTGATGGAAAGTAAAAAGCTGACTTCCGGTAATTTCAGTACTTTCGTTGTGAAGTTTTCCAGCTTCTAGATCGTTTCTTCTTAGCAACTGCTTCAATATGCCAGAATGAATTGTTGTTAGTTCCGTTAACTTGAGCAAAATTTCTTTTTGTACTTGAACTATTTCCGCTTCGGGGCTTGCTTTTATCTTTTTTACAGTTACCTTTTTTGCAGAGGAGGTACTTTGAGTGGAGGTCGCAGGGCTTACGGGTGCACGAAGCAATTCCAGAAAGCTTTGTGAACTCCCTTGCGCTGTAGGAGTAATGGCGAATGGGAATTCATTATGCTTTTCCTGTAGCTCTGGGTCAAATCCTGGATCTGCACTTGTGCAAGATTCGCTTTCATCTACAGTAAAAACAAACACGCACTTTTAACACGTAATCGAAATCGCAAAAAATGTAATGTAAAGCAAAAATTTAAAACAAAAAAATGTGAAGTGACTTCAGAGCAATTGCAATTTCAATCACAATAACACCGAAAAATTATGAGGTCGAGCCCTCTCCTCCATAAGCCTAGATACTACTTAAAAATAAGTGCGGTAAAAATTTTGCTACAGCCTGAGAAACATCTCAAATGTGATATGTAAACTTGGCAATTTATGAGAACATTCACCAATATGAATGCTAATATTTATCACGTCATTCTTGCTTAATTTTCCATCTTCACTAAAATCAAACACGCTGTCACGTCACGTTACAAACATTTGAAAATTTGTAAACTACTACAGAATTGCAGATAAGCCAACAGACAACGCTTATGCATCGAGAATTTTCGGACGGTTTATTTTGTATAAAACGCAATAGGTCCTTGCTTTCAGTGGTTTCTAATCCCGACGCTCCTGCAATTCCCATTACACTCTGCATCCCAATAATCGAAACTACACGTGATTGCAGTTCCGCTGGAGGTGGTGCTGTATTCCGTCCACCTCCAGTTTTGACAGATTCTTTCTTATATAACGCAACTGCCTTTTTGGAGGAGCTTTTGATATCCCACCATTTATGTTCAACTTGCTCCCTAGTTCTGTTGAATCCAGTGATATTGACGGAATTTACCTGTATAATGGAATACAATTTTAAGATGTACCCAAATCGCAAATCACTCTCAACGCTTCTGCGTTTTGTTTCATCCTTATTCATTTTCTGGTGCCAGTTTGTTATTGTTCGTTCGTTGTTGTTATAGTCATTGTGTGAGGTCAGAAACCAAAGTTGTTTGATTGTATGCCCTGTTAATATAATCTTAACGGATGCAGCGGGCATCTGCTGCTGCTCGTTGGCAATTATATAATACTGCCACGCCGACACCTTATAACTGTAGCCGAGCAGCCTACAAGAAGTAACAATTTTTACACGAACGTACTCACTAACCTTAGTTGTCACCAGCTTCCAGGCTTGCGTTTTCGTACTGGAGGTAATGTCTGAAGAAAAAGACCCTAGTATTTGCCTTCGTTGTGATTCAACTGCATTTACTAGGGCATTTATCTCAGCTTCCGACCATTTAGGAGCTCTTTTTTTAACTGCTTTTTTCTCAACTTTTTAACGCAAACTCTCACTTTTGCGTCAAACCTCAAGAGGCGATTAAGAGAAATACTCATGATATCAAAACACCCTCGCTCGTAATTCCCTCGCTGTTTGTCCTTGCACATACCGAGAAGCTGTAACGAGCGAGAAAAAAGTCGTGATCTCGCCCCAGGTGCTTTTCCAGTTTTGAATGATTTGATTACTGCATTCACATCTGCTTCGGTTATTTGAATATCTTCCCCAACCTGTTCCTCGTAAATTTGTATCGGTGTAGCATCAACTAGGTTTAAAAGATCACTAAAGTAGTCTCTCCACCGATTCAAAATAGCATCTTGATCTTTCAGAGTCACACCATTTGAATCTTCGATAAAGAGAGCGGCTTGAGATCTTTTTCCACGCAAACGGCGAATGGTTTGTCAGAACACTTTGCCGTTTTGAAATCATCGTTTAATCTTTCTCCAAATTCCTTCCATGCCCTTTCCTTAGACAGTTTAACTTTTGTGGCTGCCGCCTTACGTGCTTCAGAGTACTGCGAACGAAGTTCAAGTGATGACTTATTTGCAAGCCAGGCCTTATAGGCCACTTTTCGCACGAATAGCTTCTTTAACTTCTTGGTTCCACCAAGGAGTTCTTTTCTCACTACTCTTCGTCCCTCCAACACGCTTACGTCCACAACAGTTAGTAGCGGACGTGATGACTGCTGTTCAAAACAAACACCACTCAGTTTCAATGTCTTCAGTAAGGTCGGAAGTTCTTTGAAATTAGATACAATGTTGTCTGCAAATGCAGTTCGTACCTCTTTGTCAGCCAATGATTCCCATTTGATTCGATAAGTTTCTCGTGGTCGAAAAGTGTCTCGTTTTTTCAAGGGTTTCAAAGCTTTCAAAGTGTAGACAACTAGGTGGTGATCAGTTGACAACTCAGTCCCTCTTTTAACACGAACATCAGACACGGTAGAAAACAAGTCCGCCAAAACGACAAAAATCAATCAGGGAGTGTTGTGCCAGAGAGTCTCTGTACCAGGTGCACTTATGAATTCTTTTGTGTTGAAAAAAGGTGTTCATTATGCACAGCCCATTGGTGGCACAGAACTGCAATAAACACCTTCGATTCTTGTTAATGTCAGGGTCACCATGTTGCCCAATAACACCTTTCCAGGTTGCATTGTCGATGCCCACATGTGTATTGAAATCGCCCAAAAGGACAATGGATTCTGATGAAGTTGCTTTTCCCAATGCAACCTCAACTTCCTCCAGAAAGGCTTCGCACTGTGATTCTATGTTAGGTGCGTACACCTGCAAGATACACAGAGATCGCTCCTGCAGCCTTAGCTTTAGAAGACAAACCCTTCCTCCCAGTGGTACCTAGTCAACGACACATTCAGCTGTGTTGGGGCTCACAAGTAAGCCAACACCAGCTTGAGCAGACATTGCTGCATCAACACCTGAGTAGAAAATTTTCCACCCACCGTTCAACTCGACAGTTCCAGAACCCCGCAGTTTTGTTGATGAAATTCCCAAAACATCAAGGCGATACTGTTGGGCTTCGCACACAAGCTCCAGCTCTTTTCCTGTCAGTGATGAAACGTTCCAGTTTCCGATAGCTAGATCCCGGCAGTTTGGTCCAACTCGAGTACATTTTCTGTGCGCTGCCCCCATTTAATTGCAGTATGGTACAAAAAAGGAGAAACATTGAAATGAGAGGTAGGCCTATGGGTAAGGTTAAGTTTCAAACCATTCAAAATATTGTCCACGTACGGGATCCAAGTACTTTGTTTCCTAATAGGGAATAGCTAGGAATAAATTATCGGTAGCCTACTATGTTTTTAACTAATGAAGATTAGCAACAACTCAAGAAAGTCACAATTAACTTCTTAGGTGGGTGCTCGACTCGAAGACCACTCTGGTCCCTTCGTAGCCTCACCTTTGCAGGCCAATTGTTGTTCTGACAGCATTGTGTTTTTGCGTCGAAATTAACTGATTGTATGTGTCTCCAATAAGCATAAAACTACTCACTTTCAGTATTGCCAGATCTCAATTTACTCAAGTATCTAGATTGTTTACCAGAAGTATCTAGAAAGTAGCTTGATTTTTGATTAAACCACGTCTAAACAACAAAAGTATCTAGATTAGTATCTAACTACAAAAAGTGCGTTAATACGACAAAAAACAAGCGATATTACGGAGTCTGACATGAAGTAACTTATATACAGCATTTAATAATAGCACACATTCAGTTTTTCGAGAAATATTATTCCTCATAAAGACACATTTTAGTCTCAGTGACATCGAAACACTTTTAAACACATCATAGTGTGGCGAATTTATCAAAATAAAGCATTTGCCGTCTCTGTAATTTTATTCACTATATTTTACGTCTAATCATACAAAATGCTTAAACTATGAATTTCAAGTCATTTTCGATGATGATGTCACAAACACGTCAATTTCGATGTCCATTTGCATAATAGAAATTTTCGCCTAATTTTTAACTTTATGTCCCGCAGCGGCTCGCTGGCGCCGCAGTGCGACCATGCTTTTCTTGCAACTTACTTCAGATTACATCTTTATGAAAATATTAATATTTCCCGCTCCGCTGCAATTGGCCAATTTTGTGTGTGACGTCATTGTCCATTTCGATGTTGAAAAAAACTATAAATCGAGGTAGCTGGCGGCATTCAGTAAGTCTAGCTTGTAAGGGTGCTCTATGTGTTCTGATTTATTGTCTTTTTGGTTAAATTTTAATTAAAAGTTGCTGCTGAACTACTGCCTGAAAATTGAAGAAAAGAAGATCCAGAAGTTTCCTAGCAATCCATTTGGCAATCTATTTTTTCCAGCAACCCTAAAAGAGTTTGGTAGGCTACTGCGCAGCAGCTAGTCTACCAAAGGGTTACTGTTACCTAACGGGCCTTCCATCCATTTCCATCGAGAGTGTTCACGCGCGGCTTCGGGCGAAGTTGCACTTTCGCAAGTGGGGCACATTCAAAAGAGTATAGGCTAGACCTACTGGCTAGCCTGCGCCCACTACCAAGTAGTAAACCCCCCGCTACCACACATAATCATTACCCCACTCTGAACAACATTACAATAACCCCACAATAGCCACACATTCAAGCATAAAATGAATGAATGAAAATTTGGAATTCAAGCAAAAAATGAATGAAGAAAGCAAACAATGAATGAAAATTTGGAGCTTCATTTAATCAGAGAATTGGGCCATGTTCATTTCCTGATAACACAAATTGTCATTTTGCTGCAACTTGCCTTAGACTAGAAAAATACTTGAAATCCTATTCCTACTATACTTTAGGCTAGAAGGCCTACCGGTACTGAGCTAAACACTCGGAAGAACAGCTCGCAAAATTAAAGCGATAATTTCTGTCATTCTTCCTCGAAGGGATAAAACAATAAACAAACTGGATAGTTATAGAAGTATCTAGATTGGTAGCTAGGATCTAGCCGAAAAAATTGGTATCTAAGGGGACTAAAAAAGTGTCTAGATCTAGGTACTAAGTAGCTAAGTTGGCAACACTGCTCACTTTTAATGGATGGCGTTACGTTTATGATGTCACACACTTTTGTGGTATTGATTTGTAAGAAAACAATTCGTAATTGTTTACGAATAAGAAACCAAAAATTATTGTAAATGTACGACAAATTTATTTCTTCAGCTCAAGTGTAATCGTAGAAGTGACAGGTCGTTTGGAACATTGTTACGTTTTTTTCCATAGATGTGGCTTGGTTAGCAAAAGACCTTCAAAAATCTAGTTATGATTTGGGCGTGCTGCAACTGGTATTGCAAGCTGAGCAGAAGAATCAAGAATATAAACTTTTTCTCCACATCCTAGTTGACATCAGCAGGTACGGTAAGTCCTTACGGTAATTGCCTTAGAAGCTACCGGCAACGGTGGTCAATTCGCTAAATTTTACCGGCCCAGAGACCAGAAATAGGTCATACATACTAGCAAATCTTGTGCAAAAAAGAAAAGAAATGAGCAAAAATTAATTTGGAACTACATTACCGGCAGACCTATTTGTGTTTGCTGCGAACAGCGATAGTTAGACTGTACAGTAGATTACTCGCCCCAAGACTTCGACCATCATTAGAGATTAAACGGCGTGGCCGTTATTTCTAATAGGCTACCTTATTTCTGCACTAAATTTCGAGATTTTGTTTTTTTCAAAATTCGAACTAGCTTGAATCGAACATTTGAAGTTGAACCCACAGCGAAGCTGCTTTTAGACACAATTTAGTCCATATTACTGGCAGAAGCTGATCCAGAAAATTTTGGTGGGAGGATGCAGTTTTGAATCAGGTTGAATGTCGACCAAATATAAAAACGGTAGACGTTTAGATCCGGAAAAGAACGCAAATAAGCCCGTTGCAGATGTTTCATGTTAGAAGTGTATTCACAGGGGCGTATTTAGTGTGGGGGGAGTACTGTGCCATGCCCCTCCCTTTCGACTTTGCATTTCCGGAAAAAAACAAATGTTGCAAAGTGACCGAAATATACCGGTACCAGATTTTTGATGGTTTTTGCGGTACCGGTATATGCCCTTTTCTTTTAAAATTTCTCGCTACACTACTGTGTAGTTAGAATTTTTTTAGGATGAAGGGCCCCAAATTTTAACATCTTTTAAGCGTGTTTTTTACCGCAGAGACAATTTGAATCAAATCGAGGAACAACAAGGACTCCAAGGGAGTCGGGGGCATGCTATCCCGGAAAGTTTTAGAAAGTCTATATACTTTAATGGCTCTTTTAGTGCTTTTTGAAAAAATTTTGAGGCAAATTTTGTTTAAATTTTGTGCCCATAATTCTGAGTCTTTCAACAAAGGTGATGTATTTTGTTCGCATATTTTCGATTTATACGAGCTTATGGCATAAGGACTATTGTTATCGATAAGCAAAGGGGTTCAAAACTACGGAAAAGTTTCATTTATCAAAAACATTGCTAAAAATGGCTGGTTGGGGGGATGCATTACCCACATTCCCTCTGAATCCGCTTCTGATTACCGGTATTTATTGAGCCTATCGGCGATGGGGTTTCCGAGACATTGTCTTGGACGGGAATTGTTCTTCGCACTACTAGGGCCTAGATATGAAATAAGCATTGTAAAAGAAAACATAGGCGTGATAGGCTTACGCTGAGTGAAAAGATATGAGCAAATGTGAAATGATCAAGAGTACTAAGAAAGTAAATCTTCAGCACAGCGCGATTAGGATAGCAGATACGCCGACAGTGTTGTATGGTAGATTAGGAGCATGCAGAATGTTTTTTTTTATTAGATAAAAGCAGTGATAGGATTCGGGGGGTTCTCACGGGTGTAGGCTTAACCAGCGAACCAGTTCTTGCTCTTTACTACATACATTAGACCTTTGTTTCTCAACTGCCAGTTCGCCAAAAATATCCCAGCTTATCACTAGACGGCGCCCAGAAAGTTTATTCAAGTGAACAACGGCAAAAAGTTTGACCACATCATAACTAACATACTTACGGGTACTTTCAAAATATTTATTGCTGCCGGGGTGGATCCGGGGATTTCATCCCTAAATTACTCATTTTGGGTGCACCAAATCACGATGGCAGCTAAAAGTTGTGCCAAATCACGCGTATTAATGTACAGAACATTGAAATACCATCGGCAGCAATTTTATCCGAAGATAATCCCCCGACAGCAACGATTTTGTACCCGTATGACGTCATGACGTACGTCACTAGATATTCTTCAAGTAAACGATGGCAAGCCTGAAAGTTGTGCCAAAGCATGCGTATTAATGTACTGAACATTGAAATACTATTGACAGCAATTTTATTCGGGTTTAACCCCCGACAACAACGATTTTGCACCCCCATCACATCACTAGATATTCTTCACGTGAACGATGGCAAAGCTAATAGCCTACTTATGCCGAATCGCGTGTATATTAGTGCAATGAGCATCGACATATCACAATATTATCCGGGGCAGGGATGCCAGATTGCTTTCAGCAAGAGGTTCCAGATGGGACCTCAAAAAGGTTCTTAATACTTCTAAATATTAGAATTGCAATTTCGCAAGTTAAGTAAGTTATTGCTAATACAAACTTGGCGCTACTTCAATAGTATCATAGCAGTCTAGTACTGACAGTATCAGAGTATACGGGTAGGTCTGTTTTTAGTAAACTCATTACCTGGGTATAGACTGGGGCAACTAAACATTCAGCTTCAATCTAGGCAACCTGTCGAGTTGGCCTGTTTCAGTAAGTTGACTACCTGGGTATCGCAATATCACCATCACTGACTAGTCACTACAGTTCTGACGTCTGAGTTACGGGTATCATAGTCCGTGCAGTTCCACTAAGCTATCTGACTTAATCTAGTCTCTACCGTATCAAGAATTTCCAAACATTCGAAATAGTTTCTAAACTAAGAAAAACCAACATCGTGAAGATCAGCCCACGACTTGCCTGACAAACTTTTATAATTTTGGTTCAGCTGCAAACCAAAATAAAACTGTTTTTTTTTTAACATACCATAAGTTTGGAACGTCCTTTCGTTTTTGAAGGCGCGCGCCCCCTGCTGATCAAAATTCCCTATGTCGCGGTAGCGTACTTCCACAGTTTCATCAGAAGAGAGAGCGCTCTTTTTGGAAAACATTTTATGCTTGAATGCCGATTTTTCGACCAAAATAGTTTGATGACTACCAAAAAAAGGTTTTCCTTTCCAAAAGTTGGAAAAAGTAGATTTTATTCTGCGCATGTCGGAACTGTAGGTTTCGCATGTGCCCTGTCCAAAATTCTGGAACGTTCCAAAAGCATCACTTTGGTTCTAAATATAGTACCAGGTTCCAAATCGAAAAGTTTGGTTCTAAGCGCTTGATTTTAGTTCTAGATCTGGAACAAATAGTTCCAATCTGACAACACTGATCCGGGGATCACTCCCCGACAGCAGCGATTTTGTTCCTCCATGACGTCTCGACGTCACGTGATATTCTTCATATGAGCGATGGCAATGCTGAAAGTTGTGCCAAATCACGCATATTAATGTACTGAACATCAAAATATCGATGACAGCAATTTTATTTGGGGTTGTCTCCTTCAACTAAGGAATTTGGAGAAAGTAGAGGAGCAAAAATAGGACAATGCGTTTTTATTAACAAAGATGACAAGCTTACAGAAATTGTAAAAATCATGCATTAAAATATACGGCACTGAATATTTAAAATAGCAATTTTGCTTCAGTATTTGTTCTCTCGGCAGCAAAAAAAAGAAAATGTCAGTCGTCCTTCCAAAACAATATCTTTGCATCTCCTTAGTTTAAGAGGTTTTCTCGTGCCAAAGAATTGGTGAATCCCAATTAAAGCAGGACGAATAGGTTACCGGTACTATTTTTAATCAGAGTGGAATAAGAGCATGGAGTCGTTATAATAAACTATATCACAGAAAGTTTTATCTTTAAATTGTTTTTACGTGCTTTGATTGTTGATACTCTTTTTAAGTAAACAATTATCGCTAGCAGCGGTAGCAGTGATGAAACTAAGTTATTATTCTTTTGCCGGAACGTTGCCGGAACCAATTAGATGGCCGCTCGCTTTCTCTCTCATAACGCTGGCTTCATTAGGTGTCCGCAAAATGCCGCAGCATTAGCTATCGCAAGTAAAAGAATAAAATAGACTATGAAATATTAGTTTGATTGTAACAAAATATAATATAGCGCATGTCTCATACCACCAGGCCCAGAGGAACTAAAGATGAGTATTGCCTCACCCCGGTGGTCCTGATAAACAGAGCTGTAGTGTCTCGAGACATGTCTCGGTCTCGAGACACTATTTTTTAAAGTCTCGGTTTCAAAGATGTGAAGTCTCGGTGTCGTCTCGAAACCGGAAAGTCTCGGAAAATGAGCGTGTCTCGGGCTATTTTTAAAAGTTTGCTTCATAATTGAATGAAGTAACTTAAATTGAATAAAAACCAGCAACCACTGGCATTTCCAACATTTACGGTAGGCCTACCTAGTATACAGCACAACGAAAACCTACATTATCTGCTCCGATTGAGAGAGCGTTTAGCCTAGGAGGCACAATTATTATTTTGGCCTCATCGGTCAAGCATGACATGCAATACGTCAAATATGCTTACATTCCGGAAATGCAATGCAGATCTTTAATTTGTAAATATCGTTCACCATGTATTTGTATTGTTCTTTGGAAATGACGGCACACTCTTGAGTCTGTGAGTTATGTGCAGCGAACAGGCTTGCGACAGCGAGCAAGTGATTAAGATAGGCAAAAAATATATATGCCGGGGCACAAATTAGTAGGCTATATTGGTATACACGTATAAAATAATAACTGACTTTTTTCTGAGTTGCGCAAATTTTTTTTGAGGGAAGGGTTGGGCAAATCTTTCTTTGGAGGGAAGGGTAAGTTGCAGGCCTTGCAGTGACCATGGATTTTATTGTGACATTTTTCTATTTTCAGCTTGTGTCAAAGTAGCCTACATCCCTTTGTAGTAGCTGCCTTTTCTTCGACTGCTCTGTTTTTGCTTTGTGTTGTTGTTCGTTTGTGTTTTTGATCTTGCAAATAAACAGACTTTAATTCAGATCGCTTTATCAGCTAATAAGCGGTTTTCATTTTGCTTGTTTTGTTTAAGTGGTCATTCTAAAACAGTGACTTTCAGCTTGTTTCTCACAAGTAACCATTTTGCTACGCATGATAGTCACACGACTCACTTTGAATTTGATGATTCTGAAAACGAAGTTTAAAGATAGCAGTGCTGGTATTCAAAAATAAAATTTACAAGAATATTTTTTGCCGGCAAAAAAAAATCAAATTTTTATTATACTCGCGCAGTGGTGGGCACGTTGCTTTTTAAATGCAACTTGGGTACAGTTGCAGTTACTTGGGGAAAAAAAGTAACTCAGTTACAGTTACTGTTTTGAAAAAGCAACTAGTTACTGTTACAGTTACTTTTGTTAAACAAAAATTTAACCCTAATGAATTAAGTTTTCTATTTCTTTTGATTACATCCTTCACCAATACTAATCTTATGTAAACAACAACATTTCGTCAATGTATTTACTAATCAAAAATTAACCTTTCAAAAAGGCAAGCATCTTGAAATGCTCGTCGGTCAAACCTTTTTAGTTTTAAAATGTCATTTCTGACGTTGAAAAGCCTTTCCACAGCTGCGCTTGAGGGCAGAAAAGTATTGAACTTAATGCGTATGCCAAAACGTAGTTCAGCATGCGTGTGCCGTCACTAAAAAGTAACTGTTACTAGTTACTTTTACAGGTCTAATTTTGTAACTAGTTACCGATTTCGTTACAGTTTCAAAAAAGTAACTAGTTATAGTAACTAGTTACAAACGTAACTAGTTACTGCCCACCTCTGTACTCGCGGTATTACGCAGAGGCGTATAACGAGTGGCGGGGCACATCTCCGCGCCTTAGCGTTTGGGCTACTCAGTCTTGAAGTCCGAGGAAATATTGCAGCGGTGGCGAGTCGCTGACGACACTATGTCCGATTTGACTGGACCAGGGCACGAACCCCTGAACTCCCGCACCGATAGCGATGTTTTAACTACTGAGCTAACCGGTCGTTTTTTTTGTAGGCCTACATCGAAAGCTCTCGAGACCCTAGAAAAAAAGCAAAGGACCCCTAAGTTGAAAGCCTATTGTTCTACTAGATAGACAAATTCTTTTTGCCTGAAGACAATGTCATCAGTAAATATAACTATCGCGTTTTTGTTCTCCGTCTTGTGGTACACAGTATTTTTTTCTCCGTTTCTATAACACAGCTGTTATCGCTTTCACATCTTGCCGGATGAGGAAATTCGTTGCAATGTCATATATTTACGGTTTTAATATTCACGACCTTTACAGAACCCCTGATTTCAAAAGTATCGTGCCTCGTCTTGTTCAAGTCTCGGTCTTGTCTTGACATTTTGCTTCAAGTCTCGGTCTCGTGGTGTCAAAATCTCGCCTCGATCTCGAAGATTTTGGCCGAGACTCCTGCTCTGCTGATACGTGCACGGCGCTGCGCAACGAACTTGCATACGAGTTATCCCTAAGTGCCTTTTCCGACGCCACAAAGAGCGAAATTGGCGACTTGTTCTTCGCACTGCTCGAATCCTAAACGTCAAGCCGGTAAGCTGTCAATACCAACTATAGGATCACTGGTTTGACCCAACTCGGAAACAAGTACAAGTCGACCACACCAGAGACAGACGCCTCATCTCCTCGGCCAACCAATTGGTTCCGGCAACGTTCCGGCAAAAGAATAATAACTTAGTTTCATCACTGCTACCGCTGCTAGCGATAATTGTTTACTTAAAAAGAGTATCAACAATCAAAGCACGTAAAAACAATTTAAAGATAAAACTTTCTGTGATATAGTTTATTATAACGACTCCATGCTCTTATTCCACTCTGATTAAAAATAGTACCGGTAACCTATTCGTCCTGCTTTAATTGGGATTCACCAATTCTTTGGCACGAGAAAACCTCTTAAACTAAGGAGATGCAAAGATATTGTTTTGGAAGGACGACTGACATTTTCTTTTTTTTGCTGCCGAGAGAACAAATACTGAAGCAAAATTGCTATTTTAAATATTCAGTGCCGTATATTTTAATGCATGATTTTTACAATTTCTGTAAGCTTGTCATCTTTGTTAATAAAAACGCATTGTCCTATTTTTGCTCCTCTACTTTCTCCAAATTCCTTAGTTGAAGGAGACAACCCCAAATAAAATTGCTGTCATCGATATTTTGATGTTCAGTACATTAATATGCGTGATTTGGCACAACTTTCAGCATTGCCATCGCTCATATGAAAAATATCGCGGGACACCGTGACGTCTTAGGGGTACAAAATCGCTGCTGTCGGGGGGTGATCCCCGGATAATATTGTGATATGCCGATGCTCATTGCACTAATACACGCGATTCGGCATAAGTAGGCTATAAGCTTTGCCATCGTTCACGTGAAGAATATCTAGTGACGTACGTCGTGACGTCACACGGGAACAAAATCGTTGCTGTCGGGGAGTTATCCCAGGATAAAATTGCTGTCAATAGTATTTCAATGTTCAGTGCATGAATACGCGTGATATTGCACAACTTTCAGTCTTGCCATCGTTTACTTGAATAAATGTCATTTTTGACCCGCCTAAATTCTTTGCTGTCGGGGGGTTATCCCCGGATAAAATTGCTGTCATGAGTATTTCGATGTTCAGTGCATTAGTACAGGTGATTCGGCACAACGTTCAGCCTTGCCATCGTTCACTTGAAGAAATTTCACGTTTGGTCCCCCAAAAATGGGTAATTTAGGGGTGAAATCCCCGGATCCACCCCGGCAGCAGTAAATATTTTAAAAGTACTAGTAAGTGTGCAAGTTATGATGTCGTCAAACTTTTTGCCGTTGTTCACCTGAATAAACTTTCTGGGCGCCCG
Organism: Trididemnum miniatum; assembly: GCA_964006365.1. Lineage (NCBI taxonomy): Eukaryota > Metazoa > Chordata > Ascidiacea > Aplousobranchia > Didemnidae > Trididemnum > Trididemnum miniatum. The sequence continues at coordinate 19,113,307 of OZ023231.1, forward strand.
GTCTATACGCCTCAATTGCAAAATAATATAACCATGCGAAAGCAGTGTTGCCAGATTGGCGTGCAAGCGAATCCATTATCGTGTTATTGCATTGCATATTCAATCAATATTATCAACTGTTTTTTAAAATTTAGCAGAGATGATGAGATAATTAGTTTTAGAAGGAAAATCAGCGAACCTGTTCTTAGTACGCAAGATACAAAGGGAACTTGTTCTTAAAATTTTGAATCCTATCACTGCTTGTGAAGCGATATTTTGGTGCCATTGCCAATAAAGCGGAAAAATGGTATTTTTAGATCAATATGGGTTGTAGTGCCAGTACTGGGGTTGCAATGGCTGCCTCTCCATCACCACGTCTTCACAAACCCAAACAAATTTTTCAACATGTCAAAACTGAACCCTCAAAAGAGCTTTCCTCAGTGAAAAGATTTCCAGGTAATAGACTATAAGCCTGTAGTGTTCATATAATTCATTGAAGTATCGCTTTTGAATCCCCAACAAGAAAACAAATACTCCGTCGCTTGCATGGAAAAACTCTAGTTTGGTGTTAATTTTATATTTTGCTGCTAGTGGACCATCATAACCGGCTAGTAGCGTCAGCTGAGAGCTGAGATCGAGTGGACGACCCGCTACAAACGACACTGTTTGTAGTCTTTAAAAAGCTTTCTAAGCTAACATTCATCACTTTGGTGATTTCCTAAGTAAACGGACAATAAATAAAATATTGATCAACGCTAAATAAGTAATCATCTTGCTAAAAGGTTTTTCTGATTAGGCTGATATTACTAAGCAGTAGGGTGCATCAAATTTTTATCATTTTTCAAAAAAGATCTGGCTCAGTGATATTCTTGTTCTCTAGCCAAAAAATTGATGACATGTAAATTTTGGGGGTGATCGGTCGCCCCTAGGCCCCCCTCGCTTCACCCCACCTTTTGCGGCACCCCCAAATATGTAAAGGTGTGTTTTGGATTGGTTTTTCAATATGAGTAGGTCGTGTTTGGTATCAAATTGATCAGCATTCTACCAGCTATCTTACTAAAGCATTTAGAACACAAATTATTGCCATTTGATTTTTGCCCTCTCTTAAGGCACACCAAACGCCTGAAAAATTAAAACACTTTTTGCATAAAAAAAAAACAAAAACAACAGGCAAGCTGCAATCAGACCTGATGTTGCGCAATGTACATGTTTAAGAACCATCACAAAATCAAGAAACATCTTTCCTGAAACTGGACAGATGTGGAAATTATAGTTGTGTAGTGACAAACTAACAATAGTGCACTATCTGATAGATACGTTTAGATGAAGGTGATCATTGAGCAGCATTCATTTGCAATGCAGTGCAGATTGCACTTAGCAAAATAAAGTTACTTGAATAATTGGGTTCGTCTTTTTTTTCGCAGATCGGAGTAATCTTTTTTTTCGCAGTTGTTTTCAACAACCTATAAAGTGTTGCTCGAACAAGAGCTTATGAACATAGTCCCACATCTTTTCCAATAACATAAACCTACATCTTTTCCAATAAAAAGACATGGAGCGATATTCGGAAAGCCAGTGTTTCCTGTCGTCAATACCGTTACAGCCCTTGCATCTTTAATCGGCCCAGATTCCTGGTATTTTTTTTAACCTTCTCAACATTGATGCATCCTTTTCAGATGAAGAGTGGAATACAAAAAAAAAACATATCGCTTTTCAAAAAGCATTGTGTAAAGATTAAACGTGGTCAATGACTGTGCTAAGACAGGAGTTAAATCGGCATTTGACTTTGCTGACACAGCTAGAGAAAGCTCTAGTTTGAGCAACACTTTACAGGTTGTTGAAAAAAAAAAAAAACACAAAGATTACTCCGATCTGCGAAAAAAAAGACGGAACCAAATATTGAAATAACTTTATTTTGCTAACTGCAATCTGCATCTTTCATAAAAGTAACTTTATTTTACCAACTGCAATCTGCATTGTGAATTAATGCTGCCCAATGATCACGTTCTAAAATCTAAATGCATCTTTCAGATAGTGCCCTGCAGGGAGTCTTCGACTTACGACGTTGATCCATTCTTGAGACGCGGTGTAACCCGAATTTCAGTGTAGGCCTAAGTCGGAACATTATACATAAATTACTCGATATGCTACATATCGTACCGTACTGCAAAGTATGGTACTCTAAAAGAATGTACAAATAATGCAAAACAGTGCTTTAATAGAAAAACAGAAAACAATTACACATCACATGAATAAAAGCAAATACAATACAGTCCGAGTGGATAGAGCGTATTACAGTTCTGTATTATCATCTATATATTTTTATGGAGTGCATTCGTAACCTTGAAACAGCGTAAGTCGGGATCATCGTAACCCGAGGACTTACTGTATTTTTAGTTTGTCACTAGTCACTACCAAGGGGGGAAACCTGGCTACTTGGCGTTAGGGTGTCAGTTTCAATTTCGGTGTGTTGAAACCCAGATGACGATTTCAGTTTTGGTTTGGTTTCACGGCTGTTGAAAAATCGGTTCCAGTTTCGGTTTCAGTTTTGCTTATGCACAGCTTCGGTTTCTGGGTTTCAGTTTTGGTTTAAGTTTCATCCAAGAAAGCTATTTTGTCTTGAATACGGATTATTTAAGTGTTCTACTTATTGGTATTTTTTGTTTTATTACGATGATAAGTAGCAGCTCAAATGCCCGACTGAGGAAAGCAATTGCCTCAGGAGTCGTCAACTTGCATTTAACTCCTAGTCCGGTGAAACCAAAGCCTCACAAATTGGTATTCACCGCTCCTTTATTTCACGCTCAGCATTAAAGGAACTGTGCTGGTAACGATGGTGATGACAATTTTTAAAACCCAAAACCTTAGAAAATTTTGAACAGGTTTTAGTTTCAGTTTCGGTTTTTGATGTTTCAAGAAAAAACAATCTTGGATCAAGTATAGGTTTTCAAAACTTTGGCTGAGTAGGTGTCAGTTTCAGTTAGTTGTCGGTTTCAGTAGGTGTCGGTGTCAGTTTCAGGTTTAGGTTTGGGTTTCTACCCTTGGTCACTACACAACTATAATTTCCGCATCTGTCCAGTTTTAGGAAAGATGTTTCTTGATTTTGTGATGGTTCTTAAACATGTACATTGCGCAACATCAGGTCTGATTATAGCTTGCCTGTTTTTTTTTTATGCAAAAAGTGTTTTAATTTTTCGGGCGTTTGGTGTGCCTTAAGAGAAGGCAAAAATCAAATGGCAATAATTTGTGTTCTAAATGCTTTAGTAAGATAGCTGGTAGAATGCTGATCAATTTGATACCAAACACGACCTACTCATATTGAAAAACCAATCCAAAACACACCTTTACATATTTGGGGGTGCCGCAAAAGGTGGGGTGAAGCGAGGGGGGCCTAGGGGCGACCGATCACCCCCAAAATTTACATGTCATCAATTTTTTGGCTAGAGAACAAGAATATCACTGAGCCAGATCTTTTTTGAAAAATGATAAAAATTTGATGCACCCTACTAAGCAGTCGTCAGAGCTTTGAGCTTTACTTTTTATTTTTTCCACGTCTAGGCCCGTTTCGTCAAGGGCTTTGGAAAACTCAGCTATCATCACCAACAATTAATTGCGATCAAGCGTGTTTGATTATGTTCGCTGAGATAGCGAGCTAGCAGCGAATTAACTGTTTTGCCAGTTTCAACTCGTCAAAACTGAATATGCCCTCAGTGTTTAAAGCACTGAGCTGGTGGTCACATACAACCACATATCTACTGAATTTGATTTAAAAACGAGGGTGTAGTTAGAATTTGGAAAAATGCTTGTCCTGTCTAGGAATGGCTATTCTGATCTCTTGTGATCTGTGATCTTCAATTTTTAGCTGCTCATAATAAACGACTGGTCATTTGAATTGTGCCTTCTGCTCCGCTAGGAAATCGTAGCTGTGTGTAAATGGATTAAACATTGCATAACTTTTAGGTTGTTTTTCGTTCTTTTTGAGCTATTGCTGATAAATTAGAAATATAGCTCGGTGGTGTCTTAATCAGTCACCTCAGCTTTTGGGAGTCAACATAAATATGCTACCGTACTTTACAGTTAAGATAGGCCCTAATTCTTTTTGCTCAAATTAAATATTCATGTTTAGCTGTAATATCTGAACCTTTACCGCCTATCGATGAAAAAAAGCTTAACGTACCACCGAAATCGTACAGCTCTTACGTGCATAGCAAAGCTATTAATCCTCCGAGACAGAGTGCACCAGCAACCTTTGCGGTCCATAAAAGTCCAAGCCTTAGTTTGGAAAAAGTAAAGTATAATCCGCACCATGCAACAACTCCAACTTCAGAAAGCATTTCTACTCCTGAACCTCCTCTTTTGGACGGTGAGAATAATTTGCATACTGTGCAATCGCTTAATAATTTTGAAGTTTATGTTTGAAGAGTCTGTATCTGACTAGTTAATTTTATCAATATTGCCTCAAATTTTTAACCTCAATTGAAATCAAGGCCTTCTATAATGATAAATTGATAATAAGCAATAGTAAAGGCTAAAGTCTGCCTACAGTTGAATTAAGCGGCGAAAACTGCTGCCCTTTTGCATTTATAAGTAGCGTTTTTCATGAATTTGTTTCGTTTGTAACTGGGTTGTATTTTATCGCAAAAGGTGGCAATTAATCATTGGTGAAACGTAACCGGAGTTTTCAAGATCGTTTAATTTATTCGGTTGAACATTTTGAACGCAAAAATTAGCCTAATTAAGCTTTCCAAACATATTTTCATGAATTATTTTAGACAGTTATTATTAAAGGGGTTTATTATGACCAACTATTGGTCCTTTTTCACGGAAAAATTTTATTGCAGTATAGACTCATTTTAGAAAGAAAATTACTTTTAGACGTAGAAGACTCACTGTGGCGTTCAAATTTTCTTGACCAGGCGTAACTAATATCATTATTGTGATTGTATTTCGCAGGGATAATTTCAGTAGAACCATACCAAGGTCGTCACCACTCTTATAGTACATTTATATCCCAAGGTGATCTATGCACGGATCAAGAAAACGCACACAAATGCCTTGATCATGTAGATGATATTGGGTCATTTGAGTACGGTGAAGTTACCGGATTATCTCGCAGTCAATATAGCGTCCATAAAGCTCTGTGTCAAAGTGAAGAAGACGCGCACCAATGCCAGGATCGTCTTGATGATTACATTGGTTACTCACGCAGTCAAATTAGCTTCATTGATAACAAATGTCCGGATGAAGAAAACATGAATAACTGCCAAAGTGGTTATGCAGATTACGTTGAATCACGGGAGTCTTATGAAGATATGCACGTACTACCTGACAAATGTCAATCGTCTGAGGTTGCAAGTTACCACAACGAGATGGCACCGCTCAGTGCTACCGGTTTTCATGATAAGAGTTCATCGTTAAGTGTTTCCAGCTTCCATCACAATAGTGCTGTGCCAAGTGCTACTAGTTGCCACGATGGAACTTCACCACCTGTTGCAGCAAGTCACCATAATAAAAGCGCAGCTCCAAGTGCTACTAGTCGCCGAGATGAATCTTCACTATCTGCTGCTGCAAGTTACGATAACAAGAGCGCGTCTCCAAGTGTTACTGGTTGCCATGATGAATGTTCTCCTCCTGATGCTGCTTTAAGTCACCATGTGAAGAGCACATCTCCTAGTACTACTAGCTTACATAAAAAGAGCGCATCTCCAAGTACTACGAGTTTCCACAATAAGAGCGCATCTCCAAGTACTACTAGTTTCCACAAAAATTGCGTACCGCCAAGTATTACTAGCTTCCACAATAAGAGCGCATCTCCTAGTACTACTAGTTTCCACAAAAAGAGCGCATCACCAAGTGCTACTAGCTTCCGTAAAAAGAGCGCATCTCCTAGTACTACTAGTCTCCACAAAAAGAGCGCATCACCAAGTACTACTAGCTTACACAAGAAGAGCGCATTGCCAAGTAATACTAGCTTACACAAGAAGAGCACATCGCCAAGTACTACCAGCTTACACAAAAAGAGCGCATCTCCTAGTACTACTAGTTTCCATAAAAAGAGCTCATCGCCAAGTGCCACCGATGGTCTTGATGTGTGTCCATCGTCTGATGCTGTTGGTTGCCATGAAGGTGCAGCGTCGAGTGCTGTTATTTGTCATGCTGATAAAGATGAATCGGAACTAAACGTAGATAAGCGAGAAGAAGCAGAAGATGAAAGAGCTGGGTCAAGGACAAGTGGAAAGTTGCAAGATGCTGTAGAAGAAAATAATGGTAAGTTATTAAATTGAGTATTCGACAGGCTGAATTGAGTTGCATGAAATCGACATGAAAACGAAAAGTGCGTTCACATAATCTCGTACACAAGCGTGAACTGACGCGTGATTCGCGACTTTTTTTGTTTAATTTTTGAGCTTTTTTTACGCCAAGCTTTGCGCGACCAGAAACAAAAGTCCTCATGAAACCCTTGAACCGTCGGGCCCATATCGGCGCAATAACCCTTGACGCTTCATTTCTGATTTTCTGTGTAAAAAAATATGCGTTAAACGACATATACTGTGTAAAACAATGCATGTTTGAATAGGATGCTCATGAATAAACTTCAGACGTATTTGCATTGAACCTGCAGTCACGAGAAAATGACGCAGGCGTGGTAGCGAGCCGTAATAACTTAAAGGCGCAGCTGTAATGCAATTTCTAGGCCTTAAATAATTTCTTGCAATTAAGTGATCTCAAAAATTTAATTGTGGTGTTGAGAGCGGATTGCATAGTGGGGAAGATTTTGTTGGACTTGTATACCGGGCATCGTAGTCTAGGCTAAATCAATATGTTTGGAATTTGTATCGAAATGAAAAAATTAATAAGAAATGTTATTACTATTTACGTTGTTCTAATGCAGGGGTGTGCAACCTTTTTCACTGGGGGGCCACTTTCGAAAATTTTAACAACGTCGAGGGCCAGTCACCGTCAAATATGTATAAAATTATAAAATGCTAAACACAACCCGTGTATTATAGACGGTACAAATAGCTAAATAAATCGATTTAAAAAAAAAATTTTTTTTGTCCTGCCATCATCGAGGGCCACATTGACTGGCCTGGAGGGCCGGATTGTGGCCCGCGGGCCTTGGGTTGCACACCCCTGTTCTAATGCTATCACTCCGCGGTTTTATGGTCTACCGAAAATTCATAAATCTTCTGTGCCTCTTCGCCCTATCGTTTCGTTTGTCAACTCCCCCACTTACAATTTGTCTAAATTTTTATCTCGTGTTTTATCAAGTCTTTTAAAAAATAATTACAGTGTTCGCAACTCTCGAGAATTTGTTGAATGTATTAAGAACTATTCTGTTGAAGAAAATGAATGTTTAGTGTCGTTTGATGTTGTTAGCTTGTTTACATCTGTGCCGGTTGACAAGGCTCTTGCCCTCGTGTTGGAACTTCTCGCATCTGATGATTCTTTGTCTTCTCGTACACGTCTCAGTATCTCTGACATCAAACAAGGTCTCCAAATATGTTTGGATTCTACTGTTTTTTCATACAAAAAGTCCTTTTTCAAGCAAACCTTTGGTACTCCCATGGGTTCTTGCATTTCTATCATTGCTAATCTTTACATGGAACACATTGAACACACAGCTATCACTACGTTTCATACTCCTCCCAACCTTTGGTTGAGGTATGTGGATAACACGTTTTATATTCTCGACAAGAAACACATTTCCGGATTCCACTCTCATCTTAATTCTATTTGCTCTCACATTCAGTTTACTATAGAAAACGAACACAATTTTTCTCTTCCTTTTCTTGACGTTCTGGTATCCCGTAATGTCTGCAAAGAGAACCACACCACAAACACATCACTCACCACAGCCATATACAAAAAACCCACCCACACGGCCAGATACTTCCACTACACATCACATCATCCCAAACACCAGAAACTCACTGTGACAAAGACACTACTCAACCGCGTTGAAACACATATCTCTCATACTGATAAAAACCAAAAAAGCGGTGAGTTACGAAACATACGTTCTACTCTGCAACTTAACGAATTTCCTACCAGAGCTACTTTTCTCTCTCGCAAAAATAAACGCTCTCAAACTCACAACTTTCAATTCAAACAATTCACTTCTATTCCGCATGTGAAAAAATTAGACGATTAAAAAGAATTAGACGATTTCTGAACGAGACAGGAGTCGGTGTTGCCATGAGACCTGTAAAAACCATTCGCCACATTTTGCCCTCCTCTAAAGATCCGTACACTGCAGAAGACAAGAGTTGTGTTGTTTACAAGATCCCTTGCTCTGACTGTGACTATGTTTATATTGGTCAAACCAAACGTGGCCTTAAGTCACGACTGGCCGATCATAGGCGAGCCACAAGCCAGCTGAGACCGGAACTTTTTGCACTTTGCGAACATGCGATGGACTTTAACCATACCATTGATTGGGAGAAATCGGAAATCTTGAAAGTGGAGAACAATTATTCTAAACGACTCATCTCGGAAGCAGACTTGGACAACTAGAAAAATTTCGGCTTTTCCAAATTAGATTAAAATTAGAATTAGAGCTACACAGTTTTTCCAAATTAGATTAGAATTAGAATTAGAGCTACACAGTTTTTCCAAATTAGATTAGAATTAGAATTAGAGCTACACAGTTTTTCCAAATTAGATTAGAACTAGAATTAGTGAATTCGCAAAAACTTGGAAATGAAATCAACTTCCGAATTAAAATTAAAACGAATAAGAAATAGGCATACAGTAAACCCTCGTTTATCGCGGTTAATGCGGTCCAGACACCACTGCGATAAGTGAAAAACCGCGAAGTGGCGGTACTACACGAAAGAATTCTCGCCGCCTTTGGGCTGATAAAGGTTTACAGTGCATGAACGCTTAGTTTTTGACACCTATTCGTACACATCAGTATTGATGAACGCTGCCTACGCCTACTCTTTCGAAAACTGAAGGATAAGAACACGGAAAACTAGAAATGTTTTCTGTTTTTTTAACGCCACCCAATACTGTACATTATTTATAGTAATTGAGTAGGTACAGTAATGAGGCCTTCACGTTTGTTCGAGAAGAGCCTCATCATCAGATATCTGTGCAGACAATCAGTGATGTGATATGCACTATGCAGCGATTGTCTCTACGGCTAAAAAGTAAAAGGACAGTAATTTTTCTAACTCTAGGTTATAAGTGATGTAGTTTAGTGCTGATATAGCAGCCTAGTGTAGCATGTAAAACAACATACAAGTACTATCAGGCCTACTATTGTTTATTCCAACTTGTGGTGCTGAAACAATCTTCGAACAAAAGTTTTTATTCTAGCACTATCGTTACTACAGCAATCTTGAACCGTTTCTTGTCATGATGCAATGATAATGAAGATTGTTGCTAATGCACGCCGCTAGGCTATGCAAAACATTTAGTTCTAAAACTAACTTCCAGAAACACTGTGTGTGTATCGAAAAGGCGTAGGCCTAGTAATTTTCCATGCAAGGCCGCTTTGCCAGCCTACTCTACACTATCTAGATTCTATATCCTAACTTACTACACTACAAGTTACTACAGTATAAAATAGTTATTATCTCACTATGGCTACTATTCGTCACAATTACTATAACTAAGCAATGCGATGGCGGCTTGGCACTGGTTTTCCTTGCACAAGGGATATTCTTGCATAACTTGTTGAAAAACGCCGTTGGACAAACTAGCATTTTCGGCAAAACCGGAAATTTGATTAGAATTAGAATTAGAGCTACACAGTTTTTCCAAATTAGATTAGAATTAGAGCATAGAAACATTTCGCAAATTAGATTAGAATTAGATTAGCGGCATTTCGCTCTAATTAGTGTAATTAGAAAACTAGAATTATCTAGTTGTCCAAGTCTGCTCGGAAGCTTGGTTCATCAAAGCCCATCCTAAGGTTATGAACAGGTCTGATGGCGACAGTCTCCCAAATGTTTATCGTTCATTGGCTAAATGATTTTTTAATGCAATTTAATCTCTGTAGTTTATATACTGGTTTTTACGTATTACACATAACAATTTGATAATTATTCACGCATTTCGCCTTTTTGTGACGCCATAGTTAATCGGGTTGATCCAATTTACACTTCGCAATTTTTTAATCAGTTCAGTTAAATCAGTGCTACTACGTTTTACTGTTCTCGACCTGGGTTGATTTCCTTCCCAGGTCACTGTATTTTCTGATGAAGCTTGGCGTTCATTGCCAAGCGAAACGTCAAAAATAAAATTGGAGAGTAGATTTTTTCTGTCTCCGTTTTTACCGTACCGGAAGAACAAACAGCGCAGAAGTTGAGAGCGCATGCTGGCTATCGTCTCAAAATGAATAATAAATGGACGTACGGGAAGGGTATGGCAGGATGGCTGTGCACTCTAAGACATGATGGGCTTAGCCTTATATGCTAATTCTTAGTACGGCTGTAAGGACAAATTGATAGATTTTTCTTTTTTTCCTGTTACAAGAAGCAACAAAAGCACTGTTTGTAGGCAACAGCCAGGGTTGGGAAAAATCGATTGTAATCCATATTCGATTGCGATATTCTTTACTTTTTGTACATCGAATGCACTGGTGCCTTTATTTTTTTGATTGAGTATCGAATACGGCCTTGTCTTTACCTTTTTTTTTTTGGCGCAATTCTTCTATATTTGATTTTTTTGTCCAGGTTACTTTATCTCACTTTAGTAATTTTAAAATAATTGTCGGTATGTCATTACCTTGTTTTTGCTGATAAGTTTTTTTTGTGCCCAAAAAACAAAAAAAAGAGTTTTTAATAGCAAAGTTGCTTCGCATATACTATGCCCGTCGTTTGTCAGTAAGTTACCGCATGAATGTGAGAACATGACAAAAAATGCTTGGCGTACACCGCTACATGCTCATCGAATATCGATTGCAATATTCTTTAAACTTTACTTTTTTAAACTACCATCAAAATCGATTATTTTTTTACTTTTTGGTGTACTATCGAATATCGATTATTTCTTTACTTTTTTTGGTATCGATTCTCAATCCTGGCACCGGCTAACTTGAAAAATTAGTTTGGGAGGCAGACAAAAGTTTTTGTGTCAAAAATTTATTGCAGCGTAGGCAATTATTTGTGAACTGGGGCGGGATCGCAACTTTCAGCTCGCTTGTTAAATTAACTAGTTAGTTAAGCTGCCATCTACCGAGGTGTTTACGAAATAGCACGTTGAGCGATCGCTAGTGCATTTCGCAATCTTCTCGTTTATGTCCGACGCACGCCTTGAAAAATGCGTCAACTGTACACAAGGGTGGAAACCTGGCCACTTGGCGTTAGGGTGTCAGTTTCAGTTTCGGTGTGTTGAAACCCAGATGTCAGGTTTCAGTTTTGGTTTGGTTTCACGACTGTTGAAAAATCGGTTTCAGTTTTGCTTACACACAGCTTCGGTTTCTGGGTTTCAGTTTTGGTTTAAGTTTCATCCAAGAAAGTTATTTTACTGTTAATACGAATTATTTAAATCCTCTACTTCTTGGCGTTTTTGTTTTATTACGATGATAAGTAGCAGCTCAGATGGCCGAGTGAGGAAAGCAATTGCTTCTAAAGCAGTCGACTTGGGTATGATTTCGAGTCCGGTGAAACCAAAAACTCAAAAATTACTATTCACAGCTTCTCTATTCGACGCTCAGCGTTAAAGGAACTGTGCTGGTAAGGATGATGATGACAATTTTTAAAACCTAAAACCTTAGAAAATTTTGAACAGGTTCTAGTTTCAGTTTCGGTTTTGACGTTTCAAGAAAAAACGGTTTTGGTTCAAGTTTAGGTTTTCAAAATTTTGGCTGAGTTGGTGTCAGTTTCAGTTTGGGTTTCCGAAATTTCCTTTAAAACCGGGTTTTCAGGTTTTGGTTTAGGTTTGAGTTTCCACCCTTGACTGTACATAAACATAAGCAGAAAAGGCATCTTAGCAAGTTTTGAGGAACAAATATATCAGTTAGGTAGTTTCTTTGTGTTTACAATATTAATGTCACTGAATAAGTTTGTTAGTTAGCTGACGAGAAAGCATGGAGAATGGGAAAGCTAAACGATGTCCGAAATGGACAGCTGTGCAAATTGATGCTTTGCTTGCGGCAATTGAATAATAAAGAAATCAGATGGGGCAATATAGGTACCATCTATCATCCCTATGACTCCAGGAAAATGACCGAGTGAATAAAATTGCTTCTTTATTTGCTACACTGATGAAACGTTTGGCATAGATATAAAATGTTTTTTTTACTGAGCAAGCAGTCAACAAATCTTGACAAAACCTCACTGACCGTTGACTGAGCAACATTTAGGTAGTCTTTAGTTGATCTCTGAAAGCTGCCTCAAGCAAGCAATTTCAGTGATATCAAAACTTTTTCCACCACCGTCAATGCCTTCTTCTAATTGACAGCTGCAAATCGTATTTCATAATATCACAAAGTTCCAATATTGCTGCTCGTGACGGTCGATATTCATAAATTAGTTCAGCTTCTGACTCTTTCAAAAGATTCTGTCTGATCTTCTGTCTTTTACTGAGTCTTCTGAGAGCTAAATCAACTGCCTTTGCTTTTCTGAGCAAAAACATGCTTTGCGAGAGCGTTAAGTTCCTCTGTAGTTAACGAGGCAAAAAAGTCTGTTTAACGAGCGAGGAGGAAAGCTGCGATCGCTTTGCCAGGCTTAAGCCAACATTCCGAGCGTGTTACGTCACAGCCGAGCTCGTTCAGGCCCCTGCACTCTCTGCTAAAGGTGAAATATTTTGACTAAATGTTTCAAAGTACTGTAGGTGTGTAGTGAAAACGGTGCCAGCAATCATTGACTCGGCCTAAAGGTACCACGCGCAGGATACATTACATATCTTCATGAAGGGTTGGCTTCGCGAGTAGCGCCGTCGCATTTGACGTACTACCTGTGACTCAAATAGCGCAAGCTCACCTTAGTCTCGCAATCACTGTTGAATTTTCAGCTTCATAATTTTGGAATATTTTCCGTCATAGTCATTTAGGTCTCGCTATTCGGAGTTGCTACGCGGATATTTGGGGCCCGGAGCAGATAATGCAGACTAATATGATTGGAAGGCATTCTTTCGACTAATTCAAAAAAGTCATTAAACGGTATCCTTAATAAAAATAATAAAAAAGGTCACCCAATGCCACCATGGGAGCCGGGGCATTTGCAAATTGCACCAGTTTCTACCTTCATGATCATTCATAAACTTGTCATCTTTTTATTTTTTACGCTTATATACTGATTTTATTTGTTACAGATGACCAAGACAAAGAAACCTAAACGTCATGCTTTATCTGTAATTGTTGCAACCTATCAATTTGTGTTGAAGATGAAGTAATTTCTTATTCCTGTGGCTCGGATGTGAAGGTTGACGATTCATTTATTTCACTACTTGTAATTCGTATTATCAGTATAACTTTTGGCCTTTTACGAGATAAATAAAGCAGTAAAAATTGATACAACGTTTGTTTTTATTATTATGTAGTAGGCTGCATGGCGTACCGGTGCCACTGCAGGTTATGAAGATTTTGGACCATATCAGCATACAGCATTAAGCAAACATTGGGCAAATTTACCACATTTCTTTCAAATGAGCGAAGGCAGTGTGCTTTTTTCTGTCGACTGTATCAAGACATTAATACTGAAAATATTACACCCCGACTCAAATCTGCAATTTTGTTTCGAAACAACTCCGTCACTGGGCTCGATAATTGCATAATAATGCTTTTAATTTTATGTTTTCTCCTTCGTTTTTAAATAGTTTCTTGCCATACTCCAGAATTGGATCAATTATAGCAAAACAGACCAATTAGGCCTACAATTTCTAATACACCAAACAATTATTCAATTACAATAAATATGGGACGAAAATAGCTTAAGGAAGAAGAGTAAAGCCACTGTTCTCAAAACTGGACGTTTCGACAACACAGATTCAGCTGTCATTATCAGCAGTGTATGCAAAGCAGTATAAAACTGTAAGCAAGTACTTGATATATATTCATATTTTTGTATCACACTTTAGTTTGCTTCATGTATTTATCCTGTATTTGTATGAACTGCCGGAAGAACGAAAAACAAGTGTTGTTGTTCCAATCTTTGAACGAAAAGGAAATATGATATATTGTGGGACATACAGAGGAGTAAAGCTGCTGAAGCAAGAACAAGAAAAAGCTGTAAGCTACATGTGTTTAGTGGACTTGGAAAAAGCATTTGATGGGGTACTGAGATTTGTTCTCTTTGCGTCATTCAGACTATCAGGGGCTTCGAGAGCCGCCAATGGGCCCTGGGCAATGTTTTTGGTGGGCCCCCTAGTTCCTACTTTTTGCAGTCTCTAAGCACAAAGACTACATTTGAATAAATTCAGTGAGTTAGTTGGTTGCCTATGTATTCCCTCTATAGCAAAAATGCTACGTTGGCCACGTTGGCCTATGATCAGACGATGAAACAAAATTGTAAAAACTTTTGAATCCAAAGCCTGAATTGCAAGTGCAAACCTCAATTCCAAACCCTAATAGCCCAAAGAATTGGAAGTGGCTGTTTTTACGGGCCGTAACATTTGTCTCTTTGGTTTATTTTATTACTTCGTCACGCTCTTGTACAATTGGAAAGAGCGCTTGGGATAATAAAAGAAACAAATAGCTTATTTGTACGGGCCCATAGAAATAGCCCTTGCCAAAAAAATTACTTGCAAAAAAATAAAAAAAAAGAATAAACTTTATATACCAAATTAACAACTGAATAGATAAATAAACTTCCTCAATGGCCTGAGCTATATCTTCGGCAAAATCTTCTTCGTTATCAAGCTTAGGGTTTTCAATGACACTTGACATTTTGAATTTTATATAGTTTTAATTTAGAATTGCTATTGTCAAAGTATGCGTTGAATGTTTTGTTTAATGTTATTTGCCACAGTACCGGGTAAATTTTTACAGCAATATTTATGCAACTCAAGATTTAAAACCTGATAGTAAAATTGAAATAAATGTATAGCAATATTCAAACACATATGTAAGCAATGGTGGGATTAATTTTTTTTCTCAGGCGGTTCCATAATCAAGGTTATATTTTCAGCCGGTTCTGTTTCAACTAATGGCACAAGCATAAACAGTAATGCTGGACGGTTCGCTGATCTAGTGAAATTTTGTGAGACGATTATATAGAACCAGTTGAATCCTACCACGATATGTAAGTCTGAGTTGCAACAATGCTTAGTTCTGCTTTTCGTCATTTTCAAATTTTTTGTATCGGCTTGTTACAAAGCTTGTCACTAACTGGCTTTTCTTCAACCATTTTTAATGTCTTCCTGCATTTAATATCTCACTGCATTTCTTGTTGCATTGACGCTTTTGAGGGGTGTGGAATAAGTGTATAAGGCACTGCTGCTACTAACTTGATTTGTTATTAATTGCAGAATACTATTTCAATAAAGTATTTTACACGTGTGTGTTTTTTGGGAAAATGGAAACTTTAATTTTCTCATTGTTAGAAAATACTTTTTTAAATCGTTCATTTGATGAAAAACAAGAAATTGCCAAAAGAGGAAAGTGCTATGAAAAACCTTGCTCATGTTTGCACATAGTGGAACAAAAGCAGTTACACACAAATTTTCTTGCTCTTAAGTTTGATGAGATACTTTGGCCCACAGATTTTGTTCTATGCGATTTGGAATAAAGGTTTCTTGGATCATGCTCATTTGACTGAATGCATGCAATGGCAGAAGAAGTCCAAGAAGCATATATTATATATATATAAATAAATGAATTTATTCAACGCTAATTTACATACACTACACAGTGTTTCACGCCACACGCAAATGCGTGGCAATCTTCAGGTGTTAACTACGAAACAAAGAAAGAACGTTAAGTTATTCGCTCAAGTACTTACAATTTTTTCCTCCAATGGTAGGATCGGGATTAGCTCTATGATGTGAGGAATAGCGAAATAAAATTGCTTTTGCTAGTACTAAAAAGAACAAATTAGGGAGCGCCCAGGTTCCCAAGTTTGGTAGGCTTTTGGTCAAGATAGACTCTTCTGCATCGATTCCGTGATAATGATACGTCACTTAAATCCTCGAAGCGAGAATATCTTGCCTTCCCACGATGCACAATTAGAGTTACAGTCAGTGCATGAAGCAACGCAGTTTCGAAAGTAACGGGATATAAGACTTAAAGATTAGGAGAGGGTAGATGACAAGAAAGCATCGCAAAAAATAGCAATGCAGGGGATGCAGTAGCAATCCACGACCGGTTTCGCTCTCATTTTGAGCTCATCAGGTGAATATAGCTGGAAAATGGTGCAAAATTTGCAAAACTGGAAAATGGTGGAAAATTTGCTAGTACTGTAACTGACAGACTGAAGTTAATTGGGAAAAGTATTTTACTATAGCAATCATATAGGAAAGGTTTGTGACGTAATAAATGCGGTTAACTTAATTTATTAAAGAAAAACAAAGGGTCGAGGAGACGGAAAAAGTATTTGATTGGCATACAATTAAAGCAAATTAAAAAGAGTAAAGATGAATAAAATAATGACTTAACAATTGTACTCGAATAGAACCAAAGTAGCAGACAAAAAAAATATTAATAATAATTAAGTACACTGTTTCAATCTGAGTTTATTTTTGTGGCGACATTTATGTAGCATTTCGTCTCTTGAGTTTAACAAATTTTGGTCCATGTGTTTGTTGATCAGCAGTTTCTCCGTCAGGCACAGATTGCAACGTTTGCCTTTACAGAAGTTGGGGGAGACCTGGGCGATGATAGACCATGAAATCTTAAATTCTCTGTGGTTGTCCTTTAAGTTCCAAATGTGTTTTGAAAGTTCTGTTTTTGTAGAATAGATTTTCTTGTTGAATGAGAGTTTGTGATTACTAAAGCGAGTTTTAAATGCAGTTTCACAGCATCCAATGTAGGATTTAGTGTCATTTGCCGTCTCTACTACTGCTTTGTATACAAGACATTTCTTTAAGCAATTGCCATCCATTGGGCATTGATCCTTTTTTCTGCAGTTGCAAGATTTTGATGGTGTAGTTTTGATCTTGTTGGAATCACTCAATAAAATTGCTTTGTTGTGATTTTTGATGATGGCTTCCATGTTTTGCATGCAACTGTAACTGATTTTCAAGTTATTTCTGTTAAAAATTTTGTGATATTTATGACCAGGTGGGAAATGTTTTGTGACCAAATTTTAAAAAATTTTTCCAATATTAGTTTTAACGCTTGAACCGAATGGGGGATTGAACCACGTGACATTGCGTTTGCGGTTTCGTTTTTTGCTATCGTTGGGGGTGTAGTGTATATATCCTTTAAAACCGCTACTTTCCAAAGCCCTTTCATAACTTCGTTTAACCTTGTTGAATTCATCTATATTGCACGATAATGAAGACACTCTCTTTTGGATCATTTCTGGAATTTGCGTTAAAATAGAAGGGGGGTGATTTGAGCTGTTATGGATGTAGAGAGGGTCGTTGTTTGGTTTGCGGAAAGGTTTGTAAATGTTCCTATCAAGATCTAACGTAATATCCAAAAAATCCGTTCTGGAAAGATTGGTGTTGGAAGTGATTTTAAGATCACATAGAAATAACTTGAAAATCAGTTACAGTTGCATGCAAAACATGGAAGCCATCATCAAAAATCACAACAAAGCAATTTTATTGAGTGATTCCAACAAGATCAAAACTACACCATCAAAATCTTGCAACTGCAGAAAAAAGGATCAATGCCCAATGGATGGCAATTGCTTAAAGAAATGTCTTGTATACAAAGCAGTAGTAGAGACGGCAAATGACACTAAATCCTACATTGGATGCTGTGAAACTGCATTTAAAACTCGCTTTAGTAATCACAAACTCTCATTCAACAAGAAAATCTATTCTACAAAAACAGAACTTTCAAAACACATTTGGAACTTAAAGGACAACCACAGAGAATTTAAGATTTCATGGTCTATCATCGCCCAGGTCTCCCCCAACTTCTGTAAAGGCAAACGCTGCATATATATATAATCATTGATTTTATGTTTTCTTCTTATGCAGCACATGAGTTGCCTTTTAAAAGACATGATAAATCACCATCATTCTTTAATCGAACTAATTATATTGAGCTTCTTGAATACCGATACACTAAAAAATATGATACAGTTTAAATGCTCATCTTCAAACAGCTACAACATTCATAGAAACTTCTATCGGCTTAAATAATTTCATGAAAGCTTTGCAGAGCTTGCGCTGGATGCAGTTGCAAAGTAAAAATTCAAGAATCTGAACTTGTGGCTATTATTTAAGATGAAACTCTATTGCAGTTGCATAGAAGGTATGAGGTGAGATACTAAATATTACTACAAAATCTCAGCTTTCCTCAGTTGTCAGTTTCGCGATAAAATCACAAAGTCGCTGCAGACTACAAGCCTGCCGTATCATTGCGAGGCCTGGTGACCGCGCCATGCGAATTATCTTCGAAGAATTTTCTTTTACGCAAGGTCTGGACATGATGTTGATCCGAAATACTATTTTTGTTGACTTTTTTGATTACTTAGTGGCTTTTTTACAATCAAAGATATCAGTAGTTGATGAATGCCTTTTACCTAAGAGCACAAGTAAACCTTTGATTGGTTGATAATAATGAAATTGCTTTTCTTACGCTGGTCATAAGAGTCATGGTGAAACCTAGCGGGTTTAATGCTCCAGAGACAGACGCTGTATATTCACTCCGACATCTCATCGGTATTTTTGAAATAAATCAAGGGCTATTGAATTTTAAACATCAAGTTGATATACTTATGCGTTGTGCATTGTTTGACATTGTACCACTCCAACCATTGAACGACGAATTTTTCATTTATTTTTTGAAAAACGATGCCTTGGTGCAAAACGATTTGTGTTTGCTGTTTAATATATGCTTGCTTTCACCCATATTAATGGCATAAAAATCAAATGTGGTTACTAGTTGCCCCACAATTTGCAATTGTATCCCCATATAATAAATTTTCATTAGTGATAGTCAATGGGGCAGCCAGCATTGCAGCGACAAACGGGGGGTCTGGGGGGGGGGGGCGAAGCCCCCCAGGGTATGATAGGTATTTTCAAAGAGTGAACACCCAGTGAAAAAGGTCACCGTACGCCACTGGTTGTATTTTCGTTTTGTAGTCGTGGTTTTAAATGTAGTGTGCCTTTAATAGCTATTGAAAGGGTAATCTGGGCCGCGTTAAAAAAAGATCGCCGACCACTGAGCTACGTTATACCTCCTTTTGAAAAACACTTAAATCTATTTTGCAGCATATAGACCAATGAGTAGCTTCAGTCAGTTGAATTTAGATTGAAGAGGTTGCTCTGTGAAAATGTGATCCTGAACAAGCATTTAGAAATGTTTGGACTAAGATTGAACTGCGTACTCTCAGTTTAGCCATTTTTTTTTTTGGAGTCGGATTGGATTGGATTTTCATTTTAAAATATTGGACTGGACTCGGAGTGCAAAAAATCTCAGTCCACTCATCTCTGCCATACGGTTCCCATACGATCCCATATGATACTATACAGTCCCACACGATTTTTAGTTCGACTCCCTATACAGCATAAGAGATTTTATAAAAATCAGAATTTGCAGGAATCGTAACGCTGGTACCGGTAGGCCTACTGTACTCAGGGTTGGGGATCCACGAAAATTTGATTGCTTTGTATTATGCCTTCTTTAATTCACACTTACTATATGGCATTTTTGGCTGGGGTTGTGCATTTTAAACTAGGAAAAAACCGATTCAAATCCTCCAAAATAAGGTATTAAAAATTACCGATAAATCTACATAGAAAGACAAAATTAAGAACAACACTTTGTATTTCAAATATAAAGTTTTAAAAATTGACGATATCTATAAGTACGAAGTAGGAAAGTTTTATGTATCTCAGCAGTATTAAAGCATTACCTCAAATTTTTGAAAGCTACTTTTCATCACTTGATCAAGCATACACTTTAGGTGTAGCGACCGTGCTAATTTTTTTTTTATACGCTTTAGTTCTATATTTTTATCTCGAGCATGTTCAACGTATAACGTTTTGTCGCTGTTTCCTTATTTTTAACCAAGCTGTTTTTTGTGTTGATGATGGCGTTGTTTTATGGTTAAAAATAAAAAATCCTACTACTACTACTACTACTAATTACAACAATAGAAGCAAATCATACAAAAATTATTTTCTTGATTCTGTGAAAACATATTCTGGTAAAAAGTCATTTAAGTTTAAGGGGGTCCAACTCTGGAATAGAATGCCGTTTACCCTAAAATCTTTCTCCTTTTATCGCTATAAAAAGGAATACAAGAAGCTATTGTGGGAAAGGTATAGATAAAACCAGCGCCAATATTTTGAGAATTGAAGCTGTTTTGTTGCTGCACATGAAACTAGCTGCTAACATTTCGACTCAGCATGCTGACTTCTAGTTATTTTTTCATGCAATTGATGACTTTCGGCAAGAAAGCATATTGTCAGCATTAATCTTGTGTATAGCCAGTGATGGGATTCACGATGTTCGCACGGGTTCGCGCGAACCCGTTCTTGGAATGTCACGATAATCAGCGAACCCGTTCTTGCTTCTTTTTACAGACAGCAGACCTTTATGAAGGAACCTGTTTTTGGAAGTACGATACAAAAGAGAACCTGTTCTTAAAATTTTGAATCCCATCACTGTATGTAGCGTTCCTATATTTCTCTATTTCTTAAGATTATTATTTTTTATTGCTTTTCTCAATAATATTTGCTGTGTAATTGTTACAGTACGTTGTCAAATGCATAGCAACTTCACACTGTTAATCTTTGTCGAGAAGTTATTACCTGACAACTTGATTGTTTGCGCTATTAATTTCATGCTATGGAGATTGTGTGTGTTGTTTTGGTCAGGTGGGCGTGGATGGTAGCGGTTTGGTGGCGGGGGTGGACGAGTGAGTGGTACTACTAGAGTGCTACTCGCTCATCTGCCTTTGCTGCTGAATTTGCGGCGGCCATTTGTGTCTACAGGGCTGGGGCAACACGCATAATTTTTGCTGCTCATACAGCTTGCTAAATTTTTTATTTTATTTTTTGCTAATTTGTGCTTTGTACAGTATATTGCTGCTTTGTTCGTTTCTTTGTTTCTTTTATGTATCAAGTGGGAAGTAAGATTTTGGGTGAAGCTGACCTGGTGAGCTCTGCTCTTTCGCTTCATCCACAGTGTGCATCAAATTGTGGTTTTATATGGTACGGTACACTGCAAGTATTTTTATGCGCCCCTTTTTATGTATGCCGAAATAATAAAATACTGACTGACTGACTGATATTCGATAGTTCACCAAAAAGTAAGGAAGTAATCGATTTCGATGGCACTTCAAAAAAGTAAAGACTAAAGAATATTGTAATCGATATTCGATATTACACCGAGCATTTAGCGGTGTACGCCAAGCATTTCTTGCACGGGCGTAGCCAGGGGGGCAAAAGGGGCAGTTGCCCCCCCAAAATATTTTCAGCGACCACCAGCCTACAAAAAAAGATACTAAAAATGCTACAACGTAAATCTACTAACTTTGCAAGCAGGGGCGGATTAAGACCACTTTTCGACAAAACAAAACTACGCTAAAATGAGTATTTTTCTTGTAAAAATCCGTGGCGGCTGGTGGCTCTGCTCCCACACCCCCGGTTGGGGCACCCTCTTTGCCGAATCCTGGATGCGCCACTGGTTAAGCCTATGAAGTTTTTTCCCTATGAAGTTTTTTTCCCCAGAAAACTACGCCACTGGATGATGCACGAGATGATACCGTTCATTGGAAAATCTGCATTGCAAAGCACTGTGGTTTAACGCTACCAGGATTAAATTTGCAGACATGCGTTCCCCTACTTCCAATTTTACGACTGCACCACTGCTTTCACGGATGGTTAATTGGTCATAGAAATACAAACTCGTTGCTTTTGCATTGCCCTTAACTTTTGATCGTTGCTACGTCCGAGATTTAGTGCTTTGCATTGATTGTTTCTGCTTACAAAAAGTTACGAAGCTCCTCTTGGATAAAATGCTTCACGACAATTATCTCTGCCAGGGTCCGAAGTACAAAATTTTTACCGAGGAAATGTTTTTGTCCACATTTTTATCTGAGAATTCTGCACCCAAATAACAAGACAATATTGCAAAAATGGTATTTATTGTTCATGGGGCGTCGTCACTGGTCAATGACCAAATTAAAACAGTGTCGGAGAACGTGCTGAATGTTTGCATACCACCACCATGATGAACAAAAATTTTCGAAAACTTCTTTTCAGTGGCGCACCCATGATTTGGCAAGGGCGGAGGGGGGGCACAATTGGGGTCTGGGAGCGCAGCCCTCAGCCGCCAAGGAATTTTTACGGTTTTCTGATAAAAAACACTCATTTTAGCACATTTTTTCACCGAAAAAAGGCTTGTAGTGAGTGCAATCACTATGAGCAATGCAAAAATATTTTCGCAGCCTATGTCTAAAAGCATCGAAGCTTGGCTAAAAAAAGTGGAAGAAGGCGCTGCAAGCAACCATTATTAGTTTGAGAAATTATAGACTAAAAGCTCGGTTTTAAAACCTCATTACAGGGCCAAAAAGGGGATCATGGCACCGTACCCCCCATGTGTGCGCCTATGCTTCATTAACTTTGTTTTTGGCAGGTTTTTGTTTCACAAATAAAGCTAGGGGTTTAGGGGGAGAGCAGCATGCTACCCGAGCGGGTCCGGGGCAGAGCCCCGGAAGCTATAGCATTTTTTTTAATTCTCTCAATCTCAAATACAATCTAAAAGAAGTTTGGGAACCGCTACTCTGACATATTTTTAATGCTTTCACAAATGCTTATAAAAAACTGCTGACGTGTTTCAGTGTTGATGAAAAATATAGGCTACTCTTCTGAATTTGTGCAGTGTAATAGGCACGCTGCAAAGATTATTCTTGTAAAACCATTTTCTTTTTTCTTAGCTTTTCTCTCACATTTAAAAGAAGCCGCGGCAGAAAAATGTAAACGCTGGGCTGCTGCCTGCTGGCTGCACTTGAAACCAGGGAGTCGAACCAAACCTGAATCGCAAATCGGTAAAAACCGCTTTTTTTTGGTGAGCCCGAACCGAACCTTCTAAATTTGAGATCATTGAACCTGAACCAAACCCGAACTTTTAATATTTCAAATCTGTGAACCTGAGCCGAACCCGAACCTTTAAAATTTTATGCAAGTGAACCCGAACCGAACCTATCGGCCTAATATTTTGTTTACTTAAATCTGCACAAAAATCGTGTAGTAACTATGTTTAAATCTGAGCTGATTCTTAAAAAAGTATAAATAAAAATCTCTAGACATGTGCTGCGATGCGTAACATTCTTTCTACTTTTTAAAATTTAATGAGTCTGAAACAAGCAGGGAGTCGAACCGAACACGAACGTGAACCGGTAAAAACCGTTTTTTTTTCAGTGAACCCGAACCGATCCTGAACCGTTTAAGTGTGAGATCATTGAACCTGAACCGAACCTTTAAATTTTGGTGCACTGAACCCGAACCGAACCTGAACTGAACCCAAATTTTTGAAAAGTCTTGAACCGGAACTGAACCAACTGAACCCTTAAAAATTAAATTTCTTGAGCCTGAACCGGAACCGGAGCGATATTTTAAGCGGTTCGACTCCCGGCTTGAAACATTTGTTTAGTAAAACTCTTCATGTACTGGTATATTGATTTATAAGCGAAAATTACTCTCTTAGCCTTGTAGGCCTAGCTTGCCTGGATGTCTTTTTCGCTGTCTTTCTTTTTCCTAGACTATCCAGAGGCGTGCCCAAAATATTGGAAAGGGGGGGGGGGGGGGGGGGGGCTGCAATTCCTTGTTTCCGTTTCCACTGAAAATATTGGTAAAGACCAAAAAAAAAGGTCTTCACGTCTGTCGACGTCCAATTTACCTCCCCAAATCAAGTGAAAACCAAAAAATAGGTGATTGTGTCCTCAGATGTCCTGTTTTCACTGTTCTGCTGACTGGAGATATATATCAGCTTATCGGTATATTTCAACGAGGAAGAGGGGGAGGGTGGAGTGTGGACTCAGCAGTCCCCCCTGGGTACCCTCCTGCTATCTTTTTTGCTGTCAAATAAACTGAACTGATGCTCATTCATTCATTGACCTCAGTCAGGCCCTGGGCCTGAATTGGGCTTACAAGTTTCCATTGATGATTGTTATTTGCTTTATAACAATAAGTTAATGCAGTATTACCGGTATGTTTTGTTTAATGTAATGGCACGGTATTAACTTGCTAAACTTTACTTCTGACATCTTGGCTCATTTGCCAATAAAGGTTTGCCTCCCCTGGACTACTGACTAGACTACTGGTACGGTAGTAGCCTACTGGTATTTGTAATTTATAACAGCTTTGTAGGCTAAGTCTATCACTGTAGCCTATCAGCTAGGCCAATCGTATGTTAACTTCACCACAATGTATGGTTCAGGTTGGTAAACTGCCATTACTGCAGTACCATACTATTCGAAGTATAAATATAATATAAATATTCGAATATACTATAAATATTCGAAGTATAAAGACTAATGTCGAAAAATTAGAGGAATTGTTAGAACACACTAACTTTTACCCAGATGTTATTGCACTTAGTGAAACTAAGTTGAAAGAGAATGAGGTTTGTAATCATTTTATTCATGGATATAATTTTGTACATAAGGGCACTCCGACAAGCTGGGGTGGAGTTGGGCTGTTTGTAAAAAAACATATTAACTTTTCTATTTGCTCAGATTTCAATTTTGATATACCTGAATGTGAAAATCTTTGGATTAAATTAAACTTAAGTGATAGCAAGAAATGTATTGTCGGAGTAATTTATAGACACCCGAAACAAAACATAGCAGAGTTTCATTCCAGCATGGAAAATCTTCTGGAAAAATTAAATCAGACTAAGCTTATCTATTACATTTGTGGAGATATAAATATTGACTTACTAAAGACTGATAAAGTCCAATCTATTAAAAACTATACGGATATGATATATAGTCTGGGCTCTATACCTTTAATTAAGCATCCAACTCGCATTACTCAGACCAGTTCTACCCTCATAGATCACATCTACACCAACAATGTTTCTGACAACATAAATAGCTGCATTATTCTGAATGATGTAAGTGATCATCTACCCATTGCTATTATAATTGACAAGCAAAAAGAGAAACTGAATTGCAACAAAACTATCAAAGTGCGTGACATGAAGAACTTCATTCTCGAAGACTTTTTGGAAAACTTATCTGAAAATATGTCAGTGCTTCACAATTCATCACCACAACAAGATGTTCAATTTTACATGGAAAAGTTTATTGAAATCTTTAAAACTACTCTAAATACACATGCTCCTTTAAGAAACAAAAGTAGAAAAGAAATAAAAACAAGCAAGAAACCGTGGATTACTAAAGGAATACTGCAATCAATACAACAAAAAGATAAACTATATCGACAAAGTTTAAAAAATAAAGATGGTGAAAGTTGGATGCAATACAAATCGTATCGCAACAAACTGACCCATGTCAAAGAACACGCAAAAAAACTTCATTTCCAAAATATTATAAAAGAAAGTAGACACAACACTTCGTTACTATGGAAAGAAATAAATAAAATACTAAAGCAAGAGCCTCGTAATTCAACTTCTTTTCCAGATAAGATGTGCTCAAATCCAGGAAACTATGTAGAAAGCTCATGTGAAATTAGTAACTTATTCAATGATTTCTTCACGAATATTGGGCAATCTCTTTCAGCAAAAATTCCTTCCACAAACAACTGTAACTTCTCTGAAATATCATTAATTCCCAGTGTTCCTAATTCTTTTTTTTTTAAACCTATTACAGAAGAAGAAGTAAGTAGACACATTAGAAACTTAAATCCATCAAAAAGTTCAGGAACAGAAGGTATACCAATCAGATTTATCCGAATGTCCACATATATTATTACTCCAATATTAACAAACGTTTTTAACAGTTGCATAACAGCTGGCTGTTTTCCTGATATCCTTAAAGTGGCTGAAGTAATTCCTATTTACAAGTCTGGACCCAAAGGTCTCTGCTCCAATTACAGGCCAATTTCAATCTTAAGTCCTTTGTCCAAAATTTTTGAAAAGTGCATATATGATCAATTGTACCATTATTTTGACAGCCACAAACTGTTTAGCCCTGATCAATACGGTTTCAAAAAAAATAGCTCCACATCAGATGCAGTACTAGATATTTATAATTGCCTGCTTGAAAATTTGGATAATAAACTTACAACATGTTCAGTATTTTTAGATTTAGCAAAGGCCTTTGATACGATCAATCACACTATTCTCCTTCGTAAGCTGGAAAAATATGGTGTTAGAGGTCTGCCACTAAGTCTGATAAAAAATTATCTTACAAACAGAAAACAATATACTCTTGTCTCTGGAACTAAATCTCATTCAAAAAAAGTGTTATGTGGAGTTCCCCAAGGCTCGACTCTAGGCCCTCTTCTTTTCATTATATACATAAATGATCTACCACAAGCTACTAAATTTCAAGTGCGATTATTTGCTGATGACACAAACCTGACTTTATCTCATTCGCAACCTCAATCTCTGCAAGCAAATGTGAATGAAGAATTGAGAAAAATAAATTGCTGGATGAACATCAATAAGTTGTCTATTAATTACAATAAAACAGAATACATAGTTGTAACCAGAAAAAAAAACAAACCTAAGCTTGAATTATTGATTGGAAATAACTTGATTGAACAAAATAACTGCATAAAATACTTGGGAGTAAAAATTGATGATAATTTAAACTGGAAACCACAAATACAACAACAATGCAAGAAAATAGCAAGAGGATCATGGGCAATACAACACTTACAAAAGTATGTAGATCTGCACACACTGCATCTTATTTACTTTAGCATGGTTTACCCTCACCTACAGTACTGTATAAGTAGTTGGGGAAGTGCTTCCAATACATCTCTCCATCCTCTAAAACTGCTTCAAAAACGTTGTGTAAGAAGAATATCTAACAGAGAATATAGGGCACATACACAAATGCTGTTTAAAAAACTAGAGTACCTTAAATTGCATGACATATACCTGCTAGAAACTGCAAAAAGTATGTACAAAATTTGTAATGGAATGTCACCAATAAAATATTCTCAAAAAATGATTAAACTTGAAAAAATACACCTTCACAACACTAGACAAAATCAAAACAATAGTATTTTTGTTAAAGGAGTAAGGACAAAATTTGCTCAAAAATCAACTTTATTTTTTGGCGCAAAATTATGGAATAAACTACCTAATGATCTGAAAAAACTGCCTTACCACAGATTTAAAAAGGCTCTAAAATGCAAATTAATTGATGAGTATTAAATATTGAATACTAAAAGACAAATGTTATCACTAAGCTTGTTTCGAAGTATTAGTTTGATGATGCTTAACTTTTTTGTTTTGTGAACGTCTCTCTGTTTTTTTTTTTTTTTTATTTTTTTTTTTTTATTTTTTTTTTTTTTATTTTATTTATTGTTTTGGTGTTATGAAGTTATGCTATGATGTTATGCTAGATTTTGTTATGTTGGCTTTACACTCAACTGTATATACATGTGTTTGTATTTCTTATTTTCTAACATTACTAGTATGGTACCAAAAGTTGGTAACTACGTTTGATGAGGTGGCAGTAGACTTTGATGACCCTTGTGGTCTTTTCGCTGTCTCCTCGTCAAGTAACTGCACCGGGTTTGATATCATACGATGATTATGCGCAATTCTGTATATATTTGGCTGGACGCCGTTGCTTGACAAATAAAATGATTTGATTGATTGATTGATTGATTGATACTAGCCCAGAGCTTTGATTTGGGGCACAGCTCATCTAGGTTTTATTTTTGATCAGACTTGTGAAGTGATACCGTAGTGTAGTCTAGTCTTCCATAATAAAATTACCTGTAGTCCTTTTTTTAGGATTTTGTGGATGCAGCCGCAAAATCCTTAGTGTCCCAAAAAAGCACTACCAGGAGGGGTAGTCCTTTTTTTTTGGATCCTGTAAACGGTTTGTTTTTTCAAACATTTTTTAGCATTGTCAGCTCCATTGTGATGAGTTATAGACATTAAACACCAAAAATGACAAATTTTCTAACCGCAACCTAAAAAAATCAATGTTAAATATAAAAAATGAAGCACGTCCTAAAAATAGGACTCTCAGGAGGGGTAGTTCTTTTTTTAGGATCCTGTAAACAGTTTGATTTTTTGAATGTGTTTTAGCATTGTCAGCTCGGGTCCTACTAAACACCGCAAGGAACTACAAGGTACTTTTAAACCTTCAAAATGCTTGAAAACACTACAAGGTACTTTTATAGCTGCTACAAGGTAGTTGAAAACAGCACAAGGAACTACAAGGTACTTTTAAACCGAGTACAAAGTAGTTGAAAACACTACAAGGTACTTTCAAACCAACTACAATCATCATCATCATCATCGTCCAGTTTTAATCCGGTTTTTCCTCGTGTCCGAAGGTGGCCGGATGCACCTCATTCCTTCAGCAATCGCTTCCACTCCCTCTCTCCATCTCGCGCGATCTGTAGCTTCCTCCACCCTCAACCCAATCTTCTTTATATTCTCCTCGACTTGTTTCTTCCATGTTTGCTTCGGCCGTCCTCGCTTTCGTGGTCCATTCACTTCAAACATCATTGCCTTCTTCAAAATGCTCTCATCATCCCTCCTAACATCATCCCTTCAAACCAACTACAAGATAATTGAAAACACTACAAGGAACTACAAGATACTTTTGTAGCTATTACAAGGTACCGGTAGTTGAAAACAGCACAAGGAACTACAAGGTACTTTTAAACCAAGTACAAAGTAGCTGAAAACACTACAAGGAACTACAAGCAACTTTTAAACCAACTACAAGGTAGTTAAAAACACTACAAGGTACTTTTAAACCTACAAAATGCTTGAAAACACTACAAGGTACTTTTTTAGCTACTACAAGGTAGTTGAAAACACTACAAGAAACTACAAGGTACTGTTAAACCAACTACAAAGTAGTTAAAAACACTAAAAGGAACTACCACAAAGCACTTTTAAACCAAGTACAATGTAGCTGAATACACTACAAGGAACTACAAGGTACTTTTAAGCCTACAAAATGCTTGAAAACAGCACAAGGAACTACAAGGTGCTTTGAAACGGTTGCCAGTAACTTCGCCACATGGTAACTTCGCCACAGTAACTTCGCCACATGGTAACTTCGCCACACTTTCATACATCGAAAATTTACATTGCCTACACCCAAACAAGATTTTAAATTCCCGGTTGCGATAAAAAATTTTATCGGGATTTTCGAGTTACTTGGTAACTTCGCCACAATCGAAACTGTGGGGTAAGATGTGGGGAGAGAGGTGTGGGAGAGTGCATGGGGTGAATAAGGAAGTGTGTTGGGGTGTAGGGGGAGGTCAGGGAAGCTGTGGGAAGAGATATGGGGGTGTGGGGGGAGATGTAGGGAAATATGTTGGGGTCTGGGGGAAGGTAAGGAAAGATGTGTGGGGAGTGGAGAAGTGTGGGAAAGTGTATGGGGTGAGTGGGGAAGTGTGTTGGCGTGTGGGGAAAGGATGTGGGGAGGGTAATGGGGTAGATGTAGGGAAATGTGTTGAGGTGTGGGGCCCCAACACACTTTTAATTCCCCACATCTCCTATCTACCCTCACCTTTCCCTACATCTCCCCTTACCTCCCCCACACCCCATCACACTTTCCTACACCTCCTCTCATACCTCTTCCTACATCTCCCCCCACACCCCAACACATTTTCCTACTATCCCTACATCTCCCTTCACCTTCTCAAAGTGTGGCGAAGTTACCACGTGACGAAGTTTCTGTGGCGAAGTTACCATGTGGCGAAGTTACTGGCAACCCTTTTAAACCAAGTACAAAGTAGCTGAAAATACTACAAGGTACAGCACAAGGAACTGCAAGGTGCTTTTAAATCAAGTACAAAGTAGCTGAAAACACTACAAGGAACTACAAGGTACTTTTAAACCAACTACTAGGTAGTTGAAAACACCACAAGGAACTTCAAGGTACTTTTATAGCTATTACAAGGTAGTTGAAAACAGCACAAGAAACTACAAGGTACTTTTAAACCAAGTACAAAGTAGCTGAATACACTACAAGGTACTTTTAAGCCAACTACAAGGTAGTTGAAAACAGCACAAGGAACTACAAGGTGCTTTTAAACCAACTACAAGTAGTTGAAAACAGCACAAGAAACTACAAGGTACTTGTAAATCAACTACAAGACTTTTAAGGTAATTTCAAATCAACTACAACCTCCCGACCCCAACCCCTCTGACCCCAACCCTCTGACCTCGACCCCAACCCATCATCATCAGTGGAAATGTCTATGTCACTTAGACTTTGGTGAGGTGGAACACTGTGAGCAAGCTGAAGATGATGGCCATTGTCAGCTTGAAAGGTATTATGAAAAGTTTCATTGAAGAGATTAGCTTTAGCAAGATCAGATTCAGCAAGAGCCTGACCATCACATCTCAGGGAAGGTATGCCTGGCCTGGCTTTTATTTTGTGCTTGGCATAACCATAAAAAGAGGAAGGGTTGTGACTACTACAAATGGATCTTTCAATTTTATCACACCAACTGGCTACAGCCATATCATAATCTTTGAAACATTTCTTGTAAGCAGCTTTATGGAAAGGACTTGATTGACGATCAATGTAAAACTTCTTCTTAAGTAGCAATTTGCGAATGTGTTTAGGAGTTTTACTTTTAGTAGATATCGTATTGAAGGGAACATAGGTTTTGATCATGTGGTGTAGGTTGCAAACAATGGAGTCATACAAGACCTGAATATCGTCATTGCAAAAAGAAATAATATGAGTCCAATCAATGGCATAGAGGTTGGAACATAGTTTCGTAGCAAGCTTTTTTGCAATGTGGTACAGGAAAAGAAGTCTTTCGGACATGTTTAGGACCAGCAATATCAATCCTGAACAGGAGCCCAGAATGGTCACAGGAATTAGAAAAAGGAGGACATATTTCATAGGATACCAACCATGTGGCATAACACCAATCACAGAGTAGAAGATCAAGAATGTTGCCACTATCATGTGTAGGTTGCAAAACATGTTGTATGAAATTCTGATCACAGCACAGCTCCACAAAGTATTCAGAAGAAACACCGCCAAAACTGACAGGAACAGTCCAGTCAATCGAGGGTAAATTGAAATCGCCACAAATGAAGTGAGGGTGATTATTAGTATGGCAGGAAATTAAGTATTCACAAGCTGCACGAAAATTGTCGAAAGAGGCAGTAATATAGGGAGGGATGTAGAAAGAAGAAAAACGAATAACACTATTAACACAGTGCACATCAACACATATGAATTCAAACAATTTGTTGGAAGAACATGCAAGTATAAATCGAATAACGTTTAGACTGCCTTTGTATAAAAGAAGAACACATCCGCCTCTGCCATGAAGCCTATCATCACGTAATATGTTATAACCACTATGAGAAAATAAGGAATCTGGTATTTTAGCATTTAACCAAGATTCAATAATGAATAGTAAGTCAATGTCAAAATGCATAAGAAAAGCTTTAAGCAAGTCAAGTTTATTGACAATAGAGTGGGTATTAAAACAAGCAACATTTAATGAACCAGTTTGCATGCAGTTGTGAGGTGCATTTAGATCACAAATCTCATCAGAACATGGGTTAGGCAGATCTATCATCTGATCAGTGTTTTCTTTAAAATGACAGTGGTCAACAGTGCATGTTTTTTCAAACGCAGAGCCCACGCTTACATCACGTTTTTTGAAGTGTGGTCAATTTTCTTCTGAAGTCTAGCAATTTCAGTTTGGATAATTGGGCAGTCCGTAGAATTTGCAGTATGATTGCAGCTCTTGGAAAAGAGCTTGTGCGCAGAACAGTTATGGCATCTGTGACTGACAGAATCCAATTTACTAGGGCAGTTAGCAGAACGATGTTGGCCCATGCAGTACAAGCATGTGGGAGGTTCAGATTTATGAGGACAATATCCAGATTGGTAGCCAATTTGTTGGCAATGATAACACTGCTTAACAAATAGCCTGTCAACAATCGGGCAACAACTATTTCCAACAAAAACAAAACCTCTCTCCAAAATCCAGTTCCTAATGAAGGGAGAAACCTTTATACCAATGTTACAATGATTCAAGAATCTTTTCATATACACAACGTTCAAGGTGTGGCCAGCATTGCAGAGATCTTGCAACTCTTCATTTTTTTGTAAAATACAATGTTTAACAGCATCTTTTTCATTGTTAGCTACAGAAGAATCATCATCAATATCACGAACATCAAGCGGAATATGCATAACTGTAAGTTTTGGCAGATGCTTTACCTTTGAAGTAAAAGCTATTCCTATGGAAGCAAGGTCTGACTTCAGCATACAAGCCATTGCCTTGTCTTTATTTGCAATATTAGGAAAACCAATTGTTACATTAGAGTTATCACTCACTTTCAAAAAACATACCTATAGAAGTCAGTAGAAAGTATTTCTACTGACTTCAGAGAATCAGTTAACAGCTGTTTCACCTTCATTGGATCATGTTGCTCAATGTTTCCCTCCTTTTTTAAGTAAAGAAATTCAGTAGCCTCAGCTTTGTACTGATTCGATGATGGCTGAACAGGTAAATGAATTGTCTGACCTTTAGGATTTGGCAGTCTAGATGTAACCCTAGCTGCAATTTTAGAGTAGCTTGTCTTAGGAGGTACTTCTAGAATCATTTCAGTTTTACTTTTGTCGAAAACACTGTCTTCTTTACTTGTATGGTTTGAGGAATCATTTGAGCAGTTGGCAATGACAATACCAGCAGTATCTTTGGGCCTCCATGACATCAGTTTAGCAACTTGCAATTTAAGATCTTCAATGCATTTCTTTTGTTCTGTTTGAACAACGTTCAGTTTGTGAATGTGTTGCATTATTTTGCTGCTGCCACCTTGACATGACGGACAAATCCACTGGTATAAACCATATTCAGAAGCATCTTTTTTATCAGAAAGAAAACGAAATACATCTTGAGGTATCTTTACACACTTGGAATGAAACCACAAATCACATATATCACAAGCAATACTGTTTCCTTTTTCAGCAACTTCACGACTGCACACACTGCAGTTGTTATCACCAATGGACACACCAAAGTACTCTAGTAGTTTCTTATTCAAATCTTATTAAGCTTATTCAAATAGAATTGCTGAAACCTGCAGGTGCACAAGGACCGAGGATCACAAGGAACACAAGGAGTGCAAGGACCACTAGTGGCGCAATTAGGAATGCATGGAGCGCATTAGAGATAGGTTCGATAAGAGTTAGGTTGAATGGGGGTCAGGTTTAGTTGGGGTTAGGTTCGGTTAAAAATAACTGAGGTTATTTTCAAATTATATTGAACAGAAAATTCAACAGTAATTGAGGGAGACTGCGAAGTGAACTTGCGCTCTTCGAGTCAGCAGCCACCCGTTAAATATGTCAAATGCGATCGGCTCCAGCCGCAAATCGAACCCGTCATGCAGGATCTGTCACCTGCGCCCGGTACCGCTAGGCCATGTCGCTGACTGGATTAGTTTCCATTTTGCATTAGGGTTTGGTTCGGTTGGGGTTAGGTCGGTTAGGTTTGAGTTTCTTGCGCTCCTTGTATTCCTGCAGGTTTTAGTAATAGCTCAATTGAGCCACTAGCGGTCCTTGTGATCTTTGTGTTCCTTGTGATCCTTGTGCTCCTTGTGATCCTTGTGCTCCCGCAGGATTTAGTAGGACCCCACTGGAAATGATAGATTTTGTAACCGCAAGGTAACAAAAATCAATTGTATATAATTGTGATTTGTCATTTCCAGTTAGCGATGTTTTTTGGATATAACTCATTATAATGGAGCTGACAATGCTAAAAAATGTTCGAAAAAGCAAACTGTTTACAGGATCCTAAAAAAATGACTATACCCCTCCTGGTAGTCTTTTTTTAGGACGCTAAGGATTTAATCCTAAAGATCCTAAAAAAAGGATGACCCTAAAACTGCCTGTTCAGTGTTGCTGAGTAGGCAACCACCCTACTGGTACATTTGAAAAATTGGAAACTGGTATTAAGAATTAATACAGAATAATAAGAGACTTTTTAATACAACTGATTTGCTGTCGTGGTGTAATTGTTTAGAGAAACAAAACTAGCTGTGGTACCGGCAGGTTTTTGACTTTATTGGACTTGTCTGTCTGTTAATCTTTTTGTTCCTTTGTCATCAATGGCAAGAAGCATTTGTTGTTATTTAAGAAGCGCAGGCCAGAAGAATATTAATGTGTTTCTTCCTCATGATTGCCCTGTTGTAGTTGGTCGAATGCCAGAATTGCAAATCACTGATAAAACCTGCTCTCGAAATCAGTTGGAATTAAGAGCTAATTATGATAAAAAGTAAGTCAGGCATGCTGGTACATGTAATTGTGGTAATATTGTGCATTGGTAAATGACAGCTGCATTAATTTCTGCCTGGTCGCTCTCCTTGTTCTCAACTTCTCAGTGCTATCATCCATTGGTTTACTTCTTTCGATGATCGTAAATCTATTCACATTGTTTACACCGATATCGCTAAAGCCTTTGACACTGTCAGCCATATCAAACTTCTTTCTGCCCTTTCTTCCATGGGTGTCTGCGGTAACGTTCTAAGCTAGTTTTCTCCATGACTGCGTTCAGTGTGTTTGTGTCAACAATCATTTTTCATCCTACTTACCTGTCCTTAGTGGAGTTCCCCAAGGCAGCATACTTGGTCCTTTGCTGTTTGTTGCTTATATTGACGAAGGCATTAAAATATCGAACTTATATGGCACTAGTAATGATATGTATCTTTATGCTGATAATGCTAAACTCTTAAGCAATAATTTTGACAACCTTCAATCAGCATTAAATGGACTTTCTGCTTGGCTCTGTTCTTGTCAACTAAACCTTGCTCCTGCTAAGTGTGAGCATTTGCATATTTCTCGCTCTAATAATTCTTTTGACCACAGTTTTCAAGTTTGTTCTCACAGTATTAAAACAGTCAAAACTGTTAAAGATCTCAGTGTTCTTACTTCCTATCATCTTAAATGGTCTCAACATATCCATCACATTCATTCTACTCCTTCTGTGTGTGCTTATCAGATTTTGCATGCTTTTTCTTCTAAAAATGTTTGGACCTTGCTTAAAGATTTTATTACTTATGTTCGCCCCAAATTGGAATATAATTCTCCAGTTTGGAATCTATATCTTAAAAAAGACACACTCCTTCTGGAATCTGTACAAAAAAAGTTTACCTGTAATGTGTTTTTACGCTGCAATATTCCATTTCGCTGGTCTGCTGATCGACTAGATAAATTAGGAATTAAGTCTCTGACTCTCTGTAGTATCGTAGATAACAATTTGATATTATTCTTATGTTTAAAATTTATCACAAGCTTTCTGATTTGCACTTTGACAATTATTTTGAACACGGTGATAGAAAGTATAACTTCCGTTCTCATAACTTTAAAATTAAATCCAAATTTTGCACCAATAGCCTACTGAACAATTTCGTAATTTCTTTTTCATTCGTATTATTAATGTTTGGAATAAACTACCTCATGACTTAGTTTTTGCGCCCAATATTGTTATATTCAGAAACCGTTTGAAAAACTTCAACCTTGTTCTATTGCTTCTCTTACTTTTTGAATTATTTTTGTTGCACAGTTGCTGCTTTTCTTTATTTATAGGCTATTTTGCTATTCTTTACAGTTATTTATAGGTTTACTTTATTTATTTGTACTTGTATTTTTGTTGTGTTATTTTTCCTCACTTGTTAGTGTGCTTTGGCTTGTGACCAAGCACCATTGTGTTGTATTTTGAATTAAATTAAATTAATCAGTTACGGTAATTAGCTACCAGCATTAGAGCATTGCTTTATCTTAAGATTTGGATGTAAACAGCACTTGTGACCATGGGCAGGTTAAGTAGACCTAGGTCTAATTCATATCCATTTTATTTTAAAAGTGTCTAGTGTTTATTTCACCAAAAATTTTGGTTACCGAACTTTAAAAATTGTGGTTGCATTTATAACTGTTTTTCGGTTTTTGTAAATTGCCATTCTCACAGTGGAGGAGGTTAAGGGTTACTGGTATGCAACCACATTTTCAAAGTTTGGTCGGTGACATAGAAGCTTCCTTTTATTCTTGACGGCTGATTGTTAATATTGCAGATTTAACCTCGCTCTGTGGTTCTCAACCTTTTCTGAGTCATGGCTCCCTTGACCAGTTGACTGTGACTCTTAACAGAGCGTGACCCCTGACTGCCTGAGTATAATTTGAAAAGCCCTCCAGAAATAAAAATGTTAATTTTCACAACCATGGTGCGAGGTCGTATTTAAGGGGGGTTCAAACCCCTCCCCCGAAATATTTTTTCCAAGTTTGAACTAACACAGTCCAAGCGCTGCAATCATCAAAACATAGCATAGTATATACGCAGTACTGAGTAGTAGGATGTAACATTTTGACTCACAGGTCATTGTTGCAGTATAATATGCATTTCTTTATAAATCATAAAGGTCAGTGCTCCATGCCCGCGGTGCCGTAGCATTTGGTGCATCTGCCATATGGTTAATCAAGGTCGTATTTAGAGGGAGATATCGAAGGATGAAACCCCCCAAAATATTTTTGTAAGTTTTATCTATGACACTTCAAGTCCGGTAGGCGGTAATCATCAAAAATGTATATAGTATGCAAGAACTGTAGTAGAATGTAACATTTTGTCCCTCGAGTCATCATTGCAATAGTGCGTTTCTTCATAATAATGATTAGCACTTCAGGCACAAGGTGCTGCAACATTTCGTACATTCGCCCAACAATTAATCCAGCTACAACTGTATTGGAGTGTTTAAGACACGAACCCATAAAAAAGTGAAGCCTTTGTGTACTTCTCATACAAAAAATTACGTTAAAGCATGAAGACTGATTTAAAAATGAACTGTTGATTGTTAAATTGATTGCTATTCTTAGTGGTCGCTCGTCAGTGGCATAAAAGGAGCAGGCGCTTGGCTTGCGCTAAAACTGTCGTCGTATGTGTACAACCAGTTTATTGCAAATTTTACAATAACGTCACGTTTCACTAATTAATAGATAGCTTTGATTATGTGTCAGACGATAATTTCTTACTTGAAAAAGAAGTCACATTCTGCATAATTATGCTAAACGAAGCTTGATATAACTACAATTATTTTAGTGGGCCAGTGCAAAGAGAAACGTATTAAAGATGCAAACGTTATCTACAAATAATTTGCTTTCTATTTTCTAAGGAAATTATTGTACATGTATTACATAAAATCGATGCTTGCTCACAGAATGTTCAGAATATAAGTTAATATGAATGCAAATAAGAAAGTGATATCATCCCCCCTAACTCTTTTTTGATACTCATTATTTTTTTCTCATTTTGTGCTCACAGCTGCACCGAATCCTTTGGAGTGAGAATAGCTTAGATATTATACAAACATGATGATCTTCAACCAAGGGTTTCTGCCCTGCAGCCTGCATGAATGCAACAAGCTGAGGGTCTGTTCCAATTTGACTTTTAGTCTACCGGTATATGAAAATTTAATTGTCAACTTGTAAACGTCTGCCACTTCCTGCGCAGTACCAGTACCTCTAATTATGCTCCATACAGAAGCTATACATTTGCTCTCTGTAAGCACTAAGGCAGTGTATGCTGTTGTATTTGCAATGTATGCGAAAAGTTTTGGTTGCAGAAAAATTGTTTTATTAGAAATACACGTAATTTTGGCAAAATTTGCGCCTCAAGATTTGAAAAATCGTAAAATTTTGGGTTTGGATCCGGGCTAAAATTTTGCTTGAGTTTACAGCCCTAATACAACAAGTAACAACCATGCATTCAAGTACTGAGTGCAGCAGTTACTGTAGTGCATAGTGAGTTAAGGTACCCTGACTGCAAACGAAATATTTATTGTAAGCAACGTTGCTCACACTTTTCTTGCGCCTTTGATGAAAAATACCGTGGGTGCTTTTGATTAGTTTTTATTTCAGATCTTGCACTCTGGACCACGTAAGTTTAAGCCCTGGACCAGCGGCATAAGCGGATTCAGGGAGAGCCACAGTGCTATGCTCTCTGCTGGCCCTGTCATTGTTGAAGATTATTATAGAACACAACTACACGTCATTCCATCAAAGTTGCCAAAGCTAATAAAGTTGCATCCTCCTTTCGTTATTTTAGCCAAGTTTCTGCTTTTAGACATAGCCTACTAAGGATTTTAGGTAGGCCTACTAAAGTATTTTTCTGTTGTCTATTAAAGACTGCACTAACTGCAGGTACCATACGTTTGTTTTCGATAAAAAGTGTGCTTAAATAAGTGTTTTTTATGTGAAAACCGTAAAAATCTGTTGGCGACTAGGGGCTCCACCCTCAGACCCCCGGTTTTGCGCCACTGAACATCGGTAGCAGTGACAAAGAAAAACAAATTAACAAGCATTTTAATGTTTATGCCAGAAAGCATTAACATAGCGTACATAACTTGGTAAAAATTTACACCAAAAATTTTGCTATACTTCAGGTTTTACCCCAATCGACTTTTGAGTATGTGCTGCAGAAATATATATCATGAAGAATTATAAAATCTGAGAATATTTGATGTGAAAAACCTTGCAACAGATTGATTTAGGAATTCTGAAAGCGATAAGCATAAAGTTTGAGGCTAACAAAAGTTATTGGTGGTTTTTAGTGTCTTGGGGTCAGATTTGACCCCAATAACTGTATCGAGGTTAAAAAAAGGGCGCACATAATTATACCGCACTAATATTAGGAAGGGGACAAATAATTAAAAAATCCCTGTAGATAATGCGTTTGCCCTGTCATATTGCAGGGTGTGTGCTGAACAGAACACCTTGAACCTTTGGAAAATGTTCCTGGAATTTGCTCATTAGGCCGACACTTGTGGCCCCTCAAAGAACACTCTGCAGCCCCTGTGGGAGCAGAACCCCTGGCCTAGCTTCTGCAGCTATGTAATATGTTACAAGCTGATGAGTGTCAATCAAGAGTGGAAACCTGGCTACTCGGTGTTAGGGTGTCAGTTTCAGTTTCGGTGTGTTAAAACCCAGATGTCAGGTTTCAGTTTTGGTTTGGTTTCACGGCTGTTGAAAAATCGGTTCCAGTTTCGGTTTCAGTTTTGCTTACGTGCTTCTTCGGTTTCTGGGTTTCAGTTTCGGTTTAAGTTTCATCCAAGAAAGTCATTTTACTGTTAATACGGATTATTTAAATCCTTCACTTCTTGGTGTTTTTGTTTTATTACGATGATAAGTAGCAGCTCAGATGGCCGAGTGAGGAAAGCAATTGCTTCTAAAGTTGTGGACTTGGGCATTATTCCGAGTCCGCTGAAACCAAAGACTCAAAAATTAGTATTCACAGCTTCTCTATTCGACGCTCAGCGTTAAAGGAACTGTGCTGGTAATAATGGTGATGACGATTTTTAAAACCCAAAACTTTAGAAAATTTTGAACAGGTTTTAGTTTCAGCTTCGGTTTTGACGTTTCAAGAAAAAACGATTTTGGTTCAGGTTTAGGTTTTCAAAATTTTGGCTAAGTAGGTGTCAGTTTCAGTTTGGGTTTCCGAAATTTCCTTCAAAACCGGGTTTTCAAGTTTCGGTTTAGGTTTGAGTTTCCACACTTGGTGTCAATTCAACCATCTCATTCCAGCTAAATTTTGCTACTCACCAGTATCACTAAGATTCATAGCTTCACTCTCTGAATATGTGTCAGGTTGTACCTGTGTACAATTGTGATTTAATTTCTTGTATGCAAAAATGGAGTTATAATCTGTGTGAAGCCGTTACGGCATATTGTTACGGTATTGGGCCATTGGCAGTTGTGTAGTAACTTTTGACTTTTGAAATAGTTGCAGGGTGGCTTACTAGTCAAGTTAGTCGGTTTATATAGAGGAGTAAAAACTCAGCAAAAAGCAAGGGTGCATACACGAATGCATAAAACAAAAAATTTAACTTCAATACTTTACTGGTTCTTTTCAAACAAATGAATAAGCACCAGTGGCTAAAACAAATCTTTTAATCTGCGTCACATTGCCAGACTGATTATTATTAGTCAAATCTCGATACTATGCCACTCTGCTGCTATACCACTCTCGATACTATGCCACTTTTGAGCGTCCCCAAGGTAATTCATAGAAAATAAAGTTACTACTATGCGACCTTTTAATCTCTTACTATGCCACGTGAGATTTATGAATGTTCAGTGAAAAGAGCCTTGTGAAATGACAATGTACAACTGTATGCCACGTTTAGTTTTTGTACTGTGTTGCAAATTCCGGCACAGTAGCCTACAGCACTTTCGAAGTCAAAATTTCGTTTAAATGGAAACTTTACCCAAAATGTCAACTCAGAAGCGCAAGCGAACTGACTTTGTATTGAAAAAGCCTTGAAGCTAGATATTGAAAGAGCCTTTGCATTAAAAGAAAAATGCCTTAAAGTGAATACATTATATTGTGTAGCCGTCTATCGTTTCGTTTGTTTTATGTAAAAAATGGCTGACTTTCGTTACTATGCCACTTTGCCTCGGTTCTAATGGGTGGCATAGTATCGAGATTTGACTGTATTGTTTATTTTAGATCAGAAAAACCAATATCAACAAATAAAACAGCACCAGCATAAAATGAATAAAAAACCAAACACTACTTTCAAAAAAGGGTTCAGGCCACATCTTATAATTGTACAAGCTTTGAGCATAATGGTGTAAATACGTAGAGTGACAAAATACACCCAAATTAACCAAAGTCATTATCCAAGAGTTATTAGAACATAGCTAGCATTGACTTACTCAGAACAGCTTTAGTGAAACCCTATATTAAGTTACGTTTGTCTGAAGATAAGTGGTCAACCCATTTTATGTACCGTTACGGTATACAATTATTTATTTTTTAATGTTTTAAACTTTTTAGATATGTTCTGGTCAAGTGCCTTGGTACAAATCCTTCTCAGATTGATGGCATTGAAATCAAACACCATATTTCTTCTCAATTAAAACCAGGTCAGATTCTGTACATTGTTAACATGAAATACCCTCATCAGCTTGTGTTTGAAGATTTTGGTTCAAGTGAGTATATACATATGATTTTGTAAATAATGAAATCTGCGATTTATATACTGGATGTTAGATTTTCGGAACTCAATTTTGCAACTATATTTTGTGATGAGGATTATGTGTTTTTATATGCCTGTGGTTTTTCCTTTTTGCTATTTGGAATTCATATGTACTGATACTTTTCTTAATTAGTTGCCCCTACACCTTTTCGCAAAGCTTTGACGACATCTACTGTATAAAAAGCATAGTTTATTTTTATTAAAATTTTGTGTTCTATGCTATGAAACTCGAGCCATAGAAATTACTGTAAGCTGCTGAAAACGTGCTAATCCTGGCACCTTTGCTTCTTGGTTTGAGATTAAAAACCTCGCAGAATATTGACACTTCGTTTTGGCTTATAAGAAGGAAAGGAATGCTTTTTTAAGCATCATTTGTGTGTTGGTTTACATGTTTAATTTTTCAATTTTTTATTTTTACTTGAGATATGGGAGGAGATTCTACGTTCTTCCCACGAACTAGAATCTTTGCATTTGCAGGCTGTTTGTAATCGTAAACTTGATTCAAACATTCGCAGGCTGTTCGTACATCACTTTACTGACAGTAGGTTGAGTCACTTGGAGAAAGTCTACGCTGGTAGTCTGAAAACTTCCAATTCCAAGCGTTTTCAAAGACTTTTTGCTTCAGAGTTAAATCTACCAACCTATGACCTACTGGAGTACTGGTTGCATTTCACCACTGACTAAATCACAGATTTTTTTAATTCCTGATTCATACAAAACTCATTGATTAACTCCCTATCAGTCATACTTGGTGTATGATCTGCACTACGTTGCTGCATGTTTATGGATTTATTTTGTTGCAGATACAAAAATCGACTGGCCATAGTTACTGATTCCAGTCTCCTTTTAGCTTTTTCAACAGTCTACACCACTCGCAGATTTTCGTGAATATTTTATCGAATTTTGCAAAGATTTTTGGCGAACGAAAATATTCGTGCCAACGTTCATGAATTATATTCGCAGGAACGGAACATAGAATACCAAACGTTGCGAAGATTTTTTTTGTCATTTCTGCAAACGTTCGTATTCGCACGAAGAGCATAGAATATCCCCCAAGAACATTCGGCGTTCGCAAAAAGTGAGGTCTCGAACGCAGCAAAGAATACGGACCACCGAACATTTTGGGAGCATTCTTGCGAACGTTCTCACGAATGCTCCCGAACAAGAATTTTTGGCATTCGCATGAACAGCGGAGAATGACCGCCCCGGGGTGGGGAAAGTGTGGCTCGCGAGACTATTGTATTTTGTGTGGCCCGCGGGCACTTACAGAAATATAAGCTCCTATCGTGAAATCGTGAATCAAGTCGAAGACCATATTTTTTTAGCTCCGCGCGGACTGTCAGTGAAAAGTAAACCATCTGCGGGCGTGTAGACCTTTTTTTGCTCTCTCCGATTTTCGGTGGGAAAAATAGTTCATCTGCGGACGTGCGAAACTTTTTTTTTTTCAATCAATGCGGCTCTCGGCAGCAAAATTTTTCAAATTTCTTTCAAACGCGGTCCTTCGTGCAGAAAGTATTGTCCTTCCCTGATCTAAATGAATCTCACAGAAATGGTCCTATTATATATCAGTTCTTGTTGATTAAAACAATACCCAGCGATGGCGGAAGCATTTCTAAAGTGAGGGGGGACTGGCAGTGGCCTAGCGAGAAATTTTGAAGGCGAAGGGCGTGATTTTCTTATTTATTTTCAGCGTCTTTTTTTCGGCAGAACTAATTTAAAGTTGATAAGAAACAAGAAAAACTTTAAGGGGGGTTCGGGGGCATGCTCCCCCGGACAATTTTTGAAAATTTACATGCTATAATGGCTATTTTAATGCTTTTTGAATATGTTTAGGCAGACCTCAATTTTGAGTGCTTCGCCAAATATGATACATTTTGTTCGCTCATTTTTAATTATGTGTGCTTAAGGCGTAAGGCTTATAGCTATCGAAGAGGTTCGAAATTATACAAAAATTGTATGCATCAAAAACATTTTTGAAAATGGCTGGTGGGAGGATGCATATCCCTCATCCTACTCCTCTGGATTCGCCCCTAGCCATAAGCTACAGAAACCATCAAAAGAATGTGGCATATTTCAGTCACTTGGCACCATTACTATTGTTCTTTATTACTACGAGCATAGTCAAAAGGGGGGCATGGCACAATGGTCCTACCTCTAAATACGCTCCTGAGGGCCGGATTTAGATAGTGAGAGGCCCTAGGCTATTTGATCACACTGATTAAAAGAGCAAAAAAAGGTCTTCTCGTCCTTAGATGTTCTGTTTTCACTGAAAATATCGGTATGTAGCGAAGAGCAAAAAAGAAATATACACATCCTGAGATGTTTTGTTTTCCCCTCAAAGTAACGGTGAAGAGAAAAAAAAGGTCTTCATTGTTCGTGATGAGGCCTCCTATTTTCTCCGAGGCCCTAGGTTTCAGCCTGCTTAGCCTATACGTAAATTCGGCCCTATGCCTACAATCCATATTTGGCCTTTCCACATGTGGTATGTCCAATTTATGTGGGCTTCGACCCACGGTTCTTGCTTCTAGTTTTGTTCTTCCCACCCCACAAACAAAATTTTAAAGAAGACATCTCTGGATTTAGGCTCTTTCCTTGGTTTTAATTTCAAAAGTAGGCCTATTAAGTTTCAAATAGGCTACATTCATGCAGAAGCAATATTGTAAAAATAAACGCGTAAATTAGGCCCCCTCTAAAAAAAGTGTGGGGGCCAGGGCCTCCCCGGTTCCGCCGCCTACGATAATACCCGCTCTTTTTTTAAACTGGGTGAAAGATTACATGTACTAATCATGATGTTTGTACAACCATTATTTACGCAGATTCAGGAGCATTAAAGGAATCTAAAGTTGATGGTTCCTTAAACCAACAGAATTCAAAAGCTATTTGCAAAGAAAATATTCCATTACGAAGAAAAAGAGAATATGATTGTGATGAAATTGAATCAAAGGACTGCTTTTCTAATTTCGAAACTAAAACAAGTGCTTTTCCCTACGCTTGCGAAGAATATGGCTTAAAGCCACCAGAAAAAAGTGCCGGAAATTCTTCTAAATCAATCAGCGGTAAAGTTTCTGGTCACTTTAGCCAAGGATTGAAGTCTGCGATGAATGATCCGAACCTGATTGTATATGAAGATAAATTAGTTGTTGCTATAAAAGACAAATATCCCAAGGTAAGTCAACCTTAAAGCGTTTAATCAAGGTTTCGTTTTTAAGTGAAGCATTCAATCAAAATCACGCGATATGTAAATTTTGTAAGATTTGATGAGATAATGTAGAATTTTTGCAAAAGCTAGTGTAGCGTAAATGGCCAGTCGTATAGGCAAAGCTCGCTTCCGATGTTCGATGTCCGCTTACGGTGCCAGGTGTTTGCGATCCTGAAAAAGAGTGAAACATAGGCTTGATGCTCCAATGGATATCGAG
Source organism: Trididemnum miniatum (assembly GCA_964006365.1). Lineage (NCBI taxonomy): Eukaryota > Metazoa > Chordata > Ascidiacea > Aplousobranchia > Didemnidae > Trididemnum > Trididemnum miniatum. The sequence continues at coordinate 19,157,899 of OZ023231.1, forward strand.
CTTTGGTTGCTTTCAAAATAAAATTTTATTGTTTTCTCTACGTTTCGAATCGTAAAATTGCAAAGTTTTTTTCATGTTTTGTTCAGGCTAAATTTCACTGGTTGGTTCTCCCAGTTGCCTCCATTTCCCACACATATCAGCTAAACTCCGACCATTTGAGTCTTTTGCGACACATGCATAAAGTAAGATTGAATTTCACTGAGCACGTTTTCTGCTGGTATTGAGCATCGTGGTAAAATGTACTAGTGTATGTTCAGGTCGGAAAAGATTTGGCGCAAGCAGAAATGACAAAGGACAATGCCCTTGAATTTCAGTACGGTTACCATGCAGTTGCCAGCATGAGGTACTACATTAGCTTGTTCCTTTCATGACAGTACCATGGATTTTTATCAAATTAAGCAGCACCTATCTTATTAACTGCGCAATTATTGCATAGGTAGATCACTTAATGTCCGTTGAATGTGACAGTACTTCCGGTTGTTACGAAATAAGGTAGTAGCTTTTGTGTAATGGAGTTGATCAGCTTGATTGTTCAAAAGATATCAAAAAAACTTCGAGTTGTTTCAATATCTTTTTCCTTTTGTAAAACGCGGTCGAATTGCATTTGTTGCAGTCATCGTTTTTTATGGGGGAATTTTTTTTAGTCGATACTTTCCCGGTAGTAATATAATTTTTATTTCTATACAGTCAGTTGCACATGCATGTTATCAGTCAAGATTTTTCTTCACCTAGTTTAAAAACCAAGAAACACTGGAATTCGTTCACTACTGAATACTTCGTGGACGCTGAAGGTGAAAAGTAGTATAATAATTGTTTGCTCAGTTATTGTGTAAATGGAATTTGTAACCGGTCGTTTGCTCAATTGCTAAGCACACACGATATCGGTGCGGGAGATGTGGGTCCGAATCCCGTGCAGGTCAAATCGACACAGTGTCGCCAACAGCTCGCCACCGCTGCGACGTTTTCGGAGATGTGTAGCCCAGGCGCTAAGCTAGGGAGGTGGAGTTCACCACTCGTTACACGCTTTGGCGTAATACCGCGAGTATAATGAAGATTGGATTTTTATTCGATGAAATTCGAGCCATCTTTTATTTTTTGGCTACTAACCTCTTAACGTGGCCTGCACCGGTTCAATATGATAATTAAATTGGTGACGCTAAATTTATGGAATCTTCAGCCAAAATGCATTAGCCTGCAAACTTCGTTTTAAAAAATAGCATTGAAGTCACTTTTTCACAAGCATTTGTTGTGATAACCGGGGTTCGATTTCCTAACCGGTCAATTCGAACACAGTGTCGCCGGCGGGTCACTACCGCTGCCACGTTTCTTCGTAGCTGTGCTGCCCAGGCACTACGTCGCGTAGATGGGCCACGCCGCTTGTGAAATGCTTTAGCGTAAGGCGGCAAATATAGTGACTTGATTTTTTTTAAATGCAAACACTGCCTTTCAATTGAAGTTATTGTGCTATTAACGTTACAGTTGTTACGTATGGAAGCCAAACATTTATGATATATTTCTTGCAGAAGAAATATAAAAATCGTATTTTCACGTCCATTTGTTGAATAAGGTAACAATACTTAATCTTGTTATGACAACCGGGGCAAATTTAGCAATTTTTGTTTTTAATCCCGTAAATTGGGCCTATTTTAATTTTTCTAAAGTCTCTGATAGATAAGTGGCAAAATTAGTTTATTCTTGTACAACGTTGAAACGTTTTTTTGTTTTAGAAATAATAAAGGAAATCCAGGAAGAAGGAAAAGTCAAGAATAGAAAATCTTTCACTGACTTGTTGAAAACTCCACTAAAGTAGGTTAATTGTAATAATACTGCAATAATTGTAAGTTCATATTTGTTGTGTTAAGTAGAGTTTTATGGTAACCCTGTCGTTCAAGTTAGCTTGCTACTGATATGATAGGCTATCGTACATGGAATTTGATTAGGAATGAGATGAAATGTCGTAGAGGCTGTTTGCTTGGCATCGCTAATAATGATGCTGTAATCACAATGAGCCTAAGCATTTTCAATTTAACACGTTAGGAAGCACTGGAAATCGGAAAGCACCCCCATTATTATTAGTCTTGTGATATGCAATAACACTTAATCAATATTCACCTATTACTTCAAAGCGTTTTACTGAAAACTTACAAGCTTATATACAAGACACTTGTTTAATGTTTATGCGTATTATCGCATGTAACAATCGAAGAGCATTCCAACAAAAGATGAGACAAAGTGACCGCAAGGTCTTTCTAGTTGCTGCCATTCCTGCTAGAAAAGTGAACGGTGCTTATGACGCAGCGAGAAATTTTAAAAGTTCAGCCATGTAGCAACAATAATTTTGTTCTTTTTTACTAAAATGCAAAGTCGAAAGGAGGGGCATGGCACAATGCCCCCCTTAAATGCATCCCCGAGCAGTGTATTAAAAAGCTAACACTCTCTGAGTAAGCAGCCAAACTTACAAGCTTATATACAAGACACTTGTTTATTGTTTATACCTATTATCGCATGTAACAATCGAAGAGCATTCCAACAAAAACTAAGTGCCAAAGATGAGACAAAGTGACCGCAAGGTCTTTCTGGTTGCTGCTTTCTGCCTGTATAAAGGCGCTGGCACTTTAATTATTTTGTAACCGGACAAAGGTTCCCAGAATGCTCTTATCAAGCAGTAGAAAATAGCACTGCAAATAAACAGTGTGATCCAGACCAAACTTTATGCAAAATAAATTGTTTATGCAATATTTGCGATTTGTCAACGCATACAACTTAAAAAGTTTCGAACCAATGCAACTAAGTTGTAACGAATTTTAGAGTTCCTCTGCAAAACTTCCCAATTATGTAAAATTTATATGGCCTTACAGATGTCGGACAGGGACTGATTTACTTTCTTCTTTAAGTTTTTGAAAAAGCAATTACAACGTTTTAAAAAACTTCAGCTGAAGCAACGAGAATTAAAAACTGAATTTTGCTGAAAATTGACGGTGTTTGCAAATAAATTAAAATATTATCGACTAAGTGTAGATATTTTTCTTAATGTGTTGTAGCCATTGATCGAGTTGTGGGGGCATGCCATCTACCCGGAAACCAACACCATCTCCCTATAAAAAATTTTAGCGCAAACCTTCCCCTTATAAATAATGACCATCCACCCTTTACGTCTGAGTAAACAGCTTTTTTGCCCCGAAAATCGGACAACAGCGGAGGCGATGACCTTTTTTTGATCTTCACTTGAATTTGTGCCGAAAATTATACCGCAGCGGAGGCGATGACCTTTTTTTTGGTCTTCACTCGAAGTTGCGGCCGAAAATTATGGTATTCCTAGCATCATCCCCCCATAAGTGTTTTTACAACTCGAGCACTGGTTGTAGCTGTGGTATCAACGCTTTATTTATCCAGAGTAATTGTTGCAGGGTGCTTGCAAGCCTATAGTTGAATAAGCTTTAATTACGAGTTTTAAAAACTAACATTTCGTTATCTAATAACTATAATAATTGAAAGACTGCAAACGGCTCGTAATCTCTAAGAAGGACCAACTCTGGTGGAGTTATAGACAATCTAAATTACGAAAATACTGATAAAAATTGTAGGCCTAATAAGACCGTTTTATCCTTTTAAAAATTGTCCAATCTACATCTGCATTGTGCTTCACAGATTTGTAAACGTTGAGTAATCAGCAACCATGTTGGTCACGACACGATCTTGACAGTGGCGTATTCTCAGGGTGTTCAAGGTGTTCAGTAAACACCCTGACGTTTCCAAAAAATACTTTTTTCTAGCTTTTTATGATCTTTTTTATTTTTTGTAATATTTGTAATAAACTTTTTCGTTCAAAAAGTAAATTTTATTACTTTCCCTTTTAAAATAATTTAATAGTTGCAATTTTTTGTGATTACCATAAAAATTGATTTTTTTTAGGATGACGTCAACCAGGGTGTTCACCCAACCCAGGTGAACACCTTGACTATAATAAACAATTCAAAAAATTGAAAAAAGGAAAAAGCGATCAGCAGCATCCTAATGCACAGATCTACGTCACTCAAGGTGTTCACTTTGAAAAGTAAACACCTTGAGTGACGTCATGTTATCATTTAGCTTCATTGCCTGGTTGAAGCATGGGGATTGCTAAAGTTTGGCAATTTCCACTGGTTTTGCTAGGCTAGTCTGCTAGTTTAATTCTGCTTGGCTTAGAAAGAGAGAGGATGAAATTGAAATCTTGCTAGGCAGTAGACGTTGTGCTTATGAGCTAAAGGCTAATGAGAAAAGCAGAAAGTGTAGAACTGGTACCGGTATGAGAATTGAAGCTAGAAGAAAATATAGAAAGTGTCTATCTGTCTATTTTGCCGTCAGCGGTAAGAGACTGATTGGGTAATATTTTTAAAACCGGGTGTGGAAATGGATGCAAGCCTATCAACAGTCTTGCGTATGATGTATACACACCAGTCAACTTACAAACCTAATTTTTTTGGTCAATCAGTGTTTTGGCGTTATTGGCAAAATAGACACTGCCCAGTGCCAAAAAAAATACGGAGCTTGTTTGAATTAAGCCGGGGTTAAGGTTAGGCCCTAACTCCTACCAATAACTCACTAGCGGTCCTTGTGCTTAGTGGTATACGGTATTTTATTCAACGACCATCAAAGTACATAAAAACAACGCATATCACGACATACGGCCGAAAAAAAGGTAACAACGAGTCAACGACAGAACGTTAACCGTTAAAGCATGCAATACACAACCCTACAATGAATTTAAAAATTAAAAAAAGCATGATCGCTGCACCTAATTTATTTTTTGTCATATATCTGCCTGTTATAAGATGCGGCTTGATTTAAACAAGCTCCAAATATAGTTGGTAAGAGTTGCCGGTACCATAGTCAGTAAAACATGGTCTACAGCATAAGACTGTAGGACCTAACCTGGCCAGCTTTAATACCATTTTTATAGGCAACCAGAGTACTGGTACAGTTGATTGATTGTTTCTTCATGTTTATTCTCCAGTTCTACGGCTATTAGCCTAGATACGATCATGAAAATAAGCAAATTGGAAACCTTGTCACTTGGTGTGGCAAATGGCAATAGTAGGCTAGTATGATTCAAGAGACTTGTAGCTATAAATTCTTCAATTGTGGCAAACAATATTTTCATATAAGCAATCATAGTTAATACTCATTATTTTTTCTTATGAGGCGTTGGCTATTTTGCCGCATGTGGCAGGGGTAACGTCTAGTATCAGCCCCCAGGTTAGGTTTGGTTAGCGTTAAATTTAGTTAGGGTTCGGTTCAGTTGCAACCATAATCCTAACCCTCTAACCCGAATCTAATCCTAACCAAACCTAACCCTAACCAAACCCGGGAGCTGATACTAGACGTTACCGTGTGGCAAGGTACACCTAAATGTCATTTTGCCTTGTTACGCCACGTTGGCCTATGATCAGACGATAAAACAAAATTGTGAAAACTTTATGAATCCAAAGCCTGAATCCTCAATGCGAACCCCAATTCCAAACCCAAATAGCCTAAAGAATTGGAAGTCGCTATTTTATGGGCTGTAACATATTTTGTCTCTTTGGTTTATTTTATTTCTTCGTCACGCTCTTGTACCATTGGGAAGAGCGCGAGGTATAATATAAAAAACAAAGAGCTTATTTGTACACGGGTCCATAGAAATAGCCCTTGCCAAAAAAATTACTTACAAAAAAAATCAAACAAAGAACAAGCCTTATCGGTATATACCAAAATAACAACTGAATAAATAAGCTTCCTCAATGGCCTGAACCATATTTTCAGCAAAATCTTCTTCGTTTTCAAGCTTAGGGTTTTCAATGACGGTGATATTTTAAAGTTTATGTAGTTTTAGTTTAGAATTGCTATTGTCAAAGTAGTTGGTTTTGGCATGCGTTGAATGTTTTGTTTAATGTTGTTTGCCGCAGTGCCGGGTAATTTTTTTACAGCAATATTTATGCAACCCAAGATTTAAAACCTAATAGTAAAATTGAAATAAATGCATAGCAATATTCAAACACATGTGTAAGCAGTAGTGGAATTAATTTTTTTTCTCAGGCGGTTCCATAATCAAGGTTATATTTTCAGCTGGTTCTGTTTCAACTAATGGCAAAAAAAATTTTTTTTCGAAATCTTCGTATTGCCCTCTCAAATTGTTAGGTTGGTCATAGAAACCCCACATACCAAATTTTAGCTCATTCGGTTCAGTAGTTACGGAGAGCAAACATTTTGAAATTTTGAATTTTTTACGAAAAATTACCATTTTCTCCGTACACAAACGCTGGATACAAAGGTTATGAAAAGAGTAATATTGCTTGTAAACGATGAAAAGCTAGTCCAGAAACTTCAGAGAGCGTCAGCTGACTGCTGTTCTACGCGCAAAGTAACCAACGATCAGCTTCTAGGTATAAACTTACGCCTGAAAATTCGTTTTCTATTCGCATTTGTTTCTTAATATGCCATTCAAATGGAGTACTTGTTAACGGTTGATTAGCTGCATATCACTCATCAAATTGCCTGCTAACTCGGTGAAAAGGTTTGTTGTGCAAAGGCTTGAATAAAATTCTTTTTATTAACCAACAAACGGTAACAATAGAAGAACGGGTAAATGGCGAATTCAAATGCCAGCAGTTGATGTTGAGAGGGTTGATTTCTTGAAGTTGGGCAAATTTTTCCGATTCTCCTCTACGCATTGCATTATTAAATTTTTCTGCCCAAAGTCTTTGGTAAGAATGTCTTTGTATTCCTCCAGCAAGCGAATGCCTCTCTCCGCGGCATCATTCACCACTTTCAATGACGAAACAGTTCTTTCAAGTCGCAGGTAACTTTCATATTGGGGCCATTTCGTGCAAGAATACCTTAAAAATTGGATATCTTCAACCGTGAATTGTAGTCTATTGAAGAGTATTGTTGACCGTTCACCAAGTAAATCGTATAATTTTGTTTCTTCAAAAACTACAGGAAATTATGGTTTTTGTAGCATCAACTCAACTTGCATATTACGTCGATAAATTTGAAAGAGTCTTAAAGCCAACCGTTCTTTTTCTTCTAGCTTAACGTGCTTTGAACAGAGGCAGAGTGGCAGTAGTTCCTCCGTTAAATACCAAAAATGGCGCTTCATGAAGTTAGTGACTCTTGCCGCAATTTCTTGCAGTGGTAACTCATCGTTTGTGCTGTAGTAAAGCATCACCTGATATAGCGTTAGGTCTTGGACAGCAGCCTCAGCACCTAAAGGCGCACGCAACCAATTGGGAACATAAAAGCAAGCCACGAAATCACCAAATACTTGCAGCTTTTGAAAAAACTCATCTAATTCCAATTGATTTTGTAGTAACAGCATTTTTAACGCACAGATTGCAGATGACATCCACCGTGCTCTATGGTGGGGACCAGAACGGCGAAATGTAAACTTGGAAAAGGTTGTTTTATCAATGTAGTATAGAAAAAGTTGAAGTTGCCCTTTATAATCATCTCTTGGACAGTAGGAAGTTTCGTCGGACAAAATATTAATTAGGCATGATCTAGCCGCCTTAACATGTTCTTCTAAAATGTTTTTACCAACAATTATGTGAGAGGTTTTTCTTTGCAAATCCAACGCGGGCCACTTTTGACTTAGTGCATTAAAACAATCAATTTTTGGACCAACAGATGGGCCAAATACTAACTTCGCTACATTTGACAGAATTATTTCCAACACATGATGACGGCAGGCAGTCCACAGCAATGGATAGCCCAAAATAGCTTCCAGCAAGATACATGTGCCACTAAATTTTCCCGTATTGGACGCTGTGGTATCAAAACACATCCCTAAGCACAGCTCCTGAATGTCACATTCATCAAGCATGTTTTTAATGGCATTGGTTTGATTGAGACCGGTTCCACTCTCTAAGCGAGTCATTCCGAAGAGTTTGATGTCATTTCCGTGGCTTGAAAGTATTGCAATGTGCTCTTTTGGTTCATAGTCGTCACCTTGTTTTCGTTACTTTTCATCCCAGTGTATGGAGAAAAAACGATCTCTCAAATCGGATGAAAACTTGTTCTTTATGTGTTCAAATTCATTGCGGTTTGGCGAGCTCTTCGTGTGGTGCTTGCGCTTATAATGAAGTCATTCACATCACCTCCACTGTCTTTGATTAAACCAGTCAAAACATCATTCAGAGCATTGCTAGAAAGTTTATGTCTGTCTGCAGCTGCAACAACTTGAGGTAAAGAAGTACTTCTTCTTGGCACATTGTGAGTGATGAAGGCATTTTTGAATGATATGGGATTTCTTCTTCAGATTCAAAAAGAGAACTTGTAACGTCACTATCACTAATATTAACGGAATCAATTGCTTCCAATGCTCTTTCTTTTTCTTCATCACATTTTCGTTTTCTTCTATCAAAGGCTTCTTCCGTATGCCTTTTACGAGATAGACGTCTTTCCTACTCCATGTCTTTCTTGCCAAAAGTGAACTTTTTTGGTCCTCGTTGGTCTTGCAGGAATAAAAAATCTTCATCTTGCAAGTGTTCTTTTGCATCAGGTTTTGATATATCAAACAAAGTACCGGTATGGAGTTTATTTTTGAAATCTTGTTCTTGTGCAATTGCTTTATTACTACGTTTCCAGTTCGGACGTAAGCTCAATCTGATCCGATCAAATTGATTCCACATGTTTTGTAGTTTACTCTTGACTAATTTTAAAGTTTTGTAACAAGATTAATTCAAAGTAGACCCGTCTGCCACTTTCTTCCACAAATTTATAACTTCAAGGGATGTTGAATTTGCTGCTCTACTCTTAGTTGCTTTAGCAATTTTAAAGAAGTAAAAGTACGGTTGAAGACTTCCATCCTTGTTGGAACTCTTCTGCTCTAGCTTTACCAATGATTGGTATTAAAACATCTTTAGAGCGAGATGACGTCATTTTAGCAAATATCAGTTGCAAAGTTTATTGTGGACAGTGGTCTTACCCAACACATCTCTACTCAAAACAATCCTGTAAAAATACCAAAATCAATACACTTTCGATAATCCCTCAAATTCATACTGATCTTAAAGTTTAATCGAGCAAAAGCATCACATTGTGCATTCTATTCTAGATACCATTTAGTAATATTCTGTTGTTACATCTGCAAGCGCTGAACGCATGTCTGATTAGGTGAGAAATAAAAGTGCATAATTGTAATTTCGGCCGAACATCTGGTCGTAAAACGGTTCATAATCAACTCTTGATAAGATGTTATCATCTTCAAAGCAAATTTATCCCATCGCTTGATCAAATAAAATCAAACAAATATGCCCCTGCAAATGGTAATTTTTCTTGAAAAATTCAAAATTTTAAAATGTTTGCCCTCCGTAACTACTGAACCGAATGAGCTAAAATTTGGTATGTGCGGTTTTTATGACCAACCTAACAATTTGAGGGGGTAATACGAAGATTTCGAAAAAAAAATTTTTTTGAACAACCCTAATAACGGTAATGCTGACCGGTTCGCTGATCTAGTAAAATTTTGTAAGACGATTATATAGAACCAGTTGAATCCCACCATTGTATGTCAGCCTGAGTTGCAACGATGCTTAGTCTTGCTTTTTATCCTTTTCAAATTTTTTGTGTCTGCTTGTTAAAAGTTTGTCACTATTTTGCTTCTTTTGTACCATTTTTAATGTCTTCCTGTATTTAATATCTTATCGATACTGTATTTCTTGTTGCATTGACGCTTTTGACGGTGTGGAATAAGTGTATAAGGCGCTGCTGCTACTAACTTGATTTGTTATTAATTGCAGAATACTATTTTAATAAAGTATTTTACATGTGTGTGTTCTTAATTGGGAAAATTGAAACTTTAATTTTCTCGTTGTTAGAAAATACTTTTTTAAATCGTTCATTTGATGAAAAACAAGAAATTGCCAAAAGAGGAAAGTGCTATGAAAAACCTTGCTCGTGTCTGCACATAGTGGAACAAAAGCAGTTACACACAAATTTTCTTGCTCTTAAGTTTGATGAGATACTTTGGCCCACAGATTTTGTTCTATGCGATTTGAAATGAAGGTTTCTTGGATCATGCTCATTTGACTGAATGTATGCAATGACAGAAGAAGTCTAAGAAGCATATATATATATATATATTGATGCATTTCATATTTTGGATGTGTTCTGTGAGAGTGAATGCAGCTCTAGATAATCAAAGGTTGGAAAGAGATTTGTAGTTGCAATGAGAATGTAATGAGAAAATATAGAAGTTTTTACAACTTTAATCCATGCAACTTGTTTTTTAAGCAGCACATGAATTGCCATTTAAAAGATATGATAAATCACCATCATCTTTCAATCGAACTAATTATATAGAGCTTCTTGAATACCGGTACACAAAAAAGTATGATACAGTTTTAAATGCTCATATTCAAGCAGCTGCAACATTCATAGAAACTTCTATCGGCTTAAATAATTTCATGAAAGCTTTGCAGATCTTACGCTGCAAAGCTTTCAGTTGCAAAAAAAATTCAAGAATCTGAACTTGTGGCTATTATTTAAGATGAGACTCAATTGCAGTTGCATAAAAGATATAAGATGAGACACTAAATATTACTACGAAATCTCAGCTTTCCTCAGTTGTCAGTCTTGCGATAAAGTCACAAAGTCACTGCAGACTACTAGCCTGCTGTATCACCGCGAGGCCTGGTGACCGCGCCATGCGAATTATCTTAAAAGAAGTTTCTTTTACGCAAGGTCTGGACATGATGTTGATCCGAAATACTGTCTTTGTTGACTTTACTGATTATTCGGCGGCTTTTTTACAATCAAAGATATCAGTAGTTGATGAATGTCTTTCGACTGAAAGATTAAGTAAACCTTTGATTGATTGATAATGAAATTCCTTTTCTTACCCTGGTCATAAGAGTCATGGTGAAACCTAGCGGGTTTAATGCTCCAGAGACAGTCGCTGCATATCCACTCGGACATCTCATCGGTAATTTTGGAATAAATCAAGGGCTATTGAATTTTAAACATCAAGTTGATACTTATGCGTTATGCATTGTTTGATATTGTATCTATACTATTCCAACCATTGAATGACGAGCTTTTCACTTATTTTTTTAAAAGCGATGCCTTAAGACAAAACGATATGCTTGCTTTCACTCATGTTAATGGCATAAAAATCAAATGTGGTTACTAGTTGCCCCACAATTTGCAGTTGTATCCCCATATTATGAATCTTCGTTTGTGATAGTCAATGGGGCAACCAGCATTGCAGCGACCAACGGGGGGTCTGGGGGGCTTAGCCTCCCAGGGTATAATAGGTATTTTCAAAGAGTGAACACCCAGCCAAAAAGGTCACCGTACGCCACTGGATTTTGAGTAGAAAGCAGGAGATTCGTAACGTGCGGACTCATAACTTTGAAATGTTATGGACTCGGACTCGTAGTGTGCGAACTCACACTGGGACTCGTTACATTGAAATTTTGTGGACTCGTATTCGGACTTGCGACCAAGGAACTCGGACTCTTAAAAATGGTAGAATTCACAACACTGCTATAGACAATGCAAAAATATTTTCCCAGTTTATGTCTAAAAGCAGAAGCTTGGGTAAAATAAGTGAAAGGAGGCTGCAACCATTATTAGTTTGAGAAAATATAGACTGAAAGTGAGGTTTTAGCACCTTATTACAGGGCCAAAGGGGGGTGGGGGGTCATCGCACCATGTCCTACCCTGCGTGCGCCTATAAAATAAGGATATAAAACTTTTTTTGTTGCATAAAACTTGTATTTTAGATAACTACCTATCGTTTTGTAATTAAGTAGCCTAATAAACTTTGTAATAAATTGAAGTGCTGAAAAACATTACACTTCTATTTTATCAGCAACAAATATGTCGGAAAAAGTTTGAGGTTAAACGCATAAAAGACTTTCGTTATTTTATGATGACGTAAGAATACTATCCCTACAAAAAAGGGAAAAAAATAAAGTCAAAGTGATAAGTTCTTTCGCAAAGTAACTGAACTCTAGCTTTTTAGTTTTACTTCCGCAGTATGCTGGCGCAATGTTTTTGCGGTTATGTGAGATTACTGTGGATTACGGGTCCTACTAAACACCGCAAAGGGCCTCAAATTGATAAATTAGACACCGCTAAGTACGACAAAGGACCCTAAAACCCTAACCTAACCCTAATTTAAAGTTCTTCGTTGTTCTTTGTAATGGTATGATGCCAAGTCCTTTGTTGTTCTTTGCGGTGTTTAGTCGATCAATTTATGGTTCTTTGTCGTCCTTTGCGGTGTTTAGCGGGACCGGTAGCATACATTGGAGTTCTGCTAGGTTATCTTGTCTCTGTGACGTTACAAAGGCCATTGACGAATTCAGTGTAACCCGGACGGTATCGCTAAGCCTAGTCACTGGTCAGCTTATGTTTCACACAAAAAAATATATATTCACAGGTCAAATAGTGCATTTTCATGGCTTGTTCTATTAGTGGAACAACGAACCGACAATAGTTTGGAGGGGTCGGGGGGTGTACCCTCAAAAAATTTTCTTCACGGATTTGCATGAACTGGGAAAAACAGCCCAAAACGAAAGTGGGGGGGCAATTTTCCCTTCTAGCCTCCCCTGGCGGCGCCACTGTTCTGCAGTCAGAGCGATCCAGTCACAATGAATCTACACCCTATACTCGTGAGACAATGTCGGTTCTTTACTGGTACCGCTATCATAAGCAAATTGCAACAACGCGATAGTGTTACTATGAGATGAAATAAGGAGGGGTATTTGTTATCTTTCTAACTGGTAACATTCCTGTTGAGTATGTGTCGCTATTGGGTTCTTTTCGGGCATCATAGATTTGCTGCTCTAACGAGTGCTGTTTTCAGGTGCCATCGCTGTGGGCAATATCAGAAAAACATGCCGGTTTTGAAAAAACACATTTTTGCTTGTGGCACGTGACTTAATTGATGATTTCAGCCAATGCGATGAAGTATTTTGATTTTAGGCTCTTTTAGCCATCACCATGACGGACGAACGCTATTAAATTTTGTCATTTAATGACCATGCCGTTGTTATATATTATGTGGCTATGATTTTGTTTCATTGCCATTTTTTTTTGCGTTGCGTTATACCAATCGTGAAAATTGAAATGTCGGTCGTTGTGTCGTTTTCGCTCAACTTGTTTTTATCGGTGAACGAAAATATGCTGCATTCGGTAGATCGGACAGAAATATTAAGCTATTTCCAAAGGAACCGTAACTTCGTGAAGTGTGGGCTCGGTGCAAACATCCCAAAGGCCTCATTTTTCTCTGAATTGGTATTAATTGCAGTGCAGCTCTATTCATCAAATAAATCAATGTATTTGTTTCTGTTTTTTGACAATTTGATCTTACAAGTACGGTAACCGATATTAGGCTTCACTTCAGTCGACAACTGACTTCAAAACAGCAAACAAAAAAAGTAAAAAAAAACCTCCGCCCCCCCATTGGCGATTGGAAAAAATTAAAAACCGCTCTTTTTGGACCGATCAGTGTGTTTTCATACATAGATTGTGTTTTTCTGTGCTTTATCAAATTGCTTATGTAATCTCGAGAAACTTTCATTGTGATGCAATAATACCGGTGGTCAAACTTTTCTGGAGTGTAGCGCTTGAACCAATGGCTGGCTCAAAATGCAAGATTGGACAAGGTCAATGGGCACTAAAGCTGGAGTCGTGTTGTGATATATGATAAAGACATTGTTCTCAACGGCTATGGCCAGGGCCGTTGAGAGAAAAAAAATGTGCCGGTGCTAGATGTTTTCTCGGGCCCCCTTTCCGACATTCTTCTTTGGTTTAGTTGCTTTGTCGTATCCTATCGGTTACGTTTGAAGAAGCCAGCAATGTGTATAAAAATTTTTGACGAACATCTCAGTATTGCTGCAGTGCAAAAATGTGCAACTGAATCAGAGTTTATGACAATGTTAAAATCATACATAGAGTAGGCTACGCTGTAGGTCATTTAATTCTAGCTAAAGAAACGATTAGGTGTTTTCTGAATGCGTGCTGGCTAAATTTACAGAAGGTAAGGTGGAGAATGCGGGCAAATGGTAGAACAAAGATACGGCAAATTTACTTACTATATCAAAACAATGCTGCCTTGCGTGCCTTTTTCTTAGCAAAACTGCGAATTACACTGTCGAAGTTTATTTGTTTTGCAATGTTAGACTCAATACTGAGCCGAGCCAAATGGGTGAGGCGATCCTGGCCCATGGTGGACCGGAGATGGTTTTTAATAAGCTTAAGTTTGCTGAAGCTTCTTTCTGCCGATGCTATTGTAGCTGGTGCTGTAAGGAACATCCTCAAACTGATAATCAAATTTGGAAATATGGTTTCTAATTTGTGCTCGGCTAAAGCATTTAATAAATCCAACGCATTCAACTGTTTTTTGTCAAAATTAGCATTGTGAACCATTGATATGTAATTAATTTCTTGGACAAGGTCTTCTTTGCTGATATCTTTGCAATACCTCTCTGCAAGTTTAACTGCTTTGCGAGTCAGCTCGTCTTTTGTCATGTTTTGATAGTTCCAAAGAAAGCCAAAGGTATCCAAAATCTGTTTAGCTGCATTAAATCGAATTGTAAGCTCTCCAATAACATTATCTAAAACTACATAAAATATATCCTTTCGGAAGTAAGCTTCCTCGATGGATTCATCTGTTTCGTGGATTTGATGCACACTTTCCTCATTCGTACTCTCGTTTTGAAATCGTGTTCTTTTTCTGGCAGAGGTATTACGTTCTCGAAACATTTTTACTGTTATCTGTAAGTGTCTCGAAGAGTCAATAGTTCTTGAAGCAAGCTTTCTATGTTTGCGACTCCCATGTCCAACGTTGCACCATTACCTTGAATGATTTTGTTACAAATGTCAATTGGAACCAATATTCTGTGCCAAACAATTGACATTATAATGCAGGTAAAGGACTTGACATAACATAAAGCTCCATGGATTTCGTTCCTAGTTTTTGAAGTGATGTTCAGTTCCAGTAAGCCTTCCAAGGCTAATCTTACGCCTGGGAGGTGAGCTACAAATGGTTTTACACTCTCTACTCTATCGGACCATCTAGTGCCAGATATGCCATGAAGCGAAACACCAATCCGCGTTGTTAATTTTTCCCACCTTTTAGGGCTGCAACTAAATAATGTATATATTGTTTGTATAGTTCCAAAGTAGGTACTTGCCTCTGGAATACATGCAGCAGCGTTGTTACCGCATAAATTAAGTGTGTGGCAACCACAAGGGGAAAATATAACCAAAGGGTTCTGTTCTTTTATTATTGCTTGTGCACCTTTGTATTTGCCTGACATGTTTGTCGCATTATCATACCCTTGTGCCCTGCACTCAGAAAGTGGGATAGCATGGCTTTCCAATGTTTCAGTAATCATTTCAGCGATGTTAGATCCTGTTTTGTCGCTACAATCAACAAATTTCAGAAATCGTTCCACAATTTCGAAGTGAGATTAATGTCGAACTAAATATCGCAAAAGGAATGTTGTTTGCTCGACGTGAGATGAATCTGGTGTGGAATCTACAATTATTGCATAGTACTTTGCAAGTTGCCTTTCTTCCATAATGCGCTGCTCCACAAGATCAGAACATTCCTTTATGAATTCATTTTGGGAGGCAGGCGAAAGATAATGCACTTGTAATCTATCACCATTTTTCTGCGATTCTTCTATCTTTAGCACGTGTTCCTTTAAAATAGGGTCCCAGTGGGAAAGCAACTCAATCAAGCCTAAAAAGTTTCCATTGTCTGAGTCACCAACGCGTTGTGAAGAACCTCTGAAAGCAAGACCACGTTCTCCTAAAAACAGAATGACATCAATAATCCTTTTCAAAATGTTATACCATTTTTCCGACTCAGCTTGAATTGATCTTTCTAAAAGAGTTTCAATACCTTTTTGCAATGACAGACGCCTTTCTAACTCTCGCCAAGCTAAATAACATTCTCTATGTCCATTATTTCTTTCATGCTCAGGAACCCTGTTACATAGTTTCCGCCACTGAGCGCTGGCTGGCCACCCTCCGACTGTAGCTAATGCAGATTTAGATGAACTGTGTCCAACACTGCTCCAAAAAAGCCGACATGGAAAGCAATATAGCGACTCTGTATGCTGACTCCAGACAAGCCAGTCTCGTCTATTCTCTTCTCCATTAATATTTCTGGACGTTAATACACTTTTAGGAAATGCTTTAGTCATTAGGCAATGTTAAAGGAAAGTGAGTATGACCTTTTATGACATACTTCTCGATATCTGATTGAAAAGGAATTTCTGATGTTAGAAACCCAATATCTAACCTGACAGCCTCGTCCGTGTTATTTCTATCCAATTTGTCTACAACTACAACTTCTACTGGCGACTTTCTTGCCTCAGAAACTTCTTGTTCGCTGTCTGCCCAACTTTTTGAATGTACATACTCGCCACTTGTACCAGGTTCACATGCGGAATTAACGACTGTGTTTGTAGGATTTGCGCATTCTTCTAAATTTGCCTTTTCATTAGCTTGTGACTCACTTCTGCAACGACTGTCTTGGTTACTAGTGTCGCTTTCCCTTTTGTCACTTTCCATTTCAACCAAATCTGCATTTGTGCATGTTTTAAAATCATCTTGACTTTTATTATGCCAACTTGAAACAGTGTCTGTAAGCCTTTCCTTTCGTTATCATCACGTTTCCTTTTCTCTTTCCTCTTTTGTGCTCCGGATTTATGCACATATATTTTGATGGGCAGGTAGCAAAATTTATCCACCAGATTCGCAAGAACTGTTGGCTATTTTCTATTTTCAATTTAACGCCTGTTAAATTGCAAGAAAAATTGAAAAAAAAAAGTGTTTACAAAGGTTACTTTCATTACAAGTCTTCGACTACCGATTTACAAACTCACACTATAAAACGTTATTGTATAGCCTATTAATGAATATGATAAAATGAGTAATAAATCCCCTCCGTTCTTGCGTTGCGCTACGTCTCGATGCCCATAGGAGAGCGGTACAAACGTTTTCTAACTGGAAAAATCTTGTTAATTAACCTTCAAAATACATTTAGTTTCTGTGACTAAATAATCCGAGCCGTTGATGTGAGAATCTAAAAATGTGTAGGAAAGGTGCACGTTTTGCATACAAAGTTTGTAACGCGTAGATCAGCTTAGGAAAAACATTGTCTATTGTGGTATGCTTTTATAATATTCCTCACTCATTACCCTGTCTTCACGATCTTATAGTAATTTACTAACCAGCAGTCTAGCCCAAGTAAATTGCGGCTACCTTGGAAAGTACGCATAAAAATAATGCTTGCGCCGGTAGCCGAATGCTCAACGTTCGTTGGCTGTTATCTCACTAAACACGCAATGAATGCCACTAAAGCTGATCTGAAATGTAAACTTTCTTTTGTATCAAATTCGTCCAATACTGTTTTCAACATATAACTTTAGATACGCTTCTGTTCCTGTAACGCTGCAGCCTTAGAATTTTCGCTTTGAGTTTTTACCTGCCCCGTTTCTCTGCGCCAACCACCAAACCAAACTTCTACACTCAAGAATGTTACATATTTCCACCATTGTTTCGTCACATAGTTTCCGAAAACGTATGCCTGCTATAGTTGAACATCAAAGAACAAGAAATGCAGTAAATAAATGCCGAACTGCCTTTTGCACAACAGCCTATTTCTGCAAAATTTGGTAATGAAACGCAACGTGTAAAAATCTCTTTGAATTTCCGAGCTGAAATAAAAAAAATGTAGCCTAGACCTATGTATAGCCTATATTATTTCGGAAATCAATTGTGAACCTTGACATTCATTATGATTCTTGGGCCCCCTCGACTCTCACGGGCCCCGGTGCAGTGCACCGGCTGGACCCCCCTCTTGTCGCGCCTGGCTATGGCTGCACAAGACAACGTTTCAGCGCTGAAGGCATTGTTGGAAGAGAACGGTTGCGACGCAGGCAGATATTCCGCTTGCGATGTTATGATTTTGAGCCAAACCGACTAGTTGGCGTAGTGGTTACACACATCGGCGCGGGAGGTTTCGGGTTCGATTTTTGGGCCGGTACCGGCCTTTAGCTCAGTTGTTAAACGCACAGGTTATCGGTGCGGAAGGTCTGGGGTTCGATTCCCGGGATGGTCAAATCGGCACAATGTCGCCAACGGCTCGCCACCGCTGTGACGTTTCTGTGTTACCCAAGCGCTAAGAAATGGGCCCCAGTGACGTTCGCAGGGATCGGGAGTCAGCACTTCCCTCCCCCCTTGACAATTGCAGAAAAAATGAAACCTTCCTTTTTTAAAACGAACCGATTTTTCTTCATGCGGAGCTTGCCGAAATTGCTGTCATGTTTTCATCCCAAACAACACCATCCCCCACAAAACATTTTAGCGCAAACCATTCCCTTACAAGTACAATGATCATCCCTCCTTACGTCTGCGTGAAAAGTTGTAGGCCTACCATATCCCCATAAAGTGTTTTTACTACTCGAGCACTGATTACGATGCAGTGCTACAATACCGGTAGGCCTACCCGGAAGTCCAACTTTTCTGTTGTGTTTTGCTTGAACTGCATTTTTGTCATTGATGTTGCTGTGAAACAATTAAGAAGTAGGAGTGTCTTAAATGCGGTGTAGACCTATCTGCAGTAACTATGGCTGCACACAAATTTTTTTTTAAATCAAATCAAATCTTGATTGTACTCGTTTCATTGAATTCGTTGTTGTACCGAAACGTGGTAGCGAGTGGCACAACAGGGGTGAAATGACGTCACTAGCACAAATGTGCTACTAGCACATCGTCACTCGCACTCGCACATTTCGACTCGCACATAACCAATCACTCGCACATCACCGTGCTCGCACTCGCACATTCCATGTTTGCTCGCACATTATGACCGGACCACTCGCACAATTCGACTCGCACATATTAACCAATCACTCGCACATCACCGTAGGCCTACTCGCACATTTCATGTTCACTCGCACATTATGACCGGACCACTCGCACATTATGGGGACCACTCGCACATCACTGTACTCGCACATTATGACCGCACCACTCGCACATTATGACCGCACCACTCGCACATTTCGACTCGCACATTCCATGTTTACTCGCACATTATGACCGAACCACTCGCACATTTCGACTCACACATAACCAATCACTCGCACATTCCATGTTCACTCGCACATTATGACCGGACCACTCGCACATTCCGGTGTTGTAAACCTGTTTAATAACCGGACTACTAGCTCGTGTGGCACCTAGCACTCGCACATGCGCAGATGACGTTAGACTGATAGCAGTTGTGCCAGGTAGACTAGACAAGGTAATTTTTGCAGAATGAAGAAGCTGGGAGCTTAGTATGATTTAGGCTAGTTATTAGTTAGGTCAGAAAAATTGGTGTGGATAGCGTATACTGGTGGGTGCTGGTTAGCTTGACACAGTGACAATGTTGAGAAAGTAGATTAGGCCAAATATTGGTACCATAGACTGGATGGGCAAGTTAATGCAAAATGTTAGCTTCGTTGACCACTACTTCGTTAACGCAGTTATGTACTTCCATTATCGTTAAATTCAGCTCCAATTAACAGAAGTTAATTAAATTTGTTACTGGTATATAGTTAATTTTGGCTTAAAAGGACATTTCTTTTCAAAAAAAAGCTTAAAATTTTTATAATATCAACGTTTGCGTAAGCATTTAGGCAATTTTTCTGCTCACAAGCAATATGTTTTATTGTTTTTGTCTTGCTTTTTTACTTCATTGGTCTTATTTTGCTGGTTCATCAATGTCAAACTTAACCAACAATAAGAGAAATAAGGGTTTACAAAAATTAAACGGAAGTTATCAAGTACTGACGGAAGTTAATTTAGTCCGTTAATTTCACACAGCACAGCTCGCCAATGCTACAACGTTTCTGTGTTGCCCTGGCATTAAGGCATTTTCTAGCCTATATGATACGGTACAGCACAATGGCGCTAGGTCGCAAACCAAAGCACACTAACAACAGAACAAGTGAGGGTAAATATCAAAACATCAAAACAAATTAACTCGTGTAAATCTATGGTACCGGTACATATTTAACTGTTCAGCTGTTCAGAGTAGCAAAATATTAACAATGAGTGACGGAAACTGTGCAAGAAGTAATACTGTAATGCTATAAGCATAGAGATGTGTCCCACCACTCGTTATGGGCATGCATAATACTGCGACTGGGCTATGCAGCTATAACAGAGATATGTTTTTCTTTAGTTGTGCAGTTGGTACATGTGTAAGTACACCCATTCAGAATTAGCTATCATTTACTGGTAATTATCTGGACTAATTTATCATCTCTAATTTTTCATGTCATCGTCCATCTTGGCAAAGCTCAGCTTTGGCTATGGATCAGATTTAGATCAATGCCTGGACTTGATTGGTGATTGTTCTGTGCAGAAAAGCTGTTCCTTATGTTGGACAACATTTGGCACAGAAAATAATGATGAATTGGAGTTACATGAAGAAATTAAACAACACTTGCATTCTGTTCACCTTTTAAAATCAGTCTTTATAAGATCAATGATGAGAAAGGTACAGTACCGATAATCTATGATTTTATCATGAATTGTGAGATATTAATGCTAAATTTAACAGCAAGTGCCAGTACATGTATGTTTGCTTACAAAGTTACAAATAGATTTTGTATTCAGTATCTGGTCCTCTTTTCAACGTGTGCAGTGTGAGAGGCATTTCAATATATACTTTAGCCGATGTGCAATCTTAAATTTACAGCAATTAATGTTTACTCCCTAGTCTCAAATATTGCTTTCGGGATGATCTGGAGTATCATAATTATGTCATTTTATTTTGTTAATTGACTTGCAATGTGAGAAACATGTTTCAATTGTGTGTTTTCAGCTTTTACCTTGCCTTGCAAACTCCAATGCAAAAGTTCAAGCTCCACAACTAAACAGTGGTACTCACATTTTCATTGTGCTTGTTGCAATAACACTTATTAGAAAGTACACGTTCATGCGCCATTTAAAAGGTACTAGTACCCTATTCTGCATAATACTTGTATTTTATTTGCATGGTGCAGAGTTTAAAGATTGTTTGCTTGTTCAAAAAAAGATATTATTGCACAGTTACATTATGCTATCATGCATTGTATGCTAAATCAAAGATTTGCTTTCTGAAAACATGCTGCCAAACATTTCATTGTTTTTATTTTTTGTCTAGCAAAAAGTTTCCAAGTTCTGTCCAATTCAGTATCCCTTCTTCCTCATTTGTGTTTGCCTACTGATACTGGTAAGTAAAGTAGCTGTTAGATTTCCATTTAGACAAGCCTATGTACGTAAATGTGTTCTGTGCTTTGTGAAAAACTAAACGTGCTAATGTTAAGTCTACTGTTGAATAAAAATTATTGTCATGATAATGTGAAGGAAATAGCAATTGTTTTGCGACTTTTTGGAACAAGTTGCGTGTTACTTCTACAGGTATAATAACGGCGTGAAGACTTTTCAAATATTTATGCAAAACTGCATACGGTGCAACATTTTAAGCTTTGTTGCATGAATTCACATTAATATACAGGGTGTCCCAAAAAAAATGACACCATTTGTGATCCAAATGATACCAAATGGTGTCTTTT
Source organism: Trididemnum miniatum (assembly GCA_964006365.1). NCBI lineage: Eukaryota > Metazoa > Chordata > Ascidiacea > Aplousobranchia > Didemnidae > Trididemnum > Trididemnum miniatum. Next base: position 19,179,492 of record OZ023231.1, read on the forward strand.
TTTTTTTTGGGACAGCCTGTATATTCAGTTTGCTCACTGCTGCACCAGGGCCGGTAACTTACAAGAAGAAATGTAAATTATGTAGGATTATTCAAGATTTAGATTCTGTTTTCGGATTTGAATGGATTTATCGTTGCGGATTGAGATCGAATTAGGATTTTGAAATGTGAATACCGGACGTCTCTGCTAGGCAGTAGGCTCACTACTGCACGCATTAGTGCAGGTAACGTACAAGTACCAGTGTGTTTCCTTCTAAAGCAATGATATTATTACTTGTTCTGTATCAGACAATTTGTCATATTTTTTTGGCAATTTCTTGAAAACGGATTACGTTTTGTGTTGTCTTGTGTTCTGCTATCAGTAGTTGTGATTAACAGCTTTTAAAAATCTTCCGAGTTCATGCTTTAAATTTTCCGCTTTTAAAAAAATTTGCTTTTTCAGGTGCATGACTTGTGGAGCAAATCCCCCAAAATTCTATTTGTAGCAAACTATGCTACACAAGAAGTATTTGTTGACGCTTGATTCTTTTTGCACTTTATTCAAAAATCACTGGTAAGTACCACTTATGTAAAATAGTATGTAAAATACTATTTTACATGTAAAATAGAATGTTTGCTTTAGTCCAACTCCATTTAGTGCAAATCCTAGTTTGTGTTGAGTATACTTCCTTATCGTAATCGGCTTCTGAAGTTTATGCAGAAGTGCTTTGACCTTGTATAACTTCGTTTGCCGTTCAGATATGCATTTACGTGTTTCCAGCAAGTTAAAGAAGACGACTTTTGTATATCATCTTCGATGTTCTTTCATCGGAAATTACCTTACTTAAATGCTGATTTGATTTCTGATTTCTTCATCTTTATCCTTTCATCACGAGAAAGCGGCGGAGGCGCTGCTTAGGACGAATCCAGACTCGCTTAGGAGTTGTCTTTGTTTCCAAGTTTTTCCGGTTGAATTTTCTTCTGACTTCTTTAATTTGCTGCTCGCCAGATTCCACCAAGCAGAGATAATCATCGTGAAGCATCTTATCCTAGGACGCAACAGCGAGACTTGGTTGGGAGTTGAACCATTAACCTTCCGATCTTGGTCGTCGTAAAAACGACGCTCCAAACCACTGCACCACGCTGCACTTCTCGCAAATCGCAGTTGCGGTGCTCGCTTTTTTGCAGGTTATTAATTACGTTCTCGAAATGGTAGTGGGACGACGAATAATATTTTACGATTGGACTCGTTTTTATGCTCCGCAATTCTCGAGAGATTCTGCACGGTTAAAACGCAGATCCCTGGCACAGGTAAGTTCTGTTTCGCGTGCAATTTACGAGCTACAGTATTATTAGGCATGGCAGTTGACAGATTTAAATAGTATATTTTTCAGTAAGTTTGCTGTGCAATAATGCTCTTACGTGCAAAATTTAAGACACAGAATTCCAATTGGTGAAACAAGTTTAATTACTTATTGAGTGCATTATTTTAGGTTGACCTTGCACCAACTGAAATTGTTTGGGGTGCCTACAATTTAAATGGTAATCATTGGAACTTACTGGTGAGTGTTGAACATTCAATATGACTAAAATGGTGAAGTGTTATTGATTATACAACGGGATAAATTAACAATTCTTTAACGTGTTTATTTACAGCGTTTATTTAGTTAGTCTTCAAGGCCTACCATTTATCCCGTTGTATTTTCATATATATAGACTTACATCGGCTCCTCTTATTTCATTGCTTATAAAATCAGGCCTGCCATTGCCGACACATGCCAACTAGGCTAACTGCTCAATGCTAAGCCTGCAGTTGCAGGGGCTTGAGTGTGTATAGCTGAAAATTGCATAGAAAACGCTGTCAGCCCGGTGGCTGAGTGGTTGGAGAGGTAAAACTCTCAATCACAAACGTTACCTGCATCAAAAACGGAGTTATCTGCAAATAAAATCGTCCTAAGGGATGAGCAATTTTGACATTTATTGAATATACTCAAACTTTTAGTGTTACGTCTAGTTTGTATTTGTTATGGTTAGAGCAGGGGAGGGTAAACTTTTTGCATGAAGGGCCGCATTGGAAAAAATTTTAAAGCCGAGGGCCGCACTGCTTTAGAAGAGGAAAGTAACAAAGGTCATCACCAGTGGCGCACCCAAGGATTTGGCAAAGGGGGGGAGGGGGACACCACCGGCGGCCTGGGGGTGAAACCCCCAGCCTCTGGAAACCAAGGGGGTGTGGGGACGTAGCCCCCAACCGCCAACGATTTTTTACAATTTTCACATAAAGAACGCTCATTTTAGCACACTTTTTTATCGAAAAAGGGCATGCAGTGAATGCAGTCACTATGGACACTGCAAAAATATTTCCGCAACTTATGTCTAAAAGCTGAGGCTTGGCTAAAATATGCAAAAGGAGGCTGCAACCATTATTAGCTTGAGAAATTATAAACTGAAAGTTAGGTTTTAGCACCTTATTACAGATCCAAGGGGGAGGCATGGCACCGTGGCCCCCTCTGCGTGCGCCTATGGTCATCACGACCGCAAATGTCCTATTTTCCATGTGATTTCACTAGGGTACAAGGTTCATCTTTCTGTAAGTGCCCGCGGGCCGCATGAAATGATCTCGCGGGCCGTGGTTTGCCCACCCCTGGGTTAAAGTGTTTGCATTGAATCACTGAAATGCATGTTTGTTTGTTAGTTAATATCTGTCATTATTTATAGTGTTCTAGTAAAACCACGATAAATGTTTTCGTTCAGCCGTGAAATTGAGTGAATGCGTGGATGTATTTGTCTGCCTACTAATGGAATTTTCACAAATCAGCAATTGCAATTAGACAAAAGCAAATATGCTGATACAGTACAGATTAAATTTTACTAAGAGTTTATTTTGTCATATCAGATAGCAGAAGCTTTGGTAGAGAAACTTCCTATGACCCCAGCCAGTGTGTCATTCGAGTCTCTGCAGCAGTGTCGGATGAATATTGCCAAAAAGAATTTGGAAAATTCAGGTGCATATCAATGTTAAATAATGCCTAAAAGGCTTAAGCCGTGATTAGGAATGTTTGAGGTTTGGATATTTCGCCATCGTAGACAAAATGTTAACAAGAATGAATCCAGCTCATTTTTATGCTAAGATGGAATATATATTTGTTTTTAATTCAAGAACTTGTGTGGTAATCATCATAATTAGGGTTTCCAAATTTGCGGGCTTTTTGTGGTACCGGGAAAACGGGAAAAATTTGAGGCAAAACCTGGATCCCGGAAAATTGCCGGGATCATTGCGTATTGTGATTTCGATATTTTTGTATGTTTTCAACTACTTCTGTAACTGTAAGTACAATCAGTAAAGCAAAAATGCAAAAAATCATTTATTTTTCATGTAATAACTCCGAAGGAAAGTTGGGGCATAAAGGGATTTGTCACTCAGACGGTAACGCAGTTAAGTAACAAACAATCCTGCGGCAGAAAAAGCACGTTCTGCTTCAACCGACGTCGGTGGAATGCTACGTAAAGGATTGAAAAGAAGCTCTAATTTAGTAGCCCGTTTTCTGGTAGCTTCAAACAAATTCATTTCTTGCGTGATGACTTTTTGAAGTTGATTTCTATCATTACTTTGTGTGTCCGACTGGTTGTCCGTAAATTCCGTGGAATGCTCAATGTGTGCCTGTAGTCGTTCAAAGAGGCTAACTTGTCTGCTTTTAATGCAAATGGTGTTGTGTCGTCACATTGCCCAATAACATGCTATTCACAAGTTTTGCACAAAACCAACCTAACGCTTGCGAGGACCGAACAAAAATCTTTTGCAATTGGATTTGTGTGACTACTAAACATACCGGAAATTTTTGTCAGAAAACACGGGAAACGGGAAGCTAAAAAATTCATTAAATCCCGGGATCCCGGTTTTCAAATCTTACCCATAATCTCAATGCTATCCATGTTTTATTGCTAGTTTAATAATGTAAAAGTCAACTACTTTTACCATTATTAAGCTTAAAATACAGCAATATTTTAAAGAAACTTGATGTTGCAAAACTATAAAACTAACAGTATGAATTGTAATTTAAATCACTACTGGGAATATGAAGGTGATTACTACGTAATTACCATTAGTGATGGATTATTGAGAAGCCTGTGTCAACTAACGAAAGTGTCGTAGACTTAGACCTAATTTAGTTTAACTCCGGTATATTACACAAAACACCAATTAAACGTTTGATACATTTTGGCAGATGATATGACGAATGTGTGTGCAGCGTGTTGTCTAAACCAATCAGACCTGCGCAAGAGAAATTGGGTATGTAAAATTGTGTACAATTATGTACAATAAGGTGTCTGGGCGAGGTTTTTTCATGCCTTGAATTGAGTTGGATAGTGCCACTCCGTATTAAATTAGCTAGGCCAGACTTTGCTCTGTACCTTTTTACATGCTGCTATATTATCGTTTTTTTTGCCTTGTTTATCAGCTTGCCGTTTTTAAGCCGAGATGGTATGTCAGTGTTTTCCTTTGTTACGTCAATATATTGCCGGTAATTCTCATTTTGGTGGTACGAAAATGAATTACGTAAACCACTATACTGCCGTCTTGCACGCACTGCACAAAAATTCCGGTGCAATTAAACAGAAACTTCTTGGCAGATTGACGTTCAGATGTACTGTAATTGCTTCACTCTGCCTGTCGCTCAGTAAATGCTCCGAAACATTTTACTTCTTATTAACCCACCAATAGATGTCGCATTGAAGCGCAACATTTAGTCTTATCTTTTTACTAGATTGGATGCGACGGATGCCCTCGATGGTATCATGCGTCATGCATTGATGAGAAGTTGCATGAGGCAAAGAAGCGGTTTTGGTTATGTGGATTGTGTCGTTAAATTTATTTTGATGCGTGTTTAATTGTTTATCGTTTAGGCGTAAAATGAATAAAAGTTTTTCAAACATTAGCGACTTGCTTATGCTCTCTTAAAAACTAGAAGAATCCCCTTGGCTAATGCTTTTCATGAAATATCGGAAGTTCATTTCAAACGCTAGCGCAGATTGATACAATACATCTGTATAGGCTGGAGTATGTACAAAGTGATTAAAAAAAAAGTTAATATCTCGATTCTTACAGCTATTATTAAATGGAAAACATCGTGTGAGTTTAATCGGAACATAAAACATGTTGAAAATGTGCGAGTGCACCGGTCACTTAGCAGGTTTACAGTATCGGAATGTGCGAGTTCTAGTTTGGTCAATGCGCGAGTGGTTTGGTTTTTACAACACCAGAATGTGCGACTGCTAATTTGGTCAATGTGCGAGTGATCTGGCTCTTACAACACCGGAATGTGCGAGTGGTCTGGTTTTTGCAACGCTGGAATGTGCGAGTGTTAGTTGGGCCAATGTGCAAGTGTTCCGGTCACAATGTGCGAGTGATTGGTTATGGGCGAGTCGAAATGTGCGAGTACGGTGACGTGCGAGTGCGGTGATGTGCGAGTGGTCCGGTCATAATGTGCGAGTGAACATGGAATGTGCGAGTAGGGCGATGTGCGAGTGATTGGTTATGTGCGTGTCGAAATGTGCGAGTGAACATGGAATGTGCGAGTAGGGCGATGTGCGAGTGATTGGTTATGTGCGTGTCGAAATGTGCGAGTGAACATGGAATGTGCGAGTTCGAGTACAGTGATGTGCAAGTGGTCCAGTCATAATGTGCGAGTGGTCCGGTCATAATGTGCGAGTGAACATGGAATGTGCGAGTAGGGCGATGTGCGAGTGATTGGTTACGTGCGTGTCGAAATGTGCGAGTGAACATGGAATGTGAGAGTCGAAATGAGCTAGTTCGAGTACAGTGATGTGCAAGTGGTCCAGTCATAATGTGCGAGTGAACATGAAATGTGCGAGTGATTGGTTATGTGCGAGTCGAAATGTGCGAGTTCGAGTAGGCTACAGTGATGTGCGAGTGATTGGTTATGTGCGAATGGTCCGGTGATAATGTGCGAGTGGTCCAGTCATAATGTGCGAGTGAGCATGAAATGTGCGAGTGATTGGTTATGTGTGAGTCGAAATGTGCGAGTGGTTCGGTCATAATGTGCGAGTGCGGTGATGTGCGAGAGCGGTGATGTGCGAATGGTCCGGTCATAATGTGCGAGTGAACATGGAATGTGCGAGTGATTGGTTATGTGTGAGTCGAAATGTGCGAGTGGTTCGGTCATAATGTGCGAGTGCGGTGATGTGCGAGAGCGGTGATGTGCGAGTGGTCCGGTCATAATGTGCGAGTACGGTGATGTGCGAGTCGAAATGTGCGAGTGGTCCGGTCATAATGTGCGAGTGAACATGGAATGTGCGAGTGATTGGTTAATATGTGCGAGTCGAAATGTGCGAGTGAACATGGAATGTGCGAGTACGGTGATGTGAGACTCGAAATGTGCGAGTGAACATGGAATGTGCGAGTTCGAGTACAGTGATGTGCGAGTGGTGTGGTCATAATGTGCGAGTGAACATGAAATGTGCGAGTAGGCCTACGGTGATGTGCGAGTGATTGGTTAATATGTGCGAGTCGAATTGTGCGAGTGGTTCGGTCATAATGTGCGAGTAAATATGGAATGTGCGAGTACAGTGATGTGCGAGTGATTGGTTATGTGCGAGTCGAAATGTGCGAGTGCGAGTGACGATGTGCTAGTAGCACATTTGTGCTAGTGACGTCATTTCACCTCGTCTCTTGGCTACACTGTGTCCGATTTGTCCGGCCTGGGAATTGAGTCCCCAACCTTCCGCATCGATAGCAAAATCTTTCAACACTACGCTATAATCGCCCGATTTTTTGAGAAATTTTATTAAAATATATGAAACTAAATTGACACTGCTCGAAGTGCCAAAAGTAAGATAAAAATACTGCCAAAAACGACCATAGACCAACGAAAGATTTGAAGAGGCCAAGGGCGGAACGAGGGGAGAGACAACATTGTTTTTTCATATCGTGAGCTGACTATATCAGGAGCTAGAGTTCTTCGTTTCCCATAGACACCCCAATTATGCGTTTGAAAGCATCTAATATCGACGCTGTGATTTGGCAGAAAAATGCTTAGATAATATCGACGCTATTTTTGACTTTAATCGGATGATTAGAGATTCCCCTCGCGCATAATTTATTTTAGTTTAAAAACGTTTTGGTAGCGAGGGCAGTTTTTTCTTATGCTCAAATATCTTCATTTTTCAAACTTCAAGCGAGAAACTGCCCCCTTCATAATGAGTGTACCGTATATTGACTGTTCAGCCTATATGCGTTGTTTATATTAAAGTTGGTTCTTGAAAAAAGTTTTTTTGGAGAAAAGAAATTGCTTGTTTTGCCCCCTGGGTGCACCCTGTTTGTGACGTTGCGACAGCTAGCCAGCCTGCTTTAGTCAATTAACCTTCCTATGGCCCGAAAATGATTTCAACTAAAATTTTTAATCACGGCCTGACAGCCATTTCTCTCCTTAAATGAAACGCAAAGCATTCAGCAAAAGTGTGAATGAAATATCTTTGCTGTGTCCTTAGTTCTGGCATTATATAGCTTAATCATGGTTAACTGCGATTTAGGCTGGAAACATTTCAACACGATGCACTTTAATACCTCTAAACTACTGTAATTGTAATGTAGTATCTTTACGTCATCACGATGTGACGCCACTAAAACCCCCCCATTGAAAAATCCTGCGTACGCCACTGGCGTAAATAAATCTCTAGTACGCCATCATCTTAAACTATGAACGCTTCATTTTGGTTAACCCAATACCCTACATCTAAAAATTTCTAAGGTCAGTTTTGAGTTCGTTTTATTTAATTTTTAATACCTTTGGAGGCGTTTCAGTTCCCTTTAAGGAGGAAAAATAAAACCGCAGTAAATCTCAAAACTGGACGTTTCGACAACAAACTCAGCTGTCATCAGTGTAAGCAAGGCAGTACAACACCAAATATGAATCTTTAACTCGGTCAGTTCAGGCAATGATACAGACGAGAGACACGTCTAGAGATTGGTCTAGTTTTTCTATATTCTGCATTGTCGTAGGTATGGCTAAATTCTACCTCATTTAGGTCAAAGCTAACCCAGGCCCTTGAACATACGTTACCGGTACTTTGTTTATACCGGCGACCTCCCGTCTGTGCGCTAGGCTACTGAGCTAACAGCCGGTCACATAGGCGTACTTACATGCACTGATTGGCATTTTAACATTGCTGTTTACTTGTAATTCATTATCATGTGATACTTCAATTTTTTCGTAAAAAATTTTCTATTTTTTCAAGACACGCAGGTATTTCATTCCATGTTTTGATTCCACAATAGGCCTACCCCAAACATAGGTGAGCAGTACCGCGGTACTTTTTAGTGCCGGTACTTTTATTTCTCAAGTTTTAGATGGTACTCGGTACTTTTGCAAAATCTTTTACAAAAAAAAAAAAAAAGAAGTATGCACAGCTACACCTTCCTCAGCAATCGTTTAAATGATTTGTTTTTAAAATACGATACTGCCATCCCGTCAAGCGCGGCAATGGAAAGATTTTACTGTATGATTGCCGCAATAGAAATAGAAAGATTGTTAGAATAGAATAGAAAGATTGTTACTGTAAGATTTTTTTTCACAGAAAAAGATCTTTTGAAGCCGAAGAGGAGAGGTCTTTTAGAGTTAAACCTTTCCCAAATGGTCTTGTTTTTGAAAGAATTCAGAGTAAAAGTTTTTCAATAATGTTTAGTCGGTTCTTTTTTGCATCACCGTTTGTCGAATCTACCCAGGTCTTGAGACTTTCTCTTACAGTAACAACTTCAACGATCTCTAACAGTAACAACGTTTGTTGAAGTTGTTACTGTAAGAGAAAGTCTCAAGACCTGGGTAGATTTTTAACAGCCTGCATACAACGTGACTTAAGTAATGTAAAACAAAGTTGCGCAATGGGTAGCCCTAATGAAATTGATGTGTCATAGCGGCCTCTGAAATATTTTTCTTCTTGTTCGATACGATTCCGGGATGTTGAATTCAATTTATTTATCTCAGCAAGCTTAGGGTTTGTTAGTTGGTTAGTTTGTTGCATATTTATCCTATCACGAGAAAGCGATCAATGCGCTGTACGAGCTCGCTTAGGAGTTGCCGGCCATCTGTCTACCACACCAAGATGGGGGAATCCCGTTAAGTGCCTTTCCCAACGGCACAACAAGTAAACTTGCCGGCTTGTTCTCCACACTATGCCATTAATGCTGAGCGTCAAGCAGGAAAGCTGTGAATACCAATTTTCAAGTCATTGGTTTGACCCGACTCGGAATCAAACCCGAGTCTACAGCTCAAGAGACAGACGCTCTGTACCACTCGGCCATCTGAGCTGTTTGATTGGTTGATTTTTGCGTATTTCCACGCAACTTAAAACCTAAGCTTAATTATGAGAACAAAGACGACAAAAAATTTAAAGTAGTTTAAAGACGTCTTTTCTGCGGATTTCACAATTTATTTTTGCAGATTTGACTCGCAATTTCGAAAATATGCTTTTTCTAGACAGGATTTTCTTTGATGCGATTTCTTTTTTCATTTTTGTCCTCCTGTCACGAGAAAGCGACGGAGGCGCTATGCGTAGGACGAATCCAGACTCTCTTAGGAGTTGCCTGTGTTTTCGAATTTTCCGTTTGAATTTTGCTTCTGACTTCTTCAGTTTGCTACTTGTTAGATTCCACCGAGCAGAGATAATTGTTATGAAACATCTTGTCCAATGACGCAACAACGAGGCTTGGGTGGGAGTTGACCGTCAATCTTGCGAACAAGACCGTCGTAAAAACGACCCTCCGAACTATATTCGGCCACGCTACCGGTAGACATTCCACCGACTTAGGCTACAACTCTCTGCAATAATGTTTCTTGAGTGACTTAGTCTACATCGTTCGGTATTCGAACGATGTAGACTTCATTATTAGCAAGCGGAAATCATGCAATTTCGTTTTTTAAAGGCCGACATCCTAAACATTAGCCTACTGGCCTGAGGTTTACCTTAATAAAAATAGCATACCGGTACTATATTTTGTAGGCTATTACATTTTCTCGCGTCAACGCGGCGAGTATTAATGATGTTTCAAACTAATCGTTGCTGATTATGACAGTCTATTGCAGCAGCTCTTCCCATCTTACTTGGTAGCTTATTCGCCATCTGTCAACTTCTAACGCGCATATCAGTATTGTAGTCAAGACCAAGACCGGTCGTTTTTCGAGACCTTTGGTCCGAGGCCAGGAGTAATGGAGACCGGCAATTATTCGGCTTCTAAAAATAAAACTACAGTAGGCCTATATCACCAAGTTTAATCCTACCCAATTAATATATTTTTTATTTTTCCAAAAAATTACAATTACATTTCAAGGAAACGTGGACTTCTAACTTTTCTGAAAAGCCTTGCTCTCTGAGGTCGCATTATCTACCCGCTTGTGCTAAAAATTCTTTCTACCGGAGCCGAAGAAGCTGGTGTACATAGTGTGTGCTTGGATAGCTTAAAAAGAGCTGGAGAATTCACCACTTCTGTGTTTCCAGAATTCAAAACCATTTGTGGCACGGTTATTGTTGCCACTTCATTCAAATGTTTCGTGAGCTGTGCAGTGTGCCCTCGGTGTTGCTTTTCACGTTTCTTGGTTTCCTAGTAGTCTTTTGCTGGCATAATTAGCAAAAACCTCGGAAACTCCGAACTTTTCAACTGTCGGCTGTATCCTCTGCTGTAATTTCGAACCGTCGGCTACATTCTGTACTAATAAAACTGTAATAGATCTACTTCAAAATTAGTTTCTTTTTTATATTTGACAAACTTTTGAAATTTGCAGTCTCAAAGAACTTAAAATAAACGATGCAATCAGAGCCGTAGCAGCCGCCCCCCAAACCCCGCAATTGGGGGGCCCACACTGCCAAAAGGGGCCCCAAATTGTCTTGAAGGACCCGAAGTTGCATCAATTCAAAAACAAAGTTTTGCTTGGCGAATCGCGTTGAATGGGATTTTTTGCGCTCAGATTCTATATATTTCAGTTTTAAAATTTTTCGCTATCGTTTACTTTCAAATAGCGTCATAAACTGCACAATGATGTCATAAACAATACACTGTGTGTAAGAGTGCGCGTAGGACTTGAAAAAGGAGGCCGGTGCAGAGTTGGATGCAATCATTTTGCAAAGCTTAAATTCAAATTCATTCCTCTTGAAAAAATTAAATTCAAATTCATTAACACCTTGTGAGCAGATTTAAAATCTTATCTATTTATTTTTTATTTATTCGCAATTTTATTCTCCTATCATGAAAAAGCGACGGGGCGCTATACGAGCTCGCTTAGGAGTTGCCGACCATCGGTCTACCACACCTAGATGGGGTAATCCCGTTTAGTGCCTTTCCCAACAGCACAACAAGCGAACTTGCCGCTTGTTTCGCGCTATCCATTATGCTGAACGTCAACCAAAAAAGCTGTGAATACCAATTTTCAAGTCATTGGTTTGACCGGACCCGGAATTGAATCCCGGAGTCCACCAATCTAGAAGCAGATGCTCTATCCACTCGGCCATCCGATCGGTAAATTAAATTCAATCCTACCCTATTTCTGTGTCAGCAACCATAATCTGACATCGAATACAAAAGTCCATTGAAAAAGGATTTGCTAGTTTGAAAACGTGTGCTTTTGAAATAGCGCAGGAATTGGACATTGGTCTGGTCTTCCTCAATCAAAAAGTAAAAAAAAAAAAGAGAATGAAAATAGAAAAAGAGAATGTTTAGTTACGATGCAAATCTATATCGTACAACTTCTGAGGAAGAGATTCAAAGCAAACTTTTTAAAACAACTGGTGGACCAGGCTATTATGTCGATACTAGAAAGTTTTAAGCTGACATGTGATGTCGCTTCTGTCTTTGCATTGCTGTTTACACCCAGCAGCTTCGTGCGTGAACAGCCATTGTCAGCAATATGATCTGGCAATACCGCAGGCAGGTTCAGATTCTTTGCGACGGGTTCGATTCACGGCTGGAGTCTATTGCATTTGATATTTATATCAGATGGTTGCTGATTAGAACGACACAAGCTCGTTTGGCAGTCTCCCTTCCAACAACGTTGAACTTTTAATTCAATAGTAATACCTGTAAGTGCTCGCTTGCCTTGCTTCTCGAGTTTACAAAATGCGTTGTTACTGTTACCAGTGCTGAACAAAGCTTCAGAAAACTGAAATTTATTAAAACGTTTATTACGTCTAATATGGCAAACAGCAGACTATCTTTTTTCTTTCCATTTGTTGGCATTTTTATCCACCTATCACAGAAAGCAATGGGGCACTACACGAGCTCCCTTAGGAGTTGCCGGCCATCTGTCTACCTACCGCACTTAGATGGGGAATCTCGTTAAGTGTTTTTCCCAACGGCACAAGCAAACTTGACGGCTTTCTTAACACTGTCCCTTTAATGCTGAATGTCTAGTTGGAAAGCTGTGAATACCAATTTTTAAGTCATTGGTTTGACTTGACTAGTGATCAAACCCTCAGTCTATTCACTCCTTCAGGCTCAGAAGCACACGCTCTATCCACTCGGCCATCCGATTGGTTCTTCGCTGGCCATGTTGTCAATCGAAAGTTAATGCGCCCGATCTCCAGATTATGATGCTGTCAAAAGAACATCTGTGTACGAAAAAGTGCGCTCTAGCTAGACCGGAGGTTTTCAACCTATTGGCCATGGCCCAACAGTGGGCCACAGAGCTTGACTAGAGAGCGACATCAGCATTCCCTAATCATGCCATCACGTTGACTTTGTACCTTTTAGCAAAAGTTATTGGGCCACCATCATATTTTATCATTTTAGTGGGCCATGAGCAGAAAAAGGTAGAAAAACCCTGAGCTAAACGATTTTAATGGAAAATGAATTGGGTGTAACAAACTTGTCTTAAAATTACACCTTTTATTTTTACACAGTGATAACGCGTTATATGTTTTCATTTTACCACAGTATTCGCATTGTGGTGAGAAACTGAGTTGTTACCCCTGGAAAAACCTAAAACAATTCATATCGAAAGCTAAGTATTGGGGACTAGAAAGGGTTTTTGGGGGGGGCCCAAAGTTGAGCTGCTACGGCACTGGATGCAATTGCTTATGCCTAAAAGAATAACCTCCGTAACGCCACTAGACCTCAACGATGCTTTCGTCAGTTCGGTGTTTTGCATGTACACGCAGTTTTTGAAAATTAAATTTCGTTTACTTCACTCTACAGTGCAAGAACCTGAATCTTGAGGAAAAGCTACAAAAAAGATTGTGAGCGATAGCTCTACCGGCTTTTTGTCTGTTCCTCCAGTCTCTTCACGCTGCATGAATTTGGTTATTGCACGTCAACGTATCAATATCTTTAATTAAAAGCCAAGCGATATCAAAGATGTAGACCAGAGGTGCACATGGATGGCCACGATAAACCTTTGGGTACTAAAGCGATCACGATAATCGATAACTTCGAAGAAGCCCTGGGCAATACCAATAATCGATAAATCTCAATTTTTTTAATGCGATATCGGTAATCGATAAATTATCGCCGATAAATTTTTCCGATTAATGTTACGGTAAATTTTCAATGGTTTTGACGAAGTTTTTTTCGCAGGTCACGTTGCAAAAATGTGTTTCTAGATTTTTCCGGGAATAGAGAGCAGTTCATGGACTCTACCGTGGCATTAATTAACAGAGCCGCAACCAAGAGGGGCTCCGCCCCCCCTGAAAAAAATTTTGCCCCCCAGAAAATATTGGTTATTATAATACATGATACCGGTATAGGTAATTTGGCCCCCCCTAAAATATTTTCGCCCCTCTAAGAATTTGTTTTTAGTTGCGGGACTGTAAATAAGAAAAAAGATGTTTTTAAATTGCAACAGCACTTTAGGAACACCGTGTATTTTTTCCATAGCGCTAACTCACTAAATTAGTAACTTTGATCACTGTGTGCATAAAGAACCGTTTATCGCGATAATTTATCGGCGATAAGGAAATAATTACAAAAGCGATATCGGTAAGCGATAAATCAAAACTATTTTGAGCGATAACGATAATCGGTAATGAATTATCTCGATAAATGGCCATCTCTGGGGGTGGACAAAGTGCGGCCCGCGAGATCGTTTTATGCAGCCCGCGAGACCGTTTTATGCGGCCCGCGGGCACTTACAGAAACCTAAACACCCATCGTGAAACAACCGAAGACCTTTTACTTTTGCTCCGCGCTTAGCGGCATTGAAAAATAGGACATCTGCTGACGTGAAAACTTTTTTTTTTATTTTTCACCAATTTTTAGTGGTGAAAATAGGACATCTGCGGACGTGCGGCCCTCGGCTTCATAATTTTTCAAAATTTTGTCAAATGCGGCCCTTCATGTGAACAGTATTGCCCACCCCTGGTGTAGACGTAAAACCTCCGTCAAAGTGAAACAAAAATGGAGCAATGTCAAATAGGTGTGACAATTCTTATGCCAAAAACAGCTGCAGGACGCCGTCAGATAAGAATTTTCACGATAAAAATTTGTTTGATCTTGGCGAAAGAATTTTTACACCTATTTGATTGATATTGCTCCATTTTTGGTATCACTTCGACGGCGATTTTCCATTTACACCTTTGCTATCGCTTAAATTTTAATTAAAGGCAGGTAAAATTTCGCTTGTTTCGATCCTGCTTTGTGAGATCGTTTTATTAGCATGCAGCTGCTGTGGCCTGTGAGGGTGCAATTTTATTGTGCACCGTGTTGACGCTGCAAAAACAACAATTACATTGATCAGGCTATCATAAGCCTAAAAATGATCGGGTCTCAAGACCAATATCGCACCACGTCGAGACCAAGACCATCAGCCTAAGTTCGAGACCAAGACAGCAAAAAATCGGTCTCGAGACCTACATCACTACTTTCTACTTCACTTCGAATATATGCCGTGAGTAGAGTAACAATACTTTTACTTAAGTACATTTTAGAAATATTTTTTACACCACTGGTCAGATTTCATTAATCCCGGTACAGCTTATTTGGACAGTTGCAAAATTAGGTAAGTCAGTATTTTATACGTAAACAAACAGCTCGCGGAGCCCCTGGGTTGCTTTCGCGGCGGAGCCCTGGGGCTCCGTGCGGAGCACTTTGGGAACTTATGATCTAGATAACACACTCCTGCGCATGAGTACAAACTGCACTCGGTTGTGAGCTTGTCCTAATAACAAGTGTTGATGAATGAGGGTACCCAATCACAACCCCCTCCAGGTAACCCTTAGGCAAGGTAAAGAACGTGTTAGCCTCCCATAGCTTGGGTCACAAGCTGTTAGCTGTAAAACCAAAAAATAAAATGAGGTATCTACTCTTTGCTCTAGTATGCTGCTTAATTTAATTTCCTGACTTGTTTCTATGCAGTTGCTTTATTTGTTTTATTGCAAGCAATCTAATGCTACCATGGGTGCAAATCTAGGGGGAGGGATGTACAGGCTATCCCCCCCAAAAACCGGCAGCATCTCCCCCAATATTTCCATGCCTCACATCAGCGAACGTGATGATCTTTTTTTTTCGTCTTCACTTCATTTTGGGCAAAAAATTGAGCATCTGCGCGGGTGTGTCGAATCATCTCCCGCAATGCTCAACATAGATTTGCACCCCTGAATACTGCGGTCATGCAGCCATGCCAAGTCCGTTTCGATTGGCAAGTCCCAACGCTCACCCGTTTTGCTGCATGTTCCGTTTTCCGCGCCAATATTTATTAGCTTTGCGTGAATGTGCGTTTTTTAAAGTTTTGGTGCGCGGGAATAAAAGTTGAATTGATTGATTGAATCGCCGTTCCTGGTTCCAGTTTTTGCATCACAATTAATTTTTCGATGTCATAAATGAAAAAAAGGGATTATGACATCGAAAAATTGATCATGACGCAGTAACTGCTGTAGAACCAAGAATTGCGGGTCCAAGGTCCACGAAAATTTTACATGTTGTGGACAGGGTAAATGCGTAGGCCTACCGGTGGCATGTAATAACTTGAGATTGTGGGCAAGCACTGAAACAGAACTGCAGACCTGCTTAAGGCGAATACACATTTTCTTAAATTCATTAATTTGCTTTCAAGTACGGGTATTCTACTAAAAAACTACCGTAGCCTTGCTAGTTAAGTGATATAGCTGTTGCAGGAGAGATCAAAACGGAAGCAAATTAAATTTGTAGATGCAGTGCGAGAAACTAATCAGTAGGTTAGCCTAGTTCAGCGAGCTCTGAGATAAAAAGAATTGCACAGTAAGTAGCCAATAGCGTTGGCCTATAAAGAGAATACTGTTATGGAGGTCTAAGTAGGAAAACCGGTAAGCTCGTATAGCAAGACCTAGACTGGAAATCAGGGTTATTTGAAATGTAGAAAATGCATACTCTCGTTTTTCGCCTACGAAATGTTCCCTTGACCTCGTTAGCTTAAACCAGGGATGGCGAACCATTGACCCGCTGGACACTAAGTGACCCACTTGCACATTTTCCTGACTCACTAGTAGTTAGGAAAATTTTACGAAAAAACGGTAAGGAACATTGACGTAGTGAAGAAAAGCTTCTTTTGCCATACTGTGGCATTAAAGATGGGAAACTGGGTGTTTCTGTGGTAAAGATCTTTTTTTTGCTCGTAGCACAGATTTTGGCAGAAATTGCGTTCAAGCCCCTCGCTAATATTATTACATCCGTAACCCACGTTTTTTCTATTTTCGGTCTGCGACCTTAAGTTTGACCCATCACTTAAAAAGGTTCGCCATGCCTGGCTTAAACAATGAACGAACGCTCTATTAAAAACTTGAATTTAGAAAAATGTTAAACCTAGTGCCTTCACCTTTTCAGCCATAGCCAAGGTCGGGAGATGGTCCACGAGAAAAAAGTCCAAAGTTCACCTCAAAATAGTCCAAATTGGGTCCAAACTTTCAATAAAAAAAAGTCCAAATTGATTTCAGAATAGTCTAAATTTTCAACTGCTGTTTAAAAGGGCAGGGGCGGATCCAGAAAGTTTTGGTGGAGGGGGAATGTGATTTTAAATTAGGTTAAATGTTAACTAAATAGGCCTACAAAGACGTTTAGATCCGGAAACGGGCGTATATAAGCCCTTTCAAAATGTTTCATGTCAGGGGCGTATTCAGAATTTTTTTCAGGGAGAGGGCACCAAATTTCGTCACTTTTTCAAGCTCAGTTTTTTCCTGGCAGAGTTAATTTTAAGCAACTTAAGTAACAAAAACGACTCTAGTGGGGTCCGGGGGCATGCTCCCCCGAAAAATTTTTGAAAATTTGCATAGGCCTACTGTAATGGTCATTTTAGCGCTTTTCGAACAAATTTCAGGCAAAGTTTGTTCATATTTTTGGCCCCTAACTTTGAGTCCTTCATCAAATATGATGCATTTTGTAAGCACAGTTTCGATTAGGCGTGCTTAAGGCGACAAAGGTTTATTGTTATGAACAGAGGTGCAAATCTATGTTGAGCTTTGGGGGAGATGATTTAGCAAAATCAACCATTTTTTGCCATTTTTCGATATTGGTGGGGATGATTTAGCAAAATTGACACGTCTGCAGATGTCCAATTTTTTGCCCAAAATGAAGTGAAGACCAAAAAAAAGATCATCACGTTCGCTCATGCCCAGTTTTGGGACATGAAAATATTGGGGGGAGGCTACCGGATTATTGGGGGAGAGATACATCCCTCCATGGATTTGCACCCATAGTTATGAAGAGGTTAGAAATTATAGAAAAACTTTATTTATCAAAAGCATTGTTGAAAATGGCTGGTGGGGGGAATGCATCCCCCACATCTCCCCCCTGGATCCGCCCCTTGTCTGAAGCAGTGACGGAATCGTGATACCATGCGTTGTTACAATTAAAAATAGTACACCCAATCCACATGCATAGTTCAACTGTGCCATCTGCCTTGAGTCTTTTACTGCATTTAAGTTGTTGTGGTTTCTCTTTTACCCAGCTTTGTTGTTGCGTCTTTCAGATGTCCCCTGATGAGTACAACCTCTCGGCAAAACGTGACAAGTCCAAGATTTTTTGTTTATAGCCTAGCCCCGCGGGGGGGCTATTGGGGGCTGAACCCCCCCAAAAAAAGTTTATGTTGAAATGACGGCGGTGTGTAAATCCCAATGGTTTATATTATAACTTTTTTTGAAGATGGCCGCTTCAATTGATGTTAAGTTTAAATCTCGGGACTAATTTCTGATTCGCGTCTTTACACTAAAAGCAGAAAGGTTTTCAATTTTCATGTTAAGCAGACTGATGTCTGAGTGTTGAGCAATGGTGCATAAACGCAGGAAACGAAATTTGCTTTATGAAAACACAACCACTGGTTATAATCAACCGTAAATGAATACTACGCGGCTGTTTAGCTTTGCTGTGAGACATGTTATGTTTTTTTTCGGTTGTTATTGTTTTCTGCTCTTAGTTGTTCAACACATTTTATTTCCGCTTAAAGTTGTTATAGACCTAAGTTTTGTTACCAGTGCATCGGCCCAAATTTGTTACTTGCGTTTTTCGTTTCCACGTGCAAGTTCTTTCTTCCTGCGTTACGTGTTTCTTGACCGAAATAAATCTCTTCAGGTTTGAGAAGCAATAACATAAAAAATCAAAAAATTAAGTTGATTTTTAGCCCCCACCAAAATGTTTTCAGCCCCAAAATGTGAAGACTGGCTACGGACCCGCGCCATAACTAGGTTTTTTGTTGATTTATTATTGTGACGAAAGAATTTAATTTTTTGAGACTCACAATCGCCCATTGAAGTTGGTTGCACAGATTTATTTCGTTTATACTTTCGCAACATGTTTTGCATTTTAAATTTAATCAGCCTAGAGTTGAAAGTTATGGGAAAAAAATTATATTAGAAAAATAAAGCGTTTAATGAATAAGTTACTTATGTAATTGCGAATCCGCACGCATTAGGCTACCAGCGAAATTCCGGAAATTTTATATTCAGATTTTCGTAACTAGCCGTAATTTGCTAAATCACGCCATCAATTACATAACGAAAAGTTACGCTGCAGCCCTAGTAACAAATAACAACTTACATCGGTGGTCGGAACCACCAGGCCGAGGCCCGATCCGCTGCATGAAGTTTGTTAGAGGTCCACATGCGTTTTCAGATCAAACGCTTTAAATTTGAAGCATTTTTATAACGTTAGACGCAATTTTTGGACGTTTTTAAAAAACACTTGATAGCTCGATTCTGTTGACTTAGTAGGCTATTTACTCAAAATTAAAAAATTAACCAAGTGACGAAGGCAGATCTTTTGACTTAACCGCGAACATTTGATTATGCTGTGTTTTTAGTGTAAATCAAATACCGCTAGGCAGGAAATCCCTCTCACTAGGTAAATCACGCCATCAATTACATAACGAAAAGTTACGCAATGTTTTTTTTTTATATGTATACAATTTTTCCATAACTTCGAACCTCTTCGATACAATAAGCTTTCTTAAAAGCACGCATAATTGAAAATGTGCGAACAAAATGCATCATATTTGGTGAAGTAGGACTACTCAAGATTTGGGTCAAAAAATTTAAAACACAATTTGCCTGAATGATGTTCAAAAAGCACAAAAATAGCCTTTACAGCATGTAATATTTCAAATTTTTTCTGGGGGAGCACGCTCCCGGGCCCCCCTAAAGCCTTTTCTGTTTCTCAATCTGCTTCAAATTAGCTCTGCCTAAAAAAAACTACGCTGGAAGAAATGTTAAAATTATGCCCCCCCACCCCCCCGTCTTTTAAAGTTTCTCGTTACACCACTGGCGCTAGGCTCTGTAAAACTACCGTATTTACTTAATTGTTTTGTAGCTCAGTTGTTAAGCACGCCGCTATCGGTGCGGGAGGTCTTGAGTTCAAATCCCTGGTCGGTCAACTCGTCGTCAAAGGCTCGCCACCGCTGTGATGTTTCTTCGGAGCTGTGCTGCCCAGGTGCTCAGTCGCGGAGATCTGCCCCGCCAATAGTTACACGCTGAGGCGTAATACCGCGATATAATGAAAATTTGGCTTTCTTTGATAGAAAGGGCCTATACTTAGGAGCTTAGGCTACGTTATTTTTTATCTTAATTTTATGTGTGAATAATAAAAGTATGCGGTCATTATGTTTTCTGCATCAATACTGGCTCTGGAAAAATTCGGAGCAACTGCCTCTTTTTCCCTCCGTCCTCGGCTACGCATTTGATAATGACGTTGCAGAAGTTGGCCTACTTTAAACCCTTTGAACGACATTTCATTGCTGAATAAATTGCTCACGCATGGATTTTGCTGCTGGTAGCAGCGCAGTTTTGGGTGCTGAAAAGCGAAATCCAAGAATGAACTTGCCGGTAAACGCACTTTCTTTATTGTAGCCTGCTTGCTGAGGTTTTTATGTCGCTTTAACAATGTGTTCCGTTTCAGGCCTCTAGGCTATTTCTAACTTCTGAGTAGTTTAACTGCAACAGTAACGCTTATAGACTAGCTGTGTTTGTCTTCATTACAGGTTAATTGGAAGGTTCAATTGAAAAGAAAAATGATGGAGACATCAGTGTCGCTGTTATTGCTACTTGCAATGTTTGAAGTTAAAGAGGCAAAAAATGCCACAGGCCTTCAAAATAGCTGTTCTTTTGATGGCTATGATCTTCCTTGCTTATGGAGCGATAACCTTGCAACTTCTCGTGGCAATGAGTCGATTCACAATGGAGTTCTAAATGGGTTCAAATGGAACGTTAAAAGTTCTTGGAGTCATAAAAAGGTTATTTCAGGTAAATTTAAGTCACTCACTCAAGAAGAAAATTTACTTCTAGTTATTTTTGTGCATTTTGAAGCAATTAGAAGATTCGAAAAAATGAATCAAACTCGACACTATGAACAATTTTTCGCAATTGACTTATCTAATCATTCAATTCTTTCTAACCAATTTGAAATCACAAAACCTGACCTTGGAAAAGAGGTCGATGAACTATCTCAGCAAATTAATCATCATACACCCCTCATGGTCCGTTATGGCAAATTCTATTTGCCTCGTCTAGAGATTCAAAAAGAAAGTTGTATTAGTTTCAGATTACGAGTAATTTACCGGCTCTTGTCTGAATCTGATTCTTTGTTGCTGTGGGCAACCAATGGTGTTAGCAACAGCAGCCATTTATTATGGAGTGTTTTTGGGCCTGTACCGGTACCCACTACGTGGACTTCATACAGCATAGGAATTTTACCTGGAATCTATAACTTGTTCTTCAATGGATCCATCTATTTGAAGAGTAGAAAATCTCAACTTATGTTTGTTTATGAGCTGAATGATATCAAAGTCGCCTCAAATTACTGCAAATCTCGAGACTCTCGAAACAACTTTTTGGTTCCTCACGGTGTTTTGAACATTAGTCCTTCTCCGTTTTCCGATTGGAAATGCGCATGGGCATCTTTTGTCGAGTTCGGTGCTCCCTTGCAGGGTGTATCTCTTTCGTTGGAAGCAAATACCGCTCCAAGTATTAATGCTACAATTACTCATATCTCAAGAAGTGGAATTAATGTTTGTATCAAGAAGATATCTGCCGACGAAATTGGTTGGAAACACCACATTTATCTTAAGTGGTTCGTTCATCTTCGCTCAGGAGTATCATCGATGACGATCAATGAAAACTTAGTAACTTCAACCTTTAAGCTCCCTACCCTACCAGACGAAGGACAAAACGACAAAGTCTTGAAAGAGTCTGAGATTAAACGTATATTTTTTGACAAAAACTCGATGGGATATGATGTGTGTTCTCTAAGCCAATTCCAGTGTGCGTCTTTTCGCTGCATCTCTTTAAAGTTTCGCTGTGACGGAAATCAGGATTGCATGGGAGGAGAAGATGAACTGAGTTGCAATAACTTCCAGTACAACTCGGCTTTTATTGAATTTTTCAGTGTAGGCATGGTTTTTGTTATGTTTATTGCAGTAGCACGTTGTTGGTTTAAAAGAGCTGCTTTTGTAATACAGAATATTGAAATTAACCCTTTAGCGAGTAGTTCTACTAACTTTGCCGTAGAAAGAGAAAACAGAAGTGTTTTTTGTAAAAACCAAGAACCCCAACAAGTAATCGTGCCCGTAGAGAATACTTATGTTTAACTGGTCTTGTCCATGGCTTAAACATGTTATGAACAATGTTGAAGCTTTGATTTGTTATAAGCTATGAAATAAAATACAAGTTTGCACAAGCGTGAACTGAGTATGACTCGTCTAAGAATTGAACGGGTGTTAACTTCATCTCATCGGCGACAGTTATCAGTGCAGTTAACACGCCTGATCCTAGACATCGGACCAAGACTATTTGGCGCGCACGATTTGACGAGAAAAAACTTGACGCGAGGACGATTTGACGCGAAACGTGTGTAATGGGGTCGGCGGGTTAGAAAAAGGTGGAGGTCGGGGGGTAGGGGTCCCGAATCGTGACCCCGACCCCCACCGTTTTTCAAGCTGCCGACCCCTACTGCACTTCACACTTTTCGCGTCAAATCGTCCGTGTCAAATTGTCATGTACCCCTTACACATCACCAACAGATATTTTCTTGCTTTTGTGATCTTAACTAAAATGAAAGAAGAATTTTAGCGTATCAAACAGCAAAAGTAGGCGCAATAAATCGTCCCATTGCAAATAAAAACCTAGTCCATAAACGACTGTTCCCAAAATACTTCTCATTAGCATTTTCGAGCTACATGGCCTGGCGGTACGGACGCGCAGGTTACAGATCCTACCTGACGGGTTCGATTCACGGCTGTAACCGATCGCATATTTGGACATACCCTATATGCTAATTGGCTGCTGACTCCGAAGAGTGAAAGCTTACTTTTACTGTTTCAGAGCACAGATGGCCGAGTGGTGAGAGCGTCCGCCTCTGGAGCTGTAGACTCAAGTTTGACTCCGAGTCAAGTCAAACCAATAGCTTTAAAATTGGTAATCACAACTTCCCTGCTTGACGTTCAGCATTAAAGGGACCGTGTGGAGAAAAAGCCGGCACGTTTAGTCTAGTTGTGCCGGTGATAAAAGCGCTCAGCGGGATTCCTGGGTACCTTGGTGTGGTAGACAGATGGCCGGCAACTCCGTGAGCTCGTTGCAGCGCTTTGATCGCTTTTTCGTGATAGGCGGATGAATACCCAATAAATACTAAAATAATAATACTCATTTCAACAGACGTTTGGTGGGGCAGAATTTGAAAATTGCTTGAAGTAGAAGATTCATTTTCCCCAAGCCCTTCATCTGACACTCTTTTGGGGAAATCGTTTGAATGAAGAAAGCCAACAGTGTTCTCGGCAATTTCTTGAGTCTGCTATTGGTCAACATCTTCTTGAAAACCTTAAATGCTTTTCATTATAATGCTTTTCATTTCATTACAATGACAAATTTTCAATTCTTGCCCGAGGTCATTCTCCCTCTCATCTTTCAGCCTTAGAAGTTATTTTTATTAATTCTCTCAAACCTATTGTCATCAAACAAAAAGACTTTGTTTATTCATTGAAACTATCTTAACTCTCTTTCCCATGACTTTCTAGCCAATCAGAGCTCTTCCGAAAGAAGATTTCTATTGGCTACTTCTATCTAACCAATCAGAGCTTTCTATTCCTGACCACTCAGAACTTTTTCTTTCCCTTTATAAATCGGTGCGATTTATTTATTCTTCATTCTCTCGATTTTCCCTGAAGAGTGTCAGATAAAAAGCTTCGGGAAAATGAATCTTTTACTTTAAGCTATCTTCAAATACTCGCTTCGCAGTCTTCCTCAATTACTTATGAATTTTCAGGTTAATTCAATTGGAAAATATCCTCCGTTATTTATTGATTTTATTTATTTTGACATACAGTAAAATAATGAACCACTTCTAAAGATGAGCTCGTACGAATACACAGCCCAATGGCTCTATATGCGCGTGAAGCTCCCTCACCATTCCAATCAACGTTTGCTTTATAGAACCGTCCCAACATATAAGCACCGAAACGTTACAAGTGACATTCTTGATGCTTAAGACCTACATTATACGCCTACCGAGGATTTGTTTTGATGCTATACCTCAGGAGCGGATTTTTGATTTTAGACGTAAACTATAGACTTGTTTTGCAAAAAGCCGCTATTGCTAAATTTTGTTGTTTGAACTATCTCTGTAAAGCTTTCAAAATCGATTCGAAATGACATTCTGCCTGTGACGTTAGTATAGCGTGTGAGATTCATTAAGTAGAACGTTCGAATAGTTATAAGCTGCTTTAACACAGTACATATAGCGAGTTTCAGATTTAAAAGCTTTAGTTACTCCTTAGCTAGAGTTAGAGCTCCTTAGCTTTAAAAGTTAGATCACGGTCAATGTATAGAGCTGCCAAAGCATGGATCAAGGCCGTCTAGTTTTAACCTTATTGGTAAGTGTCAGCCATAAACCGATCTGCATGGTGGCAAGTTGTGATACATTAACTACAGCGTTAAATTTTTTAGCTAACTTTTTCGTTGAAGTTATGTCTTTGTCATAACCACTATTGAATCTACGCTAAAATTAATCGTTGGTTTCAACTTGGTCTAACGCTAGTTAAACTTCGATAACTTAGCTATTTGAAAAAATAATACCAAAATCAAATAAATCGTCTCCAATCTTAGTATGGGCACTGCCATTTCAAAATTTACCATATATTAATTAGTCTTTTCTTACTTTCCATACGATGGTCATGGTCTGACTTATACAGTGACCAAGAGAAATGTGACAGTTTGTCATAAGCATGAGAGGAGAAGAAAGAGTATCTTCAAAGAAGTCATAGAGAGTAATGGATTCTGTCATTGCCAACACAGCAAACAAACTATTCCCTAGCGAGATATTTTCACTGGCCTCGGGACACCCAACTCTTGGCATTGCAGCCGGAAGCATCAAAAGATTACGTAGAATTACTGCATGAATAATAATGTATAATCATCAGGACTAGGCCAGTGATTAGAGGAGGCAATGAGAGGTGGAAGTGGACTACAGTGCTGCAGTAGATGTATTTTTTGGTTCAGATATTAAGTAGAGGCAGGGCCTGCGCCAGGGGGGGTGGGGGCAGAGAGGGCCCAATCGACATGCTTGCCCCCAACCCCCAATCAACAAGCTTACTTTTTTGAAAACAGTGGCTTTGTGCTTAATGTGCTTAATTTCACACTTTAGCCCCCCCTGATAAACGCTTGGCCCCCCTAAGTCGACTGCTCTGGCGCCGGCTCTGGGTAGAGGTATCTCACATTCTGTCGTGGTGATATTACAGCAATAAAAAAAAATTGGCTAAAGAGCTCGACGAAGAGAACATCATTTTTTCAGGAAGGCGAGTGATGGAATATTTTCACAGTAAACACGATTTTTTTTTAGAGATAGCTTTGCGATAATACGGTATCTTTTAGCGTGCTTCGGTAAAAGCCTGCCCTCTCGGACATACGTCACTGTGTGTGAACCATCGTCCGTTCTACTCCAAACTTGCAAATTTTCATAAGCGCAATACTGTGTCATTGTAAATTCACTTTCTGGTGATTAATCCTATTTACAGTAGTCTTGAAAATTTTGTCTATGTACAGTAATTTAGCATACAAGGCCGTTCAAGATTTTCGACAAACGATTACGTTAACATTCACTGCTAACGCTTCTCCATAATAACCGCTGCGCTAATTTTCTGAGCTGTGGGGCCGCAGTGGTTTTACACAAGTTAAAGCGTATTATCATTTAACACGAATGTGGCTGGAGCGAATGTCTTTCACGTAAAATTTGCTTTTGGAATCAAGATAGACGACAAAGCGTAGATTTGCATGCTCATATACACATTGTCATGTTTTTGCTGCAGAAAGAGCTTAAAGCTAGAGCTCATAGCTCTAAAAAGCTTACGTTTGAATAGCAAGGTCAAAAAACTGATTCTGTTCGTAGCTATTACGCCTGAGAACGCAATGCTGCGTAAGAACGTTGTTTAATGATTTTATCGATCACATTGCGCAGTGAAATACAAATCACTTTACAAGATTGACGTCTGAAAATTGCGGTGTATAATGCTACTTTATATCGCATTTCTTTGCTCTTGATTTTACAAAAGACCGACAGCTCTTACATAAATCGTAACGTGTGACTGCAGCAATCGCTTAGACTTATTTTATTCATAATATATAATAGCTGGGGCCATTTTTTTTGACCTAAAAAAACATATTTTTGACTCAATTTTAGCAAAATTTTGACTTTATTTTGACCTAACCGCTTTTGCCGAATTACTTATGTCTTGTAGCACTTTTTTGATTAAAAATGGTTTATAATCCGCAATTTACAAATATTTCATGCATAATAAGTGCTATTTTCTTCTCAATTACCGCACGCATTTTTACAATTTCGGAATAATCAAATAAAACTGCGCATAAAATTTTAATAGCAGCTCAAAAATTCAAAAAAATACAAAAAAATCTACGTTTTTTTCATGTTCGTAAGGGTTAGGGTTAGAAAATTTTTGATGAAGAGAATTTTGACTAGTTTTAACTTTATACAAAATTTTGACTTTATTTTGACTTATAAAATCTACCTAAACAGACTCCTGAAGGCCTGAAACGAACGTTAGTACATGTTTGATCACGTAATAAGGTCCTAAAAAACTTTGACTTTATTGACTTTAGCGGGTCCTAATAATAGCCTCACTCTAGCTCCTGCAATTTCACTGCTACATCAAAATCTGAAATGTTTTTCGATCTTTTGTATACCCATTGTTTGAGCTTACATATTTTATTTTGGCCTGGTTGAAAAAATGAGTTTTTTCATACTTTATTGTCAATGAAGAGACAAACCGCCTGACAAATTTTTTAAAAGTTGTTGGGTGATAAAATGCTTGCTGGCCCTTCATACTTAACGGTTTAGTCCAATTTGATTTTCAATTCTCGCTATAACACTCTGCGGAAGAACTACGGTCGCTAATGGGTTTTCTCCGAAAAAAAAAAATTCTGTAAATGAAAAAAAGGTCTTAAGCAACTACTTGAATCTGTGGAGGAACCACGGTCGCCGAAGGATGTTTTCCACAAAAAAAGGTCTTATCCTACTATCTGTGGAAGTTGACTGAAGACATTTTTTGGAGGGCAATGCCCTCTGTTGCCCCCTTGGGGACGAGTACGAAACGTGAGCTTGTAAAATATAGAGATCAAGCTGTATAGTTTTAAGATAATATACTGTTGTAACTGTATCCTTTTTTAGGTCTCCAGTTTAGGGTTTTGTGCCTAATTTGAGGTGATTCTCATTATGGGGCATCACAAATCCAAACTAAGTCCTAAAGCCTTAAGCGAACTCGTGAACAGTACGTACTTTAGCGAGAGTGAAATAAAGGAATGGTACAAAGCATTTTTACGAGACTGCCCCTCTGGACTTCTAACTGTGAAGGAATTCAAAAAGTGTTGCTCTGGATTTTTTGAATCTGGAGATTGCTCAGACTATGCTGAAAGAGCTTTCAGGTATATACCTATATCTTGCGATCGGTTCACGATAATAAAAAGAAAAGAGCTAACTTTAAAATGGCCAGCAAGTTCTACATTTTTAGCCTTACGGCATAACAAGGGTGATGTCATCACAGTCATTGCTGAACAAGAAAATAATGACTTCTTGTTCCCGTTAGAAGTTTTCCATGATGGCTAAGTACCTATTGTTGTAATTTGGGTCAATGGATGCGTATACACCGTACAATAGCCCATATTAAATTCTATCCCTACAACTTCATTACATGTTCAATTGGTGCATGAGCTGATTAAACTCGTTCAAGAAACAATCAAACTCGTTGAAGAAACAAAATTCGTAAAAAATCGCCAAAACCATAATTTTTGAATGGTGACAAAATCGTCACATGCGCTGTCGAAAAAACACATTGAATATAGTTTCACTGGGTGAAACGCTGCTTATTAAAAGTTTATTATTTTCAAAGTATAAGATTTTGTTCTTGAAACCCGACATATACACTGTAAGGTAAACTGGTTTGTGTTGCTTTAAACCAGGTGTGAGCAAAGTGCGGCCCACGGACACTTACAGAAATACAAACTCCTACCGTGATTTAAGCCGAAGACCTCTTTTCTTTAGCTCCGCACTGAATGTCAGTGAAAAACAGGACATGTGCGGACATATAGACCTTTTTTTTTATTGTTTGCTTTTCCAATCTGAGCGCCCTTCGGTATAAGTAAAATTTTACAAAATTCTTTCAAATGCAGCTCTTCATGTGTTAAGTACTGCCCACTAGTTGGGACGAAATTGAAAAAAAATTTGAAATCAGAAAAAGAGCCCCCCTAGATTGTTAAATAAATTATGGTAAAAATAATGTTAAAACCAATTTTTTTTTATAAACGGTCTACAAAAACACGTACGAAAAGATGAGGCAGTTATAATCATAATCACCCTATTGATCAGATTCATTCCCTTTGTATGGGCGAAACGGCGTAGCAAAAACGCTCCTTTGTATGGGCTCAGGTGCGGAATCTTCGAACCTGAAGTGTTTAGCTGACGAATGGTCAAACCTGCAGTTCCTTTTTGTGGGCTCAGATTCCGAATTTTCGAACCCGAAATCAGATTCCGACATTTTGCCCATACAATGGGAAGCATGCTGATCAACTGAATAGAAATATGATTGATAGCCTACAGCACATTAATATCACCTCAGTTAAAAACCGCTTTATAAACAGCTCTAGCTAGGCATGGTTATTGAGCACTCTGCCAGAGGAATCGGCGCTTAGTGTATCGGTTAAAAGCGTCCGCTTGGTAGCCGCGAGACTGGGGTTTTATTTCCGGTCGGGTCACACTAAAGACTTTAAAAAATAGTATTCGCAGCTTTCGCTCCAGGCGGTCGGCACAAGCAGAAGTGGGAAGGGTTTTGTGTATGTGTTGTTCGTCATGTATGTTCCTTAACAACCTTCAATCATGCGTGATTGATAAATTGTAATGGGCCGCCAATTGAGAATGGCCTAAACAAAGTGTGCTTGCACCCGCAGTCCCGTATCTTTACCTACTCTGCCAGAGGAGATTGAGCCTCATTCAGACTTGTCACCACAGTTAAGTTGAAAATATTCAAAAGCAAACCAATTTTGGCTCATTGCCAAGTGAAATGAGCTAGCTACCGACACCTAGTGGTCAGAAACAAGAAAAATCGTGAAAACTCAATAACTTCTGAACTACATGTCGCACAAAGCTGATGCTAGTGTCAAACGATGCAAAACTAATAAGTTTATATCTGCTTTAAAAGAACATTTTGTGCTATTTTGCTCAGAAAAAAAGTTATTACCCCAAAACGTAAATCTGTGGTTGTTTTATGGAACAGAAATCGCACAAGCTCAAAAGAATTGTACAAATTGCTTTTCAAAATGAAATTTTTTCATGAGAGATCGTGAATTGATCATTTGGCGTATAAGGCCATTTCTTCTTTTAAAACCTGCCACAGTAGCGGATGCTTGAGTGACCAACTTAACGTGGCGTTCAACAACCTGGCTGTGGCAGGGCTGCTTGAAGAACATAGGTTTTTGTCGAACACTTTTGAGCTCATCATTTGTTAGATGATGTAAAAGAGGATCGAGGCTCATCCTCTAAGCACAGATTAAGATAGCATTAGTTGCATATTTATCCTCTTGTCAGGAGAAAGCGATCAAAGCGCTATAACGAGCCCGTTTAGGAGTTAACGGCCATCTATCTACCAAGGTGCATGCACCTAATAAGGCCCGCTGACACAATTTTTGCTCCAACTCAATTGCTGCTTGAAATATTTGTTTGAAAGTTGGTATTTTATTAGAAGGGGTTCATGGTCATCACACTATGAAAACATATGGCGAAGTGATCATTCACTAGATTTTTATAAGCAAAACAAAAATTATAAAAGTGGGCCTTATTAGGAACACGTATTCCTCTTAAGGCCCACTATCTTTTCTTGAATTTCACCATTAAAGCACAGCAATCAAGCAGTAATTACCAAGGTACGCTCATTAGGCCTCGAGAATTCAAAATAGTAAGCAGCTGTCGGACTATATAAAAAATATTGGAGCAAAGGCTTGGGTTTTCAATTTCGTTTTGGGTCAAACCAAACATTTAAAACTTGCTTTCCCAAGTTTAGCCAATCACAAATCAGATTTAAATTCAACATTCTATACCTAATAAGAAGTCTTGACAACATTTAGCTGAATTGCTGCAGTAACCCGACAACAACTGCACCTTTGATACTCAAGCAAGACTAGTCGAGCACATGGGCCTTAATAAGAATATCTACCTTCCCCATGAAAATACTTTGCTTTTCATTAGGTCTAAAATTTTTTTTGCATAAAACCGTATTTTTTATTCACTAGTAGGTGTATTTTTATGCAAAACTTTCAAATCGAAAAAAACTCGCCTCCAACTGCTAAAAGTTAGAATTTGAACTTTTACAAATTTTGCTTCCAACCCTGACCGCATTTCTCAAAAATTTCTTTTAACTCTAGAGAAGTAACGGTTTGATAGAAAAAGTTGAAATGTGGTAAACCGCAGTGAATTTATACTACCCTTTGGTAAGAGACAAAACGAATTTTTATTTGCTCCCGGAAAGAAGATTCAAGCGGTGAGCCTTATTAGGAACCGGGCGTTATTAGGCGCAGGGACCTCACACCAAGATGGGGGAATCCCCTAAGTGCCTTCCCCAACAGCACAACTAGTAAACTTGCCGGCTTTTTCTCCACACTGTCCCTTTAATGCTGAATGTCAAGCAGGGAAGCTGTGCATACCAATTTTAAAGTCATAGGTTTGATCCGACTCGGAATCAAACCCCAGTCTATAGGTTTACAGATGGACGCTCTTACTACTCGGCCATCTGAGCCGTGGATCAACTAGCTGGTGATACGAAGTTGTATTTTCGTTTATGGATGGAACCTTGAACTTCCTCACAGCTTTTACTTCCTCGCAGCTAGTTTCTTTAAAGGTGACAGTGAGGCCAGCAGTGAGTGTTTCACGAAGAGACATAATCTCATCAACAGCAATATCTCTGACCGATTTGTTTTCATTGCCAAGGATAGCAATAATTTCATGCTCAGGATGAGCAAAAAAGGCATTACGCCGCAGAAACTTAAGGGCAATATCTCTCACTTGTTTATCAGGAAAATGTGACTCTCCTAAGAATGCAAAAAAAATTCTTGGACCATCCGTAACCGAATTCTTTGGTTTGACTTCAAAAAAGTTTGGAAAATATACCTTAATACAAAATTCAGTAAGAAGAACTAACGTCAAATTTGGTTTATCTTGAGAAACGTAACATCTAAAAATTCGGCAACCTTACGTCAGCCACGTTGAATCACACAAAGGACCAACTTCTAGTAATTGCAAATCTGGATCTAAAGCTCCGTGAATGATTGACCAACAAATTTGGTATGCGTAATATTAGTCATTACTAACATCACAAAGGACTTCATCACTAAGCACTGGAAAAGATTCGCAGGCAATTAGCTGAAAATCTTTAACATCCCAATTTGAAACAACCCGCCGATCATCTTTCCAATTTTTCCAGAGAAACTGTTAGGACCAGTTGTTATTCTATCTCACAGTCGAAAAACATGGCACAAGGAAAGCTCATTGCAATCTAATAAACATAATATGCTTCATTCCTCTCCAACCGCTATTCCAAAATGCGTATCACTTCGCAGACTTTCCGGTCATGACTGCCGTTCCGTCAGAACCAATCACTAGCAAGTTCTTTTCAAGTTTGGCACTTTTAATGGCTTCATACGAACTTAATGCCATTGATTCAGCTTTTCCATCTCGCGAAGAAACGTGGGACAAGTAGTATTTAGTGCCCATCATCCAGCGCTTGGCTGGTCACGCTGTGTATTCTTTGTCTCATCATTTTGTTTAATAATTTCTGATAGCTCATTCCTAACCTTGGTTTACTGACAATGAATTAGATCGCTACAAGCTGTTATATATATATTTTTTATCATTAAAAGGTAGGTTATCTTGGCTACTTTTTATTAGCTACTGAAGTTTTGATATTTAGTTCAAAGAAAGTTGTGAATCGATCTTTGCTGAGTAAGTAGGCAAAAGGCCAAGTTTAAACGTTTTTGCGCAAAGTTTACCGCTTTTACTTAGATAACTTGAGTTCGGAAAGCAAGTTGGCGTATATTTTGGCATGGTAATAATCTGAACTTGACTGATTCAACGGTTGGTTCCATGGCAAACTAGAAATTAGTATTTGGCGTAGCAAAGTTTCGAGAGGGAGTCGATTTTCCAGAAACAAATTTTTTTTACAGAAAAAAAGATTTTTTGCAATTGTAGTTCTAAGAAAAGGCCAGTTTCGAAGTAAAATATTACATATTTTGTGATTTTCAGGAATAGCTTTTCTTCTAAGCAAAATAGCGCAAAATGTTCGTTCAAACTAGATATAAACTTCATAATTCTGCTTCGTTTGACACCAAAATCAGCTTTCTACGACTGTAGTTTGAAAGTTACATTTTTTAATTTTTTTTACCATTTTGACCACTAGGTATCGGTTGATGGAACATTTCAAATGGAAACGAGCCAAAAGTGGCTTTAAAGTTAGTTTTACCATATTTGGCAATAATCTAGGGGGGCTCTTTTCCTTTTTTAACAAAATTTTTCGTCCCATTCTATTGCCCATCCCTACTTCAAACAATCACAGTTTGAAGTAAGTAAACTTTCAGAAGTTTTGATACCAATGGAAACGGATCTATTGATTTTCGGGAATTCATGTGCGCACTATCGGTGACGTCACGTGGCACCTTTGAACAGAAACTGAAATGGGCGTTCAGAATGTACGATACTGATAACGATGGCTACATTACAAAAGATGAAGTTCAACTCATGATTGGAGTAAGTGTTTATTTTTTCTGCAATTTGTTTGAGTTGCTTAGACATTTACCTGTCTAACTTTTGTGACTCTGATGAACAAATCATTTCTGAAGTGGCGTAAGAAAAATAAAATGTTGAAGGATTAATATGGCAGTTTATTGCTCAAAAGTTTCTTTTTATCACAGGGATTGTAGAGTATGTCGACGTTGACAAGGAAATATATAAGACTGTCATTTTTTGTAACAATGCTGATGCGACTTAAACCTCCAAGGGATTGGCATTTGCTTTTGTTAGAAAGGCCTAAAAACTCGGCTTCTTATTCGTGTCTCATGCCTCTTTTGTTCCATCCACTTCTTCATCCTATTTAGAAGTATTTTAACTTTTCGCCACGTTTCTTAATTTTGGAGAGGAGGGGCGTCTCTTGGCTTCTATGTTTTTAAAAAACAGACAACCTATTAACGTTATTAGAAAATGCGATTGCTTTACAGTGACGACTGAACTACAAAAGTTACGTTTTTCATTTTTTCTCGAGCCAAAATTGTTCTTTATGGCACAAAGTAAGCACTCATTTGCTCAGTTAAAGTCGTCTGTATGACACTGGCCTTCTGATAAATAATTAAAACTTGAACTATATTCAACAAATCAGAAACTTTGTGTAAATTTTTTCCGGGCTGTTTTAAAAATGTCGGGTGGAAGAGCTTATATTTTGCTCTCAGTTGTCGGTTCTCTACGGTAAAGATAAAAAACAGGGACATAGCTAAAAATTGACGGGTTCCCGCAGACGTAATAGAAATGAAGCTTCTGCACTCCTTGGAGGCATCTTGTTTATACGGATCATGAAATCATTGATATCGCAAGACAACTAGATAAATCTAATTATTGCGGACAGGAGCGTATTCAGGGGGGGGGCAGTTGTGTCAGGGGGACGTTATGTTCAGGGGAGCATTGAACCTAATATCCCATTCCCTTTTGACTTGGCCTTTTGGCAAAAAATATCAAATTTAGCTAATTGACTGAAATATATCAGACTCTTTTTATGGCTTTTCCAGTCTATGGCCCCAGCCCCCTTTTAAAATTTTTGACGCCGCTGATTGCGGGTATTGTGGGAGAGGGTAAAATTGCTACGCAAAGCGCTATATGAACCACGTGATTTCATCAATGTTATCTGGTGCGGTAGAAAATCTCTTGTTCTTTACATTATTTGCTTCGCGTTTGTCATATTAGTCATATAAGTCAGCTGCTCAATGCAAACAAAGTTAAATTTCAATTTAAAAATTTTGGCACGATTGAAATCGATTAGGTTATTCTCTTTGACGCAACTTCCGAAGCAGTGCACTAACAAAATAAGCTTTTTATGTTTGGTTTTGTGAAGTGTGGAACTTCAACAAGTTCAACATTTTTGTTGCTGTTTTTGATAACAGAGGTTATGCGCTGGACAGTGCACAGTAAGCCGATCAGGTGGCCGAGTGGTATAGAGCGTAAGCCGATCAGATGGCCGAGTGGTATGGAGCGTCTGCTTCTGGATCGGTAGACTTGGGGTTCGATTCTGAGTGGGGTCAAACCAATGACTTAAATTGGTATTCACAGCTTCCCTGCTTGACGTTCAGCATTGAAGGGACAGTGTGGAGAACAAGCCGGCAAGTTTACTTGTTGTGCCGTTGGGAAAGGCACTTAGCGGGATTCCCCCATCTTGGTGTGGTAGAGAGATGTCCGGCAACTCCTAAGCGAGCTCGTACAGCGCTTCGTCGCTTTCTCGTGATAGGAGGATAAATATGCCAATAATAATATATTAAATAAAAAATATAGTATTGTTGTCATTTATTCCTGAAGAAAATTTTTTGAAATGAGTGACTAATCAGCGAGTTTATTGTCCGCTAGTAGGTTTTGTAATCCATGACCCCGAGCGCTTTTACTCTTATTGACTATTTTTGCGCATCGCAGATCATTTTTAATCAGCGAAACCAACCCTTTTTGCTGTATTGCTTTCCTATTTATTTGTTTCAAATTTTGCGGACAGGTGTTTTAATCCGCAGATTGCCAACTGCTTAAAACGCTATTACGTGTGATATGTCATTATCGATTTACGCTTTTCCTTTAACAACTTGCTACATTTGCCAGAATAGAAATGACAGTTTCAATTTTAGGAAATATGTTAACACATTCTTTTTCATTTTTATGGTTGGTGTATGTGTAGTCACTCACTTGTAGTTTCGCCGTAAGTTTCACGGCCTCTGTGCGCGTTGACTAATTACTAAAATTAGGTCAAAAACTGAAATTACTTCTATCCAGGGTCTAACAAAAAGGTCTACCGTCGAAGGCCTGTATTTCGTCTATTAGCCAGCTCAGATGGCCGAGTGGTATGGAGCGTCCGTCTCTTGAGCTGTAGACTCAGGTTTGATTCCGAGTCGGGTCAAACCAATGACTTTAACATTGGTATTCACAGCTTCCCTGCTTGACGCTCAGCATTGAAGGGACAGTGTGGAGAACAAGCCGGCAAGTTTACTTGTTGTGCCGTTGGGAAAGGCACTTAGCGGGATTCCCCCATCTTGATGTGGTAGACAGATGGCCGGCAACTCCTAAGCGAGCTCGTATAGCGCATTGATCGCTTTCTCGTGATAGAAGGATAAATATGCAACTAAATAAAAAAAAATAGACATCTTCAGTAAGCTTATTCAAATGGAATCGTATTAAGACCCCGCCTAAGAGCAATGTGCTTAGCCGCAAAGCTAAATCCTAAAAAAACTACCTTTTGTGAGTTGGAACCGTAGCTGTTAAGATTTTAAGTTTCAGCTTCATTGTTTAATCCCTTTAGGCAGTTGATAAACTTATTGGAAACGAGTTGCTACGATCTGCCACGACTGAGAGCATAAATGCAGAAGCGACAGCTGATCTGATCTTCAGCAAAATGGACAGAGACGGAGATGAGCATGTCACAGTCGAAGAATTCACAATCGCAGCAAAACAAGACCCAAGTCTAACCATATTATTTCAACTTGGTGGACAAATGCAGCACGGAGGATTTGTGTCCATGACTGAGTAGCAGAACCAACTCAAACATTTCGGCGTCAAAAATATTGCTAAAAACAAGACTTAGTATGAATATGTGCAGTGTGTTCTATTTCTATTCAAACATGCATACTGTAGGTCTAATACGTGGCTATACATAAGTACCATATCATACAAGCTCCGGCAAATGCACACTTAGCTACTGATTTTGCATATAACGCAACTGCTGTACTTTTATACTACTACTGATAGATTAAGAAGTAAATTCCACGTCTCTTCCTCCAGCACTGCAACATTAAAAAGCAAACAGGATATTGACAAATTGTTGATGGCATATCTATTGTCTAGTCATTGGTCTATATATTCAGTAATGCTATAAACGCTACACTGAAATTGACAGTTGATTTTTTTGGGTTGTTGCAGCATTTTGGGAGTAAAATCAGTTGAAGTCATAGATGCAAATCTAGGGGGGATAGGAGGGATGTATCCTCCCCAGTAATCCGGCAGCATCTCTTCCAATATTTTTTATGGAAGTGAAAAATTCCCCATACGATGTAGGGTAAACCTAACCAACCACGACGCATGAGTGCTAATTATTATGCGGACAGAGTGGCCGCTCTAAAAATTCAAAAAATCACTAAATTGTGCAAAAAATTCACTAAATTTGGGGAAAAATTCACTAAATCGCCATTTTTAATAAAATGGCAATATTTCCTATTTTTATCATCAGGTCCGTAACTAGACGGGGTTCAGGCCCCCCTGTCAAAAATTTGGCTACCCCTGTCACATACAGGCTACTTTGCTGGCTTCTTTATCTGATTACCAACAATACGGTACTAAAAATATGCACGGGCAGCCCATACAGCTCAAATGGCTGTGTGGTAAGACCGTTTACCTCGAGAGCTGTAGACTTGGGTTTGATTACGAGTCGGGTCAAACCAATGACTATGAAATTGTTATTTACAGCTTCCCTGCTTTTGACGCTCAACATTAAAGGGACAGTGTGGAGAACAAGCCTACAAGTTTATTGTGCCGTTGGGAAAGGCACTTAGCAAGATTCCACCATCCTAATGTGGTAGACAGACGGCTGGCAACCGGGGCCGTAACCAGCCTTCACATTTTGGGGGGGCTAAATATATTTTTGGGGGCCTACAAAAATCAACTAAATTTTTTCGTATATTTTATTTTATTGCTTCTCAAGCCTGAACAGATCAATTTCAGTCAAGTAAAACGTAGCCTAATGCAGAGAGAAAGAACTTGCGCGCGAAAACGAGAAACGCAAGTAATAAATTTGCGCCGATGTACTAGTATCAAAACTTATAGCGACCTTGAGCGAAAACAAAATGTGTTAATCAAATAAGAGCGGAAAGCAACAACTACAACAACAAAGCATTACGTATCTTACAGCTAAGTTAAACTGCGTAATATTCAACTGCGGTTGATTATATCCTGTGGTTGTGTTTTCATAATGCAAACTTTGTTAACTGCGTTCATGCACAATTGCACTACACTCAGACATCAGCCTGCTGAACGGTGAAAATTGAAACATTTTCTGCTTTTAGTTAGCATAAAGACACGAATCAGAAGTTAGTCCTGAGATTAAGGAGATTTAAACTTAGCATCGATTGAAGCGGTAATCTTCAAAAAAAATTATACGGTAGTTGCAAATGAGACTGGTATAGTTAGCACTTAAAAAGAGAAATTAAAGCGAGTTTGGAGTTGGCGGGCCCTTATCTTCACCGTATTCCTCACCCACTCGGTGGCCTACAAGGTAAATGAATGGAGACTTCCAATGACTTTGTTGGTTGTGGCCATATAATTGCTTTAAAGACGCATTATAACTTACTTGCATTGCAGTAGCACAGAACAAAAAATGTAGCTTTTGAGGCCAATAATATTCTACCGTTAACCAAATAAAACAAAAAGCATGCTTTGTCAAATCAGGGCTTTGTACTTATAGCATAGCAAAAAACTTGTGTCGCAATGTTCTACTAGTTCAGTGGTTCCCAAACTGTGGGCAATAGCCCACAAGTGAGCCACGAAGACATTTTCAGTGGGCCACAGAGCTACCTGGAAATGAACATAATTATGCATCATGCTGTTTTTGTAATAGACATTTTACGCTTGTGTTAAAAATGATCGGTAGCAATATCTAGATTTTTTCGCCGCAAAGTTTTATATAGTTTCGGAAGAGGGGTTGATTTTTTATACCATAAAGCTGCAAGACACAGCAACCATACTACCGGTATCAGATGCATTCTTTATTTACATATTTACAACATTACACAGGCCCGTAGTTTGCGGGGGGGCTTGGGGGGGCATTGCCCCCCAAGCTTTTGAAACCTTTTTTTTTATTTTAGCACCAGTATATCTCACAAACCCCCCCCCCCCACTGCGACTGTTTAGCGTCTCATTCAGAACAGTCGTGGTTCAGTGGAATACTCACTTTAATGGCATTCGCAAAACAGCCGCAGCTCAGTGGGATACGGGTTTCAGAGAGATAGCGGCTATGCTGCTACCATATTGCTACTGTTTTAATGAATGAATCATTTTTATCTTATGAATGCGCTCAGTTTACGTCACAATTGCGTTTACGAGTTTTAAAGTCCTGGTCTTAACATCACAGTAGATTTGTCGATAGTTGATCTTGTCCTAGCTAGATAGTCCCCGGCAGGCCTGCAATGAGTAGAAAATGCTTATAAATTGTCTAGTGGGGACGAGAAGAGAAGGTAACATATAAACGTACTAATAACCGATTTTCCCAGGTTGCGGGCCTAGTCTCTTGGGTTTTCGGATGATATGTGCCAGATAATTGACTTGTTGGTTTTGTATGTAAAGAGATATGTTTTCAGTTTGGCAAATTTGGTGTAATTGGTGATTACTGATTAGTTATCTCAAAGCGATAGTCATCGTTTTTCTTGTCAACTCGTTTAAAGCCGCCCCTAATCATCTTCCGCAGCGTCAAACGATAGCACCTGTCCAGATTGTCATACTGTAAGTATCTTTTGTTGCACACCAACACTGGCAACCATAAGTAAGTCTGCTGCGTACATACGCGTTCAAAAACATTATACGTGTTTTCAGATTGATGTGGAAGTTTCTTAGTAGATTTTTGTGTTGTTGGAAAGCTGCATTACCAGAGTTTATTCTGTTGTTGATTTCTGAATGTCCTATTCCTGAATGGTTGTAGTTGATTTTGCATCCCAGATATTTAAAAGTTTTGTTGTTTGTGATCTTGATGCCTTTTAGTGAGCAAATAGATTCAGGATAGTTGCTATCTGCACCAAAAAAATTAAAGACCATTGTTTCCGTCTTCTTGCTATTGATAGTAAGGCCAAAGCGTTTAAATACATCATTTATGATAGAGAGTGCTTTTTGAAGGTCTCCAACTGTTTCAAAAAAAGTAACAATTTATGTAAAGTACTCCAAAGACATTTCAGGGGTGCATTATTGTTTTCGTTGGTTACCTAATTATACGGTTGCAGTGGGCCTCTGCTTAGCCACGTTGAAGCTAAATTCTCCGTATTTCACCCTAGACGCTACGTGACATTCCCTGTATAGACTTCCCAATCTTTTCAAATCTAGTTTTCAGAACCATTGTATTTATTTATTATATCCATTTTTCATTCCTGAGCAATGCTTTTCCGGCTTATCTCCAAGTGGCAATTTCATCGCAAACTGGATAATTTTCCCATGTGAATTCAAAATTTTGAAATAGTGTAATTTTCCATGTCCAGTTTCCAACGTGGCAATGGTTTTTTGGTGTTTTTAAAAATGCTGCGCTTGAAAAAATTGATTCAGATGGTAAAAAATTAAAACGAGACTCGTACAGAAACACTGATTGTTTGAAGCCGAGGTGCGAAATACCGAACTCACAACAATACTAATGCAAAAGCTATTAAAAATACTGAGTAATACGCACTCTAGCAAGGACATTGGACCTTGACGGACCAAAATTGACATTACTTACTAGTCCACCAACATAGCCGTTTGTGACACTAAAATTTCACAGAATGTTTATTTCGGTATTTTTGATACTAAACTTTCCCAAGTTTTTCTGAATAATTTACTTTAATTTTGACCAAAAAGTCTCGTCAGATATGCGCCAGAATGCACGAAATTGACTATATTTTCAAAAAATCTCCTGGGGGGAGAACCCCCCCAGACCCTCCTTGAGAGGCTCGGCCCTAACGGGCCTTCGCTCTTTAAACGTCTTATCCAACCGTTTGTGATGAGCCCCGCCAGGCTAAAATGCATAACTACGGCCCTGAAATTACATTACCACGAACGTTTTCGGCGCAACTTTTGGCCCTCTTCAGATATACCTAAATTAGTTAAGTAACTTTAAGTATTAACAAAACTGACTGAAAAGAAATTATTTGTAAACTCAAGCAGAGAACATTACTAGGCTTACTAGGCTAACTCGTCCAAGAGGTGCTGATAAATTGATGCGGTACACGGATCGAATAGAGATATTATGACGGAAAAATAGGGAGCAATTGTTACGCAACATAAATATTTTCGGTATGAACAAATGCGAAGAAATTATAGTGAATTAATTCAATTTGCAAAATTTAAAACACTTGTAACAACAAAGATGCACCACTGGCGTAAAGTTGACGATTGAGACCGGGTGAATGTTTCTTTATTAACAGAACTTCATGAATCTTAGTGTCATAATCTGAACGGCATTTTCGGATAATTTTGAAAGAGTCAATTCCAATTTTCAGTTTAAAGTTTTACATATCAGTGATAAAACCTGTCTGGTCTGCCATAAAAAAGGGATTGTTACGTAACCATTGGTTTTAACATTTGCATCATGAAAGATCGTGGTCAAAAATGTGGTATTCTCTTAAGTCGTTGTTCGTTAGTTGCGCGGTGCTTGGCGAAAAAAAAAAAAAGAATCAAACATATTATTAAATAATAACTGCAAAGGTTCAATGGCTAATAAAAGAAAGCATGATGACAGACTTACTTAGAAAAATGATCATGGAGTCGAAAAGGGGCATTGCTGAGTATAGCCTACTGTCGCGTGTTAACTTTAAACAATGAGACAGTGAGACCAAGTAAATTGAGTATAATCAATCACCTGGAAAAAAATCTTCTTGAGTTGGAGGATAATCTACCTGTAAACGTCCACGACTTGACAAAAATTTACAAAAACAAAAACTGACTTGACAAAAAAGCGCAACTAACGAACAAACTAATCAGAAACTTACAGAAGCATCTTTCGTTGTTCGCCAAATAATTACAACACAGAGAAGCTCATAATATTGCTGACACTGCTATTTAACCTTGTGCACTGGCCATAACAAAAATGTGCTATACACTGCAAATTTTGTTGGGTAATTTCACTACCCAGTATTGGGCAATTACACGCTTTACCCAAAAAAACTCAATCATTTACCCAATATTTACCCTACTGCCCAAAATTTAACTTTAGGCAACACCATTGCCCTAAAAGCTTATTGGGTAATGTATTAATTTACCCATTGTTGCCTATCACTGCCCAATAACAATATTTGGGAAGAGCATTTGCCCAAACTATTTTGGGTAACAACCTAAAATGCCCAAATCTCATGCTAAAAATTAAAAGTGGTAAATAGTAATCCGCGTTTTAACGTAACGGTACCCAACAATTTTATTAGTTTCTCTATACGAAAGTTCTGGTTGACAGCGTGATTTAGCTTTAGCTATGATGTGAACGTTTGTTATGTGAAATCTCGATACGAAAGTTCTGAATGACAGCGTGATTTAACTTTAGTCGGCATCGTGGCCGAGTGGTTTGAAACGTTGTTTTACGACGGCCGTGATTACAAGGTTGATGGTTCAACTCCCACCAAGGCCTTGTTGATGCGTCCTTGGATAAGATGCTTCACGACAATTATCTCTGCTCGGTGGAATCTGACAAGCAGCAAATTGAAGTAGTCAAAAGCAAAATTCAAGCGAAAAACTCGGAAACAAAGGCAACTCCTAAGCGAGTCTGGATTCGTCCTATGCATAGCGCCTCTGCCGCGTTCTCGTGACAGGAGGATAAAAAGGAAATCAAATCAATCAAACTTCGTTAAAAAGTAACAGATAATTTCCTCAATGGTTAGTAACAGTTAAGCCAATTGAAAAGCAACAGTTAAGAAGTAACTGTTATTAACTGGTCACTATGACGCAAGTACTCTGCCGTTTTCAGGAAGAACACCACGTGGCCAAATTTTCGATTTTTTTGCTTATTGCATAAATTTGATGTTGAGCCTCTATTCTTTATCATGCGTAAAAATTAAATTTTTATTGCAGGTAGTTTTTGAGATATTACTGCAATAAAATGGATTATCTGTCTTTGCTACGATAGGTAACTGTTAATTTATCCGTTATTCTCGTATCCGCTAATGCAGTTCACTAGCTTTTTTGTTTTCTCTTATTGTCGTATCTGCTACTAGCGAAAGTGCTGTTTTTGCTTAACGAATAAAAAGTGACAGATAATGTTACCAAGTATAACAGTTAGTAGGCCTAACAGTTACTCAACAGTAACAGTTAAAGCACATTTCTACCGCAGATTACACTTTTAAAAGTTTTCAAATTGGAGAGTGTAAAAAAGCGACAGTGTCGTATCTTGTTTTCAGTAGGCAAGCACAATAGAAAGTTTATGATACCGTAAGTACGGTAACACAGGAGAAGGTAATATTCTAAATAGTGTATAGTGTCTAAATTGTTTTCTTTAACCAAGTTTGATGTGGGAACATTTTCATCCATTTCATTCACCTATATTTATTTTTTCGGACGGAGTATTATTGAAATAAATTACGCCTCATAAAACAGAACAAGATTGTGTCCCGTGAGGAGATGCGAAAGACCATGACAGCTATAGCAGCTGAAGGTCGTCGAGTCTGCATCTCCTCACCAGCCGAAGCGTCACAAAAAAAACTAGACTTAGGAACAATAGTTCAGTAAACAAAACAGACAGCATATTTTACAACTTTAATAGGATATATTCTAATTGCAACAAAGTGATCTCAAATTTTATTAATAATTTTGGCTTCAATACAATTTAAACTTATTTGGATACAAGAGAAAATTAACGTTAGCTGAGGTGAAAGCAATTTAATCTAAAAAAGTAAGAAGTTAGCCAATTAGCTACATGAGTCTACTGTAAATCGGTTTGTTTTTCGAACATCCCAGGTACGATCATCAACGTTCTATGGCAGCCAATTGCAATCTCTCAGCGTAAAACAATTTAGCTTTTGTCATACATTTGTTGCAAATCAAAATCAAATCTTCGTTACACTCGCCGTATTA
Organism: Trididemnum miniatum; assembly: GCA_964006365.1. NCBI lineage: Eukaryota > Metazoa > Chordata > Ascidiacea > Aplousobranchia > Didemnidae > Trididemnum > Trididemnum miniatum. The sequence continues at coordinate 19,222,482 of OZ023231.1, forward strand.
CACCGAAGCATGTATCGAGTTGCGGGGCCCATCTCCACCTGGGCGATGCAGCTTCGAACCCCGAAGAAATATCGCAGCGGTGGAGAGCCGTTGGCGACACTGTGCTTGATTTGACCGGCCCGGAAATCGAATCCCAAACTTTCCGCACCAGAAGCGATGTCGCACTAGTACTACGTCAATCAGCCATTGTTTCCAACTAACATATTAATCGCTAATTAATTTGGTTACATGAAATACAAATTTAAATTTTGCAAGCTTAGATAGATGATGTTTTCAAAGTCGGTATTTTAATCGGGAAATAGACGAAAAATTTTTACCCCCCCTGTAAAAAAATCCCCCTCTCCGAGCTCAGTTTCTGGTTATGGGCCTGTTTATCATTATTTAGCGCTGCCAAATAATAACAAAAATAATACCGTACCGGTATCAATTCAGATATGGGTGTCGTTGCGCCTAAACCTCTTCCAAATGAACACATTGTACAGTTGTATACTATATACAAGACGATTTTTAGTGCTCATCTATGATTTTTGTGCAACTAAACATACAGTATACTCTTGGCTGCAGTTCTGTACCTACTCACTTTACCCAATTCTTGCCAAAATATACTCACTTTAATTTAATCGGTACGGGTAATCATTGTTTTTACTGTTAGGCCTAGGCTATACTAATTAATTACGGTACTGCTAACTGCTACCCTGCTAACTGTCAGCAGGTCAGCTTGCAACCCAATTCTACATAGGCTAACAATAACTAAATAATTGTCTCACTTAAACGGGCATGCTGCACTGCGTCAGCCCTCAGATTATAATTAGGGGTAGGCCAATTGGCAAGAGAGCTGCCTAACCGATCATTACGTTTCCTCGTTCCGTAACCGTAGATTGTGCCATATCTAGCCAATACTATGCATTATGCAACCTTGTCATTGAGTCGACAATTTATCGGTGCAGTGCAGGGGTGGGCAAAGTGCGGCCCGCGCGACCATTTAATGCGGCCCGCGGGCACTTACGAAAACATACTTTTTTTACGTGAACCAAGCCAAAGACGATTTTTTCTTTTTCCTACAAATCCACGCTGAACGTCAGTGAAAAAAAAGGACATCTGCCGACGCAGGAGCGTGTTTAGGGAAGACCTTTGTGCCATGGAACCTTCCTTTTGACTCTCTGCCTTTTAGTTAGTAAGAAAGAAGAAAATTAATGGTGCCAAGTGACTAAAATATGCCAGTCTCTTTTAATGGTTTCTGTAACTTATGGCCAGGAGCGGATCCAGCGGGTAGGATAAAAGGTATGCATCCTCCCACCAGCCATTTTCAAAAATGTTTTTGATAAATACAATTTTTTTATAATTTCGAACCTCTATGATAGCGATAAGCTTTACGCCTTAACCACGCAAAATGGAAAATGTGCGAACGAAATGCATCATATTTGGCGAAGTACTCAGAATTAAGGTCAAAAAGTTTAAACAAAGTTTGCGTGAAAATTATTTAAATAGCATTAAAATAGCCCTTACAGCATGTAAATTTTCAAAAATTTCCGGCGGAGCATGCCCCTGGACCCCTTAGAGCCTTTCTTGTTTCTTTATCAGCTTCAAATTAGTGCTGCCGAAAAAAAAATACGCTTGAAAAAATGAGGAACTATGTCCCTTTTCAAAATTTTTCGCTACGCCACTGTGCGGACGTGATAACTTTTTTTTGCTGTTCACTTGAATTTGAGTCGAAAATTGGACATTTGCGGACGTGCGGCCCTCGGCTTCAAAATTTTTCGAATACGGCCCTTCGTGTGAACATCATTGCACACCCCTGGTCTAGTAGAAATGTTAAAACACAAAAAACGCGCAGTAATCCAAAAAAATCTTTCTTTATTGAGAAAAATGTAAAAAGCGCCAAAATTTGCTCAAAAATCACTAAATCACTAACAGACTCTAACAATCATTAAATTTTGTTAAAAATCACTAAAAGTGGCCGCACTGTATGCCAGGGGTGGCCAACAAAGTCGATGGCGATCGACCGGTCGATTGCCTAAGCTCAGCCGATCGATCGAGCGTGATTTTGTGAGGAGTAAATAAGATTCCTCAAATACATTTTTACGCAATGTTTATAAATGAGAATTTCAAGCAGAGAACAAACCTAAATTTCGCGACAATTACGAGCTTAGTCGCTTGCTGAGAAATGAGTTAAGGTCGAAAGCAGGCACATTGACTAGTCACTGCAGAAACTAACAGCATTAGTTTCATATACATAGCTGCTTCTATTAAAATTTTTCCCATGAATTGGTAGTTGTTTCTATGGAAGCAAGGGATAGGATCATTAGTTTCGTGCATTTATTTCAGCCTAACCCTAGCCAAAATTGATTGCGATGAGCGCTCTGAAAAGAAAATGATATTATTTGAAGATTGGGAGATTACCTATTTATGGGCAATAGTGAACGATACATGCACATGTCTTATTTGCAATGTTTCCACTTGCTTTACAGAAGAAGGGAAATGTTAAAAGGCACTTTATCAAACGCCATGATAAGTGTAACGAAAATTTTCCTTTTGGAAATGAAGCAAGGAAAGTGAAAATTAATGTTCTTAAATCTAATTTGTGTTAACGAACTGTCACTGAGCAATAGTTTAATGTTATCTCAGACAGGACACAAACCAAAGTATGAGATGTTGGTGAAAGACATGGTGACCCAAATATCTCATTGCCTTTTTGAAGACAAAAGCAAATTTGTACAAAAAATGAAGTCGAGATTTTTAGGATGCGCAATGCATAAAAGAGTCTTTACAGTCTGGAATGAGTCTAGCCTTGATTATACAACCAGGGACAGATTTGGGGAAGGGATGTGGGAATGCATTTCCCCACTAGCCATTTTCAACAATATTTTGAATGAATAAAAATAAAACTGTGCAAACAAAATGCATCATCTGTGAAGCACTAAAAGTTAGGGGCCAAAAATATGACAAACTTTCCCTAAGAATTGTTTAAAAAGCACTAAAATGGCCATAGCAGTGTGAAAATTTTCAAAATTTTCCGAGGGAGCATGCCCCCGGGCCTTCTTAGAGTCGTTTTTGTTACTTAAGTTGCTTAAAATTAACTCTGGGGGTAAAAAATGCGCTTGTAAAAGTGACGAAAATCGGTGCCCTCCCTGAAAAAAATTTTGAATACGCCCTTGACATGGAACATTTTCAAAAGGTTTATTTACCCCCATTTCCAGCTCTAAACGTCTTTGCATTTATTTAACATTCAACCTAATGCAAAATTCCATCTCCCCCATCAAAACTTTCCGGATCCGCTCCTGTATACGACGTGTGGTCTAATGTGACGTCATTCTCAACCCCTCCCATTGCAAAATCCTGGCTACGCTAGTGGCTGGTGGTAAGGTGAGAACATCAGCTACTGTAGTAGATAAAATAAATGAATAACTGAGGTTATTTTCGAATTATTGTGAACAGAAAATCAACAGTAATTGAAGGAGACTGTGAAGTGAGCTTTCGCTCTTTTGGTCAACAGCCACCCAGTATACATTAAGTCAAATGAGATCGGCTCTAGTCATGAATCGAACCCATCACGCAAGACCTGTCACCTGCGCGCAGTACCGCAAAGCCACGTAAACTAAAAAGCTTTAGGTTTTGTATTTTATGAACTAATTGTAGAAAGTTCTGCTTCAGAGATTCCCGAAACGTGGGTTGGAGTCAAACTTGGGTAGGGTCGCAATTAAGTTATGAGGTCGCTGAGTATCGTAAAAGAATGACTAGTCGTTAATACCTTCTTTTGTTTGGGTATATCGGTATCAAACAGTTCGTGAACAGGAACTCCAAGAAAAAAGGTCTTCTCCCTCCCAAACTGCTGCGATTTCATGCTATTTTCCAATCCATAAAGACCTTTGTTGAAGATCATTACATGTTTTTAGAGGGGCGAAGTTGCACTGGAGACTTGAAAGCTGGATTTAGGGTTGCCATGAAGAAGCTTGTAGAAATTTACTCCTGTTCTAGTTAGTAGTCAGCATTGTTAACGAAGGGAAAAGACTTCGGCATTGCAACGGTTATACTGGGCTAGGGGGAGAAAATTAGCATAAACAGCATTGCAATAAAGTGAGCACGTTGCGTTGAAAAGCGTGTTGATCATGGGTGCAAATCTAGGGGGCATGTATCTCCCCCAATAATTCGGCTGCATCCCCCCAATATATTCATGTACCACATCAGCGAGTCGAGATGACCTTTTTTTTTTTCACTACATTTTGGGCAAGAAGTTGGTCATCTGGGAAGTGATGACCTTTTTTTTTGGTATTCATTCACTTCATTGCACTTCACTGTGGTGGGCAAAAATTTGGGCAACCGCGCGGAGGTGTCAAATTTGCTAAATTATACCCCCCCCCAATCTTGAAAAATGGCAAAAAATGGTCAATTTCGCAGAATCATCCCCCCAATGCTGAACATAGATTTGCACCCCTGGTGTTGGTAGTGAAGATAAGTGTCTTCAAAATGCAATGACGTTACGATTTTGACCCCCTAGACTTGGTGAGCTTAAACATCGTTATCCTGATTTAGATAGCAAAAATCTAATTCAAAGTCTACGATACGAGGTTTTAGTTAGACTCAAAAATTGAACTACGGACAAGAGCAGAAATTTTTGTTATCGATATTAATGTCAAAGATGTTAAATTGCAGAAGTCGTGAAAAAATAAAGCCTTAATTTAAAAAGTATGCTTCTCAGACCAGAGTTGTCTTATGGACCGAAATAGAAATTTGTTCCGGCAGGAATACGTGGATTTTTTAGGCATAGGAGCCGGAATGGAACTTTTTTTGTGGCTTACCGTAACAGGAATTACGGTTGACGGTTTTAAAAATGTTGCAGAGCTCATGCCTTGATTGGGGCGGTTGACTACAGGTAGCCAAAACTAGCTTTTCACTTTCCCAATCTGTGCTACAATTGATTTCTAGATGCAAATTTATCACTAGACTAAACATTGTATTTTAAAATCAATCGCCTGTGGTGTAGAAAAATATACTGTTCTGCTCAAATAAATTTCTACTGATTTTTTGTTTCAATTTTCACCTTTTCGGTAAAAAAGTTGGTTAACTAGGTAGTCCATAGATTTTTCATTGACTTTTGATCACAGTTAAGGAAAGTAACCCGCAGTGTCTGCAGAAGTCATGATTCCTGATAAAAATCATTTCAATTTGGCAACCTGACAAAAATAAATCGGCAAAAATTTTAAAGTATCGATACTCCATCATAAAAGTAAAAATAGCTTATATTTTTCCTATATTATGCCATAAGAGTGCAACATACCCGAAATTGTTCTTTCATTGTTGTAGACATTAAATTCATTGTTTTCATTTTGTAGCTCATTTGGAAATTAAGTGACAGGCTAGATCTCATGATGAATGCTTTTAATTATTTTAGTTTGAACTTTTGTGTTTGTTAAACCAATGAAGGCTACTGGAGACTTGAAGAGCACAGTAACTGTGTGTACGGTAATTTTTCATATCGGTATTGACATATTCGGTAGCCTATTTACCGGCAGTCGGGCGCTAAAAGTATCATAAACTGAATGATGATACCCAGGGGCGTAGCCAGGGGCGGGCAAAGGGGTCAATTGCCCCCCCAAAATATTTTCAGTTATCACTAGCTTACGAACAAAAGTACTGATGCTTTAACTTACATCTACTAACAACACAAGCAGGGGCGGATTAAAACCACTCGGGGGGTAGGCTACCTGTGTGTCCTTTTTCGACAGAAAAAAACTACGCTAAAATGAGTGTTTTTCTTGTAAAAAACCAAAAAATTCGTGGCTGCTGGGGACTCTAACCCCAGACCCCTTAGTCTACGGCGGCTGGGAGCTTCGCCCCACACCTCCAGTTGTGCCCCCCCTATGCCGAATCCTGTGTGCGCCACTGGACAAGCCTATGAAGTTTTGCTCCCCCCCCCCCCCCCGAAATTTTGGGCAGGCTGCGCCACTAATGACACCTTTTGCTGTTGTGTAGATTAGGAACATTTAGGAATTAGGAATTGTTTTTTTCTAAAATTTAGGAACGGATCGGAATAGGAACAAAAGCTTTAAGTTTGGAATGGAATTAGGAACAAAATTCTTCGCTCCGGACAACTCTGTCTGGGACCTAATTGAGTTTTTGACATTGATTTTTTATTGGTTTGTTGAAATGTCAGCAAAAATAGACTCATCCTCGACCTCAAATAAGAAGCTATTTTGTGGTAAAGGCGACATATTGTAATACTCTAAGCTGTTATTGTAATAATATAGCTTCCGCTCTTCACTTGCGAAAGTATGAATCTTTGCCTTGCGCAACCGCGTCAAAGTAGCAACATTGAAGTTGAAATCCGGCCAAGTCGGCAGCGTGGCTCAGTGGTTCGGAGCATCGTTTTTACGACGACCATGATCGCAAGGTTAATGGTTCAACTCCCAACCTAGTTTCGTTGTTGCGTCCTTGCATCAGATGCTTCACGATGATTATCTCTGTTTGGTGGAATCTGGCAAGCAGCAAATTAAAGAAGCCAGAAGAAAATTCAAGCGGAAAACTTGGAAACCAAGGCAACTCCCAAGCGAGTCTGGAGTCGTCGTGCGCATAGCGCCTCCGCCGCTTTTTTGTAAGAGGAGGATAAAGATGAAGAAATCAAACCAGAAATCAAATCAACCCCCCCATTGAAAAGTTCTGCCTATACCACTGTTTCCTGATGAACAAGTTATCCTCATGGTGGCTCATAGTGATCGAGTTTTTACAATCGTTTTCTCCTCTAGACTTTGTTGTTTGAGTACTCAATGAGGTATTTAACCAAGATTATCTGTGTTTGACGATTCTTAAAAAGTATCTTATAACAGGTGCTTACTGCTGCTGTTGTCTGGATTACTTTTTCGATGGCGTTAGTTCGAATTCCACCACCGCCTCTATGTTTACTACTGCAGTTGCCACGATTACTACGGCGCGGTCCAACTAATCTCATTACAGTCTCGATCAAATCAGATAAAATGAAACGTGCCATGTTCACGCTAAATTCAAACGCATACGAAAGTCGCACAAGCAAGCAGACTAAGATAGTCTGTGGGCAGTGTTGCCAATTCTAAACACTGCTTTTAGGTTAATCAACAATAGGCACAAAATGCAGCTGCAAGACTCAGAACAAAGGCTGGGATTCTAAGTGGGTTTAGATTTTTTCGATTTTGTAAAGCGCCTTCGTCTTTTTCATGTGGAAGTGGAAACATATCAAAAATACAAAAAAATCCATAAAATGTTTTGCCTTTTTTTTTTCAATTTAACCTGTTGCTGTTTTAAAATGACATTTGTAAAAAGGCCTATGACAAGTTTAATGCAAATTAGTTAACAAACATTGCCCCAAAGCAAAACTTTTTTAGTGAATCAGCAATTTGCTTAAAAGATAAAAGGTTTAGCCGGCGTCGTAAGTAGTGAAGGCGCTCGTGTCCGTTTTTTGGCACAAGTCTGCTGGTAGCGCTAGGATGAAGCGCTTGGCGTACGGGTTGAAGCGTTTGCAAATTTGCTGTAAAATGATGACTTGAGTGACTGTAGCATGACTTTAACTTAACCTTTTAGTTTTTTACCTGCGTTTCACCAAACACGTGTTTTCTTCAAGAAGCAGGCAGAGACGTTTTTTGGTTAAACTATAAAACATTGTTGCATTATAAGGAAGTACACTCAGTAGTTCCTGACTTGCAAAATTATAAAATGAAAAACAGCTTGTTAGGTTAAGTTTTAATTTTCAAAATGGGCTTGGTCTTTAGTGTGACTATAAAGAGTCTTTGCTTTGACCTAGTCGGCTGTCGCATTCACCTAAACCAGAAGTATAATCTTATGCCTTAATGTGACTTACATGCTAATTACGTTCACTAGTCAAAAGAAATGTTTTTTCTTACCAGTTTTCTCACTTATGTTGGCAGCAAAGTGTAAACGACATTTCCACTTCTGCTCTTGAGTTACTGTCCACAACGCCAGCAAAACCGCATTTAGTGACAACAATGTAAATGTACTCCATTGTTGATACGTTGCTGATCAATAGGATGACTACAGCAGTGGTGTAAAAAGTGGTCCAGAAATCTAGTGAAGTAACAGTATTGTTACTGATGGCGGAAACTACTTGAAGTAGAGTAGAAAGTAGGGAATGTAAAAAGGAACCACTTAAATCCGAGAAATAGTGTTGTTTGACCTGTGAAATTTCACGAATTTTTAACTATCAATCACTTGATGATAAAGGAAACTTCTAAGTTTATGTTCCACTCTAACAATAACCGCCTCCCTCCTGTTTTCAAAAAGTTTTTTCTGACCAAAAAAACCGAAAATCTTCCAGTTCAAACCAGAAGTAGCAGCACGCTAATTCCCAGAGGGTAGGTTGTCTACTACACAGCAATCATATCGATATAAGGGCCCCGTGGTTTGGAACAACGTCCCACCAGCGATACGCTATGACTGCAAAAGTTTAAAAAAGTTTAGTAACGAGGTGCATGATCATTTACTTAAGCTCTAAAAAAAATTTTGTCATGAGAAGTCATATTGTCTCTTATTGATGAGCAGTGCGCATGATAATCTACAGCTTTTGCAGCTTAAATTTAAAGTCATTATTTAGCTACAATACTGTATATTCCACTTATACTTTTGTATTCATTGCAGCAGATAACTTGACAAATCATCAAGCTTGTATTGTTATTGTGTGGTGCTCCTTCTCATTTGCTACCAGTGTGCAATTATTTTATTTATTTATTTTATTTTTAATTTCATTCTTTCTTTGTTCAGGTATAGCAGCCATGCAAATTCTTTTTATTTTTGGCTCCATGGTCATATTGCAGTGCATGCTATAACGTATATCGTTTTGCTGCTTCTGCCTATCTCTTGACCCGTTACTACGTGTTGTTGTTGCGTGTTTTTGTGGTCTGGGAAATAAAAAAAACAAACAAAACAAGTAGAAGTAAAAAGTACCAGCAATTTGAAGCTTCTTAAGTAAAAAGTAGCGCTTGCAAAACCAAGGCCATAAAGCTGAGCTTTGACGAAAGATAATTTGCTCATTTCCAAACTTGACATATATTTTTCCGATGCTTAAGTATATTTAGGATAATTAGCACATTTATTTGAGGAAAATAAAAAAGTGAAGTGTGTCATAATCTGCAAAATGCAACCTCATTGTCCACGCTAAACACAAGCAACAAAAGACCATCTAATATCACGAAATTGTAAAACTTATATGTATAAAATAAAACAATACCTAATTCTAATGTTGCCAATTTTATTATCAAGCATGATTATTTATCATTTGCGTGATACATTGCCTAATATTAACCACTTATAATTTTTAAAGCCACTGAAGTAACGTTACTTTCTGATTGAACTACGTACGTAAGTAGTCGAAATTCAAATCATTTAAGTAAGTACTAGTTACCAAGTAATAATACTTTAGCAGTGTACTTAAGTAAAACTACTTCGTTATTTTACACCACTGGACTACAGAAAACAATAAATACCTTAAGAGACGAAAACAAGTTAAGGAGGAAAAATAGAGCCACATTAAATCTTAAAACTGGACGTTTCGAAAACATCATATTTAGCTGTCATTCATTCAGTTTTGTGCTGCCTTGCTTACATTGCTGATAATGACAGCTGAATCTATGTAGTAGAAACGTCCAGTTTTGAGATGTGGCTTTATTTTTCCTCCTTAAGGTAACTACAGTAGCACATTTTATGTCAAATGATTGAATAATTTACAAAACTTATACTGTACAAAAATACAACCCTGACTCATAATTATTTATATTCACAACACCAAAGTGGTTACACTGTGGAATGATTTGCTGCAGATGACCGACGTCTAGGAAAACTCATTCCCCCTTGAAATTGCAACAAGTTTAAAAGGGATGGATCATTTTGAGCTGCTCTGCAAAACTCTTCGAAAGTAATCGAGACGTCTCCGTCCTTATCCATCCTCGCAAATATCCTCTCCATTCTCTGGCGAGCAGCTAGCCCGTCCACGAGCAATGTAGACAGGTAGGATTCACCAACCATTTGATACATCGCCTGAGAAAGCAAACTTACCATAATTTTGTGCTACGATAAGGAAAAAGAGTTGTTGACATACGCACTAACCAAAAAGTGCTCCATGTGCTGATTCAGAGGGAAGTAATAAATAAAAATTTGACAAAGCAAAATAATCCTACTGGCTGCTTTGTGCAATCTCTGTGTTCAAGGATTCTTAGAGCTTTTTTTGAAGTCGGCACTCGCTGGTTTTGTAGTTTTCTATAGTGAAAGGTTTGTCAATAGTGAAACACTGGTATAAGAGGTAGGAAATAATGCGTCTTTTCCTTTTCTTTAATTTGCTACTGGCCCATTATAGAGGCCGAATTTGCTACGAACCGTTATTATTTCAAGCATTTCGCTTTTGGTTACACTTCCATCATTATCGCGATCAAACAATCGAAAAGCCCATTCTAACTTTTCTTCCAGTTTTCCTGTTGACATCACGTAAACTCCGAACATAAATTCTTTGAAATCTATTCGTCCACTTCCATCCACATCATAAGTGCTGCAATGAAAACACCTAATACTGAAGAAAACGTCTCAACGGATATAACCAAAAAAGTTGTTTTGACATTATATGTTACTCCTGTAGTCTAGCGTATTTGTTCTTCGTCCCTAACATTTCAATAAATATGGTGTATGTTTAGGCCTATGTTGTTTTTTGTCATCCCAGCAGAGAGCAGGAGTTTTAAAAATAAGACTCACTACGTAAGCAGATCTAGAGGATACGATCCTTGCAAGGAAGCGAAGATTTCGTTTCATCATAAACAGTAAAACTACAGATAAGGGTATCAACTATCAACGCTTACGCAAATTATACGAAGAGCTACACGAATCAGGTAAAATCGATTTGCTTAAACTTACATTTATGTTACATATCCAAAGAGCAACCAGTCGCAGTAGGCTAAATGAATTTATTACACTGGTCTACAAAAGAAAATTTTTTTCTTGCATGGACTTTGAAAACTGATTTAGGGTAATTTGAGGGCGCTGATCCGAATCTGAACTCGGATTTACTGCATCACATCACGTTTTCTTGCAATCTGCATGTTTCATATAGATAAATTACACTAAAGTTGTTCATTCACTCACTAGTTTGACGCATCATAATCTTGCGCAAAATTTGTTTCCAGTGCACACTTTTTAGACATGTCAGCGAAACGTAAACAAAGAGCCCTAATATATGTTATAGTGCCATAAAACAAGCAAGACTGATACTTTTGTTTTGAAAACTAAAACATCCTTTCGGTATAAAAACCAATATACAGTGTATATAACTGTTAGACGGTTTCGCGTAGAGTTTCCGAGCCTCCCCTCTTTCACAAAAGCTACATAAGTAGGGTGAACAGCACAGTCAGTGCAGACAAGTACAGTTTTGCGACACTTGACAGTTACAGGATAAGAAGCAAAGACGTTGATATCTTACTAAGCAATCTGCTGAACTGCTGACTTCCAGACTACAGAAAAAACGTCTTCTCAAACCAGAACAAGCGTTTCATTCTATCGCAATAGAGAGAAGTTGAAGGAGTATTTTCACTCTGATGGCCAGCTTGTTTGCTGCACACATGGTGCAGAGCTTCTTCTTGCTATGGGCTTGCCGGCAATCATTCAAGCGATTGGAGACTTTTCATCCATTGTTCGAAAAGAAGTCTAAAGTGTGTTTTACTCCACACTGGGTACAAATAATGATTCCTCTCTGTAGGGGACTCTGCTGTTCTAAAAGGAGAACTACTCAAATATCAAAGGTTGTGCTTGAAAGACTGAAATACTGCGATCACCACTGGCTAATCTGCGTGGATTTAAAAATGGTGAATTTTCTATTGGGACAACCAAGAGTGGAAACTCAAACCTAAACCGAAACCTGAAAACCCGGTTTTAAAGGAAATTTCGGAAACCCAAACTGAAACCGAAACCTACTTAGCCAAAATTTTGAAAACCCAAACTTGAACCAAAACCGTTTTTTCTTGAAACGTCAAAACCGAAGCTGAAACTAAAACCAGTTCAAAATTTTCTAAGGTTTTAGGTTTTAAAAATCGTCATCACCATCCTTACCAGCACAGTTCCTTTAACGCTGAGCGTCGAATAGAGAAGCTGTGAATACTAATTTTTGAGTCTTTGGTTTCGCCGGACTCGCAATCATACCCAAGTCGACAACTTCTGAAGCAATTGCTCTTCTCACTCGGCCATCTGAGCTGCTACTTATCATCGTAATAAAACAAAAACGCCAAGAAGTAGAGGATTTAAATAATTCGTATTAACAGTAAAATAACTTTCTTGGATGAAACTTAAACCGAAACTGAAACCCAGAAACCGAAGCTGCGCGTAAGCAAACTGAAACCGAAACTGGGACCGATTCTTCAACAGCCGTAAAACCAAACCAAAACTCAAACCTGACATCTGGGTTTCAACACACCGAAACTGAAACTGACACCCTAACGCAAGTGGCCAGGTTTCCACCCTTGGGGACAACAAAGAGGTCACAAATATCCCTGTTTTTTTATGCCACTGGGGTAGTGGAGCATACGAAGTGCATTGGTTAAGAAAACAATGGCTTTCAAGAAATACTATGAAATCTGGAGAAAAAAATAATAACATCCCTCAGGTTGATCAGAAAAACATTACACTATCACCATTGCATATCAAACTTGGTCTAATGAAGCAGTTTGTTAAAGCACTTAGTCGTTCCGGAGACTGTTTTGGTTGCGTATGCTCGACTTTCTGGCCTAAGCTATGATAAGAAAAAAGCAGGGGTACTTAATGGGCCTCCGATCAAAACGTTGCTGATGTGCCACACTTTGTGACTGCAACGACCATCGTTGAGGCTCGAGCTTGGAATGCATTTGCTGATATGAGTCATAACTTCCTTGGCAATAAGAAAACTGACAATTATGGAGAGATAGTGGATGAGCTTCTTCTCAGTCCGCAAGAACTACGCAGTAGAATGAGCATTGAATTGCACTACTTGCATATTCGTCTAAGCGAGTTTCTCAATAACCTTGGAAACGAGGAACAGGGTGAGCGTTTCCATCATGCCATCACAAAGTGATGGAGGAACGTTACTAAGGTTGACGAAACTGCAGCATGATGGCAGATTACTGCTGGAGTTTGATGAAAGGTATCCTACACGTACTTCATAAGAAATTGGCAAACGAAAACAAAAATTCATCACGTCTTAACATGATTGCTTCTTTGCGCGATGGTTTTCATAAGATCTATACTACACTGCAAATAGGTATATAAAGTAATAAAGTAACCGTTTTGAATGTTGCATGTGTGTTCTAAGTTGAAAATTGCGAATTCTATTTAATGAAATTAGCCTGCGCAAGACGAAAAAAAATCACCTTTCGTGTTTGTCTTCACCAGTGATAAGCTTAATGATTCGGATAGCGTTTTTTTTTCAAAGCATTTCACTTAATGTAGTGTTTGTATAGTATACTTTGACCAAAATCCTCAAAAAGGATGCGAGCTTAATAAAAGGTTAAGAAATGCACTCTTTAGGAGGTAGGTTCCTTCTGTTGCAATGATGATCTCATTTATGGGTGCATGAACGCAGCGTAATTGTTCAAGATTTTGGGAAAAATGTTTTTTTTTGAAATGTTGCTTTCATATCCCAAAAACGTGATGAGATAGTCAAAAACTAAAGCCAGATTCGGATTCACCGACCTCAGATTGCCCTAAATCCGTTGAAAAATCCATGCAAGAAAAATCGTGTTGACCAGTCATTTAACCTACTAGAGTTGGCGCGTTGCTGTAACGCAGTACTTTTTAGTACCGTTATCCGTAACGTCGGTACGTTTTAAAAATAGACCGTCTTTGGCACTCCGTCGTTAATTTTTTGACTGTTTTTCTGGATATTTTGGTGTATTTTATGGAGTGGATGTTGAACGCAAGAACGGAAATTTTTTATAAGTGAACCCAATTTTCACTTCAAAGACGATCTCTAAACCGTGACTGTTGGACTTCATGGTCATAATTGTTCTGTAAATGCTCTAAAACATTGATTTCTAAAAAATTAGCCTTTACTTCTTCGGCAGCGTTAGGTTCCCTGAAGAAAGTTCTGATTACGCGTTTCTTCGCGAGTAAACTATTAAAAATTTGCCATAACATTTTACGGCCATAAATCGAAGGTTAAATATTGTAATACACCACCTCCGCAGCTATGGCATTAGAGTAGGCTAGTCCTTCATGGAAATCATTACGATTTGATGCAGACAATTTAACTTGGGAAATGAGCTACAAAAAGAGAACAATTTTCCCGATGCGCTTCATAAAAAATTAATTTAAAAACATGGCGCTTTTAGATCGAATGTATTCACTACTGGTACGCGTTCTAAGTAATGGATTATCTAAGTCATAATTTTGTTGAAAAAATCACTTCTTTTTTTGAAAAGTATGAAAAATAGGCACCGAGTATAGTTATTGTCGTTACTTTTTAAAAAAGTACCGTTATCGGTGCCGTCGTTACTTTTTTTGTAAAAAATCGATATCGTCGTTACTTTTAGAGTACCAAATGCCCAGCTCTGTTCTTGATCAACCACGAGTTTCGTATCGTGTTGCACAGCAAATTACTATTAATCATTTGGCTGATCAAACTTCTAACCTGATTAACTTACTACTAGCGTAAAATTAACCGGGGTGTCTTTAAGGCACCTCTGGAAGATCTCACCCAATTCGAGTAAAAGAAACAGGAGGCGTTATATTTGTGTGTTTAAATGCACTTAAATAAAAAAGACTTTGCATAAAATCTGCAGAACATTTGAATAAACTCAATTTTTGATACAAACTTAACTGGTGAAAAGTTGAAATCCATGACAATAGTGGAAACAGCCTGCTGCAAAAAAACTATGTTGTATGAACATCTAAGCCAGTGGTTTCAACCTTTTTGGTGGAACCACCGGAGCGGAACCCGAATGAAACGTTTCGGAGTCCAAGGAATCCCTGGGCATTCAGCAAAAAACATTTGATCGGTAAAATAAAGTTAAAATGCTCATGCTCCGATATGTTGACAGTAAAAATTCGTTACAAAAAAAATTTTATTTTCAATAAAATAGAATGTGCATAAAATCATAATATAGATTCTCGGACTTGCGTGCAAACTTGCGGAACTCCTGGACTGTCACCGGCAAAACCCTGGTTGAAAACCACTGGTCTAAGCACAGCATTCTTGTCATTTTATTTTTAGTCTTACCGAAACACGTGTTCTGCGAAAGCTTTAGAATTTCCGTTTGGAAATAACTGCTGATAGATTTGCTGGAATTCATCTAATGTTAAAAAACCTTCTCCTGATTCTTTTTCGAAGGAGTTGTACCATTCAAGAATTTCATTTTTTGTGAAGTCAGTATGGTTGGCAATATCCTCCATGAACTGGGGTTGCGATACTGATTGTTTGTGGCCCATTATTATTGTCAAAAATTTATTGTCACACAAGCTATACTTACACAAAGCTATGAAATGTGGGTAAGCAACAAATCACTGTTTTTTGCATTATTGTCATAGGGTTTGAATACATAGAGCAAAAAAATGCAGCAAAGTACAAATTTGGCACACGGATGAAGCCGATCGTAGCCTAGTCTCTCTGAATGTTGAAAATCCATTTGAATCATTTGAAAACAACCTCAGTTTTTTATTGAACATTAAATTTAGATCTATGTAGTTTTAGGTTTCAAACTCATTTCAAAATCTGTTTTTTAGTACATAACATCAAGTTGGTCGTTCAAAGATACCGTGTATTGCATTCTACTAGATGTACGTTAGTTTTCAACCCTATCTCCCACATTTCTTAAAAATTTAAAACAACCTCAAATTGGCTGCACCAATTTAAAGTGAGAGAACTTTTTATACAGTAGGCCTATAGCAATAAGAAAATTTGTTAAAGTCAAAAATTTTTTTCAACGGTATGAACATATTGACTTCATACCGCTTTTCAACGAGTTTTTGAGATGGAGAATATAAAATGGCGTGATCATCGAAGAAGTAGTGCTGCTATATAGCATGGACTATTTAGCGTCCGCTTCTTAGCCGGGAGACTGAGGTTTTATTCCAGGTCGGGTCATACCAGAGACTTTAAAAGTAGTATTCGCAGCTTCCCGCCAGGCGCTCGGCACAAGCGGAAGTGCGAAGGGTTAAGTGAATGTGTGTTGTTCGTCTTATATGTCCTCTAACAGCTCTCCATCATTCATGATTGATATTTGTAACGGGTCACCTGTTGAGTATGGCCTACACAATGCGTGCTTAGCACCCGCTGTCCCATACCTTTACCTTCTTTTTTTTCGGCCTAAACTCCTATTGAAACTGATCCGCTTACAATGCCATCTGGTGTCTGTCTGGTATCACCAACCGATATAATTTCTTTGTGATATCGGGTACCAGTTAGTTAACTAGTTTGAAATATTATTGACGAACAATTTTTGAATCACCTTCTAACAATTTTTGTTAGTGTCAACTGAGATATTTTGGATTGCCATTACATTACATCTGACATTTACAAAGTTTCCTTGTGAATAATCATCTATCGCTTGGTGAATCAATCTGTTTCTTAGGATCGTGACAAGCGGCTTATTTCAATTTAACAACTATATTGTAGCCTTACATGTGAGATATATGATTACGCTTAAAACTTCCATAGTGAACATTTTTTTTGCAACAAAGACTAGTTTGCATGCACGGTTCAAGAATTGTTTTATCACAGTCACTCTGTCCACCCTATTGATAAGATTCTTTCCCTTAGTATGGGCGAAACGGCGTAGCAAAAACGCTCCTTTGTATGGGCGCAGGTGCGGAATCTTCGAACCTGAAGTGTTTAGCTGACAAATGGTCGAACCTGTAGTTCCTTTCTGTGGGCTCAGATTCCGAATTTTCGAATTCGAATTTTCGAATCCGAATTTTCGAACCCGATCGAACCCGAAGTCAGATTCCGACATTTTGCCCATGCAATGGGAAGCATGCTGATCAATAAGGTGCTCTGTCTGCTTATGTGGGCAGGGTTGCCAGATTTTTTAGTGGTTTATAGCCCCAATCCACTGAAAAGTAGCAAATTGCCATAAAAAAAGCCCTAATAATTTTTTAACGAAACAGTTAAGCACACGTGCTCCACTTACAAATATATCTAAAACAAAAAGAGAAGTTAATTACATCAATCTTTAGCTTAAGGGCTGGCTAATTTATCCGCGAGGAAGCGAAGATATTTACCATCAGTGCAAATTTGAAATGTATCATCGACTACATGTACACATTGGTCAAAAGAATACTAAGCTGTAATGTACCAGTATCTGACAAATTCCACAGTGGTGAAGTACCAGTATGTACAATTGCAATAACATAGTGTTCACTTTGGGATTAGTGGTAACTTTATGGATTCAGGAAATGGTATTTATTCAACACCTATGCATGTTTTAGTGTTAGAGGATTATTATGCAGTACTGGTACCAGTAGGTCGCCATCTATGTAACGTTATGACATTCTTTCATTTGGCAACGTTACAGCGTAATTCCCAAAAATTTTAACTATAACTGCACTAATAATAAGCTGTCCCATGTAAAATATAATCATCTCATGACGTCACACTATTGAGCATTCTAAAAAATTACAACCAACAATTTATCTGATTGTATTGTTAAGGAAAAGATTATCTTTTATCTTGTTTTTGGAAAACAAAAAAAAAAAGAATCTACCGTCTACGAAGAAAAGTTATTCGAAAAAACAATCAACTCTGGAATCAAAATTAGCCTAAAACAAAAAGAAAAACTAGCAAGCTGCTTGCAGAAAGTAGCCCAAAAAGTCGCAAGTTTTAAAATTTAGGCGCAAGAACGCTTTAAGTAGCCCAATTTGCGACTTTTAGCCCAATCTGGCAACACTGTATGTGGGCCAAAAGTCCGCGGGCATTCTGGATCATGATACAGTTTTCGACGTCACTATTGAAAAAAGTGATTGCGACATTAAAAATTTAATGGGTTTTTGGCCTAAATGCACCTCTTGTCAGTTAATTAATAATTACATAGATTTGTGAGCAGGGTTAGTAAGAATCACGAGGCTGAAAGTGACAGCAATCTATCTGCCTGCAACCGCACAATATTTGTTACTCACTACGACGTCATGACAACTTGTATCAACTCAACTGCCCTGCTGGTTTAGTCTTGATATTTTCGGATCATCTCTGCTTTATAAATCTCGACTGCAAGCGGCATAGCTACTAAACCACTAATGCTTACGAACATGCGAAAAGGAATCATATTGAAATATGGTAATTATCTAAAAGCTCTCAATTTTTACAAGATCGATATTTCAATCTATAATAATCATGCATTATGCTTTCCTATGGCCAATCATGCAGATGATAATAATATAATAGATTTAGATTCCTCCAAAATGCTTCAAAAACATTTTTAAAGTATTTGAAACTATGTCATCCGTGCTTCATGAGCAAAGGCACAGATCATTTTTAATCTAGAGGTTGAACGAAGATTGATTTTTGAATGAAAACTGATTACGATTACGTTTAAGATTTTCTGGGCTTAACTGCTAAAAACAGAAAGCGAATTATCTTACAATTTAACCCCGTTGGAAAAATGAAAGTTTATGAATGCGAAGCGGTTTGATAACGTGCCAATTCACCTCCATATTTCATCGTTTGAAGCGGTGTTATAATTGTCGACAAGCTACAAATTGCCGTTTTTTTGCAATGTAGTTACTTTCGGCTATACTAAAAGCTGACGACCTTACGGCCAGCTTGCAGCCAAAGCAGGCAACTGCTTTGTAACCATTGTTTCAGTTAGAGCTCAATTTTTAGAGAGAGATTCACACCTGAAATTTTTCAGGAATTTCTTTTTCTGACGACGTTGCAATCTCAGGTTGTGCTTTTCTGAAAAGGTTAAGGATGCATTGGCTTGTACACTTACACTATGTTCAAGGGGTCAATCATAGGCGCGGGAAGTAGGGTGCCAGGGGGGGATCAAGCCCCCCCTGGACTTTTTTTGGCCCCCCTGAATCATTTGAGCCCCCCCTGACAATCGAACAAATTATGCACTGAGTGCGACGTGATTAATGCTCGCAACGTACATACTTGACGAAGCAAATAATTTTTATGGCGCTTTTAACCAACAAAGAATCACTATTCTTTTAAAAATCACTCAGTTATTATTCACTAGGTCATCGTGAAATCTGGTAAAATTTTCAATGTTTGAAGTTCATTTTTAACAGTATTTTATATCAGCGTTCGCAAACCTTTACAGCAGTCATGGACGATGGACCAGTAGAAGTATAATGGCTGCCAATTCTTGCAGCTGCCAAACACTTTAGGCCAAACTACTCTGAATGCTCATGAAAGTCGTTACTGATCATGGGAATCACGCAAATCGTAGACGAAAATGCGGTAAAGTGCAAAAAAACGGTCCTTAATCCTTCACATGTTCCGAATTCCACCAAAATTTATGTAAAGAGCTACAAACAGATTTTCACTGCCCGGACGCGTTACATGAACTGTAAATGTTGGTGACCAACCTAATGTGTGTACATGCCAAATCGGCTCGCGATCGACAGCCAAGTATCCACAGATCGACCGGTAGATTGCGATCGACTGGTTGGGCACCCCTGATCAAGCTTTTATGAGCTTGTGCAAGTTCTCTTTTCTGGTTGAGTTTTTTAATGGTTTTGAATTTTTTCTACCTAATGAAGCGGCTAAATCACTACTGAACTGGCACCGATGATTTTTACTAAAATTAAGCTAATACGCCTACCTACATACCCATATCTACACATTTCATTATGTTAAAAAATGGTTCAGTGCTTTATTTTGATCGTGCGTTTTTTTGTTATTTTTAACCTTGGTGGGGCATTGTTTGTTACATGTAACTCTGATCAGTAGGGCGATTCACGATCAATAAAGTCAATTATTTTTTGGAAGTAGAAAATAACTCTAACAATGTGGAAACAAAATTTCACGGTCGTAGGATCAGTATTGATGAAGTTATAAAGTCAATAAATGTCAATTTTTTGTTTTTTAGATCAATTTTTTTTCATTAGGTCAATTTTTGCCATCTTACTTTTTTTGCGCGATTCTACTTTATACTCAAAAAGAGATAACTCAGATAATTGAGAGATGGAAGTTCGTAACTGTTGGTGGTACCAGGGAGGTGTATGCTGTCGCCAGACTGTAATGGGTATTACAGTTTTACACATGCTTAATTTATTAATATAATGTTTGATGTAATTTCATTGGTTCGATTGTGAAGATCCGTTCAGACAGCTTTGCAAGATTGCAATTTTGGCAAAATTCGCGTATGATAAAATAAGCTTTTCGTCGTTTTTTCATTTGTTGCATATTTTTGTCACTACGTATCGGTAGTCAAAAACATTAAAATTGAGAAGACAATGCATAAGTTATTCGAACATACTTTGATGTTACAAAGATTGCAATACAACGATAAGCGAAACACTTGAATAGCAATTTTTTGATAAAATAAAGTCAATTTTTTGAGATTTTTAGGTCAATAAAAAATTGCCCTACTGATCAGTTAAGCAAAAGTTAGATCGGACAAATTTTGTTTGCCTATACTTTTCGGTTTTGTCATTGAGGTATTTGCATTTTACAAATGCTTGCACTCACAAAATGCTTCGTAATAATTCGTACATAGTTAGAAAAGCCTAATGGAAGTAGGCCCTAAACAATCTTGTTTTCCATGATAAAAAATTATCTTGAAAAAATTCCGGTCACTTGAGCAAGTATGCAATTGATGTCTATCAAGACAGATCAACTGTGCGTCCTGCTCTTAAAAACGTACATTGGAGAAAAGGGTAGTCTATGGGGCGAAGCCCCCCAGACGTTGACACGATCTTACTATTTTGAGCCCCCCCTGTCCAAAAAACGTTCCCGCGCCACTGGGGTCAATAGTGGAATGCAACACTTAGTAATTAGTTGCAGTGTAGTAGCAAAAAGCAAAATACTGTATGAATACGAAGTAAGGATAAGCCACAGTAACTTCTTTAAATTTGGCGTTTCAACAGCGTCGATTCAGCTGTCATGATCTGCAGTGTAAGCAAAGCAGTGTCTTTCAGTTTTGTATTGGCTTCATTACACTGCTGATGACGACAGCTGAATTTATGTTGTTGAAACGTCCAGTCTTATAGAAATACGCCTATTGTGCATGGTCTTACTTCTCTTCCTTAAACAATTTTTGTTCCATATTTAATGCTTTCCAAAACTATATGATGAGGTAGACCAAAACTAGTCTATTTACCAGTGTTGTAGTAAGGCCAAGGGCCTTAAGGTCGAGGCCAAGGCCAAGGACTTAAAAATTTTTTCGAGGCCAAGGCCAAGGTCTCACAAGCCGAGGCCAAGGACATGCAAGTCGAGACCAAGGACATAAATCAAGGACAACGGACATTTTTCCGATTTCAGTATGAAATGTCAAAATCTGGGTCATTTGGTCATGAAATAATGGTTCGCAAACAATTTATGGCCTAATATTGCAGACCTACAACGACAATCGTTTTCGAAAATGACAGGGTCAACAAAAATATTATAGTTGACAATAATCCAGAGCCAGATCTACCGGGCGCAAGGTATAAGGCTATAAATTGATATACGATGCCCCAGATGAAACTCGCCACAAAACTAAAACTAACCCCGATAAATCAAGCATGTTGTTATTTAACGGTAACTTGTTTAATGTATATAGAAAAAACGCTTGCACTAATCCAGTTACAGGTAAACTTATCAGAGTTAAGCAAAAAAATTGTTTTTTTTTTTAAATCAAATAATATCTGCATGGAAACAAATATTAATGATGGTTGAAATCTTTACTACTTTGGTCGACACTATTCTGCTTACTGTATACCAAATTGCTCAACAATTTTTGGATTTGGACTTACAAGCTAGTAGGTAACCTATAGCCGCATTTTCTACGTCTGCACTCATTCCGCAGTTCGCTTTCCCATAAGTGTAGCCGCATTCTTCGGTATAACATCGTACATTACCATTCCTACCTGCAACCTTTGGTGAGCTAGATTTAGTTTAAGGAAGTTCTGCCCACCAGGCGCCACTGTCTTATACATTAGCCGTTGTAACTAAAAACCAATTTACCAAAACCAACAACAAATAAACGAAAATGCAAGCAATCATAAAAAACAAAATCACAAATGAAGCAAAACAAAAAGTGAAAAGCACTCACGCGTCACATTCACACTCAAAGCACTACCCCACAACGTGCTAATTAGACGTAAGAAACATCAATGTCGAAAGCACAGACCCCGAAATGCAAGCTCCATGGGGTCACATAATAAATCCCCCTCGCTAAAATCTCTCTTTCGACCAGGGCTGATAATGCTGGAACAGTTAGCACCCGATGGGCTAAACAGCTTAGTTTGGGCAGAAAGTTAATTAAATTTTACTCACAATCTAAAGCTGCAACGTTAAAAGTTTTCGATTTTGTTATCAACTAATGATTGAGTCAAGTTTTGATGGTCGAGAGTCGAGACCGAGACTTCAAGAAAAAAAAAAAAAAAAAATTCGAGACCAAGACCCTATAGACTTGAAAATATTTTTGAGCTTGAGAAGAGGCGTCGTGCAGCCAAAAAGTTTGGAGGGATCCGAGTAACAACTTAAACAGATATTGACCATTTACAATCTTTATAAAAGCTATATTCAGCATTGAGTAACATTACGAAACAAGGAAATTAGGAAAAGATACCAAAATATGTCATGATACCCCCCAGTTTTTGGATAAATCGAAATATATTTTGATACCCCAAACCGCTCCTCAATTATGGACTGTATGCGCAATCAGTGTGGCCCCACAATTTAGCAAAGGTGGAGGACATTACAAGGGGGCTGGGAAAAGCCCCAGCCGCCTTAGGCAAGGTGAGTCTGAAGGCTTAACCCCCAGTCGCCAACGGATTTTTACGGTTTTCACATAAAAAACACTCGTTTCAGCACACTTTCTTGTCGAAAAAGGACATACCGGTACTTGCAGTGATGTGCAGTCTCTACTATAGTGTCAGACAAAAAAAAATATTTTAGTAGCCCATGTCTTAAAACAGAAGCTGGGTTAAAATAAATGAAAGCAGGCTGCAATCATTATTAGTTTTGTCACATTTGATGGGATGACGTGTATAGGTGTGTTCTAGGCTATAATCTTTAACAACGCATGCAAAATGTATTTTAAATTCTAACCACAGATCAAGAAACTAACTTTACTCCTGAGTCGAAGCGATTGATTGAAGCAAAAATTATAAAACAAAACAATGGAATTTATAGTATAAGAAAGGGGGGCGGGGGTATGGGGTTAGTTTGAAAGATGAAAACAAAATGGCACAGGCTATTATTATTTTTTTTTTAATTTTCAATTTTTTGGATTATAAAAAGTAAAACATCTCACTCCCCGAGCCTCAATGACACGACGCCACTAAGCCCGAGATCAAAACTCAGTAAATTTGTTCGAGACCCAAGTTTTACAAACAAAGCTTGTCTGACCGCGTGGCCGGCGCATTGGCCTGGGGAGCTGGTTTCGCGGGTTCGATATCCGGCTGGGCCATCTACCATGATGCACATACTTCACTATCAGAAAAAACTTGGCTCTGCATGTGTGGCTTTTCTTTTAAATTATAAGATGTTCATAAAAATTCAAGCTTGTAATAAAATGTTCATAAAAATGCAATAAATAAAATGTTCATAAAAATTCAAGCTTTGGCTACAATTTTTATTTGCTACACTAGTCGTACTTTACTTTATTTGCTACACTTTTTTTTAATACGTGAGCGCTACTCTAGTATGTCGACGTACTTCAAGCTATTCCAATTTTTACTGGCCCTACAGTTAATACTCTTAAACGTTTACAAAAAAGTCATAATTTTCAAAAAAGGCATATGTTCAAGTTTATCATTCTGGGTCTGCAGTCTTTGCTGTACCGGTACTTTAGTAGATCTGTTCTATAATATGTAAAAACAATTACCATGAGCATGGCTAGAATGACTTCCCATGATAAAAAGCTTATCCTACTGCCATGCCAAATCTCAAGCTCAGTCCACATGCAAGTGCTCTAAACGAAAAATTCAGAGCATCGAGAAACAGCAAAGCAAAAAAACTAGACTGCTGCAATTAGCACTTCTAACAAAGATAGGCCTTATACTGCAATATCAAATAACATCGCCGGCGCTACATTCTCTTTTTGAGACTGCTTTACATCACTGCTTTATTTCAGACTGCTTTGCATGGCTATTAAGCAAATTATAAAGAAAATAAACAACATGTTGATTGAAACTTTGAAGAAAAGTGTAAAGTATAGCTTTCTCCCACATTCTTCCCTAGTTTTCGAACCTCAAAGCTCTCCCGCTGAGAATCTAATTATCACAGATTAAATTTTCTATTAAAAGCTTTGTTGCTGACAATTTCCATTTAAAAACCTTAAGGAGAGATTGTGAGAAACAAAATCTTGAATAGTCAAAATTTTGCTTTTCACGATGTAAGTTTAAGATTTTGTCATCATACATTGTCTACCGGTACTTTTATTTCTCCTCCGCGCGAGCTTACCAAATACCGGTACCGATGCTTATCGTTATTTGGACCATTTTTTCTTAAAACAGCTTACGTTTTGTGAAAACAATCGCAAAGTTGAATTTTTAAAAATATCGAGTCCTCGAGCCAAGGACAGCGCAAAATCCAAGGCCTAGGAGAGCCGAGGCCAAGGCCAAGGCCAAAGACAACACGGTCGAGGCCAAGGCCAAGAACTTCACAAACCTGTCCTCGAGGCCAAGGACATTCTCGAGGACTACATCAATGCTATTTACAGTACAAGGATGCATGCAAGAAAGGTAAGCTTATAATTTAAAACAAAATTAATGAGGTGAGAAAAATTTCCTGAACAAACACAACAATTATTTTCAATATTCAGATCACCAGATCTTTTTTCCTAGAATAGATAGCGTCAAACGAAAAGTTTTGCGAAACCATATTCCCTCAATATCTTGCATTTTTATGCTTTTACACCGCAAATCACCGATCACTTAGTTATCAATACGTTGCACTCAACAAAATCCATTTAATGCAGTAATGCAGCTATCTCAAAAGTTGCAAAATATTTTCATTATTTTTTAAGAATATATCCTTCAAATTCTTTATAAGAAATTTTGTCATCTTTGGATGTATCCATTTTTTTAAAAAAGTAGTCGGTCAATTGCTTTGCGCTTTTTCTTTTATCTTGGGAATTTTCCTTGTTTGCTTGCTCATATATTGCCTGAAAACAAAAATACCTCACACGATTAGTCGCCAGCGTGGCGTAGTGGCTCGGAGCGTTGTTTTTACGACGGCTATGATCCCAAGGTTGACGACTCCACATCCGCCCAAACCTCGTTGTTGCGCCTTGAACAATTACGATGCTTCACGATTACTATTTCCGCAGGACAGAATTTAACCAGCAGCTGATTAAAAAAGTCAGAAGCAAAACTCAACCGTAAAACTCGCTAAGCAATTAGGCAATTCCTAAGCAAGTCCGAATTCAGCTTGTGCATTTAACCTACGTCACGTTCTCGAAACAGTGGATGTATGAAAAAAATCAATCGATTATCAGCCCTTGATACAGCTAGTATTTGTGGAGTATGCTTTGAGATATCAACGCCATTTTTGTCTCGGACCATATCAGCACTTCGGCGGCTCTCAAAGAGCCAACTGTAACTGTTAAGACAGTATAAATATGAATTTTTATCTGTCTGAATGCAAAGACCTGCAAATAGCCTATACTCAGTGCATTGTTATTCATACAAAGCATACCGCGTTCATTCGTTCAACGGTTCAACTATAACTAAAAGAAATAAAAGAACGATTGTCTCAGATCACAACTTTATGGACAAGAAAATGTGGTAATGATGTAAACAGGCCTTAAATTACTATATTTCGAGAATAAAACTAACAGATTTAAGCTTTGCTTTGCGGGCGACTTGAAATGACGCCAGTAGACCCCAATTTGACTCAAAGAATGACTCAGGATCAGTTTCGAAACACAAAGCTGAAAACCTGTAAATCAGTAAAAACCAGGTATTGTTTGACGCTGTCTTGTTTTGTCCCATCGTGTTTGATTTCTTATATATCCTGGTCAGCGATGCAGTCGAAACGTAAATTTCCTACATCAGATATTGAAATTGAATAACTGCCCACTGCCCAGCTGACCAGTCAGCAATGCTGCTGCAACTCCGATGAAAACACTAAAAAGCAGTGGCGTACGCACGGGAGGAGGGGGGGGGTTTCGGGGGTCAAACCCCCCCATTGACGACTGAAAAAATGAAAACCTCTCTTTTTGAAACGATCCTCCTTTTTTCATACAGAGATTGCCGAAATTGTTATCAATTATCATGTTTTTCTGTGCTATCCAACTTCCTTATGTTACATAATCTTGAAAAACTTTCATTGTGATGCAATAATACCAGTATTCAAACTTTTCTGGTGCGTTGCGCTTGACGTTGACGATTGCAGAAAAAGTGAAACCTTTTTTTTGAGACGAACCGACTTTTCTTCGTGCGGAGCTTGCCGAAATTGCTGTCATGTTTTTTTTCTGTTCGGTCCAATTTTGTAATTTAGTTAGTTAGTTGCATATTTATCCTCCTATCACGAGAAAGCGATCAAAGCGCTGTACGAGCTCGCTTAGGAGTTGCCAGCCATCTGTCTACCACACCAAGATGGGGGAGTCCCGCTAAGTGCCTTTCCCAACGGCACAACAAGTAAACTTGCCGACTTGTTCTCCACACTATCCCGTTAATGCTGAGCGTCAAGCAGGGAAGCTGTGAATACCAATTTTAGAGTCATTGGTTTGACCCGACTCGGAATCAAACCCCAGTCTACAGCTCAAGAGACAGACGCTCTACACCACTCGGCCATTTGAGCTGTTAAATTTCGAAAAACTTTTATTACGATACGATGCAACAATACCGGTATTCCAACTTTTCTTATGTGTTTTGCTTGAACTGCAATTTTGTCATTGATGCTGCTGTGAAGCAATTGGTTAGCGGGAGTTCCCTTAAATACAAAGTATCTGCAGCAACTATGGCTGCTCACAAAATTTTTTTAAAAAATCAAATCTTCACTGTAATCGTTTCATTAAACTCGCTGTAGTATTGCGGCGTCGTAGCGAGTGGCGGGGCCCGACCCCGCGGCTTAACACGTGGACAACGCAGCTCCGAACAAACGTCACAGCGGTAGCGAGCCGTTGGCTACTCTGTGTCCGATTTGACCAGCCTGGGAATTGAACCTCAGACTTTCCACGTCGATAGCGACAACTTTAACACTGGGCTATAACCGGCCGCAGGGCCGGCGCCAAAGGGGGCCTGGCCCCCCCAATCGACATGCTTGGCCCCCCCCTATTAACAAGCTTTTGCTTTTGAAAACAGCGGCTTTTGTGCATAATTTCAAACTTTGGCCCCCCTAATAAGCGTTTGGCCCCCCTAAGTCGACTGCTCTGGCGCCGGCTCTGACCGGCCGGTTTGTTGAAAAATTATTAAAACATAAAAATCTAAATTGACACTGCCCTAAATACTAAAAATAAAATAAAGATACTGCCAAGGAAGACCAAACCAACGAAAGATTTAAAGGGGCCCAGGGGCGGAACGGGGAGGGGGGTGGCAAAATTGTTTTTACGCACCGCTACTGTCTCAGGAGCTGGAGTGCTCCGTTTCCCAGACACCCCGATTATGTGCTTGAGAGTATCTGATGGTATCGACGCTGTGATTTGGGTGAAAAATGCTTAGATAATATCGACGCTTTCTTTAGTTTAATCGCATGATCAGGGATTCCTGTCGCGCGTAATTTGTTGTAGTTTAAAAATGTTTCGGTAGGGAGGGCAGTTTGTTTTGATGCTTCACTGTACATTATTTAAGACAGAGTATACAGGAACTGCTCCTTTCACGATGAGTGCATATTAAATGTTTATATCAAGGTTTATATGCGTTGTTTATATCAATGTTGGTTCTTAAAAAAAATTTTTTTGGAGGGAAGCAATAACTTGTTTTACCCTCCTGGCTACACCCTGTTTGTGACGTTGCGAAAGCTAGCCTACTTTATTCAGTTAACCTTCCTATGACCCAAAAATGAGGTCAACTAAAGTGTTTTCAGTAAATTTTTAACCACGGATGGACAGTTTGAGTTTTGGTGAAACCTTTTCGCTCCTTAAATGAAGGCTAAAAAATCAAGCAAAAGTGTGAATGAAATATCTGGATTGTTTCCTTCGTTATAAGCCTTGTCGTGGTAGTTGCAATTGTGCAGTAATTTAGGCTAGAAACATTACAATCCGATGCACTTTAATACCTCTGAACCAAAGTCCGTATAACTTCGTATAAGTTGCGCGGACAGGAATGGAGCAGAGACAATGGGGCAAAAAATGTGTCCAAAAAGACAATCGCCTGCCTATCTTTTATAATGCAAAAACGTTTGAAAGTGTTAGAAAAAAGGTCATAACTTTAGTTACGTTCGTTCGATTTTGAAAATTTCAACTGCATCGTAAAGCTCCTGATTTTAGCTATCGTTTAAAACAAATTTCAAGAAAATTGATGGTGTTTTAAGCACTCTAAATGGTTAATAATTTGGACATACTTAGTAAGTTTTGAAGCAATTTTTACGCTAGCAGCATTTCTTGCTGTTTTAAATGCATAAATATAGCACAGATTTGCAAAAAGTAAAAGTTATTGTTTGATTTAAACTAGGTTCAATTACAAAAATTTGAACTTCAATATGAAAGTCGCCTAGCTATTGATCGTAGTTTTCCAAGCCTTCAAAGATTTGTTGCAAGAAAATGATTGCGTAAATTGTTTTAAACCTCGTGTAGAAGTAGGTTTCACTATTCGTGCGTAGAACTAGGTTTTGCAACCATGGTAGATTCACCAGATTGGAGTGAGGTTGTTAACTTCTATCATGATTCACCCTTGGACCATGTGTAAAACGAGCCTCTAGTTAATTTTATTCTGGCCCACAATATTTGATTTTAAAAGCCCGAGGTTTGAAATTCAAGAAGCTGCGGCCGTGAAACGGCGTAGACCTATGTTAATGGATATGAAACAGTAAAATCGAAAAGTAAAATAGATACCGGTATATTTTTCCCGCTTAAATTTCGCTTACTGAATTTTTCGTTTAACAAATGGTCCAAAGCCCGAGGGTGAAGCACGACAGAAGTTAACAACCACACTACCAACCCAACACGGTTGTAAAAATTTAATTCTATATAGTGAAGCCTTACTTTACATGAGGTTTAAAACAATTTATGCAATCATTTTCTAGCGAAAAAGTTTTAAGGGTTTGAAAAACCACGACCAATAGCTACGCTAATTTCATAGTGAAGTTTAAATTTTTGTGATTGAACCTATTTAATTTGAATCAGATTAACTTTTTGCAAATCTGCCCTACATTTACGTTTTAAAATGACAAGAAATGCTACTAGTCAAAAAACCGCTACAAAAATTTTTATCTCTGTTTAAATTATTTACAATGTAGAGTGCTTAAAACACAACCAATTTTCTTGAAATTTGTTTTAAACGATAGCGTTAGTCAAGAGCTTCATGATGCGGTTAAAATCTTTAAAATTCAACAAGCATAACCGAAGTTATGACCTTTTTTGTAACACTTTCAAGCGTTTTTACATTACGAAAGATAGGCAGGCGATTGTCTTTTTGGACACATTTTTGCTCCATTGTCGCTTAACAATGTAACGAATGATTCGCTCAACTTATACGTGAGTTATACGGACTTTGCTCTGAACTGCTATAGGCTAATTGTAGTATTTTTACGTCATCACAATGTGACGTCACTGAAACCCCCCCCCATTGAAAAATCCTGCATACGCCACTGCTAAAAAGCACAGGTACAAACAGAAAGAATATAATTTTGCTGCGATGATTTGAGGCTCAGACTATGAATTTGGCTACCAACAGCATTTTGTGTTCCCCACCTTTAGTTTTTATCAAACATAGTCATTCAAATATAAGCACAAATTTGAGTTGGATTTACAATTTCCATTGCGCGAAACAAAATGGCTAGAATGGTCTAGCTAGGCTAGAATGTTCTAGCCTAGTGCCCCTGTAGTTTTTTACACTGATGGTGGTATAAGTTTTTACCGAAACGTTTGTAAAATGATTGCTAATATACTGGCAATTATCTTTTTATTGAAGTTGAGTTCCAAAACCCATCTTAATGCTCCTTGAATCAATTGAATCCTTGAATCAATTAACTTGAAACAATACACTTTGGCGCAGCAAAACTAAAAAGTGATTTAATGCTATTGTGATGTCATTGGAAACCGGGTTACCATTAGCCTAATTAGGTCTCTACTCTCTGGGGGTGCTTTTTTTCTTTACAACATGGTCTATTTTTTTTTTTATCTATACTTAAAGCCCAACTGCTTTATGTATATCTTCTGCATTGTCAAGTTGCTGTAAACACTCAACGCGAGCTTGCACTTTTTCATGCAAATCCTTAAAAAAGCGCAACTACCATAAATGGTATAGTAAATTTGGAAGTCGAATTCGAATCAGTTCACCGAAATCCGTGTCAAGTCCATTGTGAAGCCAGACACCGGGAAAATAATAGGCCTCCCGTGTAAGAAGGATTCGAATGTAATGTGTGTGAAGTCTGGACAGCAGCGCAACTCGCGTGGAACCATAATAAAATTTTCTGCCATGTTTCGGATTTTCGGTTTCGGCATAAAACCTCAAAACCTTAAACATCTCACATTGTACACCCAAGACTCCTTCGATCTTAAAAAGAAAAAACTATGACCTGGGTGGTAAACTTCCCCAAATCGGTTTCTTCGTGATTGGAAAAACCATGGAGCAATTTTTCACTTTAGAAATCGTCAACGCGTCCCTAGATTTCAAGGCTTTTTCCTTTTTGAAAAGGCGAAAACGATCTTTTACAAAAAACAACCAAACCTTCTGTGAAGGAGGATGAGTGGATTTTTACTGCGTGAGAGTCAAAAGTAATTCCATGCTATTTGAGGCCTGCAATACTTGGCAAAACTGGCAATTAAAGCACGAGCCATTGGACAAGTGGTCCAACAATTTAAAAAAAATGTCTGAAGTTCAAGATAAGCTGGAAGCCTGCAACAATCCTTAGATTGGTTAGGTAATTCTCTAGTTTGACTCAAAATAGCTTATTCATCAGGTTGTCAACCGGAATTACGTGATATGCGTTGCTATTTTGACATCACGCCACATTGCACTTCAAAGTTCAAAGCTACATATGGTTGTGTTGTGATCATCTGTAACAGTGCTAATACTGTCAAATACGACCCAAGCCAATGATTTATGCAAAGACTGGTGCTGGTGGTAATCTTACAATTCTGTAAACAAGAATGGTATAACCAGGATTAAAATACCAGGTAGGCCTACAGAAAAATGAAAAGCAAAATTTTCTGCAGAAAAAGTAAAAAAACTGAAGTTTTCTTCAAAAGGAGCAATTATTGGACCCTTCACTGTTTCACATGTCATTATAGATCAGCGCGTCTTAAACTATTAGGTCAGGGGGTGGCGAACCTATTGCACGCGTGCCAGATGTGACACGCCGCAGGTTTTTTTCTGGCACGCCACTTGATACTTTAAACCCTTTTTACACAATCGTTCCTCTTCGGAAAGTGTGGGTCCAAATTGCCCCCACAAAGCCTTCATGTTCGTAGAGCTGCTATGCTACTGTTTTCCTACTGAAATCGGGTAAAGACCAAAATGAAAATAAAAAAGTTTTCGCATACGCTAAACCACTTTCTCCACAGTTCATTTAATGTAATGGCACGGCATTAGCTTGCTAAACTTTGTTTTTAATATTTTGGCACGTACGCCAAAAAAGGTTCGCCACTCGTGCTATAGGTTGCGACCCTTTCTGAGGTCACACAACGAATTTTTGAGCTGAAAAATATTGCTTTTGACCTAACTTGTTGTTTTGTAAAGATGCTCGATGTGATCGAGAAAACATGCACATTTTTTCAAAACATCATCGTAAAACAAAAAAGTTGGAAATACCCTCGTGAGCCAATATGTTATCGTCAAAACGTGATTATTTTTCAATAGTTATGAATATTAGCGAAATTATTTTATCTTATATTGAAATCTTATAGTTATGAATATAAGATTTGAATGTTACCGAAATTATTTTCATAAAGGATGCTTTTACTTCACGTGGTTAATGGCACGCAATCACTTTTCAGCACTTAAGATTTTGATTAGTTCAGTTGAAATCTAATCAAAATCTTAAGTGCTGAAAAGTGATTGCGTGCCATTAACCACGTGAAGTAAAAGCATCCTTTACAAAAATAATTTCGGTAACATTCAAATCGTAATTTGCGCGTCTAAACTTTTTAAACTTACAGTATTTCAAGTGACGCAAAAAATAATACACTATCGAACCTCAAACGTATTGCAGTTGTTGTGAACAATTTGCTATGAACTTCAAAATTACCTCGTTCCGGAGGGAAAACAAACATTTTAAACAGTAGACAGGTTGTCTGCGATCCCTAAGCAAGAGAGCTGTCACTTCGTCGGGACGCGAAGAAAGGGGTAATAATCGACCAAATGCTTCCTTGATGTTTATAACCTTTTACTGTATATTTCATTAAGGCTAACGAATGAAAAGTATTGTTGCTGCTTTGAGTTTGTTGCAGACAGCTGATACCAGGCTTAGGTTATTGTTTGCTACTTCCGGGAAGTCAGTGTTTTATGTTTATAGGTTGGTTCTCGTCCACATGACATGATCCATTGCGTTGAATCGATATATTTATCCTGTTTTCCGCACCTGCTACTTAGCTACAATGCTACTTCTGCATTGTGTAATGACATACGATTATACTAATTGAAGTGTCTGCCTAAAAACAGAATTTATGCACAACAGCTTTAGTAACCATTGCACTGATACGTCTAGAAGCCATTCTGCTACACATTAGCATGGATCACCGCCCGAAACGGTTATTTTTCATCGAAAAAATGATTACACCAGCGGCATAGCCAGTAAAAACTTTAGGAGGAGTCAGAGCAGTGGCGTAGCAACGCAATATGCCGCTCTTGGATTTTCGCACGAAATACCGCCCTTAACACTATCATAGAGCTGATTGAAGTTCCACACAACAGAAGAATTAAAGTAGTGTTTGTTCAATTCTTATCGAAATTTCAAAATTGAATACGTGGAGCTTTTATTGAAGCAAACTCAGAAATTATTTCGTCATTTTATAATGATTCGACTCAATTCACTTTCAATGCACAGTATTGCTAGCGCAGACAGCCTGTTTTCTCTTATCGTCGATCTCAAGTATGATTTTATTAACTTGTGCTTGGAAAAACTTCTTCCGCAGCTTGCGATGGAAACAGCAACAGTGAGGTAAAGTTAAAGACTCATAAATAAACTCAAGGTGTTGATTCACATAAGCGATGTTTGCTTAACCACTGAAGCAACGTCCAGCGCTGTAGCGTCATTTTTAAACGTAAAAACACTGGATTGCATTAACGGATTGAACTAAGCAATTTCTAGATTTACCTCGGCAAAATTAACATCATCGGTATAGATATTTTCAAATTTTGATCATGTGCTCAAATTTTGCCCATTTGCCCTCGTCACAAAGACCACATAACGAGATAACGAGTCATGTTTTAAAAAGTTGCTAACTAATTAGAGGCGTAGCTTGTCACTAGTCAATTGTGCAATTTCTTAGCCTCACTTAGATCAGTTTTGACTTAGTTCGTTTAAGCCTGAGAATAAATTAATGTGACTGACTTTGTTCGTTTAAAATGTTATCACATTTTGCCGCCCCTGGATTTATCCACAAGATCCAATGGGTAGCTACGCCACTGAGTCAGAGCCAGGTGTAAACAAGGAGAAACCTTGTTTTTATTCACTTTTAAAGATTGAATTAAAAAAGAAAGAACTTCATACGTTAAACAGCAAAGGCTGGTCCCCATTTTTGTCTGCGTCACTGCTTTACTCCCTGTTTTAGTATGTAATTTGGACAAAACAATCTGATAAATTAAATCAGAGGGTTTAAGAGATTTAAATTTTGAAGATAATAACATCTAATCTAACTTTTACGCTGACTGCTATTTATGTACAATATTTCAAAAATTTTTAGTTGCATGCATGAGAGTCGGTGGAAATACAGTAATACATAGGTATTTAAATTTATTTGTAACGTAAGTAAACACGAAATAAATTATAATAAAGTGACACATCACATTTTTTCATGTCAAGTTTTTTTAAAAGTGACTTAGGAAAATTGAGAAATTTTTTAAACTAAGTTCTGTGCATCTAGCATTCATGAGCAACTTCTTTTTTCTTTAATCAAACTCAAATTTTCGGAAAGCACTGCAATACTCCAAAAAATTGAAAACTTGTACAGAAGTTTCAACGAAAAAGGGCGATATTGTAACCCTCTTTTCACAACTTAAATTAAGGTAATGCATTTTTTACCAGTAAATGATTCTGTGCCAAGCTTATACTCTTACCCGCGCAAAATAATCAATCAAAAAATAATTCGACGTCTGGAATCGAGCGTTATAGAGGAATCAAAGTTATTCACAGGAACATAGTCATAGATGATGAGAATTAAGTGACTTCACACTTTATTTTAACTACTTTTTCCTAAACCCAACCAGTAGGTCCTATAGCTATTAGAAAAAGAAGTTGCACGATATTGATAAGCATATTGTACGTGTATAATGCGGTAACAAGAAAAGCAAAAATTGCTCACAATAAACACCCGAGAACAAAGAAGAAATTTCAATCGAAATTGATCCAGCGGTTTATTAAATATATTAACTTCTTTGAAGTATAAACTGACCAGATTTACCTCAAATGTTTTGTACTCGCCGTCTCTCGGTGGCCTCCACATCTGTATTTATTATCTGTGGTTGTGGTTCATATTTTTGTTTTGTTATGGAAACAAATGACTGAATAAAATATTAAAAAAAAATTAAAATAACAGATAGCACTGTGCAGCATTTATTTCGTAGTGTTTACCCAGTTTCGATATTGAATAGTGTTGTTTATATTTCCGGTTACATCAGTGACTTCCTAGACCAGGGATGGCAAACCACTGACCCGCAGGTCACTCAGTGACCCACTCGCACATTTCAGTGACTCACTTGTAGTTTGGAAAATCTTACGAAAAAACCGTTACGAACAATTCACGTAGCTGTTCTTTCCATGCTGTGGCATTGAAGACGGAAAGCTGGGTATTTCTGAGGTGAAGATCTTTTTTTTGCTCTTTGCACAGATTTCGGCAGAACTTGGGTTTAGGCCCCTCGTTAATATTATTACATCCGTAACCCACGTTTTTTCTTTTTTCGGTCTACTAACTGAAATTTGATCTACCACTTAAAAAGGTTCGCCATCCCTGCTCTATAGACAAACTTTACTCGTGTGGTTCTTCTACATATCATTTCCAAAAAGGCGATAGTGATGAGATGAAAAAGTTTTCATTGTGTGTGCTATTGAGCTCCTCCATTTACATGCAGCAGCATTACCAGACTCGGATCATCTTTTGCAGCTTGTTTAAATTCTTGCAATGTGATTTTTTGATTGCCGTCTTTGTCCACACGTTGAAATAGATCGTCCACTCGTTGCTGAGGAGAAAGTTCATCGCTGGCCATCTCCGCAATCTTATTTTCACCAATCATTTTGTAGATAGCCTAAATTATAAGAGCCACTTAATCTAAGAGCTCACATAAAAGACCTTTCTGGGATAAAGATTTTAAGCAATGACCAAGTGGTCCCAAACTTGTAGCTTTGGAAATAAAACATTAAGTTAATCATCTGAAGCATAAGTCTTAAGTTGGAGCAGGAATGATAAAAGCAATTATATTGCAACTTCTTTGAACGATTGGTATTGCGGATATAGAACTTGAAAATTTCGCCGAACGCAGATAGTTCATATCTTAGAGGCTTTTTGTCAGACGCTTGCAATGAAAAATCGTTCAAAAAAGGTTCTAGACGTAAGAGCATAATATACAGGAAGCTTGAAGCTTATGTATTAAGCTAAAAAAGTATTAAGTAGTAAGTTTTATTGAACTTAACTTTCTGTAATGCATTGTAAAGTAGACTGTAAATGCATATAGTAGCCTATTTACGTTAAAAATGTTCAGCATTTCGTTTTTCGTTATGTTTCCGTCTTGGTCTTGATCGTACATGCTGTAAGCCCACTCCAGTTTTTCTTCAAAGCTTCCTCTTGATGTGACTGAAAGGGCACACATGAATTCTTGAAAATCAATGCTTCCGTCATTATTGTCATCGAAAGTTCTATAAATATAAGTAGTGTAAGAAGCTCCTTTTTTCATCTTTTGATGAATCCATATTTTATCTGTACTTGGTGTTACGGTGAATTGCTTCCTAATAAAATATTATATCATTAACGTCTATTCAGTGAGCCATGAACTTCACCCGCTTCATCAGCATAATCTGCTTGAAAGCAGAACGAAATTTGATGTAATGAACTGTAACAAACTTAGGCACATGTTTTTGATGATGCAATTAATTACGCTTCAAATAACGAGAATTAAATTGACCATTTGCTGGTAAACCACACAGAACTTTTAAAATAATTTCGTGGTGGCAGTATAGTGAAGTAGGAGAGAAAAAATTATGGAATATGTTAATGACATCATTAACTTGGTGTCACTGTCACCAAAAGCAAGTCGGCCCAAAGTTTTACCGACGGTTTTATTCTCATTCATACTATTAGTTATTTCCCTATTTCATACTATTGGCAGTGAAACTGGATAAAATTTGTGACTTTGAATTTTCGGATAATCTTCCGATTCAAAATGATCATCTATAGTGATCAACATACTTCGTACCACCTGCTGGTTGGCTCAGTTATTAAGCACATCGCAATTTGTGCAGGAGACCTTTGGCTCGATTCCCACGCCAGCGAAAACGAACAAAGTGTCGCCAACGACTCGCCACCGCCGCGGCGTTTCTTCGGAGCAGTGTTGCGCAGACGTTAAGTCGCGGAGACGTCCTGCGACTTGTTACAGGCTTCGGCGTAATACCGCGAGTATGATGAAGATTGATTTGATTTTTGTTAGACTTTATGACAGGTCAGCAAACTCGAAACACGATTAGTCAAGTTTGAGTTCCCTAATAATACGCGGTTTCGAGTTAAAGTTGGTGCGTAGTAATTTTAACCGAGCTCATGCTAAGTTCGAGCTTTGTTGAAGGCTAGCCTACATCAACTGTTTTTCGAGATTGAGTTCAGCAATAAAGCCGAGAAATAAAGCTATGAAGCAACAAAGCTGGGCGAATTCATCTTCGAGTTCGCAGCGCTGCTTCGTGCTCTTACCTAAAAGCGTGCTTTGCAAATTCTGTCGGGTCTCCCGATGGAAAAAATTGCGTATAAAGTTCTTTAAATTCTTTCATAGTTAACTTTCCTGAAGGACAATCTTGTTTGAAAGAAGAAAACCAAGCTTTAATTTCTTTTTTTGAAAAAGCAGTTGCTTTTGAGAGATCTTTTATATTTTGAGGGGTAAGTGTAGAACTTTGAGCACCCATACCGAAGAATCTAAAGATGGAATTTTAGCAGTGTTGCTGAGGTAAATACACTATACCGGTACGTTAATTAACTCATGAAATTGGTATGTTATCCATGAAAAGTTGGTCAAAAATCTGCAATACAAGATAGAACGATGCATCATTTACACTTACAACTTGCCGTACATAGGCTAAAGAGAATAATTTGTGATTTACGAACAGAGCTAGCAAAATTTACCAGTCTTTGTTTATTTTGGGTGTTTGGTATTCTTGTGAAGTGCAATCAATGTAACAGTGTAGCAAACATTTTACATGACGCATTGTTTTCATAAGTCTCTTTTCCCCACTTTTCTCATTCTGCAGTCGTGTCAGTTAATTGAATTTTTTTGTCTTCGCATAGTCTCTGCTTTATTCGCATTTTTAAAAATTAAATTAATGTCTGATGCAAAAAGCACATTCACTGAAACGTCGTTTTTAAATAAAGTTCAAAAAAACAGCATGCCACAGTATTGTTAGAAGTCTTTCAAAAGATGAAGTTTCAGATGTTTGTACAAAAGCTGAAATGCTAATACAGATAAGAGAGAAACATTGCGTTATATGGATTTCTAATAATAATAAAGAAGCCACTTTTCTTTTATAGTTTGTCCTCCGTTTTTTACGTGAAAGCAGAAAGCAAACATACATAATATTGAAGACGAACCGAGCGTTTCACGCGAGCTGATTTTGCGATAACCAGTACCACGATCGCAAGCAAAATTCGACCTTTGTAAGAGGTTCACTGCTTCATGTGACCCTGGCTACAGCTCTATTTAGCTAACAATCGGAATCCCATGATGAGCATAGTATGATGTTACTTACTGTCCATTGTGCAAAGGTATAGCCAGCAGAAAAGAAAAATTTTAGGGGATAGCAAATTACAATCAACCAAAGATCACAAAGATTAAGTTACTTTAGAAGAAAGTTTTGACCCTACAGTTGGTTAGACTTAGTCAAAAAAACAGGGGCGGTGCCCTGGTGGTTCCCTTGTGGCTTCGCCACTGCATTTGAGCAGTCCAAATGCTTTCACGCAGACCAAGCACCCTTTCGTGCATTATTTCTGCTTTTCATCACCTCACCAAACTCCATCTTTTTTGTAAAACCACTTGGAAATAAGAAGTACTTCCAGGTTCCACTTGAGCTTCAGTCTCGCAGTTATCAGCTACTGATACGATAACTAATAGATAGACGTCCCATTCTGTAATCTGCGTTTTAATTAGGCTTCAATAATTTATGCATTATACATTCAGTTATGCAATACTGTCCTATATGCTTGACCTCTTACATATTAAATTCGTAAACTACGGTATCTTACATAGTTATCTGTTTCGATTGAAGAGCACCTAAGCACGACTTCTCTACACAAAAATGCATGCTAGCTTAAAAAACGGCGTGGGTCATTGCGTTTTGAACACGATTTGAACCGGTATTAATCAACACAAATAAACTTTAAAAGATCAAGACAATTTTGAACCTACAACATCATCTAAAAAAAACTGAAGTTCTAATTTGTTAAAATACTGCCAGACTAACAGAATGTAAACAATTTATTGCCAGTCAGTAGATTCAGTTTGCCTCAAATAAACAAAACTAAAAACTTGTCTACATCTGTGCAGAAGTAATGATGTCAAAGTAAACGACGTTCATGCAAAGTGAATGATTATGCAATTCGATCACTATAAGACTTGATTTCTGAGGTATTCAAAGATAGAACTTTTTACAATCAAATAAGGTTCAGCCTCCTTTCATATATTTTAGCCAAACTTCTGCATTTAGGCATACGATATTAAATATTTTTGTATTGTCTGACACTATAATGGTGGCTGCACTCACCGCAGGGACCGGTATGTCCTTTCTCGTTGAGAAAGTGCTAAAACGAGTGTTTTATGTGTAAACCGTAAAAATCCGTTGGTGGCTGGGGACTAAGCCCCCAGACCCCTTTAGCCTTCAGCATCTGAGGTCGAAGCCCCCAAGATCCGTAAACCCTTGCTAAACCGTGGGGGTCCTACTGATTGCGCATTATGTCTGATTAAGAAGCGGGCGGGGGCATCACAATAAATTTTGATTTCTTATCCAAAAATTTGGGGTATCACGAAATATTTTGGTATCTTTTCCTGAGTTTTCTTTTTTCGTGATGTTACTGAAGGCCAGAATGCGGTTTTTACAAAGGTTGCGATCAGTATATCTGTTTGAGTCGTTACTTGGGCCCAGTGGCGTAACCAGGTTCATTTTACAGGGGGGCAACAAGGGGGCAAGCCTTGTTCAAGGGGGGGAAACAGTTTAATGACATCATAAGTAATGACGTCATAATATAACGCGCTGGCTTGGATTGCAGTCACTAATACCGTTCTGACTGAATCTGCTATAGTTGCAATAATTGTTGTTGTAATGATTGTAGAATTGTATTGAAAGAAAAATAAGGCAATTTCAGACCGACTATGACTTTTTATGAAAAGACATGACAACATGACGGATCACGTGAAAACTTAAAGTTACGACAAAATTGAAAACAGAAAGAAAGCACATTAACTTATGAAAGAAAGCCTGCTTAAAGTTTTCGCGTTACAAAAGACGACAAACAATTAGACTTCAAGATGCAGCGGTAAATAGATAAATCCACAACAAAACGTTGAGAACCCAACCGCAGCGCGGTAATGGCGACTACCACTATTTTTATCACTTTTACAGCGGGAAACCTGCGCTCGCATAGTTTGCACACTGTTACACAGAGAAAATCAAAAACTTTTTCTTCCGTAACTTGATTGATCTGGTAAGCTTTGAGGAAAACGCGAAAAATATAACTTTTATGTACAATTTTACAGGGGGGGCAAGACATTTTACAGGGGGGCAATTGCCCCCCGTTAATTACGCCACTGCTCGGGCCCCTCCAAATTTTTTGGTTGCACGACGCTTCTGGTTATAGTCCGATGTTTTTGCAGATCAACAGAGGTCGCTAAAGGTATAATACAGTGTTGCAGTCGAGACCACATGCTTCGAGACCGAGACCAAGACCGAGACCGGATAATTTTTTCGAGACCAAGACCGAGACCAAGACCGGGTGTTTTTCGAGACCCATGGTTCGAGACCGAGACCAGCAAGAATCGAGACCGAGACCAAGACCGAGACCGGCAATTATTCGGCTTACTAAAACAGATCTAAAACACCAACAATAAACTGTATAGCAAATTTTTATTTTTCTAAAAATTGCGAATTACACTTCAAATAAACAAGCATCTCCAACATGTCCGACGAGAGCCTTGCGCGGTGTGGCCGCATCATTAACCCACCCGCACTAAAAATTCGCTCAACGGGAGCTGATGAAGCGGGTACACAAAATGCATGGTTAGCAAGTTTTAACAACGCAGGAAATTCATTGCTCTTTTTTTGCCAAAAGTCAAAGATGTTTGAAGGCCCTGCAGTCATGGTTGCCACTTCGCTCAAATACTTCGTGAGTTGTGATCTTGGGTTCGCAGTTTGATTTACGGTCTCTGCAGTTCAATTTCTATTCTGTAACCCGAGGTCTATTCTACCTAGCTACCGCGTAAGCCATTGACTATATGCAGCTAACAAATGTTCACGTTTGCACTATAAATTGTCTAGAAGTAGAATGCCTACCTTCCGTCAGAAAAGAAAGCATCGGAAGTTTGTCATTACATTATTTTGTAACCTAAAATAAATCGTTCCTGCTATTAATTAGTTTCGCTGTATACGAAATCAAATTAATGTGGCGTGAGCGTGAGATTTAAAAATTCTGTTTTGAACTTTTGAGTTATGTCGAGTGAGCGTGCTGGGATTTAGAGCATTCTGTATTGAGCTATGAGTTGTGCGCGTGGGATTTCGAGAATTTAGCTTAAGTCGCGACACGAAACAACTTTCGCACCTCACAATCACGAGTTAAACCAGAGTCTATTGCGTCCGAGAGGGGCAACAATAGTACATGTTTTAAAAAACAGCCAAAAGGTTTGCATGGTGTATCAAAAAACAAGCCGGTCTCGAGACCAGTTTTGACCGTACGAGACCAAGACCACAACACCTCGAGACCAAGACCAAGACCACGAAAATATGTTCGAGACCAAGACCAAGACCGCTAAAAATCGGTCTCGAGACCGAGACCGGTCTTGAGACCTTCATCACTGGTATAATATATTGGTGTGCTGAGAGTTACCAGTAGCTAAATGGTGGCCCTATATTTCAACTAGGATAGCTAAACAGTAAGCACCATGTGGTCTTGGCCATTTTTGGTTAATCAATTTCGATATAACAAAGTGCCTCTTCCGGCAAATCATCTCTTTTATCATTTTGGCAGACCATTTTTTTGTTACTTTGCGGGGGGGGACCGAATATAATTTTGGTACCGGGCCCGGGCTTGGCTCTCAACGGCCCCGAAAGCTTTTCAACTAACTTCCGAAAAATCTATTTGATCTAGAAACTTCTGTTAATAAGGTTTCTCAATCTGAAAACCTGGTACGGTTTGCGTTTCTTCGTCATTGCTTAATAAGTTTTGACTGCATTAGACTTTTACCTTAAAATGCCTCAATTATGCGAGAAAAAATCTTTGAGTCTATATTTGTGTCTTTTGAAATTCATGGAAAAAAAATGCAGATTGCGGTGTAATATACAGATCACCTTCAAATAACTCTGAGTCAAATGAATCTTTTTTACATCATCTAAACAAATGTCTAAGGAAGACTGACCCTTAGCAGTCCTGCTTCATAATGGGTGATTTTAATCACGATTTGCTTGCATGTGAGCCAACAGGCAGCTACAAGAATTAGTTTGCTGACACGATGTTCAAAAACTCCTTCATATCTCTCATTAATCATCCTACAAGGATTACTCATACTTCAGCATCAGCATTAGACCAAATATGGACCAATGCTAATTTTCCAGCTGATATTAAATCTGCAATTATTTCCGATCCCATTTCAGACCACCTACTAATTATTACTTGTGCCTCTACCGGAGCCCCAAAACTTCAGAATGAGCGGAAAAATAGAAACATTTCACCTGAAAACATTCTAAAATTTGTTGATACTTTAGCAAAGTTTGATATTAGTGAAGTGTTGAGTGAAACTGAACCAAACAATGCTTTAGCATTTCTTATGACCTAACTTAAAGCAACATTCAAGAAATGTTTCTCCATCATCAACAAAAAATTTAATTCCAAAAACCCTTGGTACGAAGATGAACTGCACAAAATGCAACATCTTTATACGAAATATAAAAGGAAAAAATCTATTATTGCCAAAGCAAACAATAACGTAGCTAGAAATGAATATTCTCCTTTAGTGAAAATAAAAAAAACAAATATTATTCAGTGCTTCTTGATAAGCACAAACTCAACATCAGAGAAACATGGAAAATTATTAGGCCTAACCCCATTAAATTGTCACTCATAAAAAATAAATAATGAATTAACCTCAGACTTTGGTGATATTTCGAACCACTTCAACGAGTTTTTTACATCAGTGGCAAGCAAGCTTGTACAAGATTTACCTTTATCTTCATCACTATCTTACCCTCAATTTGAAACCAGTCCTTGTTCTTCTCAAAATTCCCTTTATGTTTTTGCTACTACTCCTCATGAAATTAACACAATCATTTCTGAAATAAAACCAAAGAAAAGCAGTGGCCCAGACGAAGTTCCAACTTTTTTACTCCACAAATTTCCTCCCAACATACTCATTGCCCTATCGCATATTTTTAACTTATCAATAGCTCAAGGTGTATATTTAGATGCATTCAAAACAGCAAAAGTCATTCCAATATTTAAAAAAGATAGCGTATTAGATGTCAATAACTATAGGCCAATTAGCTTATTACCAGCACAATCAAAAATTCTTGAAAAAATTATGCATAGGCGATTGTATTCATTTTTAACAAACAATAATATCTATCGCAAGTTACAGTTTGGCTTCAGAAAAAAACATTCCACAAACCATGCAGCAACAGCTTTCATCGAATACATTCGTAATGCCTTTGAAAGCAAGGAATTTGCAATTAGTGTCTTCATAGACTTGTCAAAGGCATTTGACACCATTGATCATGCGATTTTACTGGATAAACTCTACAATTACGGGATTAGAGGCACCGCGCATAACTGGTTTCACAGTTATTTGCATAACCAAACACAACAAGTGGAATGCGGTGGAGTTCTTCCTTCTACTAAATCAATACTTTCAGGTGTACCACAAGGCTCCATCTTGGGACCACTATTATTCTTAATCTACAGTATGTAAATGACCTCCCCACTTGCCTGAATTGTGGACAAGCCTTGATGTTTGCAGATGACACAACCTTATTATTATCAAAAAGGAGCTATGATTCTTTATTTAATATGGCTAACAGCAATTTAGAAAATGTTCAAGAGCGGCTGATTGCAAACAAGCTTTCTCTTAATGTGGCAAAGACTAAATACATTGTATTTCATATTCCCCATAGTCGTGAACCACCATCAGATACTTCTTTACGTATAAGAAATATAGCAATAACTAAATCCACATCAGTAAAATTCCTGGGGAAAGTTATTCAAGAACATTTGTGCTGGAAAGAGCATATAGAATCTATAATTCAAAAAGTTAGAGCTAGTATTGCGGCTGTTTGCAGAGTGAAAAACTACCTCGAGGTTAATACGTTATTATTATTGTACCACACTATTGTCATGAGCCACATTAGTTACTGTATTTCAGCCTGGTGCTATGGAAATAAAACAATGGTGAATAAGATACAAAGGCAAGCAAACCAATTCATAAGAATAATATTTGGACTAAAAAAAAAACGATAGTGTTAAGACTACTAGCAAACGTTATAATTTATTATCTGTCGACCAACAGTGTTACATTGAAACAGCTTCGTTTATGTATAAATACAAAATGAAGCTGCTACCGCAAGCCTTTGATAATATATTTCAAGCTAGAAACATCAATCACTCATATGGCTCGATTACAACAAGAACAAATTCTGACATTCTTTCTAAATTTTGCCGAATATGTATAACGAAACAATCAATGCAGTACAAGGGGCCCTTGGCTTGGGCCCAAGTTCCTAACCATCTAAAACATAGTAAACTCGTAAGTAAATCTTT
The DNA here is from genome assembly GCA_964006365.1 of Trididemnum miniatum. Classification (NCBI taxonomy): domain Eukaryota; kingdom Metazoa; phylum Chordata; class Ascidiacea; order Aplousobranchia; family Didemnidae; genus Trididemnum; species Trididemnum miniatum. The sequence goes on from OZ023231.1 coordinate 19,267,079, forward strand.
TCTCTCAAAGTTACGAGCTCATGTTTAAAGTCCTCCCATCAGTTCTTCACCTTCATCAGAAAAACATTGGCATAGGCACAAACCAACAATTTTTTCAATTGTTCTACATCATCATCATCATCAGTCCTACTAAACCCTCATTATCATTCACATATCGTTGGTGCTTTTTCGTCGTTATCATAATTTTATTTCAAAAAACATATTTCCGACGTTGCATCGCACTATTGCTGCTTCCACTTTCAATCTAACAATTTCGAGATGTATATTTAAACGATCCTCACAGTATTAACGATTTGTGCTACTCTTGATCCAATTCTAAAGCAAAAAATCATACTCTGTGCGAAGTAGTTTGTATAGAAGTTTGTAAATAGGCTTTTTGTGCATAGTACCCGTACTGCTTTTTTTTGTGTGTGTGTATATACGTTCTTTCTCTGTAAAAAAAGTGTTAATTGCTTTTTCAAATTTCAACTATTTTTCCTGAGGGTGTTTTGTTTTCTTCTTGCAGGTGTAGCAACCATGTGCTAACTAATATTTAGACCGTGTGAAGTTTTGGTTCGAAATTGTCACCTGTTACAACGTTCTACGTTTTGTTGCTACTTCCTTTTTTCGGCTATTGCTAACATTAGCATCAATTTTTCATTTGTTATTCCTTGGTCGCAAAATAAATAACAACTACTACTAATTCATATTACATTACAATCACTGTTGAATCTTGCTAATGCCACTCCATATTTCGTCAGTAGGATAAGCTCAACGCAGTTTCACTTTTCAGTGAATTCACTAAGCGCACATTGGCAAAAACTTGCTATTAAACATAGAAGCTCGGGATCATATATTTACGCCCTCTTTCTCTTTTTTTCTAAGCTTCTGCTTACGTTAACACATTAGCTGCTGCAAGGCTACGTATGCCGCTTTCTGATCTAATGACTTCGTGAATAAACCGTTTTCACGCTTAACTTTTTAAAAGTCGATACCTTATGTTCCGACACGACATAACCTAACCAAAGTAACATCATGCTCTCGTCAGAATGCCAGTTGCTTAAAATATTCTCACATTATAACGCTTTTTCTATTTTTTCAGCATAGTATCTCGCTAACTGACAAACTTTTACCATCGATCCAAATGGCCTACCTTCTTGCAGTTGTGGCGGTTACGGCACTTGTAGATAGACTAATCTGACTCCAGCACAGAAAAGGTTTGCTACACAAAAGAGTTCTTTGTAAGGGAATAGCATAAAATCCACACTAAAACGTAGGTCCAAACACAGGGGCGTTGGAAGGTGGGGGCTGAAGCCCCCCCTACATTTTTTTCAGCCCCCCCATAAAAATTTTGAGCCCTCCTTCAGCCTCCCTTTCAAGAATTTATCATAACAGTACAGCCTAAGGCACTTCAACAATGACTTAAGGCGACACTTCTTGTTTGTTTCTTTTCTTCATTGATACTATCAAAACCAACGTACTAACTTTTGCAACTTTGTGTCAAAGGCGAACAAAATCGCAAAAACTGTTGGATTTTTGGTAACTTCGTGTACAAGCTCTTAAAGCTTTAATACGATGTCACAAGATTTTCTTCAATTATAAAAGAAACTTTTGGGCAAATGACAATGAAACAACGAAATATCAAATTTGAATTAGCAAGCTTACCCTAGGAGCAGTGGCGTAGCGAGAAATTTTGAGAAGAGGGGGGGCATGATTTTTACATTTTTTCAAGCGTATTTTTTTGGAGAAGAACGAATTTGAAGCTGATTGAAAAACAAAAAAAGCTCTAGGGGGTCCGGGGGCATGCTTCCCCGGAAATTTTTGAAAATTTACATGCTGTAATGTTTACATATTTTGGTGCTTTTTGAATAATTTTTGGGCAAATTTTGTTTAAATTTTTTTGATCCTAATTCTGAGTGCTTCACCTAATATGATGCATTTTGTTCGCACATATTCGATTATGCGTGCTTAAGACGTAAGGCGTATTGCTATCAGAGAGGTTCGAAATTATGGAAAAATAGTAGGCCTGTACATCAGAAATATTTTTGAAAAATGGCTGGTGGGTGGATGCATACCCCTCAACCTACCTACCCGGCTCCGCTCCTGGATTAAGCTACGTAAACTATCAAAAGAGTCTGGCATATTTGTCACCATTAATCTTGCTCTTTTTTACTAAAAGGCAGAAACAAAAGGGGGAATGGCCTGGCACAATGTCCCCCTAAATACGCTCCTGCCTAGGAGTTTCAGACTAGGAGCTTGTGAACGGATAATGAATTATTTTAAAGGAGGTAAACACCTTTATAAACGTCGATCCAGCTACTGTGTTTATGCTAGAAAAAAGCTTGAGTTCATCAAGCAGTCTCCAAATGACTTTTACTGAAGTAAAGAGCATGATATGTATTGCTTATGATGTATGTTGCGATAACAAGGAGGGGGTCTGGGGGGCGAAACCCCCCAGACGTTGGTATATCACAAATTTCAGCCCGCCCTACTCGAAAGTACTTCCAACGCCCTTGTCCAAACACATCACTTTACTCACTCTTATTCAAATAGAATTGTGAATAAAAACACTAAGATAGCGTTACAATATTCGAGCACACTTTCATTAAACACAAGCACAACAGACCTTAATACCGGTACCTAACTGACCCTAATACAATAGAAACAGCTCTAACGGTAGGCCCTTCACAACTAAGCCTTAAATAAACTAAACAGCACTTGCATACTATAGTCAAAACTAAACACTCACTGCTAGTCAATATGAACAGAAATATACACAATGATATACTCCTGCACTTTTCACAATATTACAGTATTACTGAACATACTAAGCACATGGTTAGGTTACGCTCGATTGATCTTGCTTATCACAAAGTCGGGCGGATAAAATTATCCGTCTAAAAAACACAATGACAAAGCAGGTGATCCTCATCCCTGCACAGTCAATGGTTTGTGTACAAGACTTGGAACCAACCGCCTAGGCAAATAACCGGCTAGCATATTTTGGAATGGTTCTACAGAATATTTTTTGTTTTACCTATTGCCACCACTCTACCCCATCCCGAATTACGCACAAGAAACATGGTACGTTGAGAATAAATCAAATCCTGGAGCAGCATCGAATCAAGTCCAGCATATTGGCCATTACACCACGTCGCTGTAACCAGTTTTGCGTAATTTTTCTAGTTATGGTCATCTCGTATGAACTCTTACCTCTTTCTGTAGAACCATTCCGAAAATGCGCCCGCTAATGGAAACTTTTCTTTTGAATTTGAGCTAACAAAGGACGAAAACAGATTTATGTTTGTTGTAATGGTCGCGGCCTTTGCACAGGATATCAATCGTGACTAAGGCAAATATTATTTTGCAGACAAACTTCAATCATTGGACTAAATATCATCACGCATACCAAAATAATCCACTATTGCTAAGCTTAGTTTTTAGTTACTATTACCAAAACAACGCAGAATTTTCTGACTCTTGTTTCCTTGGCGTTTCAAACGCGAGAATGAAGTTAGTAGATTAATACATACGAGGAACCTAACGCTTACATTTATCATGGCAATGAAGCTGAATCAGTCTGTGCAGCTAATATTAAAATTATTCTTGCTTGATCATTGAAATTTGAATTGATTCTGACACGCCGAGCTTATAAATAAACTTGCTGGGATATTCTGACACATGCAAACTTGACCTAATCGCTCATTGACTTCACACAACACGCAAAACAAATACGAATGTCATGTAATGTGTATACCAGCCTAACAATCACAAGACAATCCCACGAAAGTAAGGGAAACATCCTAGTACGAACACATAAAAAATGTATCCAAGAGAACAAATGAATAGAAAAGTGATTCAAGAACCAACAATAAAAAAACAGTTTCAAGAAGATATCGCAACAATGTAATATGACATGCAAGTAACAAAATAGTGTGCGAGCACGAACAAATCAATAGAACGACTATTAGGGCTAACTAGCAAAACCATCAAGTCAAAAAAGAGCAAATATAAAACACAGTTAACAAATTTGATACAATTAGTACGTAAGACGAAGTATGTTGCAAGCACTCGGTGGCATATTGCACAGACAGTGACTTCCATAGCTTTTCAAAACGCTTATTACAGCATTTTTCCTTTTTTCGGTAGGGAGGGGGAAGTTTGTGATAATTAGGCAACTAAATCAAACTTTAAATATGCCCAATTGAACATCTCCGCCAATCTTCTCATTACATTTGCAATCACCAAATTTCGAAAAAATTAAATTCAACTTTACTATATAATGGATATACTTTTCCTTTAAAAAAACTAGTTAGAAAAATATAAAAAGAACCATGAAGGAACACACCAGCGTTAAAAATGGTTAAACAGTCTTGTTACCGGCAGTAGCCGAATTCCGTTGCTACACCGGTTTCATATTAAGTACCATTGTAAAGAAACTACACAATTTCATAAAAGGCAAGATCATGTAATATTGCTAGCAACAATTCGAATGGCAAAGCCAAATTGATAATATTTCAAAGTATGCAATAAAAGTACATATTTAAACACAGATGGATAAATACAAAAAATGCACATTATCAACATAGCAATAGCATAACACAAACCAAAGACAGAGAAATGAAACACAAAATATTTAAAAATTGAAAATCGTACACTAAATTAGCACATTTTTGCTATTTCCTGAAAATCTATGTCGAAAAGCCAGCAACAAAACTTCAACTATGGATGGCAAAAAGAGTTTTGCAGAAATAACGCCACATAGTGGCAATCGAAATTTTTAAGCAAAACTTAAAATAACGTTCTCTTTCTCAAGTGACTTTACTTCGCAAAAATTGTCCGAGCACAAAGCAGTGCTTTTCAACTGGATACCACCGCAGAGAAGTTGTACTAAGATTTAAGACTATCGCTATACAACTAGGTTGTTTCTAGGGCAAAAAGCAGTCGAAAAACACATTATTTTATGCAAAACACATTAAAAACGCAGCGCAGCCATCGTAAGACACATACTATTATACGATGGGGCTAAAACCTGGGAGGCCTATTAAAAAAAGAATTAAAGGTGACCTTTCTGATATGTAATGAGACAGTCATGGTACCGACATGAGATTCCACAAGTGTGCTGTGACTGAGAAGACAAACGATCACAACCCAGTGAGATATAAGCCAAGACATGCATTCTTAAATCACGTTTGGGATTAAATTTTTTCTCACAATTTTTAATCAACTTAAGATGCCCGAGTTCAGCATGTAGATTTTATCTTTGAGGAAACGTTGTACGAAGTCGCATCACACGTTCGAAAAAAAATTGTGTTACATGTTAGAAATTGCAGAAAGATACTGCATCATCAAAAAGTATTGTAACGGTCGCGTCCATTCTCTCAAATTAAAAACTAATTTGAAGTGATTGCAAAAACTAAATCTCAAAGAATACCAATCGAGCTGAGAGTTTTTCAGAAAAGACACTTCTTCTGCTTTGTCCTAGAAAACGATTAAATCAATAAAAAACAGTAAGGAATGGTGGGTGAAGCTACGAATAGGAAACCTCTCTTGCGCAGATTAAGTATATTGAACAGAGAATATTGTGCATTGCATTATTGGTCCATCGCAGCTATGAGTCGCTTGAGGTCGCTGGTGAGCACTTCACTTCCTTCCATTCCCATTAAACCAGGGTCAGTTGGATTCTGAAGCAGAATTTATAAAACTCAAAACCAGCAAAGACACATAAGTAATCTTGCTGGAAATAATCGTGCAATCACTGAAGTATATCATTTGCACACCCATTTAAGGAGACTTGAACTCAGGATTTCTGAAACTAAATTCGCCTCGGCTTATATTGCTCGAGCGAAATATTATGCTGTGAAAACTATAGTTTCAACAGAAAGCCGCGACACTAAGAAATCGAGATCCATTAAGATAACTGTATTTAATAAACTTTCGTACACCATTACGACAGCGACTTCGCTCAGTGCAAGCTTGTGGGTTAGAGATCCTTATGACGTGTTCAATCTACGGCTGGAACCAAGAGTGTTGGGCACAAAATTCGGGCAACTGCTGGTTCGAATCAGGCAAGCTCACTTCACACCTCCTCAACGCAATCTCAAAACTTCAGCTTTTTAGAGAGACCGATCGCAGTTATTTCAGTTATGTACACTGCGCAAATTTGCGGTAATTTCCTGTACTATTCCATCACATTACGAATTCACGACATACCAACGCAGAATGATGCAAGAAGTCGAAGGCAGCAACACACGCTTGGTATTGGATCCTAACCGATATCTTGCACTGGATGAGCTGCCGAGCAATTAGTGTAAAAAATCAAAAACAATTTTCTACCTCATCCATCAATTCAATATTATTCTCAGTAGGAGAAAGTTGAGGAGAGGAGGTAGGAGGAGAGGCTTGGTTTTCTAGACCCACATCAAAGCTAGCACATTGTCCATTTTCAGTCAAACCATTTAACTCTTGATCTTCAGAGAGGTTAAGATCATTACCTGAAGGAAAAACATAATTATGCAACTTCATATTTTTAATTGCTTCCAAGTTCTAAATCTATTCTCTATCTTTAACGTGATCATGCATAGTGATATTGCCAAAGAAGCACGAACGTATGCATTTAAAACCGAAAGAATGAGAAAACTGTGTCAAGTAAGTAAGTCTAAAAATGTCGCTTAAAGCTTCACAAAATAATGGCACTAACAACAACTTATTACCATTTGGACTTCCAGTACACAGGTTCAAAGCTGTTTCACACTGTTGAGCATCTTCATGAACAGGGATTGGTTCCGGTGGAAGCACATGGTTCAACCCAACATTTTCAATTTCAATCTGTTGTTGGAATTCCGGGCTAAAAATATTGCACCAATTTATCAGAAATCCATGCTATGCTCACCAATTAGCATTCGTTTGAACGGGTCATGCATAAAATTCGTATCTGCCATCCAAAACGTCATGAAATAAGCTTATAGAATTTTTGCATAGTATTAATTTTTTTGGACAGAGTATTACAATAAAAAATAGAACAAGGATTTGTAAAAATTAATATCCGTAATAACGCTCCCTATACCATTTACTATCCATTAGGCTAGGCAACAGGCAACCACAACCAAATTTATTCTTCATTTTTAACATCTAGTTTGAAATACCTTTGGTTTGAGCGATCTGCTTCGGTGAACATGGAAGGGAGGACAACAGGGGCGGATACTAACGAGAGGTTTATGTTGGGTGTATTTGCAAAGCCATCCGCCTCTTTGTGATTTACTATGATATTAGACAAAGCAACAGCGTCATCGCATCGGGTCGGTTTCTTTTGCCTGAAAAAAAAAAAAAAATTACAACAATAAACACTTTCTGTAATCCACCGACTGACGTAGTGGTAACAAGATTGTTATCGATTACAGGTCTGGTCAAATTGGACACAGTGTCGCCAAAGGCTCGCCACTGCTGCAACGTTTCTTCGGAGTTTAAAGCACTAAAGCAGTGGCCCAGGCCCGCCAAGTCGTGGGGATGGACCACTTTACTCGTCACACGCTCCGACGTAATACAACTCAGACAAGAATATTTCATTTTGACACCTGGCTTAATGCAGTACTTAGCGTGTCACAAGTTAACATCACTACGATTACAACTACAACGAAAAGCACTGCGTCACTAGAAACACTGCTGCAAGCTTAAAATTAGCTTGACCAAAATTTTTGCAGGGTCAAAACACAACAAATTCGCGACTTCAATCTTCATACTGCGTTTCGTAGCGCACCAAAACGATTATAAATTGTTTAATTCCACGATCATAGTACTTTTACAAGTTAAATAAAATCTCATAATTTTAAATGTCTTGAATTGCTTTTTTTTGTAGCCTAGTCTGACTCTCCGAAACTTCGTCAACAAACGCTTTTACAACTATACAACCATAACTTTGTGTTGTTATTTCGCATTTCTGACAAGTAGCATGCAGAAACTTTACGATTTTTCAAAAGCAAGACTTACTTTTTACGAGATGATGAGCTCTCAGCATTAGCGACATGGCTGGCCATATGATGCTGTACGAAAAAAAAAAAAAACGCAATTGAAATGGAAAAAGTCAAGCGTAATCAAAGCAGAACAATTATTACTCCGGCGACATTCACCAGGTTTGTAAACAATTGATTCGGAGACTTTCTCACAAACGAGAACATTACGCTAAATTGTCTTAACGGCGCCAAAAAAATTTGGCAACGCAAAGGTGATTACAAATTGAGTAAATCAAAGAAACCGAACAACCGCCTAATTCAAAAGGCACTTCCAATATTTCACGCTTGCACAAACCGTACTGGCGAATCAACATCAAAAACAAACTTTTTTACCTTCAAATGTTCAGATCTTCGAAATCTCTTGTCACAATAAGTGCAGGGGTATGGCCGTTCTCCAGTGTGAGTGAGTATGTGCCGCTTTAAGTGCTGCTGTCGGCCAAATAACTTGTCACAATACTCGCATCTAAACATATTTTATTTGATGATGTATTAGTGACGTGATAATAACGTCATATGTTGACATACCGAAACTCTTTTTTCGGCTTTTCTTTCCTGATGGTAAAAGTCCGGTTTGACGCCATATTTCCCAACAGCCTGATAAAGACATTACTTGTGAAAACAGCAAATCACCAAATAATATCAAAATATTAATTAAGCAATATCAACCAGAAAATTATTTGATATACAACCGTTCGGTTAGCTTAGTAGTTAAGCGCACGCTACCGGCGCGGGAGGTCTGGGGTTTTATTCCCGGACCGGTCAAATCTGCTGTGTCGCGAACGGCTACCACCGTTGCGAAGTTACTTCGGAGCTGTGTGGCCCAGGCGCTATGCCGCGGAGATGCGCCCCGCCACTCGTTACACGCTTCGGCATAATACGGCGAGTATAATGAAGATTTGACTTTTTTTTATTTTGATTTTGTTATATGTGTGCTATCTTTAACGAGCGAGATTTTCGTCACGTCGACCGCCAAACACACTTAAGACTCTTAAAATTGTCATTCACATTTTCCATGCTTGACGTCAGCATATGCAGAACAAACAAGGTTACATGTTGAGCCCATTAACCGGGTTCAGAGTGGTAGAGCAACTCCTAAGCACGCATTTCATTAACTTGCAACTCCTAAGCACGCATTTCATCACACCTCCCTCGCTTTCTCGCAAAAAGGAGGTTAAAGAATAAAGATACATCTTTCCCAACTACTTACAGAATTCGAAATTAAACTGCTTGTTTGACAAGACAACCTAAAGGTTTACTGATTTCAAAACATATCTTGCTTAGTTGATCTTTTCCAAACCGCATAAACTTGCGTCATGTTAAAGAAAAGTTGGTGCTTTAGTGACTTGAACCCAATACAACAACTCATATCATTCCAACCTGCTTTTTATCACGCTTTTTCGCGAGGTTAGAGCTATTTGCCGCGTCGAATTCGAATAATCATTGGAGTCGTGCAGAGAATAAGGTGCAAGGTTCATCGATGCAGATTGTTTGTTGCTCCGATCGGGAGAAAAATAATCAGCCAGCGATTTGTGATCGATGAGGTCGCGATCACCTGAAACTGAATAATATTCTAACTGAAATGCAATTTAAAAAAATGCATTTAGCATTAATTCACTTGTGGCTTAATTCTTTTATTACCTGAATCTCTTAAATCCCAAACCGAGAATTCTGGTACACTTCCAATGTAAAAAAATGTAGCGTTTTTCAAATTTTGCCCAAAGCTGCACTAAAATGGAAGTGACAAATCACGACGGACCGACGAAGTTTGAAATCAAGCTGCTGCAGTGAGCTGCACCCAAGATCTACGTTAAGAGCAATACATACTATTGCAACAATCGCACCACAAACTATGGACTCACAATAGCACAAGACTTTGTCAGCGACATGGCCTAGCGGTACCGCACGTAGGTGACAGCCTACGTGCGGACCGCATTTCACATAATGCAACGGGTGGCTGCTGACTCGACGAGCGCAAGCTCACCTCGCAGTCTCCCTAAATTACTGTTGAATTTTCAGTTCAATATCATTTGAAAATAACCTCAGTTATTCATTTATTTTCCCCACGAAAAAAAGAAGCTTTAATGAGGAAACTTAACAAGGCTTTGCGAAGTTGTAGCAATACATCGCTTGGTGAAGCCTGCACGCCTAATACTGGTTAGCACAAATTAACTGCTTCGTTATATCAGCTTACCGATACCAGAATTTGCGATCAGATCAAGAGGTTTGTTATTGGAAGGATCAGCAAGTGTAAGTTTTTTGGAAATGTGCTCATCAAAACCATTATTAAGAAACCTAAAAGCACCAACAAATAACTTTTAAGAAATTGTCATCTAACTTCACAGGCTACTGTAAAAAGATGCTTTTAAGCCATTTGTCAGTAACAACTTCAACAAATAAACTCGTTGTGTCACCACAAAACATTATTGAGATCAAACCACTTCAGTATCGCGCGTTCCAGGTTGTGGTGTTCATTCGCTTTCAGAAAACGCGCTGTACCTGGTCAGTGGGTAGGTAACAGAAACAATACCTGACATACCTGACTTAGTAATGAGACTAACCCTGAGCATTACGGATAAAGCTAGAACGCTGTCAAATCGAGCCATTTCCCGCTCGTTTGCAACATAACCATTTAACCATTGCAATAGCACACTGAGCAATGAGCCACATTCAGCATTTCCCATTTCAATTTAAATGTAAAAACCACAGGTATAAATCGTCTGAAGATCAAAGCGGCTAAGAAAAGAGGTGGTTTGAGGTCCATCCCGACCATCAACCACACAAGAAGTCAGCTTGTTTCCTTACCCCCCGTCCGAAACCTGTCTACAAAAGAATCATTCCAAAATGCACCCTTACTTAATTTAAGCAATCCAGATTGTCGAATACAAAACAATTAAGAAATTTGTGCAATCAATCAGCCTATACGATATCCCCACTCATGTTATTGAGCAATTACACCTTAAGCATTGCAACACTCACGCTGGAGGTGAATTGGACTGATGAACTTGTCTGTTGTCGCTACATGGGGTTGCAACGTCTTTTTCCCGCTTCAAGGTAATCTATGAAAACAAAAAAACATGTATAAAGTTCATACTGCACTGCGATGTAAAACACAAGGAACACAAATTATGAATTTATAACAATGCAACAAATCAACAGTTTCATAAAAGAATCAAAACCAAAAACATATTATAAATACATGAAATTCACAGTCCAAATCCAAAAATAAAACTGTTGAAAGGGACAAGGCCGTGACGGTTAATCGTATGCATTAATGACGCGATTTTAAGAGCGAATAAATAATTGCACCACAACAATTAAAATCCCATGTGAATGAACATAGGCGAGAAACTGAACGTCAATTCTCATCATCATCCAATTTTAATCCGGTTTTTCCTCGTGTCCGAAGGTGGCCGGATGCACCTCATTCCCTCAGCAATCGCTCTCACTCCCTCTCTCCATCATCTCGCACGATCTGTAGCCTCCTCCACCCTCAACCCAATCTTCTTCAAACTCTCTTCGACTTGTCTCTTCCAGGTCTGCTTTGGCCGTCCTCGCTTTCGTTGTCCATTCACTTGAAGCATCATTGCCTTCTTCAAAATGCTCTCCTCATCCCTCCTAACCGCATGTCCATACCATCTTACTTCATTCGCATTTGCCATTTTATCTAAAGTTTCCTTCAAGCCCAGCATTTTCATCAGATCTTCAGTATTTTTTCTATTCACTAGTTTTACTCCACACATTGATCTCACCATAGCTCATTCGGTTCTTCTTAAAATTATCATCTCATTTTCCCTCAAACACCACGTCTCACCTCCATATAACATTGCCGATCTTACGCAACTACGATACACCATCTCTTTCATTTTCAAAGAAAACTTTCTCCCAAGTAACAACTATCTGCATTCTCTAAATTTCATCCATCCAATCCTTACTCTTGCAGTCACTGCCGTTTCACACCCACCACTAGCATTCAGCCTATCTCCAAGATAATAAAAACCCTTCACAGACTCCACCTCATCATCAAACACCTCCACTGGTTCTTCCTTGCCGTCTCCAATATCTTCACATCTTATGTAAATACACTGTTGTAGAATACAAAACCGCATTAGACATAACTTTTTTCCCGCATATTCCACACGGATCTACTTTGCTACCATCATCTTAGTCTTTCTAATATTTACTTTCATTCCCTTGCTTTCCAATGCACCTCTCCTCCTTTGGAACCTCTCTCTTAGATCCTTCAAATTTTCGCTCATCAGCACAAGATCATCCGCGTACAAAATTTCATTCAATAGCCCTTTTCTTCCTTGTTCTGTCACTGCATCAACCACAATAGCAAATATCAATGGTGATATCACAAAACCTTGATGCACACCAACCCTTACCCCAAATTCCTACGATAAACCCGATCCAACTCTGACTTTCCTCTTTGAACCTTCATACAAAGTCATTACTGCTTTCACCAACACTTCTGACAAGCTTTTCTTTCTACGTGTCCATTTCATCACTTTTCTAGGAACCCTATCAAACGCTTTTTCCAAGTCAACAAAGCACATATACAGCTTTTTCTCTCTTCCACGAAACTCCTCTTGCATCCTTCTCAAAATAAATAAAGCATCAGTCGTGCCCTTTCCAGGCATAAAGCCAAATTGCATGTCATCTACCTTCACTAATTCTCCTATTCTCTTCTCTTGCACTCTCTCGACGATCTTCATTGCATGCTCCAGCAGCTTTACTCCTCTACATACTCCACAATCCATCATATCTCCCTTTCCTTGAAAGATTGGAACAACAACACTTGTTTTCCATTCTTCTGGCATACTTTTTCCATCCAAAACTCTTTGACACAGCTTCTTTAGTACTCCAACACCAAACTCTCCACTCGCCTTTATCATATCCATATTTATTTCAGAGGGACCAGCTGCTTTTCCCAACTTCATTCTATTCATAGCTTTCATCACCTTCTCATAAGTTACTTTTTCAACTGGTCCTTCAACCATATCTGCTTTTGCCATCTGACCCCATTCATTTTCCACATTCATGATCATTTCCATATGATCCTTCCATAATCTTCCACGATCTTTCTCACTAACCACAAGTCTGCCATCTTTATCCTTCATGCAACCTCCACCATTTATATCCTTTCCATCCTTTCTCATGAACTTCACTAACTTGAAAACTTCATTTGGTTTGTCGCATAACACCATCATCTCCTCCTCAGCAGACTGCTTCATGGCTTTTGCAACCACTTTCTTTGTTTGGTTTCTCGCTTTCCTATAATTATTTTTATTTTCCGGTGAGCGATTCTTGCACCACGTATTCAATGCTTTCTTTTTCCGAACTATCGCTTCTTTTACTTGCTCATTTCACTACCATGTGTTTCCCTGATCTCTTCTCCCTTTCGTCTTTCCGCACAATTCATCACAAGCCTTTAAAACACCATTCTTGTAGGACTCCCACAAATCCACTGCTTCAGTGTCCATTACCCTTTGTGCAAATTCCTCTTTGATCTTTTTTTCCTTCAGCTTCCACACCCTCCATCTCACCATTTCACTCTTCTTCCCTGACTTCCTTAATTTCCTCTCCTCTACATCAACCACCACCAGCCTGTGCTGCAATTCCCCAGGGATAACTTTCACATCTCGTACATACTTTCTCTTTTCATTTCCTACCAGAACAAAGTCTATTTCTGTATCATTTCCACCTGAACTGTAAGTCACCTTCCTTTCACCTCTCTTCTTGTACTACGTATTTGCAACACACAACTCTTTTTGAACGCACAAATCTAGTAACATTCTTCCTTCAACATTTCTTTTCCCTATTCCATACCCTCCATGTATACCTTCAAATCCTTCTGCACATTACCCCATATGGCCATTGAAATCTCCCAATCCCAACACCATTTCACTTGAGTTCGCCATACTCCACTCACGCGCCATTTCCTCAGAAAATCTCTCTTTCTCTGAATCTGGTTTTCCGCTTTGTGGTGCATAAGCACACATCATTCTCACCACCTCTTCTCCAACGACTAATCCAATTGCCATAACTCTGTCACACCTTCTTCTGACCTCTAAAACGTTCTCACAGAGTTCTTCTTTAACCAATATACCCACGCCTCCGGTTTTGTCATCATTTCCGCACAACCACAGTTGGTATATACCTCCTTCCCTTGACACCGACAAAGCGACTTCACCTCTCCATCTCACTTCCTGCAAACAACATACATCCACCTTTCGCTTCCTCAATTCTTCGCACACCTCCGTTCCTCTGCCAGAAATACTCCCAACATTCCGTCTTCTAAATCTAACTCCAAGACGTTTTGCAATTTTTCCTTATGAAGTTTCAACCCGGAGATTCTTGGCACCCCCTGCCCATTTAAGAGCTGCCGGGGAGTGGGGGCTAAAATTTTCTTTTGTATCTTTATGAGGTTTTCTTAGAGCTTTTTATTTTACGGCCGCATGCCCTTGCTGACGCCAACCACAGTTACAAGCAGTGAGCCTAGCGTTTGCCTAAAAAGGCATACCCTGGTTGCTGAGGTAGTTTAGCCGGCCAGTCGAGACCGTTGCCCGTTTGATGCCACGAGACACTACCCAGCTAGCATAGACATTGGGACCAGTGTGTATGTACACCAGATCTTTCTGGTCGACTGTACAAAACACGAAAGTACTACCCATACATCCATACATATCAAAAGTATTTAATCCTATTGAGACGTAATCGCTTGAAAATTTCGATTTCAAAGACAGTGAGCTCAATGTTTTCGCTATTAGGTGATAAAAGAAAATTGCTTGTTAGTTTAATTTGATGTTTAACTTTCTTCCCGTTCACATGCCTCGAGCAATTCACCTACTAAACCTTAAGTTCAGATAATCTCAAACGAGCCAATTCCAGCTAGTTCAAAACTAGATATAAAATAACGTGACGACAGCGCATTCTATATACCTTTTTTGCAAGTCTCCAATTTTTTTGACTTTTAAGCATCAAAAGGTTTTTACGACTATTTAGCTTACACCAGTGTTTCCAACCCTTTTCTCTTACATGACAAATAATGATTTGGGATGAATGCGACGTGGCCCACTAGCACTTTTTCGATGGGCGACTAGATTTTTTTAACTATTTTCTACATGTAAAAAATGTTTTTGCAAAAACTTTCGCTAAAAACGTTCGCACTGACAAGATTCCGATTTTACGACAACAGCGCCGCGTAGTGTATAGAAATAAGGTGAACAATCAAAAATAGAAACATCAAAATCAAAGCGCCATATTCAAATGGAATTTATTTGAATGCAAAGCCGGGGAGTGGGGAATATAAAAATCCGTGCCAGGATGTAATTGTACAATAAGTATGACTCATCTAAACAAATATTTCACAACAACGAAGGTAAAGGGCTGAATTTGTCTCAGATTTTGATTTTATACGTTGTACAACACTTCCCGATTTCATCTACTGAACTCATGTAATCGATACCAACATTTGCGTCATAGATACGAAACATTTTGAGAGCCATTTATAACAAAACGAACTTAATTCCTCTCATCCACACCATAAGGGTAATATTTCAATTTGGCATGCGCATAGTTATATTACTTCCGTGCTTTGAGGCTTTCAGTGCCAAAACGCAGCAGTAAATAGATTAAAAATGAATTTTTGAGTGTTTTCTGAATAAGTTATGATGAAAAAATAATACGACGTAATCGCAAAGTACCAAGCCCGAAGCTGGAGAAAGCACAGCGATAAAAAAAAACATCATCAAAACGAATATTAACTACAGTATTTTGTGGCCTCAGGGTTAAAAAAGTTCTTATATAGTAAGATTAAAACTACTAAAAAGCAAATTATGTAGTACTAATAAGCAAATATGTATCACTACTCGTCATTTGTAATTATGTCACCGCAAAAAGACCTACCTATCACTGTCACTGCTGGGCACAATGCTACATGTCAGTGCCTAGTACGAAGAGTAAAAGATAAAAGCAATTCTGCGTGATGAACATATTTACAAAAAATGTAAATAACGAAGATTATTATCAGCGTACTGGCTAGAGAAATACTATCCTACCCTTCAATATAATATCTACGTTACTTCATAAACACGTTTTTCAAAAAATTAAATCGAAATTTCGGTCACAATACAGCAGTACATTCAAAGCAACGACTTACCATATTACATCCTTGCGTTGTCTTTTCGTTCTTTTCCCCATCAGAATTACTGGATTTGTTGTCTTCGCCGTTTCTGCACCCCCGCATGTCAGGAGACGAAGGAAGATTAACAAGATCCTGTAGAAATCAAATACAAGATTTTCATTCGGACTAGAAGCCTTGATCTATGAGCTTCAAATCATGATCACATTAAACCTCTTCCGTAAACTGTATTGCAACTAACCTTTACATAACTTCGATTGCCAGTTTTAAAGCTTGCCGGTAAGTAGTTTTAAACGCTGAATTTGAAATTATTTAAAAAAAAATAGACAAAAAATTTATCTACAAATCAACCAACTTGAAAATGAAGCGAATAATGTAATCAAGCGACCACATGCCGTAAAATTCTTTCAGCCAGAAGGTTCATAAAGCATAAGCAGGTTTTAAGCCGAGACGCGTTAAGCAAATGACTACATTTTGTGCTCAGTGTTTCAAAAAGACTTTAAACGTTGAGCTAGGGAGTTTATTAAATGAAGGATGCTTTCAAACAGAAATTTTCTTCTCGACAATTATACTTGACATCTTTTAGGCTGTACGCTGTAACAAGATCATAACATCATAAAACTTGCATCATGTATGTATGCATATTGCACACGACTCTCCCATTACATCGCACTGCCAACTGCTCTATAACAAAATCAGGTTAACCTTGTTTTAAACTCTATCAATACGTCAAAAACATAGTGCACTGAGCAACATGCACCTACTCAAGTTGAAAAAAAAAAAAAAAAAAAAAAACCAAAGAAAAGCTATTGCAAAACAATACCGCGAAAAGAAACTGCTACCTGTGATCGATCCGTTTGTTGCGGCTGCGGACTTCCAACGGATTCAGATTGACGTGGAAATCCGTTCTTCGACGTTTTTGACAGTCGGCCCAATTGAGACAGAAGAGTTAAACCAGCATTGGAATTCTATGATACAAATGAATAAAAATAAATCGAACGCAGAAAGCATTAAAACAAATTTGAGAAGTTACGTTGACAATAGGTTATATACTTTTCAAAAAATTGCTAGTTTTTCCGTGAAATCAAGAGCAAATAAAATCTGATTTAATTAAGAAAACTCATAAGCATGCCTTCAGCAAAAGGGTTATGCGATGCAATTAAAGCAAAAACTATAAGCAACAGCGACATGTTAATTATCATGTAGGATATGTTTTTTTTTTAACAACATCAGCAGTAACTTTGAGTTGAAAGTAAAAGGCAAAACATCTGGAACCGCAAATTTATAGTCTAACACTAACCTGATTTTGCAAAGCCCGAGCTTTTTGCTGAAGGTTTTGCAGAAACGGAACGGCCACATCTGACATGCTGGCTCGGGAAGTAGAACGACCATGTGTGGATATGAACTCTTGACATTTTTCCACTACATACGGAATTTGCAAGTAGCATGCAGAACAAAGCACCTGAAATAAAATCCCTTTCAAAACTCTATGGCGTACAACACATTTCTACTGCGTATATACAATCAAAATTAAGTAAGATCAACAACTTGCATTTACAAAATAAGCAGACCATGATGCTTATGGTTAGGAAAATGCATTTCAAACGTTTTGCTTAGACCAGTGGCAAACGCAGCCACATCAAGCTTCCTAACCATAACCAACCTCCAGTTAAACTCAAACATCTGGCGAGCACAAATAATAGACAAGTTCACTTGGGGTCGCATTTCTCGCCAATAAACTTTGAAGATAACCAAAAAAAAACTGCTTTTCAAAAAAAAATCTTTAACGTTCGTAAACAGCTTAGAAGGACTTACTGCGTGCGATTTAACCTGTATTTTATTGATCTTCAACGGAGCCCACATAGAGTTACATCGCGATTGTGAAGAAGCGTGCAAATAATCACAAAACACTGTCTCGTGGGCTATCAACAAGGCGTGGTAAACACATTACAGTAAAATGAAATAAGATTGAAAAAGCAATCCTTTTTTCTGATTCTTGGTATCTCAGTTGAAGCTAACCGCGAGTATCACGGAATAAAACCGTTTTAGTAAAACTCAACGACTTTCGAAAAGAATTTAAGTGATTAATTTTAAATCCAAGAGCTTGAACTGTAAGGCGAATCTGTTTGACAAACTTAAAAAACAAACTTCAAAAAACCATTTCATCCAACACCGTAGTATCTGTGCGCCTAAAGCTTTGACCACGAATCATTGGTATTACACATTTTGCGTTTAACATTACATAACAGACAAGAAACTCCATCAAAAGAGACTATTTGCTGAATATGAAGGTCTCGAATCCCAGGTTGTGAATTCTGCTGACCAGCAGACAACGGGCTGAAATGCACTGGTTCAAGGCAAACAAAATTGTCGTCAGTCCGCTTTTTAACTCTTACTTTGTAGTCATAACCAAGTCATAAGGTATATACTCATAAAATGACCAAAACCATCACAAACTTTAGTAGTTTGACTTAACACATTTCACTTCGACTGTAGTATCATTAACCGTTAGTATGATAGCGAGTACTGAGCAGCACAACATAAAAGAAATAAGTTTGAAAGTTAAAATCAACTTCAATAGTTACTCTTATTGACATTTTAATCAAGAACGAGGTTTACCATAGTCTACCTAGCAGAATATATCGCATCTGCTTATGCGATAAAACAACATCATACAAGAGGCACAGCACGCAAGCACAGATGAATGGCAGAACAAATGAAAGGATAGTGCGGAGAATGACTTAACGTGTACATTTTATTCAAAGTGCATATCTTGACTCCACCATCTTGCAAGCAGAAACAACGCATTTACCGAAAACAAAGTGATTTAAAACGGAGAGCCAGAAGTAAATATAGGTAAGTTTAGTAGTGTGCGTGGGATGCAAAAATTAATTTGTCCAATAACATCTATATTTCTCACTTTACGACACAACAGTTGAACTGACGTATTTTTGAGCGCTTCTTTTAGTTTGCCTTAGGTATGGTCTCGCTGAGTGCACTACAGCGCTTGTTGACGAACATGGGACCGCCTGGGGGCTCCTGATTAACAATAACAACCGCGTAATTGTCGGTTTCCGAGAAATACGCAAATGCGTGGAGAACAATTTACCCAATAGAGGATTAAATTATAGTAAAACCATTGATCTAATATAACACGGTTACGCAAGCACTCAAACATTCAGGACAACTAAAAACCGCCACGAAGACAAAGATAAGTTTGGGCTAACAACTTCCCGAAGAACTAAAACACTTTTGAATCAAAAAGTCTTTTTACTATATCGGTTTCAACATTTACCAGCTGCGCACTTCTTCGTATTACGCTCAGTGCACAATTAAACACATTTTCTTCAGCGGCACAAGAAAGTTACCTTACTAGAAGAGTCGGACGTTTTTAATCTCGATATTACTTGACGCAAAAAATGGCCGAAGCGAGCATTCTTTATCGCACATAATTCAACATCAAATAAAAGTGTTCAAACGCATTATCGACAGAAATCGACGCAAAAATTACTTTGTGATCAGAAATCGCGAAGTAACTTAGCATGACGAAATACGGCATCCTCACAAACAGGAACTTCTAGTTCCGGACCTTAATCAAGACGACAGAAAAACAAGAATAAGCTAAGTTAAAAAGCAGTTCTATCATGCAAACACGTATGCGAGAGAATTATTATTTAATTAAAAGGCATTGAAATGTTGCCTTCCTATCGTTTCTTCCTCAAAGCTTCCGTGACTTGAGACGCGAGGTACTGTTCTTAGAGCTTTTACCTTTTAAATATTCTTATTTATTGCTACATTATCATGATCTTCGCTTACGCTTTTGCGATGTTGGAAACTGGGAATAGTGGTACACAGTTGAGCTGTAATTATAACCTTGTGTGCCAATATCGCACACCTCAATCAATTGTGTTTCTTAATTATTTTATCCTATCAAAATGCACGCAAGGTTATTGCACTTTGATGAACTATTTTAGTGAATGCGTCGCTACCGTCCATGCCGTGGGCTAAGCTTACTTTTAATAGACGTATGCAACATAAAGAAGAACGTCAAATGCATACGTCAAATACGATCTGCTCAAGCGGCAAATGGACTCTTGTCACGCAGAACTTGCAACCTGCGCGCGGTACAGCTTACGTCACGTCACTAACCAATTCATTATTGGTTAGGTCTAATCCATAACGAATTCCCATAATTCGTAAAAATTACACGAATTTGATAAACCTCTTCAGTTCTCCTTCAAAATATTATATAGAGTAGGGCTACTCAACTATAATCAGAATCAGTCCAATCGGAAAAGTTGATTAATTGCAAAGGTCTCGAAAAAAATTTATAGCTGGTTTGATTCCGACAAAAAAAAAAACTATACCAGCAGGTTGCCTGAGTGATTAAAAGCATTGCTATCGGCGAGGGCGTAGTTGTCCTGTTCAATTTAGTAGGCTTGGAAATTGAAATTTAAATCTCCCGCGCCGATAGCAATGCCTTTGATCACTCAGGCAGCTGGCTGGTACAGTTACTCTGTCCACAATCAGCTGGTTAGCTCAGTTGTCAAGCGCACGCTATCGGTGCGGGAGGTCTGGGGTTCGATTCCCGGGCCGATCAAACAGTGTCGCCAACGGCTCGCCACCGTTGCGATGTTTCTTCGGAGCTGTGTTGCCCAGGCGCAAAGCAGCGGAGATGGGCCTCGCCACTCGTAACACACTTCGGCGTGATACCGCGAGAATGATGAGGATTTGATTTTGATTTGTTTACCCTGTCTGTATGTGGTTCCAAAGGCCGACGGGCTTGCTGCATCATAATTAAATTTTTAATTCATAATCATTTGTTGATGTCATAATTAAAACAAGTGATTATGACATTAAAAATTCAATTGTGATGCAGAAAGCCCGTGGGCTTTTGAAACTGCTTAAGCTAAATGTCTCCAGGGACTTGCCACCGCTGCGATGCTTCTTTGGAGCTCAAAGGCGTGTTGCCTGATAAAGTTTTATGTTTTCATGAGGAAAATATTCGATATGCTAAAACTTTATTGGGGTCCAGCTTCAGCATTGAAAAGGTCTGGCTTTATACGCGGGCCACCAGTTGAGTAGCCACGGCATAAACCTTCGATCACACCCACGAGAACGTTACAAAAGGACAAACAAATGCTTCGCGTATTTTTAAGATTTATTATGTTATAATTACAAAGTTTTACGTTATCACTTGGAAAATATTTAATATGCTAAACCTTTATTGAGGTCCAGCTTCAGCATTTGGAAGGTCCAGATTTGGACCGCGGGCCGCTAGTTGAGTAGCCATGATATAGAGAGTGAAATGAGCATGACGATTAAACCAATAAAATCAAAATTAGCATATGAATTAGATAAAATTTAGAAGAAATTGGAAACATCAAACCATCAACGTGTGATACACTGTAATGCATATATGACTGTGGTCATAGGAAAAGTATTTTCAAGAAAAATTTCCGCGAACAAAACCGACGTTAACGAAATAAATTCAAGAACCGATTCATAGTTGCAAAATGTCATCGCTCTGAACAAGTTACTCACTGGATAGTCAAAGCGTTTCCACCCCACAAGCACACACCCTCCAACGATAAAGACGATGCGTGTGTGTGCATGCGCGTTCGGCACTGGAAAACAAATGGGTGTCTCTATCCAAACACCCATTTTCCAGTAATAACCCCGAGCAAACATTTCGAGTCAAAGTGGGATAAGGCTTTTTGTTAAACGCGAGCAAACAACAAAAAAGGATGAACAAACAATCACAAAACCTACAACGAACGTCTCTCTGGATAGCTCCTTAATAGCTTTCAGGAGCACTTAGTACGAAACGATTCGATTTAACGTACACATATTTTTTATTTCTCGTTTCTCAGCAATATCACTTTTCAAACAACATGACCACAACGCACACAGCCATGCCATACAAAGACAAGGTAATTGCAAAATTTACTGTCCCGGTGTTTAAAATACCAGGCTGTAAAATGAAACAGATACTTTTTTATGGAATATTTTGAAACGTTATTATGGTTGGCATACTAAAATTTTAAAATATTACGATTCATTTAAACACCGACAACACTGACAGTGTTGGGATGTCGATTAATATTAGAGAAATTTTTTCGCGATAACATAATACACGAATAAGAGCTGTAGAAATCGGATGCAGATCTAACTAAACCAACCCATTTAACCAAACGAAACTGACACTTAGTTAGCATTTGATTGTGGATATTTTGATACGCTCATAAGGTGTAATATTTTTAAAATCATTTAAGAAAGATGAAAGCACAATTATGCAATATAGCTAACAAATAATGTTGAGTCCAAAAAGAAAAGAAGTCAACCGTTGTAAGCGCACTTTGAGAATTCGAAGAAGCAACTTCATCAAAATAGATTACCATGACGAAATAACACATCCCATATCTACATTCAATTACAGCATATCCGCACTTAATTCAAATATCATACAAAATATTTGAAACTGGTTTTACTGCGGTGGGTTTTTCCGTTAATGTTTTTAAACTGTCATAAATTGATCAGAAATTGGAAGCGAAATCAACCGTCTTTTTTTCTCGCAACGAAACACTGACAGAAGTTGATAAGCTCAAGACACAAAGAACTGATCGAGTAATAAAAAAAATGCGAAGTCGCATCAAAACAGCACAGTTTTTCAAACCAACAAAAAAGCTAAGTCGCATGAAAAACAGCTCAGTTTTTCAAACTAGTACCTAACTGGTTCAAAAATCTAAAATCAAATGCAAAATTTAGAGCAGATGATTTCTTGAAGACACAAAAGTGAATAATACAGAAACCACATACATTGTAAAGCACTACAGAAAGCTTGGTCACATATTTAACAAGGCTTTGTGCATTGCGAGTGCATAACGCTGTTTGCTGCATTTATCTTCCGTTGCTTCAAGTGGATTCGGAAATTACTCAACAGCTTTCGAGTCCAAATTAAATAACAGCAAAGTGGCCACATTTATCTCAACGACATTTAAGTATCGTCAACGAACTGACACTTTTAATCAAGTTAAAAAACATTACAAAAAAAATTATTCAAACTACAAAATAGACTAGCTAACCGCCTGCAACTGTTTAATTTCAGCTAACAGTGAAGTGTTTTGTCCTAAGGGAAATAGATGATCGTGGCGGCATATCATACATGCAATGAATCGTTTAATTTCCTTACTTGCAATATCTTCAAAAGAAAAGACTGGTTAAAAGCCAACCAAGGCGTTACAAAAGAGTGCGCCTACCTATTGGCGTGGGTCAACTTGCATATGCGCAATATTGAATATTTAGAACTCTGGCGACCCCTTTGCTTGTGGCACGTTCACAATCTGATGACCACTAAATCGCGTCGGCTTACAATTCGCACTTATTACTCAAATACAGTACAAACAATATTACTTTCAATAGGATCGAGATGCTTAGAGGCTCCAACTTGAGCTGCTGCCTTAGCAGCCCCCCAAGGATAAACGAGTTTAGAAAATGAATGAATGAAATATATCTATAGCTCATCTTAAATTTCAATTTTGTCTAGTTGTCTCAACTGTGTTACTTCTAATGGTCACAAGATGCGAATTTGTGCAGAATTTCTCGGCACATAATAAAAGGATAAAGGATGAAATGTTAACCAGTTGAAACTTACCAGCTACTAATATATCAGTTTTTCATACCTAACTAAATCAAGTAAATTTTTTTTACCTCCAATTTTTTTTATTAATACTGCACCTAATAATAATAAGGAACAATAAAATGAATAGATGCCAATATACGGATACGCATCACACAATCGACTTGCCTACCCCAACTTCCGCACAGATTGCGAAGTAAGCAATTTTTTTTCTTTGCGCATAAATGCAGGTTAGATTTTTTTATGCTAGTGAAGTATGCGCATCATGGAAAATGACCTAG
Organism: Trididemnum miniatum; assembly: GCA_964006365.1. Classification (NCBI taxonomy): domain Eukaryota; kingdom Metazoa; phylum Chordata; class Ascidiacea; order Aplousobranchia; family Didemnidae; genus Trididemnum; species Trididemnum miniatum. The sequence continues at coordinate 19,291,130 of OZ023231.1, forward strand.
TGGCGCATCGATCAGCTTATTAATCCCGTAAATTAATAAGCTAGTAAATTAATCAACCAATCCTATAAATTAATAAGCTGATCCTTTAATTTTCGATAAATTCAATGAATTACAAAAGCAGCTTTAATAAAGTCGCAAGATCTTGCGTTGAACACATCATAACCCAGAACACAACTCTTTCAAGACTGCAAATGTGTTATTTAGTTAATTTTTATGGTTTTATTATTGTTTATCGTTGTTAATGATTTCCAAAAGCTAAAAAATGGAACAAAACCGAACAAAGCTTGCACAATACATGTTGCAACTTACTATATCTATTCCATACAAATTCAAAACTAATCGTTGTTGGACGTCATGATTTACGGTTAAAGAGCAATAATCGTCGTATTAGCTGCAGTTTCTATCACATTGCTTAACCAAAAATACCGAGATTGTAGATGATACGTTTTTTCATGTCAACTTACACAATCCCATCAAAAAAATAGCAAATTCTTCAACTAACGCCAGCACATTTTTCCAAAATTAGCACTGCTTTTTTTGAAAAACCAAGAGTGGTAATTGTAATGATTATGAGTACACTTTAACTATTGCTAAAGCAGTATTGAAAAATGAAGGACCCGCGCTAAATATGAAGCATTGATTGCTGGTACAGAATTTCAAAATAGATAGCATTGAAAAAAGCTGTTTTCACATTCGGCTTGAAGAAATACTCTATCATAACTCTTTTGAGTTAAAGGTAGGTTTGAAAAAAGCTATTTATCCCAAAAGCTTTTCGTGACGCACTCATCAGTGGGCAACTGCGTCAAAGTGAGAGCTCCAGAGCAAGCTGTGGTATTTGTGTGCAATCTCGGACGTCCGCGAAGCGATAAGAGCGCTGCAGGGGCGGATCCAGGGGGGTGTGGGGGATGCATTTCCCCCCACCAGCCATTTTCAACGATGCTTTGGATAAACAAAGTTTTTCTATAATTTCGAACCTCTTCATAACCATGGGTGCAAATTCATGGAGAGATGTATCCCCCCCAATAATCCGGCAGCATCCCTCCAATATTTTCATGTCCCAAAACTGGGCATCAGCGAATGTGATGACCATTGTTTTGGTCTTCACTTCACTTTGGACAAAAAATTGGACATCTGCAGACGTGTCAATTTTGCTAAACCATCTCCCCAAATATCGAAAAATGGTCGATTTTGCTAAATCATCTCCCCCAATGCTCAACACGGAATTGCACCCCTGTTCATAACAATAAACCTTAGGCGCCTTAAGCACGCATAATCGAAACTGTGCTTACAAAATGCATCATATTTGATGAAGGACTCAAAGTTAGGGGCCAAAAATATGAACAAACTTTGCCTGAAAATTGTGCGAAAAGCGCTAAAATGACCATTACAGTATGCAAATTTTCAAAAATTTTCCGGGGAGCATGCCCCCGGACCCCCTCTAGAGTCGATTTTGTAACTTAAGTTGCTTAAAATTAACTCTGCGCGTGGGAGGACAGCGCTTGAAAAAGTGACGACATTTGGTGCTCTCTCCCTGAAAAAAATTCTGAATACGCCCCTGACATGAAACATTTTAAAAGGGCTTATTTACCCCCGTTTCCGGGTGTAAACGTCTTTGTATTTAGTTTACATTCAACCTAATTTAAAATCACTCTTCCTCACCAAAACTTTCTGGATCCGCCCCTGGAGCGCTGGCCAATCAAATGCGAGATCGTTATGCAACTTTTGATTGGAAACGACGCGACCGCCTGAAGTCTACTTGAACAAAGCTACCTACAACTCAAAAGAATTATAATAGAGTATTTCCTCAAGCCGAATGGGAAAACAGCTTTTTTCAAAGCTTTTTTGAAATATAAAACGCGGCAGCTACTTGGGACCGCCGAAAACTATCGAGTAGTTGCGAAAGTCGAACCCCGTCGTTAACTACCGCAATAACGATATACCGGTATTTATCATCCACAATTGATGTAAAAATTACCACGGTCACTTGTCACCATGAAATATACTTAACTGCTCAACCAGCTCTCTCTCCCATTTTTCATTTTAAGTTTAATTACGCAACTGACACACTTAAAATACAACGCATGCGATAACCTCGAGAAGATGCATTTTCTGAGATTTTTTTTCCATTACACTCCACTAAACCACTAAAGCTTAGATCAGTTACGCATGACAAACTCAGTTTATCCATATTGGTGCAAATTTCTAATATAAACAAAAATAAGCATTTCAAAAATGGACAACTTAAGTGAAAGAGTAATTCTTGTAAGGACTTTCGATTTACAATTCGCTAACTCACTTTACACTTAAAAATCAAAACTTTTTATTCTAAAATGGTGGTGCTTTCAAAAAGTGACAGTATAACTTGAGAAAGAGTAGTTTAACATCCCCAATATGTATTTATCACATATTTATGACCAATAAATTATACGCAAAATACCATCGCTATACAGTTCAATTAATTCAAATGCGTCGTACGACAGAAGTTGCTATCGCATGTTACCCACAGTAAAATAATTTTCGTTGGGCAAGAAAATAATGTGGTGGCAATAACGCTATGTAAGAAATGGCTTGTTTCATGTGAGGCTGATAGCACTCAAAAAAAAGCAAGCATACCGGTACTTAATATAGAATTGGGTCGGTAACTTCTTCCCCTTTGAAATACGATTCTCGCCACATGAGCAGTCACGATTTTCCGAAACGCCAAAAACCATTTCCTCCACCCAATCGTAAACACAATGCGCTAAGTGTGATCAACGTTCACTTCTCCATCGAGAAAGCGTTTTAATTACGATGCAAATAGTCGTTTACAGCACTAGCAACCTTATGAAATATAGCCTTATGTCTGGCGCAGACTTTCTTTTGTGCTAAAAATGCTTAGACATTATCCTTCTGTCATCACTGTCATAAATGGAGAAATTGGAAGAAGTGAAGTTCAAAAGATCAACAACCTATCGTAGTCCACATCGTGCAAAAACCTACAAACGCGTAATACAAAACAGCTATTCCAATGTTCGAACAATGTCATAATGCTTAAACCTTCGCACAGCTTTACCGCGATATTGAGGTCTTACGAAAGTGTGATGAAACACAAAACGCAAATTTGAAAGTGCTTTTGCAGCCATTAGTAGAAATCCAGAAGCACACAATCACGGTTAATTTTGAAATTGAACAAGGACCATTAGCATAACAAAGCAGGGGTCTTTCACATAACGTGTCAGCAAAGCAAGCAAATTAGTTTATGTCTGCAAGTTTTATTTTGAGTCTAACTGGCGCGTAGTAGAATTCCTGCAACACTATTGTTAGGCCTACACTTGAGGAATTAGGCTATGTATTCGCAAATGCATTTTGTGAGCTTGATTATTGTGTAATAGCTATATATATACAGGTATAACATGAAAAATGCCACTTTAATAGTTACCTGCATTACAGTACTTTGACTAAGGCAAAGTTGAGCAGTATATACAAAGTCCAAAATCTTGGCAAATCCTGTCGAGTTGACGATGATCGGAATTTCAATTACGTTTTCAGATTTTTCTTTACCAGATTTTAAGAATAAATCACTGTAATTTAAGCTTCATGAGAGTAATCAGTAGAAGGATGTTAATTATACATGCGTTTAAAAACATTGTGCGACAACACAACAGTAATGAGAGAATGCCGTTGTTTTGGTTGTATTTTTTGGACTAAGAAACAATTAGACATTCCAATTTATACAGCTACCATTGCAGACTAATTTTTGAATTACTTTTTTACATGGTACCTAAGCAAGTACAGCAGCAGCCAGTAGACTGAGAGTTTCAAGAAAGGTACTGTACAACGACTACATCGGGAAGTTCAAACTTATTTTTTTTATACAAGAAATAAAATTAGAAAAAAAAAATCACCATATTATAGCCACAAAAATTCAAACTGAAGTTAGATATTTGCTTCAGATGAATATTTGTTGGTGTGAAACAGTCTATGGAGCTATTAAACGAATAAATACTACTAATGACCACAAGACTGTAATAATTTTTTTTTTGTTTTGTAGCATATTTATCCTCCTATCACGAGAAAGCGATCAGTACGCTGTGCGAGCTCACTCAGGAGTTGCTAGCCATCGGTCTACCACACCAAGATGGGGGAATCCCGTTAAGTGCCTTTCCCAACAGCACAACAGGTGAATTCGCCGGCTTGTTCTCCACACTGTCATTCAAGCAGGGAATGTGAATACCAAATCTGAAGTCATTGGTTTGACCCAACTCGGAAACAAACCTAAGTGTACAGCTCTCAAGGCGGAAGCTCTTACCACTCGGCCATCTATGCTGTTATTCACACTGATCTTTGGAATGTAAAGCACTCCACTTGGATATTCAAGCAACTATTTACGTATTCTTGATGTACTGGTATACAGAGCTAAATACACTACCAGTACCTGAAATATCCCATTGTAGATGTCAATACATTAATGTGAGCTTTGAATAAATGTCCTTGCACACGAACAGTAATATCACACAGCAAACCCTAAAAACAAAAACATGGACAATAATGCTTTATTTTAAAACGCACTAAACGTAAGTCTCTTATTCGCAGCAGCTAAGTAATGACCATAATAAAACATTATGAATGACTATATATCACAAAATCTGACCATGAGTAAGTCGATCATAATTGATGGCCATGATGGGGCTGTAATTAGTCACTAAAATAAATGTGGATTAAAGATAAAACTGAATAAGACAATGCTCCAATACTAAATAAGCGATTTAGGCATACCCATTAAACAGTTAACCTTTTAAATGGCATAAGCTGTACCGTTTGTTAACATTGGCCTACTTTTTTACATGAATCTAGAGCAGTAACAGCAGGTGAGACAGCTGGTCAAGAAAGTGCTCAATAACAAAGATACCGGTACTGTAGAGCTAATTACATTCACTTCACTTATTAAATAGCTAATAATAATAATAATAATGACATATTTATATCCCGCCTTAACACTTGCATTGGTGCAAGCACTCTAGCAAGGTTATCTTGGTGGACAATAATAATTCACTGCGACAAAAACATGGATGAAAACAGAAGGATAAAAACGTTAAATAATGCACTAAAGCAAAGTCATGAACTAATACTCAATATCAAAACAGTGAAGCAAATTAGGCCAAACAACTTGTGTTCCAGTACATTGCAAAAAGCATATGACAATAGAAAATGATAACACAACAGGCAAATTTTTCACAGGTGTATTAATTAGTAGCACAGTAGTAATAATATTACACTAACACAACATAGCTGTAAGCACGTCAGTCACTTTCAAATGCCAATGTAAAGTATCATAATGCGTTTTTTGCATCTTCTTAAAAACACTGAAACTCTTTGTACAGCAAATATTCAGTGGCAATTTATTCCAAATGGTCGGCGCAATGTATCTAAAACCAAATTTAAACTTTTTGAACTTTGGAAATAACGTAGAAGCATTTGATAGAGCTGACTTTCTGGCCTCAAATCACATTTAGAATTCTCAGATGAAACAGGCTGTCAGGTTTAAACTTTTAAAGCTGTAAAATCAATGTGCTGAGGCCAATACAGATCTAAAGCTGTCTAAGAGTACCATACCTCAGGCTTTTTTTATCAAATAGACCTACAATACCTAGGGATGGGCCTTTTAGAATACCGAATCCAGAAGGATCTGAATCCCAACTATCCGGAATAGTCTCTGCCATATAAACCGAGTAATTGGATTCAATTTCCTTGTAAAGTCAATCATTTTATTACAAACTGTGATTGTTCGTCACACAGGCAATAATAACGCGCCAATAACGGCTACATGCAGAGCGCTTTTCATTTGTGTGTGCATGCATGGTGCAACGCATAGTCCCATGCTTCCAGGCATCTTCGTATTCTAGCCACATCAGCTCCATCTGAAAGTTTTACAATGCTGGTACATTTTAACAAAGCGTTGCTTTGCGAATAATTTTTCAAATACGTTCTTTTCACTGCTATTGATGGTTTGCTGCTGAATCTTTTGCAAAATAGACTTGGTTAATTTAAAAACAAAATAGGATTTGATATTCTGGATTTAGTAGTAACTATTCGGAATAATTCCGAAATAGTAATCTATTCTAAAATGCCCATCCCTAGCAGTACCAACTATAAGTTAATCGAAATGCAGAATGCAAGAAACAAACCTTTAAACGTTGGTCATTCAATGCAGATAATAGATTAGATGGGTGTTCTGCCGACTCACATACATACATACGAGTGGCCATGTTTACTGTTCACTACACTGCTGCAGGCTACATCAAATTTTACTAGTAGACTAAGACCTAGAGCCAGGAGCTGTAAAGTACCGTACATACTGGTATATATATAAAGGCAGTGGCTATTTGTAAGGGCAAGTACAAATAAACGCTTGGTTTCTTTTATTAACCCTTTCTGCTCTCCTGGTTCTAAGCAGTACGATAGCGTGACAAAGTAATAAAATAAACCAAAAATACAAATGTTACAGGCCAGTAAAAATAGCCACTTTCATTCAGCATACATAATATAAAACAAGTTAGCCTACTGGTACATTACATCTAGCCCTGACACCTGAGTCTACCTCTAGACCAGTGTTCCCTCTAAGCTGTAATGTGCAAAATTTGAGAAACATGAGAAATTTTGGGCAAAATTTTTCTGGTCCTAAGCTACTAAACACCGCTAAGGTCGGGGGGTTGTAGTTGGTTTGAAATTACCTTAAAAGTCTGGTAATTGATTTGTACAAGTACCTTGTAGTTTCTTATGCTGTTTTCAACTACCTTGTAGTTGATTTAAAAGTACCTTGTAGTGTTTTCAACTACCTTGTAGAAACTATGAAAGTACCTTGTAGTGCTTTCAAGCGTTTTGTAGGTTTAAAAATACCTTGTAGTTCCTTGTGCTGTTTTCAACTACCTCGTAGTTGGCTTAAAAGTACCTTGTAGTATTTTCAGCTACTTTGCACTTGGTTTAGAAGTACCTAGTAGTTCCTTGTGCTGTTTTCAACTACCGGTACCTTGTAGACTAGGCTAGTAGCTATAAAAATACCTTGTAGTGTTTTCAAGCGTTTTGTAGGTTTAATAGTACCTTGTAGTACCCCTTGCGATGTTTAGTAAGACCCTTGAACGTTATGAACAAGTCCAAACTTGTCAACTGAAATGCGCATTGCGTAAAATTTCTCTTACAAGCCAATGGATAGTCTGCACTAGAGATGTCAACCGCGCAGCGCAGCTTGCGCTGCCGCTTTTATCGTTTTTTTACAGCGTAGTTGCAGCGTGCCGCGTAGTGGAGTAAAACGTCTGCCGCGTAGTGGAGGCGTGCCGCGCAAAGTATATTTCTATTCGTGATGCGTCATAATTCTACACTCCAATTTAGAATTCAGTTGGTTGTTATAATTATATTAAGTATGAGTGATCTTAACAACATCCTAAAAAACTGCGGTGTGCAGCGCGATGCAGTACTAAAATTGTTCCTTAAACAAATTGCGGTTGCAGCGCAGCTTGCGGACAAAAAGCACTGGAGCAGCGCAGCTTGCGGACATAATTTGTGTGTCCGCGACATCTCTAGTCTGCACTCTGCACCCTACCGAGCCCTGTTTCAAGGAAGTTAGGACTACTAAAGGGACGTTGGAAGACCAAAAGAGACTTCTCCAATGACTTACCGGTAGCATCTTTTGTTGCGCTCATGAATCCTCTCTCAATTGAAATTCAGAGTGGATGCATATGATGTATAATTGCGACCTGTTATTGTGAATTTGTAATGCCGCATATTAATAGTCTAAATGAAAAATACTTTGTTTGTGCTAGGCCCCAGAGGAGTTTTCTGTCCGCTGACTGCTGGCCATAACAATTTGTATATAACTTAAAAGTTTTGCCAGAGCATTAACCTTTTTTTGTCACAGCCTTTTTTTTTCATAATTACTAATTAGCTTTCAGGGACAATTTAATTGTATCATTTAAAAGTTGATTTAAAAGTTGTATAATTGTATTCCTAGGCCTACGTGTTTTAATTCCTGCTTTGTGCTTCGCATCTCGTCGGTTACTATTTTTTTTGTAAGTCCGTAGTTTCAAATTACTGCCAGGACTGATGGTGTACTACACATTATCAATTCTGTATCGCTGTGGATATAATTAATCATTCAGTGTTTTTGTCCCATCGGTCCTTGATCTTCTGTACTTCAGGTGGCAGCGACCTAAATGAGCTTTGCTCCCTTTGCGTCTCCTATGTGCATATTTCCCAAGCTACAGAGTGTAATGTTACTGTTTACTTGTGTTTGTTTTTGGAAATGTTGTTCATCAATAAAAGCTTTGTCCTTCTTTTTCACAAAATTTCACAATACCAAATTACGAACCGTACCACGTGGTGCGGTACGTTTGGTACGCATATTTATAACCAGTGGTGGGCAGTAACGAGTTACAATTGTAGTAACGAGTTACAGTAATGAGTTACAATTGTTACTCGTTACTGTAACGAGGTACTTTTTCAGTAACAGTAACGTCTTAACATTTGAAAAGAAGTAAGAAATTGCGTAACGAAATTACCTTATTGGCGATATTTCAAACAGGCTGTCAAGTGTTCAAATAGAAAAAAGGATAAAATAATGTCAGTTCAATATGAAAAAAAAAAAAAAAAAATGACAGTTTAACGTCAAAAAAAAAAAGACAAAAAATGGCAAACATAAAGTAATATCATATTAATAAAATTTTATCATTTCAAAGCTTGTTTTATTGTCATTTAAGCATAAGTTGTGTCATAAAGGAGGCGGGTTGGAGTGGTTGGGACATGTCTTTAGAAGAGGGTTATTTTCAAATTATATTGAACTGAAAATTCAACAGTAATTGAGGGAGACTGCGAAGTGAGCTTGCGCTCTTCGAGTCACCAGCCACCCGTTATATATGTCAAATGCGATCGGCTCCAGCCGCGAATCGAACCCGCCACGTAGGATCTGTCACCTGCGCGCGGTACCGCTAGGCCATGTTGCTGACAAGAAATGATGAAATAATGACGAAACGATGATGATTGGGTTAATTGATGTATTGCTTTGGAAATTAGTGACGGATGGGGACGGGGAGAACCAGGGGGGAGATGGATGGAGGTGCTGGAAGCGGATATGGAGTGTTGCCATCTGGGGAGGAGGATGCGAGGGATGGGAGCAAAGGAAAAATGCTTTGAAGAGGCTTGTGTAAAAAAGAAAAAAGTTTTCGTCATAGTTTTTTCTTTTATACGCTTTCCATTAGCCTCTCCAAAGCATTTTTTCTTTTGGTGGCAAACTTTTGCCGCAACTTTAGATTTTCTTCTTTTTGTTTAATAGCTTTGTCCAAATTTGCTTTGGCAATTTGAAGCATATCTCTAGCTACTTGCACCCGTAAAACGTCGGGATCTTCTAAAGCTTTATTCAACGATTGTGTAGCTTCATCGAGAAGTTTCTGAGCCACTTCTTGGTCTCTGGAGGTGTTCTTTTCTTGTTTCACCAGCAGTTTTTCTTTTTCATCTAATCTTTTTCTTCTTTCTGCTTCGTGATCGATGCATTTTTGTTTTTCGCGACCTTCTTGTTCACTGCGTTCTGCAGCTGACAGCTGTTGTTGCTTTTCTGACGCTGTTGATGGTGTTTATGACGTCATATAGCGTATTGATTGAAGTACTTGTTCATAACATCAACCGCAGTCGTTATTCATTAATATATTCGTTGATCTAGACCAGGGTGGTCCAAACCCGGGCCCGCGGAAAATTCTGAAAAAACTGCGAGAAAGTCCCAGTGAAAAATGATAACATCTAAGCCACAGACTTACAACGTACAATCACATTTACTATTGGTAAGAGATACCGTAGAGCGGAACAGCGCTGTTTCTGGCTATTAGCCTTCATCAACCGCCCTCAGGTAAGAAACATTAATCTTCCAGGACGAATGACCTTGTCAGGATCAATCATCCCTTCGGATAAATATTTCTTTAAGAATTTAACCTTTGTGGTACGCATATCCACTCGTGTGGCTACGTCACCATTCCAGTAAACTCTTTACGTGGCCAGGGTGAAGAGCAAACAACTAAAAAGCAATGTCCTTCCTGGCCTACCGGACGGGAAGTCATGACGACTTCTTCTTGTTGGGTCAGAGGTTATAACAGCACTCCATTACCAACAGTGCAAAGCACTCCAGTAAATCGTACCGTAGAGTGAGACAGCGCTGTTTCTGGCTATTAGCCTTCATCAGCCGCCCTCAGGTACGAAACATTTATCTTCCAGGACGAATGATCTTGCCAGGATCACTCATCCCTTCGCATAAATATTTCTTTAAGAATTTAACCTTTGTGGTACTTTGTGGTACTACCTTTGTGGTACTAAATCTTTCCTGGCCTACCGGACTTCCCGTCCGGTAGGCCAGGAAAGACATTGCTTTTTAGTTGTTTGCTCTTCACCCTGGCCACGTAAAGAGTTTGACTGGAATGGTGACGTAGCCACACGAGTGGATATGCGTACCACAAAGGTTAAATTCTTAAAGAAATATTTATGCGAAGGGATGAGTGACCCTGGCAAGATCATTCGTCCTGGAAAATGAATGTTTCGTACCTGAGGGCGGCTGATGAAGGCTAATAGCCAGAAACAGCGCTGTCTCGCTCTACGGTACGATTTACTGGAGTGCTTTGCACTGTTGGTGATGGAGTGCTGTTATAGCCTCTGACCCAACAAGAGGAAGTCGTCATGACCTCCCGTCCGGTAGGCCAGGAAGGACATTGCTTTTTAGTTGATTGGTAAGAGATGTTATGCACTTATTTTGACTCAACGGCGTTGAGTCAAAATAAGTCAACGCCAGCAAACGTGAAGCGGTTTAAATTAAAACTACCGGTACTCGAAAAACAATTTATGACGTTACAACAACAATTGTAAAGTCATATTTCCAGTTTTAAGGGAGCTTGCTTTGAGAATGTTATCGATGTTTGGGAGCACCTACATCTGCGAAAGTACTTTTTCGGTAATGAAGAGACTGAAGTCTAATGCAAGGAACAGGTTGGCAGATGAAACATTGGATGCCCGCTTGCGACTGGCAACCACTGAAGTTGATGTTGACATAGAACGATTAATCAAGGATGCGTGAACAATAAACATCAAATGACTTTAAATTGTTTGGCTGTTGTTTAAAGTTGTTCTAAAACTATTAAATAGAATGGATTCCACAAACTTAACATAGAATCTATGCTATAGCGTCTGTTTATTATTTGTTCGCACTGATGCAGCTGTATGTGGCCCGCGAATTATGTGCAAAAATAATCTGGCCCGCGACACTGTCTACCTTGGACCACCCTGATCTAGACTAAAGAGTTGTTGCTGATTAAGAGAAGAGAGTCAGGCAGCTATAACATGGTGGCAGCGGAAACAGTTGCGTCTATCCGATAACCTGTTAAGATAAGAAAATATTAAATTGGTGCTAGATTGCCAGTCCATCTCTAAAGACAAAAAAAAACAGTTAATTTCTGAGGATACAGTTGTAGCCTACTAACTTTGCAAGTATGGTTGAGCTAAATCTGCGGCTACTACCAACATTAGATCTGTGCTCCTCGAATCTGGCCGATACTTTTAAAAAATGGCGACGAGAAATTGAAGTTTATTTACTAGCTAGCGGGGCCAAAAGCAAATCAGATAAAACTCAGAAAGCATTAATACTGCACTGCGCCGGTCCTAAAGTTATTGAGTTAGCCCAGCATTTTACCTACAGCGAAGACGAGGAAAGAGATTCGCCAGATGTATTGATTCAAAAATTGAGTGATTATTGTCAACCGAAGAAAAATCTTGTGATGGAAGCCTACCGTTTTTGGAATATACCTTGGTGTGAGCCATTCGACGCTTTCTTAAACGAACTTCGCTACAGGGCAGCATCCTGTGAATATGACGACTCTGATAGAATGATCAGAGATAAAATAGTGTTTACGGTACCAAGCAAACTCCAAGAAATCTTAATGAGAGAAACAGACCTCACTTTAAAAAAAGCCATCGATATATGCCGAGTATTTGAACTTTCGCTGAAACAGTGTCATGAAATGCGGGCTGACTATCAGACTCCACAGAGTGCCAATCAAGTTCATAAACTCACTAACAACGCAACCAAGCGAATAAAGCCTACCAGAGCCACAAGTGAATCGCTCATAGAGTGCAAGTTCTGTGGAAAGAAGCATAGATACGGACGAGTTTTTTGCCCAGCATACGGAAAGCAATGCTCACGATGCCATGGTCGAAATCATTTCAGCATCAAGTGCAAGCGAACAATTAACCAAGTTGACCAAGAGGAAGAAGATGATCCACACTGATGATGATCCATACTGATGATAGTACAGTGACTGAACTACGCGAGCATATGCACAGCTTTTCGTTGAATGCTGTTGGTAAGTCGCAATTAACTGCATTGTTAATTGTCAATGATACAAACGTGCGTTTTCAATTAGACACAGGCGCTGAGATTAACACTATCAACAAACGGTTCGTAAAACCGCATCAAATATCTCCGACGAAAAAAACTCTGACCATGTGGAATAAAACTAGCGTAAAACCTGAAGGTGAAGCTATACTTGACGTTTATAATCCTAAGAACGCAACCTCGCATGCTGTAAAATTTATGGTTGTTAACGATTCTCTTAATTGTCTTTTGGGTGTCGAAACGGTACAAGATATGAACTTAATCAGTGTCAATGCACAATGTTTTATTGCGAAAATTGTTTCTGATGACGATTTGGGGAATTTGGGTGTTACGTCTTTGTGTGTTGATCGCTCCGTTAGGCCTAAAGTATTGCCTTGTAGAAATATACCTATTGCTATTAGACAAAATGTTAAAAATACCCTCGATGACCTTGAACGTCGTAAAGTGATTTCACCAGTCGACGAACCCACCGAATGGGTAAGCCAAATGGCTATTGTCAAAAAGCCGAATGGAGACCTTCGCATATGCATCGACCCGCAGCCTTTAAATAAAGCTCTCCAACGCGAACAGTACAAGCTACCTGTCCTTGATGACATATTACCTGAACTGAGTGAGGCAAAAATTTTTTCGAAACTTGACATCAAACAAGCTTATTGGCATGTGACATTGGACGAAAAGTCTAGCAAGCTAACCACAATGATAACACCTTTCGGTCGCTACAAATGGAACCGTCTACCTTTCGGCCTTAAAGTAAGTAGCGAAATATTTCAAAAAAAAACTAAATACCGCTTTATCTGGACTAAAAGGTGTATTTGCCGTGGCTGACGATATTGTTGTGCTGGGTTGCGGAAAAACTAGTGCAGAAGCGCTTGCCAGCCATGATAAAAATCTGGCGGATCTGCAACAGCGATGCGAAGAACAATCAATCAAACTCAACAAAGAAAAAGCTGATCTAAGAAAGACTCAAATCACTTTTATGGGGCATATAATTACAAACAATGGGATTAAAGCTGACCCTCGCAAAGTTGAAGCGATTGAACAAATGCCGACACCTTCTGATGTAGCTGGGGTGAAACGATTTTGCGGTATGATCCAATATCTATCCCGATTCATGCCTAATCTAGCCTCAGACCTGGAACCCTTTCGAAGATTAACTCGCAAAAATGTCAAGTGGCAGTGGACTGATGAATGTACAAACGCTTTCAATACTATTAAAAAAAAAATTGCACACCCACCAGTTTTAGCATATTTTGAGGATAGCGAAAATCTTGTTTTGCAGGTTGACAGTAGAAAGTGCGGAATCGGAGCAGTACTGATGCAAAACGGACGACCACTCGAATACGCGTCTCGCGCTCTAACTCCAGCTGAACAAAACTGGGCCCAAATCGAAAAAGAAACTTTGGCTATAGTATATGGTCTTGAACGATTTGATCAATATACCTACGGACGAACGGTGACAGTGTGCAACGATCACAAACCCCTAGACATGATTTTGCGCAAGCCTCTTAGTCAAGCACCTAAAAGACTGCAAGCTTTAATCATGCGATTAAATCGCTACGACATAACATTTCAGTATGTTCCTGGAACGGCCCTCCACCTTGCAGACACACTCAGTCGTGCGTATCCAGAAGCGACGGACAGACAAGAATCTCCACGCATAATGAACGTTGATGCGTTTGAAATGATTGCTGACAAACGATTAGAGACTATCAAGCGGGCAAGCAACCAAGATGATGAAGTGCAAAGCTTATTACACACCATTTTGAATGGTTGGCCAGAATGCAAAGATGAAACCCCTGAAAATGTACAGCCGTATTTTGCATTGCGAGACACATTAAGTTGTGAAGATGGTCTTATCTTAAAAGGAGAACGAATACTGATTCCAAAATCACTTCGCAAAGAAATACTGCAGCAGCTACATTCCGCTTTTTTGGGCTTAGACAGCATGCTTCGCAGAGCTCGTGCCACTGTTTTTTGGCTCGGAATGACAACTGACATCAAGCAGTTAACGGAAAACTGTCACGAATGTCAGCGACTGAAACCTAACAATCAAAGAGAACCCCTGAAACAACATGCGGAAGGCAGTTATCCATGGGAGAAGTGCGGTGTCGACTTATTTGAATACCAGGGCAAGACATATTTAGTGTGTGTTGACTACTACTCGAACTTTATTGAGGTTGATCTTCTGCAATCAACCACCACTGTGAAAATCGTTGATTGTTTAAAAAAGATTTTCTCTCGCTATGGCATACCTAAAATTATTGTTTCCGATTGCGGATCACAATTTGTATCAGAATATTTTCAACGGTTTTGCAACACTTGGTTTATTGATCATATAACGTCATCGCCAGGACACCAGCGTGAGAATGGCAAGGCAGAGGCTGCAGTGAAAAGTGTCAAAAATATGCTGAAACGCACAGAAGGAAAAAATGAAGATCAATACATTGCGTTATTAGAATTGCGTAATACTCCACGACACGACGTCAACTGCAGTCCTGCTGAGCTAATGTTTGGACGAAAAACTAGGTCAGTCATACCCATGATCACGAAGACCTCTGCTAACTTAAATACAAAAAAACGAGTTCGTCGCAGAGTTGCGGTTAAGCATTCTTATGATGCGCATGCCAAACCACTGCCTATTGTTGATGTTGGTGATATTGTTTATTTTCAGAGTCCACGTAAGCAGCATTGGGACAGTGGAAAAAATCATACGACAGTTGGGATCGAGAACATTTGTCATAGAAACTCCACATGGGGTAACATTCAAACGAAACCGTGTACATATGAGAAAAGCAAATCAACGTGAAGCTAGGGAGTTTCATTCTTCGGCATCATGGTTTCCGATGCCGGGTATAGATGGATCCGACAACATCTCTGCTCAACCCACCATACGTGATGAAACTCTTTCGACACGTCCACATAGGACCCATAGGACCCCGGCACATTTCCAAAACTATATTCTGTATTGAAACCTAGGCCTAGAATTTTGTGTGTTTTTCTTTTTGGTTTAATTTGTTGTCGTCACTTTGGGGGATGTTGTTGCATATAATGTTTTTGAATTTTTATGTTTTGTATCTCATTGTGATTGAGGGGGATGTTGATGGTGTTTATGACGTCATATAGCGCATTGATTGAAGTAACAGACGCTTCTAGCTCTTTTCGCTTCAAATAACGTTGGTGAGACATCTTCACAGACTGCAGCATTTCTTTTGAGTTAGTTTGCACCATATGTGCCCCACCAGCAGAACGAGCATAATCTTTCATACGTCGTAAGCCCATTAGGGTTTCTGGGCCAAGAAGAAGACGGTCCGGTGAGAGAGTGTTTTTATTATCCGATAAACTTCTATCGCATTCAGCGTTACCATGCTGGATTGTGAAGACTGAACAGACCAATCTTTTCAGCAAATCAAATTTTAGGATTATTACATCTGCTTCTTTTAAGTCACAAATTTTAGAGATCTACGCAAGATTCAAAACAGATCCACGCGAGATTCATCGCACCACTTATCAGGGAACTTTTCAATTTGATTCCATCGCCATTGATCTTTTACTAATGACACCTGCAATTAAAAAACAATACTCAGCGTTAAGCAATAATAGGAGTGTGCAACATACACTATTACATCCAATGAATTCTCATTAGCTACAAAGCATAATTCAACAAAAAAATCCTTAATCTTGCCATGTTTTAAGTAACAGCATATTTGCAACATGCTCACGCTGATGTTTAAAAAAGTGAAATTGGTCTTGATATAATTTTCAAACTTGATTTCGTACGTTGCAGTAACCTTGCTGATGATAGTATCTAGCAGTTAGCAGTATAAATATAATGACTTTGCTACTAAAGCACATAAAAAAACTACCTGAGATGGTGATAACATTTGCGGAACAGCTACGCACAACCTCTCAATCGCATTGGCAATCCAAGTTTCATCCGTGTTAGCAGGATTTAAGCCAATAATGTCTTGCTGGTCAAGAGGTACTTTTTTCAATAAATAACCAAGCATGGACATTAACGCATTTTTCAACTTCTGCTGAACCAATACTTTTCTGCCTGGATGTTTGATTGATAGCAACTGCAACACAAAGATAAAATAAAGGCTATCTTCAATAATGGAACTAATCTCAAAAAAATTTTTATCTAGCAATAAAATAATAAACTTACCTCTCGCTTAGTTTCCAACTCAAAGTCCATTTCAGCTTCAGGAAGCTATATCTCCGTTGAAGTGATATCAAGTTTTAGCAGTTGCTTTGCACTCAAACCATCAACTGCACTAGCCTTCACAAAGCGCTTTAAAAGTCTCCTCATCAATGAAAACAGTTCACCAAAGAGCAAGTGGACAAGAGGCGCATCTCGTTGAAAGAAATTCAAAAAGCTTTCAAACAATGGCGATATATTGATCAAAAATTTGATCTGAACAAGGATTGCCTACGAAAAAGCCTAACAAATAACGTGCTTTCATTCATAGCTAGTAAACCAGGCACACCATGCATATGTTTACCACGTCGACGCAACGCATCCTTTACTGGTGCGGTCTACGGTCACACAGGGCCACCATTGCTGGTAGACGGCTTGGCTCCGATAGAAAAAGGCTTAATGTGTTTTGCTTAAGGACACAACAACGCTATGCCCAGCTGGACCATGACGGTTAGTAATTAATGTAGGCTTGCTATAAATTTGATTGCGCACAAGCATTTTCATAATGGTTTTTCTTTTAATTACAGGCATTTCATTTTGTCACCATGCCAAATTTCATGGAGATATCTTCACAAGAGGATTTCCAATAGTTTTAATAGCAACATGAACAGGCCTATGATAAAAAATCTTTTTAATACTTAGGCTATACGACGGCACAACTGCTTAGTACTAAACTGTTCCTTAACTTGAAAACATGCGGATATTCGCTTGTACCATTTATTTCTTTTTAAAGTTTGTTTGTATTCATTTTGCTGCGGTAGAAATTCTAAGAAGTATGTCTTAGCTGCCGACCATCTTTCCAAAATTCTTCTTAAAATTGGCGTCAATGTCAGCCACCGCGTAATCACATGTCGCACAAATAACGCTTCGTTTTTATTTTCAATACAACATTCAGCAACCTTAACAAAATCTTGTTTGCATGGATGGTTTTTAAACCACGCATGCTCATCAAAAACCAATGCTGTGACATCTTCTCCCAAAACATCCAACATCTTTTTAAAAGCATTATGAATAAGATGCAAGGTGCATGGCTGAAACGGAAGACCATTTAGACCTTGTTCTTTAAGGTCGTCATTTAAAATTCGCCAAATAGCTTTGTTTATATTTGGACCGTCTGTTGAAATGTTAAACAACTTTTTCCATGGCAGTTTTTTCGTCTCTTGCAGCTCTTTTAGCATAGCAACTATTTCATCGGCTTTGGGTCGACCAACAAGCTCTTTGTACCAAATAGCAGACAGCTGCAAATGTAATGTTGTGTGGTTTTATGGCGCTGTATAACTACTAAGGTCCTTTAGCGCCAGGACTAAATTTTGTCAAGAATTCACTGACGTATTTTTATTCTCTGTTCATTTCATCCTCCGCGCTACACTAAATTGCTGAGCGTTTAGCAAGTGTAACAGCAGATACCAGTTTTAAAGTCTTTGGTTTGACCCGACTGAGAATAGAACTCAGTCTACCAGCCTCCAAGGCGAACGCTCTTAACCACTAGGCAGCTGCAGCATTCAATAATTACTGTGTCTTGCTGCATCGGTTGGTAATTGCGATTGTTTTTTTGATTTTTTTTTTTTTCGTTCAATGAGCAACTGTTTTCAGGCAAATGAATAATGATTCAATTGGATTATTTTATTGCATTATTTAAAACAACGTTATCGCCAGCGCCATGGCATAGTGATTAAGAGCGTTCGCCTTGGAGGCTGGTAGACTGGGTTCTGTTCTCAGTCGGGTCAAACCAAAGACTTTAAAACTGGTATCTGCTGTTACACTAGCTAAACGCTCAGCAGTTAAGTGTAGCGCGGAGGATGAAATGAACAGAGAATAAAAATATGTCAGTCAGCTCTTGACAAAATTTAGTCCTGGCGCTGAAGGACCTTTGTAGTTATGAAGCCCCGTAAAACCACACAACATTTCATTTCATGAAAAAGTTAGGCTAGTGCTGTAAAAACGCTGCTGAACGCTGATCCTATTAAAATTTTTTTGCCGCCCCCCCCTGCAAAAATGTCTGCGAACGCCCACGATCAGAGCTTAGTGATGATAATACAGACAACTGCAGCCTTTGCAATTGCTAAAACTACAACTGTTTAAAAAAAACTCATCAGTGCAGCATGACAGGAATCAAAAAGAGGGACGACCGATCAAAACTATCTACTTAATTCCACAAGATACGCTATGTTAACAAGGCAACATTGCAGGCATGAGGTGATTATCACCACACAAGATGACATCGTGGTCACAATAAGGTACCTTGAATCTCTGAGAACCATAGAAACAACTTATTCTGGCTTATGTTGAAGATATAATGGTCATAAACTTCAAAATTTTGGAAAATCAGCTCGATCTGATGGCCAATAGTCAAACTTAGAAAATAAAATTACTCCTCAGCAAAATAGCAACTCCACGCCATGAGAACCCTTCTGACCCAACCTGTAACTAATCTCCCTACCAGTTTCTGCACTTTAACTAACCCGTTTTGCAGCTGCAGACGCGTTTTGACCTTATTAGGTCTCATCAGTGCAGCATAGCATCCCCATCTAAAAAATAAATTCAGAATAATCGCTAAATCTCTTGCTTTTCATCTCTATAGGATAATATATCTCAAAGCTAATCTTGTTCCTGACATACTCAAAGCTTAAATGAAATTTTAAATACGGGTAAAAAACAGACAGAATTTTTACCAATCGTAAGCGCACAGAGCAGGGGTGGGCAAACTTTTCTCGCGACGGGCCAGATTTATAAAAACTGTTGAAGCCGCGGGCCGCACGCTGATTGGAAAACAAGGTGAAGATCTTTCCTTTTTTTTAGAGATCACGGTCCACGTACGAATGTAATATCCAAAATAGAAGATTTTTATCTAGGTTTTTCATTTCAATTTTGAACCGTTGGAGCTTATTTTTTTGAAAATCACTGCCATTCGTGATCTCTCTGGTGAAAAAAAGTCTTCCGTTCAATTCATGGCGAGAGTTTAAGTTTCTGTAAGTGCCGGCAGGCCAGAATAAATGGGCCCGCGGGCCGGATTTGGCCCGCGGGCCGTAGTTTGTCCATGTCTGACATAGAGGGTATTGTGATTATATAAGCAGTCTTCTATTTTTATGAATCGTATTTTTATGAATTTTTACCAATTGCAAGCACATAGAGGGTATTGTGATTACATAAGCAGTCTTCTATAAAAAATAGATCAGAGCATATCAAATCAAACTCAAATCTTCATTACACTCGCCGTATTAGGCCTACGTTGAAGCGTGTAACCAGTGGTGAGGCCCATCTCCGCGGCTTAGCGCCTGGACTACCACAGCAAATAAAATTGGGTAGAGCTCTTGGTAAAACTCCACTCAACCCAGTTCATATTGGGGTAAAACACGTTTTACCCAAAATATTTTGGGCATAAATCGATATGCCCAAAACATAACTTAAATAATTTTTTTGGGTAAAAAAGTTTTGGGGTAAACATGAAGTTTTGTGGGCAAATACAATTTTTACCTAATTTTTTGGGGGGTAAACACACCTTCTACCCAATTGCGACTTTTTCGCTTTTGGGTAATTTTTTATACTTAACAAAATAATTTTGGGTATTTTTGAAAATTACCCAAACGTAAAAAATTTCGTTGCAATATTAAAAAATTTTACCCAACTTTATATTGAACAAAAAAAATTTACTCAAACATCCAAGTTCGAAATTCTGAAGAATATTTAGTGAATACGTAACTTTCACTGGTTTTTCCTTTGCTGTATGCAGCTGAAACCTATACCATATAGCGTTATGCAGGTGATGAAGGCAGCAGCAGCGTGATGCAACTTTTCCTCAGGGTCTTAAGAGTCAAGCAGCCACCCTCATACCGACGGATGAATCAAAATCTAAACAGTGGACTATTATTGTTACTCAGATTTACGAAAACAAACAGCATTCATATGAATTCTCGATATACCCTGCTGCTGCTGCTCGGACTCCTGTAAGGTCAAAATTAATACATTTTGGAATAAAATGCAGTGAAGTTTTATCTAAAAACTGCGCAAAAAGAAGGACTTTCTGTCTTTAAAATATCGCTTCAGATGTTGACATTTTGATAAATAATTGAGCGTTGCAGTTTCGAGGTGCTATAAAGGGGGAATCTTACAACTTTCTTTGCCCTGAAAGATTGGCTTGGACCGAACAGGCGTGTTTAGAAAACCTGCTATCACTTGGCCACCTGCCATATTTGAGTGGCGTAGCCAAGGGTGGGAGGTACCGAGGCCATGCCCCCTTAAATTTTACGAAAACAGAAAAAAAAACGATGTAAAAACTAGCACTCACTTTGCTTACATTAAGCTATACAGCATTAGTCATGAACCCCTTCAAATATTTTTTGGCGACGCCACTACGACCTGTCTATTTCCTGAAGGTGCGCGAATCCTGTTGGGTGCTTTTCCCAACTGAACAAGTAAACTAACTGACTTGTTTTTTGCACGGTTGTTTCAATGCTCGACGTAAAACAAAGAAGTTGAATTACAGATCTCGAGTCTTATACTTAGCTATTTTGGCTGTTAAAAGCTATTATCTGATATACTGTACGTGCATCTATTGGCCAATCAATTTAAAATAATAGGCTCACCAATGCTGTGCAAGTAAAAAAAGTTTTAGTGGGTTGTGTGCACTAATTTGTTCTCTGGACAACAGCCCCGGATTAAAAAAAGGGAATTAATCTAACCTTATGTAGGCTCAGTATAAACGAACAGTGTGGAGAACAAACCGACAAGCTCGCTTTTACTGTCCTCAGGAAAAGGCACTTGGTGCTTGGTGGAACTACTTTTTCTTTTTGTTGCATAGATTGATCTAAATATTATTAGATACGCTGTTTTCAGATAGGTCGGTAGCTGAGCAAATGCGCGTACACTAAAGATAATAGGCTAAAACATTCACTGTTAGAAATTTAAGCAACGCAGTAAAAAAATTGCAAGAGGGGTGGTTGAAACTGAAGAACTTGAACGTTATGGAAAAAAATCTTAACAGCCATAATGTAATACAGTTCACAACAGTTTCAAAGATTTCATCTTTGTTGATAGAATTTCTTGGTTGTTGCACAAACAAAAGTGAGGTAGGCATTAAAGTTTAGGCCCCAGAAAACGTTTTAGTAAAACGAAGTATGGAAATAAGTAACCAGATTATCGAAAAGCTCACTTAAGCAACATCTCCTTTAACATTCGCAACACTACCAGTAACCTACTGATAGCGTATTTTGGGGGGCATTGGGCCATGCCCCCCCCTCCTTTTGACTCTGCCTTTTAGTAAACAAGAACAAAATTAATTGTGCCAAGTAAATGAAATATGCCATACTCTTTTGATGGCTTCTGTAGCTTATGGCTAGGGACGGATCTAGAGGGGTAGGATGAGGGGTATGCATCCTCTACCAGCCATTTTCAAAGTTGTTTTGGATGTATACAATTTTTCCATAATTTCGAACCTCTTCGATAGCGATAAGCCTTACGCCTTGAGCAAGTATAATTGAAAATGTGCGAACAAAATGCATCATATTTTGCGAAGCACTCAGATTAGGGTCAAACAATTTGAACAAAATTTGCCTGAAAATTATTCAAAACGCATTAAAATAACCATTAAAGCATGTAAATTTTCAAAAATTTTCCTAGGGAACATGCTCCCGGACCCCCTTGAGACTTTCTTGCTTCTCAATCAGCTTCAAATTTGTTTTGCCGAAAAAAATACTCTTGTAAAAAGTGTCAAAATTATGGCTCCCCCCTTTTAAAATTTCTCGCTACGCCACTGAACACATACGATTGGCCTTCAAGTTTAAACCAATCTGAAAAGTCTCACGGCGCTAAAGAGAATAGATTACATTCGAAATACCTAACTATATACAGGTAATAGAATAGCAATCGCAAAATACAGCTTCTTTTGCCAGCTTGAAAGCCAATACTTTTGTGTGACAAATCATATAGGCAATTCAAGGTAAAATTGGACTACATTTGTTCATTTGCAGACAGTATTTTATTTTAATTTAAGAAAATATTTATTTGCAAAGAGCCTGTACACTGATCACTGCTTGCAGCGAAAATAAAATCAAATTTTCAAAAATATTGGGTATAGAGTACCCAATATGACGTATTTTCAAAAATGCCACTAGTGAAATATTATTATGATTCTTTGTTTTATATACAAATCGGAACATACACAGTGGTAGAACATCAAAATTGCTTCGTGTGAGATCTTCCGTATGAAATGCACTGGTAAGTATATGCGTTAACTAGACCCTGTGACTAACTCATCCAGTACGCTGCAAATGAGCGATGATGGCAGCAAGAACAATTTTTGGGTTTTCGTTGCCTAAAAACATTCGGGTGGAGAAAACCCAATAAAATTAATTGGCCTCTTGACTTGGGCTAAAATAGCCCAACGCATAATGGTTAGTAGTCAGTCAGTATACTCCATTTGGGTATTCTGCACCCAACTTAAAAAATTGGGTTTTTCAACGTTAATACCCAAAATGTTTACCCAAAAAAATACCCAATTTTATTTGCAGTGTACCGTTTTAGTAAAAATTGAAACGGTGAGCGATTTCAAAACACGTTGACAAGCACTAACGATAGAAACGTTTAATTATTTTGACATATAGAGTAGATGAATAACTGCTGATAACTTGAGTTGATAGCTTCAACAGTTTCAAGCTTCAGGCCATGCAATTGAAACAAGTAAACTTCGGATATTCCCTCAAGAACATTCCGGTACCCAGCAGGCAGACATACCTAAAAGCTGTATGCTAGGCAAACTAGAGCACTTCATCAAGCGCTTGCGGTGGAAGGCGTTCTTTTTCGATAAATGCCAGTCACCGTCTATCTAGACCTGAGAGATGCAGTGTTTTAGTTTGTTTTAGTTCATAATTTAAACTTTTTACGTGATTTCCAGATACCCCTGATGATCTCTCTTGGGTGAAACAGACTGTCTGGTTTTAATAGAAGTTTTAAAACTGGTGAATTTGTAGAGTAGATAGATAGATAAATAGATAGTAGATAGATAGATGGATAGATAGATAGATAGATAGATAGATAGATAGATAGATAGATAAATAGATAGTAGATACATAGATACTTTAAATGTAGTCATAATTCAATACAACAATAGTCCAGAGTCTTTCACATGGCAGCAAACTGACAAGACTGGGGAACCGCGAAAGGATCTTATGTAGGGTTATTGACTTTGCAGCCACCAGTCCACCATTATCTATCTGATTTTTTCGTTTGTGTGAGGAAAAACTACCAGAGGCCAATCGACCAAACAATTCGCACCGCGTGACCGCTCTTCCCCGGAATAAGATATCCAGAAGAGCGCAATTGCTTGAAACAGCCCGCAGGGCCACCCAACCCTAGCAATTTCCACCAATTAACTAGCCCCGGACTTGAATGGCAGATTGTGCGCTTTTTAGATTATGCTAACAACTCTTTCACTTTTCCTGATTTTTCTCTTAAATATTTATTAAAAGATAGGCAGCTAAAGAGCGATAGGTGCGCCAAAGAGAGAACGAGTCGATAATAGAACGACTTAGTTGAATTTTGATCTTAGCAAAAGTTGAATGAAATAGCTTTTTAGTTTATCAGAAAAGGATCGGGATGAAGAGTTTTAATTTCTGGCGGAATTCAATTCCAAACCTTGACACCTTGATACAATGCGCATCTGTGCAACTTGTTTGAATGATATAGTGGAATATATAAGAGATCTGCTTGATATGGCAGTGAAGATCTGGTTTGTGGTTAGGATACGCTGTTTTCTTTGACAAAAATTTTTGATAACGTAGTTGGTAAAATATCAGGCCGATGAATGAATAATTGTAGGTCTGTTTAGCAATTTCCATCGTGTGTAAGACTTTGAGCTTTAGAAAGCGAAGTTTAGCATAAAAGAGAGTAGCTCAATCAAAGATTTTGCCTTCTCCTACATGGCTGCTTAATTTAAAGCGTTGATAGTTTTTCTAGCTTGGAAGGATAATTAGTAGAACCTCAAGCACTTAATTTGTACAAGAGGTGTGAATGAATCAGGGCGTAGTAGAGTTGTAGTAATTCATGTTGCGGCAGGATTGGTTTTAGCTTGGCAATCATATCAACTGCTCTGGATAATTTCAGCTCTGTAGTTTTAATGTGGACATCGTAATTAAGTTTTGAATCAATTAAGGTTCCTAAATATTGGTAGGCTATATACTTTAGGTGCATTTTAAAGATCGACAGAATGCATAGGATGTTGACGTGTAAAAACTTTGACGTCATGGGCTGCTATACGTATGCCCGTTAGATTTATCAGTATTACGGAAGAATACTTGGCCATTTATTCACTATAGCTTTCTGTGAACTTTTGAAAAAGTTAACAGGTTGTTTTTTTCTTGGAAAAATGAAGTCTTTCATTTCGTCAATTACATGCCATTCTGCATCATGTCCTGTGCACCTGTGGGCGTTCGCGTCTCAGTTTGTACTTGAGCCATTAGTGTAGGAAAAATCAGTATACACTCTGACCATAACCAAGGTCTTGGCAGATTTTCTTAACAGACTATTATTTACCAGTAGTTGTGCTACCGTAAAATTCTCTAATCTCAATCATTATTTTCAGTTGTTATCAGAGCTCGCAACCACTTTTTAGAAGTAGGCACAAATTGAAAACTAGCAAAAAATTTTGAGGAACGAAAACATAGGCGAGGTAGGGGATAAATTGGCAAAATTCACTGAAAGTAGTAGAAGTTTCCGCTTAATGTTTGAAGTATCTGAAAGACATATAGAAAATACAAAATTTCAAGAACTTTTCAACATACACAACCCTAATAAGCTATCACAGCTACATAGGAATATCTTAGTTGTGAATGTGACTTATGCATGTCCCACCTTATTTTCTTTACTTGACCCGTATTAACCAAAAGGAGGGCAGAATCACTCTTCCCCAGCCGAGGATGTAAGAAACCCAAACATTTGATGCATAAACTTACTCAGCACAACCAGTGTAAAATACCAGCAAACAGCAACACAAAATAATGCACGACAAAGCGCAATGTTTCGACCTTATGGGTTTCATCAGGTGCATGACAACCAAAACAAATCACATCAAAGTAAAGTCCTAAAAAGAACATTCCAATCATTTTTCGGACTTTGCTTTGATGTGATTTGTTTTGGTTGTTATGCACTTGATGAAACCCATGAGGTCGAAACATTGCGCTTTGTCGTGCATTATTTTGTGTTGCTGTTTGCTGGTATTTTACACTGGTTGTGCTGAGTAAGTTTATGCATCAAATGTTTGGGTTTCTTACATCCTCGCCTGGGGGAGAGTGATTCTGCCCTCCTTTGGGTTAATACGGGTTGGGTAAAAAAAATATGGTGGGACATGCATAAGTCACATTCACAACTAAGACAACTAAGATACTAAGATACCGAATGCACTCATAAACATTAGAACTCGCGTACACGATCTCTGAGCAAGTGCTTAGGCCCTATAACCAGCCTTCGCTACTGGTGACAGTCATTAAAATTTAAAACAGTAGATTTTTATACAGCTCAGATGGCCGAGTGGTATAAGAGCGTCCGCCTCGGGAGCTGTAGACTTGGGTTCGATTCCGAGTCGGGTCAAACCAATGACTTTAAAATTGGTATTCGCAGCTTCCCTGCGTGACGCTCAGCGTTAAAAGGACAGTGTGAAGAACAAGCCGCAAAGTTTACTTGTTGCGCCGTTTGGAAATGCACGTAGCGGGATCCCCCATCTTGGTGTGATAAACAATGGCTGGCAACTTTAAGCAAGCTCGCATAACGCATTGATCGCTTTCTCGTGATAAGAGTATAAATATGCAACTAAAAATACCAAAAAATGCAAAACACCAGCAGTTGAGTAAAAAGCTTGATGCTTGATACATTTGCTCAATGCAACGAAAAAATTAATAGTGAACCAGCTGAGTCAGACTAAAGACAGCTTGGATTTCCATTTTAAACGCTTTCCATCCCTTTTTCGCAAGAAGTTGAGTTTCAGTTGAAACATCGTTTTAATCTTATTTTATTAGAAAAAAAAAAGGTTACACAGTAGGCTACTTTTCAGAGTTTACGGCAAAATGCGCCAACCAAATGTGCTTTTACACGCTGTTGTTTTGATTTCTTCATTTGGAGCACCATGCTTTGGCTGCCTGGCCAACTTAACATATGAAAATTTTACGTTTACTACTACTACCTCCTACACCAAGTGGTTTGTGAATAGTACGCTCAACACCACATTAAGCAATTTTACCGCGGCTGAACTCATTGCCGGCACGGAATCCACCACCACCACGGAACCCACAACCACAACCAGACAGATATTACCTTTTTGCGATAGGTTTGCCGAGTGTAGAAATTTTGCTGATGTGGTAAATGAGATTCCTGAGCTTCTGCCTTGTCAGCCATACTTCAACGATACATTTTGTGTAAACGAAAACGGATTAGTGAGGTTTGATAAAGAAGCAAAAGAACATGCAGAAGCTTTACATGAAATATTGTTTGAACTTGAAGAAAGAAACTGCGACTGCTTGAATCGTTCCGTTGAAATGTTTTGTCATTTTCTTCTACCGGAATGCACCGAGATACAAACGAAGAAATGCGGCAAGGGAGAGTGTTCAAAAGTTCATTTTTCGTTTCCCTGCCCAGATTATTGTCACAATGTGACGAAATCGTGAGTAGCACTGCTATTTGAAGGCTGAAGTGTATTACTGGTATGCAATATTTTTATTAACCTAATATCGAATTTTAATGAATTGATTAAATTATCTTATTTCTTCTGACACGAGAAAGCCATGAGGGGGATAAGGTTATACATAAAGCGAATTAAGATTATGCCGAAGTTCCAAGTTATAGCATGTCGTAAAGTCTTTTGCAGGGTATTTGTTAAGCTTAAACCGTAAAGCATGTTTTACTCAGTGATGATGTAATAATTATTGTACTTGGAAGGGATTTGAACTAGTGACCCAGGTATTATACTGTGTAGCAGAAACGAAAACTTTGTTTCAAATGCAGCTACTCCAAAAGGAAAGTAGGCCTATAGAAATAAAAGTAGCAGGCCTAACCTACATACTGCCCCACTGTTTTGTACGCCGTACATTTGTAAAACCTATCTTTGTTTTCCTCATCTTGTACGTGCAGTAGACCACAATTTTAAATAATTGCTTGACTATTGTGGCACTCTTTCTTGAGCCCATCGAAAACGCGCATTTTCGTGTACATCAATCTGCAATTCTTTAGCAGTAAGTTTCCAATAATAATGTCGCTTTTGACTCAATACTTGAATACTATGAAACATTTATTTATCGGTGTAAAATATATAATACCCTAGAGAGCATATTTAACAGGACACAGAGTCGAAATCGGCCCGGGGTGCTTCTGCGACGTTTCTTCGGAAATATTGAGTTGCCCAGGCGCTATACCGCGGGGATAGGCCCCGGCACTCGTTACACGCTTCACCGTAATACTGTAGGCGAATACAATGAAGACTTTTTTTTGAGAACTTTTAACCAACTACACGTAGCTTATTTTGAATCGTTCGAATAAAATAATCTTTTCCAAAGACAACTTTGTGAGCTTGTATTCAGAAGTTACGTTTTGGAAGAAAATCGTTCGCAAAATTTGACCCATATTTTATGCGATAATAATCTTTCACAGTTGCTTGTCTGAAAAGTCTCTAAAAGAAATTGGCCACGTGTTTGAAGATTTCAACCTCGGAGGTATTGACATTTGCAACGACTTTCTGGACGACATATGCTGGAAAAATGACGAGGAAGATCATTTCAAAAGTATGTTGTCCATCCAGTGTTTTGTTGATAGAAGTAATTGATGTGATTATGCCTACAAACAAGTTTATTGGTACTAATTAACGAGCTTAGCCACGGTAGGCCTGTGTTACGTAAAACAACCACACGTCCGATTGTGAATGAAAGTTTAAATTCTTACTCGAACACCAAAATCAACTTTAATTGCATGAGACGACTCCTGAATGGATGGAAGTGGAGATCTAACTTTCGAGTAGAAGGCCAATTAAGTTTCTTTGGCTTATTGTATATTTTTTACTCCATTCTTTATAAAGCATCACTCACAGAGATGCAAGCGTGTTCGCGTATTTTTATCACGTGATGTTAAATTTAACTCGTAGCGTCATGTGCAATGACGTGGTTTACGTTTAACTTCTACTTCACCTTATTTCATAATAATAATTTTATATAATATTAATATAGCATTTAATATTTATATGAATTTGCATGTTGCTTGAAATACAATTTATTCAATAACTTAGCGTACATTCAAATAAACTCAACAAGTTTAGTATAAAATATAGGGTCATTCTGTGAAGAACAACCATGAGGTGCCATATGTAAAAAAAATAGATTAAAAAAATGACCTACTTTTTTGGCACATTTATATTAAAAAATGTATTATTAAAAAATGTATTATACTATATATCTTCACATTTTATGTGATATCAAAAAAATTTTTATAGGCCTACAGTTCACAAAAATGTTGTTCGAATTTGGCACATTTACAAATCAAACTGTTCTGTATATTACATCAGAATTTCTGATATGTTTGAATCAAAAAGTTTTACTCATTTTTGGAACGTTTACAAATCAGATTGTTCTGATATATTATATTAAAATTTCCAATTAGTTTGAATGAAAAAATTCTGCTAGTTTTTGGCGTATTTGCAAATCAGACTGTTTTGATTCAATTATTTAATCTGACTTTCTGATCAGGACTTTATGAACACCCCGTATTATATCAAAATTTCTGATATGGTTAAATCAAAAAAATTTTGCTTATTTTTAGCACATTTATAAATTAAACTGTTCTGATAAATTACATCAAAATTTATGATATGTTTAAATAAAAAACTTCCAATCGTTTTTCGAACATTTACAAATCAGATTGTTCTTGTATATTACATCAGAATTATTGATGTTTAAATCAAAACATTTTACTCATTTTTGGAACGTTTGCAAATCAGACTGTTTTGATATAGTAGGCCTATATCAGAATTTCTGATGTATTTGAATAGAAAAATTTTACTCGTTTTTGGCGCATTACTTGTTTGGCGCATAGAAAAATTTTACTCGTTTTATAACCAGGATTGTTTTGCCAAGGACTAGCCAATAGGCCCATTATAGAATCCCAGGTCAAAACAGCTAGCATGACTAACAGTAACCTAGACTTGCTTTTTCAACTAGAGCCTATTACAATCTAAACATAGTGTATACTAGTCTAGTACGCTGCAATAACAATCGATAGAAATACATACCAGAATCTACCTCTACCCTTTGCCATTATTGCAGATACCGCAAACCCACATGCTGTTCTTCCTTCTACGGTTCTACTGTTATGAAATTTTCTTCGATTCGATTTTTTTAATAACATAACGGGTTTTGTATGAGAAGTTCTGGGGTAATATATCAGAACAGTCTGACATGTAAATGTGCTAAAATCTAGTAAAATATTTTGGTTCAAACATATTAGAAATTCTGGATATAAAGTATCAGAACAGTCTGATTTATAAATGTGCTAAAAATAAGTAAAATGTTTTGATTCAAAAATATCAGAAATTTTGATATAATATATCAGAACAGTCTGATTTGTAAATGTGCTAAAAACTAGTAAAATTTTTTGGTTCAAACATATCAGAAATTCTGATGTAATATGTCAGAACAGTCTAATTTACTGTATAATGTAAACGTACCAAAAATGAGTAAAATTTTTTGATTTGAACATATCAGAAATTTTGATACCAGAACAGTCTGATTTGTAAATAGTGCCGAAAACGATTGGAATTTAGTTATTCAAACATATCAGAAATTCTGATGTAATGTATCAGAACAGTCTGATTTGCAAGTATGCCAAAAACTAGCAGAATTTTTTGATTCACACATATCAGAAATTTTGTTATAATATATTATAGCATTGTGATTTGTAAATGTGCCAAAATCGAACAACACTTTTGTGAATTGTAGATACGAATTTCTGATATAACTTATTACGTAAAGATATATTATATAACCTAATATATTTTTTATAGTAAATGCGGCAAAAAGGTAGGTACTGTAATATATTTTTAATCTATTTCTTTACATAATATGGCATCTCATAAACAACTGCAACTTCCCTGATCATTTTTCCAGTTAAAACTTAAATTTTCAGGAGAGAAATCGAATGCATTTTAGTTTTGAAATAGCTAGGGCCTTTTTTTTGTTTTTGTGATAAACCGGCCCGTAAGCTCCGTCGTTACGACATTGCTATACCGGTGCGGGAGGTCTGGGGTTCAAATCCCGCGTAGGTCAAATCGGCACCGCTATCGTTGACGGTTTCCCACCGCCGCACCGTTTCTTCGGAGTTGTGTTTCCCAGGCGCTAAGTCGCGGAGATGGGCCCACCTAGTCGTTACACACGTCAGTCAGCGTAATACCGCAAGTGTAATGAAGATTTGGTTCGATATTTTAAAAGTAATATTAAATAAAGGAAATTTGCCTGTTTTTATCAGTCCGTATACAGTTAAGAATACTCTGCATAATGTTAGATTTACCTATAAGAAGCGCTATGGTGAGAAAAAAATTGATCAGAAAACGGTAGGCCTATCCCTGCCAATCCTTTTCCGTTGTTGATCGTCGCCAGTTTAACTATCGTCAAATGGCCATTGTACAAAGAGATATTAATAATATTTTTTTTGTATTTTTTAGGTTGCACTCTTCCAGGGTCGGGGCAAAGCATTGTTATGATTGCAATTATTCTTTCGTGCGTTTCGGGAGGAATCATACTCACACTTAGCCTAATTTTGTGGTTGCTGTGTCCAAAAATGTGTTCCAAACACGTTCTCTAACCATTCAAAACGTCATATCGAAAGATTTACTCTGTAGTATAGTTGTACCAATAGGTTGTAATGTGCAATGTAAATTGATTATCTATTCGACATTATTAAAGGTGCGAACACACCAACTGAGATGCTGTCATGCTTAGACCTTTGAAGCATTGTGCATATTTATCTTATTATGACATCACATTCGCATGAAGTTCTCAAGACTTTGATGTCATATGGGCTAATACGATAAATCTGCACAATGTCTCAAAGGTCTCAGCGTCTCAGTTAGTGTGATCGCACCATAGATTACTTAGGGATCGCACCTTAACAATGTAGTACTGTTGTACAATGCATACTTCGTAACATGTGCGGTAGCATATATTTTTTTGCTTTGTAAAAATATTTATTGTAGGCTATAAAGGCAATGTTTCATTATTACAGTAATACATTCATGCAAATATTGCGCTTTTGGGTGAATTCCACCAATAGTGTTCTAAAATAATTCCACTAATTTCCCGGGAGGGCATACCCCCGGACTCCCCAAAGTTTTTGTTTTTTAGTCTGCTTCAATTAGCGCTGCTAAAAAAAAAACTACGTTCAAAAAAATGGTGAAATTATGCTCCCCCTCCTTTTAAGATTTCTTGCTACGCCTCTGCGTCACCCAATGAACAATAAATACTATTTTCGCAACATTAGTCTTGTTACTTGGGTTCAGAATTCAGGCAAAATTGTAGACAAAAACATCCCCCCAGTAAAAATGTTCTACTTCGCACATTGCCTACGTCTGCGCTATGTCTAGACCTTTTCTTTTTTACAGGGGCAAATTTTGGTACCGAGGGGCCCGCATGATATCTCTGTCCCGGGGCCCGGATTTTCTCTCGACGGCCCTGCCATGAGCAAAAAGTAGTTTTCCCTGAGGAACAAAATAAAACTTATTTTCAATAATCGGCCTTTAATAAAACATACAAGCTTTACTAAAGTAAATTCGTTTTTAACTTTTTTGTTTACTGTTACTCTTGCATCGGTCTTGCGTTTGATTACGGAATTCACGTAAATATTCATAATAATTTATAACATCACACCTATCGCATGTACACAGTTTTTGACTTTTACGATGTTAGATTTAGAGTCAAGTTTGATAACCGCTCCTGTAAAGAAATTCAAAAAATTTCCAATAGCAAATTGCCACAAGTCGCCCTACTGCTGCTTCTTTGGTGAAACACTATGAGGTTGTTAGACTATCAGTTTTAGTACCAGTAACAAAAGTTATAGCAAATTTTTTGTACCTTATTGGATCTGGAAAGCAAAAGCTTTAGGTTAATTTTTCTCGGTAAAGGTGTGCGTTGCATTGTGTTTCGTCCTATTTTGAAATTCGCCAAAAATATCTCACTCCTAAACACCCACAAAAGCATAGCGTAGCCTTGAAGCAGGGATAAGGAACCTGCGGGCCGCATAGCTTTTGAATGTGGCGACGTCATAACTTCAAATTCCTCTGTCAGTTCTGCTACACATCTTAAGGTTCTTGTCGCTCCATCATACATATGTTTGATTACCCTTACGTAGCACTCCGATGTTTCAGCTAACGGCAAGCATTCCCACATTTCCTTCAAGGTATTCTATCATAAGCTTTCTCCAAATCAATAAAGACACAATGCATTGCCTTCTGGTTCTCACTCCATTTTTCCATCAGCGTACTCAAACAAAAAATTGCATCAGTAGCACTTCTTCCTGACATTAACCCAAACTGTTGTTCAGCAACAGTGACTTCCATTCTTATCCTTGAATCTATTACTCTCTCCAGCAATTTCATAGTATGACTCATCAACTTGATCCCCCGGTAATTTCCACACTCCGTGACGTCCCCTTTCCCCTTGTACAACGACACAAGCACTCTCCTCCTCCATTATTTGGCATTTTCTCTAGTCGCAAGAGTTTGTAGAACAAGTTTGCTAGAAACCGCACACCTTTAGTCCCCAGAGCTATACACATTTCCACTGGAATGTCGTCAGGACCTTGAGCTTTTCCTTACTTCATTTTCCTCAATATTTCTTCCACGGAAATATTACTAATGTCCCTCTCTCTTTTGTCTGTTTTTATCTTCCTTCTTTCTCTATGGTTTTCTTGGTTAAGTAAATTTTCGAAATACTCCTTCCACCTATGTTTAACTTTCGTTTCTTCCACCAAAATCTCCTCATTGTTGCTTTTGCTTACTCTCACTTGGTGCACATCCATGCTTTGTCTGTTTCTTCGCTTTGCTATCTCGAACAACTCGTTCTGCCCATCCCTTGTTACCAATCTTTCGAACAGTTTTTCGCACTCCTTGTTTCTTGCCTTTGCCACTTCTCTTTTAGCTTCTTTTCTCGCAGTCTTACAAGCCAACTTGCTTACGTCATCTCTGGTGGTATTCCACACTTTTTTAAGCTTTTCTATTATTCTTCAACTTCTCCTGGACTTCCTGATTCCACCACCACGTCTTTGGTATATTTAAGGTGTTAGCCTTTCCGGATGTTTCACCTGGTTCCATTCTTGCAATACTCCGTATCTTCTCGGCTACTTTTTGCCAGTCTTGTTGTCCTCCAAGTATTCCGCTTTTTATCACTTCCGTATACACTCATTTTATTCGATTAATTGTATTACACTCATTTTACTAATTTTTAATAACTAATTTTTTTACAAATAAAATGGCCGCGTGGGAAAAGCGTCTGCTTCGGGATCTGTAAGACTCTGGTTCGATTACAAGTCTTGTGAAACCAAAGACTTCAAAATTGGCATTCACGTTTACCATTGAAGGGATAGTGTGGCGACATGGGAAAAGCACTGAACGGTATTTCCCCAAATCCGCGTGATACTGTAGTAATAGGTGACTCAACATTTTTAAGCAAGCTCGTTTTAGCGAATCCGCCGCTTTCTTGCGACAGGATAAAAATGTCAACTAAATACTGTATTTACTCGATTATAAGCCGCGCCTTATAAATATTTTTTCATCATCATTTGTGCGGCTTACATTCGAGGGCGGCTTACTTACGGAGGCGGCTTACACATTTTTAACAAACGATTTAAAAAAATTATTTTTATCAAAACATCCGATGAGGCGATGTACAAATTCAGTTCGCCCCAAAAGCGTGAGAAAGTGCTAACTGCTCTTTTAGTCCACAACCACGCGTTTGTTTTGCGAACTGACTTGTGGTGCTAAACGTTTCCCGCCACGATTGCGAAAGTTAATGTAAATCGCGCAAAGCGACAACCACTTTGATCATTACCTTTGTTATGGTTTCAACATTGACTTCTTACTATAATAGACTCACAACTACGATTTTGCGCTAGCATTTCACGCTTGATTGAACAGCCTCTAAGCGCGTCGTATCAATCGTGTGCAGCGGCAGATTGCAGTAGCCAGACAGCTAGCTCAATTATCTTTGTGGCTTTATCTGAATTTTGGCTCATGTATCCATATATCCAGCTCATTGTTTTTTAAGCTTTGGCTTGTGAAACTATTAAGCAATTTTGAAAGACCGCCAATTGAATTTATAACGTAGAACATGGCTTTGTACACTATTGCAGAAGCAGATTTTGCAAGACCGCGCGACAATTGTGGGAGACCATTTCGATTTCTCAAAACGCCTTAAAAAAATAAACACGAGCTGCTTTTTCTCTCCATCCTACCAATGACAATGACATACATACCAGATACCAGGAGATCTCTTCAAGTCGAAAGATTTCCTAAGAAGAGTGTTTCTCCGCTCTGCATCGATATCGAGCTAGACTACAGTGGGCAGTGCTCACTGTAGTCTCACTGTAGACTGCAGTGAGCAGTGCTCACTGTAATCGCCGTTGTGCGAAGCTGGATGCGTATGCTCTTGTTTTTTATACAATAACAATAACTGTGGTTTCGGTGTGATGCTGGTAACTTGCTCGAGACCAGTGTTGCGCAGGATAAACCTTTCTGTACTGAAGCGATAACGAGAATCGATAATTTTAAAAAAAGCCATGGGCGATAACGATGATCGATAAATCTCAATTTCTTGAAGCGATATCGGTAATCAATAAACTATCGCCGATAAGTTTTTCCGATAAATGTTGCGGTAAATTTTCATGTGTTTGACGAAGTTTGTTTTTTTATAAGTCAAATTGCAAAAATGTTTTTCTACATATTTCAAGAAAAGAGAGCGGCTCACGGATTCTGCCGTAGAGATGGCATGGGCCGCTAGGAGACCAGTCAAAAAGCCATTAATCGGTATTTTTAGAAGCTTGCCAACGGCCCAATTTTATCTTTTGTTTCTAATTGGGCCACTGACGAGCCGCTACCAATTTTTGAACTCCGTTTCAACATTCAGTTTTCTTTTAAATGTGGCTGAAGGTTCATAAAAGAGTAGGCTTTGGGCGGACCGGGCTTTGTTTTGGGTATGATTTGCTGAGTCGAAATCATCGCTATTGGGCAGGAGGTTCTGGGCCATGAGCGGTCCGGGCTGCAAAAAAGTCAGCCCGTGCAATCTCTACTCTGCCGTGGCATTAAACAAAACAAAGAGCAATTTTTTATATTGCAAGAAGAATTTATGGACACCGTGTATTTTGCCATAACGCTAACTCACTAGTTTTGAACACTGTGTGCATAAAGAATTGTTTATCGCTATAATTTATCGGCGATAACAAAATACATTTCAAAAGCTATATCGGTAATCGATAAATCAAAAATATTTTGAGCGATAATCGATATTAAATTATCGCGGAAAAATTATCTCGATAAAATATGCCCATCTCTGCTCGCGACAACTGGTATTGCATAATTATGCCTAAAGTTGACCAAACTTTTTATGTATGATAGTCCATAAATTAAGCAACTTGTGAAAGATAAGTTAAGCAATTTGTGACCATAAGTTAAACAACTTGTGAACAAGAAATTAGACTTTCTAAAATTACATGATGTGTACAAATTAGAACTTGCTAAATTCATGCATAAGCTTTTCAAAACAAGCTACCTAATTCATGCAATTATGATTTCTCAACGATGGAAAGAACTCATGATTATGAAACCAGGAGACTAAGCAGATCTAATAATTTTTTACCTCGAGTTTCTGAGTCTACTGGGCAAAAGAAGGTTGAATTCCGGGGTGTTAAACTGTGAAACGAAATTAGCGAAAACTTAAAAAATATACCCTTCAATTCGTTTGAAAAGCAGTTTAAAAAAAATTGATAAGAGAGTGCTGACTATATTGTTAACGCTGATCAACATTGTTTGTACTGTGCGCTATGTTTATATATGTGCAAATTATTTTACAGCTATTAGTATGTGTTAATGCTTTGTGTCTTTAAACAAGGGGCATCTCGACTAGAAAACCTTAGGGTTATTCGATGCTCCTTGTTTCGTTCCGAATGTAAGGATTTGTTTTTTGTGCGTTGCTTTGTGGAAAGAAAAAAAACTACTACCGCTACTAGTAGTAACCCGATTTGTTTCAACATTAGGCGAGTTCTTGTGGTAAGTAGTGACGGAGTTTTCGAGACAAATCTCGGGTCTCGAAACACAATTTTCAAAGTCTCGTTTCGGTCTTAATTGCAAGTCTAGATCTCGAGTCTCGTAAAATTATAGTCTT
This sequence comes from Trididemnum miniatum, assembly GCA_964006365.1. NCBI lineage: Eukaryota > Metazoa > Chordata > Ascidiacea > Aplousobranchia > Didemnidae > Trididemnum > Trididemnum miniatum. The sequence goes on from OZ023231.1 coordinate 19,328,112, forward strand.
GAAATGCGAGAAGTCTGTGGAGATTCAAATTAGGTTGTGTAGGACTAAAAAAATTTTGAATTTATTGGATGTGAGCATTGCAGTGCAACGCAAAAATTAAAACATTGTCGGAGACATCTGACAACATTGCCATACACTCTCTGCCATGTAAAAACCCATCAAAAAAAAAAAATTTAAGAAAATCGGGCAAATTTTCATGCTCGCACCAGTTACGTTTTTATATGGAGAGGTTCGGACCTCCCGAAAATACAAATTTTTACATATTTCATGTTCTAAATGTGTTAAAAAGATGAGTGATGCTTCAAAAGTTTCAGAATTTTTGAAACAGTAACTGTTCAGTTCAGTTCATTTATTATTCGTCGCTGGCTATATTACAAAGTAAACAAATAAAGCATTTGTATTCTTTACCACATTAATAACTCGTGGCAAATTGAGTGGATTTTAAGAAAAGTGCGAAAAATAAAGATTTTTGATTTGGTGTCTCATTCCGTCAGCTTTCCACTGATTTTTTTATTTGCAAAAAAAATCTGCTGTAGTACACTACAGATGAGATTGCAGACTCAGAGTAATGAATTTTTTCCTACCAACACCTGTCTTTGAAACTTATTTTAAAAACATCTAAGAGTTCCGGTAACAATAAGAGTCAGCGAAGATTGAAATAGCATGAAGTATGAATCAAAAATCAAATCTTCATTGTATTCGCGTTATTACGCCGAAGCGTGAAAAGAGTGGTGAGCCCCATCTCTGCGGCTTAGCGCAGGGGCAACACTCTCTGAAAAACGTCGCAGCGGTGGCTAACCGTTGGCGGCACTGTGTCCATTTGATCGGCCCGGGAACTGATCCCCAAACATGAGCGACGAAATCGGGAGGACGCGAAGATTTTCTGGGGTGATTGAAAGAAGCTTTTTAGGAGAAAAAAACCATGAAAGTCGTTAGGTTTTAACATACAAATAAATTTTCTTAAAAGTTTTGGTCTCAAAAATTTTTTCAAGTCTCGGTCTTGGTTCCGAACATTAGGATTTAAATACATCACTTATTTTAAAAACAGCCCAGCTACAGCAGGTCCGCTGATCAACACATGCAGATACCGCAGTTAAATCATTGAAAATAACCAGCAGAAATTTACAGCGCAAGAACTTGAGAGACTGTTTGGTCATGCGGAACGACCTAATCGAACTAAATTGAGCGAGTTTGTAAATATGTTCGTAATCACAAAATGTTAGCGTAAAAAATGTTATTCAAACTGGAAATACTTTAAAGTTAACCACGTACACCAATTTTCACGCAAAACTAAACAGCGATTGTAGCGCAATAAACAACAAATAGTTCAAGCGGATAAATATTGGTCATTCGCGGAGAATTACTAATGCGTCTCTCTATGAGAAGTCACTGGTTTCAACGTGCATGCTTGCAGCGTGGCTTGAACAAAGACAAAATAAGAACAAAAGATCAAAACTTGAACAAAAGAAAGCAAAACGTTTTCTGCCACGATTACGCAAGTTAATGTAAATCGCGCAAAGCGACAGTCTAATAATTAATAGGGCGATTTTTGGTTAAAGTTACTTTTTTTTCGCTAGCTCCAATTAACGTAAAAAGCGTTTAACCAAAATTTCACAGCAATAGGGTCAGTATTTAAAAAGTTATAAGGTTACAAAAAGTTATAATTTGTTGTTATAAAAAGTTACTTTTTGTCTTTTAGGTTATATTTTGGTTTTCGTGTTTTTTTGCACAATTTTTCTAGTTTTTTGTCTTGGATTGATGCAAGAAAGATAAATTTACAATCTACAAACACTAAGGTGGCTCTTTGGTGCCAGCCAACAACTGCTTTTGCGGAAAGAAGTTTTTTTGTGCTTAACAAATTCCTTGCAAAGGACAGAAACTTTATACCACAAAATGTAAAAACACTACATGTGTGTTCACTATATTTTAAGCACGAAGTAGAACTGGACCTTTTTCACGTTTTTTCATGTTTGGCTGGAACTATTTTCGTTTTACTTTTATTCGTTTAATAAAGTTACAGTCTGTGACAAAAGTTTAAGGACACTTTCCGAAAACATTTACTTTTGGCTTTAAATGCCCATATCTTTAAAAATAATGAGTATTATAATGTCACAATGCGTAATTATGTTTTTGGGTTAATGTAGAATGTCTTTACAGCCATGTTTGTGCATTTCCTTTTCAGTAAGTTACTTTTGAGCTCGCGTTTTCGTTGAAATCAGCTAAATTTGTTGGGGTAAAAAATGGGGAAAAAACCATCTCTTAGCTCAGAAAAATGAGCTCAAATCGTTACCCTAAGCAATTTAAACTTTTCTGTACGTGAGATTGCGAGGAAAGTGAAAGTTAGTAAAACAGTTGTATACAATGCAATTACAAAATACCAAAATGAAGGCATTTTCACCGACAGAAAAAGGTCAGGCCAACCAAAAGTTATTAGCCCCAGAGAAGACCGCCTTATGCATAAGGTGGTTACTCGCTCTCCAATGAGTTCCTCCGCAAAAATTCAAGCTAAGTTGATAGATACTGGTACTGCAGCAAGTACCAAAACGATTCAACGCAGACTATCTCTGGAATTTGTACTCAAATCATGTAAGCCAGCGAGAAAGCCACGCTTGACTGAGGCAATGAAGAAAAAACGTCTGGACTTTGCCAAAAGACATGCTGACTGGAACGCAGAGATGTGGAAAAGGGTACTTTTTTCTGATGAGTCTTCTGTAAGTCAGTTTTCTGTTCGAAAATATCGGGTTTAAAGGCCGGCTGGAGCACGACACGAGGAAAAGTACATTCTCCCAACAGTGAAACATCCTCCTAGCCAAATGGTTTGGGGAGCAATGTCCTCCATGGTTACAGCTGGACTTTATTTTTTGCCTCCAGGAGCAACCATGAATGGTGAAAAATACGTGAATTTGTTGAAAAGCAAGCTTGAGATCCACATGACAATCCATAACTGCCAGATTTTTATGCATGATGGCGCTCCATGTCATCGAAGCAAGATGGTGAAGAAATTCTTGGAGCAAAAAAACATCCAAATGTTGGAATGGCCTGGAAACAGTCCTGATCTAAATCCAATCGAAAACTTGTGGTGTGTCATGAAAAATAAAGTTTCAGAAAAGCATCCCACAAGCCTTAGTGCCCTTCAGTTAGCAACTAAAGAAGTTTGGGTGAAAGAGATCTCTTGAGATTATTGTTGCAAGCTGATTGAAAGCATGCCACATCGCCTGCAAGAAGTGATCAAGAACAAGGGAGAGCACACAAATATTGATTTCAACTTTTTTTTTTTCGATTCTGTGTCAACTTGTTAAGTTTCTAACGGTACTAAGAAATTAATAAATTATCGGTGAAAAAATTTTGTGAAAGTAGTATGTAAAACAGAACTTATTAGGGTTTGAACGCAGAAATGTCTGAAAAAGTAAAGTGTCCCTAAACTTTTGTCACAGACTGTACTTTTTGGTTACTTTTTTAGAAAAATAAAGTTACATTTTTAAGGTTTTTAGGTTACAAAAAAATTGCCCTACTACAATTAAGCTTCTAAGTTTATCAACTACCGGTACGCAAAACATGTTATTAGATCGGTTTATGAACCTATTTTTTAGATTTAACACCAGCACAGGTGCGGCTTACAATCGAGGGCGACTTACATTAATTTTTAGCGCTTAAAACGTGCGGCTTACAATCGAGGGCGGTTTACAATCGAGTAAATGCAGTAAAAAATAAAATTAATTATTTGCGTACGGGAGACCGTCAAAAAAGTGTTGACATTTCGGAGGAATGACATGATCATGGCTAGCAGATCGTCAAATTTTCTTTTGATGATAGGAGTTTGTCTCGGTAACAGTTCCTTCCATTCCACTTCGGTGGAATCGCTAATTTTCTGATCCAACTTTTCCCACTCAGTATCGGGGCTGAATTTTAATTTTGATTCTACGATGCCATCAGGCAAATGCTTTTAGCCACGCAAATCGTGGACAGTGGATCTCCAACTTTTTTTCTGGTCTGACACTTTGTAGAGAAAAACTTCTCATTTTCTTAAATTCTTGATGCTTTGCATTTATTTCACGGCATATGGCTTCGCATCTAGCCTCTCGCATAAGCTTGACGTAATGCGAATCTGTCTAAGCATCCACCTGAAGCTTGCGCTCGATCACGCTGTGCAATGTGCATGCTGTCACACTCCATCTGAGTGTGACCAACAACAACATACTTTTGCACATTACATACGCTGTGCTTCTTTGTTAGTTCTCTATATGAATTATAAATCTGGCATTACGGTTTTGATAATCGCAGCCATCACTCCAATTGATTAACTCCTTAACTTCTGGGTGGTTGGTGAGGACTTTATCGAATTTAGTTTTTGGGACATATCTCTCGAAGCACTAGATGTTTTTTTTTCGAAAAGTGTGTCAGACATAGCGCTTGCCCAACGGAACAACATGGTGCAAAAATTTCATTTTCACCAAAAAATGACTGACGCAGTTTTTGCATGAACGTGACGAAATGTTAATTTTTCTTAAAAACTTCTTCGCGTCTCAACAACATGTTGCACTTGTGACGCAAAAAACGCGCATAAGTCTTCAGATTTACGATAAAGAATAACTAGCAATGAATGGTTAATAAATTTTTGACGTAAAATTGCGTTTCAGCGAAACTAAAAAACTAAAAGTTCAAAAGGCCCGCTTAAAATATTATGCAACCAATTTTGGCTGTGCTTTATAGGTTCCCCACCACTGACTTAAAGCGTTGATAATGGCGCCATGTCAACGTATGGTACGCCCGTCAAGTATTTTGCGCTGTTTCTCGGCAGTATTGCTCAAAAGTTGACATCTACAATCGATCCTTTTGGTTAATTAGGCTTTTCGTTTTGTTCACTTTTGCATACATTGAATCCAAGATATCAGAATCAGGGGTTGATTGAACCACGTCTTCATACACAGGATTAGTAGCACTCTTCACATCCACCGATTTGTAAAGAGAGTTATACACAACTTGAGGTTCTTGCAGATCAGCATCGGCAGTCACTAAGTTGCTACTTTGAATTTCAGCTGCTGTAGTTGAACTTAAACGTTGTTTGCGATAAATTAAAACTGCCACCAGAATGATTATTAACCCTCCACACACACAAGACGCGATTATAGCGATTTGTGTCAAGTTTCCTTCTGCTGATGAAGCAAAGTTTGGCACTGTGGCCTCGTCGCTGCAATCTAGAAAAACATTATCATAATTTTTTTAAAAAAACTATGGAGGTTATTCAGTTTACCTGTAGTAAAAGTAAACGTCTAATATCACAATAATTAGTTACTAAAGATGGAACGTTGTATCGGAAATTTAACAACCACAAAAGACTTCCGATAAACTCATTACCTGCTTGACCAGATCTTACCCAGGGATTTCAGCGTTAGCTTAGCAGTGTGAAACTGGCTTAATTTTTGGTCAAATAGTATCACAGACAGGCGCAATCAGATGAGTGTCAGAGCTAGTCTGGTATTGGGAAGAAAGAAATGAACAGGATGAAGCAGTTGAACTGAAAACGATTTAGTTTTGAGGCTAGAAGACTATAGCTGCAAACGTGGCCGAAAAACAACCTGTGGTGTGTATGGGGCGCCGTTGTGAAAAAAACGATTTAGCAAATTTTGTACCAAAGTCCGTATAACTTCGTATAAGTTGCGCGGACAGGAATGGAGCCGAGACAATGGAGCAAAAAATGTGTCCAAAAAGACAATCGCCTGCCTATCTTTTATAATGTAAGAACGTTTGAAAGTGTTACAAAAAAAGTCATAACTTTAGTTATCCTCGTTTGATTTTAAAAATTTCAACTGTGTCGTAAAGTTCTTGATTTTAGCTATCGTTTAAAACAAATTTCAAGAAAATTGATGGTGTTTTAAGCACTTTACATGGTTAATGATTTGGACATACTTAGTAATTTTTGAAGCAATTTTTACGCTAGCAGCATTTCTTGCTATTTTAACAGCATAAATATAGCGCAGATTTGCAAAAAAGTAAAAGTTATTGTTTGATTCAAATCAAATAGGTTCAATTACAAAAATTTGAACTTCAATATGAAAGTAGCCCAGCTATATTGATCGTAGTTTTCCAAGCCTTTGAAGATTTGTTGCAAGAAAATGATTGCGTAAATTGTTTTAAACCTCATGTAAAAGTAGGCTTCACTGTTCGTGCATAGAACTAGGTTTTTACAACCATGGTAGATTGGAGTGAGGTTGTTAACTTCTGTCATGTTTCACCCTTGGACCATGTGTAAAACGAGCCTCCAGTTAATTTCATCGTGGCCCACAATATTCGATTTTAAAAGCCCAGGGTTTGAAAATCAAGAAGCTGCGGCCATGAAACGACGTAGACCTATGGTAGACCTATTATAACAATTTACGCAATCATTTTCTAGCGAAAAAGTTTTAAGGGTTTGAAAAACCACGACCAATAACCAGGCTGATTTCTTAGTGAAGTTTAAATTTTTGTGATGGAACCTATTCAATTTGAATCAAATTAACTCTTTGCAAATCTGCCCTATAGGCCTATTATGTTTTAAAATGACAAGAAATGCTATTAGTTAAAAAACCGCTACAAAAATTTATATCTCTGTCCCAATTATTTACAATGTAGAGTGCCTAAAACACAACCAATTTTCTTGAAATTTGTTTTAAACGATAGCGTAAATCAAGAGCTTCATGATGCAGTTAAAAGTTTTTAAATTCAACAAGCATAACCGAAGTTATGATCTTTTTTGTAACACTTTTGAGTGTTTTTACATTACGAAAGATAGGCAGGCGATTGTCTTTTTGGACACATTTTTGCTCCATTGTCGCTTAACAATGTAACGAATGATTCGCTAACTTATACGTGAGTTATACGGACTTTGTTTTGTACCAATTTTCAGCAACATTTACACAGTTTCACAGCTATTTAGCTAAAGTGAAGTGAACTGCAGCTAAAACGCTTCGAAAAGTGCAATAACAGCCAAGTGCAACGACATTTAATAAATAACAGCGATATTTATGAAATAGCGGTGATATTTATTAAATTGCGCTGCTATTTATTAAATAGCGGCGATATTTAATAAATAGCAGCAGCATGTAAAAAATAGCAGTGACATTTAATAAACAGCAGCGACATTTAATAAAGCGCAGCGACGTTTAGTTAAAGTGCTGCGAAAAATTTAACCCTATTCGGACTGGGCTTTTTTGAAGCGTCAGAAGTTTGGGGGGGGGACCATGTCTACCGCTCTTTTTGATGGCTAGTATCTCCGTACATACTTGTGCTAAAGCAACGGTGAAAGTTTCTAACGGTCAATTATTTTATAGTAATTTGTCGTGTATACTTTTTTTTACAAAAAGTGGATTAATTTATGTGTTAATGGCATTTTTTTAGGACCCACATTTTTTGGTCGTTTTTACTTGAAATGCGAGAAAAAATCACGCAAGCGCGACAGTTTCGCTCGGCTGAGCAGAGCATTCGACGTAAAATTTTTGCGGTTACAAAGATTAACGAGCTTTTTGGGAGTGAGAACAACAACCTAATGGCAATTTTCTTCTAATTCTAATTTGAACAATCCTCAAACTTCAAAATATTGAACAGTCTGCGAGTTTGGTCCAATTTCCTAAGTGAACATACAATGCTTCTATTTCTACGGCTAAAAGCCTTACGCACGCTTATTATCTAGAAGAGATCGAAAATCCAGCATTGTCGTAGACAAACTTTTAGTTTCATAAAAACTTTCAATTTTCTAATCAGCAAAACGGAAATTTTTTAGTGTTGAAAATAATGCAAGCAACCTACCACACTAGGCAATACCGAAAATTAAAGTGATCGTTAGCAAAATTGCCAGGCGGTACCACACGTAGATTATCCATCCAACTTGATGGGTTCGATTTTCGGTCGGAGCCGATCGCGTTTGACATATATTTCGGATGGCTCCTGACTCGAAGAGCGCAAGCTCACTTCGCAGTCATCTCAATTATGTTTGAGTTTTCGGTTCAATAATTTGAAAATAACATCAGTTATTTGTTTGTTTATTTATTAGTACGAACACAATTCAAAACGGCTAATCTATCATTTCACCACAATGTCTCTGAGTTCATGGGTAAACTTGTTAGCAAATTAAGTGTTACGTTCTGATAATTGACTTTCAATATCTGGATGAGCACCATCAAACTTTCTTCTACATCATAAAAAAAATCTTGTAATGTAGTAAGATAACAATGTATTTTGCTCTGTCTTGCAAATGAATAAAAGTATTATTGCTCAAAATAATATGAAATTAAGCTAAAAACAATAAGCGTATTATACTCAAAAATCTACTGTCCCTGCAATGCTCCAGAATAAACTTATATTTCGAAGCATTTTCTTTATGGTCATTACCTGCAACTTACCATAACACTTTGTGGAAGTTATGCATAAGCCTACAGTAGCCTATACTGTATATATATACTTATAACCTTTTTCATATTGGTCATAATTTCAAAAAGTGTTGAGAAAAATACTGAAATTCTTGTTTTTTTTGTATTTGTAAATCGTAAACAAAATTTTATCAGGATGATGTTTCTAACGTAATTCCAAGAAAACCGAATAAATTGAAAACTGAATCAATTGGCATTATAGAAACTAAAACACTGAGTTGAATCATATTCCTCCAAGGGAATAATGACGTAAATACAAATTTTATTTACCGTGAGAGCTCAAAAGAAAAATTTCAAGGAATTCTTTTTTTTTCCAAACACAAAGAACAATTTCAACACGTGGTGAGAAAATTCTGAAATTCTTGTTTTTGTTTGGGTAATTCGTAAACAAAATATTATCAAAATGGTGAGTCTAACGTAATTCAAAAAAAAAAAACAAATAATTTAGCTTTGTGGAAGAAAATAAATGAGTGGAATCATATAGCTTCCTTGAGGAAGACGTAAATATGAATAATATCTGCGCTGATAGCTCATGAATATATCTCGAGAACTCATTGATTTTTTCAAAGACATGAAAGTAGCATAATACTACACTGTGTATCAAAACTATCGTACTATACAAGATTAAGCTACTTTTTCCAATATTCTTCGCAATGTTAGCATTTGCGATTCAGTATAGCTCATTTTTTTAATAGGCTATTATTATTATTATCAATACACTTATTCGATGACAATTTTGTAGAAAAGGTTGAAGCATGACACGGAGTCATATATTTCTCCATTTTCTTGCGCTAGTTAGACAGGCGATTGATTGGAATTGGAAAATTCCTAGTTTGAAGGTAAAAGTTGGGAGCACAAAGCCCATAAACATTTTTGCGGGATCCGAAAAACATTTTACGTGAGAGCATCATGGCCGAAGAATTTGGAAATTTTGATTTGATAATTTGTTACATTATCGAATGGTTACAATTTAAAAATTAACCAGTAAATGCTAAAAATCCAAACGTTACTTTTTGTAATTTTAAAATTTTTATCTCGACCTCGGCTAAACCAAGGTAATTTTCAATCGTATTCAACTTTCAACTTCAGAACAGTAGAAGCGACAAATTCCACAAATTTATGTTGAGTCATATTTTTGTTAGCGAATTATGACGTAAATACAAATACAGTGTATTTCTATGCAGATGTACTTCACTACAAAACAAGCGTCAAAAATTACATCAAGGTTCAAAAGTTGAAATGGCATTTTATTTCTCAATGCCTTGAAAAAGAAAACAACTTTCAAACCTCTGAAAGCGTAAATTCATTGTACTGTAGCTGGAATGTAACTTTTAGTTATTATGTGGTCATTTTTGGTAATGAATAACAACGAAACTCACTCCCTTGAGGCCTTGAGTATAGCGGCAGTAAAATTCTATGAGTAATTCAGTAATCGTTTGATCTCGGCCGTTTTGTCTGTTCGAGTAGCGTATAGCTAATGAACCGTGCACTGCGTACAGAACGTCCAGTGACGCATGAAGTAACGCTTTCTTGAAGATTGACAATTTCAATCAAAATTTGCAATAACTGCACAATCATTGCATCGATTCGAGAAAATTATTGTTCACATCACAATAATGAGGATTTTAGGAAAAGTCATAAAATTTGAAAGCGATGCTGTAAGTAGTTTTAGCACACTAAGCATTCAAAAATTTAGCGTGCATTTTTAGCCCCCCCCCAGGCGAAATAGGGTTAAGTGCTGCGAGTAATATGCTAATGAGATCAACAGTGTTTCCATTTCTTCAATCTTCGTAACATCCAATCGCGGTTTGTGGTTTGTCAGGTCTCTACCGTCTCATGTCCTAGGTTAATGCATCCATTGGTGCATCGTTGCAACAAGTAGTTAATTGCATTTGGACGGAAGAACGCTTGCGTAGTTGCAAAGTTGTAACTTGTAACTATTTTGGGACAATAGAATTAATACAGCGACTTGTGTAAAAATTTTTAGCAGATAAGGCATTATGAAGGGATGAAGCTTAGCTTAGACTAGACCTAGTGTAGAGCAGTAGAGTATTAGCATATCTCAATCAAGGTTTTTCACATTGAGAAAAGATTGTGTATTTAGTACTGTAGTTTACAATGTGCATTTGAGTATGTGTAGCAGTATAATACAGTTTACAGTAACTTCTACCATAGTCTACCGACATGTTTAGCCATAGACTACTGGTCAGCCGGTATCACCTGATCATAATATTCCAGTCCAGGCTCAGGGCTAGTCCAGTATGGTGGTTCTTGCAATTAAGTTGCGCATTTGAAAAAAAACTTGCTGTGACCAGCATGTCTAAAGTACCAGTACTCAGTATCGGTATCGTTTCCCCTCTCAACTTTTCCAAAATAAGACATACTTGTAGGCTATTTCTTTTGTGAAAAGCAGTTACATCTTATTTACGAACTTTGCTTTTTCAAGAAAATACAAAAGGTGGTAGGCTACCAGTATTACCTATGGATGGTACCAGTATTTCCCTAATTTCTACATACAGCCTATCAGTACTGGTACAGCCTATATACCGCCGTCTACTTTGCTGTAAATGTCTGTGAATTTAGTCATTGCTTTTTAACGTACTGGTAGTGGTTATTATCTGTGCACATTGTTTTAGACACAGTTTTACAGCTACCGGTATCTATGGATGAATTAATATGTTTATGACAGTCAAAAAGATTTATTGCCTTCCGGTATCTAAATCCCTAAATTTTCATGCTTGTTCAATCCACAAGCAGCAGAATATAGTAATGAAATATCACTAATGATCGCAAAAAAATGTGTTGCAAAAGGTTGTGGCGTGGAAGGACGAGTTATGTAGGCCTAATGTATTGTATGTAGATTGCCAAAAATGGCCAATGCTTACTGGTATTTCATATTTTGGATTTATAATGATATTTTAGCTGTTGAACTTGTCTTATTGTTTTATAGTTCTGTTCGTATATTTTTTGGAGATACCGGTATAAGCTGGTAGGCTAATAACCTTTACTGGTTTAAAATCAATGCAGAGGTGGAATGTGCAAGACATGTGCGTGTGTGATGTTAAAAAATCATAAACTGTTTGAAGAGGGAAATAGTTAAAAAAATTGCTGAACACTCTTCATTTTGCCAAAAAATATTTGCAGTTTTGAGTATGGTTTAATTGCTTTTTTTTGTTTTTTATCAGTTTACATAATTATTGCACTTGCATTGGATGTGTATAATTAATTGGGGCTACACTTTTTGATGAACTTGTGATTGTCATTGTGATTTTGAAAAATTATATCTCTATATGGCAAATTACTTTTACCTCATTTTCAAAATTGTACCACTTTCAATTTCACAAATTGCTTTCCTTAACCATAAGCAGTTTTGACTGTACCATTTACCTTTGAAAATATGAATATAAATTACTGAGATTATTTTTCAAACTATTGTGAACTTAAATTTAACAGTAATTGAGGGAAACTGCAAAGTGAGCTTGCCCTCTTAGAGTCAGCAGCCACCGGGTATAAATATGTCCAGTGCAATCAGCTCCAGCCGAAAATTGAATTTGTCATGTGGGATTTGTCACCGCTAGGCCATGTCGCTGAAAAGAGGTCAAACCCCAGATCTCCTGTGCCAGTAGCATTGTCTTTTACCAATGTGCCAATCAGCTGGTAGAGAACAAGTTTTTCAAATTTTGGGTTTTTTAGGTACTGGTAGAGCATGCACTAACAAGGTGCGGCAGTACCTATATGGTGCTGCAATGCCTAATGAATAAATTGTGTAGGTAACTATACAATATTTGTGAATTCAACTACCTGTCAAGCTATTTCATTTGATTTCATGCATTTTGCCAATAGTAAAAAAGCTTTCATAAACAGGCTTATTTGAACGTATTTCTTTTTTTAAAAGTATTATACTGATGAAGAAAATTAATGTTTTAACTTTTCCTTTTTCCAAAGTTATGACTGGTTGCAAGCTATATAGGCTAAAATAAAGTGCAAGTAACCAGAAAGCTTAATTTATAACCGTCTGCTAATATTTTGCAGAAGATATGTGCAAAATCGCATGGAAAGGCATGCGCGAAAAATACAAAATAGAAAAAGAGAAAGAGGTGTTGATGATCTGATCAGGCGATGCTGGCTCTGAAAAAGTCCTATGTGGCTGGTACAAATCAATGGGCTTTCTTCAAACGTACTTACAGCCTCGATCCCAAAAGATTCGGTTCCACACAGGGCTGGAAAAAACCCGGGCTTTTTTAAAAAACCCAACCCACCTGGGTTTTTTTGGGTTTTTTGGTTTTTTTTTCAGATTTATAAAAATTAACAATGCTAATGTTATATTAATATAATTTTGTTGTAAATTAATTTTTATATGCATTTAGCACATGCAGGAGCACTTATGACAGAAGGAAAACTAAGGACAAAAATTGCAGGAATAGTACAAGTCTTGTTGGAGCTCTCACTATGAAAACAGCAGATAAATCCAACATATTTGAAGGTTGGAGCCTACTGCATGTTAAGGCGGGTTTACAGCTCCAACCAAAACGGAGCAGAGCGTAGATTTGCTTAGTTTGTTTTTCGTAGTTTCATGCTCTTTAAGCACGCTTTTCTCCACTTATTTATAAAAAACAAACTGAGCAAATCTCCGCTCTGCTCCGTTTTGGTTGGAGCTAAACCCACCTTTAGGGTTGAGCAATGAGCAATATACACTACAGAACAGTAAGGCTTAGGCTAGTATGTAGCACTGGAGTAATAGGCCTATGCGTCATGCGATGCAGTTGGTTATTGACTTTTGTGTTGAATAATCCTTATCTGTCAGGTTATTACAAAATAGATTTTTTAGACAATCGCAATGTTGCATCATCTTTACTTTTAACATAGTTAGGATCTGCTATAGGGTAATGCAATGTTGCATCATTTTTAAATTTAGGATCTGCTAGGGTAATGCAATGTTACACAGTACTGCTCACGTTCTACTTCATTGGAAGAATTTCATGTTCATTTGTGTTTTTGTTATTTGTTGTTACTGGTATCCGATTTTTGAACGCTGTAACTTAGATTCTTAGTCCATTCGAGATATTTTAAAAGTGTGTAGACCTACTGTGTAATGCAGTAGAAAGATTAAAATCTGCTTAATTGAGCCTTGATTAATCAAGATGCTCTGTGCTTCTTAGATATTTTTGCCTTTACCAAAGGTGCAGGTTTTGCAGTACTGTTGTTTTTTTTTTGTTTCATTGTAAGACTTCTCAGAGATTCATTTGTGTTTTTGTTGTTTTACCTTCTTCAGTTCCAGTATTCGATTTTGAACACTGTATCTCAGGGGTGGCCAACCTTTTGATTCCATGCGCCAATATTTTTCACCCTTAATTTAGATGCGCCACATCAAGCATCCATTTCTTTTCAGTTCTTTAAAACAAGGGCGTGCAATATCGGTGAAGAGCTAAAAAAAGAGTCTTCACTTCACGCCCTTATACAGACGCGCTCCCAGGATTTGGCAAAGGGGGCCACAACCGGGGGTCCAGGGGTGAAACCCCCAGCCGCCAACGGATTTTTAAGGTTTTCATATAAAAAAAACTCATTTTAGCACATTTTTTATCGAAAAAGGGCGTGCAGTGAGTGCAGTCACTACGGACAATGCAAAAATATTTACGCAGCTTATGTTTAAAAGCAGAAGCTTGGCTAAAATAAGGGAAAGGAGGCTACAACCATTATTAGTTTGAGAAATTATAGACTGAAAGTTAGGTTTTATCACCTTATTACAGGGCCAAAGGGGGGCATTGCACCGTGGCTCCCCTGCGTGCGCCTATGCCCTCAGACGTCCTGTTTTCCACTGACAATGTCCGTGGAGAGCAAAATATAAAAAGGTCTTCACGCCCTCAGGTGTTCTGTTTTCCACTGAAAAATATCGGTGGAGGGCAAATAAAAAAAAAAAAATTAGTGAACAGAAGTGGTTTGTCAACAAAAAGGTGCAATGCGCCACTCTTAAGTAGCCAATGCGCCACAGGTTGGCCACCCCTGCTGTATCTTAATCCTTGAGATTTTTTAGATGTGTACTGTGTAATGCAGTAAAATGATAGCATCTGCTTAACTGACTGAGCCTCGGTTGATCAAAGTACAGTAAATTGATAATAAATCAAGATATTTAGACATTATTTTGTTGTTAAAAGATGCTAAGACAGATTCTGCAGTACTGCTGACTTTTTGTTTTCGTGTAAAACTTTGCAGCTTCATTTGTTCTTATTATTACTTGAGTTTGTTTATTTCATCCGAAACTGCATGTTTGTGTTTATTTTCAAAGCAGAATAAACCAGCATATTGTAACTAAAATATTTTGCTTTTGAGTTTGACAGGAAAAAGAAATTTGTTGCTTCAGGAAAACAAGACTTGTCACAAAGGGTACTCCAGTGACTGGCTTATACATGATGCACATATACCCACTTTACATGTCCATGAAAGAACCAGACTTCTATAAGCCACAGCTTTTTTTCTTCCAATCAGGAATCACAAACACCTCCTTGCTGAGTGGTGATTGGTAAAAACGGGCCACTTCTAATAAAAGCCCCATTCTTTTGTGGACCTTTGAAGTGAGTAATAGTGTCAATTTTGCTCTACCGTCTGAAAGCCTAGTGTCAATTTTGCGTTTAATGACTTTCACATACATAATAGATATATATTACTGGCCCTGACTTGTTTATTACATGTGAGATTTATTGTATTTTAAAAAACCCACCAACAAGTGGGTTTTTTTAAGTGGTTTTTTTGGGTGGGTTTTTTAATTGCCAGCCCTGGTTCCACAAGCCGAAGAAGTGGAGTATTTCGTTGAAAGCGTTTCCCCGGCATACGAGACAAATTCTTTTATAAATAAAAAGATAAAAGGTTGGTGCATTATTAAAATTTAGAGTTGGACTATAGCACTGCCTAGCAAGCTTTACGGAAAATGTTTCAACTGGACTTTTTCTGTATGCATTTAGCGTTTCATGTTGAAACAACGGAATATGCATGGTGTTATAACTCTATGATCATACTTGTTATAAAATTATTTGAACTTATTTCGTAGCGTTTCTAGTCATCAATTTAGTCGCTGCATTGAAATGACATTTCCTATTTCTTAGTACCAAGAAAGATGCTTTGAACTTTGATTTTGTGTGTTGTACTCTGTACAAGGTTTTCTTATCTTCCAAAAATAATTTTTCTGAGATTTCCAGTGCCAGCAGATGGCGCAAGAAATGTGTGCCAAATTATGCAGTGCGTGAAGTCTACCATTTTGGCACTACAGAACTAATGTAGCACTTGTTGGATGAAATGAACAATAGTAAATTATTTTATCTTTACTAAGCATTTGCACGATTTTATGTACTGTAGATTTGATGATCAGTGCCACCAGTAAATCCTTCTACTTTTGCATCGCCGCAACCAGACCAAGTAATTTTGCAAAACAAAAACAAAAAAATTGCAAAGCTGAAAAGAACTGGGATTGGAATGGGGATACAAAAAGAATATTTTTAAACGATAAACATTCAGTGTGAATTATATCTGCTGCACACACGTGTTATAGGGACGGACAGACCACTGGACCCGCTGCAGCATGGTCTTGCTTGCTAATTCACTGCGCTGTTTTATCCAGAATGTGAACAACATCGTACAGAAGTTTTCTTTAAAAGTGTGGGCATGGAAGCCAATCAAGTTTCAAAATCCAGTCATGAACTTGCTTTGTGTTGCTTTGGGAAAGAACGCTGAGGACAGTTAACGTTTTTTCAGGCTCTTTTAACGAATTTTTTTTTTTGTGTTTTTTGGCGTTAGATTGTACTTTTCCAATTCGTTATTTTCATTAATTTTCACCTTGTTTTGCATATCACTCTTATCTTTTCAAATGTTTTTTGTATTTTTTCTATTAAAGCATTTTGCTGTTACAATCCAAGAAATTGATGGTGAAGCTGACAAAATATTTTTTCGACACTAGCTCGCGCACTAAGAATGCAGTGATAACGATGATAACAACCAATACCTGCTATGTTTGGATAAAATTGGATCTGCTCACAAGTTTTTGATGAGCTTGGATTTAGATTTTCAAACTTCAAATGAATTTTAAAATTAATAGATTCAACCCTAGTACTTAGCTTCAGTACACTTAACTTGCTTTTCTATTTCACGCCTAATCTGCAACAAGACAAATTTTGCGCTAACTACATTGCCATGGTTTTGTTCATGAGAGTGAAGCGTATCGCGTCGCTTAGAAAGCATGTCACGACGATTGCAAATATTGTAGTGTGGACAGTTTGCGCTTTTCAAACACGTACCGGTAAGCCAAGCCAGTAAGCTAGAACTTCACGCATATATAATAGTGTAGACGCGGCTTTAGAGTGCAGTGCAGGCCTGTGTATAATTCTTACAGAGGACCCACTCAATAAAAAAGCATTGTTACGTATGTCCACTACAACGCAAAACTTTTTAAAAAAACTTAGATGTTGTGTAGCCATTTTTTATTTTGGTTTTCAAAATTTTTTATGCGTCATGTGTACTTGATTGCTAGACTAATTAGGCAATAAGTGAGAAATTTTAATATGGGGTAAATGATAAAGTAAGTATGAGAGAGTATGGGAAAGAACCGGGGAAGTGTAGAGAATTTGGAGGAGTATGGATGGTAGAAAAATTGGGAAATTTTTTGGTAGTTTGGGGAGTTGGGTCAAGTATGGGGGAATATGGAAGAAGTGGGGAAGTATGTTAGGGGGTGGTAGAGGTGTGGAGGAGTGTATGAGGTTAGTGTGGAGGGTGTATAGGGAAGTGTGTTGAGGTGTGGGGGCGAGTGGAAAAGAGTGGGGAGATGTAGAATAGTGTGGGGTGCCCACACACTTTACTACACCTTCCCCCAACAGTTCCTCACAACCCTTATATCCCTCCTCCAACACTTCCCCATATTCCCCCATACTTACTTTATCATTTACTCCATACCTTTTCTCATTTATTGCCAAATTAGTCTAACAATCAAGTAGACTAGAAACTCCTTGTAAGTTTTATAAAAAACTTAAAAACAAAAATAAATGAAAAATGGCAACACAACATCTAAGCTCTGATTTTTGTTCCTGACATTGAGGACAGAGAGTGGTTCCACTGTTAGCCATATAGATACACTGTACCGATAGTAATTTAAATAAATAAATATTAGGCCTAAACTTTTCAAAGTCGATTTTAAGATTAAACTAAATGGAAACACTGTTGATCTCATTAGCATATTACTCGCAGCACTTTAACTAAACGTCGCTGCGCTTTATTAGATGTCGCTGCTGTTTATTATATGTCGCTGCTGTTTATTTAATATCACTGCTATTTATTACATGCTGCTGCTATTTATTAAATATCGCCGCTATTTAATAAATAGCAGCGCAATTTAATAAATATCGCCGCTATTTCATAAATATCGCTGTTATTTATTAAATGTCGTTACACTTGGCTGTTATTGCACTTTTCGAAGCGTTTTAGCTGCAGTTCACTTCACTTTAGCTAAATAGCTGTGAAACCGTGTAAATGTTGCTGAAAATTGGTACAAAATTTGCTAAATCGTTTTTTTCACAACGGCGCCCCATGGGTATGCATCTTTTCTACAAGGTTCCAACTTGCAACATAAATGAAATGAATAAAAAACATTTTTTTTACTTTTAAATGTTGAATCATTTCTTCTCCAGCACGATTCGTTTTGTAAACCATCACAAATTTCCAATGCAGTTTGATTGACAGATTGAAAAACGGAGTCAATCATTGTTAAAGTGTCTTCAGAAAAGCAACTGCAAAATAAACAGTGTGGCTTAAAAATACAGGGAAGATTTTTATTTTTTTGCACTATAAGTTAATATTTAAGGGCAAGCCCAGCTTGTAGCTGTTCTGTGCATTGTCTGTTGTTGTATTTCGAACTCCTGGTCTCCGCGAGTGCCCGCGTTGGCGAGACGTGATGCCCGCGGCATGTCTTGCTTGCAACTGGGCCCTCGCTGACTACAAGCTCAACCTTCGTTTTTTGCTTTTGTGATTCAGTTTAAAAACGTTTGCTAGCAAGGTTTAAGGGCAGTTTACAAAATCTGGTTTTTGCTCAAGTACATAAGTTGGCGTTGTTGGAATAGTGAATTGCTTGGCGACGGTGGTAATTCCAATTTTTCAAGAACATGCCTAGATCGAAACAGCAAGAACCAAGAAAATTAGAATTCAGACAAGGTGAGCATGAAATTTCAATGAAAGAAAGACTATGTCAAGAATTTTGGGACAATGAAACCGCAGGGTATGGTTTAATTTATTGGAGCGAAAATTTGATGAATTTACGCAATCGTATTTATTTCAAAAAATCTAGTTTGCTTCTATCAAGACTGACCCACAAAGCGCTTTAGCCGTTCAAGATTTAATTGATGATAAAGACGCGCTACGTACGAGCACATCAAAGCACCACTTTTATATCATTTTAGTGATTCTGTTGATACTAGTCACAAAGTGACTAAACTTTTTTCATCTCCGCCCCCTATAACAAAAAAGCCGAGTGAAATTTTGGCAGAATTCCGAACAATTTTTCCAAACGTCGCGTTGAATGTTTTTTCTAACACTCAGTTTCTCGATGCGTATTTCAGTTTTGAAATATTTCGCCCTCGTGATTTAAGCAGGGTCATAATGTGTAATAGTTAGCATATAAGGTCAGAAAAAAGAGTTTGCTGTGAGTGATCCAGATTTGACAACGAGCGCAGTGGCGTCGTGTCGTTGGGCCCGCCCCCCAAATTTTCTGAAATGTGTTACTTTTTATAATTAAACAAATAAAAATTTAGTCAGTTTCATTTCATTACCTCCCTATTTTTTTCTTATACCGGTATACTATAAATGCCATTGTTTTGTTTTTTAACTTTCGCTTCAATCAATCGCTTCAACCCAGGGGTAAAGTTAGTTTTTTGATCTGTAGTTGAAATTTAGAAAACATTTTGCTTAATTGCATTGCATATCCTATAAAGCAGTGGTGGGCACGTTACTTTAAAAAGGAACTAAACCCAGTTACAAGTTACTTCGCAAAAAAGTAATTTGAAGATAGCCAGAAGCAGAGGTTTCATATTTCCCGAAGCTTTTCGTCTGACACTTGTCAAGGGAATCGTCAGAATAAAGAATGTAGAGCTGAGACCGCTTATAAAAGCGCGAGAGAGAAAAGAGAAGTCGTTTCTGATTGGACGAAAAGTGTCGACCAATCAAAAACAGAAGCGCTTGTGAGAGATTTTCAGCGTGTAGACAAACTCCTTTTGTAGGCACAGGATTGGTCGAGAAACTTTGATGGAAGTGGCTTCTGAGGCAGATAGATGGAAAGCCGAGCGACCTTTTGAAAGGATCGAGAATCTGTCATCGCTGTAGTGTAAGGCACAAGATTGATTGGTCAGCAGATGTTGTCCAATTGCCGAGTCGCAAATAGGTTCGTGATTGGTCAATTTGCACGAGCGATTGAAGGCCCAACTGCAACATCATACTCACCAGTCGGCTGACCAACGCGACGCCCTTCGGGCAAAGCTTAGTGATTTAGCTCATGCGTATTGCGGCAGCCCCATTGACATTGGGGATTTTCTCATGAAAAAAGAGTGTTTTCAGGCTATCAAGGCATTACGATCTAATGAAGACATCCTCATCACGAAGCCCGACAAAGGATCCGGCGTGGTCATCATGAACAAGACAGACTACATTTTTAAAATGGAGTCCATCCTTCATGATGAGTTCAAATTCAAGGTCCTTGGCCCAGTCCATTCCAACGACAATACAGCCAAACTGGAGTCTCGATTACAACGTCGGTTATTGAAGCTTCATAAGGACGACCTCTTATCACCTGGAGTTTATGAAGCTATTCGACCCACAGGCTCCCTAAGACCACGGATGTATGGTCTTCCGAAGACGCATAAGAAGGATATACCACTACGCCCTATCCTCTCGATGGTTGGCTCATCCCAGCATCAACTGGCTAAATGGCTCAGATCTGTTCTTGATCCCGTGCTCTCCCATTACTCTACCTACTGCATCAGCGATTCTTTTACTTTCGTTGACACCCTCCGTAACTCTGGCCTCTCACCTCCTTCTGTCTTTCTCTGTTCTTTTGACGTTTCCAGCCTTTTTACTAATGTCCCCCTCGCAGAGACTATTGAAATCTGCGCAGACGCTCTGTACAACAGTGTTCTCACACCTCCTCCCTTCCCGCGTAATATTTTTATTGAATTGATACAAACTGCCACCATAGACTACTATAATATGGACTGGAAACTGATGACGTCACATTTTTATTTATTGGCTATTACTCGGTATCGCGTGCGAGTTTTCTTTCCAAATTTGGAACATTTATCAATTGAATTTTTTGACATTTTTTGGTATTTTTTTCTTGACAATAATAGACTTTAATAAAATTATTGCAAATTAGCATTGCAAGAAATGCTTTCAGACACGTCACGCTTGACTGCATGTAGTCGATTTTCAGTTTTCATCATGTTCTCGCAGCTTAAAGCATAGGGTTTGAAGTTGGTCTGCTTGGATTTACCCTCATTTGGGTACGTTTTCGACTGAATAGCTGTTTGAAAAGTTTTTTGGGGGGAATATTAGGCTTTGTTAACTCTTTAGGATAGTGAGTAGGTAGATTTAGTTAAGTATTTTGATGCACCGGCTACTTTGTTTTCACCTTAAATGTAGGCTAGATCTGTGCAAGCTAGACTTTTTGTTTAGAAACAACTGTAGACTGTAGGACTGATAATGTCTAATTGTTGCATTCCTGGGTGCTTCTATTCACGAAAAACTAAGAGTACTGGTATTAAGAAGCGCTCTTTATTTACAATAAGAAATCCAGGCTTTGCCAGAAATGCTAAGGAGAGAGAACACAGAACAGCATTGACAAATGTTATCCTGTCTCTTCGGGACTCATCCAAAGGTGACAGGATTAAAGAGTTACTTCACAAAGAAGTGTAAGTACCGCAAGAACTTTTCTGTGAGTAGGGTCAATTATTTTTTGAAATTTATTTTGATTTTTCTAGCTTTATTTGAATTAGGAATAGCCTTTTTATAATTCATTACCAGTAACTACTGGTATCGTACCAGTAGCATACCGGTAAGATACTGTTGTTGTTCACCAATACAGTTTGCTGCTATTTGATAGTTCTGCTAGAAGGATGTAATTTTTGAGACAATTTCTATTGGTACCGGTACTGTATATTGTCCTATCAACTTTTGCAAGTATGCATCGTACCGGTACTTTTATCGGGTCTTGTTGAAAGCAAGCTGTAGGTAGGTCACGTGAAGCGCTTTTTTTCTCCTCCTGCACACTCTTATGAGCTCTTTTTTCTCACGGCGCACGCTTTTTTTTTTACTGCCCACTCTTTTTCTCCCAACGGCTTTATCTCAGCAAGACCCCTTTTATCATCCTGGTAGCATAGACTAGTAGTCTATGCTGGTAGACTAGGCCTACTGAAACTAGGGTAACAGTAGGTTATACAAATACCTTACTGCATTTGTATGAAATTTGTGAGGTTGTGCTTCTTTGATCTTATACTCGTATATAGATTGCATTAAATATGTTTAGACACTTTCCAAATAAGTTAGCTACCGGTAACCTTTTTTACTGTGAGAATTTTTTGTTTATAGTGCTCGAATATGTGAAATACATTTCAATGCTGATGATATAATTCAAAATGGTAGTCGTAAAGAGTTGCGTTGTGGTGCACTTCCTCTCCACCATTTACCTAAAAAAGATTTAAGAGAGGTACCTGGTAATTTGTTTTGTGGCCTATTAGCAAATAATTTTATGTTAAAAGTTATGCAAGTGATATATTTTATACAACTATAGTTAAGTCTGTTTAATATCCAGTTGATTTCAACTTTGGTGAAGAGTAAAATTGCTTTGCCAAACCTGTAGCTCTATATTTGGCAATGTGCATGCACTTACCCTTCCGTATAGGTTTAGTTGCTCATGTAAATTTTTTTTTATTAACTTTTCTGGCAGAAAAAGTCAAGAGCTCCACCTAAGGAAAGGCAACCTTTACCTTCTAAAATATACCACACATCAGCAAATGAAGTGCAGAGATCTTTTAATAAATTGTCAAAACATAAAAAAGGTAAGAGTAGTTCTGTACAAATTTGAATTTTTATGTAAGAAACAAATTAACCTACTTCTTGTGTAAAACTTACTACATACAATTATAGATACCATATTGTGTAGGCTTAATTTTTTATTACTTTAGTATAGTATTGATATTGTAACAGATTTCTGGTCGATGTTGTGGAGAAAAGAAAAACTGTTTTTCGAATATTATGCTGCGGAAGAGGAAGTAGTACCAACAATAAGGTTTTTATTTCAAGTGTAATGTATTATTTTTTTTCCATAGTGCCATAAAATAGTATCCTGAATTTTCATGATTAATATTTTTTTATAGTGTCTGCGTTGATGAAAATTGCAACGTTCAACTTCTGGCTTATTCTGGTTGGAGAGTGAATCTATCTGATTTCAGCTTTACTAGTTTGCGATCTTCGACCCTTGCTGCATTTTTAGGTAGCTACACTTCACAGAAAATTGTGTAGGCCTAATAATTGAGAGAGATATGGCATGCAAATAAGCTTGTTAGTTCATTGCAGTACGGTGTTAATAACAGTTGCTTTTATGCTGTTACATCAAATAATTGTCTATTCTTTGCACTAGCTGCTGTTGTTTTAGAGAACTTTGAACAGTTCAAGCTTTGCGATGGAGTTGCAGTAGCTACTGCGAATATCAATGTGCACCACTTGCAACGTTGGGATGAGAAAAGTTTGCATTGCAGGACAATTATGCGTTCGCCAAACTGCAAATGTATCGGTATGTAATCTAGCATTTATCTCAACAAATTAGTAGACTTCAATTTATTCAATGGCATTTTTTCAGTATCTGTGGATGGTCATAACAATTGTTTCACGTGTCATGCATATGAAGTGAAAACAAAGTACAATAAGCAGTACTATGAAGCATCAAGTGCAGCAGAAGATTGTGATGCAGTAACAGTTGATAAAAGTTTCCACGAAGATATCATAGTAATGTCAAGTTATCTTTGCTTAATTGTGATTAAAACAGTTATAAAGACAGGTTTTGCAATACAGCTATTAGACTAAAACTTAGTTTATTATGAATGAGTGTGTACAAAAAAATTCTTGGGCAAAGTTACAATGAGCGTTAAGTCATGCATTGTGGTATTAGAGAAATTAAAGTAATGGCGACCAGTTCGACCATTGATGCAGGATAAGTATGATAGAGAAAGTGAATAAGTTTTGCGATAGCGAAGGGATGAAACGGAGAACCAATCAATCTTGTTCAACACTACATCATGGGTATGTGAATATTTTACGTTTTCGACTAGTTATAGAAATTGTTACTCCTACAACAGAAGCTGTTTGATGAACACCAAGATGGAATGAACGATTGGATGAAGCTGTTTTTTAAAAATCAATGTGATCTTGCAAAGTCGTCACTTAATTCTCGTCGATATCATCCTGACGTGATTCGGTGGGCGATTGAATTATATGCACGGTCACCTGCAGCTTATGACCATTTGAGAACTTCTGGTGTGCTAATCCTACCCTCTTCCCGAACTCTTCGTACTTTCAGGTAAAAAATTAACAAAACAATTGTCTTGTTTTGCATTTTCCTTGGCATTTGTGTAGTTGCATACCACCATCTTATGTAAAACTTCGGTTTATATTTTGCACAGAAATGCATTACATTCGCATCCTGGTGTGAATCCTTTAGCTATTGCGGAAATTGAAAGTTTACCTGCTGCCGTTGATGGGTATGTTACTATCGACGAAATGAAAAGTAAGATTCTTTTCTATAATTGGATAAAATTACTAATTTTCCGTAACATCGTTTGATTTTTTCAGTCAAAGAAAACTTGGTGTTAAAAGATGGGAAACTAATGGGGTTTGTTGATTTCTGTGGAAGAGAAATTGAGGAAAAACTGGCAACACACGTATGCAGTAAGTAATCCCTACTTTTTCTCGTTGAATTTTGGCTGTGACTGCAATTTTGTTTTTTAGTGTTTTACGCCAGATCATTTAAAAAGGAAATATCTATTCCAATTTCTTGGTGGCCGACCACAGCTACAGCACCACATATATTGGCTTCCCTCTTTTGGGAAGTTGTTGCTGTTTGCGAAAGAAGAAACTTTCACATTCATGCTATTGTTGCTGATGGGTCTGCTACAAATAGAAAATTTTTCAACATCATCCATGGCAGTCCTTTTACATTGTCGGCACCAAGCTCGTACACTTGTCCAAACCCCTACCGGAAGACCATGCCGATTTTTATATGTTCTGACACGAGTCATTTGCTGAAGGTAAAAACAGATCGATGACTAACATCTTAGCTTGTCACTGTGTATACCAAAATACTTTATTTTTGCAGACAGCGCGAAATGCACTTTACAGCTCCAAACCTGGTGGGACTAAGTACCTGCATTTCAACGGCAACGACATTGTTTGGACCCATGTTCTGCAATTGCGAAGTATAGAAAGGAGAAGTCAATTGCAGAAAACGCAATTGACCAATACTCATGTTGAGCTGAATTCTTATAGCAAGGTTTGTTTTATGAGCTCTATTTACATAAATTTGCAATTGCAACTATTCAAAGTTTTGATTTTGTGATTCCAGCGAGAGTAATCTGAGGCTCTAGCTTCACATTCTTGTAACGTTGCTATCAACGTACAGTTCTACAACTTTTTAACAGTGGTCTTATTTAACCCATTATATTGTGCTGTAAATGGTTGACTCAGCTATACCGTAATTCAGAAAATTGTTTGACAGATGCGAGTTTCCCTGGCTCGTGATACTCTAAGCTGGGAAGTTGCAACCGCTTTGAGCCAGGATGTTGCCGAATCAAAAGGAACCGCAGACTATATTCTTCATATAAATAAGTAAGAGTGTTAATGTTTCGTTGTGTGCGAAGCTGTTAACATTGTTAACAGTAATGTTCCTGATTTTGGTGAAGTTATTACACTAATATTGGAGTAAAGATGGTTTGCCACAGTAGGTCATAGTTAATTAAGTTTTAACCACAGAAGATAGGCTTCATGATTTCAATCTGTCGTTTGCGTAAATATCGCCTGCTTTGTGTCCATTGTCATTAGCACTGCATTTTCGATTAATCTTTGATTTTATATACATCGTAGATGGTTTGAAATCGTCAATTGCGGAGTTCCAAATGCGATTCGTTCTTGCGACGATGAACGTTTGCATTGGCTTGAGAAGGACTTCGTCGACTATTTTGTAAAATGGCGGGTAAGCTTGAGAATGCGGAGAAGTTATTTTATGGAAAACAATATTTTGTGAAAAAAAACAAAACAAGTAAGGTCCCTCTCAGACTTAAGTATGCTGAAAATGGAGAAGTTTGTTTTGCATTCTACCTATTAAATCCAAAGCAATTCACGTTAGCTGACCACGTGACCATATTTGTTATTCGTTAAGCTCACGGTTGGTTTACGTCCATTGTTCAGCCATGCCAATTTAGCTCTAGGACTATCCGACCACTGCAATTTAGGGATGTTCCAAACTTCAGCGGAGTAGCTTTGTCCATCTCACTTTCATTGTACATGTGCTAGAAATATACATAGTAATTGCGAAATAACTTGTGAAGGTCCTTGTTTTGTTGAACTTGATACCATTTATACTCTTTTCCAAACTATCATTATGCAAATTAATTTTAGAATGAAGTGGATACATGTCATAAAGGTGAAGAAAAGCGAATAATTGCTAAGCCTACATTGGAGGGACTTATTTTCACTTCTATGAATCTTGTTTCGTTGACTAGACGTATGTTACGTGAGGGTATGGAATACGTTTGCCTCCGTACAATCACCCAAGATGTACTTGAGGCATTATTTGGGAACCTGGTAAGTTTTTCGCTGATAGAAATGCTTTCTTATCCGCTGTTTTTACTCTTTATTTTGTGCAGAGATCTCTAGGCCATCGCAGCTCTAACCCTGACGTTAAAGCGGTTTCTTATGGTGTTACCGCGATCAGCCGAAGGAAGATAATTAAACGCGTGAAGGGCGGCAACACAACTTTTGGAAAGAAGAACCCGTGGATTTCTGTCTGCGAAAAACCTCTTATGAAATGACTGGCGACTGAAGACAAGGTAAGAAGAGAAACACTAAGCTGTACTACGCAATTGCTAATCCAAATGATAGTTCGGTTAGTGGCTTCATTGCAGCCAAAGTTTATATAAAACTAAATGCACCCAACCTTGCGCATGCGTGTGAAATTTTTTCTCTATATGGTCTCTCAAGATTCACAAATTTCTGATTTGCGCACCACGAGTCAATTGCTACGTTTTTCATTATTATGCAGCGCTTAATTGTCACACAAACGAAAAAGACATTCAAACGTAACATTTAACAAGTATGTGCTTTCAGGTCACCTCTCAGACCTTTGGAGTATTTTGTTGACTTTTGCTGAATCTGTTGGAGTCGATACTTCGCATAATTATGAGATAAAATTTTAACAAGAAGTGTCGTCATGTAGTGACAGACTCCCAAGATGATATCTTCACTGTCATCACTTTCACTCTTTAAATAATCGACGAAAACCTGAAAGCGCCAATCTGAAGCAACATCTAGAATAAGGTTTTTGAAGTCAATTTCTTTCATTTGTTTACTGGTCTCACGACTGTGCAGCATGTAAACGCTGTTAAAAAATTCTTGAAGTTTTGGTACGGGATAGTAAAGTCTGTTTGGTAGCCTTGCCATTTTTTTCGCGAAATCACCTTCCGGTTGATCCATGTGTAAAAGTTTGATTGTGCGCTCTGCTTCAACATATTTTTTTGCTGTCTTTTTTAGAATATATCCACCAATATACTCCAGGATCTCTGTAAACATACTGGTTAGCCTATATGATAAAATTGTCTCGCGTGTATTTTCTATTTGCGAATCTAACCTGATATCCTGCAGACCGTAAACATAGCTCATTAATCATATAGGAAACTCTCTACAGTAATTTTAACGCTAATTCTACTGCGGAATCCGCTTAACTGGCTCACGGATAACTGGATCATTCGGTTATCTGAATCATTTCGTTAACTCCCCTGGCTACAGCTGCAAGCTGTTATCTGAAGTAAATAAGTTACAATGTATTTGCTATTATATGTCGTTTAATTTGTTTTTTGGTTGTTTCGTTGTAGTTATTTAATTTAAGTGTAATCTAATGCTACGGGTAACGCAGCCATGCCAAGTCGGTCTCGACTGGCATACCTCAACACTTGCCCGTTTTGCTGCATGTTTCGTTTTCCATGCCGACGTTGTTTGACTTGGTGTGTTCCTGTGTTTTTGGCGTGAGGAATTAAAAATTGATTTATTACGTAAAAGTTGTTTTGTGGGTGAGCCAGTATCGTACCTATGATCGTACAATCCTTTCAACGGTAGTGTTGGAAGGAAACGCATGTTTTCAAGCTTTTGTCAATAACCGATTTTTGAAATGAGTAGGCTATATAAATTAAAACGTTGCGGAAATTCCATTCTTACTCTTCTCATAAATCTTAATATAGCCTACAGGGTGAGTCACGGGAAACGGATATTTCTAGAACGCTCCTTGCTCTTCTAGAGTGAGTGGTTAGAGGGCGAGGAAGGTAGTCTTTAACCTGCTTAAAATGCCGTTTAGTTTGTTGTTATTTTTCTTTTGCGCTACTTAAAATATCAGCAGAGTTTTGTCTTCCTTAATAACATCCGTTTCCCGTGACTCACCCTGTAGATCGAACTATGCTTAAATTTAGTTGCAGTAGGTTTATCCTAATACGCCTAGCAATTAATGAAAGCTATTAAAAAGGTTAATTTCATCTAAGGTTAAGAACACCAAGAAATTTGGCGTTTTATTGCTGTTTGGGTACGTACCTAGAAAGAAGTAAACAAAAAAGGACCTACCAGATTCTCGTTGCTCTAACCCCGCTCTGTTGACTTCAAATTGATTCGCAGAGTTTGCTTTGACTATAGCATCCATTACTTTTATGAGCACGACGGCAGCATCTTCCTGTGGTAGGTTGAGTATTTTGTATGCTTCATGACACATCGATGAGTAACCACTATAAAAACTGTTTGGATCCGGTTTTCTTCTATATGACATGATCAATTCGCTGATAGACTTTGTGTTCTCTTTTAAAAAATTTTCTGGTAAATCAATACCGATATTTTTTAAAAATTCACTGGCCAACTTTTCCACTAACTGAAGATCTTCTGGGCTGACATTAATTTTGTGTCTAGGCTTATTGGAATGCATCTTTTGATGTGACTTTAGTTGTTGAGATGATTGAAAAGACATAGTACAATGCTCATGATCACATTGGAAGGTCAATTCTTCACAGCTAAGTGATATCGAATCTAAAATTTCCAAGTCTGCAGCAATCCAGTCATCATCCATTGCTTCTCAAAAAAATTTTAAGTCAAAATTAGCAAAAATCCAACCTGTATTGCCTCCGAGAGTCAATACCCAGCATCCTTTTTGCTGTAAAACTTTCCAAATCGACTACATGCATTGAAGCGTGTCGTGTCTGAATACGTCACAATGAGTTTCCAGTCCATATTATAGTAGTCTATGCTGCCACGTGCTCAGTTGAATTCAGTTTTAACAATATTATGCACAAGCAAAGTGACGGCGTAGCTATGGGATCGCCTTTGGGACCAGCTCTTGCCAACATCTTTGTAGGTTTTTGTGAATCTAAGCTGTTTAATAACGTGAAGAAACCTCTTCTTTACCATCGCTACGTTGATGATACCTTTGTAGCGTTCAACAATGAAGCGGATTGTGAAGAGTTTTTCTGTCACCTTAACTCTCTTCATCCTTCTCTACGCTTCACGTTTAAAAAAGAGTGTGACAATTGTCTTCCGTTTCTTGATGTTCTCGTTGAGAAACATGATACTGCATTCATCACTTCCGTCTACAGAAAGCCTACATTTACAGGACAATACCTACGTTGGAATTCTTTTAACCCGAGGAAGCAGAAAATCAGCCTCATTAACACTCTAGTCCATCGTGCTCTGATGATCTGCTCCAAAGGTAAACTCTCGAGCGAATTAGACAACATCCGTTCCATCATGGCTGAAAATGGCTATCCCGACCACGTGGTCAACTCTTCCATTACCAAGAAGATACGAAACTTCCGCAGACCACCCTCATACGGACCGAAGAAATGTCCTGTTTATCTACATCTTCCATGGTTGGGTGCTATTTCGACGAGGTTCGAAAAGGAAGTCGCTTCAGCAGTTCAACGCTGTTATTTCTCTGTGGAGCCTCGCGTTGTTTTTACGACTAGAAAACTTCTGCCCACAAGCAAAAAAGATGTGCTTCCTGCTTCTCAACAGAGCAATATCGTTTATGAATTTTCGTGCCACTGCGACAGTCGGTACGTGGGTCGCACATCTCAACGGCTGCAGGACAGAATTAAGCAACACGTTCCCAAATCTGTGAGAACTGGTGAAGTTTCTCAAGATCGCAAGGCCTTCAATCGCTCGTGCAAATTGACCAATCACGAACCTATTTGCGACTCGGCAATTGGACAACATCTGCTGACCAATCAATCTTGTGCCTTACACTACAGCGATGACAGATTCTCGATCCTTTCAAAAGGTCGCTCGGCTTTCCATCTATCTGCCTCAGAAGCCACTTCCATCAAAGTTTCTCGACCAATCCTGTGCCTACAAAAGGAGTTTGTCTACACGCTGAAAATCTCTCACAAGCGCTTCTGTTTTTGATTGGTCGACACTTTTCGTCCAATCAGAAACGACTTCTCTTTTCTCTCTCGCGCTTTTATAAGCGGTCTCAGCTCTACATTCTTTATTCTGACGATTCCCTTGACAAGTGTCAGACGAAAAGCTTCGGGAAATATGAAACCTCTGCTTCTAGCTATCTTCAAATTCTGTACCACCAACCAACGGCAAAAAAGTAACTAAGTTAAGTTACAAATTTAAAAAAGTAATTATAGTTACATGTTACAGTTACTTTTGTGCATGCCCCGAAAATCGTCATCAATTTTGTTTCGTAAGCCCTGGCAAGTTAAGTTGTTTGACTTACCATAGGCTAATTATTCTATAGGCATACAAGTAGGTTAGTTAAAACCTTTGACTAATCATTACAAATGAATTAATGTATCAACCATGCAACAATAGATGGATATTGGATAACCTGCATTAAGCATAAAATCAATAAAGCATGATTGTTACAACCACTTTCTCAGAATGATCGGTTTAAAAAAAAAAACTGTTGCGCAACTCATGCCCTACTGGATGTAATAATGCTTTTGATGAGATTCAAGATAAAAAGTATACTGGATTATTGCTTATGGATATTCGTAAAGCATTCGATCCTGTGTCACACGAAATTCTACTTCACAAACTTCAACATTATGGCATACGTGGACCTGCACTCTCTTTGATTGAGAATTATCTCTTATCGCGCAGTCAATTTGTCTCTGTCAACAACTGCAATTCTTCATCCCAACCTATAACCATTGATATCCCTCAGGGTTCGATACTGAGTCCCCTGCTCTTTTTGATCTACGTGAACGACCTACACATGCTACATCAAGTAAACTTCGTTTGTTTGCTGATGATACTTGTCTAATGGTTAGTGATAAATCTATTTCCATGCTTGAACAATCAAGCAATTCAAAACTGCACCGTCTAACAAAATGGTATGTTGCCAATAAATTGCAAATTGATCCTAACAAATCTGTGCTAATCTGTTTACCTTTTAAAATCTACAGTTCTCTTCCTGAACTAAAGATTGCATATGATAATGTAATACTAACTCGCAATAACTCATCGAAGTATCTCAGAATTATAATATACAGCAAGCTAAATTTTCAACTGCACTAATTAGGGATGATAGAAAATAAATTGGCCAGATCTGTCGAAATATTAAGCAAAGTTCGTTTTCTCTTCCCCCCCTCTACTTTAACTCTGCTTTATATCGCCCCCATCCAACCCCATCTTTTATTCGGTATTGTACTGTGGGGTTCCACGTGCTCCTCCTATCTATCAAAACTCCAAACTATACAAAATAAGACCATTTGTATCATCTCAAACTGTAATGGCAGAATCTTTATCACTCCCTATTGCCATAAACTAGAGATACTGAAAATTGCTGAACTGTATAAATTCGAAATTGCCAAAATTATGCACCGACACTTGAAGCAAGTCCTCCCTCTAGAAATATCTAATCAGTTCAAACCATTATCAAGTATTCATAACCAAATTACTAGATCTGTCTCAATGAGCCACCTCTATGTTGAAAAATTTTCTACCGTAAGATGTCAATTGTCAAAGGTCAATAAAATTTCAAGGAGCCGAAATACGGAATTCAATAACTCTGGAATTGAGAGATCAGCCCTATAATAAATTCAAAATCAATTACAAAAAATTTCTGCTTGAGACGTATGCAACTCCATAAAACGTTTTAGAGTCTTGTGTGATTTTATTTTTCCTTTTTTTTTTTGATTTTTTCGTTATATTTTTTATTCATTTCCTATGAGCTACTGTTTTAAGACGCACCTGCATCTTTTTATCTAAGTGGCTTCTCAACTCGAAGACCTTCATCGGTCTCTTCGCAGTTTCTTGTGTTTTCTTTATGTTCATGTATGCGCTCAAGTAACAATAAATAAATTGACTGATTAACAACAAATGTTCGAAACAACCAGCAAAAACAAAGCAATGTTGCAACACTATTGTTTACCCAGCCTTCCATTCGTTCAGATGCCATGAACTTCAAAATACGGTATCAGTTATTCAACGTAACTTTATCGTGCGATTGTCGTGTCGGCTGTCGAATTCATCCCCCGAATCCTCAAGGCTGATACTCTCAGCTCGCGTACCGGTACTTTCAATTGATAGCAATACAATGCGATGTTGCTTAACCTGTCGTCGGTCATAGAATTTCTCAAACACGTTTTTAACAATTTCATTTTTGAAGATCATGCCGTACGCTAAATAAGAACGTTTAAACCAGGGGTTCCCAAACTGGGGTACGACACATGTAGCCCCAGGGGTACATTTCGACTTTTCAAGGGGTACATTAAGTTATATTTTTTATTACCTGATGTTACTAATTAGGGCCAAGTTTAGGGCCGGCCGCACCAATTGGAAGAGCAAAAAAAAAAAGAAATTTGGACTTCTGCGGACGCGATGACTTGTTTTTGCTCTTCATTTCATTTTGGGTGGAAAACTGGACTTCTGCGCACGCGATGATCTTCAAAGAACCTGTCCTCTTTTTGCGCAGTGAAAATATGGTAACCCTACACATGATATACTTTTGGGGATACACGAGCGAATCCGTAAATTACTGATGTAATCTATGAACTTTGAACATATTCAGGGTACCTGTGAACAGAAAGTTTGGAAGCCCTGGTTTAAACTGAGGAGCGAAGCAAAAACCCCCCTCTTAAAATCGCTTCTAGACTGCAATTTCATTTACAAATTTAAAAATCAGCGGTCTTTTAAAATTGCTTAATGGTTCCTCAAGCCAAACTTTAAAAAAATAGCGCTGCCGGTATTGTACATTGTAAAAAGCTGCTTCAGTTCTGCATGAATAAACGTAACTGTAGCTTTTAAAGTTCTAAATTCGTAACTGCTGTAGCTACAAATTTTGTCATTTTTGCAGAAAAGTAACTTAGTTACAATTACTAAAAAAGTAACTAGTAACAGTAACTAGCAGTGGTGTAAAAAGTAACTTACAGTATTTTGAAACTGTACTTAAGTAAGAGCATTGTTACTGACGGCAAAGCTACTCAAAGTAAAGTAGAAAGTATTGACTAAAAAAGTACTTTAGTAAAAGTAAAAAAGTAGTCATTCAAAACTAATCAAGTATAAGTACTCGTACAGCGTTTTGAAACGTTAAAGTGTCAACTACGCACTTGCAGATGCGGCGATGATGGACTTGCTTTGAAGGTGACAAAATGGTGAATCAAAAGAAATTATTATCGCTCAGATGGCCAAGTAGATAGAGCGTCTGCTTTTGGAACGGTAAACTGAGGGTTCGATTCAGAGTTGGGTTAAACCAATGACTTAAAAATTGGTATTTATAGCTTCCCTGCATGACGTTTAGTGTCAAAGGCGACAGCGTGATTCGTATCGCACGGAGTGAAGTTTTCATGGCAATGACGAGACCGAGTGTTATGGAATTGAATAATGGAGAATTGGAATGTAAATACAGATTGTAGGCGCAACGAGGGATTTCAAGGCGAGACTGTAACTCAAATGACGCAATAGTAAACCACTTGTACTTTTGTAAAATATACACTACCCATGTAGTGTTACTTTGTACTAAAAGTACAAAAGTAGCTAAAAAAAAACTACTCAAAAAAGCACTCGTTACCGAAAAAAAAAAAAAAAATACTCAAGTAATCTAAACAAGTGAGAGTGCTTCGTTACTTTACACCACTGGTAACTAGTTATAAAACCAGAGTTTTCTCTATAAGAGTTGTCCGACTCTTTCTCATTTTTGTTTCTTTATTATAATGGTTACGCTTCAATACTAATAGATCAATCGTGTCACAGAAACGTCGCAGTGCATAAGATACAATAGCAGCAGCAGCATAAGAATGCAGCAATCCAGCATCTCTGAAAGTCTGAATCCAGTCTTGTAGCTTGCAGCAGCATTATTTTTTTTATTTGCTTTGAAATCATATCATGAAATGCACGAATTTGTTTTTAAAAACTTAGTGCCAACAACTAGCAATGCTCTGCTACTGCGCCAAAGAAAAGCAAACTTATAGCATACCCTGATATTTCGCCACTACTTTTCTTAGCATATTTAGCAAAAAATGCTTAACGCAGGTAGGCTAATACGCAGTGGTGTAAAAGAAAGTAACAGTAGGCTTTTACACGAGCAGCTTCTTCGATAACGAATAAGCCTAGCATTTTTGATAACGAGTATTTTCAGCATAAAGTAACGCTACCCGAGCAGTTTTTTCTGCACAAAGTAGGTTAGTTTCAAATTTTAAGCCTTAATGTCGATTTTCTTAGTTGAAAGAAAAAAAATTGCGCTGGATAGTTTGAGATCTTTGGAAGCTTGCACAGCACACATTATTAATATTCGACGAGCGCGTCACAAAAAATTTCTGGTATACAACAGCTTTTTTCAAAGCTATCGAGAGTGTTTATGATAGAGGTTTTTCCAAATGCGAAAACCAGGGAGTCGAACCGATAGAGGTTTTTCCAAATGCGAAAACCAGGGAGTCGAACCGAAGTTTTATCAACCGGTTTTACGCTAATTTGGTCGAACCTGAACCGTATTTTTCAAAATCGCAAAGAGCGAACCGGAACTGAACCGAATAATTTGAGTACTTGCGAACCTTAATCGAAGCGATTAAAAAAGCGGCTCGCTCATTGAGGTCACACGCGTCACTTTGATCGGCGTAACCGACTGACATTTTGAAGGTGGCTTATATTTAAAGAAATACAGTACTTGCACAGCACTACAAGCTGTGCATTGGCCCGTCAATGTGAAGATATGTTTCTTTATCAAAGATTAGGCCGCCGGCGTCGAAGCATAGTAGCAATTTAATTATCTCGAAACTGGCTTTACTACTAGTATTTTATGCATTATAGTGGCCTGTCAATGCGAAGAAAAATTGCTTTGTACGTTTCATTTTTTAAAATATGTTACTGGAATTATACCATTTTTAACTGCGAACTTGAACCGGAACTTTATAAACCGGTTTGAAATATTTTTTACTGGAGCGAACCCAAACCAGAGCGTTTCAATTTATCTGAACCTTAACCAGAACTGAACCGAAATTTAAAACCGCTGTTGAACCCAAACCGATTCTGAACCGTACAAATTAAACGGTTCGACTCCCTGGCGAAAACAGCTTTTTCAAAGCTATTCTGATGTTCCGTACTGATAACCTATTGTTCAAAATACTTGGCTAATTTTTCATTTGCACTGGCAGTGATGGGCACGATAGGCTAAAATTTTCTGTACTTAAGCAATAACGAGAACCGATAATTTCAAAAAATCCCTGGGCGATACCGATTACAATCGGTAAATTTCAATTTCTTGAAGTGATATCGGTAATCGATAAATTCTTCCGATATATGTTAATCAACAAATCAAAACTATATCACCGATAAATGCCCATCTCTGTGCACTGGTGGTTAAGCGAGTCTACTATTAAGATTTCAACATTCGTTTCATATGAATAAACATTCGTTCGTTTTCCGATTACAGCAACAATTATTAAGAGACATTTACAATTACTTTAAATCGCTTAATCATATAGCGGTCAGAAGGTTACCACTTTATTGACAAAAGATTCCCGTGGGGACGTTTGAGTGACATTTTTTAACTGCAAATAAATTTACCGTAAGCATTTCGAATTTTTTCGTTTTGGTACAGAAGAGTTTCATCACAAAATAAAATCCAAAAAAATGAAGCCGTCATTATACTCGCGGCATTCCGCCAAAGCGTGTAACAAGTAGCGGGACCCGTTTCCGCCGCTGAGCGCCCAGGCAACTCAGCTTCAAAGTTCGAAGAAAACAGCGCGGTGACGAGTCCCTTGCGATACTTTGTCCGATTTGACCGGCCCAGGGCGCGAACCCCAGACCTCCCGCATCGATAGCGATGTCGTTACAACTAAGTCCAACAAACTAAAAAGCATTTGGCCTAATATATTGTCCAACCAGTTGGACAAAAAATTGAATTCAGCAAAACTTGTGCGATAGGTCCCCTACTTTCCCTGCTTTTAATAAGATCCATAAGCTTTAGTGGTTATTTTTACAGCTAAGGTCTAATAAAAAATCAAAAAACAATTAATGTAAAATATTTTACATTCAGAAAAATGTCGAATTTAATTTGGATCAAATTCCTGAAAATATTACTCCAAAAGTTTTAATGATAGAAATCAATTTGGATTTGAAATGACATTTAGACTGGAACTCTAGTCTATCACTAAATGCAGTTTGTGTCCAACAAAGGGTGTCATAGTAACCCATGTTAATGTACAGCTATATAGACTACCTCATCACTAAAACTATCCTTCACGTTATTTAAATCAGTTTTTGCTAACTAGGCTACATATCACTAAAAATTCTCTTGCAAATGTCTGTAAAACTATCCTTCACGTAATTGAAATCAAATTTAGCTAATTCGTTAGCTGAACTCCGGCGTTTGAAGGCTTTAGTCACTTTTCACAATGCAAGCTGACTGTAGTCTGCTGAAATCGATCTATAAGTACTCATACGTAAAAACGAAATCACGTGATAGAGTCGGACAACTCTAATAAAGAAAACTCTGATAAAACAGTACTAGTTACAAAAATAGTACTAGTTGCAAAAGTCACAAAAGTAACTAGTTACAAAACAGTACTAGTTACAAAAGTAACTAGTTACTACCCACCACTACTATAAACACACCTATACACGACACACGTCATCCCATCAAATGCGTCAAAACTAATAATGATTGCATTGTCTTAATTTTCATTCATTTTAGCCCAGCTTCTGCTTTAAGACATTGACTGCTAAAATATTTTTGTATTGTCTGACACTATAATATAGTGACTGCATTTACTGCAGGGACCGGTATGTTCTTTTTTCGATAAGAAAGTGTGCTGAAACAAGAGGTTTTTACGTAAAAATCGCAAAATTCCGTTGGCGGCTGGGGGCTCCGCCCCCAGACCTTCTATGCTTCCGGCGCCCCTCACCCCCCCAGATATGTTCCTCCCCCTTTGTTAAATCGTGGAATCGCACTGAATGCGCAAAATGCCGGTAATTAAGGAGCGATTAATTGGAGGTTTCAAAATAAATTTCGATTTAATATTAAAAAATGGGGGCATTACGACATATTTTGGTATCTTTTGATAACTTCCTTTTTTCGTGATGTTACTCAATGCTAAATACGGCTTTCTCAGAGGTTGTAAACTTGTGATCAGTATCTATTTTCTGTAAGTTGTTACTCGGGCTCCTCAAAAATTTTTGCCTGCACGACGCCTCTGAACGAGCGTCCCAGATAGCACCATTGATCTGGAATATATAAATGAAAAAAAATTGTTGAGAAGGATGTGTGGCTGTTCTACGCATTGTCTGTAATTGGGTTTCGAACTCCTGGTTTCCGCGAGTGTCCGGGTTGGCGAGACGTGATGCGCGTGGCACGTCTTGCTTGCTGCTGGGCCCTCGCTGACTCAGTTTAAAAACGTTTGTTTGCAAGATTTAAGGGAATTTACAAAATTTGGTTTTTGCGTAAAATACATAAGTTGGCGATATTGGAATAGTGAATTGATTGGCGACAAGCTAAACGTCAGCCGAATTGTCAACATTGTTTTGCTTGTTTCAATTTGAACCTTTTTTCACAGAAATTTCATCAAATTCGTAGTTAGTGTTATTGGTATACTGTATGTACAATCAAGACTTTTGCATGGGATTTATTTGCGAAAATACACGTGTAGTTGTATTCTTAAATAAATCTACGTGTCAATGAATTTCAGAAGATTAGGAAAAAATTAACTTTTGTCTTTCGAAAGTATTTTGGTTACACTTGTATAGGAGATCGGCAGATTCAAAAACTTTAGCTTACAGCAAATCCACAGCAGCACATGACATTTTTCACCAGTATGCAGCATCTCACATAAAAGTACACTAGCCTAGGTTGTACATACTTGGCGGTTAGCGTGAGGCAGTAATCAGAACAAGGAAGTGTAACGCTTGATTCATCACAAATTACTTCACACGCGTTAGCTTGCTGGGTTCCTGTCCGACATTCTGGAAGAAGGAAATGGCAAAATGTCTCAACAGAGCGATTTTTGCAATCACAGTTTCTATCATTCACTTGACTTAATATCATTGGTAAAATTTCAGCGTTTTCTGCTGTGAAATCCTCAAACTGCATCAAACTGTTTTGCTCTACACAATTACTGTTTAAATACGGCTTGCAGAAAGATGCTGCCTGCATTTCATCCACTATTTCAGAAAACTTTGTGCAGGTTAAAGGCTCTTCGCAGTTGTTGTTGAAAGGAGTTGTAGCTGTAAACGATAGCTCTTCAAATGGACTGCTTTGTGGTTGATTTAAAGTAGTTGATGGGACGGATCTGGAGGTTGTAGTCGTTGGATTTGGTCTTCTTCTTCTTCCCCAAAACCAGCTTTTAGATCCCATGATGAAAACAAAACACAGGATCATTCGAAAACTTAAGTGATGCATTTTTACAATTTTTTTTTATCAGAGAAGAAAAAGTTTCTACAGATCCGTAATGCATGTCTTAATTGAAGATGAAGCTTAATTTTGTAAATTAAAGTATACTTTATTAATCCTTGGAAGCTCATTCGACTACTTATCCATAAAAAAACTGATAGTCTATAAAAGGCATTAACAGCATACGGCCCGCGGGCCGGGTCCGGCCAATAAAGAGACTTTGACCATTCCGCACACTGTATCCAACCATGCTCCGTGATGTGGCCTAAGGCCTCATTCCTGACAGTTGCCGGATCACTATGCTCTCACCAAACTGTCGGTGCGAGCTTATGAAAAAATTTCCTTGGTGAACAAACATTATGCCATAGCTTGCTTGCGAAACTATAACCACAGTGGAAGATGTGGGGTATGCATCCGCCTACCAGCCATTTTCAACAACTTTTTTGATGAATACAAATTTTTCATTATTATTTTGAACTCTTTTGTAGCGATAATCTTTATGCCTGCACGTATAAATCTAAAATATGCGAACAAAATGCATCATAATTACGTGGTAAAGGCCTCAGAGTAGGGCGAAAGCATTTAAATTAAATTTGCTTTAAAAATTGTAAGCTGCACTAAAATGGCCATTACAGTACGCAAATTTTCAAAAATTTAGTGCGTGGATTTTTTCTTCAATTTGCTTCAAATTTACTCAGCGGAATAAAGCTACGCTTAAAAAATGTCAAAATATGGTTTTCCTCGCCCTTGAAAAATTCGGACCACTCCCTGACATGAAGCATTTTCAAAAAGCTTATTTTGGTCCTATTCCGGATCTAAACGTCTTTGTATTTAGTTAATTTTAACTAATACTCAACCTAATTCACGCGCAAAAATTTCCTGGATTCGCTACCGACTACAACAATTGCTTTGAGAACCAACTTATTATTTGCAGTATTAGTGAATAAAATGTGTTCAAATCAAATCTTCATTATACTCGCGGTATTACGCCGAAACGTGTAACGAGTGGCGGGGCCCATCTCCGCGGCTTAGCGCCTGGTTTACTCAGCCTCTGAAGAAACGTCGCAACGGTGGCGAGTCGTAGTCGACACTGTGTCGATTTGACCGACCGACCCGGGAATAGAACCCCAGGCCTCCCGCACCGATGGCGTGTGCGCTTAGCTACTGAGCAAAGACCGGAGTACTAATCCGGCCCACCAAAAACTTCATTTTCCCACATCTGGCCCGCCGACTAGAGAAGTTGCCCACTCCCGGTCTGTAGTTACAGTGATATGCACATGGCACAAGTTATTCAAATGTCTGTTACTTACAGGTACCGCATTCTATATAGCTAATTAGTCTACATGCAACCGAGACCTAATAAATAAATAACGGAAGTTATTTTCAAAATATCTTGAGCTAAAAAGTTTAACAGTAATTGAGGGAGACTGCAAAGAGAGCTTGCACATGTCGAGGCAACAGTCATGCACTCGTATGTTATAAGGGCGATCTGCTCCAGCCGCAAATCGAAACCGCCATGTACGATCATTCTGTCATCTGCAAGGCAGGGTTACGCTGGGGCTAGGCCTTTGTTCCAGCAATGACAAATGTTTTTGTTGCTTAGTGTTTGTAGGCCCAGATTCGAAGGCAATTTATGCATCATCACCTATCACGTGGCAGTTAGGATCAACGTTCTTAAGTCATTGCAATTTGTAACACTACACCACTGGTAATTTGTCAATCAAAAGACGAAAAAACGCCTATTTTTGAAACTAATTGACAGAAAGACACTGTAATGCAAGAGTGGCGCCGTTTGGAAAAAAACGGTTTGTTTTGTAAACCATGTTTTTTGAGCTTATTTAGACCATAGTTGGTCCAAAATATATATGTCGAAAACATCTTACTTATGTATATCCGACTTATATATCGGACATTTCCGACTTATATTATATACTTATATTATACTTATATTTAAGTCGGATATTTCCGACTTATATATCGGACAAACTCGCCGTTTGGAAAAAGCTATACGTTTTGTGAACCATGTTTTTGAGATTATTGAGACTCAAAAAGCATGGTTTACAAAATGTATGATATTTTTTAAACGGCGCCCCATTTATATCAGACAAACTATGGTCTAAATAGGCCTGAGCTCAAAAAGCATGATTCACAAAACAAATAAATTTTTCCAAACGGCGAATATTTCCGATATATAAGTCGGAAATATCCGACTTATTTTGCGAGTGTTTTTTGGTCCTAGTTAGAATACAATTTGTCCGAATTTTAAGGTGAATATTTTCGATTTTTGGACAAATTATGGTTTAAATAAGCTTAAAAAACATGGGTCACAAAATCGTTTTTTTTTTTCAAACGGCGCTTTTGCGTGTGTTTTTTGGTCCGACTTAGATATATCAAACAAATAATGGTCTATATTAGCTCAAAAAACATGGGTCACAAAACAAACAGTTCTTTTCCAAACGGCACCCCATACTTACACATTGGTTTTTGCTTTCGCATTTGAGTTCGTCGAGTCAACACGTCAAACCGACTGTTAGAGTTAGACAATTTTGCGCGGTATTACTTTATTTTGAGTCGAAAATTTTGCTTGTAGCCTGGAATACAACTCTTGGTAAAATTTCCCTTACTCTATCCATTTCGTACTGGCTCAATTAGGCACGTGAAACATTAGTTTTATAGTCGCAGCTGTATTCTGTAATCTTTTTATCTTTTTATCCTAAGAAAACTTAGCCCTTCAATAAAGAGTTATAGCTGGATCAAGACCGCAGCGATTTGACTGGATGCGAAAAACAAATAAAGGCTTTGGCGCTCCGCCTAGCAATAATTTTACCAGAGAAAGCTTCAGTGTTGCGACAGCTTCGTAACTGCGATGTCACTGACTAATCCCGATACAGTTGCTGCAAACTCATCTCATTGGTCAAAGAAGCTTGATTGTGTTTTATGCGTTCTGTCAGTGTGCGAAGTAGAAAATTTTTACTGGGGGATGTTTTGTCCACAAATTTGCCTAATTCTGAGCCCAAATAACAACACAATATTGCAAAAATGGTATTTATTGTTTATGGGGCGTCGTCATTGGTCCATGACCATATTAAAACAGTGGCGGAGGGCGTATGAGTGTTTACATACCACCAGTTCGATGAACAAAAATTATCAACGAGAGAATTTCAAAAACTTCATTACAGTCGCGCACCCAGAATTTGGAAAAAAGGGGGGCCCACATCCGGGGTTCTGGGGATGAAACCCCCAGCCGCCAGAGACTAAGCGTGTCTGGGGGCGCAGCCGAGCTTTCACGGTTTTATAAAAAGACACTGATTTTAGCACATTTTTTTTGATGGCATACAGTAAGTGCAATCACTATGGACAATGTAAAAATATTTTTCCAGCTTATGTCTAAAAGCATCGATGCTTGGCTAAAATAAGTGAAAGGAGGCGCTTCAACCATTTTTAGTTTGAGAAATTATAGCCTGAAAGTTCCGTTTTAACAACTTATTAAAGAGTCAAAGGGGATGGGGCATGGCTCCGTGGCCATCCCTGCGTGCGCCTATGCTTCATTAGCTTTGTTTTGGGCAGGTTTTGTTTCATAAATGAAGCTAGGGGATAAGGAGGAGAGCAGCAAGCTACCTAGGCGGGGTCCGGAGCGGAGCCCCGGAAGCAGTGATGGGCGCGATAAATCATTCAGTACCAAAGCGACAACGATAATCGATAACTTCAACAATGCCCTGGGCGATACCGATAAATCTCAATTTCTTAAAGCGATATCGGTAATCGATAAATTATCCCCGATAAATTTTTCCGATAGCCTAAATGTTACGGTAAATTTTTAATGTGTTTGACGAAATTTATTTTCTTGTAAGTCAAATCACAAAAGTGTTTTTGTAGACTTTTCAAGAAAAAGGAGCAGTTCATGGACTCTGCTGTGGGATTAAACACAACAAAGAGAGATTTTTTAAATTGCAACAAGACTTTATCGACCCCGTGAATTTTGCCATAGCGCCAACTCCCTAACTTCAAACAATGTGTGCATAAAGAATCGTTTATCGCGATAATTTATCGGCGATAACAAAATATATTACAACAGCGATATCGGTAATCGATAAATCCAAACTATTTTGAGCGATAACGATAATCAGTAAAAAATTATTGCCGATAACTCTCGCCGATAAATTATCGCGATAAATGCCTATCTCTGCCCGAAAGCTATAGCATTTTTTTAATTCATAGACTACTCTTAATCTCAAATATGATCTAAAGAAGTTTGGGAACCGCTGTTTTGACATGCTCTTAATGCTTTCATCATGCTTTCACTAATGCTTGTAAAAAACTGCTGACGTGTTTTAGTTGTGATGAAAAATACACTGTGCTGAATCTGTGCAGTGTTATAAGCGGGTTGCAAAGATTGTTCTTTTTTAATTTGTGAAAGAAGTCATAAAGGTTATAAGATATGCTAAAAAGTATCGCCGCAATCCGTAGGCTACCCACACGCTACACGTATGCCGGTAAAAAGCATTTGACTTTTTGCGATGCTTATCACAGGACAATTTTTTTCATTGCTGGGGGAACGAATATTTTTACTGTCCCCCCATATCGCCCCCATATTTCGCACACTGCGTTTTGTAATAACTTACTATTATTTCGATCACTTTTTACTGCGTAAGCTTTCAACTGTTGATATTTTAAAGCAACTTCAGGAATTTCCTTATTCTGTGACATTTTAAATGCGTGAATGAGTCTACTAATCAGCGCCTTTCATATCACCAATTTGCGATTGTTTTTAGTCGCCCTTTTACCATCATGCTCATCTCACGTTTACAGGTTTTACAGTGAATGAAAATGCAGGCTATCACTATCGAGCGCTCTACGTCGTATTTCAGACGTATCGTGAATCAAACCGGATAATATTGCGTGGGCTATTGTTACTTAACAAGAATTTGTCTTAAGTAAGCCTATTGGTTAAATTAGTCACACGGCAGCAGTACTTAATTCGTGGTCTTTATCATGGCTTTCAATAATTCGTGCTTTTTATGGTTATTGGAGAAAGGTGATGCTTTGATCGTCAATGGCTAACAGAAAGAGCGCAATATGCTTTTTCCACAGTATCTATTTGTTGACTAAGTACCAGAAATTACTAACTCTGTGAACAGCATTCTACTGGCTTAGGAATGTGGTCTTTTTCCTTTGGCCTACTTAGTAAATAAATAAAATTGAATGGTAACCTCTTCTTGTAATTATGGACAGATACGCAAACCGTAGAACACAAGTCATCTTGCTACTCTATTCCAATCATGTCATGTGCAGCGGTCAAATGGAATAAAAAAGAATGAGAAAACCGTAAATGATGCAACTCACCAGCGATGGCGCAAGCATTTCTAAAGTGGAGGGGGGGCCAAAAGCAATGACCAGACTTCCTTCGCCTACAACCCATATTTAGCCCATACACATGTGACACGTTCAATTTATGTGGGCTTCAGATCCACGGTTTTCGCTTCTAGTTTCTGCATCACAATTAAATTTTGATGTCATGATCACTTTTGTAAATTATGACAT
This sequence comes from Trididemnum miniatum, assembly GCA_964006365.1. Classification (NCBI taxonomy): domain Eukaryota; kingdom Metazoa; phylum Chordata; class Ascidiacea; order Aplousobranchia; family Didemnidae; genus Trididemnum; species Trididemnum miniatum. Next base: position 19,372,200 of record OZ023231.1, read on the forward strand.
CAAGACTTTAATTATGATGTAGAAACTAGAACTAAGAACCGTAGGCTAATTAAGCCGACATAAATTGGACATGTGTGTCGCGAAATAGGAAATTCCGAAATTGTATTATACTTCGCTGACTGGACGATTGATAAGAATTGTATGACAAACTGTAGGAATTAATTCGTTCTCAGACCTCACGAAAAAATCAAGATCTTCTTCACAAAACGAATATAACAATCGACCCGACTTAATTCACTTAGCTACGGTACTCACCGTACTACTTTTCAATAAACACAAGCACCACTGCTCACTTCAGTAACACCATACAACCAGGGCTATTCCCTTCACCATACAACAATATTATTTACTCTACGCGCACTAAATCTACGCTCGAGTAAATACGCTCGAAAATTCACGCCTATTTATACTCTAAATTTAAGTTTAAGAACGTTCTATAACATTCTTAAAAAGAAACAAGAAGAGAAATTATATGATATGCAAAAATTGACACCAAACTATAGTAAACGCATTTGTGACCTCACTAGCACAAATTTTGACCCACTGAAATTACGTAATGGAGAGATCTGTCCAGATATTCACGAAAAAAAATACGTCAGTACAAAATTATGACTTCATAATGCAACCTTACGAAACAATCCCACGAATAAAACTTTGGAAAACAACCCATCGGTCTAGAACCTTCTACAATAGACAAAGCATTAAACACAAAAACATTAAACACAAAAGCATTAAACACAATGTCAAACGCCGCTACTTCGCCGTCGAACCAGTGTTGTTTTTACAACCCGACAGCTCTTGCCACCAAGGAAGAAAGACGAGTTGCTTTCCCATCATTGCAGCAATCTTGTTTACCTATTTGTGTGCCATTGTGATAGTCGGTACGTTGGTCGCACGTCTCAACGTCTTCAAGAGCGTATCAAACAACACATCTCTAAAAACATATTAAAGTTATATCGTTACAATGTGGACAGGGTAATTGTGTAGCTAAAGTTATTATTTTAGCATCCTCAACACAAAGCTGCGAACTCGAACTCGTAAAAATAGGCCTAAGCTGAACTCAAACTCGAACTTAAACTCGATAAAAAATCGACCGAGTTCGCAGCCCTGCCCCAAGAGCTACTGTAAATACCATAACCGTCAGTAAAGCCTCTATTTGAGTGTCACTATAAGGTAAGGATTGAAAAATAGAGCGACAACCTTTAATTGAACACCACCTGTAATGTCACTACAGGGGAAGGTGTTGAAAATGAAGAGGACGGCTACCCATATTGACATGTCACCTGATTTTCCCCATTCATTTTTGATTACTTATCAGTAACTGTGTTACGATAGATTTTTTTTTCTCTTTAGAAGTTAAATGTTAACTTTGTCAAAAGTTTTTTCTTTTCTTTGATTAAATTTATCTTCCAAAAATTCTGACCAGCTTGTCAAAAAATCATACTCTAACAGAACACCACCTCTAATACAGCAACACAATAAAAGAAAACGGTTGAAAAATAGAGCGCTGTGACTGTGTGGTGCTCAAATAGAGGTTTCTCACGGTATGTCACGTATGCGGTTACGGAAACAAAGGGAGCAGTAAGCTTTTTTGAAGCATACAAAAAGAAAAAGCTGGGATGATCAATAACTTAACTTCAATTACCGTTATTTCCTACACCAATAAGGTGATGCGTAGAGAAATAAGAAAACTTCATAAATCGCATTGCCACTTGTAAAACTAGAATCAAAGTGTTTTAATTGCTTTCTTTGACTAGAAAAGCAATTTTGTTGGCAAAAGAATTGCTATGGTTAGCACTCCTGGCTTAGATACTATCAATCGCTGATTTGCCTTTTATACTGTTTGTTAACATGCTCAATTTAACATTCCCAAACTGCAAGTATTTTTTTTGCTATAAAAAGGTTACATTTTTCTGTTCCCCCACCCCACTAACAAAGTTTTAAAGAAAACATCTCTGGATTTAAGCTCTTTCCTGGGTTTCAATTTCGACGGTAGGCTTATTAAGTTTCAAAAACATTCATGCAGAGGTATTATTGTAGAAACACACGCGTAAATTAGGCCCCCCAGAAAAAAGTGAGGGGGCCAGGGCTACCCCGCTTCCGCTACCTATGCAACTCACACTAACCTATTAACGTTTGCCGTCATAATTACCAACAGTAAACATACTATGAGACGAAAAAAAAAATCTTACTCACAAGGGTGGAAACCTGGCTACTTGGCGTTAGGGTGTCAGTTTCAGTGCGTTGGAACCCAGATGTCAGGTTCCGGTTTTGGTTTCACGGCTGTTGAAAAATAGCTTCCAGTTTTGGTTTCAGTTTCGCTTACGCATAGCTTCGGTTTCTGGGTTTGAGCTTCGGTTTAGGTTTCATCCAAGAAAGCTCTTATATTTTAAGTACGGATTATTTAAATGTTCTACTTCTTGGCGTTTTTGTTTTGTTACGATGATAAACAGCAGCTCAGATGACCGGGTGAAGAGAGCAATTGCTTCAGAAGTTGTCGACTTCGGTAAAATGCCGAGTCCGGTGAAACCAAAGACTCAAAAATTAGTATTCACAGCTTTTTATTTGACACTCAGCACTAAAAGAACTGTAATGGTAATGATGGAGATGACAATTTTAAAACCCAAAACCTTAGAAAAGTTTCAACAGGTCTTAGTTTCGATTTTGACGTTTCAAGAGAAAACGGTTTAGGCTCAAGGTTAGGTTTTCACAATTTTGGCTAAGTACAGTAGGTGTCAATTTCAATTTGGGTTTTCAAAATTTCTTTTAAAACAGGGTTTTCAGGTTTAGGTTTGGGTTTCCTCCCTTGCTTCTTCGGATGGGTCGATGACCCGTCACTTGCTCAGCGGACTAGCCAATCGCGTTGGAAAATCATGTTTGCATAGGCATACAGTAATTTGTTGCCACTTCGCGGTTCAGTTAAGAAATAAAAAAGATTATTTCACGAGAGAAAGCAGAGTTTACAAATAAATTTGTGAGCAGAGTTTACAAATAAATTTGAATTTGTAAACTCTGCTTTCTTTCGTGAAATAATCTTTTTTATTTATTTACTCATATATTTACTCAGCAAAAACCAAATACACCCACAATGAAACAATACACAAAATCTACTTAACGCGTTTCACCCTTATTAAGAATCATCAGAAATGATGTAATTAGAATTACAGTACTGGTAGGCCTACTATCAGAACGGAGTAAAAGTCTATTTACATTTTAAGTTTTAAATTAGGACGGAAATAAAACGTAACAATCGTTACATATACTGTACTGTAAAAAATTTTACAACCAGTTACTGTATTATTTACATCATAATATACAGTGCTGTTCATAATTCAGGGGCCACCCCACAAAATTTCTTGTTTTGAGGCTTCCACGTAAAATACATCTTCTTTATCTCACCTGTTCATCGACATGTTATACATTTTGGGAAAGAGCTTGTTTCGGGCAATTCGGTGACAAAGTTGTTTTTGAAAAAAATGTTCCTGAAAGCTGAAACGCGTCTTAAATTGTGACGTCATGCTCAAAGCTCATTTTTTCAATAGGTAACACTTGTGGTGAAAATCAAAGAATCAGAGTGAAAACAAAAATTCCAAATGAGCAACTATGCTCCCTGATCTACAAAAATCCCAAGCTGCAATAAAGTGGCATGAAATAAGAAAAAAAAAAAAAAAAACTATGCTACCTGATAACCTCAGGTCACAATGTGATCACGCCATGAAAAAAGTTTATGACGTCATAATTGGAATCCGTTTATTTTGTTTTTGTTAGCGTTTAACACGCAATCTAATCAGTCATCATGGGCTTCAAGCAGATCAGCGCAGAAAATAGAGGGGTCATCATATTCCTTCATAAAGAAGGAAAATCGCAAAGATTTATTGCAGAGAAGACTGGGATATCTTGAAATGGAGTGCAAGGAGTGTTAAAGCGGTGGAAAGCAACAGGGGAATCAAAATGCCAGCCTCGGTCAGGAAGAAAGCGCAAGGCAAATATGCGACCTACGATTTCTGCCGAATCATTATTGTGAATTATGGTGGCCCTGAAAAGGGCCTTTTAATTTGAGCAAGCTAAACTAGTACTTTGTAGGCCATCCATTATTTTCGATTACCATTTTGCAGCGGCGGGGAAGTGAATCAACAAGCTTTTTCAGTTCTTCCGCTGAAATTACTCGATACCAAGCAGCAATAACCTGTTCGATGAGCTCTCTCTTGGTCTTCGGTTTGTTTTTGCCGATGATGGTGCTGACTCGGTACCATAAGTTTTCAATAGGGTTTAAATCAGGAGATTGGGCTGGCCAATCCATTCGTTTAACCCTATGAGTTCGGTACCAATGTTGCACTTTCTTCGCTCGGTGGCATGGTGCATTGTCGTCTTGGAAAATCCAGTCATTGTCGGAAAACAAAGATCGTGCATTGGGAAGCATTTTGTTTTCCAGAACATCGATGTACTTCATTGCGTTCATCATTCCGGAAACAATTTCGAGCCTACCAATACCATGTGCAGTCATGCAACTCCAAACCATAATTGACTGGGGGTGCTTGATGGTCGGTGAAATGCAATATGGCCGATATTCTTCATTGGGTCTTCCTCTCACATAATTATTTCCAGCATGGTTATTTACAGTAAAAGTTGACTCGTCACTGAATAAAACTTTCCTCCACTTCTCAACTGGCCATTTAACGTGAGCTCGTGCCCACTCCAATCGACGCTTTCTTTGTTTTTCTATCAAAAGCGGTTTTTTTCTGGCTTTGCACCCACGAAGACCGCTTTCTAACAACCTTCTCCTCACCGTTGGAGTAGACAACTCAACGCTACTACTTTCTTTTAATTCTCTAGCTAACTCTTTGGAAGTTAATTTCCTGTTGGCTAAAGAAAGTCTGACTAGAGTTCTATCAGTCCTTTCTGTTGACTTGCGCTTTCTTCCTGACCGAGGCTGGCATTTTGATTCCCCTGTTGCTTTCCACCGCTTTAACACTCCTTGCACTCCATTTCGGGATATCTCAGTCTTCTCTGCAATAAATCTTTGCGATTTTCCTTCTTTATGAAGGAATATGATGACCCCTCTATTTTCTGCGCTGATCTGCTTGAAGCCCATGATGACTGATTAGACTGCGTGTTAAACACTAACAAAAAACAAAATAAACGGACTCCAATTATGACGTCATAAACTTTTTTCATGGCGTGATCACATTGTGACCTGAGGTTATCAGGTAGCATAGTTGCTCATTTGGAATTTTTGTTTTCACTCTGATTCTTTGATTTTCACCACAAGTGTTACCTATTGAAAAAATGAGCTTTGAGCATGACGTCACAATTTAAGACGCGTTTCAGCTTTCAGGAACATTTTTTTCAAAAACAACTTTGTCACAAAAACCGGTTTATAAAACTCCGGTTCGGGTTCGGTTCGACTCCCTGGTTTCGGTTGTGTTATTGTAAATATTCTCTTTCCTCATCATCGTGAGGGTGCAACAGACCAGGTGAGCATTTTTGCTTTTACGTTGCATCCTACAGCGCAGTTATTTAATCTTGTCAACTGCTGTTTTATATTCTGCATAAGAGCGCTGAAATAAAATTGAATTTGATTTGATTTGGTAAAACAAGCGGCGCGAACCTCTTGCTTTTATTGAAAAACAGAATGCAGTCCCATTTGCACACTTTTTTGTTCTTTCTTTGAATATATGTTCTACGTATTTATCTTTGCAGGACTACTGAACTTGAATGAGAATAACAAGCAATTTGATTCCCTGAACTTTGAAACAAACGGTTATGATAACATACTTCTGTCATTTAATATTTGCAGTATTTCTGTAACTGCGCGGTTATAATAATGTTTCAAAACTTCTGTTACTGCAGCCTTCAACGTTGACATCGTATGCCTGTCTCAACAATATGGCGGCGAATCGTTATTTTTGAGTTGGAATAGATCTTCTTTATTGTTTTTTATTTAATAGGAGTTGGATTCAAATATTGACTCCGCTTGCTTTTTGCAAAAAAAAATTCGTCTTAACAGCACGTGGTGACTGGTGAAAAAGACTGATTGCAGTGTCGTTTGTATCTGAGTTAATCTGTGATTAGAAATGGAGCGGAAATGCATTATAAGTTTGAGAATTTGAGTTGTTATATGTTATAGAATGCTATTAATTACAGGATTAGTGAAGTCAGTAAGGGAACTTACTTTTTTGTTACGCCCAGTGTCGAAAAGTGTACTGATAGGTTACGTGAATGATCCTACGTAGGCCTGTATAATATGTACATTGTACAGATATAGCCTATACACTGTACATGCATCTGATAAAATTGTGCTCGATGTAGTTGGCGAGATGATCTGGTAATTTAAAAGTAATTTTGTAAGAGTACTAGTACATAATCGGGTGCTGCAACCATGCTTCTCATGTTACTTTTCTTGATCTTCTATTCTCCCCTTGCATGTTACAACGTTTATCGTTTTGTTGCTTCTTCCCTTTTCTCGTGCTGTCCAATTATACTGTATGTTATTTATGCATATTATTCTTGTGTTGACGGTACGGAAATAAAAGACACTAACTAACTAACTAATCCAGTATTGGTTTCTGATTTCGAAGAACGACAAAGGACTTTAAATCAAAGTTTGGCTAGGGTAAAGGTTAGAGTTATCAAGTCCTTTGTACTTTGCAGTGTTTAGTACATCAATTTACAGTGTAAAGTTCTTTGTCAACCTTTGCGGTGTTAAATAGAATCGCATTTGAAACAAAATGCTACCGGTATGTGCTCTAAGCATAGAGAATATATTTAGAGCAAGAAAATGAAGCAAGTAGGCTATTATAAACCTAACATTCAATAGGCTATATTTAAAAGCACAATTTAATGGGATGATTTATCAGAAATCCGCGATCTCTTTGCCGTACCCCGGAAACGGGTCCTATTAAAACCTGCAGAAGCACAAAGATCGCTGGCGGCACAATTGAGCTATTACCGGTGCTAAAAGCTGCAAGAACACAAGGAGCGCAAAGAACTCAAACCTAACAGCCTAACTCTAACTGAACCTAACCCTAACCGAATGTCCAAACCTAGCCCCAACCAAACCTGATCCCCCATTGAACCTAACTATATTCATAATAAAATTGTCGAGCGTCAACTTCACCAGTCACCATTGGCTGTCAATAACAAGCCAAATCTTTTTGTTTCTCACTGAAATTACTTTCTTTTTTGCGCAATAGCGGCACCTCAAGATAACTACTTTTAAACAATATTTTGAGTTCTATGCAAAATTTGACTTTTATTTTAGTGACTTAACTGCCGGCTATGATTTAATTCGAACCAAAACTTTAGAATAAATAAGTTTCAAAAAGTCGACTTTTTCGTAAATTTTCGTCATTTTTGAATATTTTAGCTTCCGGCGGCACCTAAGGATGTTAATGAACAGGCATGAAATTTTGAATATAGTGTTTTTACACCATTTCGCAAGTTTCCTGACTCCGGCTCTAAATAAATTCGGAACGAAGGGGGGATCGGTCATTTTTGATTCATCCCAAGCTACATGTTTAACATTTCCATCGTAAGTAAACATTTTCTTTTTCTATTTTCCTCTTTTTCTGTTTACTTTTCGGAAAGCAGACGCTGTCTCTGAGCCGACGCCAGAGCAGCCGACTGAGGGGGGCCAAGCGTTTATCAGGGGGGGCCAAAGTTTAAAATTAAGCACCAAAGCCATTGTTTTCAAAAAGTAACCTTGTTAAGTGGGGTGGCCATGGCCCTTCCTTGGCGCTGGTCCTACGTTGTCGAACTAGCAAAACCTCTTTTATTTGATGGACTTTTGTACTCGGTGTCAGATTGTGATTACTGACACAAAATTGGGTAGGATTGCATTTAATTTACTGATCGGATGGCCCAGTGGATAGAGTGTCTATTTCTGAATTGGTAAACTCCGGGGTTCGATTCCGGGTCCGGTCAAACCAATGACATGAAAATTGGTATTCACAGCTTTCTTGCTTGACGTTTAGCATAACAGGTATAGTGTGAAGCAAGCCGTCTAGTTCTCTTATTGTGCCGTTGGGAAAGGCACTAAGCGGGATTACCCCATCTAAGTGTATTGTGCCGTTGGGAAAGGCACTAAACGGGATTTCCCCATCTAAGTGAGGTAGACAGGATGGTCGCCAACTCCTAAGCGAGCTCGTATAGCGCCCTGTCCCTTTCTCGTGATAGGAAGATAAAAATGCGAATAGATAAAAAATCAGCAAATGAAATTTTTAATCCGCTCCCAAGGTGTTAATGAATTTGAATTTAATTTTTCAAAAGTAGCCTAATGATTTTGAATTTAAAATTAAAAATGATTAGATCCAACTCTGCACCGGCTTTCTTTTTCAAGTCCTACGCGCACTCTTACACACAGTATATTCTTTATGACATCATTACGCAGTTTATGACGCTATTTAAAAGGAAACGACAGCGACGAATTTCAAAGCTGCAATGTAGAATCTGAGCGTAAAAAATCCCATTCAACGCGATTCGCAAAGCAAAATTTTGTTTTTGAATTGATGCAACTTTGGTTCCTTTAAGACAATTTGGGGCCTCTTTTGGCAGTGTACCCCCCCCAATTGGCGGGTTTGGGGGGCGGCTGCTACGGCTCTGTGCCTACGTAGTCGTTATGGTAAACAGTAAACTCTACAAAAATATTTCTTACGCAGCTAATACTTTTGGTTTAAGATATTTACCGGTATGTTCAATCACACATTTACTAAGCAGTATACTCACTTATGTAAACATTTTGCCGTTGTTATGCGAAAAAATCAAGCTTTTCTTGATATTTGCCATTCATTTCAATAGTAACTTGGTCGCTTTATGGCATCTCGCGCAGACATCGCTTTGTCGCGCATGCGCAGTAAGCTACAGTGCAAAGGGTCTATGCGTGGTCAATGTGCGAGTGGTCCGGTTTTTACAACGCAGGATAATGTGGCAGTGCTAGTTTGGTCAATGTACGAGAGGTGAGGCTTTTACAACATCGGAATGTGCGACTGCTAGTAGTAGCAGTAGTGGTAGCGTTTTATTCAACGACCATCAGAGTACATAAAAACAACGCATATCACGACATTCGGCCGAAATAAAGGTAACAGCGACAAAACGTTAACCGTTAAAGCATGCAATATACAACCCTACAATGAATTTAAAAACTGAAAGAAAAAGCATGGTCACTGCACCTAAAGCATAATATAGCTTATGAGCTGAAAAGAAATCAAACAAAATTGTGTTATAAAGACAAATTTGGAGAAAGCAAGCAACACGTGCCAAGCATTTGAGACAAATTTACGCATTTTCCAAGCGAGGGGGGCTAGGCCAAACTGCCATCACTTCAAAATCTCATAATTCACGTTTTACTCTAATAAGAAACTGCAAACATCAAACGCAAAGCAATTAGGCCTAGTATGTAACAAATTTTTGTGGAAAAAAGTCAATTGATTTGCTTCATTCCTTTTAAGATTGTAGCTTCGTCAATTTGGAATACTTCAAACTTTGATCACGTTCCGATTTCTTCGACATTGATCTTCAACTCTTCAGAAATTTCTTAATCTGCAACATACAAAAGCAAACAGCAGAGAGAGGCCTTGATTGCATACGTATTATGAGCTTTAGAAACAATAGTAGCCACTTGAGAGATATTAAATGAGCTTTAGTCAGCTTGTTCAAAGATTTGAGTGATTTACTTTCTCTAACCGACATCGGGATAGCATTCCAAGTACGTGGACCTCTATATTTCATTGATTGCTTGGTTAACTCTATGCGTCGGAATAGGGGAAATAGCTTTGATTGGCTTCTCACATCATATGTTTTTTCACTAATTGTGTTTTTATCTAACAATCCGTTAAAAACTATTGGCAGTTCATTATGCAAATACTTGTACATGAAATTAGCGGTTTCTAGTTCAGCCAATTGATTTATAGTCAGATTGCCGAGTTGCTGCATTGAATCTTTAACGCTCTCTCTTAAATCTAGTTTGAAAATTTACCGGACGAATTTATTCGCCGTACTTTGAAGTCTTCGCACCATTGTCTTATTTCCATTGCACCGAATTAATATACAATACTGAATGTGACTTTTGATCAACGAATTGTGAAGTGCAAACAGAATCTGCTTGTTCAAAAGGCTCTTAATTTTATTTACAACGTTGGTCGTTAATCTAATTTTTTGCAGTAACACTTCCATATGCGGTTTCCATGATAGATGCTCATGAAGTATAATACCCAAAAACCTAACATTACTCTCTTTAAAATATTATTACGCAATTTTAAACTCGGAAGATTTCTAGGCAGTTTGTTATTCAGAGTACGAAACACAATGCAATTCGTTTTGCTGATATTTAGTGACAACTTATTAGCCGTAAGCCAGTGATCTACATTAGTCAGTTCCTCTTTGGCCACTCGAAACAGTTGGTTATGACAATTATCACTAAAAATAAGTTAATATCATGTGCGAACATTATAGTTTCACCAGTTGAAATACACCTAGAAAAGTCATTAACGTATATCAAGAAAAGTAGTGGTCCTAAAATAGAACCTTGAGAAACACCACAATTTAATAATAATTTGTCAGATAGATGATCATTACACAAAACTTGTAGAAAGCGATTACTTAAACAGCTGGAAAACCAGTCCCAGGGCAGACCTCTTACGCCATAATGCTGTAGTTTACGAAGTAAAATATTATGATCTATGGTATCAAAGGCTTTAGACAAATCTAGGAATACACCAATAACTTTTTTCTTTTCAAATGCATTAGTAATATTTTCAACTAGTAACGTGGCTGCGTGGGTGGTGGAATAATTTTTTCGCAAGCCTAACTGATTTTCATGAAAAAATTTTGTCTGGTTGAGAAACTTAAAAGACGTCGATATACTAACTTCTCTAAGATTTTTGAGAAAACTGGGAGCAAACTAATAGGTCTGTAATTGTTCACGTCATGTCTTGCTCCTTTTTTGAAAAAGCTTGAATATATATTTAAAAATGTACCGCTCCTTAAAGAAAGGTTAAATATGTGAGTTAAAATATTATAACATTATCGGGTGTTGATTTCAGAACTTTTGCTGAAATCCCATCCATACCACTGCTTGTTTTAGATTGCAATTCAGATATAATATTCCTTATTTCTCGTGGGGTTGTGGGGTAAATTGAATTTGGGGTAGCTGGAGGTAAATAATCTCCGAAGTGGTTTGGAGTAGAAGGTAATTTTTTGACTAGTTTGGTCAACGTGCGAGTGGTCCGGCTATAATGTGGGACTGGAAATGTTCGAGTGAACATGGAATATGCGAGTGCAAGTACGGTAATGTGCGAGTGTTTGGTAGGTGCGAGTCGAAATGTGCGAGTGGTCCGATCGTAATGTGCACAGGATTGCCACATCCTAGAAAAGTCCTGGATTATTTTTTGCTGTCATGGAAAGTCCTTGAATTTTGTTTTAAGTCTTGGACAGTATTAGAAAGTTTTACCCGTGCTTTGCCGGGACAGAATAGTGAAACCACTTACCCAGTGACTTGCAAGAGGCGAAAGAAGGGACTTCCTTCAAAAAGTCCTGAAAAATGACTTAAAAAAGTCCTGGAAAGTCCTGTAATTAAATTTTGCGATTTTTGTTGCAACCCTGTGTGCAAGTAAACAAGGAATGTGCGTTTACGGCAGAAGTGTACGGAGTGGCCTTTTTTGGACTCCTGCTCCTGTTTTGACCAACCAGACTCCTGATCCTGCTCCTGGTCAATGACTACTTTTTATACTCCTGCTTCTGTTCGACTTCTGTTTTTACGCAAAAGTGTCAGTTTAGGAAGGGGAATGGACAAATAGTTCAGAACGATATTTTACCGCAGCGCTGCAACTGCTCAGTGGTTTGTAACATTTCTAAGTAGGCTACTTGGGAAGAAGCAGAAAAAGATCAATTGCTAATGCTCAAGCCCTTCTGAAAATCAGGCACTTCAGAGATACTCAAGTTCTATTTTCATATAAACACACTGCTGAATATCAAGACTTAAATTTTCATTTTGGTTATGTGAAGCTGTGCAAATGAATTCAATTCAGCTTTGATGCGTACCAATACGTACATGAAGGTTGAAAAGCAATTTAAAATTGTAATGCACCGGTAGTTATTTTGAAAGAACCAAATACTGCAGTTCAAAACGAAACAGCCTTTGTACACTGATCTTAAGCTCTGTCGGTAGAAGTGCCCACTGTTTAGTTGTAATATATAACTCACAAGCTCAACTTCCAGCACTGCAAAAGTGGGATTACAAACATTTTAAATTCAAACTTTTTGCTATAATGTTGGCCTATGTAGGCTGCTGTGAAGAAATGCTGGTTCAGTAGCTGCTGGACTAAGTCAGCCTATCTGCAGTCCACAAAGGCTTACTGCAAGACTGCTTTGTCTGTTTGTAGTCTGCATTAAAACACTAAACTGCGGTACACAAATAATTCCTCATTGCTTAGCTGACTACCTCAAGTCCTAGTACTCCTTCCCCAAACCATACACAGTCATAATTAGTCGGTTAGATTAGGCCTGCCGCGTGCTGGTCTATCGTCTGGTACTACCCGCATCTAGATTTTTGATTCAGTTTATTTGCCAAGTGATTGCAATATGCTGCTAACATCAGAAGAACTTGTTTTACTTAACTTGTTTTGTTTTTAGGTATACTATGGCTGCTTTGCAAGATGCAAAATATGGGCTGTAATTATCTATCAATATCGATATGTTGGTGGAATTAAACTGCACAAAACAAGCAAATTATCAGAACCAAATTATGGAAAATTTTGAAGAAATATCACAAGAATGCGGTAATTTTTCACACCGGATCCTGCACCTGCAACATTTGGAAACTTATGACTCGGGATCCGGCTCCGGCTGAAACATTGGGATAGTGTTTAAACGCATAATTCGTTCCCACTTCAATGTCTATTGACGCACGACGTTGCTTGCGTTGCTCACGTCGATGGCTGAGCGTAAGCAACGTCGAGCAGACGTTGTAGCGGGAAAATATTTCCATGACAATAGGGAGTGTATAACAGGTAGGATTATGATAAAACAATACTAATGGTAAGTAAAGCTTAAAACTACTTGAAATATAGTAGAAAGTATGGTGAGTGCTGAAATTAATTAGGTAAAATTTAAAGGTAACCTAGGCCTACCCACAGTTTCATCTGTCGGTGGTAAATCGTATATACTTTGAAAAAGTAGCGTATCAACAAGAATGGAAGTGTAAAATCAACCGGGAAATTTTAAAAAGTTGGCTAGCTATTGTCGGTGCGGTACCAGCCTGATTAAAAAAGTAGCGTTAGCGAAAATGTGGTCACCATGAAGGAGAAGAATGGAAGTATCGATTATTAGCGACGATAACCCCCTTTTAAAGTTACAATCCATAGATCAGTGATAACATTTGGACTGCTGTCTCGTACCAGATGCCGTAAATCTCGACCTTAGTTGACTTTCGAAGCAAAGTAAAGCTTATAGTACGACTGAGTCGGTTTAAAGTCCATTGTCGGTTTCTATTTTTTCGTTTAAGCTACAGCAGCATTCAGGGCCGGCGCCAAGGGAGGGGGGCGGCTCCTCAATCAGCAACCCTTGGCCCTCCTAATCTAATTGTTACTGAGTCGAGTTAAACGTTACATTTGCCACTGAACTGAATTCGTTAAATTAACGTGCTTTTGTATTTGATTTAGGCTACAATTATAGACTTTTTTTCCTTTCTGGGGGCTCACCCAATAACCTTTTTGGGGGCACACGGCACGTTGTTCTTCGTTGTTCATATTTTTGTAAGGTCAAAAAATTCGACATCTTATAATTCAGAAAAATGTCAGTTCGTTGTAAAGTTCTCGTTGATAAATAAGCTTGCACATGAAAGCTTTTGAAGTGTTTTAATAATTTAAAACATTGATCCAAACTTTGGTTCTCCCTGATAAACTTTCGGCCCCCCTGATAAAATATTTAATCATTAGCTACATCTGGCGAACAGTAGCTTCTTCAGCAGAGAGGGCTCCATGACAGAACTGGAAATATCAAAGGTCAAAATTGGTGGATCTGAACTTTGATAATAATTTTATAAGGTAGATTAGTCGCTGGTTACGATAGCCCCGCATTTACAGATGCTTACGGTAGAATTGTAGATGGACTGTGTACATTTTAGAGATTTAAAATATCAGTTGAGGCTAATCTATATTTTTCTTTGTAATTTATTCATGCGCATAAGAACCGGTACTTGTTGTTAAATGGGCGTTTGAATGTTGTAAAAATTTTGTCGCTGTAAATACCGCCAATCGCTATGAGCTTGCAATAAAAAACCCAAGTCTCTTATCAGGGGGTCAAAAAATCAGCAGGTGAAATTCTACAACCTCGCAGGTGAAATTCTACACTGTGTTTAGACCTAGTTGGTTGGGCGAGGTTGTAGAATTTCATCTGCTGATTTTTTGACTCCCTGATTAGAGACTTGGGTTTTTTCTATTAATGAAAATTCGGCTTTTTACGAAAGCTAGTTCTATCCAAGAAATCCTTGAGCATTTTATGGATTATGAAGAACAAGTCGGCAAGTTTACTGGTTATGCCTTTGGGAAAGGTACGTAGCGGGATTGCCCCATCTTGGTGTGGTAGACAGATGACCGGCAACTCTTAAGCGAGTTCGTTGTACCGCTTCGGTCGCTTTCTCGTGACAGGTGGATTAAATTCTGCACTGTGATACGTTCGTTGAAACTATGATACGTTCACTCCATTGCGTGGAGCGTGGTAGCAGTACCAAGCGAATAATTATAAAACTTTTACAGATGGCCAGACACATAAAGCCTACTACAAATCTTTTCTGGTACAGGTCATTATTTTTGTAAAGCTGACTAAAACATGGAAAGTAGTTCCGCTTTTGCCGAACACACTACTGGTACCGATACAAATGAATCAGAATCGCTTCAGCAAAGGTCCGGGCACAAGTCCAACATAAAGGTAGGCATGTGTCTTCTGTGTTATTTCACGACTAAGCCAAAGCCAAGGGTTCAATGCATATTCGTGAATCTGATGCGAAAAGCAGGCTGCAACAACACCGAGTGCTTGTTTGACGCAATACTTTTCATGAATTTTGCAGCTGTAGCCTACTTAAATATGTGGTCCTGATTATGGGCAGCATGAATTGGATGATCATGAAATAGTCTTGCGCTGTCCAGTTTGTCACTGAGTAGTTACTTGCACGATTTCTTAATTTTTGCTTTTGTTATTTTTCTGATTTAAATGCTTTTGGTGACTATTTTTGGTGCAAACGAAAAAATTTGACTTGACTTGAAGCGGCCTATTATCATTAGGCATCATAGCTTTTGCATACGTAAGTAATAACTGCATGACTATTCAGCGTTACCGACTCGGAGTGAGTTGAATTGCTCGGCGTATCGATCATGCGAAGAAGTTGCCCACTCTACAGTAGTCCTTCGCTTCTCAACTTTGAAGAGCATTTACTCGTACAGTATGTATGTTTTTCTCAGCCTCGATCTCTATAACTCAGTTCATTCCATCCTTTAACAACGTAATATCGGTACAACAACGACAAAAGTCTGTATTTGGCATAATCTGCATCCACCGCAAAGAAGAGGCTACCGTGCAGTAAACTTGGTGATTATGAGGCAATTCACGCTCGTCAAGAAAGAGAGCGCCCTGAACTGTGTAGGCCTCCTTCTTGTTTTGTGTGTCTGAACTTGTCTTGTGTCTTTCTTTTTCAAAACTTTCTTTATAACGCTGCGTTCACATTTTACAGCTAAAGAAATGCATTATAATTGTTGTTTGATATAAGATAACCTCCTGCTTATTTTGGACACATTTAAGGTAGTCAGGCCGGTAAATTTTAATAAACACTAAGATTTCTACGTTACATTTTTTTGTTTTGAAGAAGTCTGTATTTATGATCCTTTTTTAGTACTGGATTTTAGATGTCGCAACTGTAGGCCTACTTGGTAAGCACTACTGGTATATTGTTCAAAGTTTCGCTTGTGGCTTCAGTGCTTAGGCGTAAACAGCTTATGTTTTGGGATAGGGGCGGGATGTTGGGGCAAAATTTCTTCTACGGATTTCTTCTTTTCTTCGAATGACTGGGGGAGGGTCCGCCCTCCAGATACCAAACCTCCCGTTTCTGTGTTTCGGTGGTATTTACTGTTGTTGCACTTGTAATTTTAGGATCTGCGCATACCGCAAAGGCTGCATTGTTTTGGAGTTTGATATTAAGGTTACAGTATTTCGTACTGCAGCCCAGCTTAGGCTACGCTAACTCACCCATTGAAATTACGCTAAATAAATCATAAAAAATAAATAACTGAAATTATTTTCAAATTATGTTGACGGAAAATTCAACAGTAATTGAGGAAGACTGCGAAGTGAGCTTGCACTCTTCGAGGCAGCAGCCACCCGTTATATATATGTCAAATGCGATCGGCTCCAGCCGCGAATCGAACCCGTCACGTAAGATCTGCCACCTGCGCGCGTTACCGCTATAGGCCATGTCACTGACCGAACAAACACCGCAACGAGTTGTCCGAACAAACACCGCAACAGCAATCAAAATCACGCGGAAAAAATATTATTTTTCTTTTTTAAGCATGCGAAAGCGGAATACGAACAATGATAAAATTATATCGACAGCCATTTAGGCGATCCTGAGATAAAACGAAACAGTTAAAGAATGACGAAAGATCCCAGTTGGCGATTTACGATAGTGAATGGTAATCCATCAAATTGATCAAAACGCGAAAAGGAAATAGAGGATAAAAGTTCAACAATTCGTTTCACTGTTAAATTTTAACCCTAAAAGAAATAATCATAAGCGACATGCTGAGCAAATTGACAAGCTGTAACCTACAGTTACATTTTACGATAAGTGGGAAGTCCAGTCCCCACTTATCTTGGGGTCAAACTGGACAGATCGCTCACATATCATCCTCACCTGGAAGCATTGCGCAAGAAGCTATGTGCTCGCGTCTCACTGTTGAGGCGACTTGCTGGAACAGGTTGGGGTGCTAGCGCTAAGACATTACGCACAGCTGCCCTGTCTCTGGTCTACTCGACTGCCGAGTATTGCGCACCAGTCTGATGCCGCAGCGTGCACACACGGCTTATCGACAGTGTAATAAATGACGCCTTGCGCATTGTCACTGGGTGCCTGCGTCCCACTCCATCGGTCTACCTTCCGGTTCTTTCAGGCATCCAGCCAGCTGAGCTTCGCCGCCAAGGAGCGACACTCTCCCTAGCCAACCGCAGCTCCCTGGACCCTGACCACATTTTACATGGCCAGTTTCATGAGTCACAGGACATATGTAGGGAGAGATTGAAATCTAGACGCTCATTTGTACCTGCTGCTCGGAAATTACTAGACAGTCTTTCTGAGATGGACGTCCGTGCAGCCGAGTGGACGAACACGAAATGGGACATGGAGTACTCTGCCAACGCATTGTCACTCCACGCTTTCATTCCCAAGGCTAGCTCCAGACCCTTGGGTATAGGTCTGCCCAGGGCAGCCTGGGTCAAGCTCAACCGTCTGCGTTCTGGTGTTGGACGTTTTTGTTCGTCCATGTACAAATGGGGTATCGCTCCTCTAGCGAATTGTGGGTGTGGTGCCAGTGAACAAACCGCAGATCACATCATCTCACAGTGTCCCATACATCGAGCACCCCGAGGTATGTTTGGTCAATGGTTTTGGATGACGAAACAAGATGCTGGCTGAAGTCCCTTACAGTCAGCATCTGACCCAAGCAGTTTGGTGGCCAGGGTGGTAAAAGGATAAACCCTCGGCCTTGGTCCTTCCATCTGTCTTGGAAGAGATGCCCCGCCAAACGACGACGACGACATTTTACGATTTCCGTGACTTATGAATTAAGCTCAATAACAAAATATGGCGGCCAGTTGGCGTAATGGTTATAGAAATCGCTTCTGGTGCGGGAGGTCACGGGTTCTCTCCCTGGGCCAGTCAAACCGAATACAGTCGCAAACCGCCCGCTACAGCTGCGATAATTCTTCTGCACCGTGTTAGGCTACCTAGGCACTAAGCAGCGGAGTTGGGCCCCTTCACGCATCACACGCTTCGCCATATTACGGCGAGCATAATGCAGGTTCGATTTTTTTTGAAGAAAAAAATACCAGACATAGTCTCATGATTTCACAGGTCCTTAGTGGAATTTTCGGTCTTAGTGTGGTTGTGGTATTATGCCTGCAATTTATTAGCAAGCGCGTTATAGCGTTTTGATCGCTTTCGCGAAAATACAACAAAAATGCCTTCAGAGCCGGCATCAGAGCAGTCAACTTAGGGGGGTCGAAAGTTTATCAGGGAGAACCAAAGTTTGGATCAATGTTTTAAATTATTAAAACACTTCAAAAGCTTTCATGTGCAAGCTTATTTATCAACGAGAACTTTACAACGAACTGACATTTTTCTGAATTATAAGATGTCGAATTTTTTGACCTTACAAAAATATGAACAACGAAGAACAACGTGCCGTGTGCCCCCAAAAAGGTTATTGGGTGAGCCCCCAGAAAGGAAAAAAAGTCTATAATTGTAGCCTAAATCAAATACAAAAGCACGTTAATTTAACGAATTCAGTTCAGTGGCAAATGTAACGTTTAACTCGACTCAGTAACAATTAGATTAGGAGGGCCAAGGGTTGCTGATTGAGGAGCCGCCCCCCCTCCCTTGGCGCCGGCCCTGAATGCTGCTGTAGCTTAAACGAAAAAATAGAAACCGACAATGGACTTTAAACCGACTCAGTCGTACTATAAGCTTTACTTTGCTTCGAAAGTCAACTAAGGTCGAGATTTACGGCATCTGGTACGAGACAGCAGTCCAAATGTTATCACTGATCTATGGATTGTAACTTTAAAAGGGGGTTATCGTCGCTAATAATCGATACTTCCATTCTTCTCCTTCATGGTGACCACATTTTCGCTAACGCTACTTTTTTAATCAGGCTGGTACCGCACCGACAATAGCTAGCCAACTTTTTAAAATTTCCCGGTTGATTTTACACTTCCATTCTTGTTGATACGCTACTTTTTCAAAGTATATACGATTTACCACCGACAGATGAAACTGTGGGTAGGCCTAGGTTACCTTTAAATTTTACCTAATTAATTTCAGCACTCACCATACTTTCTACTATATTTCAAGTAGTTTTAAGCTTTACTTACCATTAGTATTGTTTTATCATAATCCTACCTGTTATACACTCCCTATTGTCATGGAAATATTTTCCCGCTACAACGTCTGCTCGACGTTGCTTACGCTCAGCCATCGACGTGAGCAACGCAAGCAACGTCGTGCGTCAATAGACATTGAAGTGGGAACGAATTATGCGTTTAAACACTATCCGAAACATTGAAACTCCTGTCGGAGTCGACTCCGGTACTCCGATTTGTGTACATCTCTGATTTACGGTGATGTGCTGTGCGAGTGATTAATTATGTGCAAGTGCGAGTGACGATGAGCGAGTAGCACATTTGTGCCAGTGACGTAGTTTCACCCCAGTTGCAATTATGGCAACTTTTCTTTGTTAAAATTGTGATACTGGTAGACCTAGCAACTATACTATTCTAATTCCTGTGGGTTAGCGAATTGGCTGAAAAAGTTTGCGTCAATAACTAGTCCCCTAACCTGCTAACATTTTTGAACGTTTAGCTAAACAGTTAATCCGCTTGTGAAAAAAATTTGTTTCCTTAATTAGGTAGCAATTTGCAGATTTGTGGTATGGTTGCAATACAATGTTAAGTTCTGGCTGAAGAACTGTGATTAGCCATGAATTCAGTTTTAACCCTTATGAGTATTTCCTTGCCTGCCTGCTTGGGACATATATAAAGGTTATTACTGATGCAGGGGGTAACATCTAGTATAAGCCCCCTAATTCGGTTAGGGTTAGGTTTGGTTGGGATTAGGTTCGGTTAGGGTTAAATTTAGTTAGGGTTCGGTTCAGTTACTTGAACTTGTCTATTGATGCTCAATTAAACAATTACAAGCAGTGTTCCCTGTGGAGTGAGAAATTTTAGAAAAATGCGAAATTTTTGAGCAAATTTTATATACTGATTTTGAACCAAAAATTAATATTACAAAAAGCAAAACTATATAAAATACTTACCTAAACAAAAAACTTGAATATTTTAATGCAAACCTGTGGCTTGTATCTTGGAAAAGCAAATTTAATGCAAAATATTGTAAAAGGGGTCCTCTAAGTTGGCAAAAATTTCGATGAATTTTTCATTTGGGCAAATTCGCACTAGTCAAAATCCCAAAGGGAACACTGGTTACAACCCTAACCCCCTAACTCTGTAACTCTGACCTTAACCTGAATCGAACCTAATCCTAACCAAACATAACCCTAACCAAACTTCGGAGCTGGTCTTACTAAACACCAAAAAAATTAAACACCACAAAGGACCTCAAATTCATGTACTAAATGTCTCATTTTATCAAGGGCATTTATCAAGATAATTTATCGGTTTTTCTAATTATGGAATAGTATGCCATACTATTCCATAAATAGAGAACAATCTAATTATGGAATAGTATGGCATAGCCTAGTATGGAATAGCATGGCATAGTATGCAGTGTTCTTTCTAGAGTGAGAACTTTGAGAAAAATACAAAATTTTTAGGCAAATTTTCTTGATTTAAAACCAGAAACTAATATTATATTATTGTTAGTTGCATATTTATCCTCCTATCACAAGAAAGCGATCAATGCGCTATACGAGCTCGCTTAGGAGTTGCCAGCCATCTGTCTACCACACCAAGATGGGGGGATCCCGCTAAGTGACTGTTCCAACGGCACAAGCAAACTTGCTGGCTTGTTTTCCACACTGTCCCTTTAAAGCGGAGCGTCAAGCAGGGAAGCTGGAAATACAAATTTTGAAGTCATTGGTTTGACCCGACTTGAAATCAAACCCGAGTCTACCGCTCAAGAGACAAACGCTCTATACGGTTGCCAGAGGATTCGCCACATGGAAGATTCGTCACAGAAGATTCGCCACATGGTAGATTCGCCACACAACGGGTCAACTGGGCATGCAGATCCGAAAATTCGAGCGTAAATGTCGGACAAACGTTTGCTAAAGTGTCGAAGTGAATTGGAATATTCGCCACATGGTAGATTCGCCACACAACGGGTAAACTGGGCATGCAGATTCGAAAATTCGATCGTAAATGTCGAACAAACGTTTGCTAAAGTGCCGATGAGAATTGGAATATTCGCCACACAACGAAAATTCAAGCGTAAATGTCGGACAAACGTTAGCTAAAGTGCCGATGTGGAAGATTCGCCACATGAAAGATTCGATCACCATCCAATCGATAAACTCGGCATACAGAATAAAACAGAATATGTCGGTTACCTTGTCGGACAAAATAATGCTCGCAAAAGTTACCATGTGGAAGATTGGTCACGCATTATAAACTTTGATTGAACTTAATATACTTTGAAAACTTAAATTCAACCTTAGACTTGCAAAATGATGACGACTTGAGCAACTTATGCTTTTTTTACACAAAAATTGATACACAAAATATATAGGCCTTAAGGTGCGTTTACACAGGATGCGATTTTCGCGCGGAATTGTTGTCGTACAAAAGTTTTTGTCGGATTGCATTGTCCTCCAATGTGACAACACAATCGCCAAAATATCAGGCTGGAAAGGCAATTGTGTTGTCATATTGGAGGACAATGCATTCCGAGAAAAATTTACGTAGGGCCTACGACAAAAATTTCGTACGAAAATCGCATCCTGTGTCAACGCACCTTAATTTAAAAACACGCACACACACTATAGATCGTAAAAGGCCAAAATTACTCATACCCAGCAACCAAATAAAAACAAGCACGCAAAAGATTTTTAGCAGATTTTTTCCCCTTTTCGTAATTGTCCCACAATTTAAATATACGTTTGTTCAGTTTTACACATTTTGCCCGCAGTCTTCTACTTAGCTTCTTTTGGCTTAGCAGTTCCACGTTGGTCCGAATTTGTCTCGCTTCTTCGTTTAAAACCTGGATTAGTAAACAAAACGGGGTGTTTGGTTTGGTTCTTTTGTTTATTCTGTTATGCCACCCCTCCACATCATTGTTTGTTCTGAAGGGGAATCCGTACACGCTCCAGTTCTCCGGCTTGAATACTGAGGCCTCGATCCAAGTAGAGCGAATTCAATGTACCAGTTCTTGTAATGATTGATCATCATATGTTTCTCGTGCCAAAGACGAAAACAATGGACGGATGTGTGCTGACGGAATATAGCACAATGCCATAACCTTTTTAACGAATCGACGAACGGATTGCTCGTCTTGATAGGCCGATTGCAATTCCAGATTCTGAACTTTTCTGTATATTGCCTGCGTGAAATGAAAACTGCATCCCCGCAGCTCGGCATTGGGAAATACAGTTTTCATTGCTACCCAAATAGCAGCTTCGAAGTCAAGGATCACTCTCTTCAGGCGGGATGGAGCTGCGAAGCTTGCTACAATCGCTTCAGGAATCAGTTGATAGTTGCATGCTTGACGTCTGGACATCAGGATAAATGCTAGTGGCACTTGGAGGACGTCTTCATTGGACCTTACCATTGCATGAATAGAAAAAAGTTGTTTAAACGGGGCTTTTACAAATTTGAACGTTCCGTCCACAAACCAGGTTTTTGCATGTTCTAAAAGTTTCAATTGCTGCTTTGTTGAAAATATTACGTGTCTTTCACAATTCATTATGATGTCTTCCAACAAAAAATCGTCCGGAATGGCTTCAACTTTGAGATCAAAATTCTTGGTTGTTGGGTCGTTTGGTCTTCCATTTTTTCTACAATCATTGACGCTTCTTATTACACTTTCAATTTGTGGAAGGGCTTCACACTGGGCAGGACCGATATCGTCTTTCATTACATCGCGAATGATATGCGATGCTGGCGTGAATGGTTTGGCTTTTCCAACTTGCTTTGCCTTCTTTCTCACGTCTGCGATTTGCTCTGCTCCGAATTTAGGGGGGTGAATATGCGTTTTCCCATCAACTCTTGTAAATTTCGATTTTGTTTGCTTGATTAAAACTCCACAATTTTCTTTTTTACTTCTAGCGGAGCAACGCCATGTTGTTGTATTACCGGTTCTTCGATGGAAATTATAATCGTATCCAGCAGTATCATGTAGCTTACACTTGTTTCTTTTGGACACGTTTTCTTGAATGTGATAGGAAACATCGAATTGGTCTGGTTCAACATCAGCATTCGGTTCGTCTTCGGAGATTGACGACTCTTCCATCCAATTTCTACTATTCGGGGACGGCGAACGGGAGATCTGAAAGTAAATTGCAGTTATAAAAACATGAGTACGTTTTTCATCCTGAACTATTTTATAATGAGCAATTTCAGAATTACCGGTGCAGTTATTGATGCTAAGGTGTCTATGGGTACAGTGATATTCCAGGCGTAAGCTTGGTTACTCACACTTGCTTTGTAATTCACAGCGCTGCATTACATATCTGCATTATTTAGTGAATAAAAAATACAAACTACGCATGCGTCCTGACATGCCTAAAAAGCCTTGAAGGACTAAGGTATGGAATCTATGTCATGTGCGAATTTCTTCACCCTCTATGCCAAAACGACTGTGAAAGTGAATGTCTGTAAGTGACATTTGACTAGCAATACAAGTTGAGATGCTTAAAATAGTTGGACTTTAACTTGAACAACTGGCCCTACTCACCTTCACTTCTTCCCCGTCTAGCGACGAATGCGTGGAGGAATACGATCTCCTGATATTGTCTTGTTGAAGGCAATCAGGCAAAGAAACGGACGAGGCAGAATGCTGAAGAAGCGACTCGTTGGGCTGTTGAGTAGATGTCATAGCGTCTAAAACGCTTCCTTGAGCTGGGAAGAGGCTATCGAAAAAAGATTTGCCCGTACTTTCCTGAAAAACACAATTCATTCGTATTCGTGTACAATTTTGATTCAATTCTAATAAACTTAGGCCTACGAAAAATTCATTGGCACTGAAGAAAAAAAAAAATACCGCGACCGGTAACCAATAAAACACTTTAAAAAATATGCCATAGGCTATGTCGGATAATGAAAACACTGAATCAATTGCTGTGCACTTAACAATTCGGTTTGATTTTTCAACTTTTTTGATTTTTACTAGGGCTGCGGGATTTAAAGATTAATTAATCGATTAATCGTTAATTTACTTTAACGGTTAAATTTTTGTTTAACTATTAATCGGATTAAACTTTAATTTTTAGCCCATCCACTACAATGGTGGAAACTTAATGAATATCGATATTCGAAATTGGCATTCTTTGCCAAGACTGTACTTTGCATACCAGCTACCTCAGTTCCGTGCGAACGGTTATTTAGTTCTGCTGGTTACATTGCTAACAAGACGCGCTCATCACTTGAACCAAATAGTGTTAATATGCTTGTTTGTTTGCGTAGCTGGTTATCTGATAATATTTGAAAGAAAAAAGGCCTATTTCATTTCCGGATATTAACTGAATTGTAATTGAAGTACATGAAGAATAAATTTGTCAATCAATATTAGTGCAGAAGCTTTGATTTAATCGAAAATAACTATTAATTAATTGTTAATTTATTAAAAGTTAACTATTGAAAATAAATTAATCGTTACCACCCCTAATTTTTACCCTTTGATTATGACATTGGAAGAGATTCCATTTCTTTCTTTTTTATTTTAAATCATTATTAGGCCTGTACTCGCACAGGCTATTACGCCCAATCCAAACGTCGTAGCGGTGGCGAACTATTAGCGAAATGGGCGCAGCCAAAGGGGGTCATGAGTGCCATGCCCCTACCGCCAATCCATCCAAAAAAACACCAAACTTGCAATTTAATAATGAATCGAACAAAATTCAGATTAGTACTGTATAAGCAAGAACGTAGTAGCCATTGTCAAAAAATTTATAACGGGTTAGGGCAGTTGCGACAATATAGGCTTCGTTTTCATTCGCCGTAAGTGATTGATTTCTGAAATAAGTCTTAATGTTTCAAAAGCGCGGTGGGTCAGTGCCTCGTTGCTCCTCTTGCTATGCCCCTTTCTTAAAAAAATCAAATCAAATCTTCATTATACTCGCCGTATTACGCCGAAGCGTGTAACGAGTTGCGGGGCCCATTTCCGCGGCTCAGCGCCTGGGCAACTCAGCTCCGGAGAAACGTCGCAACGGTGGCGAGTCGTTGGCGACACTGTGTCGATTTAACCGACCCGGGAATCGAACCCCAGACCTCCCGCACCGATAGCGTGCGCTTAGCAACTGAGCTAACGGCGTGCCACAAAAACGGTAAATCGTGCATAGAGTAGCTAGGCTACAGTTTCTGCAATAGTTCGTATCTTTCCCATAATCAACCCAGCAGGCACCCTATGCCTGCAAATAATTCGAAAAATCAATCAAAGTTACATTAGATTACTTCTTTTAATATTCATATTTTGCCTAACTTTTATGTGGGAAAATATTGTTGTGAGATATGCTCGTTAGTGAAAAAACAGAACTCACTTTCACTTCTTCCCCGTCTAGCGACGAATGCGTGGAGGAATACGATCTCCTGATATTGTCTTGTTGAAGGCTATCAGGCAGAGAAACGGACGAGGCAGAATGCTGAAGAAGCGACTCGTTGGGCTGTTGAGTAGATGTCGTAGCGTCTAAAACGCTTCCTTGAACTGGGAAAAGACTATCAAAAAGAAAATTGCCCATACTTTCCTGAAAAATAATCGTTATACACATGGATAAGCTGAGTACGATTGAACTGGACTGGATGTGACAGACTTGGTGAGGAACTACACAAGTGAAAACGAATTC
The DNA here is from genome assembly GCA_964006365.1 of Trididemnum miniatum. Lineage (NCBI taxonomy): Eukaryota > Metazoa > Chordata > Ascidiacea > Aplousobranchia > Didemnidae > Trididemnum > Trididemnum miniatum. The sequence goes on from OZ023231.1 coordinate 19,397,972, forward strand.
TCTGAATTGTTTGTTTACAAAATAAAACTACGATTTCTTTCTGCCAGTTCAAAAAGTTTCAATTTAACATAAAAATTATTATAAATTTATGACTATGCAAAGGAGACAACAACTTTGCAGCTTTTAATGATGCAAAAAAACTTACTTTTATAGGCGTTGACTGTCCCACTGCTGTTGCTTCATAATTTGTTAGCAAATTGTCATGATTTGGAAAACCTTCGCTGATGGAGTCTTGGTTCTAAAAATGTTCTAGAATTAAGGCGAGAGCAGGATGAACTTTTGCTTTGTGACGTTGACCAAAAATTGTTTTGACGGGCTCGATTCACTTAACGTGGCCTATGTTTATAATTGTTTGGTTCGACTCTTTCCCCTGGTCAAATCGGACGCAGTGTCGTCAACGGCTTGCCACCGCTGCCACGTTTCTTCGGAGTTATGCTGCCCAGTCGCTCAGCCGCGGAGATGCCCACCTGCCACTCGATTGTTAGTGCTGTTGGGTAAATATTTGTACCAGTATTTGTCAAAGATTTGACTCGTAGTTAAGGAATATTTTGCGCTCAAAATTGCTGTGGATTCAACCTTTTTGTTAGTACACTTATGGCGATTTAGGCCCAGGGTCACAAAAGTTAATTCTTTTGCGGACTCTAATTCAGACAAAAAGCTTGGAATCAAAATTTCACAGGTGTAGGGTCAATATGGTTACAAAAAGCTGCACTTTGTGTTTCTAGGCCACATTTAAATCTTTCAGGCAACATGCAGTGCGCCTACTTCGTCCTATTTTTTGCTCAATTTTTCTGCATTTTTGCTATTTCCATAATCATTGCATAATTTATCAAGATGCTTATGCATAGGCCTACTAAATAAAAGCGCTACATCTTCCAGTAATGCAACAGCGTCTCAGTGACGTCAAAATCTTGAAATTTCAAACGCTAGCTATTGGTTTTCGCTCAAAAGAATACATTTTTTTTGAAAAACGCAGATTTTTTTTGAAAAAAATATATTACCGGGTATTTCTGATTTTCTGACGTTTTGGTTACATTTTTTGTAAAAATAAAGTAACATACCGGTATACACATTTTTTAGGTTTTAAAAATGTTTGTATTTTAGAGATAGTTATAGAAACACGGAAACGAAACACAACGGTATTACCAATACCCAATGATCTTAACCGTTGTCGACGTTAGAGATTTGAATACAAAATGATTTGCATCCGCCCCTGATGATTTACCCATGGGGATAAATTTTATACTTCAGAATTTTATAACTACAAAAGCAATTGTTCTTAACCTTTTTTCTTGTGGCGCCCCTTTCAAATCACCGACCATTTCTCGCACCCCTCTTTAGAATTGCTTGAATAACAAAACCATTGTAATTTGATTTTTATTCAATTAATTGATAACATTTAACTGGGCAAAGACATGACCAATGTGAATAATTCAACATCCGCTCACCCCCTAGGTACAGTTCTCGCACACCTTGGGATTGCGAAAACCTCTGGTTTAGAAAATTCTGCAGAAAGGGGGTTAGCATGCAAAAACCGCTACTTGGACTTACCTTCTTGCTATTCTTGCAATCGTGGCACAACCATTCGTCTATTTCTTCACTTCCTTTCACCAGTTTGCGATATAGCGCTCGACTTATACCACTGTTGCATATTCGATGTTGCCAGCGATTACAACTGTCGCACTGCATACCCTCTTGACACTTTCGAACGGTTACGCTACAAACCACGCAGCAGTTGCTTGATTTTTCCATATTGCGATTGAGCCCTTCGGCAAAGTTACTACCATATATTTCCACAACTTTCTCCCGCAACCAATCTCATTGAACGTATTTCAAAATGATAAAACTTTTAAATGAAGCACCTGATTTCGGTTGCGGAAAAAGTTTTAAGTACTGATTTTTTTCACCCAAAATTTACAATTAAATTTTATACTTTCGAGCCTTCTAAATTTTTCTTAGATGAAAAGTGCGAAAAATCGTTAGGAAAAATGCACCGCGCAGCAGGGGTCGTCTGCGTGAAAGGATGTTGCAAGTTGGCTCGGCATTTCCCACGGCGAAAAACTTTGAATTACCTTCCACCAAAACAGTTTCAAAACTTCCTTTAAAGAGCGAATTTCGAGCCTAGTTCAGATAATAACAATCAGTTTGCATAGTGTTTCGTACCCTCTCATTTTGCGCTGTTTCCAATTTAATTCACTCCGTTGAGTACATGAAAAAAAAAAAACAATTTGCAGAATGGTTATGGACGCAACGGATGCTCAAGTCGTCATCATTTTGCAAGTCTAAGGTTGAATTCAAGTTTTTAAAGTTTATTAAGTTCAATCAAAGTTCATAATGCGTGACCGCTTGAATTTTCGTTGTGTGGCGAATCTACCATGTGGCGAATATTCCAATCCACTTCGGCACTTTAGCAAACGTTTGTCCGACATTTACGCTCGAATTTTCGGATCTGCATGCCCAGTTGACCCGTTGTGTGGCGAATCTACCATGTGGCGAATATTCCAATTCACTTCGGCACTTTAGCAAACGTTTGTCCGACATTTACGCTCGAATTTTCGGATCTGCATGCCCAGTTGACCCGTTGTGTGGCGAATCTACCATGTGGCGAATCTTCTGTGGCGAATCTTCCATGTGGCGAATCCTCTGGCAACCCTCTCTACCACTCAGCCATCTAAGCTGTAAATAAAATGCAAAACTGAAAAACAACCAGAAAACTTGATTATTTTAATGCAAGACTGTACCGATAGCTTGTATCTAGGAAAAGCAAATTTTATGCAAAAAATTTGTAAAAGGGGTAGTGAAATCTTTGGGCAAAAATTTCAGTGAATTTATCATTTTTAGATTTATGCAAATAATTTTTTGTGTTATGTTTTATATTTTTTTTTCTTTGTTTTTTGTTTAGTCAAGTGTTTATTTGTGCAATTGCATAATCAAAACATTTCGTCATGCTTCCATTTGGTACAGGTGGTGGCTGACATAGAAGACCGCATGGTCATTTTCGCCATCTCCTGGCGCTGTATTTCAGTATTATTAGTGATATGTAATCGTTCAAGTTGAGCACAAAATCAATTGATATGATTGATTGATTGATTGATCATTTGGGCAATTTCGCACTAGTCACAATCCTACAGGGAACACTGATGGTATGGCATAATATGGAATAGTAAGTAAGGCACTGTGGTATAGTTTGGCAGAACTGGGCGATAGGACGTTTGGGGCACTAGAGTGAAGGGGCCCATATAAAGAGTTAAATTTTGGGTGAATGGCCCTCAGGGTAAATGTGCCTCAGGCCTAATTTAGGGCAAAAGGACCTCAGGACAGGACGGTTGAAGCAATAAATAGGCCCTAGGAATAGGATGTTATATAATTTAGGGCACTGGGGCATATCCTATGCATAAATGGGGCTCTAGGACCAATGGGCCTCAGGGCATTTGGGGCAGTAGGGGATCTGGGTCTCAGCAGGTTTTGGTCTCTGGGACAAACAAGCCGTAGGACAGTTGGGATGAAAGGGCCGTTTGAAGCTCTGGGGCATTTGGCCTATGTGGGATTCAGCACATTTGGAGTACGGTGCTATGCACATTTATTATGCCATACTATTCCGTACTACAGTACTATTCCATAAATAAAGACACCCATAATTTATTACACAGGACAGATTATCGTTATCGCTCCAAATATTTTTGATTTATGGATTATAGGTCTAAACACTGACACTGCTTTTCTGACTTAGGCCTACCTGCTTATTTTGTTATTGCTGATAAATTATTGCAATAAATGATTCGTTGCACACAGTGCTCAAAGTTGGCTGATTGGCTTTATGGAAAAATTATGTGGTGTTCATAAAGTCTTGTTACAATTCAAAAAAATCTCATTGTTTTGTTAAATGCTGCAGCAGACTGGCAGAGTCTGTAAACAGCTCTCCTTTCTTGAAAAATTTAGGAAAAGATTTTTGCAATTTGACGTACCGATAAGAAAAAAAAATTTGTCAAACCCATTAAAAGTTTACCTCAACATTTATCAAAAAAATTTATTGGCGATAAAAGCCAATGATTTATTGATTATCGATATCGCTTTAAAAAATTGAGATTTATCAATTATTGGTATTCCCCAGGCTTTTTTAAAATTATTGGTTATCATTATTGCTTTATTACAGAAAGGTTTGTCGTGCCCATCACTGACGTTGACACTACATGCAAGTCTTGTACTGATAGTTTCAAATAGATCCTGGGCATTACATAAATTAAAAAATGATGCAGATATACCCACATTAAAAGTGATGTACTATAGCTTGATTTATTTTCACCTTCAGCACTGCAACTCAACCTGGAGATCAGCTTCAGCCAGTGTTCCCTCTAGAGTGGGAAATTTAAGAAAAATGCGAAATTTTTGGGCAAATTTTCCTGATTTTGAACCAGAAAAGGCACGACAATGTTCAGTTTTGAAATGCAGTTCCATGTTGTCTTTAAGTTTTTATGTGTTGTGAATGTAAAGAACTCTTCCTCATTTTTTAATTTTTGATTACTCATGATTGCTGAGTATGCTACTTACAGATACTTGCGATGTGTTGTGAATGTAAAGAACTCTTCCTCAATTTAAGAAAAAATTTAGAGCTTATTTAATTAATCAACATTAAGTTATGTACTGTACGGTACTTTTTTATTAGGCACTAAAGTACTAATCACACTGCATACACATCGTACAATATCGTAACCATGATTTTTGTGTGATTTTATTGTTATATAAGCTTTTTTTGTTTTTCGTTATATTTGTGTTGATATGATTGTTGCACCAGCTAAACGCAATGTAATGTTAAAGGTGGCAATTTGGCTTTGAAGACCACATGGTCATTCCATTTGATAGCGTTTCGCTCACAACGAATAAAATGTTCTGTACTGTATTGTACAAACCGTAAGACACTCCGCATAATAAAGCGTACTGTCAATAAATGCTTTAATTGTTTATTTTTCATACTTAAGGTGCACTGCCGTCACTTGGCAAAACCCATTGTCTCCACTTTACACTTTTCTCAGGTTTTTTCTTAAGAATGTTCCTGATAGTAGATTTTTTTAATTTGTGGTTTCATATAAGTGCCTGGTCATAAAAGTTGTAATAATAAAGTTTAATGTCAATAATTTTAATCAATTAATGTAAATACAGCGTTTGAGTTATGCGTTCGATTTTTATATAAATTTGCATTGAACTTAGATACATATTTTAATGATAAATATTGATTTGTAGACATTATTAACTTTGTTTATTGTTATTGATAATTTTAAAACTTGCTGAAACCATGGTGCGAGAAGCTGCTGTTGTTGCTCAACGTTGCATGGAAGCTCAAGAAACTGGTGTTGTCGAGTTATCAAACTGTGGTTTAATGTCTATTCCAGATGCTTTGTATCTGTTTCTAAAAAACACAAAAGTTAGTAAGGTTAACTTGTCAAGCAATCAGCTAACCAAAGTTCCTGCCAAGCTAGCTAATGCCTTTCCTCATGTTGAAGAAGTTGACCTGTCATCCAACAGCAATATCACAAGTATTCCGGATGAATTTTCTTCGTGCCAAGCTCTGAAAACACTAAATCTTTCTGGAAATAAAATTGTTCATGTGCCATCAATGTCTTTTCAATCATTAGATTTGTTGAATATTTCAAACAATTTAATAGAAACTGTTACGGAAACTGATATTCAATTATTGGTTAATGTCACAACAGTTGATGTGACGCAAAACAAGCTTAGCGATGAGTGTAGAAGTCGTTTGCGAAACCAATCCAATTTTATTGTTTAAGTGCTTACTGGTATCGATATATCTAGTTTGTATGATCATGAATGCTATACTATGTAATTATATATGCTTTGAGAAATTCTTGACTTAAAGTTCTGTTTGCATGAATTCTTCTGAATTACTTTATAACATTGCAGTGTTTTTACCCATCGCTATCTGGTCATTCTGTTAAATACCAATGTTAAAGACACTAAATTAAAAAAAAAATCAAATCTTTATTGTACTCGATATTACGCCAAAGTCTATAACTAGTGGCATGACCTATCTCCGTGGCTTAGCACCATGGCAACTCAGCCCCGAAGAAATATTGCAGCGGTGGCGGGCAGTTGGCGACTCAGAGTCCGATTTGACCGGCTCCATGAACAAACCCCAGAGCTCCCGCATGGATGTCTAACGACTGCGGTAACCGAGAAGTGACTATTAATTTACTGAATTACAGATATGCTTAGTTATTATGATATTGTAGTAGAAGATCGGATCATTAATATTAGTTTTCCAATGGTGGAAGTCCAGGCCCATACAATACATGGCGTTTTTCATGTGGTGACGGTTGCATGTTTTTATTGCTTGTTTTCTGGGTGTCCATAAGTTTAATGCAGTGCAAGCAACGTACTAAAACAACCTACTTCAAAGATGTGCTTTCTCAGTATCGCAGAAACCGCGTAGACCAACGTCATGAGTGGGCTATGTTGGAAAAGCGATTGAGTACGCTCCAAAAAATGTAAGAGCTATGTTACGGTGTTGCTGAAAATTCATCCTTCGTTCCAGATTTGTCTAAAGCAGAGGTTCTTAACCTGTGGGTAATTACCCACTAGTGGGGAATTTGAGGATTTCAGGTGGGTAATTTGAAGTTTTGGAACAACAGTTTAGGATAGGTCATAAACCAGTGGTTCTCAACCTGTGGGTCACGATTTGGACATCTATGACCTTGTTTTTTCTTTTTCTTTGCTCTTCACCTGATTTTGGGTGGAAATTTGGACATCTGTGGATGTGAAGACCTTTTTTTTTTGGTCTTCACTTGCTTTCGGGCCTTAAAATGGACGTGAAAAGACGTGAAGACCTTTTTTTTTTTTGGGGGGGGGCCTTCACTTGATTGCGGGCGGTAAATTGGACGTTAAAAATTGCGGGCTGCCCTCCCCTTTTCAAATTTCTGGGCACACCCCTGACTTATGTGTGTTTAATGACTCGTAATATTGAAAGTGGGTAATTTGGTTATGTCGAATTGCAAAGTGGGTAGCTGAGTATAAAAGGTTAAGAACCACTGGTCTAAAGCATTTTGAAAAATAGGTTTCCAAAAACATCAAGTTTATCTTCATCATTAGTATTGCAGATAGAAAATGCGATAATGCAGTATTCAGTTTTACGCTTGAACGGAATGTTTTAAATCAAATATCCCAGATTCCAGCTTTTCAGCGATAGATAAATGAAGCGTACCGGTACTGTAGGCGTGAGCTTTTGTCTGAGAAAAGGAGCGAGAACACTGTGCTCTGTCTCTGAACATGTTGTACCATTGTTTTTTTAAATAGGCCAACGTATATCCGTCACGATACTAATTGTGTGATGCTGTTAGTTTTTTGAGGGTCAAAAATACGCTAAGTAGTCGTTTTCGCCATTTATCCAGTTGCTATTTTAAGGTGAATCGTGATTTTTTTTCATTTGCTGTTCGATGTAATGTAATAAAATTTCAACTTTTTTCGATTAATGTTATAATTTTTGTTTTCCTATATTTGTTTTTGTTCTTTTTAACTAAATTGTTACTGTATTTTTTTGCAGTTTAGAAGCCTATACTGATAGGAATTAAAGCATGTTACAAATTATTCATTGTCTTAACTGTATAGTGTATATGCTTCGCATGATTTCAAATAAACAACAAAAACATTTTCCTGACAACTGCTTCGAGACCTTGACAAAGTTTTGTGTTGCAGCGACGGAGAGAGAAAAAGAAGTCGTTATTACTCAGTACTCTTGACTAGTGTTTTAAAAAAACGTTTTTTTGCTTCGTGTTTTTTATGTTGTTGACCTTTTCATAGCAAATTGAGTTGTCTACCCCGTTTTGGTTTGTTATCAGCTCGATATTGAGGCAAAACCAGGGTGTTTTTAATGGTACCGATATGTTATTTGCAGTGTCAAGTTACCATTAACAACAAGCATATAGCCTGCACTCATTACTCGGTGCTAAAGATGACATTTATGACATGACCATGGACCATTTTGGGTGCCTGAAGTGCTAGTTTGACTAGCCTAGCTAGTGTTTCCTCTCGGGAAGTCAAGGCAAAAAATTTGAGTATTGGGGAAATCTACCAAAACTACCGAGAAATTTTTTGAAAATTTCCCGTTTCCCGGGTAGTTGAAAATCCGAGAAAAAGAAAAACTCTAAGCCTAGCCGTTAGCACGACTTTTTGTCGGTCCGCTAACGGTCCAGTTGTGTTGCTTTTTTTGTAGCATTGTGCCGCTGACGAGACGCTAGACCATTATTTAAAAGCCTTTACATTTATTTATTTTTAATGATACGCTCAAGCGATTTAATTTTGCTTTCTTTATTGTGTAACTAACTTGTGTTTATTTTTGCTCTGCAACTCGAGGTTAGGTGCGGCGAATGCTAGTCGTTTTACCGGCTCAATGCGGATAGGGCTTTGATCCGTGAACGTATCAATTTGTGCAAGGTTTGTGTGGTTCGCAAGCATTTTGACATTTCGTAGTAAAAAATTAAAAATTTTTTTTGTGTATCGCTGCTGACCGCTGACACAATGAAGCAATCACATTCGTTGTTCATCTCATATTGCGATAACTAGTAAAGTCGTAGCTCTAGGTAATAATATCAGTTAAAAAGCGAGCTGTTTCTCCCGATTTGATAATAAAAACAGTAAAGAATGGGTCCTTTTATTGGAAGGTTACCTATTTTCCGATAGTATCAAGCGTATAGATATATATAGCGAATATATTACAAAAACAATATAGGTAATCGATAAGTCAAAATTTTTTTGAGCGATAACGATGATCGGTAAAAAATTATCGCCGATAACTATCCCCGATAAATCATCTCGATAAATGCCCATCTCTGAATAGGGTGTACTGTAGATATAAATTTTGGAAAGGGGGGGCTGAAGAGAGACTTAATTTAGGGGGGCTTCAGCCTCCACCTTCCAACGTCGTTGGTCGTAAAGACATCGGTGAGGGAGGTTTGCGGAGAAATTTGGTAACATGCATAGTTGCGAGGAATGTTCACTCACCGGTACCACGTACAAATTAGGTTAGGACTGTGGACTGTGATTTTAGCTACTTTTTTCTGAGTCGGATTGGATAGTCATTTGAAAAACGAGAAGGTAAATACGCGAAAAATCATTTTCAACAAAATCGCTACAGCGACTTCAGTATGGTTACGCTGACAAAAACTAACCAATGCCCTTCGAGTAGCAATCTAGCGTACTATTCTTTACACAACGACGGTGTTACCATCAGTGTTGCCAAATTTTTTTGGTGGTTTATAGCCCGAATCTACTGAAAAGTAGCCCAAATAATTTTTTAACGAAGCAATTAGTAGTCCTACCGGTACCAGTAATCTACTGGACTACCGGTACGTATGTATGTGTAATCTTTGTGAGTTACTTTGTGAAAAAAAAATAAACTAGGGGAGATCCTGGATCATTGGGACTCATTTATCAATGGGACATTGCATTTACTCGAATAGTGGTGAAAATAGCAATCAAATTTTTGAGATTGTAACCCTAATGATGTAACTTTCTTTTTAACCTTTGAAACATGCTGGTTGGTGGCTCGTAAGAAGAATAGCATTAACAAATTAAATTTTTCACCAGTATAATAATCTTAAGTGGACAAATGCAAATTGTAATTTCAACGTCAAGATGAAGGCATAAATTTCTGACCTGCACGCCAAAAAAAAAGCTAATGATATGCATTTTCTGCTGTAATAGTTTTAGTCAAGTTCTGTGAAAGTTAAGTGAGATTCAGAAATTTTTTTAAAAAATGGTGGTCAGTGATCTTTGGGACATTTTTTTAAGTGATCATCGGGACAGTCTTTTGGTGGTGGCAATAGATAACGTGATCTTTTGGTGGCAGCAATAGGTAACGGTTTCGGCAATACCTTTACTATAACTATTGCCACCACCGAAAGACTATTGCCGCCACCAAATCAGGCAGGGCCGGATTAAGCTGTTTGTGGGCCTGGGGCTATTTGATAATCAGGGGCATATTTTTCATTCTATTCTTTGAAGAAAAAAGTAACCACAATTAAAGAAAAGCACAAATACATAAACGAAGTCTTTACTTTGTATGCACACTTTCAAATGACACATTTTCTGGATTTAGCCAATGCAAAGCTCTTAATAACGTTATCAGCGTTTATTCTTTCCAAAAGTTCGTTTTCAATGCCGAGTAGAGCTAAGGAATTCAATCTGTTTTGGCTCTTAGACAAACGCTCATGATTCTTTACTCTTTTTAACGCTGAAAATGAGCGCTCGCCAGAGCAATTAACAATTATCAAGGTACTGCCTAACCAAGGTTTAGAGCGCAAAGCAGTTACATCAGGCCTACTGGACGTCGTCTCTATATGCTGTTGCTTTTCGGTTTGCTTCGTGGCCGAGTGGTTTGGAGCGTCGTTTTTACGACGGCCATAATCGTAAGGTTGATGGTTCAATTCCCACCCAAGCCTCGTTGTTGCGGCCTTAGATAAGATGTTTCGCTACAAGTATCTTTGCTTGGTGGAATCCAGCAAGCAGCAAACCAAAGAGGTCGGAAGCAAAAAAATTTAAGAGGAAAACTCGGAAACAAAGGCAACTCCTAAGCGACTCTGGATTCGTCCAATATATAGCGCCTCCGTCGCTTTCTCGCGACAGGAGGATAAAAATGAAGAAATCATCATCATCAAGCCTGCATAAAAAAGTCAGTCACTTTTTGGATTTTGCTACAGCTTTTTTCGGTTTATCTTCTGCTTCTCTTCTAGATTTTTTCTTTTCCGAACTGCTTTTATACTTTCTCATTTTCGTTTTCAAATTACTCCAGCCGACATGATATGGAATCTCCTACTTTTCAAGCTACATACTGAAATCGACCATCGATGGTATTGGTATAACTGGCCGAGCAGCCGCGAAAAAGGATTGTTGGGTCATAGTGAGCAAGTAGGGTTTTACAGTGACAGTTCATGGACACAAATTGAGCACTGTTTTTCATATACTATATAATAGGTGGGAGATTTCTAATAGGCTACCTTAGTTCTATTATTACTTCATTGGCTTAGAATAGTGGTGGGCCTATTTTTGGTTGTGGGCCTGGGGCTGCAGCCCCATCAGCCCCCGCCTTAATCCGGCCCTGAAATCAGGAGTTTGTAAATTTCAAATAAACCTTGAATTGCTTGACGCATAATGTTTTGACGAATGCACATGTGCTGCAGCGACATTCATCGTTTCGTTATGTATTGAATCTTTTCGTTATGCATACAATCCAAAATTCAATTTTTTGTGTTACTAAGCTCAATTTGGTGTTGTTAAAGTTCTGTCCCATTGCCTTCTTATGCAGGGAACCAATAGGACTCTTAAGCTCTCATTTTCAATTAAAAAAAATAATGAAAGAAATTAAATATTTATCTTTTTTAAAGTCCCAACATTAAATTAAATGTAAACGCGTATAAAATTAATCGGAAAGACCCCGATTTTTGCTTAAATTTGGAGTTACGTCACTTAATGCTGTTTTTGTCCCATTGGTCCCGGATCTCCTCTACTACTACTAATCTGTAACGTAGCAGTAACAGCATGCTTTAGACATCTTACCAGATTACTCAGAGCCGGCGGCAGAGCAGTCGACTTAAGGGGGCCAAAGTTTGAAAATAAGTACAAAAACCGCTGTCTTCAAAAAAATAAGCTTGTTAATTGGGGGGCTAAGCATGTCGATTGGGGGAACCAGGCCCACCCTTGGTGCTGGCCCTGAGATTACCTCTGCAGGAAGCTAACTAGTAGTACCGATAGTAGTAGACTCGTAGTAGGCCTATCTGATTTGGCGAGCGGTGACCTCACTTACAGGAGCTCATCTAACACTAGCAAGCAGTCCCATTTAAAATATAATCTTTTTCAGACGTCACACTATTGAGCATCCTAAAAAATAACAACCAACAATAATTTTATCTGATCATGGATCTGATTGCTTTGCTAAGCAAAAGACTATCTTTTACCTTGTTTTCGAAAAACCAAAGAAAAGAATCTACTGTTTAACTTGGTTTAAGAAGAAAAGTTATTCAAAAAAAGCAATTATAACTCTGAAATCAAAATTAACCCAAAACAAAAAAAAATGGTAAGCTGCTCATCAAAAGTAGCCCAAAAAGTCGCAAGTTTTAATATTTAGGCGCAAGAACGCTTTAAAAGTAGCCAAATTTGCGACTTTTAGCCCAATCTGACAACACTGGTTACCATTCTACCGTAAAATTTTTGTAAGTCACTTATCACTTTCGTTTCCTCACGCATCACGTGACTCTTAAAAACGCTGCAGCGGTTTTGTTGAAAACGATTTTTCGCGTATTTAGCTTCTCTTATTTGAAAAAGTTGGACTGGAAACGGAATCTGAAAAAGCATACTCCGATCATCTCTGGTGTACAGGGTACTCGTGGAGAACAAGCTCGGTAAATTTAGGCTACTTGTTGTGTCTTAAAAAGGGAAAAGGTGTAAGGGGACATTTGCTCATCATCGTAAAGTCAAGTGGCTGGCAGACAGAAGGCAACTCCTTAGCGAGCTCGTTATAGCGCTTCAGTTGCTTTCTCATAATAGGAAGATAAATAATTAAATATGCTACTAGCCAATTAGAATAACAAATGTGCAGTAAGAATGATGTACTGCAGTAGGGCTGTGCAGGCAAAACTGCTGAAGTTGTAGCTGAGTGCAAATGTTGATAGATGGTTATTTGATGATTTATTTACAAATCTTAAACTTTGCTTAAGCTACTAAGATCTTCATTCGAAAAACGCTGAACAATAAAACAATCGCGAAAGTTGTTGCGTCTTTTGTGCACATTTTTTTAGCTCGTTTTGGTATTGTGTCTACTTCTTTGACCACAGCTTCGACAATGTGTTGTAGCTTTAATTGTTGATGATTTAAGTCGGGGGTAAACAATCTGTGGTGGATTGCTCGATTTGAAGTGATGGAATGCTATAGAACCACTAACTTGAAGATTATGCCCCTTGAAGACATTTTTTCAGAGACAGCCTTTTTCTTTTTGTAGAGAAGCCCTTTAAACTTAATTAAAATTTTTGAAATATATCGTTTGAGTGGCAGATTTTAATTGAACTTGCGGTTGGGAAAAAAACGGTTGGCCATTTCTGCGTTAAATCCAGTGGTGTAAAGTAACGAAAAAGTTTTACTTAAGTAGACTACTTAAGTATTATTGCTTGGTAACTAGTGCTTACTTAAGTAATTTAAATTTCGACTACTTCTAATTTTATTTACGTAGTTCAATCAGAAAGTAACGCTACTTAAGTGGCTTTAAAAATAAGTAGTAAATATTAGGCAATGTATCACGCAAATGATAAATAATCATGCGTGATAATAAAGTTGGCAACATTAGTATTAGGTATTGTTTTATTTTGAATAAGTTTTACAATTTCGTGATATTAAGTGGTCCTTTGTTGTTTGTGTTTAGCGTGCACCATGAGGTTGCATTTTGCAGATTATTAAACTTTCTTTCTTGCACTTCACTTTCTTCTTTTCGTCAAATAAATGTGCTAATTATCCTAAATATGCTTAAGCATCGGCAAAATATATGTCAAGTTTGGAAGTGAGCAAATTACCTTTTGTCAAAGCTCAGCTTTATGGCCTTGGTTTTGCAAACGCTACTTTTTACTTAAATAGCTTCAAATTGCTGGTACTTTTTACTTTTACTTGATTACTGTTTACATCTTCTACTTTCTACTCTACTTCAAGTAGTTTCCGCCATCAGTAACAATACTTTTACTTAACTAGATTTCTGGACTACTTTTTACACCACTGGTTAAATCACGTTAAGCTTCACTTCCACCTATACATTATTATGTAGCGCACGCGCTAACCTAGCCGCGACTGCAGCGCAAACACAGTGTTTAATCCTCAGCAAGCACGCAGTTGGTACCACAAGTGAGAAATAATTCAAAAATCATTGCGATGTATATCAATCGAAATTTTACACTTATAAGCTTCCCGGGAAATGCCAGTAGTACTTCGACCATAGAACGTCGTTCTTTCGCCCGTTGCGCCTCAGATTGGTGCCCCAATTAATCAACTCGCACTCCACTGCCCACAGTGCCCCACTCACTCTTCAATCAGCAGCCGGGAAGGAAGGTTATGGGGCGCCGTTTGGAAATAAACTATTTGTTTTGTGACCCAATATTGTTCGGATCAACTTTTAATTTAAAATTTTAAAACCTCTACAGCCTGTTTCTCGCTGAGCGCGGTCTTCAGGAGGTGTCTTATTCGAATAGAATTTTGGCTTTAGTCTGGTTTTGGTCGCCGGCTTTAGTCATCGAGCTCTCTGCTGTTCGTACTACAGATCGCCGATACTGTATGTTTAGTGAACCATGTTTTTTGTGCATATTTAGATTATTATTTGTCCGATATATCTAAGTCCGACCAAAAAACACGTGCACAATTAGTCGGACAAAATTGTTTTTGTTCAAACAGCGCGCCATGTGCCGTTTGGAAAAAAAACGATTTTGTGACCCATGTTTTTTAAGCTTATTTAGACCATACTTCGTCCGATATATATATATCGGAAATATCCGACTTATATATCTGACAAATGGTACTCTACTCTAAGTCAGACCAAACAACACACGCAAAATAGTCAGATTTTTCCGACTTATATATCAGACAAATTCTATGCTAAGTCGGACCAAAAAACAGACGCAAAATATTTTTTGTCTCATATGGTTCATAGGAGCTATCTCAGACAAAATCTCAAAGTATCACGTGAGTTTTGTGATGCACCGCGTAAAAAAAAATGTGAATCTGGATATCAGTTTGACTTGACTGTTGATAAGGAAGCAGAAAATTTCACTTCAAAGCGCTAAGATACATGAAGGTAGACGCGACGCTCGTACAGGCTGCTCAATAAAGCATGTCAATTAAGCGTGACATGCTCGCGAAATCGCAATGGCTGAACTTTATACGGGAAATAGATGTATGTATAAACTCTATTAACGTGCGTTCATAGTCTAACAAATAATGACAAAACTTGCTAGTATTTCAACTATAGCGTAGACTATAGACTAGAAACTCCTTGCACACTTCGTGAAAAATAATCTTGAAAACAAACTTATAAATGGCAACACGCTGCATAAACTAAGTATTTCGTTCCGGACACTGAGCACAGAGAGTGCTTACGCTGTAAGTAGTACCTAAACGCTCTATGACAGGGTATCTCATAAAAGTCACGGGATACTTTTAGCTTTTGTCTGAGATAGCTCATAGGAACCATATCAGACAAAATAAGTCAGACAAAAAGTTGTGTATGACTTATTTTGCGAGTCTATTTTGGTCCGACTTATTGTACAATTTGTCCGACATACAAGTCGGAAATTTCCAACTTATTTTGCGCGTGTTTTTTGGTCTGACTCAGAAAACAATAATTTTTCTGATATATAAGTAGGATATTTCCGATATATATATCGGACAAATAATGGTCTAGGTATGCTAAAAAAACATGGGAGACAAAACAAATATTTTTTTCCAAACGGCGCCCCATAGCAGGTGCGCGCACGCGCTAACCCAGCCGTTTTTACAACGCAAGCACACACCGTTTATTCGTCAGCAAGTACACCATTGGCACCACAAGCGAGAAGTAATTCAAAAATCATTGCCTTAATACTGTATATCAACCAAAACTTCTACAGTTACAAGCTTTCCGGAAAATACCAGAAGGATACTTTGAATCTTCTGTCAGCTGTCTTCACATACTTCAATCAGCTGACACACCTCGTTTAATTAATCAACTTCACCTCACACTCCTCGGCCCACAGCGTCCCACTCATTCTTCAATTAGCAGCCGGGGGAGCAATATGTAGCGCACGTGCTAACCCAGCAGAGACTACAACCCAAGCACAATGTTTTGTTTAATTGTCAGCTAGCACGTAGTTGGTACTGCAAGTGAGAAATAACTCGAAAATCATTGCCTTGTATATGTTGCAGATTGAGGCTTGCCCGTCGCTTGCCAGTTAATATTTACTTACTTAGCCCTAGAGGACCGCCTGGGCTTTCACCATTACGTAACTAAATTTATCCAACTGTATTGTCTGCCTTCCAAACCAATCAATTTCAGAGCTTTCTTGTCTTCTGTATTGATAGTTGTCAGCCAGTAGGCTATATGAGGATACTTTTGAATCAGTACAAAGCGGCAAAATTTATTTATCCTTTGCCGGGGTTAAAACTTTTACTTGAAAACACGTTCTTCCAGTGGCGTACGCAGGATTTTTCACTGGGAGGGGTTTCAGTGACGTCACATCGCAATGACGTAAATACTATAATACTACGTCATCACGATGTGACGTCACTGGCAGTGTCAATTTAGATTTTTAACGTTTATAATAATTTTTCATCAAACCGGGCGGTTATAACGTAGTGTTACAGATGTCGCTATCAATGCGGAAGATTTGGGGTTCAATTCCCAGACCGGTCAAATCAGACAAAGTGTAGCCAACGGCTCGCCATCGCTGTGACGTTTCTCGGACCTGTGTTGCTCAAGCGCTAAGACGCGGGGTCAGACCCCGCCAATCGCTACCATGCTTCGGTACTGCAGCGAGTTTAGTGAAACGATTACAGTGAAGATGTGATTTGATTAAAAAAAAAAATTTGTGTGCACCATACTGCAGAGACGCCGTATTTAAGGAAACTCCTACTTACCAACTGCTTCACAGCATGCAGCATCAATGACAAAAATGCAGTTCAAGCAAAACACATCAGAAAAGTTGAACTACAAGTATGGTTACATATCGCATCGTAGGCCTAATGAAAGTTTCGCGAGATTAAATCAGAAAGTTGGGCCGAACAGAAAAAACGTAATAGCAATTTCGGCAAGCTCTTCACGAAGAAAAGTAGGTTTGTTTCAAAATTTTATAAGAATTAATTTTTTCTGCAGTTGTCAAGGGGGGTTGACTCCCGGCCCCTTCCCTTGCATACGCCACTAGGGGTCATCTCCGCGACTTAGCGACTGGGGAACATAGAAACGTTGCAGCATTGGCGAGCTGTTGACGACACTGTGCCGATTTGACCGGCCCGGGAGTCAAGCCCCAGACCTTCCGCACCGATAATCTGTGCGCTTGACCACTAAGCTAACGACCGGTACCACACAGAAATTAAACCCAAAACCTCCCGAGCCGATAGCGATGTCTTTGATTAACCCTAACTGGCTGGTTTGGATAACTCAAAGCTATGGCATCGCAAGCGGAACATCTGCTTACGTTGCAACCAATCTCTTCCAAGAATACCTCCTGCGCTGAAACGTTGTGTTGTCCAATGTCCAGCCTTGATAACCATTGAAAACAATCCCTTGATGACATCACAACACGAATCCAGCTTTAACAATACCCACTGACTTTGTCTTGGCTTGCATTTTGTGTTGTTGGTCTCGTTGGTTCAAGCACAACCCACCAGAAAAGTTTGGCTACCGGAATTATTGCATCACAATGCAAGTTTCTCGAGATTGATAAGCAAGGTGGATAGCACAGAAAAACATGACAGGAATTTACTCTGTATGAAAAAAGGCCGATCGTTTCAAAAAGAGAGTTATTTTTTTTAAATCGTCGATGTTTTTTTTTTACCCCCAACCCCCCTCTCCCCCCCCTTCGTGCGTACGCCACTGCTTATATGCCATTAAAGGAAACTCCTATTTATTTATTTATTGCTTCGCAGCAACAGAAATGACAAAAATGCGGTTCAAGCGACACATCGCAAAAGTTAATCTGCCACTACTGTTACACCACAATCAAAGCATCTCGAGATTAAATAAGAAAGTTGAATGGAACAGACGAAACGTTGGAAATTTTTGCAAGCTCGAAGGAAGGGCGAACAAAAGGCGTATCATTTTAAAAAAGATAAGTTTTCACTGCATCTCTAGTCGACAAGGGGGAGGGGAGGTTGGCTCCCAAACCCTCTTGCGTACGCCTCTGCGTCCTTCCAGCATAACACCAAAACGTAAAACTGATTTTAAAGATGCAAAATAGGTTTGGCAAACAAACAACAATCACGTGAACAATAACATATTTTGAAATTACGTGATGTTACGTACGAATCTACCAAGTGTGACAGGTACTCGTTGAAAGGTGAATAAACGTTGACAGCAAACAGGTGTGCAGTGAGCAGCAAATATGAAAAATGGGGTTTGGAACCAAGTCGGGAGAAGAAAAATAGCTTCGGTGCTGAACAATATATCAATCAAAAATTCGAAATTCTACAGTTACAAGCTTCCCGGGAAATGCGGAAGTAGCCTACTTCGACCATAGAATGCCCGTTGCAGTACAATCCGTCACTTTTGCCCGTTGCGCTGCATGCTCTTCACTTTTGCCCGTTGCGCTACAATTACTACTCTGCTGGCGGAAGACGGAAGTTGAGCTGAACAACAAGGCTATGGTCTACTCTATTGTGTCGTCATAAAAAAAATTGCAACATCATCTTGTTGCGATAAATCTCGATTTAAATTCTTTGTCAAGCAATTGCGTTGGCTTCCTCTTCCTGTTCAGTATATAGTCTTTACCACGTACTATGTTAAAGGTGGTTGTCAGTTCACTATGTGTCTGATTTTTGCTCAGAGTGCAGTTCCAGCTTGCCAGTGCAGTTTAGAATAAGATTGCCTGATTAACAGCAACTTTTTCATTTTAAACAAAGATAAAAAACAAGCAACATTTTTCTATATTATTTAATCTCTTTTGTTGCTAAATTCCTTTTTTTGTATTATTCAGTCCTGTTTCGAACAGTATCAGAAACATTGTATCATGTCGATTGATTAACGCTTTACAGTGGTGATTGAATATTACTGATGGCAATTAAAAGGTTACGAAACATAAGCGAAACACGTTGCAGATCCAACCTTGATTAAGAATTTTGAACAGGAAATTTATTTGTTGTAGTTAATAATAGTGAGTATTAGTGACGCCAGTGAAGATGTAAAAAAAAAAATCATGCAGTTAGGCGCTAACCAATATGATCACCGTAAAGTCAAAAAAAAAGATTGCGATTTTAAGCACGGTAATACAATGCAAACCAATATTTTTCCTAAACTTCAGTTGGTACTTTTTTATTACTTTTACTCAGCGGCATAGCCAGCAGAAAAAATTGTTTTGAGGGGAGGGGGTAGAATTATTGACCAAAAATTTCAAAAATATGATCTGCTTGGGTCAGGGCGTTGAGCATACATAACACACCTTTCGGATTAAGATTCATCAAAAAAGGTTTTCAGGTGTCCCCCCACCTTGGCTATGCTATACTACTTTCACCTGAAAACCACCACACATTAACATGGTTTAATATAAACTATGCTTTTAGGATCAGGAGAGCTATTCATTTAAATTGCTATCAACTGCACATTCAGTCCAGTGTGCGAAGTAAGGGGGGAAAACAGTCGTCCCCCCAGCAAAGCAAGAAAATTTGTCCTGGGGGGGATGCCAAAACGTCTCCCTCAGTGATAAGTATCATCAAAAGTTTACTGTTTCTTGTACGTGTAGCTTGTGGGCATGGATTGCGGCAATACTTTCCAACATATCTTGCAGCCATTATGGTTTCTTTCGCAAACTAATCCAAAATAACCTTTTCAGTGCGCCTATTACACATCAGAACAGTTTATTTTTCATCAACACAACAACACGCCAGCAGTTTTTTTATAAGCGTTAGTGAAAGCACTAGGAATATGTTTAAGCAGCGGTTCCCTAATTTTTTTCAGATATATTTGAGATTGAGAGTATGCATTGAGAAAATGATATGCCTTTCGGGTCTCCTCTCCGGACCCCGCTGGGGTAGCTTACTGCTCTCCCCCCAAACCCCTTGCTTCGTTTGTGAAACAAAAACCTGCCTAAAACAAAGCTAATGAAGTTTTCGAAATTCTACCGTTGATAATTTTTGTTCATCAAGCTGGTGGTATGCAAACACGCAGTACGTCCTCCGCCCCTGTTTTAGTTTGGTCATTGACCAATGACATCACCCAAGGAGCGTATTTAAAAGGGGGCACTGTTGAACAAATTATTGCAAAATCTTTTATTACAAACAATACAGTCAAGATACAGCTAAAAATGCATGGGCGGACGTTTCGGCTCTCATCTGATGCCATTGTCAACGCTAAAAAGCTTACGTTATGCTGGATTTTAAGCCATGTTGCAAAAAAGAGGGAAACTAAGACAAAACCTGGAGAAGTGCTAGTAGGTCACGCGTTAAATAGGTGGAGTGGAAAAGTTGTGGAGTCTAAATTAAGATCCGGTTTGAGTTGTTGAATAAATAAGGACTCGAGGATGAGGAGTTTGTATTTATCTGGAAGTGGGTAAGGATTTGTGGGTTGTTAAAGTCTACTTTATGGTCGGTGTTGGATTGGATATAGTTACATATTTCCGAAGTGTCACTGGTTTGATGCTCTTGTAAACGTTTGATGAGGTTTCTTCGGGTTAGGCCAATATAAAAGGATCCACAGGAACAATGAAGACGGTATACTACGTTGCTTCTTCTGAGGTGGCTTCGGGGATTGTTAACTAGTTATCTTATTTCTAAAGGTGCGTGTCAATTTTATGATAGAAGATGCAATTTGGTGCAACAATGATTGTTATCGTCATTGTCAGTTTCGTATTCCGCGATGTGCTAAGTTGCAACAGAAATGAAAACCATGCGTCCGACCAATCTGTGACCGTAATCACCGAAACAGCTGCAATGACTGATCCTACCCTAGGTCCTGATCAACGTTGCCATAATTTGACTTCGCCAATGATATTTCCCCAATGCTTGAATCATTTGAACGATTACACATGGGTATATATATCATTGGGCGTTAATGAAACAGAACAACTGCTAGATGCCATCAATAAAAGTGAAAGTGTTTGTGACTGCAAAAATCATGCCATCGATTTTGCTTGCCATTTTATTTACCCCAATTGCTCTATTCACGAGGAATGCGTCGTCGAATCCACAATACAGACTACCATGTGCCTTCAGTTTCCTTGCGAAAATTACTGCTTGGAGTTAAGGAAAATGTAAGGAGCACAGCATAAATTGCTACAATTGTCTCTTATTCGTTATAGCCATGGCAAGAACAGTACCGTCATTTACCGTATTTTACTGACAACAAGGCATACTTAAAAATCTTTCATTTCAAAAAATCGATCGTTTACTTTACCAACCCGTGTGCTAGGCCTATATGTATAAATCACGAATCATGTACCGCTTTATTGCCATTAAATTAAGAGCTTTTTTGTTTAATTAATGAGCTTTATATGGTAACCTGATCTTTCTCAAAAACCTTTGCGTCATATAGTCCGTTGTTCTAGTGTATAAAAAACAAACAAACAATCAAAATAATAATGGGGTTTGATTCCGAATCGGGTCAAACCAATGACTTTAACATTGGTATTCACAGCTTCCCTGCTTGACGTTCAGCATTACAGGGACAGTGTGGAGAAAGCCGGCAAGTTTACTTGTTGTGCCGTTGGAATAGGCACTTAACGGGATTCCCCCATCTTAGTGTGGTAGACAGATGGCCGGCAACTCCTAAGCGAGCTCGTACAGCGCATCGTCGCTTTCTCGTGATAGGAGGATAAATATGCAATTAATAATAAAATGTTATTGACGGTGCGTCTTAATAGTCCGTAAACCACGATTACACGGTAGTCAGTGGCGCCGCCAGGGGAGGCAAGTTGCCCCCCCCCACTTTCTTTTTGGGGTGTTTTTCCAGTTCGTGCAAACCCGTTGAAAAATTTTTTTCAAGGGTATGCCCCCCCGACCCCCCAAAATTTTTGTCGGTTCTTAGTTCCACTAATGAAACAAGCCATGAAAATGCACTGTTTGACCTCTGAATTTTTTTTTTGTGTCAAAAATAAGCTGACCAGTGACCGGGTTTACCGTCCGGGTTATACTGAAGTCGTCAATGGCCTTTATTACGTCACAGAGACAAGGTAACCTAGAGAACTCAAATGTATGCTACAGTAATCTCCTCACATACCGTAAAACCTCTATTTCACCGCCATGGCGCTCTATTTTTCAACTCTTCCCTCATGGTGGTGTTCTATTAGAGGTAACGTTCAATTAGAGGTTGGCGCTCTATTTTTCGACTAGCTGGTCGGAATTTTTACTCCCACAATAAAATCCTGAATCCTAAAAGCTAGCTGTCACGCGTGAGGTCGTGATGTTGAAAAAAAGGCTTTAAAGTCTATTGTTATGCGTCAAGCGGGCGAGAGCTCGTTTAAATATACCGGTAAAAGAAAAATTCTTTCTTCTGTTTGGTCATAGCCCGCTTAGAAGGCAGAAGGGAGACACTGCTATTGTTTTAAGCTTTCCTTTGTTCAATTTAAATTGTTTGCTTACCGCATTAATGCTGCTTGTCGTAACGTGAAACTGCATTGTTACTACCGGTATGTTGGTTGGTATCTTTTAAATGGCTGCTTTAAGTGCTAGATTGTGAAAACTCAATCAATTGTACAATTACCAGTAGAGACCTGGTAATACAATTCCGCCGCTCATTATCGAAAGACAACGGCGCCTGAATCTCTTACACGTCTAGCTCAAATTGCAGTTTACGATATATAGAGCAATGGTTCATTATTATTTCCGTATGTTTTTGGTGTTCTTTTCGAGTGCAGTCATTTTGACCAGCTTACCGGTAACTTCTGTTTTCTAAACGAAATTAATGTATGAAGATTTTGTTATAGTTGATAATTCATCAAAGTGGCGTTCAATTAGAGGGAGGCGCTCTATTTTTCAACCCTTCCTTAAAAGTGGCGTTCTATTAGAGGTGGCGTTCAAATAGAAATGGCGCTCAAATAGAGGTTTTACGGTAACCGCAAAAACATTGCGTCAGTATACTGCTAAACAAAAACTAAAAAGCTACTGTTCAGTTACTTTGCGAAATAACTTATTACCTTGACTTTATTTTTTTCCGCTTTTATAGGGATAGTATTCCTACGTCACATAAAATAATGACAGTCTTTTATGCGCTAAACCTCAAAGTTTTTCCGAAATATTTGTTGCTGATAAAATAGAGGAGTAATGTTTTTCAGTACTTCAATTTATTACACTGTTTATTACTTAATCACAAAGCGATAAGTAGTTACCAAGAATTTAAGTTTTATGCGACAAAAAAAAAAGTTTTATGATATCCTATCTCATAGGCGCACGCAGGAAGGGATACGGTGCAATGCTGCCCCCTGGCTCTGTAGTAAGGTGCTAAAACCTCACTTTCAGTCTGTAATTTTTCAAACTACTTATGGTTGCAGCCTCCTTTCACTTATTTTACGCAAGCTTCTGCTTTTAGACATAGGCTGCAAAAATATTTTTGCATTGGCTATAGTGAGTGCACTCACTGTATGCCCTATTTCGACAAAAAAGTATGCTAAAATGAGTGTCTTTTATGTGGAAACCGCAAAAATTCGTTGGCGGCTGGGTGCTACGCCCCCAGACCCCCTTAGTCTCCGGCGGTCGGAGCTTTGCCCCCAGACCCCAGGTTGCACTCCTCCTTTGTTGAATCCTCGATGCACCACTGCCTTATTTCCTCAATCAAGTTGAAGAAAAGCACCGTACGTGCCATTAGTGGAACATCGGGCTGTTAAAGGTTAAGGTTAGATCGATTTACATTAAATAATTGCGCCCTTCCAACTTGTTCAGCGGTAGCTAGAGTCAAGGCAAAAAAACACTTTTTGGTTTCCGTTTCCCGCACGTGACGTCATCAAGTTGTAACGTCATTTTGCCCCCCACTTTTTTGACCCTGGCGGCGCCACTGACAATAGTCATCGGTAATACGTTGATTATATGCTCATAAACTGCGCGATGAAGTCTACCATTGCTATTGCAATATCAAAATAAAGTAGGCTATAACTATGAGCAAGTTCTAAAATTTTTGTTTTCAACCTTAATTTTATATCATATGGGCTGAATACTTAAAAAGGGAGTTAGATATAGCTTTTAGGTAAAAAAAACGTTTTCGTTTAATGTCTCTACGTAAATTTTATACGGTGTCATGAAGCTTTGTGGCTCTAAGCCTAAAACTCCTAAATGCTGAGAAAATTCCGCATACTTTTTCTTCAGAGAATACTTAAACAAACCCAAAACTTTTCAAATAAAGTGATACACTTTTTGATTCTTGAATTTTGCGAAACAATACTACTGCATGTAGTTTGAATTAACCAGCAGGTGTCAATTTCTATAAGTTTTCGATTTTCGTCGGTTATATGTTTCCATGGTTATGTAGTTTCACCGGTACCGTTTGTATAGGTAATTAGAGTATTAGACCCACCAGATACACTGCTGGACAAACCTTATCTGAGCAACTGCATAGTAATTCTTATTCAGGTGTTCAAGCACTGCAGAAATCAACTCATTGTTTCTCCAATTATTTCAATCCAACATTTCCAATATTTGTCAAAACCTACGCAGGCCTAATATTAGTTGTTGGAGAACTGATATTTCTGGTAAGTTTGATTTTGCTTGTGCACCTGTGCATTTTCTTCGTTGCTTAAACACTAATTTATTTGCTCATGCGATCACCTCATACAATTTCTTACATTAATTTACGACATATTTTTTTCTTGTATACAAACTAAATCAATGTTCCCGCTATTCCATTAGCAGCCAAATCTTAAGAAAAGTTAGATAAAACTGTTTTTGTAGAAGAGTTTGCTTTATGAGCATTCCGTCTACGAAACTATTCGATTGGGAAATCTATTGAGTGAGTATTTCACGAGCTTATGTCCCCTTTGGCCTGTGGTAATATTGCAGGTGTTATTGCTTTCATGCCATTTCAGATGAAACGTGTATTTTCGCTTTTTTACACAATTTTTTTTAAGAAATATTTTCAATTAAACAGCTGATTTCAATATTTACATTCTGCCGATAGTGTTCATTTTAATGAATAATTGACGTTGAAGATATTGATCGCATGCTATTGTTGGAGTTCGAATTGTTTCACATTTAGAGTTGTTTCAAGTTGTAGTTCGAGCTGTACTGTTGTAGTCTCGATCTCAAGAAAGCACACCGATGTAAGAGTCAGAAAAGAGATATATTTTTGGCAAGCATGCGAATTTAAATGAATGCAAAAAAAGCAAAATACAAGCATGGCCATGTTGGATTGCTGGAAGTGACACCTTCTATTTCCGAAAAACCTGCCTGTTCCAGGACGGAGGAGGCGGTAAAAAAAATAACGAAAATGTGTGAAACGCTTGGGAAAAAGATAAAAAATCATATTTTTGATAAAAAATGTCGAGAGCAGTCAGATTCTACGTTCCCTCTAAGCTGCGCGGCCGCGCAGTTAACCGACAACCCCCGCGCGGTACATTCGTTCTGCC
Source organism: Trididemnum miniatum (assembly GCA_964006365.1). Lineage (NCBI taxonomy): Eukaryota > Metazoa > Chordata > Ascidiacea > Aplousobranchia > Didemnidae > Trididemnum > Trididemnum miniatum. The sequence continues at coordinate 19,423,240 of OZ023231.1, forward strand.
GCGCACTGCATAAGTATTGACAAGACAAGCTACAAATACTTGCTTTCAATCGGAAGAAGGTCCCACATTTGAGATTTGACAATATTGTTTTACAAATTCAAGGTGCAATCAATTAATTGTGCAGTGATACCATGAAATTCTACCATGCCAGCAATCAATCTAGCATATTAACTAAAGATGATGTTATAATCGTTTGACAATCTCCATATGGTAATAGAACGCATTGCCGCTAAAAACTCGTGATAAGAACACGGCATGTTGTTGACAAAATCGAAATGTTTCGTGAAAGTACTGTTCTGACAAGGGAAGGGTTAAGCTAATCAGCACAAGGCATGTGGTGGTTAGTTGTGTGCAGGAGCGTATTTAGGGGGAGGCATTGTGTCATGCTCCTCCCCCCTTTTGACTATGCTTTTTAGTAAAAAAGAGGAAAATTAATGGTGCCTAGAGTCTGAAATATGCCAGACTCTTTTGATGGTTTCTGTAGTTATGGCGAAGGCGGATTAAGGGGGTTGGATGAGGGGTATGCATCTCCCACCAGCCGTTTTCAAAAATGTTTTTGATGCATACAATTTTTCCATAATTTCAAACTTTTTTGATAGCGATAAGCTTTTACGCTATAAGCACACATAATCGAAAATGTCCGAAGAAAACGCATCGTATTTGGCGAAGCCCTAGAAATTGGGGTCAAAAAATTTAAACAAAATTTTCCTAAAAATTATTCAAAAAGCACTAAAATAGCCATTGCAGCAAGTAAATTTGAAAAAATTTCCGGAGAGCATGTCCCCGGACCCCTCTAGAGTCTTTCTGGTTTCTCAATCAGCTTCAAATTAGTTCTGCAGAAAAAAAAGCTTGGAAAAATGTAGAAACTGGCCCCTCTTTTCAAAATTTCTCGCTACGCCACTAATTGTGTGCTTAAATGAAAAATACACAAAACACATGAGGTTAAAGGAGAGAATGAAGAAATGGAAGGTAAGAGTTTGATGAGACCGTGACCTCGGCATTCAGAGCTGCGCACCCACCCAGTTACCACTAGGCCTGTAGGCTATTCGTTCAAAATGTTGTATTCTTTTCTATTTTTTCAAATTTTCTGCGCAGACCTTTTTTTGGAGCTCACATGGCCTTCCATTCCGCGCATACTAAGCAAGCTTTTAAGCTATGATTTCACCGGGAAAATTAATAATTTTCCGTTTCACCGGAAAATCGACGCACAAACTATACTTTTCAAATAATTTTCCCGGTGGAACCGCAACGGTTCCACTAAAATTTTCCACGGTTTAATTTTCCGTCATATTTTCCAAAATGGAATATTCGAATTTTCTATGGTGGGACTGCAATAATTTTCCATAACCCGATCAAGGTCTACAGCAAAATTTGCAGCGTAGGTTTAAAATTTAAGAAGCTGACGAGGCACTGCTTTCTGAGGTGAGATATTTCATTCTTAATTGATTAAGTTTTGAGTTAAAACAGATCCCAGCAGAAACAAACCAGAATCTCTATGGCGTTTAGTCATCCCATTTTTGCGGATAATTTGTTTACCAAGTTGCACCGTGATGATTTTTTAACTTTTAACTCATCCATATTACACACCAGCTTGTAATCTATTATGCAAACCAAACACAAAATTTAAAAAAAAAATAGGAGACTTCTACTCCACTCATGAGCTAAAACACTGGTAGTATATTGTCATGTAACCAAAGCAATAGTGGGACCTGATTTTGCTCTGCATCGTTGTGAGGTATAGGTTAAATAGATGAAGTAATGACATTGCATCCCCCCAAAACCTGACTTTGAAACATAATTAACGCAATAACTCGAAAACTAAGCACAATAGCCATATAGTTCTTCTGTAAGCTAAATAGAAACTTGATGTTTCTGAATCATTTGAGCCATTAACCAACTTTCTAGCACAAGTGGTCAAGGAGATAAAAAATTCACTGCATCTATAGGCCTGTCGTGATGGAAATGAAAAGCGGAACACCTGAATAATGTTCAACTTTTCTAAAACTTCATATATGGAGTTTTTTCTGGACTGGTCACCACCTATCAAAAGTAATTTTCATTTTGACCACATGAGGGCGTTTGCAACACCCTACTATAGAGACTATTTCAGCAAACCCTTCTCTCTCAATCATGAGAAAGTATCTTGAGAAAGAAAGTATATTGTGACGTTGTTTTAACACGAGGTAAACCGCAGTGAAATAATTTTCCAATAATTTTCCCGTCACAAATATCAAAATATGAAACCGTTTTAAAAAATATTCTATCACAATTTTCCGGAAAATTAACGCGAAACTGTAAGATTATAATTTTCCAAGTACGGTTCCACCAAAATTTTCCAATCGTAACATTTTAAATTTTCCACCACGCATTAGAATATTCAGCGAAAATTATTTGATGCAAAATGACGCAAAGTAATGGAATGGAATGAAGTTCAGTTCCACCGGGAATATTCCAATAATTTTCATGGAAAATTATGGGAATATTCCCGGGGGAACCATAGCTTTAGAGGGAACGTTAAGATTTCGTCTGGGAAATAGATTGCACGACGTCCAGTAACGACCAACGAGCACGTAATTGCCAAAGAGCTTTTCCCCAGATTTCGAAGAGTGTTAAGCGATCTGGAGGAGCAACCATCAAGCGGAGAAAGCGACTGAAACAAAAATGTGGCAAGCAGTAAAACATGGACATGATTCAAAATAGATTTCACAATAAACGCCAATGATGGAGTCGAGTACTTAACCTTCGAGTACGAGTATCGCGTACTTGCCTGAGTACGAGTATCGCGTAATTGCCTTAAGAATCTTCGAGTACGAGTACTGGTGGTTGACTTCGAGTATGAGTACGAGTTGGGGAGATGTGTGGACCTTTGATCACGGTACGTGGGACCAATGACCATAGTTGATTTCTCGGTGAGCTCTCGGAGGGTTTTCTTGTTTTTTACAGGAATAGATTCAAAATAGTTTCAAAGGCTTGCATCCGAGTTTTGAGTGAGTTACGATTATTCACACATGTACATGTAAAGAAAACTTTTTTAACTGGCTCAAAAGTTTTTTTTTGCTGATTGTTCTTTTTCGTTTTTGAATTTGAATATAAACGGAAGCTAGCATAGTATTGCTTGTTTTTGAAGCTTATTTGATGTAGAAGATTTTGCTAAGCTCTTAGCGGCCAGTTACTAACAGGTAGTGCCTAAGCGGTTGTGGGCCCAATGAGCCACTGGCTCAGTTTTTTGTGATCTTTTTACAGTAATTTTTTTGTTAGTTGAAAGCTTTTTGGGATCTTTGCGTGGTTAATTTTTTTGTTAGTTTCGTTATTTAAATCTTTCAGTTTAACATATTCATCAAACTATGATTTTGATTACAAAAACAGATGTAGTATATCTACGCTTTGATTCTTTAGTTTCAACGCGTCCTTTCCTTTTACTCGACCGCAACCGCAATCTAGTCACTTGTAAAATTCTTTTTTGATTTAATTTGAAGCCTTTGACGATATAGACGTGGTAAAACAATTATGCGGTAGGGTGCAAACACATGCACAAACAAGATTGAACGAAATACGAGTGTGACGATGACGTAAGGAGAGTTTAAAAACTGTTGCGAATCGCGCTCATCGAAGTTCACAATATGGTACAAAATTGTTCCGCAATAATACCAAAATACTAAAAACGAAATAATACCGAAATTTACTATACGTAATGGTAATCTCCAGTAACAAGCAATTACAATACTATAGTTTCATTACATACCTGAATTGGGTGAATTTACATACGCACCTGAATTGCATACCTACCTGAATTGGAACGCACACACTTAATTTACATTACATACCTGAATTGGGACGCACACACTTGACAACTTGACATTGACAAATTGAAATATAAAAATCAACTCAAACAGCTAAATCTTGAAAATAAAATGCTAACTGAAAAATAAACCTTATTTAAACATCATGTGCTGTGCTGTTATTTCAGTAAAAGCTCAGTTTGCTAACCAGCTGAAAACGTTATTTTGATCTGGTAACTGCAACTTACAGTCGCTAACCACTGAGAAACTATGCAATGAATGAAGTGAAATGTTGTGTGGTTTTATGGCGTTTTATAACTACTAAGGTCCTTCAGCGCCAGGACTAAATTTTGTCAAGAATTCACTGACGTATTTTTATTCTCTATTCAATTCATCCTCCTCGCTACACTTAATTGCTGAGTGTTTAGCAAGTGTAACAGCAGGTACCAGTTTTAAAGTCTTTGGTTAGACCCGACTGAGAATAGAACCCAGTCTACCAGCCTCCAAGGCGAACGCTCTTAACCACTAGGCCATGGCGCTGGTGAAAAGGTTCGCTCGAATTGACGTGAACAACAACTAAATTTCTGAGCGCAGTGGCTACTTGATTACTTAAGTTGGGTAACACACGTTCGAAGCTATAGGTAAGTGAATAGTGAGTCACACAGTAGCGACAATAGTCGATAAAAAAGTCAAATAAAACACAATATTCTACAACAGAAAAAGGTCGACGCTATTCTAACAAAGGCACAGTTTAAAAAGAAGGGGGAATGGCGCAAATAATGTTGTGCCCTTTTCATTGACTATGAACTGCTAATTAATCTTGAGAAAGCGTAGATAGCCTACTATTTAATTCTGAAATGACTTCCATTTATAGCCACAATAATTCTACTTGTTGTTAGTTTTATTACACCTACCCCATGAAAAACCTTTAGTTTCATCGTAGATCTAGCAGTTATCCTAGCTTCTTTTTAGTGGTTCATTGGTCCTTACACCGCGTCTCATTGGTCCCACAAACCATGGGTACCAATGAGCCATTTCTAGAAAAATTAAATTTTTAATAATTCAGCCAAAACATGTTTGTTCTAGCCCAACTTCAGAGAGGAGTTGCATCACCTTCTGGTCTACTCAAATACAAAATTTGGTTTGCTAACACTTAGAAATTCAGGAGTTAAAGAGCAAAAAGTAAAAATCGGCTCATTGGTCTCACATCTCCCCTATTACAAGCTCGAGTACGAGTACATGTTTCGCTGTTAAACTTTACCCAAGTCTATTAAGTTGCAGACTGCACCAACAACACTCGAAGAAAAAAGGTGCTTTGAAAACGTTTTGGTTTTCAACCAGCTTGGAGAAACAAGGTCGCCCAGGCAGAGTCTCTTGAGAGTAACAGAGTGCAAGAAGGGTATGATTAAATGGTGGCATTAGCATGCGATCAACTGCTTCATGCAGTAAAAGACAAAGTGCGAGGCTTCCCATGGCAAAGTGAGCAGATGGAGCAAGTCGAGTCTCGGTTTTCCCAGGTGAGATACAAAAAAAATGAACATGACTGGTCAAAATCAAGGTTGCAGGCAAGGCTGTCCGAGCCATCCATTAAAGATATGACTAGCGGAGCGGGTAATGCCTATAATTTGCATTACACGGGTGAAGACCAATGCATGTGATGAAAAAAAGATGGCACTCGTTGCGCTCAAGGGTGGCAACAAATCGGTTGCTCGAAAATGTCGACGTCAAAGGGTGCTGCTGCTGCAATAATTATCATTTTCATTAGTTTTCAATAATCTTCACTCGGGTCATCAATGTTGGAGTTCGAGTTGTTTTACGTTGTAGCGCGATACTGTAGTCTCGATCTCAAGGTAGCACACCAATGTAAGAACCAGAAAAGAAATACATTTTTAGCAAGCACGCAAATTAAAATTTTTTTATGTTTTTTCTGTTTTTTTTTTTTTTTTGTCTATGTGTTATGTAGCTTTATTAGGCTACTCGCAAAATAATAAATATTCATCTATCAATCAATCAAATGAATGCAAAAAAAACACGGTACAAGCATGGCCACGTAGGATTGCTGGAAATGACACCTTCTATTTCCAAAAAACCTGACTGTTCCAGGACGAAGAAGGAGGCGATCACATTTTAGATCACATTTTTGATAAAAAATGTCGAGAAGCAGTCAGATTTCGTCTGGGAAATAGATTGCACGACGTCCAGTAACGACCAACGAGCACGTAATCGCCACACCATCATTTCGTCATTTTCCAAAATATGATATTGCAAACAACCATGAATTTGTTTGCTGAAGTCGCATTAAGCAATCATTAACCGATTTTAATTCACGATTATAGATACAACTACTCGTGAATAATGCTTATGATAAAAAGATCGCGTTCGATAGTTTTTTCTGATCAAAGTGTCTTCAAAATTTCAACCAATATAAAAATTTTAAATTGATGGACAGGCACATGGTTTCTGTTTTTGTCGTACTGATTTTCTCTCTCTCTCCAAATTGATGGAGCACCACTAAAACAGTCAGAGAAATTCTAGTACTTCGGCGTCTCATTCACAAGTGATGGCAGACAAAGTAATGAATCGGATATCCGCATCGGAAAAGCAAGTGCAGTAATGCGCCAGCTCCACCGATCTGTGGTATTGAAACGGGAGCTTTGCACCAAGGCAAAGCTATCCATTTTTAGATCAGTCTATGTTCCTATTCTGACTTATGGTCATGAGTGTTGAATCATGAATGAGAAAGTGAGGTCTCGAGTTCAAGCAGCCAAAATGGGATTCTTGCGAAGAAGTAGCGGTTTGATCTGGTTGGACAAGGTTAAAAGTGCAGATATTCGTGAATCCCTAAACATCGAATCACTGCATCTCCGACTAGAAAGATCGCAACTGCGTTGAAATGGACATGTGACACGAAGGTCCCACGACAAAAACAGCCAAAACACTGTTCTGTTCAACACCGATTGGTAGAAGGTCTAGCGGCCGTCCCAGAACTCAATGGCGAGATTACGAAGATCTTAGTTGGTCTCGCCTTGGCATCCCAGCTGAGCATCTATCCTTTGTCGCAGAGGATCGAGATGCTTGGAGGCTCCAACTTGAGCTGCTGCCCACGCGACCCCCCAAGGATAAGCGGGTCTAGAAAATTAATGAATGAATGAAAAATATCAACGAAAATTGACAAATCTACTTTGATGATGACGAGTAACCAAGATGTAGATTTCACTACTTCAAATAAAATTTCAAAATAAAATCGCTTTATATAAAAACCACTGCAGCTTGTTTCGCCGTTCTCTTCAGGTGGTATAAGTTTGTCTAAACATGGACATAAAGGTGGTATAAGTTTGCAGTGGCGGATCCAGGGGGGGATGTGGGGGATGCATCTCCTCCACCAGCCATTTTCAAACATTTTTCTGATGAATACAACTTTTCCATAATTTCGAACCTTTTTGATAACAACAAACCTTACGCCTTAAGTACGCATAATGGAAAATGTACGAACAAAATGCATCATATTTGGTGTAACACTCAGAATTAGGGGCAAAAAATTTAAACAAAATTTGCCTAAAACTTGTTCAAAAAGTACTAAAATGGCCACATCAGCATGTAAAATTTCAGAAAATTTCCGGGGGAGCATGCTCCCGGACCCCCCTACAGCCTTTTTCATTCTCAATATGCTTTAGAATAATTCTGCAGAAAAACTGCGCTTAAAAATATGTCGAATTTGGGTGCCCCTCCCTGAAAAAATTTCTGAATACGCCCCAGACATGAAAACATTTTTCAAAGGGCTTATTTACGCTTTTTTTGGGTCTAACTTCTTCGTACTTAGTTAACTTTCAACCTAATTCCAAATTTCATTTCCCCCACCAAAATTTTCTGGATACGCCCCTGTAGGTTTGTATAAAACTTTAGATAGTATAAGTTTGCCTAAACAGAGATATAAAATACATTTTATAAAAATATGTAAAATGTATTTTATAAAGTTATATTTTATAAAAATATATTTTATATTTTACTGTATATCCATGTTTAAATAACCATAAAATATATTTATATCCATGTTTAGACAAACTTATTTCCACCTGAAGAGCCGACAACGACATGTAGCGATTGTATCTTATTACATAAGCTCTAGCTGCCGATAGTTATCGAGCACTTTGACGGAAGAGGATGAGCCTTGCTTTTACTGAAACAAAATTAGAGCGATGCAATTCATCGCTATAATTACGACGTTTTGACTTTTGGATAGCGAAACGTCAGCAGTTTCACACTTTTACTAATCGAACATCTTTTACAATCATGCCGTATCAAACGTTTAATCCTTTTTTGTAGACTGTGACACTTCAGTGACTACTCCAAATGACGGTTCAAGCTACTTTATTCAACAACAGCGCTACATCATCATTGGTGTCTCTTGTGGTGTAGGAATCATCATAATTATACTCATTGCTTGTTCCATTCATCGCCGATTTTGCCGCCCTTCAAAGTTAATGGATAATACAGTTGCTGTGGACAATCACAAAAAATCCGTTCAAAATGAAACGGATGTAGTTTACAATTCTCTCTACAAATCAGTAGATTTTAGTAGAAACACAAATATAGGCACACATAACCAACAAGAATATTCTTATGCTGAAACAGCTGGCGTTCAACCCAAGTTTACTATCGAACAAAATGACAATTCCGATGTTGATCCATCCGTGTTGTATACTCAAGTGTGTAAATAATATTTTTCAATTTTTCTGGTTTGGAGTTTTAAATATTTATGTGATTTTTTTATTGTGATCGATTTTTGCTGATTTTTAACAAGTAAATCTACAGTATGGCACAAAACATAGTAAGTAGGAATATGGAGAATGATGCTTTTGCGGTAAGTAAACCACTGTGTTATAAAAACAATCGCGAGCATGTCCCCATGCAAAATCGATGAAAAATTTTGAACTTGCACAAAAATATCACTTTACTAATAGTGTTCAAAAATATTTTAAATATATTTAAAACTCTAAGGCTTAGCTTTGCCTTTTTTTGTACTAGCTATTCATCGATCTTGAGCAGCAAGTGTTTTTTTCACTTTTAGCCGTTTAAAAAGCACAGTACTGCTTATATACTTGCTATTATTATGTGGAAAAAAAATGATTTTTAACCTTTAAATAAAACGTTTTAATAAATTTTTTTTTGTGCTTCACCGCACTGTAAAGCAGGGGCGTATTCTCCAGAGGTTCAAGGTGTTCAGTGCACACCCTGCGATATCTCAGGCGCACACGTTAATTACATTTAACCAAAATATTTGGATTTTCTAGTCTTTAATCTTTGTAATATCAGCGCAGTCTGCGTTCTTTTTGCTTTGATGAACGACAAATTGCTTTTTTTCAATTAATTAACAAGTATGAATAAAAAGAAAAAATGTATTAAACCATTTCACGTTACCAGTATGTTAAAGCCCTGGACAATTGCTTTCTGTTCAAACCAAACTTGGGAGTGTATTTTGTATATATTTTTGTGAATAGTATGCTTCAGCGTATAAGTAATCTCATTTTGCTCAATGATTTTGCATTTTGCTTATGTTTTTTTCGTTGATAATTTTTGAAGATAGCACATTGTGATTTCAAGGTCTGTGGTGGCAGTTGACTCGGTGAGCTTTGCTCTTGCGCTGCATTCCACGGCTTTAGATTATGTAGCGCATTTTTAAAGTGTGATGTGTTACTGTGTGCTATATTTGCTACCTGCCGAATAAAACATGTTCTCTCTTTCAACGCTGACCGATGACGCAACATTCTCTTGTATGGTAGGTTCAACAGATATCGTCAAACACAAGCGAGTCAGACCTTCTTCATTGTATTCTGAATCATATTGTAGCGGAGAGTGACTTTTTCTCTTTCCACACGAGTCTAATGCAAAAAATGTCCTATTGAAAGTTAAACCCAGACGGAACGTCACAATACATGCTCAATCAAACCACAGCAAATTGCTTTTTTCATCGCAGAAGAATGATGCAATGGCTCTCTCTTAAAGCAGATTCAACAGGTATCATTCAACACAAGCACGCCAGACCTTTTCGATTGTATTCTACATCGTATTAGGATGCGGTTGCGAGTAATTGCTTGTGATTTTTGAAAGTGTGGCGGTCAATATATACATTTTAGAGTTGTTGGTCAAATTCAAGTCGTAGATTAAATTAGTGGAAGTAAATAAGTATGTGTTGACAGTATGATTGAAAAGCCGTTTTGTAGCAGAGATTACGACGAAAAATTGGAAATAGCAAATGCTAAAAAGCCGACACCAAGATTAAATATATTAAGTAGCAAATTAGGCTGATTGAAAAGGCGCTTGATGTTGGTTCACGTATTTGCATTAAACTTTCGAGCACTTCCACACATTTGTTTAATAAATGGCTGCTTGCGGCAGCAAATATTGCAGAGGAGCACACCTCTAACAAATGCTCACCGTACGCCACTGCTGCAAAGCCAAGCAAGCATACAATGCTAAGCCGTACTTACAACTTAGATGTTCATTTCCAAAAAAAGCTCAGCAGGTGTCTCTTCTTCGCAACTGCTTTCCTGTTTCTTTACTGGCTATATTAAGCAGAGAAAATCTTGGTTTTATTAAAGCCTATATTTCTATTCAAACTCGATAAGGTGGCTATATATTGAATTCACTGTGGGCAACACTGCGGCAGCGCGATTTAGTATTAACAACTCCGATATGATAAACGAAAGTTGATGATCTGCATAACCTAAATAAACTACGCGATGTTTTTGTTTTCTCAAGTTTGCTTTAATCTAAGCTGGACATTGTGCGTCGGCCTAAAGTATATCGCCTTGCAGAACTGCAGGGTTAAGTTCGATGTTTGGTTAAATCACAACAAAGACTGTAGCAGTAGTGTTTTCGGTAGCCTACTGTCAGTGCGGTGTGAAACTATAGCAGATTTCTACGTTTGTATAGCTAGCTGCTTGAGTACTAAATCGTTGTGATATAGGCACCTAAGACTTATGACTCACATCAGCGTATCAAGCGAGAATGAAAAAATAAACGAAATTACGTTGAGGACTTTAGTTCTTCCACTCCCGAAGAGTTAACAATATTAGGTCAATATTATCTAGTATAATTTAAGATGCAATGCAAAGGAGCAGCAAATATTCATACCCCAGAGAAGCAACTCCTTTTACACTGAGCTAAAAAACAGCAGATATTTATAAAAATTTTTATTTATCATATCTTTATGCAGTGCAAAAGCTAGATTAATTGGGCAAACCGTATTGCTGAGAAAGTTTTTCTTTTTCTAGCTCTGCCGATAGGATCCCCATTTTCTTGCTGAAAATAGGACATGGTACAATTTGCGGACTTAGTACCGGTATAGTTGCTCCCTGTGCAAACCGGTTTTAAAATAGCGATTGCAGTAGTCAAAGTTATATCTGTCCAGATGTACAACAGCGATAGAAATTCCATAGTCCATTGAACACTTTGATAACTAAATTAACGTTAACTAATTGCCTTCACGTAAGCAATCGAAGTTTTGTCTGTTGCTTTACTTCACGCTTCAGACAAATTTTGGCGCTCAGTCTGCGGCTGATTCGTACGTTTTGTACTTGTTTGCAGGGCATGTAATGGAATGGAATGGAAGATGGAATGGAAGAGGAATTTTGGTATGGAATATGGAAGACTTCAGGTATGGAAAGGAATGGAAGATTTTAAGAATGGAATGGAATGCCATCTTCCATACTTTCCATACCTGGATTAGTTTAACAGAATAATAAATTTTGATCTATAAGTAAAAAAAGGAAAAAAAAACAATTAAGCAACAACAATAGCGTTACTTGCAGAGTTGCAGTGGCACTGCGTCACAGTATTGCTAAATGGTAGAAGGTGACGCAGCCTGGAAACTACGCGGTAAGCCGGTAAGTGCCGTGTGCACAAACGGTGACAGAGTTCGCACTACATTCTATTGCTTCGCGGAAAACTTCAAAGTGTTCACAATCACAACTTCAAATTTATTAAAAATTATTAAAAACAAGATGTCACTCAATTGGACGAATGCTTTCACCTGGCGTTGTGCTGGCGCAAGTCTGCGACTTTTACCAAAAAAGCTTTTCTCGTTTGATGTTATTAGAGCAACGCAAGTACAAAAACAAGCTGTCAATCAAACAACTTGTAAAATCTGGCGGGGTCCTGCAGCGGCTGCAGCTGCAGCTTCTCGCAAAACAATTTTCGCAAAAGCAAACTTTGTTTCATTTCGACGATAATTTTCAGTTTACACCTTAGATATTGCATTGATTTTAATTGTTTATTTTGAAGTTTGAGATGCAATATGCGAACTCACCCAGCGCGAAGCGAACAGGTAGTGGTAAACAAAATGTCGGCAGAGATAATAATCACAGTTTTTTGATTTTTTCAATGATACAGATTTTCAGTACTTAGGTCTTACTAAAAGCAAAATTAAATAAATCCAATTCAAATTAATTAAATTAAATTAATTAAATAAATAAATTCACTTGCATGTGGACTGAGCTTGAGGTACAGCATGGCAGTACGAAGTTTTTTATCATGAGAACATTGAGAAGTTATTCTGGCCAGGCTCAGGGTGATTGTTTCAAGTACCAGTAAAGACTGTAGATTCAGAATGATAAACTTCAACATATGCTTTCCTTGAAAATCATAACTTTCTTATAAAACGTTTAAGAGTAATAATTATAGGGCCAGTGAAGATTGGAATAGCTTAAAGTACGACCAGTGTAGCAAATAATTGTGGCCTAATCTCGATTTTCAGTAAACATTCTATTGCAGTTGCAAGTTTGCTTCAGTTTTAAAATGTGGAAGTCATCATTAGTTTAAAATGTGGAAGTCGAAATGAGTGCATGAACGAATGCCCCCTGAATACGCAATTCTGACTATAAAACCTTCTCATACCGCAATAGGCTAATTGCTTTTGCGCCGCAACCAAGCAATGATTCATTACCAAACAGGCAATCTGTAATTAAATATCATAAATTATGATCAGAAAAACTACATCGCAAGCAAAGTCAGCCCATATAAGCCTACTTCCGAAACTCTAAGAATAGCATTAATGTTTTGTTTGTATGGAATGGAATATGGAAGAAATTTTTTGTATGGAATGGAATATGGAAGAAATATTTAGGTATGGAATGGAAGATGGAATGGAAAAAAATTGTCGGTATGGAATATGGAAAAATCGTCTTCCATTCCATTCCATTACATGCCCTGCTTGTTTGTTTGAACCTTGTTTAACTTTTACTAAATTTACTTGAAAAAAAAATGCATTATCTGCATGTAAATATCTGCGTTAGGATAATACTTTGTGGCAATCGTTTCACCATCTTCTCATGCCGCTATGATGATGGATAAACCCCTAGTTTTCGAAAATAAATCGTTGTGATTGGTTTGTTTCTAAGTCACCTGCTGGAGTTATAACAAAAACAGCTAACAGTAACTCAATCTTGTTGAATTATGTTTTAGATTCACAAAGTGAAAGTGCAGTAAATATTTAACATGAAATTTTACATAATCTTACTCACAGATCTAATATTGTTTTCCATTAACACGCAGCGCGGAACATGTTGCAACAACATCGCCAAACCTAGTTCCGGAAAAGACGTGCACGTAACTCCTACAGAAAAACCTGATTATTGCCGAACATTTGAATCGGTACAAAAAAAGCTGGAGACACCTTCTCAGTGCACAGACTACATAGAAAACAAGACTTTGGTGTCTGTATCAGTCCTTGGATCATTGAATGCCAGTGTCATGATACAGTTTCAAAAAGCACGTAATGGTCTGCGTGACAAAAGCTGTGATTGCAAAAATCGCTTGAACAATTTCGCTTGTAACTTTGTATATCCAACTTGTTCGTTTTCTAAAAACTGTGTTACAGATTTCTTTCAATGCCATCAGTTACCTTGCAAGGATTACTGCTCAACTTTAGTGAAAAGGTAAACATTATGTTGAGACTACTGCACACTGTTTAGTGTTTGCAATGAAAGTCACAAATAATTTATGCTGCGGATATAATGGTGTCTAAATTTTACTGCTTTGCAAAGAAGCTGTTTTGCGATAGAAGGGGTTACCTTTGCTACTTACCCATCCCGCTTGTGTATCAGCCGCCATTGTCAAAATTACTGTAGACAACTGAGTTTTGTTCAAGATTTTAAATGATGCTGTTTCCAAGCACTTAACAAAGGTGGTGAAACGGCACTGCTTTTTCTGTATGAGATTAAAGTGCACGAAAACATATGATGAATCTTGAATTAATTATAATACTTAATGAATAACCAGTCCAGACTTGATGTGCACAAGTTTTACCAACAAATCATAGCATTAAAAAATCCATCGCTTTCCGCAAATTTTACTAATGCTCGAGCTTCACAAACTAAGCTGCGTTCAGAAGTTCACAGGGCAACCGATTGTTCTAGCTCAAAGTAGTTGAGCAACAAGAGTTGCAAAAATCAATTTTTCCATATTGTTGAATTTGTATTAATAACTTGAAAAAACGCAAGGAAAAACTGACTTTTAATTTTGCCGGCATAAGGTTAGACTTCGTTTTTTCGTAGTAAGCTCTTTTTGGGGTGCACGGTCAGAGTTTTACGAGTTGTTCTTAGAGGTTGCGTAATATTTGATCGTTTTACATCTTCTTGGACTTCTTGGGTCAATGCATGACCTGATTGAACATACGACTGTTGATCACAGCTGTTTATCTAACGATGAAATTAAGGCAATTGATCAATTCTTCAAGCCTGTGTTTAAAGCAAACTTTATCGAAATTTGTAATCTGCTCAATGCCAGTAAAACTGATTGCTGGAAAGACAAAGAAGATTTGACGGGTATGATTAGTTTTTACAAACCTTGAAATGTATTCATCTGTTGTGCCTGCGCAGATCTATTGTGTTTCAGACCATTATGTTTCAGACCATCATTGTCATGATAATAACATTACGTGGTTCAACAATGACGGTCTGAAACACCATCAAATGTGTTTCAGACCGAGTGGTTTGGAGCGCCGTTTTTACAACGGCCATAATTGCAAGGTTGATGGTTCAACTCCCACCGGCCGAAGCCGTGTTGTTGCGTCCTTGGATAAGACGCTTCACGACAATTTTCTCTGCGTAGTGGAATCTTAACAAACAGCAAATTAAAGAAGTCAGAAGCAAAATTCAAGCTGAAAAACTTGGAAACAAGAGCAACTCCGAAACGAGTCTAGATTCGTCTTATGCATGCAATTCCTCCGTCGCTTTCGCGTGACAGGAAAATAAAAATGAAGAAATCAAAAAAAAATCAGACCATCATAGTCGAACCACATAATGTTATATCATTATCCATGACCGCTAGCAAAAAGGCTAGATAATTTTAAAACTATTTGGAGTAGTTTACCAATCACGATTAATAGCAGTAGTAGTGTCTTTTATTTTTGCACCGTCAAAATAAATTTAACACAGCAGACAGTATGAGAATACAATTGCAAACGGACACAGATAAAGGAAGAAGCAACAAAACAATTAACGTTGCATCATGCAAGAAAGAATGAGAATTGAAGATAAAGGAAAGAGAAGGCATGGTGGCGACACCCGATTGAATTAAAACTGAGGGGCAAATAAGAAAAAAAACAAAACAAAAACAAAAAAAGGAAAATAAACAACAACACGCAAAACATACGACGGTGAGATAAAAAAGACAGTGAAGAGACCATAGCTCCGACACCGCTATCATATAGTGCAATGGTAGGAACCATAACAGTGGGCGGCCTTTCGAGGTTACTTACTGTCATCACAGCGCAATTAGACAAAAAAAAAAGAAGAGAGTTCCTAGCTAATCCGCAGAGCAAGCGACGTTAAGACCCACGAGTAACCACAAAAGACCAGATCCACCAAAAGAAATCCTGTCCAGCATGACCAGTTAGCTGATACAAAATCAAAGCACTTTTCTGCTGCCGTTATTACTTACCATTCAACGCCATATTTTTTTGCAAGTACGTAGGTCCAAACGCGGGACTCAGTAATGCTGCACCAAAATTGTATAGCGAGATGCTTCTCTGAAAACGATTTTGGCTGAATGATGCTATAGTTAGTCTCACGTACACCTTTTTGTATCTCGTCATGTAGTGTTGGTTTTATTACTGACGATCACGATTCAGATTGTCATAAAAATAGAATTTCCAAACTGAATTTAATTACGGCCCATGCTCGAAGCTTTTACATGGACTGGTGTTTTGCAAGTCACGAACGCCACACCAAGTCGAAACGTTTTGTCAAAACAACAGGTGTTTTCTAGGTTGTGATCTTCCAGAAACTGAAGTAATGACGACTTCATATGATGGATCAAGTAGCATCCGAGACGAAGTTCGCTTAATCGTTACTGGAGTGTCTTGTGGGGCGGTAATCTGCATAGTGCTGGTGCTTGCTGCTTGTATTTATCAGCGAAAACGCCACTCTTCAAGTTTATCTCAAAATGACAAAGCAACCAACCCGAATGGTAACAAATATTCCAGTTCCAATGAAAAAGTGGTTCTTTACAACTCTTTTTACGGCAAACTAGTTAGTAGCAATGATACAACCAATGAAGTTAGTGGTCTCAAGCAGCCATTGTATGTAAATGCTAAGAAATTACGAGCAGACTTTGCCAAGAATCAAAACGATGACACATATTTCGATCCATCGGTGTTGTACAGCCAAGTTAATAAATAAAACTTCCTCTTTCATACAGTGAAAACATTCACAAAAACTAATATGATATTTGATTTGCTATTATTTTTCCGCTGTGCTAATTGGTATAGTTTTCAATATTATACTTTCATTCACTCGCAAGTTTTTTTCTACGTGTACAAAATTAGT
This sequence comes from Trididemnum miniatum, assembly GCA_964006365.1. Lineage (NCBI taxonomy): Eukaryota > Metazoa > Chordata > Ascidiacea > Aplousobranchia > Didemnidae > Trididemnum > Trididemnum miniatum. The sequence goes on from OZ023231.1 coordinate 19,439,846, forward strand.
TGAATACCGATAGTGTCATGACCGAGCAAGTAAAAAAAAAGGCGACATATTTTTTTCAGAATTTGCTTTGCAAAACTTGGTTCTATTTACGCGCTTCATTCAGTACAGTAAAAGAAACGTCATTGTTGGAATCATGTTTTTTGATATATTAATCAATATAATACAGTATATATTTAAACACTATTCACTTTAATTAGCATAACCCTTTTAAAGACAATTGAAACTTACGTAGAGGCACGGCGACACAAAACAATTGAGTTTTAATATGGATTAAATATTGTATTGTCTATAAACATGAATTTTGAATATTGTGCTAAAGTCGGGCATACCTATGCGTATAAGCTTATCGCTTCATATACTAAGTGTAAAGTGACTATGAGACCGGTGTTTCTGTAGGTGTATTATGAGACTAATCCTCTTGATATCCTTTTAAAGCAACAGCAAATTTCTCTTAAAATAAACCAATAATGTCGCTTTGTGGCTTACAACGAACGCAGGAATACTTTTGATTTTCGCTGCACGAGAGTTTGAATTGAAAACATGGTTATTTACTGCATTTCAATTTCTTTTTTCGATTGAAGCTTCTGCACACCGTATTTAGGTAACAAAAAAAAAAAAAAAAAAAACAAGTTAAACACTTGCATTACAAAAAAAAAATAATTTGTTCCATCCAAATCTGAAGTAGAGTTTTGTTTTTATTGAGGTTCTATTTTGCATTGTGTTGCATTCAAATGCAAAAATGAAAAAATAAGACGATGCAATCTATTACCTTACAAGAATACGATCCACGAAGTCATAAACTAAGTGCTCGTCGTCTTCTTTGTGTGGTTGGGCATCCTCTTCCGACGGTTTAGATGTTGATTTTAAGCCAGCGTCGGGTGTCATCATCCAGGACCAACAGACCTTGTATTCCTTTTGGTGCACGATGTAGGGGGCAGGTAGAAATGATGTGGTCTGCAATTTGCTCAGAGGCACCACACTCACAATTCGGTGAAGGAGCAGCACCCCATTCGTACATGGTTGAATGGAATCGCCCTACGCCAGTCCGCAGACGATTCAGTTTTACCCAAGAGGGCAAACCCATTCCAAGAGGCTTAGGACTGGCCCTGGGAATAAAGGCATGAAGCCTTGATGCACTTTTCAAGTACTCCATGTTCCATACATAATCCATCCATTGCGCTGCGCGAATGTCTGATTCGGTCAGACTATACAGTAGTTTCTGTGCATCGGGTACAAACGGGCGTCTTGATTTGAGTCGTCCCTGCCCAATCAAAAAAATTGCACTTGGCCCACATACGTTTTATTTGCCGAAATATTATGGCCCACACTCATTACGCCACAGTTGAGCCGCATATGGCCGCACATATATGTGTGGCAAAACGTGCGATTAGGCCCGCAAATGTTACCGGTCCACAGGTCAGCCACATGTGGCACCACAGATCATACCACACTTGATTAAATGTGGACCGCTCTTGGCAATTTCGCACTTAATTTTACCGCATGTGATCTACTCTGGGCCACATACCTTTTTCAATAAGGCCCATAGCTGGGCCACACCCAAATTACACAAGGAGTTCATTTCGGCCACACTTGTTTTAATAAGGGTTACGATGCAGTCCAACCTGACGCTTTTATTCCAAACGCGATCAATTGTGGGCTAGTCACAGGTTAATGAAAAGTCGAAGACATCACTTGCAATGATATAGGCCTAGTTAATAGTTATCGCCCAAAATATAGAACATATCGAGTGGGATGCTAGATACAGTAAGACATTACGTTATCTCTCTACTCCCAATGTTCTTCTATTTAACAGAAGTTACTGCAGATAAAAATGTTACCAAAATTTTATTAAGACTTAAAAACGAAAAACTGCTGCACAATACGTAACGAAACTTTTCTCGTAGAAGCACTGCTCGAGAGCAACACGATGAGATATGTGCATTGGGCCTATTTTGGAAAAAATTGGTTAAAAAACAGAATTGTAACAAGAAGTATTGCATTCATACAAGAATGGATTGTTTGCGTGAAAATTTTTTTAACATAGTTCTTAGCAGGCCTAACTTAAAACTTGTATAGTTCGGAAAAACTTCGCTCCATCTGAAAGCACACTCTGAGCATCAGCCATCTACATTTACACAATGAAAAAGGATGATGTATTTAATATGAGAAATTAAATCATAGTTATAAAAAATTATTTCGCTCAATTTGAAAGCCCTTTTCCTCTGGTAATAATAGCAGTGTTTCAACGAGCTCGAAATAGAAAACAAATACACATTGCATCATAAATTAGGGTGTTTCATAATTTCACCACTTTTGAGTTAACATACGAGTAGGCCTACTTTTTCTTGTGAAGGAGTTTTGGGCGCTGATTACGAATTTGATATTATTTTTTTCCTTAAGTAATTAAACTAAAATGATTCGTACACGCTGGTTAAAATTTGATCAGTGTTTCCTAGCTGGGGATAAGAAGTTAGTTTGGGGGGCGGGGGGAAATTAATCGGAGGAACAAAAAGGATGTTGTGGCGGGCAATAATGTTGCTTTGCAAACCATACTGATTTGGCGGAAAGCCGAGATTTTGTGACTGGTTTTCATCATCATCACAAGAAAAGGAACTCGTATGTTAACTGAAAAGTGGTGAAATTATGAAACAATCGTTGGAACTGAGAAGTGGTGAAATTATGAAACAATCAATGGAACTCAAAAGTGGTGAAATTATGAAACAATCATTGGAACTCAAAAGTGGTGAAATTATGAAACAATCATTGGAACTCAAAAGTGGTGAAATTATGAAACAATCATTGGGGTAATTTGACCCAGTAGCAAAAGTCTGTTTTCTAACAAATAGGTCTTAAATCGTTTTTCCCTCAACATTGTCATCGCTGTCGTCGACATTTTTGCCTTCCGAATTACTGCTTGCTTCTTCGCTATTTTCGGGATCGTTTGGATAATTTACTATTCTCTTTTCTGCATGTGCACTCTCGGGTTCTTCTGTGACCATCCTTTCTTTTCTCCCCCCATCCCAATCACCAGCTCCGTGCAAAATGCATTTAATTGCACCTGATATCTCAATGAAATCACTCGACGAGAATGATGTGAATTTCAATGTCTCTGTAAAATGCATGTTTGTATTAAAACAAATTCTCCGACCAAAGACGCACGCACGCGTTGGAGGTCCAACCCCTGTGAAACCTAACGTTCGATTTTAAAGTGAAGTGTCCAGTGTCCACACTATGCGTGATAAGCAAAGTGTCGATTTCTATAACTCCTTACCCCTGAAATATACTGGGTTCCGAGACTCGACACAGAAGCGACTCCCCGAGTCTTCCCTTTTAATACCATAGTTACTTCCACAAGTTTGTACTAATACAAAACTTAAATTGGCGCTTCCACAAATAGAAATGGTGACTGGAATCGAACCGAATGGAAAAGCGAAGATGCCGAACTACAGCACAGTTCATCATTGGTCATTGCTCAACAACTGTGCTGGCGTGGAAATACGACATGCAAGGTTCTAAGATCAACTAAAAACCTTGCTGTGTACATCGTGTTCAAAACACAATGGTTAAAGGTCTGCAGGCCGTCCCATAACTGAAAAAAAACTATGTTAAACTTGTTAGTCAGCTTCGCCTTGGCATTCCACCTGAGTGTCTTCCCATTGTCGTAGAGGGTTAGGATGCTGGAAGGCACTTTAACTCAAGCAGCTGCCCCCCTCGTCCAAGAGTGAGCGCTGAAACTCGCATAAAAAGAGGACTTACTGAGCAACAATTGGTAGATTTCGTGGTCTTTAAACGCAATTTTTGTAGGTTTTCGCTTCAATGCCAGCCCACTCCAAATAAACTGCAATGCTAGGGTCTTGGAGAGGAACTGATTAATAAACGAACGAACTGTTGCTCCCAGCAAAACCCCGTTGACTTTGCCAGCCAGTGCTTCAATATCCTAAAAACAACAGAAATGGTAACGAAACGTCCATACATAATATTGCACATCCTAGACTTCAAATCAAACACGGGACAGTTTATTTTCAATAATAATATGCAAAAACCAAGGCTATCATAATCAAATCAACCAATTGACAAAAAACAAGTCCACACTAAAAATGTATCAAATTCAATTTGTATATTATAATGGGTTTTGCTTTAGTTCGTTTCAGTGGCATTGTAGTCTGAACAAGGATGTCTTACCGTTATACTACTGTATTTACAATGGCACTTAATTCCTCTGAAGTGGATGCGCTTTCAAAGCTTTTCTGCGGCATTTGAAATGCTTTGCTGTTAGTGTTACCTTGCTGGCTGATTAGCGCTTTCAGGTCCGAGATTTCACATCTGATCTTCTGAAACTCTGTTTTAATAGTTGAACTTATTTCAGCCAGTTTCTCTTCGCAATGCTGATACCCTTCGCTGCTACCGCAACCACCATCGTTGCTAATGTTTAGTCTAAAACATAAAGGAAAGTAAATAATTTTTCACAAAGGAGAATAGATAATGTAGCTAAAGAATGCATTTAAACTAAATATACCTGTGCTATTTTTGCTTTCTTGAATGTAAAAATATAGTAACAACAGCTGTTGATTTCAGAATGTCGGTCATTGTTCAACGAATAACACATTATACAAAAGCATATCAAAAGCTGAACGTTTTCGGACAAAACGACTGTCCTTCATCAGAGCATTATCCTGAAATGAAATGTTAAGACATGGCAAACTAATATATGCGGAAAGCAACACAACGGGGAGTATGACACGGTCTGAACTTATAACTGTATCAAAGTACTGGATAATTTCACAGCGATCAAAATTACACGGGATAGTGAAAATGTCAAAAGTTCTGAATTTAGAATATTACCGGAAGTTGCAATATTATTAAGGCACACTGCCACACAACATACGAACACAAAACAATCCTTAACGTAAACAATTCATTGCACATCAAAAAATCAAAAACATCAAAAAACGTAAACATCAAAAAATTGAAACCGAAATTGAACAGGCAATTGTACGCTAATGGGTGTTATTATTTTTTTGAAAATATTCTAAATTTCTTTATTTGCAATTAATTGTTTACGTTAAGTGTTGTTTTGTGTTCGTATGTTGCAGTGACGGTTCTAGGCAATAAAAATTGGGGAGGCGAAAATTACAAGGTGATCAACATCCGAAGTAAAATGCAGTGACGTGGCAGCCCGACTTTGCCCCCCCTCAAAAAATAAAAAAACACTTCCAAGGGCCCCATGGTAAGTTTTGGAAAGGCTTGCAAGGCCCCCAAAGCAAATTGTTTCCTTTTTTTAGGTCGGCCAAGAGCGTGTGGCTTCAGCACTTTTTAAGGGGGAGGGGCAGTACTGGGGGTGTGGGGGCGAAGCCCCCAGCTGCCAGGGGCTGAGGGGGTCTGGGGGCGAAGCCCCAAATAAAAAACAAGATAGTTCTGGTTGTAGTTGATTTAATATATAGTAAGCAATAATATTGACTGATTTTGTTTGTTTCACGCTACTCTGTTTGCTTCATTTTCTTCACAGTAAACTGCAACTAGTCAGCTATTTTGGTAACCAGCCTCAAAAATTCATTTCTTGATTGTGACTTTACTATAAGCTTTCTTCGAATTTCTCGTGTTTAACGAGGCATTTTACACAAAACCACACACTGCTCTGAAGCGCTTTACCTTAAATGCCTCCTAGCTTCAAGAACAGAGAAAAAGATCTTTAGAAATACATGTGGAATTTTTTAGTTTTTTGCAAATTTTTGAATCAAAAGCATTGCATATAATAATAGAACAATAAAATAATAACTAACTGATCTAAGGCGTAAACTTAGGGGAGGCTTTGCCTCCAACGTAGAGCCGCCACTGGATTCTAAATTCAGAACTTTTGACATTTTCACTATCCTGTGTATTTTTGATCACTGTGAAATTATCCAATTCTTTGATATAGTTATAAGTTCAGACCGAGTCATACTCCCCGTTGTGTTGCTTTCCGCATATTTTAGTTTGCCATGTCTTAACATTTCATTTAAGTATAATGCTCTGATGAAGGACAGTCGTTTTGTCCGAAAACGTTCAGCTTTTGTATATATGCGATATTCGTTGAACAATGACCAACATTCTGAAATCAACAGCTGTTGCTAATATATGGCTATTGAAGATTTCCTCTGCTACCAAAGTTATACAATAACAAAAATTCATATATCAACTGCGTTTGCAACAACAACTACCTTTTATCGATGTTCGGTGAGAGCACAACATAGGAGTTTGTTCTAAACGGTGGGGGAGAATAAGGTCTTTTAAACGGTGCTCTGCTTGCATTGCTGCATTCCTCGTCTGTACTGCTCGACCCTCCTTGTGTATAGCCTTTTCTTAGGCATCTGTTGTAGTCATCTATCACAAATGCAACTGTAAATTACACTACAACTGCCATGAAAGTAGATCATTGATGATAATCAGATGCTGCTGCTTAGATTACAATTTCAGCAAAAACCGATATATACATGTTTAATATTGGTATGTGGAAACGCATTTAAATATCAGAATATTAACTAACCTAATTGACAAAGGATTTCACATTTACATGTTTTCCATGATGGTTGTGGTTGTAATTGATTTTTTACAATAGTTTCAATATTTCCGTCAAAGTTTTTTTCGGGCCAGCGACACCGGGTGTTTTGTTTGACATCAAGGCACAACATCATTTTCCCCCCCACACAGAATTTTACCATTACGAACTTTTTCTTTTCTTTGTAGAATCCATTTCTCGTCACAGACCGGTTTAAGATATCTATTAAGACTCTCAATTTACGACAGCTATTACCACTCTCAATTGCCTGAAAGCAAACAAAAATCACTGTTAACAGCCAGACTCTAAACCCTTTTGGCTATTAGGACCTAGTAAACAGCAAAAACGATTCGCAGCATTATTAAACAACTGATAATACAAGGTAATGTATTATGTAGGCTTTAAAATCATACAACTGCCAGTACACAGTTAGTCGTAACGCGATTAATTTCTTTGATCTAATAAACAGAATTTTCTGAAAACATTAAAAGGTATATATCACCAACTGCACAAGATCTGGAATGAACACTTAAAATGGAGAGCTACCCCGAGCTTTGATGTTACAGTTTTGAATGCAACAGCTTAACAGCGACAAATTGGCATTTATATGGTAAAAGAATACACTTCTTTACCAATGAAGATAGATTTATTTTCACAACATTGGAAAGTTCAGAAACTTTGTATATGCCAATTTCAGTGGATGAAATGGGTGAATCAAACAGGTTTTCGACTTTGCAGTACGCTTTTACACACAGGAAAAATTGATTATTCAACAAGATAAACAGAGGTAAAATCAAACATCAAGCCTTAAGCAGTAATGTACCGTACCTATGTAGGCTACTAGTAGAGTAGTAGTACTGGTACCATACTGAGTACCATACCAATATATATCCTGCATCACATTTACCAGTATATCTTTTCACACTATTCAAAACTAAAGAAACCAACAATCAAACTGTCAACAGGTCAAGGACTGCTAAAAACTACTGGTACCGGTATTATAGCAACATAGACACAACAAAAAATAATTACACAAAAACTCTATACCAGTACTGATATATGATTGTTTTATACCAAAACTTTAGCTAACTACAGCAGCTACAGTATGCTTCACAGGTACCTGTATACCAGAACTGAACTAGTCTAAAGAAATGTTTGTCAGTAGCTTGGTACCGGTATACCCCCAGCCCTCAACAGGTAGGGTTGCCAGTAACTTCGCCACATGGTAACTTCGCCACACTTTCATACATCGAAAATTTACATTGCCTACACCGAAACAAGACTTTAAATTCCCGGTTGCCGTAAAAAATTTTATCGGGCTTTTCGAGTTACTTGGTAACTTCGCCACATAATCGAAACTGTAGGGTAAGATGTGGGGAGAGAGGTGTGGGAGAGTGCATGGGGTGAATAAGGAAGAGTGTCGGGGTGTAGGGGGAGGTCAGGGGAGCTGTGGGAAGAGATATGGGGGGTGTGGGGGGAGATGTAGGGAAATGTGTTGGGGTGTGGGGGAAGTAAGGAAAGATGTGTGGGGAGTGGAGAAGTGTGGGGAGGGTGTGGGAAAGTGTATGGGGTGAGTGGGGAAGTGTGTTGGCGTGTGGGGAAAGGATGTGGGGAGGGTAATGGGGAAGATGTAGGGAAATATGTTGAGGTGTGGGGCCCCAACACACTTTTAATTCCCCACATCTCCCTACCCTCACCTTTCCCTACATCTCCCCTTACCTCCCCCACACCCCATCACCTTTTCCTACACCTCCTTTCATACCTCTTCCCACAACCCTTCTTCAGTTCTTCCTCCCCCCACACCCCAACACATTTTCCTACTATCCCCACATCTCCCTTCACCTTCTCAAAGTGTGGCGAAGTTACCATGTGACGAAGTTTGTGTGGCGAAGTTACTGGCAACCATAGGTAGCAGCAGCTGTAGTCTAGGCAACACTTCACAGTAAGTTTGGGACTTCCAGCATCAATATGTACAGATGCATCTGAATCTGTGTATGTTCATATACCGGAATACAGTAACAGCACCGGTACCCAAATTCGACCTAGCTAACCTACAGGTACAGATATAGTATTAAGTTCAACGTACCACTGTACTGGTACTCACTATTTGAAAATTCAAGTCTGTTTTTTTTATAATTAAGAACTTCATCCAATAAGCTCACCCATACACCGGGTATTTATCTTAGGCTATTATCAGATCATTACCGGTACTGAACTATTGAATAAGCCAATAACTACTGCAGTAGTTATTGGTATAATACCATATTGTATAATAGGTAATAATACCATGGTATTATACCAAGGGCAGAGGCTAAGGTTACGTGACCGTAACATTTGTCTCTATGATTATTTTATTATCCCTTCACGCTTCCCTGATTGTACGAGAGCGTGACGAAGTAATAAAATAAACTAAAGAGGCAAATGTTACGGGCCCGTAACTTTAGCCACTTCCTATACCAAGAGACAGTCATAAAACTGATCTTACAGTTTGCATACAAATCTTAATGTATTTTTTACAGAAATCTCTTCTGAAATGAACTATGTAATGATTAAATCTATTTAACCTCTGCATCTCAATACAGTACCATCACTGCTAACCTTACCTTTCACCATATCACTCTGCAGCCTCGTGCTTTTAATTTCCGCAAGCGCACTTTTTCAATTCGCTCTAACAAAAATTAATAAGATAATTTTTCAACTAATTTGAACTTTAAAGGGTTGAACACACGCTTTACCAAAGAGTTTGTAGTTCGCTTGTAAGTTGTGAGAGTGATTCACCCATCCCGGTATATTACAACTTGAAAAATGAAAGTAGGCCTAACCTTGAGGTAAACTATTTTAAAAAATGTAATTTTTTTCTGTTAAGTAGAACTACGGCGAAAGTGAAAAATAGGAAGTACTGGTCTCTTGTTGCCTACCGTGCAGCTAATAAGTACACACCCTACCATGCTAAAACAACAGGAAGAACCACGTAAATATGGTTGGGATACAACTTTTAACCATAGTCAGTCATTTACGTTTACTAGCTTGAACCATAGGTGTAGGGCTCTAATTGGCTTTACCACAACGAACCGGAAAACTGTCCCCTGTGTGTCAGCTAAGCTTCACGTCTACAGTTGATCTTTCCAAAAGTTACCGGTGAAATTTCATTGATTGTTTTGTTTATCATAATTTCAATGCAAACGTAACATCACCAGCTTTGTTTACGCGTCGACTTTATTCATGCGTGTTCGTGTAATTGACATGACCGCCATACCCAGTCAATTCAGTCATGTTTTCATTGCTTCCCTAGTCCCGATCATGCTTGTAGAATATTGTGTTTTATTTGACCATTTTTTATCGCATGTTGTCGCTTCTGTGTATCTCACTATTCACTTACCTGGTTTCGAACGTGTGTTACTCAACTTAAGTAATCAAGTAGCTATTGCGCTCACGAAGTTGTTGTTGTTGTTCACGTCAATTCGAGCGAACCTTTATCATTCATTGCACAGTTTTTCTGTGGTTAGCGACTGTAAGTTGCAGTTACCAGTTCTAAATAGCTTTTTCAGCTGGTTAGCAAACTGAGTTTTTACTGAAGTAACAGCACAGCACATGACGTTTAAACAAGCTTTATTTTTTCAGTTTGCATATTATTTTCAAGATTTAGCTGTTTGAGTTGATTTATATTTTAATTTGTCAATGTCAAGTTGTCAAGTGTGTGTGTCACGATCCACCCAATTCAGGTATGTAATGATTGCTCGCTAGTGGAGATCTTTACCGCGTATAGTTAATTAATTTCGCTTTTATTTCGTTTTTAGTATTTGGGGATTATTGCGGAACAATTTTCTATTGAGTTGTGAATCTCGATGAGCTCGATTCGCAACAGTTTTTAAACCGTCCTAACGTCCTGACGTCCTAACGTCCATGCGTGATTTTTTACTCGAATTTCGTTCAACCTTGTTTGTGCATGAGTTTGCACCCTCCCGCATCATTGTTTTACCACGTCTATATCGTCAAAAACTTGAAATTAAACCAAAGAAGGATTTTACAAGTGACTGGATTGTGGTTGCGGTCGAGTAAGAGGAAAGGACGCGTCGAAACTAGAGAATCAAAGCGTAGATACGCTACATAAAGTTTAAAAACTTGCTGTCGTCGAAGATTCTGAATCCGCATTTGTTCTACTTTGTTGAAGCTGAAGAGTTGGTTCGTTCAGTTACAGCGCAACTTGACTGATTTCAAGGTATTGCAAATTGGAGTTTTAATCTGCTTATTTTGAATTTATATTATTGGTTTTTGTTGTGTTAGGGTTTTTTTGGTTAAGTTTATTGTTGTGCGTTTGTGAGTCTGATTGACGATGGATAACGCTATGACTAACTTAAGTGAAACCCTGCACGCGTTGCAAACTAAATATTTGATCGCTGATGGCCTTATGCTGCGAGTTGAAAACGAATGCATTGTAAGGAATTTGGTCACTGATATCAATAGTGATTTTGACAACCTTATGGCGAAATGCGTTGAGCTTGCCGATAGTGCTGTTCTGCCTGGCACAGTCGTTGAAAAAATAAGCGTTAAAAAGGCCAAATTAGAATTTGATGTTCGCGTTAAAGATTGGCTTGATGACATTGAATTGACTAAGGCACGGGGTGATATACAACCTCAGGCTCAGCCCGTCCTTCCAAAAGCCAGTTTTGTTTTGGGGGATACTGGGTCCACAGGCTCGAGACGTACTGGTCGCTCCTCGGGTTCTAGCGTGGCGTTTAAACGTAAGGAGGGCTTGGTCAAAATGAAATTGGCAAGGTATGCTAAAGAGAAGGAAATTGAGAAGTTACGCATGACAGATGCTGCAGAAAGAGAGTTGCTTGAGGCTGACAAACACCTGCAAAGTGTCACTCGCCAAGCTGAAGCAGTCAAACGCGGAGCGGAAGAGAAAGCTAATGCAGTCAAACGCGAAGCGGAAGAGAAAGCTAATGCAGTTAAACGCGAAGCGGAAGAAAGAATTGAGATCGCGAGACAAGAAGCGGCTCGATTACAAGAGAGAGCGAGTAGACAAGCGCTGTTAAGAGAAAAGGAATGGGAAGAGAAATTGGCAGAAGTAGAAGCTGAAGTATGGCTTGAAGAGTCATCAGTGTCCGGCTTATGTGGATTGAGCCACGAAGCGAAACGCAGTTTTAAACCCATTCAGGAGTCAGAGCAGAGTAAATACTTGCACTTTCTTGGCAATGAACACCCAAAACCTGATGCTGGTACATCAAGCACAGAAATGCAGCAGTCGAATCCCAAAGCTATGTCATCTTCTATAGACGAGCAAAGAAGGGAGTTTGAGCTAGAGGTAAGACCAGAAGCTAATAACAGAGTGCGCACTGCCGTACCAAACGGCTATCTGGAAAATGGCGGTTTGTCTGGGTATGTCGGTGGGGCGTCTTATCCTGCTGGTGTGAAAAGTGTTCCCCGGCCACATACAGGCTTTCTATCATCTGGTGGTCCTGCTGGTGTGAGAAGTGTTCCCCAGGCTCAGACAAACTTTCTTTCATCTGGTGGTCCCGCTGGTGCTAGTCTGTCAAGCAGCGATGGGAACGGAGTTGTACGCCCTACCGGCCTGCAGGACTATCCTCCACCGCGTCCGATCATTCAAACGTTTGATGGCGATCCACTAACTTATTGGCCATTTATCAGAAGCTTTGAAGCGCATATTGCTCGAAAGATGCCATGTGACTCCGTTAAACTAGTTTATTTGCTTCAACATTGTTCGCCAAACATCCGAAAAAATTTGGAGCATTTCTCTAGAGACGCTGACCTCGGTTACACGCTGGCCAGGGAAAGTTTGTTCAACGATTATGGACAACCACACGTAATAGCTCACTGCTGTGAACAGAAGCTCTTAACTGCTCCTCGATTGAAAGTCAAGGATGCACCCGGGCTAAAGACGATGGCAATCCTTATGGAGAAGTGTTTGGCAATGTTACAGGACATTCAAGAGTTTGCAACATTGAACTCTCTAGGAACAATTCGTCGCATTACTGAGAAACTGCCCGAACAGATGCAGGTAGATTGGGTAAAATGGTCCTACCAGTTGTTCAAACAAACTGGTCTACACCTATGGTTCAAGCTGTTCAAACAAACTGGTGTTCAAGCCAAGTTTTCTGAATTAATAATGTTTGTCCGCAACGAGGCTGACGAAGCCAATTCTCTATATGGCAAGATATTTTATGATTTTTTCAAGTCAGCCTAGTCGTTCGCTGGTGCTAAAAAGACCGCTACTGTCTTAAGCACAAAGGTTGAAAGCAAACAGCTCGTGAATGAAGAAGAGTTGTGCCCCTTCTGCGGAGGTTCTCACCGTTTGTTGCAATGCAAGCGGTTCCAGCATGCGAAGCGATATCAGCGAGTCAGGTTTCTGGCTAGAAATCGTCGTTGCTTCAGGTGTCTCGAACCCGGGCACATGATGGACAAGTGCGAGTCTCAGCAAGGATGTACCGTGGCGGGATGCACAGACACTCGGCATCATACGCTTCTTCACAAACATGAAAGCGATACGGTGGACAGCGACAAGGTACTTTGCGCAGCTATGGAGGAAAATGAGTCAGCGGTTCAAAGCAAGAGGCCTTATTTTATGACAGTTCCAGAGAAAGTATCAAGTGGTGGAGACGAGGTTTCCACATATGCTCTTTTAGATACTGGCTCCCAACGTTCTTTCTGTGACTATGATCTAGCCAGGAGGATGGGCGCCGATGGGCCTATGCGAAAGATTCCCATGACCACGCTATCTTCTGGGTCGAAATCTGATAGCATTGACAATATGGAAATAACTGTCAAGATTAGTGGATACGAGGGTGATGAGCCTATAGAACTATCAGATGTCTTGACCGTGGCCGAAATACCACTCAATGCCACACCAGTTCCTTCTTCTGATGAAATAGCTCAACTGCACCACCTAAAGGGAATAACACTGCCTGAGTTGCCAAACAAAAAGGTTGGCTTGCTGATTGGCCTAGACGCATCCTTTGTGTTTCGCACCTTGGAGACCAGGTTTGGTCCTCGAGGGACGCCAGACGCAATAAAGACTCTTCCTGGATGGGTTTTGTTCGGACCAGCCCCTTTCACCCCTTTGTCAGAATTAAAAGCAGATGCATATTTAAATATGCATGTTGCAATGCAAGAAAATGCGGCCGATGGTTTGGAGCCTCGCGACGGATTTATCGAAAGTGAGCTGCAAATGCCGAATTCTCGTGAGGATAGAGCTGCTTATCAAAAAATGAAGGATTCGGTTCGGCTGTTAGATGGACATTTTCATTTGCCCCTGCTGTGGAAGCGTGACGATATTAAGCTGCCGGATGCCCGACCCATGGCAAAGAACACAAGCTGATCGCTGGAAGCTCTGGGTGTCTTCGCTGCAAAGTTTGAAAGGAGTTGGAATTAGCCGGTGTGTAAAACCTCTGGATTTGGGAGGAAACTTGAAGTACGAGATGCATCACTTTGCGGATGCTTCAACAGCCACCTACGGAGCAGTTTCATACCTAAGAGTTGTGGATGAAAATATGAAAATACACTGCTCCTTTCTTTTTGGAAAGTCTCATCTCACTCCAGCGCGAATGGTAACCATTCCCAGATTAGAGCTCATGGCTGCGGTGACTGCCACTCGACTAGATCAGATGTTGAACAAAGAACTGCCATTGCCGAACTGCGAAGCATATTTCTGGTCCGACTCTACAGCAGTTCTGCAGAGTATCTACAACAGCAGCAGACGCTTTCCGGTGTTTGTGGCAAACCGTCTCGCTCAAATAGATCGATGCAGTAAGGCGAGAAACTGGAATTACGTTCCATCAGCGTTAAACCCTGCTGATGATGTTTCGCGTGGCGTGACAGCCAAGTCATTTGTCAGGTCTTCAAAGTGGTTAAGTGGTCCGGATTTCTTGTGGAGAGTCCCCAACGAATGGCCGAAACAACTGGACAAGGCAACAGAGTTAGCTCCGGAGTCTCAAGATTATGAAGAAAGAATTGAATCCGTTCATTCTTTACTTGCTCTACAGCTGCCTTTCGAATTGCCTTTAGACAGATTCATTAGTCATTTCTCTTGCCTTTTTCGCCTTAAAAAGGCCACGGTTTGGATGCTACGCTATCTCAGGTACATTAAGCTGAAGGCTAAAGGTTCCTGCAGCAAGGAGAACGTTGAAAAATTGTCAGATGCCATCAGTGTTGAAGAATCAAGGACAGCGGAGAACAGACTGCTAAGTTATGAGCAGCGCAGGAAGTTTCCAGGTGTATTCGCAGCTTTAGAAAGAAAAGAGAGTCAGACCTCTAAACATTGCCTTAAAGTCATAAAAAGGTTAGATCCTTTTGTGCAGGAAGGCATCTTGCGTGTCGGAGGCCGCACCTTTAATGCACCGGTTGAATACAACGCCAAGCACCCTGCAATATTGCCAGTCGAGTCTCACCTTTCTCGTCTGATAATACGAAGTCATCATGATTTGGTCGGACACGTCGGACTGGGACACACCTTTACGGCCTTGAAAGAAAGATTTTGGGTTCTGAAAGGGAGTACCAGCATTCGCCAAGTCATTGCCGATTGCTTCGTGTGCCGACGTATGAATGCCACTCCTGCCGTTCAAAAGATGGCAGACTTGCCCAAGTCTCGTATGCAAATGCAACAGCCGCCATTTTTCCATACAGGCGTTGATTGTTTTGGGCCCTTTTCGATTAAGCAGGGTAGAAGCACTGTCAAAAGGTACGGCTGCATTTTTACGTGTATGACCGTACGGGCTGTTCACTTAGAGGTGCTGCATTCATTGTCCACTGACTCATTTATATCAGCACTTCGTCGGTTTATTAGTAGGAGGGGATCAGTGGGTTACCTGTACTCGGATAATGGGACAAATTTTACTGGTGCAGATAGGGCATTGAGGGAATCCATTAAATTCTGGAATAAACAGCAGATAACTGGCTTTTTGCTGCAAAGGGAAATCGAATGGAATTATAATCCGCCCTTAGCTAGTCATTTTGGGGGAGTGTGGGAGCGACTAGTACGTTCCGTTCGCAGAGTCATGGCCTCATTTTCCCATCATGCCATGATGACCGACGAGGGTTTGATTACGCTTTTTTCTGAAGTCGAAAGCATTTTAAACTCACGACCTCTGACTCCTGTGTCATTTGTCGAGGATCTTGAGCGCCCTTTGGCCCCTAAAGATTTGCTTCTAGTTGGACCCGATTCCGGGTTGCCCCCTACAAACATCGACAAGTCAGATATTGTTTATCGAAATCGCTGGCGTCACGTGCAAGCTCACGCTGACCTGTTCTGGAAACGATGGGCAAAGGAGTACTTGCCTATAATGAATGAACGCCAAAAATGGTTCGATAAAAAGCGAAATGTTTCTGAAAATGATGTTGTTATTTTGATCGATGAGTTTACGCCTAGATCTCACTGGCCTCTAGGTCGTGTAGTAAAAACTTTTCCCGATGCACATGGCCTGGTGCGCACTGCTGTAGTCAAAACAGTGCAAGGTGAATATAAACGACCAATATCAAAAGTGTGTGTCGTCGTACCGGAAAATTATGTTGCCACCGCTCCAGCCTGGCTGTCAAATGTGTAGGTTTCGCTTAGGATTCGACGCAATTACGTCTCTGTTCTCGATGTGATACCAGTTTATACCCAATATTCGTTTAAAAGCAAAATATATCATGTGTGAATATTTTGGGGGGAGTGTAGAATATTGTGTTTTATTTGACCATTTTTTATCGCATGTTGTCGCTTCTGTGTATCTCACTATTCACTTACCTGGTTTCGAACGTGTGTTACTCAACTTAAGTAATCAAGTAGCTATTGCGCTCACGAAGTTGTTGTTGTTGTTCACGTCAATTCGAGCGAACCTTTATCATTCATTGCACAGTTTTTCTGTGGTTAGCGACTGTAAGTTGCAGTTACCAGTTCTAAATAGCTTTTTCAGCTGGTTAGCAAACTGAGTTTTTACTGAAGTAACAGCACAGCACATGACGTTTAAACAAGCTTTATTTTTTCAGTTTGCATATTATTTTCAAGATTTAGCTGTTTGAGTTGATTTATATTTTAATTTGTCAATGTCAAGTTGTCAAGTGTGTGTGTCACGATCCACCCAATTCAGGTATGTAATGATTGCTCGCTAGTGGAGATCTTTACCGCGTATAGTTAATTAATCTCGCTTTTATTTCGTTTTTAGTATTTGGGGATTATTGCGGAACAATTTTCTATTGAGTTGTGAATCTCGATGAGCTCGATTCGCAACAGTTTTTAAACCGTCCTAACGTCCTGACGTCCTAACGTCCATGCGTGATTTTTTACTCGAATTTTGTTCAACCTTGTTTGTGCATGAGTTTGCACCCTCCCGCATCATTGTTTTACCACGTCTATATCGTCAAAAGCTTGAAATTAAACCAAAGAAGGATTTTACAAGTGACTGGATTGTGGTTGCGGTCGAGTAAGAGGAAAGGACGCGTCGAAACTAGAGAATCAAAGCGTAGATACGCTACAATGCTTACAAAAAATTGTTAAAAAAATACATTAGCTGTTTTTTGCTTCATCACTGTCAACTTTTAGTCCCCATCATAAGCTACCATTAAAATTTCACTTCCCTTATTACCCCATAGTTCATTTCAAAGTCGCAGCAGTGTTATAGGCTAATGTTAACTACCTATGGGCCACACTTGTTCCATTGCACGAAGTTTAAGTATGGGCCACACTCCGACTTTACGTGCATGGGCCACACCTGAAATGGAATGAAAATATCATGCGCGAAAAAACATACTTGATCATATAAGATCAAATTCGAATTTGCCGCGCATAAAGTTTGCCTCGCATAAACGCACATAATCCTGACCTGATCATGTGTGATGCCACAGATAATTTTTGACTGGGTGGTGCGCATTTTGTTTACCCACCAGCTGCTCATGTAGAATATAATCAGGGTTAAGGGTGGCGCGGTGAGCCAGGGAGAGTGTCGCTCCTCGACGGCGAAGCTCAGCTGGCTAGATGCCTGCGAGGATTGGTAAGTAGTCCGTTGGAGTGGGTCGCAGACATCCAGTGACAATGCGCAAGGCGTCATTTAAAACACTGTCGATTAGCCGAGTGTGAGCACTACGACGCCAAACAGGTGCGCAGTACTCAGCTGAGGAGTAAACCAGGGACAAGGCCGCTGTTCGCAATGTTTTGGCTCCTGTACCCCATCCCGAGCCTGCAAGTCGCCTCAACAGTGTGACGCGAGTGGAAAGTTACTGACTAAGTGCTGAAGTACATTAACTGGAAAATTGACAAATTTTCAAACAACTGATTAAGGCAGCGTTTCCGAACCTCGAGTCCGCGGACTCAAATGAGTTCGAGGAAGGGCGTGGATGAGTCCGCGAAACTTACAGGTACGGTAAAGGCGTGTTTACCGACACGCGGCAAGCGGCAACGCGATTACCTAATTTTTTTGTTTATTTTATTTTGACGTTGAACTGTGGCGCGGCAACGCGATAAAAACCACGCGATATCAAGGAGTCTGTTCAATTTTTACCGCTTCATAGCCCAGTATCAAAAAAATGTTTGAATTAACCTTGACGACGGAAATGAAACAATGCACGTTGGATTGTTACGGCATCAGTGAACAATCAGCTCGCCTGACGCAGGCTAGCAAATTTTATATCGCGTTAACGCAGGCCAGTATGATTTGCAATGGTAATCGCATTGCCGCGTGCCGCGTACCGGTAAACGTACCTAAAGGGCTAAAAAGCGAATTTACGACCACGTGGCCAATCGCAGGATGCAATCGTTCCGTCTGACTACAACTACGCATTTGCGAGTTTATTATCAGCGTTACGAATTAAAAGTGATATAGGCCTACCGGGTACTATAAAACATTCGCGAGCTTATATTTACGAGTTAAAAAAAGTAATACACCGGGTGTTACAAAAAAGGATATGGCAAAGTGGCAAGTTTTAAAATGGTCCGGAGAAGGCATTGTCAAAATCTTGAACAAATACAGAAACTTTGAAGCTTTGTGGGACACGTGTTATGAAAACTATAAAGAAAAATGCTAAAGAGCACAACTTAAGCAGAATGATGCATAAATTTACCGCTGCAAGATTATTATTGACAATGAAAAGTCACTCAAAAAAAAAAAAAAATAAATAAAAGATTGCTATAAAAGCGAACTGAGCAAAATAAAAAAATCCAAATGGTTTATTTCACGCAGTCGATTTTTCGGCATGAATGTAAAGCTTTGGTAGCCTCCAAATTAATAATTTTGAAATCCCTTAATTACACCTTCCCAATCCCTTAGTTAGGAATAAATAATGCTTTGTTTTCGGCAGAAAGTTATTGAACAACCTTGTGTTGATACCTATGAGTGACTTGAGCCCGCACATATTTAAGCTGGCTGGGAAATAGTTCATGGGCTGAAAAGGTTGAGAACCACTGGATTAAGGTATACCAAACACAGGACCGAGAAGTTGTCATTAATGAACTCGATTAAGCAACACTTCGAAGAACTTGACTGGATGGTAATCTTGGGGTAATGTCTAAAGATGGAATGAAATTTACCATAACAGTGAATTATTGTTTGAGGTTGTGCCGCAATAAAACACAGCTCAATTTTTAGATACAGACAAGCTATTAAAGCTAATACAGTAAAATTTTGTGTTCAGCCGTGGAAAGTGTAGGCCAGCAATTCATGAGTTAAATAATTAATTAACTCAGCATTTGGAGTCATTCCGGCAATACTTTTGCAAGCAATAGTAAAATTTGTTTAATACCGACACGGTGTTTTGTATTCATTATTTCCTTATAATCGTTTAAAGCAGGGGTGGGAAACCGGTAGAGCACAGCGGGCCGCATTGATTGCGTAATATTTTCAGCGGACCACCTTTTTGTTTTTGTCCTCCTTTTTTGTTTTAATTTTGTTTTAATTTGTAAATTTTGTCTAAAAAATACACACCATTACGTCGCAAATTTACTTAACATTCACGGTAAGTTCTTTTTTTCCGTAGAATCAGAAACCTTTGCGCCGTTTTCATGCCACATAGTATGTGATTGAACCTGAAGCAGTTTTTGAGAAATCTTTATGTTGTCTATTTCACCAGTATGTGTTGTACACTTAGCAAAGTTTTGACGTGGACCACATTCAAAACTTAAGCGGGCCGCATGTGACCCGCGGGCCGCAGGTTACCCACTCCTGATTAAAGCTTCTTCGTTTGTTGAAATAATTTTGTCTAGTAATACAAACTTTAAAGATTTCTTGTTATGACAACCAAAAAACGACAATCTACACGGTGTATTCATTTCCAATTACTACAGAGCCTTGCGCGACATCTTCAGCGTAATCTTTAGTATAAGGTGACCCATCCATGTTTTTGTTTTTCAATATGGCTTTAGTGCTTGATTGATAATGCAAGTTGATTTCATGTGATTGTTTTTTGCTTTTTCGTCGAATGACTATGAATATAATTGCAAGCACTACCAAAATTACAGGGAACACCACCCACACATAATTTGCTCCAGATCCTAAAGTTTTTAGTTCTTGTGTTGCTTCGATGACAGCGGAACTAAATGCGGTATTTACAGCAGCACTGATTTTGTTGCTTGTGGTTTCTAAACTTTGGGCTCCGGTAGTTTTTGAAGTAAGCCCAATTTTTGTGGTTTCCAATTTTTGAGCTGTGACTTGCTTGGTGTTTCTGTAAGAAGTAATTAATGCGGTAGAACCAAATCTAAATTTTGTTGTTTTTAGATTTGGAAAAGTGCGGACTGTAGTAGTTTTCATTCTACTAAATTGGGTTTGAACTGCAGACGAGTTTTGGGAAACAGCATCATCTGTGGTGGGTGAACCTCGGTAACTTTGAGTAGCTGTTGCTTCGTAAAATGTAACGTGAGTTAAATCTGAAGTCATCATGGTTGTAACAAAGTTTATTTTTGTAGAAGTTTCTTTCTCAATTGGACTAATCGTTGCAAACGTTCCCAAATTACACCTGGGATCTATAAACACAATGATTTGCTCAAGAGATTTTCAAATTTTTGTTGCTTAAAAACGCCAAAAAAGAATAGAGCCATTTACTGGCGAATATATCGTCTAATCAAAAGTGTGTGTCTTATATGCAAAAATTGATCAATAAGCTCGAAATTATCGCTAACTTTTGTGCTTCTTTTTTTAAAGAATATTATGTTTCAGTTTATTTATTTATTTTTTCTATCAGCTACTTTTTCCAATAACAGTAGAAAATAAAAATTTGAATAGCCTTTATACATGGAAGGACTTAGACAAAAAGGGAATAAACATAATATCAATAGAATATAACATAGTAATAATTATAGTTCAAGTATGGATTTATATACCTCTTGGTGTGCTATCCATGCATTGATAAAAAATATTTAGGTAGACGTCGTCTTCATTACAAGTAACAAAACATTCTTGTAGTTCTTCGTCCACTAAACAAGAGCTTCTGCATTGGCATAAGGTTTGAATTTCTTCCTGCACCTTAGCGTCATTGCAAAATTCATCTGCTGCTACTGAAACTGTACATTGTTCGTGGCAGCATCTGCAAGCACACAATCGTAAAATATTGACGCGTCATGTTCACGTAATTTATCAGTTCAATCAGCCAGGTTTATTTGATATGCTTATGCATAAGAAGTCTCTCATAAACTTGATTGATAGGTAAGCTGTTTGATTAGTCGGCTTAACTAGTTTTCTACAAGCCTAAATCGTCGCGTATTTTTTCTCAATCAGTTACAATCATGCCTATTTAATAAAAGGGAAATGAGTTCAGCTTACAGCACATGTACAGTATAGACGGAAGTTGTTTTGTCATCAAAATAACACAACAAAATTTGCTGAAACAATTGCCACTATTCCTTCATTTTAACAAGCCTACACATATTTTTCGTTGGGTAGGGTACATTAATTTACTCAGGCGGTTATAGGCGCAACAGTCTCACTCATTTTTTATATTTCTCTGGTAATATTCAACAGAATGGATATTCAACCAGCCATTTGCACAAGATAAATAACTGTTTTCGAGATTTTGATCATTTTGACAGAATCGTTTGGTCAAGAGTGCTTTCTTCGCTGCAAAACAAAATACGGAACATAAAATCTGGAGAAACTACGATTATTTAGCTTATGTGCTTTACATCTTTTCTTACAAAGCTAGAAATAACAGTCGGACTCTATAGTGTTCTCAAAATTCTGTTTCACGCTCACTTCTTACGTTGGGTAAGGTTGAGTTGGATTTTTTTTTACACTCACTTCTTACGTTGGGTAACGTGACTGTTTTCACAAATACACAGTAGCCTATATCTCCACGCTCATGCAATGCCCACTGCGACAGGGAGCTATGGTGAAGTCTGTAGACCTCAATCTTGAGGATTAATGGACGATTACAAAAATTCAAAAAACTGTGATTTGACTATTGCTATATACAATACATTGAAACTGTTCCGCATATTTTGTGGTAATTCATAATAATACTCTTTTTTAACATAAGTAATTAGTTGCAAAGGTTGGAATAGGCCTAGGCCTAGAAGTGTTGCGTTCACCGAGCATTTATGCAAATTTACTTGGAGTTTTTTCTCGTTCTTCCGGTAACTTTACAATAACCTCAACAAAATCTTGTCAGATTTTTTATTTGTTGATATAAGTGATTAGTAGTCACAATCTCCTGTAACAGAAAATTTATTGGCACCACAAGTGCAATTAGTTTACTTGAGCGATAACGGAACACCAACTGATCATCGGATCGCGTAGCTGGAAGTTGATAAAGAATTTGAAGGATATTCTCCGACGAAAATATTGTTTTGTTGTAATCAATCAAACGTTCGCTACATGTTTGAATATTGCTTGCACAAGTCCCTAAGCCATCTTTCACCTAATAAACAAAACTTGAATGTCAAAAGAAAACTAAGCGATAAATTTTAACAAAGTTAATTCAAAATTTTAGATTTTGCACATTATTGAATGACTATTAAAAATAAGAAAGTGCACGGGTACGAAGTTGACCATTCGCTAATACAATTAAATTTCATAAATTCATTTCTTAATTCTGCAATCGCTTTATCGAGTCTATAAAACACTGAACCTTGTTATCATTTTTCATATCAAGAGACCAAGATCGTTGGTGTTGCGTCTACGAAAAAAATAGCTAGCAGCATACTGCGCTGTTATCATTCCAGTGAGCTAACTATCCTTGACCTACAGCATAAGAGTAACCAAGGTCTTTTGTGACGACGCGAAAAAATAAATTTAAACTGCTGTAGATGAATTGCCGCACTTTAATTGTTAGCCTATACCTCAAACCAATGAAAAATATCTTCATGATTTGATTGAACTTGAACTTCTATAACACTTCCGGTTGGTGATGTAACTATCCATGAACAATCTATGGGATATACAACATCGTGTCCGTAATCGGGAATATAAACTGTTTGGAAAAGGTTTGTGGCAGTCACGTTGAATTTACAAGAACTACTGCTTGCAGTCGCAATTTGGACACCTGCACGTAAATGCATTTTCCAAAATCAGAAACGATTTAGGTAAACACTTTTTATACTTCGGTGCATACTACAACCCTTGTCATATAATCGATTCAAAATTATGGCTTGGAAGTTTCCCAAATGCTAATCAGAAAATTCTAAAAATCTGTAAATTTGACTAGTCTTGCAACTCCAAATCTACGTTGCGCAATTGGAGGCCTGCTGCTGTTGGTCTTTTCGCAGTAGCTCGTTACCCAGTGAAAACTTTCTGCATTGGATTTCTACATGATAATATTTTGCTTTGTCGTTTGATGAGCAGCTAAATAGGCTTAGCTGTTCTGTATGCAAAAAATAAAAAATAACCCGTGTCCGTAACAAGTGGCCCATGCAAAACGCCCAATATTTTTAATGCTGCAGCAGTATCTTGCTAACAACATCTTGCAAACTATTTGGAAATGAACAGCTATTTTCTCTGCATTTCTGGAAAAAATGCTTTTAAAATCAAAATCTTCATTATACTCGCCGTATTACGCTGAAGCGTGTAACGAGTTGCGGGGCCCATCTCCGCGGCTTAGCGCCTGGGCTACTCAGCTCCGAAGAAACGTCGCAACGGTGGCGAGTCGTTGGCGACACTGTGTCGATTTGACCGGCCCGGGAATCAAACCCCAGACCTCCCGCACCGATAGCGTGCGCTTAGCAACTGAGCTACCGGCCGGTTAAAATGCTTTTATTGGCATGAAAATCTGGCAACAACTGGTTTGCTTCAAAAAAGGCCCACAGTAATTTTAGCATAAATGTGTTAGTACATTTTGGATTAACGCAAATTAACGTTAGCATTCCAGGTGCCTGAAATTACAATCTGCGCTATTTAGCCGCCATATCATTTTTAGGGTAGGTAACATCACCAATTGGAAAGCGCTAGCGATTCGTCTCATTTTTGAATTGAAAAAAATCAGTGGTTCTTAACGTTTTCCATGTAAAAGCTGCGAATCCCTACATTGTAATGCGATCTCTATGAACTCTCGATCACGATGCTGTAATGCGATTACCATTTCGCATGAGAAAAGCTGCGACGGCTTGTAATGTGTTTACGCGGAATGCGGTACGATTTTTCGTACGTAAAGTGACGTAGGGTACAAAACAATTAGAATACGTGACGAAAAAATACGTCATTTTGCTCAACATTGTAAAAAACTTTGCAAAATATCCGAGAAAAAGCAAAATTGTCAGGGTTCGAATTGTGTGGAAGCTATTTTCGTCAACTGCTCACCTCGAAAAATGGATGAAACTTCGTACTACAACAAAACGGATTGAAATCGCAATCAGTGTAAACAGGTTTTTATACTAAATAGTCGTACAAGTACAAGAATAATCCATGCCGTATTTGCAATTGAAGCGTTGCGAGCTAATGGTGTTAAGTCTCAAAAGGCTGTTTTGAGAAATAAGACTCAGAAGTTTTTGCACGGCGATAGCAGTGGCATAAAATGATAAATAAAAAAAATTGCTAAACACTATCTCTTATTTTGATATTCCACGCAAACTATCTGAAATAAATTGGTAAAGAAAAGAAGAGCTAACTTGTTTGCATATCGAAGAAAATGAGTTTACTCAGCAACATTAGACTCAAAACTCGACACTTAACAACATTTAGCCTCCAACATTGTCACTTAACAACATTAGCCTCGAAAATGGACACTTAACAACATTAGCCTCGAAAATTATCACTTAACAATATTAGCCTCGAAAATTGACACCTAACAACATTAGCCTCGAAATCTTTAACAATTGTTGTAATTATGACGACATAAAAATACTTATGGGTACTACCTGGCTTGCATTCAGGCTCAAGCAATGAATATTTTTGAGCAGCGATTGTCAATTAGAGCTACACAGTTTTTCCAAGTTAGATTAGAATTAGAGCTACACAGTTTTTCCAAATTAGATTAGAACTAGAATTAGTGAATTCGCAAAAACTTGGAAATGAAATCAACTTCCGAATTAAAATTAGAACGAATAAGAAATAGGCATACAGTAAACCCTCGTTTATCGCGGTTAATGCGGTCCAGACACCACTGCGATAAGTGAAAAACCTCGAAGTGGCGGTACTACACGAAAGAATTCTCGCCGCCTTTGGGCTGATAAAGCTTTACAGTACATGAACGCTTAGTTTTTGACACCTATTCGTACACATCAGTATTGATGAACGCTGCTTACGCCTACTCTTTCGAAAACTGAAGGACAAGAACACGGAAAACTAGAAATGTTTTCTGTTTTTTTAACGCCACCCAATACTGTACTTTATTTTAGTAATTGAGTAGGTACAGTAATGAGGCCTTCACGTTTGTTCGAGAAGAGCCTCATCATCAGATATCTGTGCAGACAATCAGTGATGTGATATCCACTATGCAGCGATTGTCTCTACGGCTAAAAAGTAAAAAGACAGTAATTTTTCTAACTCTAGGTTATAAGTGATGTAGTTTAGTGCTGATATAGCAGCCTAGTATAGCATGTAAAACAACATACAAGTACTATCAGGCCTACTATTGTTTATTCCAACTTGTGGTGCTGAAACAATCTTCGAACAAAAGTTTTTACTCTAGCACTATCGTTACTACAGCAATCTTGAACAGTTTCTTGTCATGATGCAATCGTCGTCGTTTGGCGGGGAATTCTCTTCCAAGACAGATGAGAGGACCAAGGCCGAGGGTTTATCCTTTTACCACCCTGGCCACCAAACTGCTTGGGTCAGCTGCTGACTGTAAGGGACTTCAGCCAGCATCTTGTTTCGTCATCCAAAACCATTAGACCAAACATACCTCGGGGTGCTCGATGTATGGGACACTGTGAGA
The DNA here is from genome assembly GCA_964006365.1 of Trididemnum miniatum. Lineage (NCBI taxonomy): Eukaryota > Metazoa > Chordata > Ascidiacea > Aplousobranchia > Didemnidae > Trididemnum > Trididemnum miniatum. Next base: position 19,465,671 of record OZ023231.1, read on the forward strand.
TGATGTGATCTGCGGTTTGTTCACTGGCACCACACTCACAATTCGCTAGAGGAGCGAGACCCCATTTGTGCATGGACGAACAGAAACGTCCAACACCAGAACGCAGACGGTTGAGCTTCACCCAGGCTGCCCTGGGCAGACCCATACCCAAGGGTCTGGAGCTAGCCTCGGGAATGAAAGCGTGGAGTGACAGTGCGTTGGCAGAGTACTCCATGTCCCATTTCGTGTTCGTCCACTCGGCTGCACGGACGTCCATCTCAGAAAGACTGTCTAGTAATTTCCGAGCAGCAGGTACAAATGAGCGTCTAGATTTCAATCTCTCCCTACATACGTCCTGTGACTCATGAAACTGGCCATGTAAAATGTGGTCAGGGTCCAGGGAGCTGCGGTTGGCTAGGGAGAGTGTCGCTCCTTGGCGGCGAAGCTCAGCTGGCTGGATGCCTGAAAGAACCGGAAGGTAGACCGATGGAGTGGGACGCAGGCACCCAGTGACAATGCGCAAGGCGTCATTTATTACACTGTCGATAAGCCGTATGTGCACGCTGCGGCACCAAACTGGTGCGCAGTACTCGGCAGTCGAGTAGACCAGAGACAGGGCAGCTGTGCGTAATGTCTTAGCGCTAGCACCCCAACCTGTTCCGGCAAGTCGCCTCAACAGTTAGACGCGAGCACTTAACTTCTTGCGCAATGCTTCCAGGTGAGGACGATATGTGAGCGATCTGTCCAGTTTGACCCCAAGATAAGTGGGAACTGGACAGAAAGGTAAGGTCTTACCGATGTTACAGACCTTAAGCTCACGCTTAGCCTCTCGATTGTGGAGGTGAAAGGCCGCCGTCACCGTTTTAGTGTGGCTAAGCTTCAATCGCCAGGTCTGGAGATATTCCGAGAGTGTAGTCATGTCCTGGCTTAGAGTCCTTTCCAACTCCTTCCATTCTCCAGATGTATGAAGTATCGCCAGGTCGTCGGCATAGGCGAACTTCTTGGAGGTTATGGAGGGGACATCATATGTATAGATGTTGAAAAGGAGGGGGGCCAGGACCGATCCCTGGGGGACGCCATTTCTCAGGCGTCGTAACCTGCTAGGCTTGCTGTCGCCAGTTGTAAGGGTGAAGCTTCTGTTGCGGATCAGCTCCATAATCATACGAACCATGTGCTTGTCCGGCAGAAGCCGCAACAGCTTGCAGGTGAGGCCACGGTGCCAGACAGTGTCATAGGCAGCTGTCAGGTCGATAAAGACGGCACCGGCGTTCTTTTTCGCTTCGAATGCATTTTCAATGCTTTGCGTGAGCAAAGTGACTTGATCCACGGTGGATCTTCCGCGTCGAAAACCCGCCTGTTCCCGTGGGAGCAGAGGGTCAATAAGAGGTTCGACGCGGGCGTAGATAAGTCGCTCGAGAATCTTGTAGGGAACACAGAGCAAGGAGATCGGACGATAGCTCCTTGGGTCCTCTACAGGTTTCGAAGGCTTTGGGACCGCTACTACTAGCGCTCTTCTCCAGATCTTAGGAATTTTGAGGTGGTGCAGGCAGGAAGATAGGAAGCCACGTAGCCAAGATTTTAAGCTGGCTCCAGCATGGAATATCAGCTCTGGACAAATGGAATCAGGTCCAGGAGCTTTGCCTGGTTTTAAATGTTGGAGGGCAGCAGCGAACTCCCGATGGGAAAAACTCCCAGAGACATTCGCAGGATGTAATGGATCAGCCCTCCAAAGGTCAGACACTTCCTGTAAAACGAGCCGAGATGAGCGTCGATTCACACCTTTGTATTTCCCGTTTTTAACCAGCTGAGAAGCAATAGCATCAGCTGAAACGGGACATTGACGAGGGGATTGTCGTGACCTACCAGTCAAGTTGTTTATAGTATTCCATGCCAGCCGGCTGGAGTGCGAAAAGTCAATGTTGCGGACCGTCTCTGACCAGCGATTTCTCCGCTTCCCGTCGAGCCTTGTGAGTAGGGCTGTGGCAGCCCTATCCGAATCAGGGCCCCCAGGTGACTGCAGGAAATGCTGATAGAGGTCTTCACACTCCGCATCCCAGCAAGGTATGTGGTTTGATCGTCGACCACGAGGGATGCATTTCTTCGCCGCAGTGCTTATTACCTTGCAAAAGCACTGTAAAAGCACTGATCGATGTTTTGAGATTCAGGTGGCGGTATACTCTTGGCCAGTTTGTTGGTTAGGTTAGAATAGTGGTCCCAGTTGGCCTTGCGGAAGTTCCATCGCTTTACAGGCTTGCTCGGTTTTGGATGAGCAAGTTTGGGTGGACTTATAAGCGAGGGTCGGTGCTGTGACCTTGGGAACTCTCCTAAGATACGTCTGTCAGGTAAGCGACTGTCCAAATCGACACTGGCAAATGCAAGATCTGGGTTGGTGTCTGTTTTCCAGCGGCCAGAGTGGAAACTGGCGGCCTCCTTGGGGCTATATAGCAGGGTGAAGTTGTTGGCACTGGCCCAGCCAGCCAGGCATTCACCATCTGGATTGTTATTATTATAGCCCCAGTCAACATGGTGGCAGTTGAAGTCGCCAGCATAGAGGCAGGGATGGGGGAATGCTGGAAGATCAGATGCTTGCATCCGTGTTGGAGGGGGTTTGTAGACGTTGACTATTTTATAGTTATCAACATCCACGCACACCCACTCGATCTCCGATGTTGGTGGGGACTGGTCGATTAGGATCCACTTCAGACGCTCATGGACAAACGTAGCAAGACCATGCTTCCTGCTCAAGGAAAACCTAGCTAGATGGTAGCTCGGAAGATCTAACCTTTCTACCGAGGTGCAATGGGTTTCCTGTAAGAGGATGACGAGTGCCTCACACTGTAACGCAAGATGATGCAACACGCTCATCTTGCTTGCAGTGAGGCCTTCGATGTTCAGTTGGAGAATGCTGGGCCTTTGGAACTTGTTGACGGTGCGCCGAAGATGCGCATCGCCCCGTCCTGAAAAGGACGTTTGCCGCTGCCCAGCTTGAACATCGTTAGGTGTCTCGCCGTTAAGGCAGATTCGGTTTCTGTCAGCCAGATTAAATAGCGTAGACAGAGTAACGCTCCGGGCTACGGGAAAGCATCTGCCATCCGGAGCATGTCATGATGCAATGATAATGATAACGGGAAAGTCATGATGCAATGATAATGAAGATTGTTGCTAATGCACGCCGCTAGGCTATGCAAAACATTTAGTTCTAAAACTAACTTCCAGAAACACTGTGTGTGTATCGAAAAGGCGTAGGCCTAGTAATTTTCCATGCATAGCCGCTTTGCCAGCCTACTCTACACTATCTGGATTCTGTATCCTAACTTACTACACTACAAGTTACTACAGTATAAAGTAGTTATTATGTCACTATGGCTACTATTCATCACAATTACTATAACTAAGCAATGCGATGGCGGCTTGTCACTGGTTTTCCTTGCACAAGGGATATTCTTGCATAACTTGTTGAAAAACGCCGTTGGACAAACTAGCATTTTCGGCAAAACCGGAAATTAGATTAGAATTAGAGTTAGAGCTACACAGTTTTTCCAAATTAAATTAGAATTAGAATTAGAGCATAGAAACATTTCGCAAATTAGATTAGAATTAGATTAGCGACATTTCGCTCTAATTAGTGTAATTAGAAAACTAGAATTATCTAGTTGTCCAAGTCTGGCAGCGAACACAAATTGGAAAATCAACGTTTTTCGTAAAAGCTTTTTGAAAAACCTATTCCTCCCACTCACCTATACAAAAAGGGGGTGAGTATTATTTTCGCCAGTTGTGAATACACCACTTTGGTATCCACAATTTGGGATCAGGGATACAACCATGATTGTTTATTCCTAGTATTTCGCCAGTAAAGGACCAAACGGAGTTATCAGCTGCTTTAAGTGGTATTTTGAGAATAAAGTTTCAAGCAGCATGAAAGTTGTCCATGAAGAATAATAGTATCTAGTTACAGCGGCTATCTGCTTGTCAAGCGAATTCGCTTTGACTGATGAAAGGTCAGTACAGGCCAGTTAGCGCACTGATTAAAGACATCGGTGCGGTAGGTCTGGGTTTCGATTCCCGGCTTGGTCAAATCTAACGCAGTGTCGTCAACGGCTCGCCACTGTTGTGACGTTCCTTGGTAGCTGTGTTGCCCAGCGCTCGGAGGTGGCCCCGCGGCTCGTTACAAGCTTCAGTGTAATACTTGCGAGTATAATAAAGATTTGATTTTTTTATCAAAGTCAAACGCCTTTACTCCCTTTTCACAGCATTAGGCGCTTGATATGTGTTTGGTCAATGTGAATTTAGTAGGCAAGGATTGCCGCAGTAACTCTTGCGCTCCTCATACGCAAATAAAACCTTACGTCATCACCTCAAACTTTAAACGTATATTCTTGGTTAACCACATGGATTAAAAATTTTTCACTGTCAATTTTGAATTTGTTAAATTTTTGAACACGTAAACAACTAAAAAGCAATGTTCTTCCTGGCATACCGGAAGGGAAGTCATGACGATTTCCTCTTGTTGGGTCAGAGGCTATATCAGCACTCCATGACCAACGGTGCAAAGCACTCCAGTAAAACGTACCGTAGAGCAAGACAGCGCTGTTTCTGGCTATTAGCCTTCATCAGCCGCCCTCAGGTAAGAAACATTCATCTTCCAGGACGAATGATCTTGCCAGGATCACTCATCCCTTCGGATGATGAAGGCTAATAGCCAGAAACAGCGCTGTCTCGCTCTACGCTACGTTTTACTGCATGGAGTGCTTTGCACTGTTGGTGATGGAGCGCTGATATAGCCTCTGACCCAGCTAGAGGAAGTCGTCATGACTTCCCGTCCGGTATGCCAGGAAGGACATTGCTTTTTAGTTGTTAATCTTCACCCTGGCCACGTAAAGAGTTTGACTGGAAGTGGTGACGTAGCCACACGAGTGGATATGCGTACCACAAAGGTTAAATTCTTTAAGAAATATTTATCCGAAGGGATGAGGGATCCTAGCAAGATCATTCGTCCTGGAAGGTAAATGTATCTTGCCTAAAGGCGGCTGATGACGGCTAATAGCCAGAAACAGCGCTGTCTTGCTCTACGGATCGTTTTTGAACATGTTAAGTGAAAAAATAGCTCTACACCTCGGTTTCTTTTAACAATTTAACTTATTGCACTTGGCAAATTGCACGGATATTTTGAAAGCTACTCTGCGATAGGAGTCCGCTAATGTCTAAAAGTCATAACGTTGTTGTGTTCTGCATCGGTGAAGGAAATGTCGCACGCGGGGCTTTAAAACACTGTTCAAAGTTTTTTATCGCGCTACTTGCCTCGACTATATGTTTACACTCGTTTGGCAGGCGCGTAGCCATAATTTTGAAATGGGGAAGCTGTGTCGGGGGTCTGAAAGCGAAGCTCCCAGCCGCCAGAGGCAAGGGGGTGCGCTCTCTGCAGTCTGCACCTCTGACTTCGTGCACTCAATCAATAATTTGTAAGATTTACAGTAATTGTTTCATTCTGAGTAAGGTGCATGCTGTTTAGGTAGTGAGTTGAATTACCCTGTTTTCAGCAGAACTTGCAGATTTTTGACAGACAAAAAATGTTTATGCGGACAGGATAAATATATCTTGCAGTGTCTGTTTAGTGTTCGCAAAATTAGACTGCACATGAAGAAACGAGTAGAGAGCATTCCACAACTTGAAGCAAAATGTGTTTTAGCATACTATTTTGGTTGTTGCGCAACTGCGCTTGCGCTTTGTTTCGTTGCGAATGAAAAAAATACAAAAGCTTGCGCTGTTACTGCATTGCAAGCTGACACAAAGTTCTAACCTGCTCTTTATTGCGCTGCAAACTGTAAAATGTAGGTTGCGTTTAGCAAGCGCAAGTTCTTAAAGGTAGCAAATATTTACATCATTTTCATTTTTACGTCAATTGGCTACTGGACACCTCGTGCATTTACTTACATTTTAATCGGCTTCACGTTGACACTCATACAGCATGGAGGTAAAAAGCACTCATGACTCTACAACAGAACTGCCCCCCCTCCCAATCGACATGCTTGGTCCCCCTAATCAAAAAACTTACTCTTTTGAAGACAGCGGCTTTTGTGCTTAATTTTAATTTCGAAGAAAAGCTGGTAAGCTCCGCAAGCTCAAGCTCCGCAAGAAAAAAGCAAGCTAGCTCCGCACGAAAACAAGAAAAGCCGGTCAGCAAGCTCCCGCAAAAAAAGCCGGTAAGCTCGGCAAGCTCCGCACGAAGAAAAGCGGGGATTGGGGGATTGACCCCCGACCCCCCCGTGCATACGCTTAATGGACTTATTTTTATCACTGTAGGCCTTTATGCCTTGAAGAACTATCACCGAGTAAAGTTACCGTACTATCACAATCGTTAAAACAATTTCGTTGCACGGAGAAATCGTTTTAAATGAAAGACCAAAGCTGCTCTAACTGTCAAATTCACGCCGACACAGCTAGCGCTTTTTTAGAAGCATAGAGTTACAGCTTTGGGACATTAAAAACGTTTTACACGAAAATAGGCAGTGGTGGGCGAGTTACTTTTAGAAAGAAACTAGTTACAGTTACAAGTTACTTCGCGAAAAAAGTAACTTAGTTACAGTTACTAGTTTAAAAAAGTAACTAGTTACAGTTACAAGTTATAGTCACTTTTGTGCATGCAGTAAAAAACAAAAATGCTCTATTTATTTTTAACATGTAGAGCTCCATGGTGTGTATTCAAACCAAAGTTATTCGTCTTTATGACGAAACCAAACGAAAGTGCGATTTTAATACGATAAACGCTTATACAGTACAGTGATAATTATTGAGATTACCTTTCAAAAACGATAACATTTTAAAGTGATTATCACTAAGCCCACTGCGCCCCGGCTGTAAAATGTCTTTTCTAATGCAAAAAAGTTGCTCGACTGCAGCACTACAGAAGCAATGGCCAGAGATGGGCATTTATCAAGATAATTAATCGGCGATAATTTATCACCGATTATCGTTATTGCTCAAAATAGTTTGGATTCATCTATTACCGATATCGCTTTTGTCATACATTTTTTTATCGCCGATAAATTATCGCCATAAACGATTCTTTACGCACACAGTGTTCAAAGTTGGTGAGTTGGCGCTATGGAAAAAACACTTGATGTTCATAAAGTCTTGTTGTCATTAAAAAAAAATTTTTGTTTTGTTTGATGCCACAACAGAGTTCGTGAACTGCTCTTTTTCCTTGAAAAATCTATAAAAACATTTTTGCAATTTAACTTTACCAAAAAAAAACTACGTCAAGTATATTGAAAATTTACCGCAACATTTATCGGCGATAATTTTTCGATTACCGATATCGCTTTAGGAAATTGAGATTTATCGATTATCGGTATCGCCCAGGGTTTTTTGAAGCTGTCGATTATCGGTATCGCTATAGTACAAAAGCTTTATCGTCCCCATCACTGGCAGTGGCGTGGTGGCAGCGAGAAATTTAATATAAAGGGAGGGGCATTATTTCGACATTTTTTCTAGCGTAGTTTTTTATGGCAGAACAAATTAAAAGCTGAATGCGAAACAAAAAAGGCTCTGGGGGTCCGGTAGCATGCTCCTCAGGAAAATTTTAAAAATTTGCAGGTTGTACTGACTATTTTAGTGCTTTTTGAATAATTTTCAGGAAAACTTTGTTTAAATATTTTGACTTTGATTCTGAGTGTTTCACCAAAACATGCATTTTGTTCGCACATTTTCGATTTTGCGCGCTTAAGGCGTAAAACGTGTTGTTGTCAAAGAGGTTCAAAATTATGAAAAATTGTAGCCTACTTATCAAAAATATTTTTGAAAATGGCTGGTGGGGGGATGCATACCCCTAATCCTACCTCTCTAAATGCGCCCCTGGCCATAAGCTACAAAAAATATCAAAAGAGTCAGGCATACCGGTATTTCAGTCACTTGGCACCATTAATTTGTTCTTTTTTACTAAAAGGCAAAGTCAAAAGGGGGACAGGGGGAGGGGGGCATGGCACAATGCCCTTCTCCATAAATACGCTCCTGACTAGAAGGAAGAAGCTTATTGTAATGAATTGAAAGTTCCGTAAGTTTTTCATGCATAAAAGCGTTCGCATCAACAGTGTGTGAGGGCGGGGCAAAAACGAATTCCTCTACTTTATTGACATTGGCACATTGCTGGATCTTTGTCGCTTAGATTGTGCGAAGAAACAGCCAAAAAGCTGTCACTTGAGCTTGCATCCCGGTTGTTGTCTATGTCACCACTTGTCAAAGTATCTAAAGCATTGTAGGCTGCCTTGTATATTTAGTACATTAAGGCCCGCCCTTGCCCCCCCTCCCCCCTTGGCGCCGGCCCTGATTTGTAAAAACGTAATTTAGGGCTAAGCTAAATGCAAATTCTATCTGCTCACAGCGTCGTAATAAACTTATTTAAGCTACCACAGCTTAACTTAGTGTAGGAAGGCTCAGGGCCCTTCTAATAAATTTGTTTTAATATGATTAAAAAGCAATCTCTTTTACGTAGATTTTGTCTCCGTATTGCAATCCACGGCGTAGTGATTTTGCTAATGCTGACACTTGAATGCGTGAGACAGTTAACTTCAAAAAAGGCCTATAGGAACATACCGGTACAATGTTCATCGAATCGTGCATGTAGGCTACACATGACGTTCATGATTGTATCCTGCATGGATTCTATTTTATGTGAACCTGTTTGTTACTCGATGGTATAATAACGTTAAGATATTGATGAAATATGTGGAGCCGGTGTAAGTAGATATATATGAAATGTAAGAAATATTATGGTAGGCCACAAGACTTAATTCTGGGCTACCATAACAACTCTTTGTATTTCGTTAAGATGGTGACTTAGTCTTTATTGGTGGCTTTAACATATTAACATCGTTTTGTCCATAAACACTTAAAATCATAGTTTGTCGTGTTTTGATCACCGATTTTTTTGAATTTTATTACCTTTTTGATCACCCTTTATTGTTTTAATAAGACAAACAAGCACTTTGAGGACCTTCCAAAAATCAAAATAGTGAGATCATAATAAAAAGATTTTAATATTAGGCCTACTTTGTTCAATTTTGCCGTCAGATAAACAGGCTTAAACTAAAACTATTTCGTCTTTTGATTTTGTTTTGGTGCAATGTAAAGGATGCAGGCGTAAACAAGAAAAATAAAAGTACCTACTCACCTTCGAAAATTACGTCTCTACTAATGTTGTTACGTTAAACATATTTGAGGCATCTGTTCGGCAGCGTGGTTATAAATTCCCACTATAGCGTCCTAATCAATGTAACGTGCAAACGACACTTAACAACATTGGCCTCGAAACTTGACACTTTACAACAGGGGTGTGCAACCCACGGCCCGCGGGCCACAATCCGGCCCTCCAGGCCAGTCAATGTGGCCCTCGACGATGACAGGACAAAACATTTTTTTTAAAAATCGATTTATTTAGCTATTTGTACCGTCTATAATACACGGGTTGTGTTTAGCATTTTATAATTTTATACATATTTGACGGTGACTGGCCCTCGACGTTGTTAAAATTTTCGAAAGTGGCTCCCCAGTGAAAAAGGTTGCACACCCCTGCTTTACAAGATTAGCCTGAAAATTTGACACTTAACAACATTAACCTCAACAATTGTCACTTCACAACATTTTAGCCTCGAAAATTGACACGTAGCAACATTAGCTTTGAAAATCGACACTTAACAACATTAGCCTCGAAAACTGACACCTATTAGCCTCGAAAATTATAGATTTTGGGAAAAATAAACCCCCAATTCTCCAAGAACGAGATCGAGTAAAGCCTTAATTGTTTGAGGGATGAAAAAAGATACGATAAAAATCACAAAAATGTAATTGTCTCAAAAACGTCAAAAATCGACATAACAACATTAGCCCCGCAACGCTTCATTTGGGATCCACTCGAAACACATTTGGCTCATAGACGCGAGATTAAGAACCCCTATATGTATTGATAAATTTTAACGCGAATTGTAGTTACCGGTAAGCTACTTACTTTTTTCGTGTTCAGTTCATTTTCTATCAAATGATGAAATAAGATATGACTCAGTCACTTTTATGCAAACTCTTTTATCAATCTCGTGATATAACAGTTTATTAATCACTAATACTTACTTGCAAATACACACAATGTGAGATAGAAAATCAAGACTTTTCTCCTGGTTTTGGTTGAATTCATTTTAGACTGCGGTATAAGAAGCTAATTAGAAAGACTAAGAAAGTTGAATGATAGCAGAATAGCTGTCACCTACTACTGTACGGTATGCTATCAATCTTACACTTATCCTCAATAAATAATAGTCGTTTCTTCCAATAAAATGAGTTGCAAAGGTAGTTAATTTCTAACAATGCGGTTTAATTATTTCTGAAGATTGCGTATAATCGTTTCCTCTTATGAACCACTCTCGCTTACGCATATCTTACGCCTCTCACGAATTGCGCAGCTCATCCCACTATAATACTTTGCTTTAATACTTCTTCATTAATGTGCTGCTATAGGTAAACTATACGTTCTTGGGAAGCTGTAAGGCATAGTCATTTACTATCGTAGTATAACAAACCTGAAATATAAATTTTACGAAATGGTGTATTAAGTGAATTGTCGGCAGCGTGGCGCACTGGTTTGGAAAGTCGTTTTTACGACGATCATGATCGGAAGGTTAATGGTTCAACTCTCAACCTAGTCTCGTTATTGCGTCCTTGGACAAGATGCTTTGCGATGATTATCTCTGCTGGGTGGAATCTGGTAAGCAGCAAATTAAAGAATTCAGAAAAAAATTCAACCGGAAAACTTGGAAACAAAGGCGACTCCTAAGAGAGTTTGGATTCGTCCTATGCATAGCACCTCCGCCGCTTTTTCGTAATAGGAGGATAAAGATGAAGAAATCAATCAATTATGTCAATCAATCAATATTCTTGGATCAACACCACGCTATATGGAGCAACTTTTTCATTTTATTACGATAGTAACGTCATTTTAATTTTTATGCTGTCACTGTAACACTATTGACAGTAAATTATTCCGTTGTTTTTGTTGAATCCCTTGTTTTGTTCAAACAAAAATCAAATTTTCGTTATACTAGCGGTATTACGGTGAAGCGTGAGACGAATGGCGAGGCCCCTTCCCGAGGCTTAGGGCATGGGCAACACAGCTCCGAAGGAACGTCGCAGCGGTAGCGAGCCATTGACGACACTGTGTCCGATTTGACCGGACTGGGATTCGAATACCAGACCTTCCGCACCGATAGCGTAACAACCACAGTCTCTACAATAGCGACTGTGGGAGCAATTGAGATATCCGGCCGGTTGCTGAAAAATAACACAGCACACAGGTCAACAAAATTTTGGCTTTTGATTATGGAAGAGACTTAAACACATTAGGGCTTAGGCTTAATTTTATGAAATTAATCACGCTAATTTCGATTCTGCAAGCTACAGTATAGTACTGTTGTCTAGCACGTCAGGTTTTTTGAATTTTTACATTTTCATGGATTTTTATTCAAAATCAAAGACCTTTATCTAATCACAATGCTCGGATTATTATGGCACAAGAAAAATCTTTGTATCGTTGTAGAACTTTATTATGACATAATTATTTCGTAAGCAATCAAAAACATGACTTCAACTTGGGGGAAAATAATTTCCTTAGAAACAACCCTAAAGCCTCCACGTACATTACGCTAATTGCATACTTAGCTACTGCAGGTAGCATCTATTTCGTCATAAACGAGATTTTTTTTAGTCAAATCAGACTTCTTGAGAGAACTCTGGTCAAACCTTCTATTCGGTAACAGTTTTGAAAAAAGTGAAAAGAATGTGATTATGAAGTCTTAAAAACTAGAGCTTGTGATTCAGGCTTTATCACAGTGGTTCATAAATTTGTCGGAGATATGGAACCCAACAAGTGCAACGTAGGCATGCACCGAACCCTTAGTTACAACCAGGATTGGATCCAGAAAATTTTGGCGGGGGAGAGTAGTTTTGCATTAGGTTGAATGTTAACTAAGTTCAAATACGTTAGACGTTTGGACCCGGTAAAGAACTTAATTAAGCCCTTTGAAAATGTTTCATGCCCGAGGCGCATTCAGATTTTTTTTACGGGGGCTCAAAAATTTTACATTTTTTGACGTATATAATTTTTCCCCTGCAGAGTTAATTTGAAAGAAATTGAGGAACAAAAATGGCTCTAGGGGGTCCGGGCGCATGCTCCACGGAAAATTTTTTTAAAAATTTAGTTATTGTAATGGTCATTTTAGAATCAACTGAGCAATTTTTTGGGCAAGTTTTGTTTAATTTTTTTGCCCCTGACCAAGTCCTTCGTCAAATATGATGCACTTTCATTCTACTTGAATAAGAACTTGCGCGAGCATTTTGAACGAATTTTTTGTTAAAATAGACTCGTTAGTATTTTGACTTATCATAATTGTCAAATGACGTTATCTGATGGCAACTGCTGGCCCATTCCAAAGTACATTTAAATCATCTCCTCCATTAAAGGGATCTTTTCCTTTGGATCGTGAAGGACGTGCACACATTTGAAAGAAGCTTAGATGAAGTTTTTGAAAAAACATAAACGAGAGAATAGTTTATACCGTGCTGAATCTTTTAACTACCTGACGTGTCGTATGAACAAACAAGCTTATGCAAAAAGAGTTTTTCTCAACTAGGATAAAAAGATTTAGAAGAATCGCAAAGCAGCAATAAAAACGTTGTAACCACTAAAAATGAACGACAGCAATGAAGTGGTGCTGACCGAGAAGACTGATAATCCTGAGCAAATAAATCTACATGAAAATGAACATAAACTTTATTCAGATTTATTAAATGACAGTTAATTATGCACTGAAAACGGTCTTAAAAAAATGAGGAAAATCAAGGTGATATTTTGACTTCAGTCGCGAAATCTGTTGATGTGCATAGCTATGTTTCTTCTCAAATCAAATAATCAAGAGAAAACATTAGTATCTGACAATTACGAGATTGATAATAATGATCATGTTGAGTCTGTTGAAAATTTAGGTGTAAATATTGGACAGAAAATCTGGACGTCTGAAAATCATGAAGTTGAAACAACAAATGATCATGTTGCAACTATTGAAAGTGATGAAGTAAACAATTTTGCAGTACAATCGTTTCCCTCTGTCGTTGAAAGATATTTTACTAAACGATATGGAGTTAACATGCCAAAAGGTCATGCAAAATACGACAAATGAAAAATTTCAAACTGTAATGATGCATACATTTTACGACATATGCGGCCGGGACAGTTCCAAAATAGACGTCTGTTTTGGTGTCTCGGGCTGGGTTAGGTTTTACTACATCAATCTTTGTATTAAAGCGTCCGGAAAGGCGAAACAAAAAGCTGGTAATCTTAAGTCACAAGCTACAAAATCTACTATTTCTCACCGCTCTTGTAGCCTCACGTAAGAAAAAAAAAACTTAAAAGCTGATTTTCTTCTTGATCAGTTTTGTAGTTTGCGAAATGCAGCTTCGTTTCGTGGAAGCCAAAAGCTGAACTGAAGAACTTCATAAATTTTGACTAATCCTGCATATATACTAATTACTACATCAATATTGCTTCTCAGTAAGTTGATACTTTCGTCTGGTGGTTTTACGACGGCTTCAGTGCTAGCGTACAATTGCCCTCAAAATTACTCATGCAAAAAACACATAACTTATAAACTTTTATAATTATCTACTTGTCTTATAGTGTCCGGCTCCTTGGATGAGCTAGCTAACTCTAATTTGATGTTTTGTTGTTTCGCTGTTCTTTGCCCAAAAGTTTTTTATAAAACTGGAAAAAAATTTTAGTGTGACATCATAATAAAGCTGTAAGAGCGTTGTACACAAAGTCACAAGGAAGTCCAACAGTTTTTGCGATTTTTTTCGCCTTTGTCACAAAACTGCAAAAGTGAGCATGTTCTTTGTTCACTACGTTGGTTTGATGGTATCAACGAAGAAAAGAAACGAATAACAAGTGACGCCATAAGCCATCGTTGAAGCGCAAAAGAGTGTACTTTAGTTGTACGGTAACTTATAAATTTTTAAAGGGGGGGGGCTGAAGAGGGGCTCAAAATTTCTATGAGTAGGGGCTGAAAAAATATAGGGAAGGGAGGCTTCAGCCCCCACCTTCCAACGCCCTTGATCTTAGTACATAATTGTACAACATTACGTTTTGTAATTATATTGTAACAATGTAATAATATTGATGGTGGTATGGTCCATATTTCGAATGCTTCATCGTTCAAACGTGCTGAAGGTCGCTGATTTCATTTCCCAATTTGTCTCGACACTTTCTGGAGAAGCTGTTTTAAGCGTATACAACATATCGTAAGGTGTTTCGATCGTCACGTTGTCGTAACCAGGCCGTTCTCGTGTTGTCACTTCGTCTTCAGACTTTTTATGCTTTTTACTCCAGTCAATCACTTGATAAAATGGTGTTTCATCCACTGATATTCTCGAGCTTCTTTGGTGTTGATCTCTTGCATATGATATATTGTGTTGCATGTTTGTATTTGAAGAATGTTGTGTTCGGAAACAACATATTTGATACGTGCCGTTTCTTTGAATTCGGAAAACTGTTATGAGCACAGCTATTAATGTTAACAGTGAAAATGAGGCTATCAGAATCGCAATCCATTCTTTTGCAGACACTAACCCGTTTTTCTTTACCACATTATTTGGTTCCTGGGACAAAGTTGCTTCTGAAAGAATGCGAGTTGAGGCTTTAGGTGTTGCTAATTTGTTGGTGGAAGTTGTTGCTGTGAAAAATGAGTTTACATCAATGGTTTGCTTAAAAGTTGCTGGTCTAGCTACAGTCATTAAAGTGGTAGAAGTTGCAGGGACATTTTCCGTAAACGATATTGAAGTAGGAGTTGAATCTGTGGGAGTGTTGTAACTAGTGTTGGTAAAAATGACTGCGTGAAAATTAGTCATCTTAGTGTTTGGAATCAAATGATTTACATCCTTGCTTGTTTCCGCAAAAAATGAAGTTGCAGAAGGTGTCGTACTTAATAATGTCATGAGCGTGGTAGAGTGTTGTATTGTTGCTGCTGTGTTGTGATTTCTAAAGCATTCTGCAAAAAAGCGATATGATCAAATTTTGTACTTAATTGCATATTTATCCTCCTATCACGAGAAAGCGATCAATGTTCTCCACGAGCTCGCTCAGGAGTTGCCAGCCATCTGCTACCACATCAAGGTGGGGGAATCCCGCTACGTGCCTTTCCCAATCGCAATTGGTTTGACCCGACTCTACAGCTTCCTTGGCGAACGCTCTTACCACTCGGCCATCTGAGCTGTTAAAATTACAAGACAATACCAGCCCGATTAATCAGTAAAATATGTAAAGCACACCGGCCAGTCTCATTGTACTTTTGATGTACATATATGAGTTAAACCTATAAAAATACATAGGCCTGAAGGTTTGTAATAGAGTACGAATAACACCAAAAAGTGAACAGAGCATAAGAACAAAAATTAGAATCAACATTATTGAGGCCAACAAACCAGTTTTTTCCATTGTGAAAATGGAAAATTGTGATTATAAAAACATGGTTTTTTCAATTACAATAATTACAAATATCAAATGTCAGTTTTCGTACTTGTCCTTACCATTATCAGAAATGCATTCGTATACAAGCAATATATAGTTTCGACTGTTCGCGCAGCGATTTCCTACTAAATCAAATGAAGAAAAGATTTCACATCTTCTTCTGCACGTACAGAAATCTCTAAGAGTTTTTGTTGTAGAAAAAAATGGACAAAAGTTTCCAAATCCACACCTAAAAAGTATATAGAAAAGTATCATGAACGTGGTACACTGTCACATTAATCTGAAAATTGTCAATCATCAGTTGCTTACATTAGCCCACACAATTTAAACATTTAACAGCATAATGCTCAATGTGCACAAAGCTGTGCTTTTTTTCCCTCAGATAACTAAAGCCTACTTGATTCCAACCAATACATTGTTTCAGCACTTTTGTTTCAACATTGCGTAGTAGTACAGAGTGAATTAGCAATAAAAACGCTTTACTTTTTTTACTTACGTACTATGTTCAAAACAATTTAAAAAGCGTTTGTCGCTGAATTATCAAGTCGCGGAAACAAAACATCGATTGTCTATTTTGATAACCAAGAAGAAATTATGGAAAAATTTAAAACTTTGTACACCTGAGATTTTACCATCACCGCTTTTATCACCAATTATTTTTACCAATTTTTATCATGCAACAAAAAATTGCCACTTTCTCGAAGTGTAGGCTATATAAATAACCTTTGTCGTTTCACTCTGTTGTTTTTTCATTGGTCTTTTCTTACCTGGCATCTCTTCTTCCGTAACTGGCTTCAACAATGGAAACTTGATATCCTGCATTGCATGTAATAGTTCCAACTCTTCCGTCGCAAACGAATCCTGATTGTCGGTTGCTGCTTGCTGCAAACCAAGCAGTAATTAATGTATTCCGAACGGTAACTGTCCAGAATACAATAAATATGGAACGAAAATCACTTAAGGAGAAAAAATAAAACCACTGTAAATCTCAAAACTAGACGTTTCGACAACATAGCTGAATCTATGATAACAGCTGAATCTACGTTGTCAAAACGTCCAGTCTAAAGATTTACAGTGGCTTTGTTTTTCCTCGGCAACTGTCCAGTTTTTAGAAAACTGGCGCCCTACGGGCAATCATTGGTTGCATCAAATACCAATTTATATACTGACACAAAAAAGTAATTTTGTTATTTACTTTGCTGGTTTTCTGATAATTTGGGTAATAGTTTATTGAACAATTAAAATTAAAAATTCGTCAAAACACGGATCATTCATTTTTTGTATGAACTTTTTATTTTAGTTTATATTTATTCAAAATTACACTATGTTATGTCATATTTTCGCCATTGCATACTCTTAATTTGCTTACCTGAAAAAATTGTTAGTAAAACGTAAAATAATAAGCAATATTTCATTTTGGAGTCAACTACAAAACTGGTAACGCAATTACCTTCAAGTTAAGCTCAACTTTTCCCTTGAAAGATAAACGAATTATACAGCGGAGGCGGAGCAGTCTCTGGTTACAGATGACAAATCATTTGAATTTAAGCTTAATTTCATCTTTTCTTTTCTGAGAAGTCGGTATTTAAAACTGGTGGTATGAGTCACATAATAGCATTGTTGGCTTAGCAAGTTGCTGACCTAAAAGTAAACTGTACCAATTTTGTTCATAACTATTACTGTATTTCAAAATTTGAAAGCCATCCAAACTTTGCGTTTTGTTTTTAAATAAACATAGTCTACAAAATTTGGAAAGACAAAATCAAATGAATTTGCACTTAGTCACTTATTTTTTACCTCTGATTTCTTTTTCTCACTGATTGACCTTAAAATCAAAGATGCTTATTATTATGAACATATCTGCTCCCTGCCTGTGTTCTGTTTCTCGTTGCACTAAATGATTCTTGAAAAGGTCAAATGCTTTATTGCAACTCTTGTTCTATATTTATTCAAATGGTATAAAATCATGATCATAAGTTATTGTACATGCACGAAAGTACAAAACAAACAGCGAGAAATAAAATACTTTGCAACGTTTTACAGCTTGAATATTGTTTGTAACCGTAGTTACTAATTAGGTTGCCCAAAAATTTTAATCCATTATTACACTATAGATGTTACTGTTTTCTTTCACGTTATTTTGATCGACTCTTTCTTCTTTAATATGATACAATTCGTTGTAAACGGACGTGTGTGCCGTAGCATGGTCGTAGCTTTCTTGACTGTCATTATAACTAGCTGTTTCATACAAGATATTAGGAACCATAGTGTCGTTAGTTTTCGAACTATCTCCTTCACTGGATTGAATTGGGTGACCGTTTGGTAAAGAATAAATGCTTAATTGAGTTCTTGACTCAACACAGCCACCAGATTCTCGAGAATTATTTCCAAATATAGTAGGCAGTTTTGACAAAATAGTTTTTCGATAATAATAGACGATAAATACAGCAATTAAGACAGAAATGATAATCGCAAAAATTATTACAACTAGAATAAGCGTATTGTTTAAAGTTCCCATGTTGAATGAAGTGCTTCTCGTAAAGTTTGTTGATGACGAAATGGTGGGCCGATTGCTCACAGCTGATGACGTTGTGGATGTCGGCGTAATCACCCGAAGTGTTGTTGTTGAAAATGATGTTGTTGCTGATGGTGACATGGTTGTGACAAAAATGGGAGAAACGAAAGAAATTTCACATTCTTGAAAACATTAAGAAATAATTTTTGTACAAGTTAATCACAATATAGCGTTCACATTGGTGGATCAAACTGGGGGCTAAGGTTGCTCAAGACCCCCTGAATTTTTAGTCATGCGTATTAATGCATAGTACCAATGTACTTCGATAGTTTCAGATGTATAAAACAGTAAAATGAGCTATTTTTGATTCTTAACGCTCCCCCTTTAAAGAATTTCTGAATCCGTTCCTAGTCGTTGAATTGACGCGGCTTCAAATTGTTCTCACAAAAATCCTAATAGCATGAATCGACGGAATCTTTCACCTGATTCGATTTTGTACATTATGACTTGTTAGTATTATTGGCGGATTTGGTAAATCATACTAACGATTTTAAGAGTTATAATCATACCAGGTTTATGTCATTCAATGGTGTCACATTGTTAATTTTTTTTCCAAACTGGATGTAAGTTATTCAAAAAGGAAGCTTCGTATGCATGCTTTCGCATTCAAGTCAATACAGTATACACCAGTGTTTCTCAATCGCCGGTCTGCGGACCGGCACCGGTCCACGTCCACTGTTTTGCCGGTCCGCCAAATAAATTCCAACATTTGTACCACAATTCAAAATTGTGCTTTTTACTTTAACCCTCTTGGCTGCGCGCGCTCACTACTTTTTTTGTCCGCCAACAGACAAGTTTATGCAGTATGCACTGCCGATTCATTGAGTTTGCATTTTTTGTAAAAACGTTAGAGGTGAAATAAACCGAGCGGATAACCACTCATTTACCACGAGTTGTCGTATAGTAATATATGAAAATTAAGAACTTATTTAACTCAAATTCAGCAGTATGATCACCGTAATTTGATTATGAAACGGAAACAAACAAACAGCCAAGACGTGTTTTCCTTTTCTTTCAAAATCCCATTAACGAAAATCAAGTTAGTGATTTAAGCACTTGGTTTTAACGTGACCTTTTTGGTTTTTTAGGTCCACCGCTCCACAAGATTTATTTGGAAATTTTGCCGGTCCGCAACCTAAAAAAGGTTGAAAACCACTTGTATACAGTAAGTTCTCTGACCTTCTAGAAGTTCTTCAGCATCAATGCATGCATAATTAACTCTTGCAAGGGCCCCTCCACCGATGCAACCACCGGAAAAAAATCTAGTTGTCACCGTGCATTGCGACTGGCAGTTACAGAGCGACTGCACTTGGCTTGTGATATTGTTTGTTTTGAAGCAGAATGGCGTGAATTTGCATCTAAACAAATAGATGAAACGTTATGAAAAAAGAGCATCAGTTTTATTTGAAGAAAGATGTTAGATGCTCAAAATAAACCTGTTAGGACCCGCAATAACACAGGAAGCTAATATTTTTATTCATAATTATTTTTTTTATTTTTGTTTTTAGGGAACCCAATCGTACATCTCAAAGCTTCGTATAAAGAAATGTATACGTCAATTTATTTTCGAACAGCCACTGTTTCGACCTTGTTACCAACCACGAAGCAAAAAAAATTTTCACACTGACCGAGTGTACAAACTTCTGTATAGCTGCATGCCAGTAGGCCTGCTTCCTATAAATTTTTTTGTTTCGTAAATTTTTGTGAATAAATTCTCTTACTTTCCAAGTACTCTTCCAAAACTAGCACTTTCAACAACAATTCTTTGTGTTGGTAGACAATGAATCTTCCCCATAAAACCTTGGCATATATTTAGCTGTTCTGTGGTTGCTTTCACTGTAAAATATATCATTTGTAGTTAATGGTTTCATAGCAAGATTTTTAAAAGGAAAATGTTGCAAACCCACAATGAACTGGAAAGACCCATCAGGACCTTAAAGCCAAAGAAAAAGAAACGCAACTTTTTTTAACTTTCCTGTTTGTGGGAACCTAAATTTTATTTTTTAGAACCCTTATCTATTCCTAAACTTTTTGGTAATTGGAAAACCCTAGTTGTTTCTGAAAAAGAAAACTAGAGCAAGACCGCTTACGCCAATTTTAATCTGAGCAGCAGTAAAGATGACGTCGTAAGCGGGCTCTATTATATTTTTATAATGGTACAAATTCATACGAAAGTTAACAGTCCCGTGGTAAACGTTGCTGCTGGTTGCTGCAGGTGCGTATTTTTTTGTTGTTATTGACACTTTGTCTTCTCATTTGCTTTTTCGAATCATTATCGTGTTCGATAAAAAGCTGTTGAAGCTTGCATAATACAATTTCATAGTTTGGGGTTGGAGTTTTGCGTCAGTAGATGTACTTAAATTACACAGTTTAAAAACAACGTGTGAAATTAGGAGTCCTGTTTGGTTACCCTCGTTATTTTGCTTTATCGGATCGTTATCTTTAAGCAACAAGATACCTTGTTTTGTACCAAGTTGACTTCGAAATTATTTAGACATATAGGCTAATTAATTCTTCTATTGTCTTAAAACGCATAACTGAACAAATCGATTATTGTTTAACATGTTCGAATTAAACACTCACATCTTTACATTCGAAAAAAATCAAATTTTTCTTCAAATCAGTTTGTGCAGATTTGGTTAACCTTAGTGAGAATAGCCATGACGTTGGCTGCGGTGGCCTTCTTACTACAACCTAAGCAATATTAACTTTTATACGAAAACTCGGTTTTCAAGTTGTTACGGTCTTGACTAGTCTTTGACAAGTAAGAATATTCAAAGATATGAAGTCAAACAAACTATACTGTAAAAGAGGTTAGGCAAAGAAGTAGGATTGATGATAAGGAATTATACGTTATGAGTCACAGTTATACTGCAGACTGAAAATTGTGTGTCAAGCAACCAGAGATGGGCATTTATCAAGATAATTTATCGGCGATAGTTTGTATTTATCGATTACCAATACATCGCTTTTGCAATATATTTTGTTATCGCCGATAAATTATCGCAATAAACGATTGTTAATGCACACTAGGGTGGAGCGAAAAAATTTTTTCTTTTAAATTTTCTCACAACAGCGCGCAAAAGTTGTGGGTTGACTAAAACACACGCCATGCAAAATTTAGTTGGGATTGTAAAAGGTTTTAAGGTGCCCCGGCCGATTTGAAAATTCACAAGAAGGCTTATTTACTACATGTCACTGACCACTCGATCGAATGCTCCTATCTTTCACTCTTCTGTGACGTCATAACTGCAACCGGTGCAGAGCTGAAAGTGTTGATCTAAATTGAATTAAATTTGACTTCTAAAACTTTCAGCTCTGTAACGTTTGCGGTTAGTGTGGGAGTACCTTTTCATTAGTCAATGAGTACAATAATTGTAGTGTAAGTATATGCGATAGTTGTTAGTTTTGATTCTTTGAAGCCAGCAGAAAATCAGCGTAGGTTTTGTCGGAAGGATTAAGAATATTCTCATTGTTTTTTAAATCGAAAGGATTAAGAATATCTTTGAAATTATCTTAACAGAAACAGAGCATTTCGTCAATAATGTGTTAAAGTTTGTGGTAAAGATAAAAAATATGGCAGCTACAAGAAGCACTGTATCATGCGTCATTTTTGGTTCTCCGTGTGAGTTACCTGTCAATATGTTGCCAACTTACGAAAATACTATGAAATTTTACAATTTGGTTAAACTCCAAATGAAAGAAGAACTAAATGGTAAAGACCCTTCACATTTTGAAATCTCTTCGAAAGTTACGTCACATATTGAGTTATTATGGCGAGATGCATCTCTACCCACTGTGTCCCGGGATCGAGTTCGGACAATGCTAAAAAATTACCACCAAAAATACAGAAATATTTTGAAATCCTATCGAACACGCAAGGACAATACAAATTACAAAATCAAGTTAGCGGTATTCAAGCAAGAAGCCAATAAATTGTTTGATATTTGCACCTGCAAGTGCAAAGGAAATGCTTGTCACTGCCCTAAAAGGAGGAAAGTCCCACCAAAAGAAATAGAATTTTTAAATGACCAAAGAAGTAGCCGAAAAATGATCATAGGAAAAGTGGATCAAGCGGAAACCGCGGTTTTGCAAAAACGACAAAAAAGGAATAAATCTCAGAAGCGCCAGTTTTCTTCTACTTCAAGATCTGTAGAATCTCTCCATAGTGGATTTGAGATCGAGAGCAGCTCAGATTCAGATGTGGATATAAGTCACGGTGTCGATGAATGGAAAAAAGAGACCAAAACTCCCAAGGCAAACAAACAAATGCGATTATCGTTACCGACAGTAGCTACGGCATGTGACAGACATGGCCTGTCCGATCGAGCTGCATCTTCTCTTGCGACTGCTGTGTTGCAAGACATGGGAATTGTCAGTCAAGGCAATAAGAGTCAAGTTATTGATCGAAGCAAAGTAAGAAGAGAACGTCAAAAAAAGCGTAAACGTTTAACTAATGGCAATAGTAGGCCTACTACATTTCCTGGGTTATACTTTGATGGTAGAAAAGATCGAACCATGGTTCAAGAAAAGATGGCAGATGGCAAGCAGCACCGAAAAATTATCTCGGAAGAACATATTTCAATTGTATTTGAACCAGGCTCTTCTTATTTTACGCACGTTTCTCCAAACAACGGCACAAGTAAAAGCATAGCAAAAGAAATTCTTGACGCTCTAAAATCAAAATCAATAGATCTTGAGAAAATTCAAGCAATAGGATGTGATGGAACTGCAGTTAACACTGGAGTGAAGAAAGGAGTGATTCGTATACTGGAAACAACTTTGGAAAGACCTCTGCAGTGGCTTGTATGTCAGCTGCATACAAATGAACTTCTTTTGCGTCATCTTTTCCTTCATGTTGATGGAGCTACATTGGGACCTCAAGCATTTTCTGGTCCAATCGGAAAATCACTGGCTACTTGTCATACACTACCAGTTTGTCATTACGAAAAAATTGATGGTGAGCTTCCAATGGTTGATGTTCAAGACTTAAGCACAGATCAAAAGTATTTGCATGAAATCTGCAGTGCAGTTATCAATGGTCTGTGTCCCCAAGACCTCTCTTTGCGCAATCCAGGTGCTTTAAATCACTCTAGATGGTTGACTACGGGTAACCGAATATTGCGATTGTACATTGGAAGTGAAAAACCTTCACATGAGTTAACAACGTTAACAAAATTTGTGATTCGAGTGTATGCGCCAATGTGGTTTAACATCAAATGCAAGCCTTCTTGCGAAAACGGAGCTCGTCATCTTTTCCAAACCATCCAAAAATCACGATATCTGCCGGAAAATCTTTGCAGTGTGCTTAATTCAGTCATTCAACGCAACGGATATTTTGGCCATGTAGAAAATTTGCTGTTGTCTATGATTACGGATGAAAGACCACGTATACGAGAGCTTGGTCTTCGCCGAATTTTAAAAGCTAGAAGATACAAACGTACATCAATACGGACATTCAAAGTGCCAACTCTAAATTTATCAGCCGATGATTATATTGACCTTATCGACTGGCAATCCAATGAAGCAATTAGTGAGCCACCGGTTACTTCTGAAATTTCTGAAAATGACCTGATGAAGTATATTAATGAAAAGGAAACCCCATCAATCACTTTTCCTCGTCTTCCTTGTCACACCCAAGCCGTTGAACGCTGTGTAAAAATGGTTACTGAAGCTTCAACTGCAGTATGTGGTGCAGAACGTCGGGATGGATACATTAAAGTGCAAATGGCATCGCGTGGTACCGTGCCATTCTTCAACACCAAACGTGATTACGTTCTTTAACCACAAACCGAAAACTTCAGAACATTTGCTAAGTGTGTGTCATTTGCATCACATACTGTATCTGCCGAGCTTTTTATTTTTTGGCATTATTTCTAATGAGTGTTAATTGGCATTATATATTGGCATTGTATTTTACATCTTTTTCGCTGGAGAAGTTAAAAACTAAAATTTCATGTTAAGCGTTGTATAGATTGGAGTTTATACCATGAAAAAGTAACTTGTTATCGCTATGTTTTTGGAAAAAATATGATACCTTTATATCGTAGTGAAACCCAGCAAAACGCAAAAATTAAAAAAAAATGGCAATTTTTGGAGATTTCGGGGCACCTCAAAAGTTTGGAGATTTTGCAAAATTTTTTTAATATGTTGAAATAATGTACTTAAAGTAACTTTTCTCTGCTATTGCTTGTATGCATTGCTTTAAAACGTTGCATTACATTAAAATTCAAATTGTGGCAAAAATTGAAAAAAAATCGAAAAAAAGCAATATTTAGAGCACCGGGGGCACCTGAAATCATTAAAATATTTTATTAAATTTTACATCATTTTGAAAGTATTGCAGCGTAACAACTTTTTATCACTATTGTTTGTGAAGCCAAGAAAAAAATTTTTTCTTCGCTGTTTTCACTCCACCCTAATGCACACTGTGTAAAGCTAGCAAGTTAGCGCAATGGAAAAAATACACAATGTTCGTAAAATCTTGTTGCAATTTAACAAAATCTCTCTTTGTTTTGTTTGAAGCCACGGCAGAGTCCGTGAACTGCTCTCTTTTCTTGAAAAATCTAGAAAAACATTTTTACAATCTCACTTACAAAAAAAAAAAAACTTCGTCCAACACATCGAAAATTTTCCGGAACATTTATCGGAAAATTTTATCGGCAATAATTTATCGATTACCGATCTCGTTTTAAGAAATTGAGATTTATCGATTATCGGTATCGCCCAGAGCTTTTTTGAAGTTATCGACTATCGTTATCGCTTAACATAGAAAGGTTTATCGTACCCATCACTGCAGGCAACACCGATTTACAGTATAACGCAATAAAACCATTGAGTTTTTGGCAGGACTTCGTGAAAGCTGTTTTGTGAAAAACTTCACCGACTTCGGTCATGTACAAAGATATTGCTTGTCAATAAATGTTTTTGCAAAAATTACGAACGTTGCCGTTTGCAGTTTAAGTTTGCAGATATAAATTATATCTTAATGTTTAATAGATACCTTGAAATGAAAACAATTTTAAGCATATCATCAAAAATACTAAAACCATTGTCCACAATCTTCAATTTATCTTGGCACAAAAAACTCAATTTTTTAAATAGGGGTAGGCTACTCAATTCACTTCATTTGTCCGGTAAGTTTCAAAATTAAATTTGCAAACCGAAAAGATAAACCAATTCGTTACTAATCTAAATATTGTTATAGTAAATGTGATGTAAATTTCCTGCACAGAGTGCTCGATGATAAAAAATCAGAACAAAACAGTAGCGTTAAAATCACTGATAAAATTTAAAAACACAACAGTCTGTTTCGTCGGTAACGACTCATCAGGTGTCATAGATTCTGCAGAATAAATAAAAGTTAACCAAAAGAAATAAAACGTTCCATAAAATTTCTTGGCAGAGTGAGGCTGCCGCCATTGCTTTATCGTAGCAACTCATTGGTAAAAGGACAGCTGGCGGTGAGATTGTGCGAAGTCATGATGGTAAGTCGAACATCGTTCTGCCTACATGCTTGATGTTTTTCAGTTTGTATTTGTTCCTGTGCCGGCATTTCGCTGTGATTTCTGATCGGCTATTCAATGCAGTAGAAGGGTCGACATAGAGGATTGCAAGCTTCTCAGATAAACGGAGGCTGCAATTTCGAGACCCGGGTTGGTAAGCAAGTGTTCGATCGACGATTGACCACTTAATAGTAGGATTGATGTTCGAATTCTTGGCCTTCCACACTGCTTTAGAGAGTTCTGTCGCGTTTCTTCTTTCACGGTTCCTGAACTAATTACTGTGGCCGTAGTACCGGGTGCGGTACTGCCAGCTGTCCTTCTACCAATGAGTTGCTACAATGAAGCAATTGGGCAGCCTCACTCTGCCAAGAAATTTTATGGAACGTTTTATTTCTTTTGGTTAACTTTTATTTATTCTGCAGAATCTATGACACCTGATGAGTCGTTACCGACGAAACAGACTGTTGTGTTTTTAAATTTTATCGGTGATTTTAATGCTAAAAATTGTTTAATAATCTACTTGAACTTGACGTCTCAAATACCAAGCTTAATTTTAACCTTCACGATAGTTGACAATACTGTATACTGGTAAGTGGATGCAAAAAAGAGCCCTTTAGCCCTCCTCCCTTAATTATGTCTATATCAATGCATTAGTACTTTGATATTTCCAGACCACAAAACTGCAAGATAAGTATGTCTTTGATTCTGACGATCATCATTCCAAAAACTTATTGTTTCACCTCAGATATTGGGCTTTTTTATTGACTGATTTATCTCGTATTTTAATTAATTAAAACCTAGCATTTTAATTAAAACCTCAAGCTTATGAACAGCTATCTGAAGTTGTCATTTGTCAGTTACACATTTCCGCATTCGCTTTTCTTCTGGTTGTGGCGTATTAAGGAACGTAAAATAGTTTGATTTTTACTTGCATAGTCTCTTACTACTGGTAAGTAAGTAACAACACTTAAATACTCCACACGCTGGACAGTATACAAATTAGACGCACTTTTTTAACGATTATGAAACTCCGGTGAAATCTTGTAGTAATTAACGTTAATGAATGTTCGTGATAACTATCTTTGCAAGCCTGTGACCCATTGACAAAAATAACGGAAGCATGACGTGGTTGCTGTCTAAATTACGTAATTTCGTGGTATGTTATATCTCACTGCGACCAACATTAAATAGCTTTATTTCCGGTGGATCTATATGCTTGTTTTATCAGCAACTGAAACACTGGCTTACTGATAGTGATAGATGGTAGTAATATTATATTTTACGACAAATTAGGCAAGATGATATAGCTTCATTTTACAAGTTAAAAATATCATATCAGGTTTTGAAAATACCAAAAGCTTCTTTTAAGTACTGTATTTGCGTAATGAAGTTTATTGAATTGTATTGTTATTGATTTCTTTTAAGCAATACTTTTGTAGAGCTTTTGAAATTGCCAAACATTTTAAAGTTTCTCAAGCCTTGTCTATATTAATCATTTGGAAATAAAGCAGCACAGGCTAAGCAAATCCTTCTTGAAACGCTGCACACCAAAACAAGCACTAAATTTGGTGAAAGCCTTGTTACAAATATATCGTCAGCGTGTGAGTTGACCCATATGTACGATGATTTGTTACTAACGATTTTGTGAAACAGTGCATGTTTTATCGCAGCTATTACGTAGTCTTAGTTGTGATGTTATTGACACTGATGTGCCGTAAGATACCGAGTAAAATTTAAGCTATGAATTACCAAGAAAAACTGCTTACCATCGACTTGTTTCATATTTTATGTGCTTTTTCGCTACGTGTCCGCAAGGAACCACTCCTTGTTATTTTGTGCCCGCTTTGGTGAAAACAAGAAAAAAACACAAATCAATTTTCGTGTCATTACTAAGTTTTCCACTAATCCAAACTATCATAGTGATATACTGTATAGTAAAACACGCGTTCGTTGTTCAAAGAATATAGCACAAAACATGAAAATAATTAAACAAACAACCATCATTAATGAATCAAGGTTGCCTAGCCATGTAGTCAATTAAATGCGCTTGCATTAGGGCAATAGTCAGGTTTCGATTCTTGGTTGAATCACAACGACAATCACAGTTGTAACTGTGAATCAGCATCGCCACAGACTTACATCGGATTTCTACGCTTCTTCCTGAATTGGTTGGGTCGCTGAGATGAATGGTCATGAACCAGCGCCATGGCCTAGTGATTAAAAGCGTTCGTCTTGGAAGTGGTCGACTGGGTTTTATTCTTAGTCAGGTGAAACCAAAGACTTTAAAACTGATATCTGATGTTACACTTGCTAAACGCTCAGCAATTAAGTGTAGCGCGGAAAATGAAATGAACAGAAAATAAAATACGTCAGTGAATTCTTGACAAAACTTAGTCCTGGCGCTAAAGGACTTTAGTAGTTACAGAGCGCCTTAAAACCACACATTTCATTTCATATTGGTCACCGTAATCTCTTGGCACACGTCGGCAAATTTTGCGTAGTAGTAATCATTTTAAAAGTTTAAAAACTGCAATGGGTCTTAATATGGTCAGCAACAATGCTTGAAATGGTCGCCGCTTTTATCGACATGAACTTAAAAAATAATGGCTCGTAATTACTGCTTTTACACTGATATTTCTATGAAGTAGTATGGGGCTTTAAGAAACTAGATTACGGCAATACTAACAGTAGTTTTACATGATCTGCTAGAGTTCCAATATTTCTAGATAACTGCATTTACAAGCTCCAAAATTTATGTGGTACGGAATGAAACAGTCACGAATAAACAAGAATAATAATCATGCTTATTATTCTTGTTGTTCACCCAACATATACATGGGATTATCAAACGATTTAGCTCCAGTACTACTTTTTAGTTTTGTATAAAGATATGGTTTGGTTTTTACTTCATCGCCAACTGCATGTAAATCAACATATTCTGCTTCACGATTAGGAATTTTTAATATTTTGCGTTTTGAATTCGAAATATTATCTACAGTGATTTCTTTGTCCTTCTCAAATGTTCGACATACAAACTTGCGCTGTGAAGATACAGCATTTCCTCCTTGTGCATGTATATTCACAAAGTTTATAGTGGAATTTGTCCCAGTGGTATTGTTCCGGGAGGTAGCAAATTTAGCTATTGGTGTGATAGTCATTTTACCGCGCTTTTGCTTTCTTTTGTGATAGATAGCGATTGCTATAAACACTATTAAGATTATTAAGATTAAAGTTGATATAACAGGAATCCACGCGTTGCTATATATGCTTCCAAGTTCTGAGTCATTGGTTTGACTTGTTACACTTTGAAATGCTTCTTTGCTTGTGGCTTTTCTCTCGAAGTTAGTAGAAATGAGTGCCTCTGTTGTAAAAACTTTAGCAATGTTTGTAAACACTTTTGAAGTGAATGTAACATCCATTGATGCAATAGTTTGTTGATGTGTCTTTGTAAAGGTTGAATCTGCTGTCGAAATTAATGACATCGTGGATTCTACTTTTGACCTGGTAGTTTGAGTTGGTATTTTTTCAGGTGACGTTCCACTTACTGGTGATATTCTTGATGAGATTGTGGTTGCGAAACTCGCATTTGTAGGATTTAGCGCTGTCAATAGCACAGTTTGTTTTGTAGCTGAAGTTGTTCCTACAGAACTAACGTCTGGAATTGATGCTGTTGGTGCAACAGTTGTGTTTTTTCCACATTCTGTGAGACAAAAGGTACAAATCATTTTTGCATGATTGAATCAAATCGTTGCGGTTACAAAAAAAAGCTAGAACATTACATCGACTAATAAGGAAAAAAAAAACTAGATAAACCTGCATTAACACACAAAAAGCATAAACCAAAACAAAAACATTTTTCAAAATTAGAACTTAAACCAGTCAAGCAAACAATTTCTGTTTCTTATGATCATAGTCAGTTCATAGAGTTAACCAAACGAACCGCAGTAGAATATTCTTAAAGAGTTTAAAAGCAGTTGCACGCTGAAGTGACAAGCCATTAGCACGAAATTTTTCTGGTTGTGTATGCTAGCAAAGGCTTGGCTTACATAGGTTTACCTAGGCTTGGCTTAGCTTAGTGTGGTTAGTGTAGACATGTGGGTAGTAATTTTATGCTTTGTACAGTCGACCAGGAATCTGGTGTACATGGCTTACTAGTCCCAATGTCTATGCTTTGCTGGGTAGTGCCTCCTCGGGGCACCACACTGGCAACGGTTCCGACTGTCCGGCTAAACTACTGAGCAACCCTGCTGCCTTGCAGGGCATGCCTTTTTAGGCAAAAGCTAGGCCCACCGCTTAGAACTGTGATTGGCGTCAGCAAGGGCATGCGGCCATAAAAGAAATGCTCGAAGAAAACCTCATGAAGATGCAAAGAAAGGTTTTGGTTTCCAGTCCCCGGCAGCCGTTAAATGGGCAGGGAGTGCTAAGAATCCCCGGGTTAAAAATCCATGAAAAGAAAGTTGAAAACAAATTGGAGTTAGATTTGGAAGCTGAAATGTTAGAAGTATATCTGGTAGAGGAACGGAGGAGTGCGAAGAACTGAAAAAGCGAAAGGTGGATGTATGTTGTTTGCAGGAAGTGTGATGGAGTGGTGAATGAGCTCGCATTTTTTGGCGTCAAGGGAAGAAGGAACAAGCTATGGTGGTGTAGAAAATGATGATAAGACTGGAGACGTGGGTATATTGGTAAAAGAAGAACTGAGCGAGAAGGTGGTAGAGGTCAGAAGAAGGTGTGACAGAGTCATGGCTATTGAATTACTGTTTGGAGAAGATGTGATGAGAGTAATATGTGCTTATGCTCCACACAGTGGAAAGCCAGATGCTGAGAAGGAGAGATTTTATGAGGAAATGGCGCGTGAGTGGAGTATGGGAAACGCAAATGAATTGGTGTTGGGATTGGGAGATTTCAATGATCATGTTGGGAAATGTGCGGAAGGATTTCAAGACATACATGGAGGGTATGGAATAGGGAAAATAAACGCTAAAGGAAGAATGTTATTAAATTTCTGTGATCAGAAAGAGTCGTGTGTAGCAAACACGTGGTACAAAAAGAAGGATAAAAGGAAGGTGACTTACAGTTCGGGCAGAAATAATATAGAAATAGACTTTTTTGGGTTGGAAAGGAGAAGAGAAAGTATCTACGTGATGTGAAAGTTATCTCTGGGGAATTGCAACACAGGTTAGTGGTTGTTGATGTGGAGGAGCAGAAATTGAAGAAGTCAGTGAAAAAGAGTGAGATAGAGGGTGTGGAAGCTGAAGAAAAAAAAAGATCAAAGGGAAGTTTGAAGAAAGAGTAGTAGAATTAGAGGACACTGATGCAATGGATTTGTGGGGATCTTATAAGAAGAG
The DNA here is from genome assembly GCA_964006365.1 of Trididemnum miniatum. Taxonomy (NCBI): domain Eukaryota; kingdom Metazoa; phylum Chordata; class Ascidiacea; order Aplousobranchia; family Didemnidae; genus Trididemnum; species Trididemnum miniatum. Next base: position 19,496,634 of record OZ023231.1, read on the forward strand.
AGTTTTACAGGCCTGTGATGAATCGTGTGGAAAGACGAAAGGTAGGGAGATCGAGGAAACCCACGGTGGTGAAGCGAGCAAGTAAGGAATGCAACCATAGATATGTAATACTAAAACTAGATTGCGCGTTCAACGTTAAACGGCTATCTCAAAAGTGTAACAATTAGAAGCTGCGATTCGCCATCTTGGAATTACCCATGTGGACAAACGCTGCATATCTTTTATAACGTAAGGACGATGAAAAATGTCACAAAAAATACCATAACTTTAGTTATGCTCATTGGATTTTGAAAATTTCAACTGTATCGTGAAGGTCTTGATTTTAGCTATCGTTAATAACAAATTTCAAGAAAATTGGTGGAGTTTTAGGCACTTTACATGGTAAGTAAATTGGGCATAGGCAATAATTTTTGAAGCGTTTTTTTTAAACTAATAACATTTCTTGCTATTTTAATGCGTAAATGTAGCGTCGATTTGCAAAAAGTTGTCATTTGATTCAAATCAAATAGGCTCAACCACAAAAATTCAAACTTTAATATGAAATTAGTTGAGCTATTGGTAATGTTTTTTTAGGCCTTAAAATTTTTTTGCTGTAAAATGATTAAGTAAATTGCTTTACATCTCATGTAAATTTCACTGTATAGAACTAGATTTTTACTGCTATCATAGTAGATTAGTAGTAAAGTTGTTAACTTCTGTCATGCTTCACCCTTGGACGATGTGTTAAACGAATAATATTGTGTGAAAATGTAGTCTATATAGTGAAACCTACTATTACAATGTGTAAAAACAATTTAATGTACAACAATTTACACAATCATTTTCTTGCGAAAAAATTTTAAGGGCTTGAAAAACCACGACTAGCAGCTAGTCTAATTTCATATTGAAACATAAATTTTTGTGATTGATCCTATTCAATTTGAATCAAATTAACTCTTTGCAAATCTGCGCTATATTCATGTCTTAAAACAGAGGTCTTCAACCTTTTTTGCACAAGCGCCCTTGTCTGGAAAATTCATAAGCTAATTTAATTTAGCGTTGTCGGCTTTGATTTTAAATGAACTTTTTTTGTAGCAGAACGGTTGTAGAGACTAGAGAGTGAGCTGATGTAAGCTTATATTACAACATTTTCAAGATCAAATAGAAACTATAAACCACGATTTTATTGCCGTATGCTGCGAAAAGCTAAACATTTTCTCAGGTTACAAAGTAATTATGATTGACAGATCATTACGTCATTGTAAAGAATGAAAACTCATCTGAAAAACTCGCAAACAAGGGCAACTCCGAAGCCAGTCTGGTTTCGTCCTATGCACTGCGCCTCCGTCACTTTCTCGTGACAGGAGGATAAAAAATGAAGCAATCAAATTCAGTATTAGTGTAGTAGCACAGAAACGTAACTTTTCAAGCATTTTTTCATCGCTTCTCACCCGCTGTTTCCAGCAGGCGAGCAGCAGCTGTGACGGTGTTACCATGTGTAATTGTACAGTAAGTGTAAAAATTTAAGAACGGCGAAATCAAAGAATCCACATTCTCGTTTGATATAGTTCGTCCGTTAATCGTACGTCAGAAAAAAGGTACGACACAACGCACATCTTAATTGGTTTGCAGGAGCGTATTTAGGGGAGGGGAGCTATTGTGCCATAGGCCCCCCATTTTAACTCTGCCTTTTAGTAAAAAAGAGCAAAATTAATGGTGCCAAGTGACTGAAATATGCCAGACTCTTTTGATGGTGCCTAAAACTGCCTAAAACTCCACCAATTTTCTTGAAATTTGTTATTAACGATAGCTAAAATCAAGACCTTCACGATACAGTTGAAATTTTCAAAATCCAATGAGCATAACTAAAGTTATGATATTTTTTGTGACATTTTTCATCGTCCTTACGTTATAAAAGATATGCGGCGTTTGTCCAAGTAGGTAATTCCAAGATGGCGAATCGCAGCTTCAAATTGTTACACTTTTTCTTGCGCCAAGCGCAATCTCGTTGTAGTAATTCCATATCTATGAATGCAACAGATCGGAAAAAGAAAGCGTTTAAATTGTGATGCACGAATCGATCAATAGAGAGTGAAAATAAATATAGGAAGGCCAGAAATGAAACGAAGAAAGTAATTGCAAAAGCCGTGAAGCTAGAGGCGGAAGAAGAGATGAATGTGCTATGCACCAAACCAAACAACGTTTTCAAGTTTGTGAAGTTCATTAGAAAGGAGGGAAGGGACATAGAAAGAAAGGGTAGCATGAAGAATAAAGATGGGAGACTTGTAGTCAGTGATGATCATGATCTTTTTCTGATGATCTTTTCCATGTGTTCCTTCCATAAAGATCGTAGGAAGTTATGGAAGCAACATATGCAAAAGATCATGAATGTAGAAAATGAATGGGATCAGATGATAGAAGCAGATATGGTTGAAGGACCAGTTGAAGGAGTAACTGATGAGAAGTTGATGGAAGCTATAACATAAGTGAAGTTGGGAAAGGCAGCTGGGCCCTCAGAAGTAAATAAGGATATGATAATAGCGAGTGGAAAGTTGGGTGTTGGAGTAGTCAAGGAGCTTTGTCAGAGAGTGCTTGATGGAAAAGGTATGCCAGAAAAATGGAAGACAAGTGTTGTTGTTCCAATCTTCAAAGGAAAAGGAGATGTGATAGATTGTGGGGCATGTAGAGGAGTAAAATTACTGGAGCATGCAATAAAGATAGTGGCGAGAGTGCTGAATAAGAGGATTGATGACAAGCAATTGGGTTTTATGCCTGGGAAGGGCACAGCTCATGCATTGTTTATTCTTTGGAGAATGCAAAGAGTTTTGGGTTTTGAGGAGTTTTGAGAAAAAGAACAAAAGCTGTACATGTGTTTTGTGAACTTAAAAAAAGCATTTGTTAGGGTACTGAGAAAAGTGATGGAATGGGCATTGAGAAAAAAAGGATTGGCAGAAGTGTTGGTGCAAGCAGTGATAAGTATATACGAGAGTTTAAGGATGAAAGTTAAAGTTGGATCAGGGACATCGGAAGAGTTTTGGGTGGGGTTGGTGTGCATCAAAGGTATGTGCTATAACCACAAATATTTGCTACTGTGGTTAATGTTGTGACAAAACATGCAAGAGAAGGATTATTGAATGAAATTTTGTACGCGGATGGTCTAGTGCTGATGAGTGAAAGTTTGGATGATTTAAGGGAGAGGTTCCAAAGATGGAGAAGTGCATTGGAAGACAAGGGATTGAAAGTGAATGTTGGAAAAACTTAGATAATGGTGAGCGGAACGGAAGAAAGTGTTTTGAGCAAAAGAGAGCCTTGCGGAATATGAGGGTAAAGAGTTGGATCTAACGCCGTGTGTTGCACATAGTGTACGAAGTGGATACATAAGAGATGCACGAAAATGAAAAAGGTAACATGCAGTCCTGCATGACGTTTTGTTTGTGGAAGATGCACAGATATTGGAGATGGTACGGAAGAACTAATGTTATGCGATGAAGTGGAGACTGTGAAGAGACTTTGTTTCTTAGGAGACAGGCGGAATGCTAGTGGTGGATGCGAAACTGCAGTGACATCAAGAGTTAAAATCGGGTGGATGAAATTTAGAGAGTACGGAGAGTTGTTACCTGGGAGAAAATTTTCTGTGGGAATGAAAGGAAGGTTTATCGCAGTTGCGTAAGATCAGCAATGTTGTATGGAAGTGAGACATGGTGTTTGAAGATAGGGATGTGCCGAGTCAAGTCCGAGTACTCGGCCGAGTAATAAGGCATTACTCGGACTCGGCCGAGTCCGAGTATTAATTGATACTCGGCCGAGTATCAAACCATTATCACTATGACCTTTTTTTTGCTTTTTATCCGAGTTTGAGTCGAAAATAGGACTTCTACGGACGTGATGATCTTTTTTTTTTTTTTTGCTCTTCACCTAATTTTGAGTTCACATTTTGACGTCGTAGATACTCGGACTCGGATTCGGACTCGGCCGAGTAATGTCGTGAATACTCGTTACTCGGCGAGTCCGAGTAATTTTCCTCGAGGCACATCCCTATTTGAAGAAGAGTGAAATGGCAATTTTGCAAAGGACCGAAAGAGCCATGGTGAGGTCAATGTGTGGAGTGAAATTAGTGAATAAAAAGAAAGTGGAAGAGATGTTGAGTTTGAAGGGAACGTTGAATAGAATGACAAAGGCGAATGGAGTAAGATGGTATGGACATGTGATTAGAAGTGATGGTGATAATATACTGAAGAAGGCAATGATGATGGAAGTAAATTGGAAGCGAAAGCGAGGGCGGCCAAAACTGACACGGAGGAGGCAGGTGGAAGAAAGTGTGAAGAAAGTCGGGTTAAAGGTCGAGGAAACTGGAGATCGAACGAGACGGAGGGAAAGTGTGAGAGCGATTGCGGAGGGAATAAGTGTATCCGGCGACCTTCGGGATCGAGGAGAAAATCGGATTGAAAGTTGATAGAAGAGGGTTTGGCATACAAGTAACGATGGAGATTAAGTGGGCAAGCCCACATGTTATAACAACTCGTACTAACAAAAACTTCTCCGTCCGTGATATCTCGTTGACCAACTTCGACAAGCATTACTCCACATTATACTTGCCTTTTCCTTCATTAATACAATCAAAAGTGATGAAGATGTTGGCAGTACGATTGGCTGAAGTAGGTGATAGACCAGTGGGGACAGTAATGCTGCAGCTCTTTTTGCAATGACATCGATTCTCAACTAAGGTTGTCACATCCCCCAGTGATTGTATATTCCCGGTAACGCCACATCTGTAAAAATATTATACTCCTTGAATCTTCTAACTAGAAGCTGCCATGACGCAATTTAAATCTGAACAAACAAAAATTTGTTGTAAAAGTACATCAGCATTTTGTTTCTCAAAAATGCTCGGTTATAAAGCAAAGTCTCAGCCGAAGTGAAAGTCAACAGCAAACTTGCCGTGTATAGGCTCAACCAATAAAAAAACACTAAAAATTCAAGATAAAACGCCATTGTATGTATCACCACAGTTGTAGCTGTGTATTTGCGTAAGTCACTTCCTTTTCAAAAATGCAATTTAAAAATGAGCTTACCTGTTACCACCAATTTGGATGTCTCCTTCAGTAATGAAAACGTTTTCACTATCGTTACAGCGGACAGTTTTGGTTTCTCCCATGCAGATATGCAGCATTTGTTCAGTTGCCAAGGCTGTAAACAATATGTGGTTAATTGCTAACGTTAAACTTTCAAATACCGGTATGTTACTGTTATATCAGAGTTATTACTCTTTGATAGTATGAGGTGTAACACCATTCAGAAACCGCTTATATTGAGACAAGATTTTAGAAAAACTCTTTCAAGAGTTTTTGACAAACTGTGTGGTTTAACCAGTGTAAACCTTTGTTCTAAGCAAACTAACTTGACTCTACATCTTAAAAATAACACACTCTTGAAAAAGAATGGGAAGAATTGCATCTATCATAAAAATGACTGCTCTGTAGAAAAGGCAGCCTAATACTGATATACAGTACGATACAATAAACATACTCACCAATGGCTGCCACCTAACTCTAGTTGACTTTTCAAGTTTTCGTCTATTAGTCTGTTTCATAATTTTGTGTTTTATACCCTCAACTATTAGTCGGTTTCATAATTTTGTGTTTTATACCCTCAACTCTTTCAGTTTCACTATACTTTTACAATACTGTTGCGTATAGGATGTATAAAAGCACCTGTCAAAATATTATTTTTCAACCTTTCTGCAATTATACTTTTCTGCAACTATACTCTCTTTACCTTTTAGTAACTTATGTTATGTAATCAGTCATATAAATGCCTTTAACTGCTTCTGCAAGTAAAATCAGATAATTTACATTGCTGTATAATTATGTTTTACGCAAAACTGCTTAAGTTGTACCGGGGCCCCATTATCCAAATCGGAGAAACTATGGGGTAAGCGCAATTCTGTATTTATAGCTGAACTAGCCGTGTAATAGATTTTGTAATACTTACCTACCGCAAAAGTTGACAAATAAAAAAGGAGCGAAAGCTTGAAACACATTGTATCATGTATCAAAACAAAATTAACCACAGTACGCAAAAATTCTTTTTGCTCTTTACATTCGCGTCCGAGCTTTATTAAACCTACGTTGAGTATGAATACCAAAAAAAGGCCAAAGTTGAGCAGTCAGAATGACAAACGTCACGAGTGTTTTGAAAAACGTGAAAAATAAACGATTTTATCCAAAAACGTTGTTCTTATCACTAAGGCGAAAAAACTTTCTTTAAACCAACCCACTATCTATCGAAACTCTGAATCTTTGTAGCTTAACAACTGAAAAAAGCAAATCCTTATTACGTGAAAAATTATATATTAGGATTTTTCAAATATAATTGTGATGAGCTGATTTTTTAAATACTAATAGCGCAACAATACATCTTGTTGATGTGTAAAAAATCCGATTATGTTGAATTATTTCAATTGATTTACTATCAGATTCAGAAGTACAATTTACTACACTTTTTTTCAAAAATTTCTATACAACTCACATGTCTGTGCAATGACGAATTATTCCAACAACGTTCAATGTAAAATCACGGCTTGGAATGATTGCAACTGATTTGCAGTATACTGTAAAGTGCCCCCTTTTTGGGCAATTTTTTTATTTCAACTTGCCTGGGTGTTAGATTTTTGCCTTAGGATAAAATATTGGAAAATACAAAATTTTTTTGGAAATTGAACCGCGTTTGAACCCTGCCCCCCGAGCTTTTGTAAATCGCACCCTCTGAATGGTTAATCATGCATAAAAGTTGACTGGAGAGCGCCAGATATGCATTGTTAGTATTCATTTTTAATGTTTTTCAGAGAGGAGGACAACTGCAACCTTTATTCTATGATTTAAGAAACTCTATTTTCTTCATGATTTACTTTGGAGTCAGAATTGGTGGCGCTCTGAAATAAAACAGTCGTGTGAACCACCAATTTAAACCTATATTCTATGATTTAAGAAACTTTGTTTTTTTCATAATTTACTTTGGTGTCAAAATTGGTGGCACTCTGAAATAAAACAGTCGTGTGAACCACCAGTTTAATTTTTTGCAACCAATAGCCACGTAGGAGAAACCATGCACAAAACAGGATACAAAAAATTCACAAGTCTTTGTCAATGGTGGTTCATGTAAATTTAGGACTTCTTTGTTGTTTAAAAGATAGGTAATAGCTGTTCGTCCTTTTCCATAAGTGTCAACAATTTCAGTGTAGCACTTTGCATTGAAACTGCATACGGGAAGAGTAAACTCTCGAAGGAAAGAATGATTAAGTGAAGTATGGAGATCCCCAAGGATACTCAAAGTAACTTTTATATAATGTCAAAAGACTTCGTCGGAGTTTATTGGAAAACCCATCTCCATGCAAAGTACCACATAAAAGCTCAATTATAGATGGACCGAAGGTGCTCTTTCAAGAAATCGAATCCATGCAAAAACTGTTTAGTGATGATAGCCTCCTACCAATCATACAGTGAAGTATTCAACAAAATTGCTATTTCGCTCTCCCAGAAAATGTTCTCACTAAACCTATGTTAGGTGATGATAACAAAGCAATTAAAGCAAAAGCTGTGAGTATGATATCCAAAATTAAATGTAATAATAAAGAGAAGCCCACAATCATACTTCCCTTCGAGAGTTTCGTCTTCCCATCTGCAATTTCAATGCAAAGTGTTACACTGAAATCGTCGACATTTATGAAAAAGGACGAACAGCTATTACCTATCTTTTAAACAATAAAGGAATCCTAAATTTGCATGAACCACCATTGGCAAAGACTTGCACTAATAAGCAATTTCGCAAACAACTACTGCAACTTAGTTATCCAAATCACACTCAAGCGGTGGTAGGGGGAGTACTGTAGTGTTTGAATTAATTGGGGCAAAGAGAAAAACACTGAAAAATCACAAAAATTGCCCAAAAACGTATATTTAACCCAAATTATCGCAACAAACCACTTTTAATTTTTAATACGCCCTCCTTTGCCATAGATAATCATCGAAATTCGCGTTGGCATCGAATCAACAAGGATTGAGCAAATATATTGAACTTCATCTTCGGGGTACCAAATTCGCATTATTGCTTCTATAAGCTTTGTTTTGGCAGCAGTGATGTAGTTAAGACCATCACCTACAAGACCAAGACCTTGTAAATTTTTCAAAACCAAGACCGTCTTTGTCACGACCAAGACCATTATCTTTGATTTTTTTTAAGACCAAGACCTTAAAAATGGGATGAGAATTAACAGTTTATCACTTATCGCTATTTTTCTATAACAACAAAAAAAAAACGGGCGAAATATATACATAATATTAAAAGAAATAAAGCAGGGTTTCCCAAATTTTCTTGTGCCACGCACCCATTTTTGCGAATCAAGTTTACCGCAGACCCCACTTTTAATCTGCGTTAATTTTTCACCCAACAGTTATAAAAGCGCAAAATGCAACACGAAAATACAGTAAATTGTGCTTAATCGTAATTCCATTTTTACCAACACTTATGAACCACATGAATGGGACGGATGGGGTTGCATCTCACAGCTTTTGTTTCAAATATTTGTCCTTAAATTGTACAAATAGACCGAGCAACTGGCGTAGTGCGGTCGGTAACCCGCGATTTTTTGATCCTCAGGTTGCGGCTTTTTGTGGGGATGAACGAAGATCTTTTTCGGGAGAGGTATAAACAAAGATCTTTTTAAATTTTTTGATTGCCGTGGAGTTTTTGCTGCTTACAGTGTGTTTACTATTTTGGGATATTGGTTAAAATGGTTCTTTAAGTGCAGTAGGTTGTCGACCCCTGACGTACTTGTAAAATACATCAATATCGGTGCGCAAGGTCTGGGGTCCGATCCCCGGGCCGGTCAAATCAGACATAGCGTTGCCAACAGCAGTTTGCCATCATTTCGAGGGTTCTTGGGAGTCGAAGCTGTATTGCACGGGCGCTAATAAAGTCGCAGTCGCGGAAATGGATCCCGCCACTCGTTACACGCTTCTGCGTATTACCGTAAGTATAATAAGGGTTTGCTTTGATTTAACATTTACACAATTACAATGCTTTTAGTTATTATTTAGCTCTACCAACAGGATGTAAAAGAAAGTAGGCCGTTAAAACTTGCATCTTGTATCATATAAACCAGACCCGGCGCCAGAGCAGCCGACTTAGGGGGGGGCAAGCGTTTATCAGGGGGGGGGGGGGCAAAGCTTGAAATTAAGTACAAAAGCCGCTGTCTTAAAAAGTGTGAGCTTGTTAGTTGGGGGGGCCAAGCATTTCGACTGGGGCGCCGGCCCTGTTATAAACTTATATCTTAATAAGCTTGCATCGGGGTCTCTCTGACCTAGTCCATCACCTCTGCTTAAGACCGGTCTTAAGACCAAAACCGGTCTTATGACCTTCATCACTGTTTGGTAGAGCAATCACATTTTAGAAGACGTTTTTTATGATTGCCCACAAGGTTTCGATTGGATTTAAATCTAGGGAGCTGCCAGGCCAGCCTAGAACGGTCAATTTGGCTTTTTGGAAAAAATTTGCATTTTTTTGGAGGTGTGGCACGGTGTGTTGTCTTGCTGAAAAATGCCACTTTCAACTGGAAATGACTTCTGCATTGACGGAATCAATTTTGTTGCCAATAATTCCTGGTATTTAACGTGATTTATCATTCCTTCAATTGGACATAACCTTCTAGTACTATTAAATGTAAAGCATCCCCAAAAAATCTTCTTTGGAGGATGTTTTGGAGCCTGTTGCATGTAAAAAATATTGAGAGCTTCACCAACACTTTGTCTCACGTATTGCATTCTGTGGCCTTGTACGGCAAAATGGCTTTCATCCGAAAACTTAACTTTTCTCCACTCATCTATTCCCCATTTTCGGTACTTTTTAGTCCATACAAAGCACTTCTTTTTTCATAGCAGCAGTTAGTAGCTGCTTCTATCGTGGGCTTCGGGCTTTTCTTCCTGGTTGAAGAAGTCTTTTTCTTATAGTTGATGAATCAACGTTGACTCTTCCTGTGGCCAAATTTCAGACTGTTTCGAAGTATCATTTTATCATCATGAGTGGTAGTTTTTCGTTTTCTCCCATATCGATCCCGTCTATTAGTGGTGCTGACGTCACAGCGATTTTCCCTCATCTCAAAAATTCTCCCAACACTTGATTTCGACAAATTCAGCTCCTCTCCTATTTTTTGAATTGACATGCTTGTATGCTGAAGCACAGCCACAACGTGCGCCCTTTTTCTTAGAGTAATATCCGTTATTTTAAAGAAATCAAATTTATCCACACGAAAATATTACAAGAAAACTTTTAGTCACAATGATGATCACTCGGTAAATCAAAGCTAAAACAATAATTAAATGTGAAAATTATGAGTAAAAATATTTGTACGTTACTGCAAGTAGATCACAAAACATACTAACACTTCTTACGGTAACAAATAGAGCCTATAAGCAAAGTAACTAAAAGGAACTCTATAAAGGCTTAAAAAATAACTTTGTCCCAATTAATTCGCACACTACAGTAAAACTGACAACAAAGGCAACTAGTCGAAAAGGAGGACAGATGCGCTAAATGGGTGAAGCCATGTGTACTTTATTGGCAACGAGAAAAAAGCGATGGTTAGAAACATCTAAGAGAGGTGCATAAAAATCTTTTGAGCAATGATAGTGTGCCACGTTTTGTGCATTGCGTGAGTGTGCATCCTTCATGTGTCTGCTTTTGGGTAGTCTGATACGTTTTCATGCTGTGCATGCGTGTTCTCTCTGAATTATTTCTCCTATGTGAATATTGGTTGCAAAAAATTAAACTGGTGGTTCACACGACTGTGCTTACAAATGTTGCATAATCCTGTATCTTTATCTTTTTCTAAATTTTTTTTGCTGTTACGCTGAGTGAAGATATTGTTGGGTTATGACTCTCGCTATCACAATCTTTTTTTAGGTAATTGACGAAACGTCACATGAGGAATATGCCGTACAGATATCTACAGTAACTATTCTTGTAACTACAATCAGGCATGACGTAAATAGCGTGGGCAAATGCGAATTATCAACATTTTGACAAAAAAATAGGCCAGTAATGTCTACAACCTAAATTTTGAGAAAAAATGAAGTTCAAAATAATATACTAAGGCTAACTGCATATCAGCTTTAATTAATATCCAATGCATTTACTAAAAACTTTACTTTTAGGATTTCATTTGCATTGAAAAGTAATGATTCATTCGACTTTCTCTTAAAAATGTTACAGAAATTATAGGAAAACCTATGACGAAAGTGTAGATGATTGGTTTCAGTGCACGGGGAGCCTGCGGTGTAGTTTGAGAGGATGAAAATGCAATGAATACGACCTTTAATCAGTAGCGTTATCAAAACGGTTCGCGCAACATTCTCGTTTTTAGATGTTAAGCGATGCGCCTTGTTTAAACTATGCTTTATAACGGAAATAAATTGCCTTCTACTACGCCTTTGCTATTGGCTACTCATGTATTTTTGGAATAATGATTAAAAATGTTTTTAACACTTGATACTTTAGGTTTAACTTTTTACCAAAAGTTTTCGACCGCAAAACTCAAAATTTTACAAAATTCTTCGAGATGATACGCACGGTTCTTAGAATTTAAACTTACGATTCCACTGAGTTTGTGTCACACGAAGACAAGAAAAGAACGTGACAGCACGATATAGCTTACTGTATGAACAGACACCAGCACACGAGTTTTCTCGTTTCATTGTAACTTTGTTCGACGTAGGCTACCATAATTGAGTAACAATAAAATAAAGTGAAGGGCATCCAGAAAATTAAAAAATGGTTGCACATTTTACACGTATTCTGGCATCTTGGATGCTTTGAGGCTTCACGTAGTTAACTGCTAATAACCACCATCCAAAAGCTATTACATATAATTTATTAGGTCTTATGGTGAATAGGTAAACTAGAAGCAAACTGATCTAATCTACAAATTTTTTTCGAAATGGGTGCGCAGAGTCAACTATGCCAATATAATGTACCAGTACCCGGAATGTGTTTTTCGAACATTTTTTTTTGTTTTGTTTTTATCATTGTCTTACTTCATTTCTCAAGCGGTGCAGAAATTAAGTACGATATAACAGCTCAGCTCAGATGGCCGAGTGGTATGGAGCGTCTGTCTCTTGAGCTGTAGACTCGGGTTTGATTCCGAGTCGGGTCAAACCAATGACTCCAAAATTGGTAATCACAGCTTCCCTGCTTGACGCTCAGCATTAAAGGGACAGTGTGAAGAACAAGCCGGCAAGTTTACTTGTGGTGCCGTTGGGAATGGCACGTAGCGGGATTCCCTCATCTTGGTGTGGTAGACAGATGGCTGGCAACTCCTAAGCGAGCTCGTATAGCGCATTGATCGCTTTCTCGTGATAGGAGGATAAATATGCGACTAAATAAATAAAAAAATAAAAAATTTCTAACTTACGTAAAAAAATGAATAGGCCTACTAGTAATAACATAGTGCAATAGGAAACATGAATAGCTGATCTACGTCTCAAGTAGTTTACAACTTTTCATTTCCGCGCAATGTTTGTAATTTTTGGTTTTAACTAAGATTTTTCGCCAATTTTTGACCAGTACTTTATCTTTGCAGCTTTTAATGTGTGCGATATCCTCACTAAACTTTCAATTGAAGGCATTAGGCCTAAAACTAGACCTATACTGTAATGCGCCACTGCCCCAGTTGATATTAAACACTCGAAAGTACGCTTAAGATCACGATTTTTTATTACTTCATAAAAAAATACAAACAACACCGAAAAAATACTTCTAAAAACTTATCTCTGAAAAATGTCACCAAAGTGGCATCAGGCCCGCCGAGAGGGGGGGCTGGGGTAGAAGGGGTCACTGTCCGGGGGTCCGGGGACACAGGGGGACTCGGGGTTCAGAATTGTCATGTTTACAACGCAAAATTCATCAGCTCAAACTACGGCCTGCGGACGCAATGATGTTTTTTATTTTATTTCGGACCGAAATTCGAACATCTGCGGACGCAATGACCTTATTTCGCTCATCACTAGATGTTGAGCCGAAATTTGAACATCTGCGGACGCTATGACCTTTTTTTTGCTCATCACGTGATTTTGGGGTACCACTGACCAAACGGCCCAAACGAAATTTTTGCCTCGGGGCCCGAAATTTTTCTTGGCGCCCCTGAGTGGCATATAGAAGCAGCATAATACAAAACTTCTTACAAAGTAAAACAACTACCGGTAAACCATGATCAAGCTATCATTACGCAACCATACTCAGGGCTACAATTAATCGCAAGTAGCCTATTCTGCAAACCGATCAGCAAGTCGTGGAATCAAAACGAAAATAGTAGATAGAAAATGACATTTAAACTTAATATATACGTCAGTCTATTAAACGAGTCTTGTGTTCACGACTCCTTATATAGTATTGACAATATAGGCCAAATTGAGTGATGAAACTTAGAACACGCACGATTCTCGTGCAAGCTACGTCATAAAAAAATTCGTGACAAAATAAAAAAGTGAGTGCATGAATTACAATGTAACGCTAAAAAATATTACCTTAAATTACCGAAATTTTTTTTTTCATAGGGCCAATTAGTATTTTCATCATTTCTTCACTTTTTGTTATATGGTAGATCATTGCGTTGATTTACCAATTATCGCACTTAATTTCTGCACCGCTTGGGTCAGTGATGTCAGTGTAGATTGCGGCTTCTTGTTCAATATTAATTCGACTTCCTCCGACATCGCTTTTCACACCGTATAGGTCATTGTACATGATTTCTTTTGTATTGCTTGATACCAAGCTTGGATTTTGAGTTGGATGATTCTCATCTACACTCGAATAAAGCTCGTTAAAAACCAAGTTTGTTCCTTGATTAGCTTCTATTTCCTCTCGTGATACGTACAAGATGTTATCTACTGAAACGTGTGCACTGCCCTTGACAGATTCATATGTAGAGATTGTGGTTGCATTCTTGTCTGTGGTTTGAGTGAAAGTAAAACCACCTGATTGATCACTTGATGTAGATTTGTTTTCGTGAAATTTTTGACCGAAGTTGAGAAACAGATGGTTCTTGTATCGATAGAATACAAAAACCACTATTACGATTGCAACCAAAGGTATAAGAGTAAGAGCCCATAAAATGGCTCCATTTCCTGAGCTTTGGTTTCTTCTATTATTTAAACTAGTACTGGTTTCCACGGACTTGATAGATCTACTTGTTTTATCGGTGCTCGCAAGTCTAGTTATTTTACGAGTAGTGAAAAAATATGTTGTGCTATCGGTAGTTGTTGAAACAATTATTTCATTCGCGGTGGTGGTGGTAGTCTGGTCAGTTGCAGGTGCTGTTACTTTTATTGAATTTTCCAACGTTGGCAATACAAAAGTTTCACATTCTGAAATGAAACGTCAGCATTAACGTGTGATAAAGGATAATTATGCATAAAAATTAATAACTGAGCATCGAACATAACCGGAATTAAACAGTTTGCTGTACCGGTTAGCCCACGTACATTTATTGGCAATTAATATTTTATATTCGTTAACTCTACAGACTGTTTCATACCTTAAGGCATTCATCAGGAGCAAGTTCTTATTTAAATAGAATGTCTTTATTAAATAATATTAATGATCTATTGACTGGCAGTAATCCGCTCTGATTTTGCTAGCCAAGAGCGCTGTGCTGGTTTATACAAATAACCATTTACGTTTGTTTGACATAAATAAAAGAACGTTATGTACGGTGGAAACTTCTTGTGATCAATGCAAAAAGATAACTAGTCCAAGTTCTGATAATAAAAGTATGGATGGTAGTGGCAGTAAAAAAATCCAAGGCTTCCCAAGCTCAGATGGCCGAGTGATAAGGGAGTTCGCCTCTGAAGCTGTAGACTCGGGTTTGATTCCGAGTCGGGTCAAACCAACGACCGTATAATTGGTATTCACTGCTTTCCTGCTTGACGTTCATCATTAAAGGGGCAGTGTGAAGAACAAGCCAGCAAGTTCACTAGTGCCGATGGGAACGGCATTTGGCGGGATTCCCCTATCTATGTGTAGTAGACAGGTGGTGGCAGCTTTTAAGCGAGCTGGTATAGCGCTGTGATCACTTTCTCGTGATAGGAGGGTAAATATGCTACTACCGCTAGCTTCAATGTCGATTTGATAGACTAACTCGCCAACTATATCAGAATGCTGCAGCAAAAACCATGTTACCTTATTACAATTTGAAGAAGATACGAATTTGATTTAGAATTTGCAGCCAATGGGTTTACACTACACTGAATAAACGCAATGGCGAATCACTTCTACGTTATAGCAAAATCTGTGAAAGGAAAGGAGTAGCCTTTTGATGATGAATTTTTAATTTTCTTGCGTTGATACTTACCCAAAGGCAAAGCTAAAATGCAGAAAAAAGTAACGTTGATGCAGCCAAGACCGTCGCAGTTTGCACTCTTAAACTCATCGTCCACAGTCACATTGCATTGATCTTTGCACCAGCATGCAATGCGCAATTTCTCGGCAGTAACTGTTTCATTGCAATCATCGCTACTAATAAGGAAGTAAAATAACAGTATCAAACAACATGAAACTAGGCAAGTTGGGCTGATTGATTTTTTGAACACATGAATATAAATGAGCATAAATAAATTGCTAACGACCAGCCAATCAGGCCTACTATCACAACAATGTATTTTACTGTAATACAGTAGTTTTTGAAAACATCAGTCGATATATTGACGAATAGGGGTTGCTACAGCACTATGACTCACAAACGCGCGATAAATCATCAGTACGTACAGTAGTTATTTTTGCTGTCGAGATGTATGTAGCATATACATTAATAATGGTTCAAAGTTGCTGCCGCAAAAATGATCATGCTTATAAAATTCTTATTTTATAGTAGGCCTATATATTCAGATAAATACTTAAGAATATATCATACATTTGCCCAATCCACATTGATGTACAGTAAGAGATAGTTTATCGCTTGAGTAGAAAAATATGTGTAGGCCTAGTGCTTAAACTGTAGTGAGACAACAATCTTCTTTAAGTTCGATATTTTCCGATTTTATGTATACCTTGTGTTGGCGATCTGCAAGCTTATTGCATCAACAAATATCTTTGTTCCCTCCGGACAAACGATAGTGCCTTGGTCCTGATCACAAACCAATGGAAGAATATGCAGTGTTGGCGTCGTAACCGCTGCTGTTTTTCATAACAGATAATACTGTCACTTTAAGCGAATAAACAAAATAAACAATGCAAAAAACTGTTTCGCGCGGTTTTGCTCTTTCGTATAGTTTTTTTGGAAAACTAGACTAGTTCAATAAGTGTTATCACACAATTAAAAAAGAACAAAAGTAATCAACTTTCACTGATACTGCTCTTTACTAACAATTTATGAAATAATATTTTGATCATAAGCTACCATACGATCAGGAAATTTTTACGCAAAAATATTAAAAAAACGGTAATAACAAGTTTTTTCTTACCTGCAAGGACATAAAAATTTACTTCACAAATTACAAGTAACAGTAAGGTTGTTGAGAGCATTATTGAGTTTGGGTTTGATGCTTTCTATCCAATTTTGATTTTCAGTTATCCTGTGTGATAAAACTGCTCTACTTAGAACTAAATTAACAGGATTTCGCGAGCGTCATTTAAGTGAAATTTTAATCATTCAATATGTGAGTCATTAAAGGGTGCCAGCATGTTTTCAGAACGCATTGATGACAAAAAAAGATCACACAATACAAGCGCTATATTCAGACAATGCTTCCGAGTACTAAATTTTAAGAATTACGATCGACAGCGTTCACCGTTGAAACAAAAGCTTCCTGGTTATTTCTAAATAAGTCCAGTCATACTGTACTCAAAAGTTATTGTTATTATTCGGCCAACAATTTGTTGATGAATAGTATTTTAGCTGCGCGTTGAACAGTCAGTGGCCTAGTTATAGTAACAGCTTTTATTTTCACGCTCTCAACACGATATTGAATGTAAGAAGATAGCAAAACGGTTAAAGTTGTTGTTGCTTTTTTTTTTTGTTGTTGTTTCTTCTTTATACACTTGTGTATCGTAACTTTCTGAGTGGATATTTGTCAATGCGAAAGCAGTTGTAGAGACAGAATAAGATTCTTCATGGCGTAAAAAATTAGTTGGATCGTTTGATGGTGGTAAATCGATGATAAACTGTAGCAACGCATATACAATATTGCGAACAGTTGCATATGTCACATTTAATTCCGTCTTCAACATTTTGTGTTAATGCCAAGAGTTAAACTGCGTTAGATCTGTGTACAAACCAAATTCCATGTATTTCTGCTTGTTGTTTATACAACGATTTTCGAAGCACAAAAGCTTGAACTGCATTGTGTTTCAGGCTAATCTGATTACTTTTACCCTGTCTACCTGTTCAATGTTCGTGAGCTTTAGGTCCGCGGTGCGTGACTCAAATTTCTGCATCATAATCAATTTTATGGCATCAAAAAGTTGATTATGATGCAGATATTAGAACCAAGAATTGCTGGTGTGAAGTCCAGGAAAACTGGATATGTGGACAGGGTAGTTACAGTGTCCAATGCTTATGCGTCTCTGCTGTTTGCGTTTAAACTTTTTAGCGCCAGCATACGATCAATGTCCCTGGTAAACAATAAATTTCATTTCATTTCAATAAACACCGGTATTGATTTGCAGAACAAATGAGAAGAAAATACAGAAAAAATCACGAGTTAAATAAACTTAAGTGTTTAGGCCGCAGGGAGCCGGCGAGTAACTTTTGATCATATAGTCAGCTGCCACCCCATCTCTAGTCAGTCACCATTAAAAACGTTTTTGCAATTAAATGTTTGGACTTGACCTGTAAGCTATCAGCATTTTATTACCTTTTGTGGAAAAAAAACTACACTCGATAAGGTACACGTCTAGGTCCTGGGAGATACCTTCTCATCCAAGTTCAAACTTGCTAAACTTAATTCGTTCAAGCTCTGTGCCTGGTTTTACTCAAACAGAAAAACAACAACGATGTGGCTGAGATAGCCAGATGTTGAAATGTAAAATTCTGATCCGTTCAAGTTTTTTTTTGCTCGCGTCCAAATCCTTTTTCTAAATTCTATGATAAAAATCCAAATTCTTTTTAGTCTAATCTCTTATCAAGATGTTTAAAAAGATGATTAGCCTACTGTTTGTATTAAGTAACGTATTATTAATAATTTTAGAATCAAGAAATAACGTTTTGCTAATTTTTGTTCTTAAATCCGGTCCAATTTAATCCAAACCCACAGGCATTTTGCTAATATGCAGGTAAGTCCGTGTAACTTCGCATAAGTTGCGCGAACTGGAAAGGAGCAGAAAGCATGGAGATCAGACTGGTTCCAAAAAGTTACAAAAAGATCAGACGCCTATCCTTTATAACGTAAAAACGTAATATGAAAGTGTTACGAAAAAAGATAATAACTTTAGTTATGCTTGTTGGATTATATAGAATTTCATCTGTGTCGTGAAGCTCTTGATTTACCTATCGTTGTGTTTTAAACACAAATTGAAAAAAAATTGGTTGTGGTATAGCCTAGGCACTTCCATGGTAAATAATTTGGACACAGACATTACTCTTTGAAGCGGTTTTTAAGCAATAGCCTTTCTTGCTATTTCAAGGCATAAATATAGGCCTATCGTAGATTAGTAAAACGTCATCATTGAATCAAATTAGATAAATTCATTCGCAAAAATTTAAACTTCAATATGAAATTGGCTTAGCAGTTGCCATTGGTTGTGGTTTTCCAAGCTCTTAGAAATTTTTCACAAGAAAGCGATTATGTAAGTTGTTTTTAACCTCATGTAAAAGTGGGCTTCACTGCATAGAACTAAATTTATACACCATGGTAGATTGATGGTGAGGTAGTTAACTTCTGTCATACTTCACCCTTGGACGATGTGTCTAAGGAATATTTGTTCGTAGAAATTGTGAATCATGATTTTATCTCCTTCTGTCCGCTTGTGAATTAACTTCTTTGCTTTTGTCTGGATGGGAGGGGGAGCTGAGAGTGCGAGAAAGCACCAAACGTGAAGGCGAATTTAAACTTTCGAGAAACCTCTAGTTAAATTTATTTCGGTCCACAATAATCGGATTTTCCTTGTTGAATTAGTTGGTTGGTGTATAAAGAAAACCTGCCATGTCGTAGAAAGCCATCATGATTCAAAACGTCCATGGGTGAAGCGTGACAGAAGTTAACAACCTCACTACCAACCTACTTAGGCCTACTTACTTACTTTTCTAGACCCGCTTATCCTTGGGGGATCGCGGGGACAAAACTCGAGTTGAAGTCTCCAAGTATCTTGATCCTCTGCAACAAAGGATAGATGTTCTGCTGAGATGCCAAGGCGAGACAACTAAGATCTTCAACGCAATCTCGCCATTGAGTTCTGGGACGGCCTCCATAAGCCTTCAACCATCCGGTGTCGAACAGAACAGTTTTTTGGCTGTTTTTTTCCTGGGGCATTCGTGTCACATATCCAATGTCCATACCAACGCCGTTGTGATCTGTCTAGTTGGAGATGGCAGAGATTTGATGTTTAAAGATTTACGAATGTCTGCACTTTTAACCTTGCCCACAAGGTCAAACCACTAATTCTTCGCAAGAATCCCATTTCAGCTGCTTGAACTCGAGATGTCACTTTCTCATTCATGATCCAACACTCATGGTCATAAGTCAAAATAGGAAATAAGACTGATCTAAAGATGGATAGTTTTGCCTTGGTGCTAAACCCACGTTTCAGTACCGCAGATCGGTGGAGCTGGCGCACTACTGCACTTGCTCATACTCAATTTGCTGTTTTGTCTGCCATCACGTGCGAATGACACGCCGAGGTACTTGAATCTCTCTGACTGCTTTAGTGGTACTCCACAAATTTGGAGAGAGCACTGCTTTGGTTGTCTAGACAGGCACATGGTTTCTGTTTTGGTTGTGTTGATTTTTATTCCGGCCACAGAGCATGCATCCGAAAACCTGTTAAGAGTTTGCTGGAGAACACTTTGGGTATAGAGTCGAGTTGCACAAGATCATCTGCAAATAACAGACATTGTGCAGTAGGCCGGAGCGAAAATAGGAAATTTTTGTTGCTTTATAATAGCAGTACAAAAGTTGCCATTTGACCTGAAAACAATTCACGCAAAAAATCAGCTTTATTGAATAAAGTTTAAAATCCCGCAAGCCAATTGAAATTTTCAATTTTTGCCAAAAAAGAGCCCACACCTGACGCTAAGTTGGCAAGTTTAAACATCGTTTATCAGAAACGTAATTGTCAAATTAAATTGGGGTTTAGTATCAAATCATCTCCTGTAGGATAAACTCATTAGGATAACATTATAAATCGCCGCAACCCAGTTGAAATTACTTTAAAAATCAGAAATATTACTTAATTTTGATGCAATAAAACTAATAATGAGAAGAACATGTACCGCTATTTAGAATAAGTGTAAACCTCAAATTAGGCTTCTTACAGTATTGCGAGCCATGCCTTATAGGCCACTTTTTTCGCACAAATAGCTTTTTTAATTTTCTGGTTCTTCCAAGGAGTTCTTTTCTCGCTACTCTTCGTCTCTACAATACGCTTACGTCCACAACAGTTAGTAGCAAAGGTAATGACTGCTGTTCGAAACAAACACCACTCAGTTTCAATGTCTTGAGTAGAGGTCGGAAGTTCTTTGAACTTAGATGCAGTGTTGTCTGCAAATGCAGTTCGTACCTCGTTGTCAGACAATGATTTTCGTGGTCGAAAAGTCTTCCGTTTTCTCAAGGGTTTTGAAGTGCAGACAACTAGGTGGTGACTGGTGATGAGTTGACAACTCAGCCCCTCTTTTAACACGAACATCCGACACGGTAGAAAACAAGTCCGCTGAAACGATACAAAAATCAATCAGGGAGCGTTGTCCCAAGGAGTCTCTGTATCAGGTGTACTTCTTAATTCTTTTGGGCTGAAAAAATGCGCTTATTATGCACAATCCATTGTTGGCACAGAGCTGCAATAAACACCTTCCATTTTTGTTGATGTCAGGGTCGCCATATTGCCCAATACCACCTTTCCAGGTTGCATTATCGATGCTCACATGTGCAATTGTGCATTGAAATCACCCAACAGGACAAGGGACTCCGATGAAGTTGCTTTTCCTAATGCCACCTCAACTTTCTCCAAAAAGGCTTCGTACTGTGATTTCATGTTAGATGCGTACACTTGCAAGATACATAGAGATTGCTACCGCAGCCTTAGCTTTAGAAGACAAATCCTTCCTCCAAGTGGTACCCAGTCAACGACACACTCAACCATGTAGGGGCTCACAAGCAAACCAACACCAGCTTGAGCAGACATTGCTGCAACTACCAATCTACCATGGTTGGAAAAATCCAGTTCTATACAGTGAAACCTACTTTTACATAAAATTTAAGACAATTCACACAATCATCTTTACATTATAAAAAACGATTTTGCATCGTAAAAAATAGGTGGCGTTTGTCTTCTTGGAACCAGTTTGCTTTCCATTGTCTCTTACATAATAACAATGTAAATATGAACCGCTCGACTTATGTGAAGTTATACGAACTTTGGTATGCAGTGCCACGTCGTCAATGCCTTGGCCTGCAAGCTCAAATCTCTTGAACATATATACGTTAGGCTGCGTAGTACAGTACCTTTGTCAAAGGTACCAATTAGTTGTATACTTGACACTCGGTTCGCTTTATCAGCTTGATTTCGCCTAGTGGCTAGGGTGTAACAACAAAATTAAGGTTCTTCTGATTTTTCCATAAGTTAATCAAAAGTTGTATATGATCCTGCAATCACCAGAAATATACAAACTAGCTGAATCGAAAAAAAGTTTTACGCCTCCTTTTATGTAGTTTCCTTGGCAATAGCGGTGTATTCGATAAATATTTGATTTTGCGATATTTCACTAACCAGTTGCGCTAGAGCTCCAGTTGTTTTGTAATGAATCAGAAAGGTCATGTTTCTATATGTGTTTAATACATTTTACATGCGTATCTATAGTCATTTAAAAGATTTCTACCAATTGTTGTTTTTGACCGAAAATTTTTATGTATTGAGTAAAACTTACTGACTAAAAATTTGTATTTGCATTTTTGTGTTTAGTTGCATATTTATCCTCCTATCACGAGAAAGCGATAAATGCGCTATGCGTGTTCGCTTAGGACTTGCCAGCCATCTGTTTACCACACCAAGATGGGGGAATCCCGCTAAGTGCCTTTCGCAATAGCACAACAAGCAAACTTGTCGGCTTGTTCTCCACACTGTCCCTTTAATGCTGAGCGCCAAGCAGGGAAGCTGTGAATACCAATTTTTAAGTTATTGGTTTGACCCGACTTTAAATCAAACCCGAGTCTCCAGCTGCCGAGGCGGACGCTCGTACCACTCGACCATCTGAGTTGTTGAAATAAATAAATTTGAAAAATAGAAGACAGGAAGATATCTATTATAGCAAAACTCAAACTCAATTATTAGTAGAAATATCAAAACATTGGTCATGTTATAATTTGTACCGGTACAATATTGAAAAGTTTGAGTCACTATTACGATACACAGTAGGTCCTACTTTTAAATCAAGAAACGAAGGACTGCTGCGGCCTATTTTGCCATGGTATTTTGAAGTAAACATACAACAAAAGACAACTACACAAATCATTAAGAAACAACACCAACCAACAAAGCAGCAGGTAAAATCGTCATAATTATGTAAGCCATTAATCGAAGAATGAAAAATCCATCTTGAGAAAGTCATTTTTTGTCGTAGTCGTCGTGTGGTTGGGCGTCCTCTTCCGACGGTTTAGATGTTGACGGCGTTGATTTTAAGCCAGCGTCGGGTGTCATCATCCAGGACCAACAGACCTTGTATTCCTTTTGGTGTACGATGTAGGGGGCATGTAGAAATGATGTGGTCTGCAGTTTGCTCAGAGGCACCACACTCACAATTCGGTAAACGAGCAGCACCCCAATTGTGCATGGATGAATGGAATCGCCCTACGCCAGTCCGCAGACGATTTAGTTTTACCCAAGATGTTCTGGGCAAACCCATTCCAAGAGGCTTAGGACTGGCCCTGGGAATAAAGGCATGAAGCCTTAATGCACTTTTCAAGTACTCCATGTTCCATACATAATCCATCCATTGCGCTGCGCGAATGTCTGATTCGGTCAGACTATCCAGTAGTTTCTGTGCAGCGGGTACAAACGGGCGTCTTGATTTGAGCCTTCCCTGGTGCGCATTTTGTTTCCCGACCAGCTGCTTATGTAGAATATGATCAGGGTTAAGGGTGGCGCGGTTAGCCAGGGAGAGTGTCGCTCCTCGACGGCGAAGCTCAGCTGACTGGATGCCTGCAAGGATTGGCAAGTAGTCCGTTGGAGTGGATCGCAGACATCCAGTGACAATGCGCAAGGCGGCATTTAAAACACTGTCGATTAGCCGAGTGTGAGCACTACGACACCAAACGGGTGCGCAGTACTCAGCTGTAGAGTAGGGCAAATAGGGACAAGGCGGGTGTTCGCAATGTTTTGGCTCCTGCACCCCATCCCGAGCCTGCAAGTCGCCTCAACAATGTGACGCGAGTGGAAAGTTTCTTGCGCAATGCCTCTAGGTGATGACGAAAAGTGAGCGACCTGTCCAGCTTTACACTAAGGTAGGTTGGAGTTGGACAGTATGGCAATAGTTTGCCGTTGTTGAAGATTTTGAGCTCACGTTTCGCCTCTCGGTTGTTTAAATGAAAGGCCGTCGTCACCGTCTTAGTGTGGCTGAGCTTCAGCCTCCAAGTCTGGAGATACGCAGAAAGTGTTGTCATGTCTTGGCTTAGAGTACCCTCCAAAGTCTTCCAGTCTTTCGAGGTATGCATCAATGCCAGATCGTCGGCATACGCATACTTCTGGGAAATTGTGGAAGGCAAATCGTATGTGTAGATGTTAAAAAGGAGGGGAGCCAAGACTGATCCCTGTGGGAGACCATTTCGCAAACGTCGTAACCTGCTTCGCTTGCTGTCACCGATGGAAAGGGTGAAACTTCTATTTCGGATAAGTTTCATAATCATTTGGACGATGTGTTTATCAGGAAGGAGTCTCAGCAGCTTACAGGTGAGGCCACGATGCCAGACAGTGTCATAAGCAGCTGTCAGATCGACAAAAACAGCATCGGCCTTCTTCTTGGTCTCAAATGAGTCCTTGATGTGTTGGGTAAGTAGAACAGTTTGGTCTACTGTGAACCTCCCCTGTCGGAACCCAGCTTGCTCCCGAGGAAGATGCGGGTCGACAATGGGCTCGATACGGGTGTGAATGAGCCTCTCGAGGATCTTGTAGGGGACACAGAGCAAAGAGATGGGGCGATAGCTCTTGGGGTCCTCTACAGGTTTCATTGGTTTGGGACAACCAACGCTCTTCTCCAGATTTTTAAAATTTTGAGGTGGTGCAAACAGGATGAAAGAAAGCCACACAGCCAGGATTTCAGGGCAGCTCCAGCATGGAGCAAAAGCTCAAGGCAGATAGAGTCTGGGCCTGGAGCTTTTCGTGGTTTCAGATGTTTGAGGGCGGCTGCGAATTCTGAGGGAGTAAAGCTTCCACAGACATTCACTGCACTTGTTGTACAGACCCTCCAAAGATCAGACACTTCTTGAGACACAAGCCGGGATGACTTGCGATCAATATCCTCGTATTTGCTGTTATTGACCAGTACTGATGCGATGGCATTGGCTGAAACTGCACAATGCCGAGGGGAGCGTCGTGATCTACCAGTTAAGTTGTTTAATATGCTCCATGCTTTACGACTGGAGTGAGAAAAGTCGATGGTTTGGACTGCCTCAGACCATCGGTCCCTGCGTTTTCTGTCAAGCCTGGACAGCAGGGCAGAAGCAGCCCTGCTAGAGTCTGATCCCTCAGGCGATTGCAGGAACATCTGATAAAGGTTCTCACACTCAGCATCCTAACACGGAATGTGGTCGTTTCGTCGACCACGTGGGATATACTTTTTGGCTGCTGTGCTGATGGCATTACAAAAGTCCTGGTATGCCCGGTCCACATCAGATGTATCAGATGGCAACAAGCTCTTAGCGAGTTGGTTGGTCAGGGCATTGTAATGGCTCCATTTGGCCTTGCGGAAGTTCCATCGCTTAACAGGCATACTCTGAACTGACAGAGTGAGCCTTGGTGGAACAATGAGCGAGGGTCGATGTTGTGACCTAGGAAACTTCTCTAAAATACGCCTGTCAAGTAAGCGACTATCAGGACCAACACTAACAAACGCCAGGTCCGGGTTGGTGCCAGTGTTCCAGCGGCCTGAGTGGAAAGTGGCCATGTCCTTTGGGTCATGGAGAGGGACACGGCCATTAAGGCTTGCCCAAGCAACAAGGCACTCTCCATCAGCGCTGTTGCTGCTGTAGTCCCAATTCACATGCGGGCAGTTGAAATCACCCGAGTACAGGACAGGGTGTGGAAACACTGGTAGGTCGGTAGTCTGCAATGGTGTAGATGGAGGTTTGTAAACATTGACAATTTTATAGCCATCAACGTCTGCGCATAATCACTCAGTCTCTGATGTAAATGGGGACTGATCTACTAGGGCCCATTTTAGTCACTCATAGACAAATGTAGCAAGGCCGTGTATCCTGTTTAAACAGGACCCAGCTAGTGCAAAGCCTGGAATCACAAGCTTGTCGGTAGAAGCACAGTGGGTCTCCTGTAGTAGGATGACGAATGCCTCAAACTGCACAGCGAGATGGTGAAGGACATTCATCTTGCTTGCAGTGAGGCCTTCGATGTTCAGCTGCAGGATTGCTGGCCTTCGGAACTTGTTGACGATGTGCCCTGAAGCAGAGCAAACATCGCCCGGTCCTGAAAAGGCCGTTTGCCGGTTAGTAGGCCTTGGCTGAGCATCGTGAAGAGTGGATACCCTTCCGGGTCGGCAGATTTGGTTCCGCTCTGTCATTGTAACTTAGCAAGAGAAAAGCTTTGTACAGACTTAATCACAGCCCGGGCTACATGGAAGCATCTGCCATCCGGGCATTTTTTGTCGATCTCTCACTAGAAAAAGCAATGTCTGATTGCAACAGTCTTACTTCGCCTACCATTTTCCAATCAATTGGCTTCTGCTGATTGTTTCTGGTAATTTTTTCATTATTAAAAGTGGTAAAGTAAACCCAGAGCTCTTTCAGAAGCATCGTTGACTGCATTTGTTTCATGAGCAGTTTTTTTGCAAGCAATGTAAGAACTATTTTGCTCCTAACATTTTGGACTCTTTGTCAAAAAGCTGCAGTTTGCATTCAGTAAATTCAGTAACGTTTAGGAGTCAGGTCCAACAAGAGCAGTTAGTGTTTGTAGATTTAGTAACTTCAGGCATAGCTTGCATCGTTACTGTTTGTGGGGCACCATTAGAATACTTCGTCATTGCCTTTAAATCTTTTACTCAGCTTTGGTATTTTTGCCGAAATAACGAAACCCATCCAAGTGACCGATTCTTCTAGAATCATTGACCATAATTTATCCTAACAAAAGACGCTAAACATTCCGTACTTCCAGGTATCTCACATAACTCAGTGATATTTAGGATCATCATCCTATATTTTGTCAAATTAATAATTTTCATTCTCGTGGCAATAATGTATCTGCTAAAAGCTTTTACAGAGACAAATCAAATTTTAAGGCCGATTCTTACTGCCAAGATTTGGAAACTAATCTATATGATTTTGGAGATCAATATCCATCCCTTACCGTTAACAACTTCAATGATGCATTTAATGAGTTTACAGCAGTGATTTCAGGAACAATTGACACTTCACTTCATTGTGCATATTTTTAATGAGCATACTTTTTTACCCATATTGAGATGTATAGTTTGTATACATTCTAAAAATTTAAAGGTCCTATACCCGTTGCTATTCACAAGTAGGCTGATCAGCTTTTGGGCAAATTTTTTTTCAGTTTCTTTTATTGACCTTCGACTTTTTACCTCTTGACCGCTAGCCCTCAAAAGTTGTTAGACACAAGTTTACACTGAGGCCCATCAGAGCCGGTTCCCGAGCAGTCGACTTAGGGGGACCAAGCGTTTATCAGGGGGGACCAAAATTTGAAATTAAGCACAAAAACCGCTGTTTTCAAAAGAGAAAGCTTGATAATTGGTGGACCAAACATGTCGATTGGGGGGGGAGGGGAAGCAGACCCTCTCTGAGCGTCGTCCCTGAGGCCCATCATCCCTGAAAATTTCAAGCCTCTAGCGTCAGCAGTTCAAAAGCCTTTGGCTGCACAAAAAAGTGTCAAAAAAAAAAAGATTTTTTGGTACAAATAATTTTTTTCCTAGGAAGTGGGGGTTGTCGGGGAAAGTTATAGTGTTCATGGTGTAGATTTAAGTGAGACGTATATTCTGAACTTCAGGTGACTTTTGAATTTAAACAGCTAGTTAGAAGATAGGCCCGCTACGGGAAGCCATAACTGTCGGTAAACACCGTAGAAAAATTTTAAGGTAATTTTATAAAAGGTAACACCACAGCATTTAATTAGCTAAAGCGAATCACAGCAAAGATAAGCATGGACAAGATCCGGATTGGAGCCGGGCTGAACCGATTTTCAGCAGGATCGGATTGAGGCTGGATCGAATGTTCTACAAAAACGTTGTAATTGTATTTAAGTGGCGTTGTGTTAATTTGTTTCTTTTCTACACAAATTTCATTTATCTCATAGATTTTCGTTACCGAAAGCCGCTTTTCGCTGCTGAAATTTTTTACTCTCGTGTTCTTTTCATTTTGTTTCGGACTCTGGACTCTCACTTTAGGTCCCTGTTTCGGAGCCGGATCGAATTTTTATCTGAGAAAGCTAGACTGGTTTCGAAGTCTAAAATATCACAGTTCTCTCATCTCTGAATCACAGTAATAAGAATTAAAATAGGCACGGGTTGACTTTATTTAAACTCTGACCGCCCATCGCTCGGAAACTCTAGGCCAAAAACCGTAACAGACCCGGCAACTCAACTAAAAAGTAAAGTCTGCCCCCCCCCTCTGAACCCCATTCTTATAATAAATCTGGTTAACCCTTAAACGCCCAAGTGTTTCGCCAATCACTATTACCTGCGTGGGTCGTCGTTAGCAACCCAGGGGTTAAAAACCATTGCTATATGTTGCTATTCGTACTTTTTTATCATATGCTTACGAAATAAGTAAAGAAGTTGCATGTTCACAGTCATTGACTCTCAACATACATGTTTCAGCAAAAACAGACTGAATTTTTAGCAATTTTAATGAAATATTTTTTCGATTGTGCGAATATTCTCGAAGTTAAGGCGTACAATAATACTCTGCTAGATAATAAGACCAAGGAATTGATTTAATCGGTCATTGTATCGGCAGAAAGAAAATACAAGAAATTTGAAACAAATGCAGTTTTTAGGGATATGCCTATGCAATGGGAATGATATTGCCAAGGCAATGACAATGATAACGCTAAGACAAGAGTGACGCGGCACAGTAGGAGCATAAAGCTGTGACTTGCTTGTGGTTGATACCACGTTCCCCATTGCATTGCCCGCACATACGAGCTGTTTGGCAATCCAGAGAAGACGAGCAAATGTGGCTCCGCCGTCTTTTGCGTTCACTCTCTGATATGTAGCTGACTGAGAATAGTCAGCGATAATTTTGTAACCACATTTCTGCAGCTATAATTTTGTTAGCAGCTTTTGGAAGTTGTTTCATTTGCACTGGATGCTTTGATTTGTAGAAATGCGGCAAACTTTTCTCTCGTTTTATAATCTTCATCACCATTAAAGCGTGGGTTTACTGTAAATTTACTCAAACTGATTATGGCAAAAAAAGCTGAAAAAAGAAGCTCTGTCTAATGAGCCAAATAACCATGGATAACCAACAGAGATTCGTGTTGAAATTAATGCGTATTAATCAAATACACACAACCAACAAATCAGATGGCACCCACTGCTCTAAAGTCTTGCACGATTTTCAAATGATGGAGCTGCAATCTGCCTCAGCAAATCATTATCAGTGGCAAGAAAAAACATATCGCCATTATGGATGTCTTTTGCAGCCTTGCGGTGATTTGTCTAAGATGTTACCCGCAAATTCTGGAGGATGAGGACGTACACACGACCATTTCTATATTGAAATAAGCTTTTCGCTGAAAGATCGTACGTGCTACCAACAGTGGGGTCTTTACCATCACTCGCCACCCTATACTGCTTTTGGTCAAATCATTTTCTGCGATTGTCACTCGTCAGCTCATAATCTAGCACTGTCTCTGATTGCATTATGGATGTTGTCAGCAGATGAGTCATCATACATACCTGTGTGAGCTATGCTAACCTTTTTATAATGATACTTGGTCTATGCCAGTATCTTTAGAATACTCGTTTTCAACGGTGCATGGTTTGATCATCTGAAACACTTTCCTCCAAATCTGACAAACCTGCGGACCTAATATTGAACTGCGTCTCTTGCTGCATTGAATACCATTTAGCTTCAGGAAAAGCATGCAATATTACTCTAAAAGCACGTGAATTCTTTTGCCACATTCACCATTGCATACAAACATTATATTTGTGGCACTTTAAAAACTTACCACTGACGAAATAGCTCGCCATTAAAAAAACTAACACTACTACCCAACATGGGTCGCTAGCGACCCTATTGTTTTTTTACTCTAGCCTAAAACTTCAATAACTTTTTTGGGGTGAGAAAGATTTTAACCGTGTGGATGTAAAATGGGAGAAGATTAGACACTAGGAGAATACTGGTAGTCACACGCTGTAAAGATAAACAGTCCAAGAGAAACAGAAAAAGAAAAGTCTGCTCGGGTCGCTAGAGACCCACATAGGCGTTTAAGGGTTAAGGGGCAAGGTGACCAAACGCTCAGACAAGTGCCACAACCGATTAGAAACTTTTTGACAAAGAGTCCAAAATGTTTAGACTATAATAAAAGCTTCGACTATAATAATATTATAGTCGAAACATTAATTTATCCCTAGCAAATTTCTTCGTCTAAAATGCGAAGAGCAATATAATTCTCAC
Organism: Trididemnum miniatum; assembly: GCA_964006365.1. Classification (NCBI taxonomy): domain Eukaryota; kingdom Metazoa; phylum Chordata; class Ascidiacea; order Aplousobranchia; family Didemnidae; genus Trididemnum; species Trididemnum miniatum. The sequence goes on from OZ023231.1 coordinate 19,526,675, forward strand.
ATTGCTTGCAAAAAACTGCGCAGAAAATAAATGTTGTTACTAGTTCACGATGCTTCTGAAAGAGCTCTGGGTTTACTAACCACTTTTAATAATGAAAAAATTACCAGAAACAATCAGCAGAAGCCAATTGATTGGAAAATGGTAAGCGAAGTAAGGCTGTTGCAGTCAGACATTGCTTTTTCTGGTGAGAGATCGACAAAAAATAACTTTCTCAAGATGTATTTTTCATTCTTCGATTATTGACTTGTATGGTTATGACGATTTCAGCTGCTGCTTTGTTGGGTGGTGTTGTTTCTTAATGGTTTGTGTAATTGTTGTTTTGTTGTGTAAATTAGGTATAAGTTTATGTTTACTTTAGAATACCATGGCAAAATAGGAAGCAGTAATCCTTAATTTTTTTGTTTAAAAATAGAACCTACTATGCATCGTAATAGTGACCCAAACTTTTTAATACTGTATATTTTATGTCATGACCAATGTTTTGGTATTTCTACTTATAATTGAGTTTGAGCTTTGCTGCATTACATAAATTCAAGTGTTTAATTAGTAAGTCCTACAAAATGCATACAAATTCTCAGTCAAAAACAACACTTCGTAAAAATCTCTTAAATGACAATAAATAGGCATGTAAAATGTATTAAAAACATATAAAAACATAACCTTTCTGATTCATTAAAAAAAAATGGAGCTTTATCCAGTGGCGTAGCCAGCCCAAAATTTCGGGGGGGGGGCAAAACTTCATAGGCTTTTCCAGTGGCGCACCCAAGATTCGGCTAAGTGGGTGCCCCAACCGAGGTTGTTAGGGCGAAGCGCCCAGCCGACGGAGGCTAAGGGGGTCTGGGCTCTAGCTGAAGACAATCGTCCCGCCAACGTGATTTTTAGAGTTTTTGCCAGAAAAATACTCATTTTAGCGTAGTTTTTTGTCGAAAAGTGGTCGTAATCTGCCCCTGCTTGCATTGTTAGTAAATTTACGGACCCCCGAGTGGTCTTAATCCGCCCCTGCTTGCGTTGTTAGTAGATTTACGTTATAGCATTAGTATCTTTGTTTGTAGGCTAGTGGTCACTGAAAATATTTCGGGGGGAAGGGGGGGGGGGAGGCAATTGCCCCTTTTGCCCTCCTTGGCTACGCCCCTGGCTCTAGCGCAACTGGTTAGTGAAATATCGCAAAATCGAATATTTCAACGCTATTGCCATGGAAACAACAAAAAGGAGGCGTAAAACTTTTTTCGATTTAGCTAGTTTGTATGTTTTTGGTGATTGCAGGGTCAGACACAACTTTTGATCAGCTTATAGAAAAATCAGAACAGGCTTATATTTGTGGTACACCCTACTAGGGGTCGATATTACGGATGGGCTTAACTCTACCTGAACCCACATCTATTAAGTAGACCGCAAAAATGCTTTTAATGACTTTATATTTCGTATAATCATGTAGTTTTGTTACCGAAATTCACGCTTTATGAAAGTAGCTTTGTGTCATGCAAGCTTTGTAAAAACGTTGAAGGGGTCAAAATAAACAACCAAATTAATCAGTTGACTCGCAAGCAAGCAAATTCGTAAGTTCTCTGAAGCCACCCAGGACTCTAGAAAACTAAGTTTTGTTGGTTCACACAATACAAAGTTGAAGGCAATCGTCCCGCCAACGTTGATAGGAAGTTGAAAAAAGCGAGATTACTTCGGTACGGGTAAGCTTAATTAGCATATAGGCCTATAAAAGGTCGTTTGTGTAAAAGTGAATTTATTTCATTCGAATCAAAAGCCGGAAATGCAGCGTTTGTACGAATGACGTAGAAAGGTACGCGACGTTGAGATGGATATTGCACCCAAAGTTCAATACAGAAACGTTTAAGTTTAACAGCACAGCAAATCGTTTTTAGAAATCTTCAGGAGGTCACTGACGGCGAAAACAGTTTCTGTCTTACTTTCTGTGAAAACGCGAGGGTTTGAATGAACAATTACTCTGCCATAATTAATTCCCCGTGAACACATGCTGTCAACGAAGGAGTGCACTGTCCAGTGTCCATTTCTGTTGAAGATACCCTATAAGAGTTTGACTGCGCCACTTGCAGTAAGTACAATACCGTACCGGTACTATACAACTACTGTTTAGCCCTATCAACACTATGCCCATTTTTAGCGCTAAAGCAGCTTTATCTTTTTTCTTCCTTATTTAGATCGTCAGCGAACAATTGTTTTCTTCTGATGGAGGTAAGACAGAAACCAAGATTGGCACCGGAAACTGCAAACTTACAAGCTCAAACGCTAAGTATAAGCATGGTGTAGAATAGACATGGGCAAACTACGGTCCGCGGGCCAAATCCGGCCCGCCGGTTCTTTTATTCTGGCCCACCGGCACTTACTGAAACTTAAATTCCCACCATGAATTAAGCGGAAGACCTTTTTTTAGAGATCACGGATGGGAGTGGTTTTCAAAAAAATAAGCTCCAACGGTGCAAAATTAAAATAAAAAACGAGGTGAAAACTTTTATTTTGGAAATTACATTCGTACGAGGACTGTGATCTCCAAAAAAAGAAAAAAGGTCTTCACCTTGTTTACCAATCAGCGAGCGGCCCGCGGCTTCAACTTTTTTTCCAAATCTGGTCCTTCGTTTGAAAAGTTTGCCCACCCCTGGTGTAAAAGGACGTTAGGGTTGTACATAAGGTGTGATGTAACGATATCTTTGTTCGACTGCAAAGAATATAAAAACGACTTGTGCTAAGATTGTAATTGTGACGTGTAAGATTAAAGCTACGAATAATCAAATCAAAATTAACTACACCAATCAGAGCCGTTTTTTGTAGCAACTCACCTACTGTACATGTCTGCAATAATACACTCTTGGTTAAGATGAAATCGCTACATCTAAGTGAGAAGGAAGTTATACCGGTCATATTGTAATTAAATCTTTCCATCATTAGCTCATTGCTCCGTTTTACAAGTTAGAACGAATTCAAGAGCATCATACATCAGGTGTGTTTACAGAAATTATAATAACCATGTATAACATTAAGTGTTTCGGGACACAAACCAACTCACATGACTGCTCTATTCCGTAATCCAAATTTAAACAATATCTATATTCTATAGTTAAATTCACAGCACTAGATTTTGGTTACAGTTGGTCATAAGATTGTCCGTCCCAGTAAATTGTATAGGTTTGAGGATTGTAAAGCAGTGTGACGGTCATGCTGCATCCTGAGTCTTGTAGTGGCTATTGTAAACTATTTGCACGTCTTCGCTTTCTTCATTAGGTGAGCTTTTGTTATAAGAATACAGAACATTATCAACGGTAACTTTATGACTGCTTTCTATCACTTCGTATGCATGTTCACAGCTTGTTGATTTTATGTCTGGTATATTTTGTGTTGTTTCCTTGAAAAGTTTATCCTGGTTTTCTGTAAAAGTTTGATCACCTCTAAAGCAGGGTGAAATTTTCTTGTTTTTGCACCAGTACAACCAGAAAGCAACAATTATCATGACGATAACCGCGGAAAGCGTTGCCACTATAATTATCCACACTCCTTCTTCTGGTAATGATTTCGTTGTAAAACGTGTTGTTGGAAATGTCGTATTAGAACTTGTAATATGCTCCGTTGCGTCAATTTCACGAAAATCTAAATGTCAACAATGTTTGTTTAATGCTCATTGTGTGTATATCCGTAAAAGACAAGGAAGATGAAAAACTTTTCTTTTTTAGGAAGTATTTGCTTTCTTATTTGAAAAGCAAAGGAAAACGTTTGGCATTGGCATTGTAACGTGATAAACCAACCTACGATATGTTGGCCACACCAATTAAGCCATGCAAATACGGCCAGAAAACATTGAATTAAAACATTGCATTGTATAAAATGAGTTTGACCAGTAAGTTATCATACTGTACTTTCGCTTTTGTCGAGAAATTAGCGAGATTTTGCATCTGCTAGAAAATGATTTTTAACAAACCTTCATTTTGCTTTCCATTGACACACTCGTACGTTATGTTGATGAAACCATTTTCCAAGCAAATATTGTTTCTACCAATGACAAGGCTGCAGTTGGACTTGCCCTCGCATAGTGATCGAGTCTTTGCCGAAAAATCACTTCCGATACAGCATTTTTGAATTTCGTCACGACATTCAAATGACTCCAGCCCGCATCTAATCGAAAAAAAGCTATACCTTAATGAAACAGCGATACTGGAGACAAACTAAGCACTGCATGTGTTCTGGCACAATCACATGTAGCTTAAATTTATATATATTTGGTATACTGCAGTTTAATTGTTTCAAGCGCCTCACCTCCTTTACGCTCGACAAAAGAATTAACAATTCTTAACTACACAACGTGAATACGCTTAAAATGGGGTGAAATTTCAGTTTTGCACTTGGTTAAAATCACATTTACAATAACTTTTGCGACATTGAAATGCTTGTAAATTTCAAAAGCAATTAGGGTGCAATCTTCTTATGGTTCGTATTTGTCTACTTCAAAAGCGAGGTTGCACCCTTTAATGAATTGATATTAGGCTACGGTTAAATGATACGGATCACGGAACATTTTATTAACATAGCTCAGCTTTCATGTTGCTTACGACTATTACGTACAGTAATTGGTTCAACCACACACAAAACATTGGAAACAAATTTTTTTTATGCTCGTGGTATTACACCGAAGCGTGTGTAGCAAGTGGCGGGGTGCATCTCAGCGGCTTACCGCCGGGGTAACATAGTTTTGAAGAATCGTCACAGCGGAAGCGAATCGTTAGCCACACTAAGCCGGGAATCGAACCCAAGACCTTCCGCACCGATAGCGGTATCTTTAACTACTACGCTAAGCGGCCCAAAAGCAGTTCCTTCGGACTTTGGGTAAATGATTTTGTTGTCGTTTTCTAAAACATCAAATGTTGATGGATTTTTGCCAATTTTAATGGCATGCGTGTTTATTTTGAGTTTTTTTGTCACCTTTCAATTTGTGCATCATAAAATGCATTAATGATCCGTATTTTCTCTTCAGTTGCACATTTTACATGGTCTGGATCATCTTGGCAAATGTAGATCGAATTTTTTACAGCTGAAAGAAATATGGTATAGTGCAGTAACTATAATGGCATAAGCTATTTCAAATAATGCAAAATTTTTATTGACTTTGTCAAAAGTTTTATAAAAAAAAGGAATTTTGTGTGTTGGATTTTTGTTCACGCTCTTGGTCTTAGTTTGTTTGAAACTTTTTTGGCTCACAACGAAGCCGAAAGTTATGAAAAGGGAGACATAATTTTGATTTATCAGCTACGACTATGTAATCATTACCATGTTTATTTTCATGCAAAAATGCTAGTCGACTTTTTTTCTCTCTCGCGAATCAAGAGTTTATTAAGGCTGTTTATTTATAGGAATAGCAGTTAGATTACGCTGAGAGTTGGCCCAATTAAATGAAATCGTTTTCTTACCTTCTGAGCTCAGAAATAAATATTGTACGATAGCTACAAATAAAAGCTGCATTTTTGTGACTTACACTATTTGCCTGCAAAAGTTTTATATTACAATTTTTATCAATTTTGCTGCCTAACTTTTGAGACAAAATATGGTAGACCACTTCTGTCAATTTCCTCGCAAATAATTTTAATCATGTCCAATTTTCGTTGAAGAATTTATTTGAATGAGTTTGCTCCTGGTTACAGTAATTACTTTTGCTCTTTCACTTGAAGTATGTACTTCATAATAAGATTCGCCTATTGTCCTCACTGTCACAACGCTTGATACCCAATGGTTGTGATAAGCCTTGTGGTTCGCTTGTATTGAACAAAGATCATCACAGTGCAAGAAGTCAATAACGTTCTTTCCGACTTTTTTGGCACGATTAAATACGCTAAAAGCATGCTAGCAACAACTTAATTTAACCTTAAAAATTTTATTGTAACAGCCAATAACGTGCTTGACACCAAGAAATAATCTGAATATTTGTTCGCAAACGTGCTAGTTGGCAACCATAAGAACATATTGAAAATTAAGGTATGTGGCTCGTCACTTTGCGGCAAATAAGCGCGATGTTGTATTAGAAACCGTGATACATATGCTTACTGTAAATTGCTTTCTACACATGCGAAAGTTATGACAGGAAAACGTTTACTTTGTTTGCAATTTTCAGTGAAAAACACTGAAAAGAATAGAGATTACCCTCTCTCTTTTCTCTGTATTTCCTTTAAATTGATTAGCGTCAAATGCATCTCTGAAAAACTTTGAATAACTTTTTGGTCATGTTGAATTGTTTGTTGCTAATTACCAGAAAAAAATTAGCTATGCAATAGGGTGGAGTGAAAAAATTTTTTTTTGGAAATTGAAAAAGGTGTACTTCTCAAATCCCGACAAATGGTCTAAAACTCGTATTAAATTTGTTTTGGAGGGGTTGCCCTCATTTTCCAGCCGGCAACCTCCCAAAATGTAATCGCGATTGTGGGCGCAAGGTAGTAAATTACATATCTCGGTAACCTCTGGTCGTAGAGTAATGGTACATAGCTCAAAATGGGCGGAAACACCATGTTTATATCTGTGCTATAAGAAGAAAGCTTTCACTATTTTCAGCACAAAAAAAGTTAAAGCCGAAAAACAAAAAAACATAGTCATTTTGGGTAAGTTATTTGGAAAATTCACCTTTGTGTAACTGTGTAAGAAGCACAGTCGTTTAATTTTGATTAGCGACACTAATTTCTCTCATATACTTCAGTATAACTTCAAGTCATGGTAAGAGCTAACAATTAGATTTCCAGAAATAGGGTGAGTGGTAACAACTGCCTTAAATTAGCGAAACATGCTGTATACCACAAGCGAAAGTCACTGAAATAAGAGACAAGTAAATTTAGTGGATTGAAGAAATTGTTAAATAAGCTTCTTCAGTGGATTGCGTGTTTGCTCCATATTGATGAACCACCCTTTCGACATGTGTTTGGAGCTCTTGATGGGTCCTACTAAACACCGCAAAGGACGACAAAGGACCTCAAATTGATATATTAAACACCGCAAAATACAACAAAAGACCTTAAAACCCTAACCCTAATCTAACTCTAGCCCTAACCTAACCCTAACCCTAGCCTAACCATAACCTAGCCCTAACTTAAAGTTCTTTGTTATCGTATGATTCCAAGTCCTTAGTTGTTCTTTCAGTGTTTAGTAGATCAATTTAAGGTCCTTTGTTGTTCTTTGTGGTGTTAAGTACATCAGTTTGAGATCCTTTGTCGTCCTTTGCGGCATTTCAGTCCTTTGCGGTGTTTAGTAGGACCGCTCTTGAAGGTTCCACTAGTGGTCCAGATACTTTTGTGGGGCCAATTGAAAAAAAAAAAAACGACATGGGCCTATGTCAAGTTAGACAACTACCCAATTCAACCCATTGTCAGTGCCTTCTTCATTTTTTCCTATTTTTCCCGAGCAGGTTGTCAGCGACTTGAGCACAAATCAATTTCATGCGTAGAACATATGTTGGGCACTTATTGAAGCCTACATGGAAAAGGTGATGATGATGTGGCTTATTCGTGGGTTGGACCCACTGTTTATTCGAGATGGCTCACTTTAGGATGCAGAATTCAGCGCTATTATGTGTCTCTGGAAAAGCCACTTCTGAACCTAAAAATTTTAGTTTGTCATTGTTTAACCGTGTATTTCCCAAATTGATTTGAAACTAAACAAAATAGTCAGCTATAACTCATGGATCCAGAAACTTTTTCAACTTGGTTCAGAGGATTAAAAATTTTTCAAATAAAAATGTTCAAAAAATAATTGCTTTGAGAGTGGTGCAAAGGAATGGTTATTTTGCTCACCCCAAAAATGTTTTAATTATTGTAATGTCACGAGATGATAATGAAAATGCAAGGAATTTGGGAGTGGCAAAAGTGCTAACACTTCGGAAACAAGTAGCTGAAAAAAGTACAAATGACGATGACTGTCACCATTTACTGAACAGCAGTCGATTAGCTTGCTTGATGTGTCAACTCTGAACTTGGAAGCAAAGGCTTACCGATACTACGAATTAGCCAATGTCGATTCTTACCAGCAACAACCTCCAGCAGTATTGCAAGTCTAACAAATACAGAAACAAAAGAGTATCTGAAGAAACCACTGGTATTACACCACCCATGTCATAACCAATCTGTAGAACGGTGTGTCAAACTTGTTACGGAAGCGTTTGCACAAGTTGCAGGATTTAAGAGTTGAGGAGTCATTCTTTAAAAAATTAAATATCGCAAACTCATGAAAACATTTGACACCAACAAGCAGTTCAAATAAAGTATTTTAGTTAACCATAATTATTGTGTAAGTGTGTGACCTCCTTAAACCGAGTGAGTCAAAATTGATTTCAAAATGCTTTTTGCTACGCTGTTGCTTCTGCTACAGGGTTACTCTGCTAGTTTCGTGATTTTATTTTGGTGCATTTCAGTGACTTCTTTCGTGGTATCTGGTATGTGTCCCACTAATTTGAAGCAATAGTTATTACTCATTCTATTTCTGGCAGTTTTCAAAATGCTATGTTCTAGTTTTTCATCGTTTCTGTACTACAGTATATGCTTCTATCTAATGTCAACTTTCAACTCTCAGCAAGAGTAGAAGCTACCAATTTCCATATAATTCATCCATTTATTGGTGCAACATATCACAAACAGTGTCAATGAAGTAAAATGAATGAGCTTTGCTGATCATAGTTAAATGACCGCGCTTATACAACACAAAATGAATTTTGCGCTGCTTGTTCTTCCTGTACGGTAATTTTGAAAGCTGACAAAGGCAATGCAACAGTTGTAATGAACACTGAGGACTACGAAGAAAAAGTGAATTGTCTATTATCAGATGAGTGCACTTACGAAAAATTACCAACAAGGCCTAATCCTGTTAATGAAATTACTATGAGAATTAATCAATATGTGTGGAATTTGTATCGAAATGAAAAAATTATTAAGAAATGTTATTACTATTTACGTTGTTCTAATGCTATCACTCCGCAGTTTTATGGTCTACCGAAAATTCATAAATCTTCTGTGCCTCTTCGCCCTATCGTTTCGTTTATCAACTCCCCCACTTACAATTTGTCTAAATTTTTATCTCGTGTTTTATCAAGTCTTTTAAAAAATAATTACAGTGTTCGCAACTCTCGAGAATTTGTTGAATGTATTAAGAACTATTCTGTTGAAGAAAATGAATGTTTAGTGTCGTTTGATGTTGTTAGCTTGTTTACATCTGTGCCGGTTGACAAGGCTCTTGCCCTCGTGTTGGAACTTCTTGCATCTGATGATTCTTTGTCTTCTCGTACACGTCTTAGTATCTCTGACATCAAACAAGGTCTCCAAATATGTTTGGATTCTACTGTTTTTTCATACAAAAAATCTTTTTTCAAGCAAACCTTTGGTACTCCCATGGGTTCTTGCATTTCTCCCATCATTGCTAATCTTTACATGGAACACATTGAACACACAGCTATCACTACGTTTCATACTCCTCCCAACCTTTGGTTGAGGTATGTTGATGACACGTTTTGTATTCTCGACAAGAAACACATGTCTGAATTCCACTCTCATCTTAATTCTATTTGCTCTCACATTCAGTTTACTATGGAAAACGAACACGATTTTTCTCTTCCTTTTCTTGACGTTCTGGTATCCCGTAATGTTTGCAAAGAGAACCACACCACAAACACATCACTCACCACAGCCATATACAAAAAACCCACCCACACGAACAGATACCTCCACTACACATCACATCATCCCAAACACCAGAAACTCACTGTGACAAAGACACTACTCAACCGCGTTGAAACACACATCTCACATACTGATAAAAACCAAAAAAGCGGTGAGTTACAAAACATACGTTCTACTCTGCAACTTAACGGATTTCCTACCAGAGCTACTTTTCTCTCTCGCAAAAACAAACGCTCTCAAACTCAAAACTCTCAATTCAAACAATTCACTTCTATTCCATATGTGCAAGGTACATCGGAAAGAATTAGACGAGTTCTGAACGAGGCAGGAGTCGGTGTTGCCATGAGACCTGTAAAAACCATTCGCCACATTTTGCCCTCCCCTAAAGATCCGTACACTACAGAAGATAAGAGTTGTGTTGTTTACCAGATCCCTTGCTCTGACTGTGACTATGTTTATATTGGTCAAACCAAACGTGGCCTTAAGTCACGACTGGCCGATCATAGGCAAGCCACAAGCCAGCTGAGACCGGAACTTTCTGCACTTTGCGAACATGCGATGGACTTTAACCATACCATTGATTGGGAGAAATCGGAAATCTTGAAAGTGGAGAACAATTATTCTAAACGACTCATCTCGAAAGCTTGGTTCATCAATGCCCATCCTAAAATTATGAACAGGTCTGATGGCGACAGTCTCCCAAATGTTTATCGTTCATTGGCTAAATGATTTTAATGCAATTTAATCTCTGTAGTTTTCATACTGGTTTTTACGTATTATACATAACAATTTGATGATTATTCACGCATTTCGCCTTTTTGTGACGCAATAGTTAATCGGGTTGATCCAATTTACACTTCGTAACTTTTGCCACCTTAACGCGGTGGGGAGGTTTGAGTTTTCAATGATCCTTAGAGCAACGCCGTCGGTAGTGTTTAATTACTTCCATCAGGGTCACCCATGGCGGTAAGGTCGAAGGAGAGAAACAGACCAAGTAGCAATCCAATGCTGTAGCTAAATGGAAAGTTGTAATAACAATATTCATGCTGCATCGGACGGCGCGCAGGATAAAAAGGTCCGCGTTCGAGTTTTAGGCAGAGGGACTCGTTCGAAAAATAAGCTACAGTCTCCCCCACAAGCTGACCGTCACCGGAAACCCACCAAGGCAGTCGCTAAGCGTTTGGGGAGGCAAATGGGGGCAGCGCACAGAAAACGTACTCGAGTTGGACCAAACTGCCGGGATCTAGCTATCGGGAACTGGAACGTTTCGTCACTGACAGGAAAAGAGCAGGAGCTTGTTTGCGAAGCCCAACAGTATCGCCTTGATGTTGTGGGAATTTCATCAACAAAGCGCCGGGGTTCTGGAACTGTCGAGTTGAACGGTGGGTGGAAAATTTTCTACTCAGGTGTTGATGCAGCAATGTCTGCTCAAGCCGGTGTTGGCTTACTTGTGAGCCCCAACATAGCTGAATGTGTCGTTGACTGGGTACCACTAGGAGGAAGGGTTTGTCTTCTAAAGCTAAGGCTGCAGGAGCGATCTCTGTGTATATTGCAAGTGTACGCACCTAACATAGAATCACAGTACGAAGCCTTTCTGGAGGAAGTTGAGGTTGCATTGGGAAAAGCAACTTCATCAGAATCCCTTGTCCTTTTGGGAGGTTTCAATGCACATGTGGGCATCGACAATGCAACCTGGAAAGGTGTTGTTGGGCAACATGGTGACCCTGACATTAACAAGAACGGAAGGTGTTTATAGCAGTTCTGTGCCACCAATGGGCTGTGCATAATGAACACATTTTTTCAGCACAAAAGAATTCATAAGTACACCTGGTACAGAGACTCTCTGGGACAACGCTCCCTGATTGATTTTTGTATCGTTTCGGCGGACTTGTTTTCTACCGTGTCTGATGTTCGTGTTAAAAGAGGGGCTGAGTTGTCAACTGATCACCAGTCATCACCTAGTTGTCTGCACTTTGAAAGCTTTGAAACCCTTGAAAAAACGAAAGACTTTTCGACCTCGAGAAACTTATCGAATCAAATGGGAATCATTGGCTGACAAAGAGGTACGAACTGCATTTGCAGACAACATTGCATCTAAGTTCAAAGAACTTCCGACCTCTACTGAAGACATTGAAACTGAGTGGTGTTTGTTTCGAACAGCAGTCATTACGTCCGCTACTAACTGTTGTGGACGTAAGCGTGTTGGAGGGACGAAGAGTAGCGAGAAAAGAACTCCTTGGTGGAACCAAGAAGTTAAAGAAGCTATTTGTGCGAAAAAAGTGGCCTATAAGGCCTGGCTTGCAAATAAGTCATCACTTGAACTTCGTTCGCAGTACTCTGAAGCACGTAAGACGGCAGCCACAACAGTTAAACTGTCTAAGGAAAGGGCCTGGAAGGAATTTGGAGAAAGGTTAGACGATGATTTCAAAACGGCAAACAAAGTGTTCTGGCAGACCATTCGCCGTTTGCGTGGAAAAAGATCTCGAGCCGCTCTCTTTATCGAAGATTCAAATGGTGTGACTCTGAAAGATCAAGATGCTATTTTGAATCGGTGGAGAGAGTACTTTAGTGATCTTTTAAACCCAGTTGATGCTACACCGATACAAATTCACGAAGAACAGGTTGGGGAAGATATTCAGATAACCGAAGCAGATGTGAATGCAGTAATCAAATCATTGAAAACTGGAAAAGCACCTGGTGAGGATGATATCAGACCTGAAATGTTAAAAGCAATGAACATACATGGTGTTCGTTGGCTGATTCGTGTTTGTAAGGTGGCGTGTAGTACTGGGCAAGCACCAAAGCAATGGCAAACTAGTGTGATAATACCTATCCACAAGAAAGGAGACAAGAGAAAATGCACCAATTATAGGGGCATATCTCTCATCAGTGTCCCGGGTAAGGTCTATGCCAAATGCCTTGAAAAGAAATGCCGTGAAATAGTCGAGCCTAAACTAACAGATGCTCAGTGTGGCTTTCGTCCTGGCCGAAGCACAATGGATCAGATCTTTGCCTTGCAGCAAATCTTTGAGAAGTCGTGGGAATATGCAAAAGAGGTCAATGCATGTTTTGTTGATCTTGAAAAAGCATATGATCGCATTCCTAGAGACAAGCTTTGGGCGGTGCTGTTGCAGTATGGCATTGATGGCCAGTTACTAACTGCCATTAAGTCGCTGTACATGCATTCCGAGATCTGTGTTCGTGTTAACAGTGCAACGACGAAACCTTTCAGAGTAAGTGTGAGACTACGGCAAGGCTGCTCTCTTTCACCTATTCTGTTCCTTATTTATATGGATAGAATAGTTAAGAACAGTGAGTCTTGTGGCGGAGTAAAGATCGGTGAATGCACTGTACAACGTCTGTTGTTTGCAGATGATCTCGTGCTACTCGACTCTACCCAAAATGGTCTCCAGCAAGCTCTAGACAGGTTTTCGGATGCATGCTCTGTTGCCGGAATGAAAATCAGTACAACAAAAACAGAAACCATGTGCCTGTCCAGACAACCAAAGCAGTGCTCTCTCCAAATTGATGGAGTACCACTAAAACAGTCAGAGAAATTCAAGTACCTCGGCGTCTCATTCACAAGTGACGGCAGACAAAATAGCGAATTGGATATCCGCATCGGAAAAGCAAGTGCAGTAATGCGCCAGCTCTACCGATCTGTGGTACTGAAACGGGAGCTTTGCACCAGGGCAAAGCTATCCATTTTCAGATCGGTCTATGTTCCTATTTTGACTTATGGCCATGAGTGTTGGATCATGAATGAGAAAGTGAAGTCTCGAGTTCAAGCAGCCGAAATGGGATTCTTGCGAAGAATTAGCGGTTTGATCTTGTTGGACAAGGTTAAAAGTGCAGATATTCGTAAATCTCTAAACATCGAAGCGCTGCTTCTCCGACTAGAAAGATCGCAACTGCGTTGGTATGGACATGTGACACGAATGCCCCAGGAAAGAACAGCCAAAAAACTGCTCTGTTCAACACCGATTGGTCGAAGGCCTAGAGGCCGTCCCAGAACTCGATGGCGAGATTACGTAGAAGATCTTAGTTGGTCTCGCCTTGGCATCCCAGCAGAGCATCTTTCCTTTGTTGCAGAGGATCGAGATGCTTGGAGGCTCCAACTTGAGCTGCTGCCCCCGCGACCCCCCAAGGATAAGCGGGTCCAGAAAATTGATTGATTGAACTTTTTATTCAGTTCAGTTAAATCAGTGCTACTACGTTTTACTGTTCTCGACCTGGGTTGATTTCCTTCCCAGGTCACTGTATTTTCTGATGAAGCTTGGCGTTCATTGTCAAGCGAAACGTCAAAAATAAAATTGGAGAGTAGATTTTTTCTGTCTCCGTTTTTACCGTACCGGAAGAACAAGCAGCGCAGAACTTGAGTTAGCCTAGCTAGCCTAGACTACGATGCCCGGTATACAAGTCCAACAAAATCTTCCCCACTATGCAGTGTTTAACAAAATGAATTTTTCGATAAATTAGGTCAAAAAATGGCCAAATTTTTTGTTTTTCGGCTTTAACTTTTTTGTGTTGAAAATAGTGAAAGCTTTCTTTTTAGCACAGATATAAACATGGTGCTTCCGCCCATTTTGAGCTATATACCATTACTCTACAACCAGTGATTACCGAGATATGTAAACTACCCCTATGCGCCCACAATCGCAATTACATTTTGGGAGGTTGCCGGCTGGAAAATGAGGGCAACCCCTCCAAAACAAATTTAATACGAGTTTTAGACCATTTGTCGCGATTTGAGAAGTACACCTTTTTCAATTTCAAAAAAAAATTTTTTCATTCCACCCTACTATGCAGTGAGCCCTAACGACTTCGCAACCTGTACTTAAACTAAATATCAGTGGCACTATTAGGAATGACCACTGAAAAATTCTATCTTCACGACAGGTTATTTCCTTGTTGCAGCTCTCTGCCACGCTCTGGAGTGCTGGCTCGAACTAAATTTCATCTAGAACAAAAAACTCAATAAAATGATATAAAATGAAGTGCATTTGTAGACATATGGCTGGCGTACTGCAAATTTGTCGAAAGCTATTGAAAAGACGTCAATTAGTACAAATTTAACATTCACTGAGAACAAACGCCATATGAAGCCGATTAAAATGAAAAACGCACATGATTAAAAAGAATCCATACAGGTCTGAAGCAAAGATGAAACCTGTCAGAAGTTTTTAGACCCGATCGGTATACTGTAGTTCAAAGTCTACGCCGGTTGACCGGCTGGTTGACCAGTCACTGACCGGCCCAGTCGGCCGCTTTTTTTTACTGAAGTTTTATGTTCAGTATTCAATAAACCTAATGACAAACTGTAGTTTACATTAGCTTTATCATTAGATGTATGGAACACGAAAAATATTTTCATCTAATAAAAACAGTATTTGAATGAAAGTAAACTTCATCTGTTGATTTGTTTCACTTGGATAAATACAAAGCTTGCATTATTGACTATATTTGATCTGTGTTTGACATTTTACCATAGATGGGCAAGTTAATGCAAAACGTTAGCTTCGTTAACCATTGCTTCGTAAACACAGTTATGCATTTCCGTTAACGTTAATTCGTTAAATTCAGCTCCTATTAACGGAAATTAATTACATTCGTTAAATCGTTAATTTTTACTTAAAACGGCATTTCTTTTAACAGCTTAAATTTTGTAGTACCAATGTTTGCGCAAGCATTTAAGCAATTTTTTGCACCCAAGTAATATCTTTTTTTGTTTTTATCTCGCTTTTTGACCTCAATGGTCGTATTTTGCTAGTTTATCGATGTCAAACTTTACCCAACAATAAGAGAAATAAGCGTTTACAAGAATTTTACGGAAGTTATCAAGCACTAACAGACGTTAATTTAGTCCGTTAATTTCAAAAAAAATTTACCGAATTAATTAGTTAATGAAAAAGTTAGCTTTGTTATTAACGAATTAACGATTAACAAAATTGTGCCCACCTCTGCATTTTACTAGACATGTTACTCGCAGCCTCTCCTATGGATTGCCACCTTAACGTGGTGGGGAGGTTTGAGTTTTCAATGATCCTTAGAGCAACGCCGTCGGTAGTGTTTAATCACTTCCATCAGGGTCACCCATGGCGGTAAGGTCGAAGGAGAGAAACAGACCAAGTAGCAATCCAATGCTGTAGCTAAATGGAAAGTTGTAATAACAATATTCATGCTGCATCGGACGGCGCGCAGGATAAAAAGGTTCGCGTTCGAGTTTTAGGCAGAGGGACTCGTTCGAAAAATAAGCTACAGTCTCCCCCACAAGCTGACCGTCACCGGAAACTCACCAACGCAGTCGCTAAGCGTTTGGGGAGGCAAATGGGGGCAGCGCACAGAAAACGTACTCGAGTTGGACCAAACTGCCGGGATCTAGCTATCGGGAACTGGAACGTTTCGTCACTGACAGGAAAAGAGCAGGAGCTTGTTTGCGAAGCCCAACAGTATCGCCTTGATGTTGTGGGAATTTCATCAACAAAGCGCCGGGGTTCTGGAACTGTCGAGTTGAACGATGGGTGGAAAATTTTCTACTCAGGTGTTGATGCAGCAATGTGTGCTCAAGCTGGTGTTGGCTTACTTGTGAGCCCCAACATAGCTGAATGTGTCGTTGACTGGGTACCACTAGGAGGAAGGGTTTGTCTTCTAAAGCTAAGGCTGCAGGAGCGATCTCTGTGTATATTGCAGGTGTACGCACCTAACATAGAATCACAGTACGAAGCCTTTTTGGAGGAAGTTGAGGTTGCATTGGGAAAAGCGACTTCATCAGAATCCCTTGTCCTTTTGGGAGGTTTCAATGCACATGTGGGCATCGACAATGCAACCTGGAAAGGTGTTATTGGGCAACATGGTGACCCTGACATTAACAAGAACGGAAGGTGTTTATTGCAGTTCTGTGCCACCAATGGGCTGTGCATAATGAACACATTTTTTCAGCATAAAAGAATTCATAAGTACACCTGGTACAGAGACTCTCTGGGACAACGCTCCCTGATTGATTTTTGTATCGTTTCGGCGGACTTGTTTTCTACCGTGTCTGATGTCCGTGTTAAAAGAGGGGCTGAGTTGTCAACTGATCACCACCTAGTTGTCTGCACTTTGAAAGCTTTGAAACCCTTGAAAAAACGAAAGACTTTTCGACAACGAAAAACTTATCGAATCAAATGGGAATCATTGGCTGACAAAGAGGTACGAACTGCATTTGCAGACAACATTGCATCTAAGTTCAAAGAACTTCCGACCTCTACTGAAGACATTGAAACTGAGTGGTGTTTGTTTCGAACAGCAGTCATTACGTCCGCTACTAACTGTTGTGGACGTAAGCGTGTTGGAGGGACGAAGAGTAGCGAGAAAAGAACTCCTTGGTGGAACCAAGAAGTTAAAGAAGCTATTCGTGCGAAAAAAGTGGCCTATAAGGCCTGGCTTGCAAATAAGTCATCACTTGAACTTCGTTCGCAGTACTCTGAAGCACGTAAGACGGCAGCCACAAAAGTTAAACTGTCTAAGGAAAGGGCCTGGAAGGAATTTGGAGAAAGGTTAGACGATGATTTCAAAACGGCAAACAAAGTGTTCTGGCAGACCATTCGCCGTTTGCGTGGAAAAAGATCTCGAGCCGCTCTCTTTATCGAAGATTCAAATGGTGTGACTCTGAAAGATCAAGATGCTATTTTGAATCGGTGGAGAGAGTACTTTAGTGATCTTTTAAACCCAGTTGATGCTACACCGATACAAATTCACGAAGAACAGGTTGGGGAAGATATTCAGATAACCGAAGCAGATGTGAATGCAGTAATCAAATCATTGAAAACTGGAAAAGCACCTGGTGAGGATGATATCAGACCTGAAATGTTAAAAGCAATGAACATACATGGTGTTCGTTGGCTGACTCGTGTTTGTAAGGTGGCGGGTAGTACTGGGCAAGCACCAAAGCAATGGCAAACTAGTGTGATAATACCTATCCACAAGAAAGGAGACAAGAGAAAATGCACCAATTATAGGGGCGTATCTCTCATCAGTGTCCCGGGTAAGGTCTATGCCAAATGCCTTGAAAAGAAATGCCGTGAAATAGTCGAGCCTAAGCTAACGGATGCTCAGTGTGGCTTTCGTCCTGGCCGAAGCACAATGGATCAGATCTTTGCCTTGCAGCAAATCTTTGAGAAGTCGTGGGAATATGCAAAAGAGATCAATGCATGTTTTGTTGATCTTGAAAAAGCATATGATCGCATTCCTAGAGACAAGCTTTGGGCGGTGCTGTTGCGGTATGGCATTGATGGCCAGTTACTAACTGCCATTAAGTCGCTGTACATGCATTCCGAGATCTGTGTTCGTGTTAACAGTGCAACGACGAAACCTTTCAGAGTAAGTGTGGGACTACGGCAAGGCTGCTCTCTTTCACCTATTCTGTTCCTTATTTATATGGATAGAATAGTTAAGAACAGTGAGTCTTGTGGCGGAGTAAAGATCGGTGAATGCACTGTACAGCGTCTGTTATTTGCAGATGATCTCGTGCTACTCGACTCTACCCAAAATGGTCTCCAGCAAGCTCTAGACAGGTTTTCGGATGCATGCTCTGTTGCCGGAATGAAAATCAGTACAACAAAAACAGAAACTATGTGCCTGTCCAGACAACCAAAGCAGTGCTCTCTCCAAATTGATGGAGTACCACTAAAACAGTCAGAGAAATTCAAGTACCTCGGCGTCTCATTCACAAGTGACGGCAGACAAAATAGCGAATTGGATATCCGCATCGGAAAAGCAAGTGCAGTAATGCGCCAGCTCCACCGATCTGTGGTACTGAAACGGGAGCTTTGCACCAAGGCAAAGCTATCCATTTTCAGATCGGTCTATGTTCCTATTTTGACTTATGGCCATGAGTGTTGGATCATGAATGAGAAAGTGAGGTCTCGAGTTCAAGCAGCCGAAATGGGATTCTTGCGAAGAATTAGCGGTTTGACCTTGTTGGACAAGGTTAAAAGTGCAGATATTCGTGAATTTCTAAACATCGAATCGCTGCTTCTCCGACTAGAAAGATCGCAACTGCGTTGGTATGGACATGTGACACGAATGCCCCAGGAAAGAACAGCCAAAAAACTGCTCTGTTCAACACCGATTGGTCGAAGACCTAGAGGCCGTCCCAGAACTCGATGGCGAGATTACGTAGAAGATCTTAGTTGGTCTCGCCTTGGCATCCCAGCAGAGCATCTATCCTTTGTTGCAGAGGATCGAGATGCTTGGAGGCTCCAACTTGAGCTGCTGCCCCCGCGACCCCCCAAGGATAAGCGGGTCCAGAAAATTGATTGATTGATTGATGTTACTCGCAGTACACAAATTCCACTTGAATTGTTTGGATAAATCGACAGGTGGTAAAACATGTATATTGTGAAGAGGCAATAAATTTTTTTTAACCACTTTGAAATCATTCCTTTTTTAGACCATTTTAGCAAACGCCATACCTGGCCCGGGATGTTACGTCACAACCCGACCGGCCCGTGCACATGGAAAAAAGCTTAAGCCTATATGCAGGGGCGTAGCCAAGGAGGTAAAGGGGGCAATTTCCCCTCGATATATTTTTAGTTACCACTAGCCTACAAACAATGATAATAATACTATAACGTAAGTCTACTAACAACGCAAGCAGGGGCGGATTAAGACCACTCGGGGACATGGTTTAATTTAAATACATTTGCAACTACCTAGGAAGCAGTGCTGATCATTTTTGGTCTTCACACCAACATTCGGGGCCCTTAAATTGCGTGGGGCACTGGATTTCAGCCCGGTTCACCCCCTCTCCCTCCTTAATCTGCCTGTAAACTCAAGTCAAGTGGAGGATGAAGTGGAGTGCTGTTCCAATCAATAAATCGGCCGTATAACGCTCTGGATGCTTTGTGTGGACTACCCAACTTATCTCAATTCCATCCTAATATTGTTAAACTTCTTAAAATTCTTGCCACTCTTCCTGTAAACATGGCATCGGAGGAGCGTTCCTTCAGTCGTCTCCGGAAGCTTAAAACTTATTTAAGAAGCACAATGGGCCAAAGCAGATTGTCTGGTCTTGCTATGATGCAAATAAACAAAACTGACATTCCCAATGAGCAAGATGCACTTGCTGAGCATAGCTAAAAGCAGACGGAAGATTGATTTGCTAATGTAGTGATGTAGCCTGTTTACATTTGCTTCGATCGTAGGTAGTATATCGCTAGTAAGTCTGTGTGACTGACTGCACTAATTTGTTACGTTCGTTTTATTCATTTTGCTTGGTTGCTTACGCATTTTTAACCGCTACCACAGTGAACAGGAAAATTGTTGATTTGATTTCTTTGTATTTCTGCTGCTGCGAGAAAGCAACAGACGCGCTATGCCTAAGATGAATGCATAATAGGCCTACTCGCTGAGGAGTTACTGTTGCTTTCAAGTTTTTTATTTGTTCTTCAATTTGCTCTTTGTTAAAAATTCGCCAAGCAGAGATGATTTAATCATCGTGAATTATCTCATCCAAAGACGCAGCAACGCGGCTGGTATACGAGGTGAACCACAACCTTGCGATCATTACCATCGTTTACCGTCGTGAAAACGACGCTCCTACTAGCAACTGCGCATTATTGCCGATATTCAATGTTTTTTGCATTTTTCAAAAACGTGTATTTTTGATAGCGAATAAAAATTGATAAATACTGTATTATTGGTACGCGCATGTAAAGCCCATGCACCAATTACGTTCTACATGAAAAAATACGTTGATCCGAACATGACTAAATTAAAACTGATCCGGCCCTCCTCAGACAAGAAAATTAGTATAATGCAAGAATTTTCTATTTTTGTATTTCGCATCTTATGATTGGTTATTCCGTTAACCCTATTCGGACCAAGAGATTTTGGTCGTCGCAAAAAAAGACCAAGGTATGTTAGATTCTTCCTAAAAATTTTGCGAAGCTATATTTTTTGAACCACAGCTCGCAGAACAACCATTTAACTATATAGGTATGTGCAGCAAATTTTATATTCTTTCTATAAGCATGATAGCAAAATTTAATTTTTGAGAACTTAAGGAGATTCTATAAGCATGATAGCAAAATTTAATTTTCGTGTAAATAAAGGTAGATCCTTTGTTGAAACTCAGTCTGCCAATTTTATCAAAAGAGAGAAAGCTTTTGTCATTTAATAGGTAATGCTCGAGTGCATGGGGAAAAATCACTCAGCGGATTAGTGTCATGAATTGTTTCAAGGCTTTCATTGCCCACTTTACCCACATAAAATATTTTTTTTGTAAAGTGGTAAACGTAATGATTTTGGCAAAAAGAACATTTTTGGTCAAGAATTCGAAACGAAAGTGTTTGCAATTCTGCATTATCTTGAAAAGGGTTGTTTTAAATATTTTTTCAAGCAAAAAAGACTATTCTTATTAGTGTTTATTTAAGCTGTATAATACAATTAAGACAAGACTCATCGGAAAACTAAACACGTGTGCTCGGTTTCCGAGTTATTCTGACTTATCGCAAAACTGTATTGGTCAGCCGTCATACAGCACATTTACATTAATAGTCAAGGTTTTGGTTAATATACTGTTGTTAATCAGAGTTGCAAGCATAACCTGATCGAACTTTTTGTTGAGGGATTCAAACTTAAAATCAAAAAGTGATTGCAAAATATGTTTTGCATAGTGGCATAGTTTTGCATAGTTGCAATACTTTGTACAGATCGCGTGCGACATTTGGTGTCCCCTCAGTGTTCTACATTTGGTAACACCCGACGTGATCCTACAAGCCGTCCTACAGCACATTTTTATTAAAAGTCAAGGTTTTGGTTAATATACTGTTGCTAATCAGAGTTGCAAGCATAACCTGATCGAACTTTTTGTTGAGGGATTTGAACTTAAAATCAAAAATCTGAAATGATATAAGTCAAATTTAAACTCAAAATATAGATTCTTGCATGAAATTGATTTTCATTAAAAATGAAGTTTGCAGCATTGTGATCAATTAAAAAACGTACCGGTATTTTATCAGCTGCTGCTTGCTTTTCCATTTTTACAAAGTAAAATTTGAGTTTGGTATTTTAAAACTCAGGCTTCATCGTGTTTTGTGTTGCAAGCCAATTACGCGATTAAAGTTCTGCTGACACAACTGTAAAAATTTGATATTAACCAAACAGAAAATGCAAAAACTGCTGGATTGTATACAGGGTTGGGAATCGATACCCAAAAAAATAAAGAAATAATCGATATTCGATAGTTCACCAAAAAGTAAAGAAATAATCGATTTTGATGGTAGTTTAAAAAAGTAAAGAATAAAAAATATTGTAATCGATATGCGATATTATACTGAGCATTTAGCGGTGTACGCCAAGCATTTTTTGTGATGTCCTCACATTCATGCGGTAACTTACAGACAAACGACGGGCATAGTATATGCTGAAGCAATTTTGCTATCAAAAATACATGCAAAGCAACTCTGCTATTAAAAATTTTCTTTTTGGCATAAAAAAAAAAATTATCAGCAAAAACAAGGTAATGGCATACCGATGATTATTTTAAATTTACTAAAGTGAGATAAAGTAACTTATACAAAAAGAATCGAATATGGAATATCGAATTGCGCCAAAAAAAAAAAAGTAAAGACAAGGCCATATTCGATACTTATTGAAAAAAGTAAAGGCTTCAGTGCATTCGAAGAACAAAAAGTTAAGAACATCGCAATCGAATATCGATTGCAATCGATTTTTCCCAACCCTGCTTCGCTGCTTGTATATTGCGATTTTCTAATAAAATGAGATTTGCAAAAAAAAAAAAACTTTATAGAGAGTTTGGCAAATACAGTAATACGATATTTTTTGCAAAAAAAGCTGCTAGATTGACTGCTCTGAGACTGAGTTAGGCAATGGAGTTTTGGGGATGAATTAACTACAACTTCAGAAACAACTCAACAAGTTCTTCGCAGAAGTTTGAATATTTCGCAATTTAAAAAGCACTTAACGGTATTTTAAAATGATTTGGCTAAGTAAAATATTTCCAAAATTTCGCATTCAACGAAGGTCAATGAGACAAATTTGGTTTTTATAGCTAGAAAGCTTTTTTTCCTTTCTTTATTTTTTTTTTTTGACAATAACGTCCAAGCTGAGCTGTAACTTATCACAATGAACAGGCCAAGTTATTTCCTAATCAAGCAATATGGGGTTACAAGATCAACTTCAATTAATTCTAAATTTTTGTAAAACAATTCACAGTTTTTTATTATAATTTGTATGCCTTGAAAAACAAGTCAATAAACTGTCTAAACTAAATCAATTTTTGAATCTCAGGTTAACATGGGGTTATAATCCTAACATTACATCACACACAAATACGGCAAAAAAAAATAGAATCTTTTTGGCTCACACCAAGGCTGGTCCTTGACCACAAGCTGGTTGGTGGAATGAAGTCCAAACACTTCCCTTTCTTGCGTTTCCCCTATTTTTGTCTGAATATTTCTATTTTTATAATTTGGAGAATTAACCTTCGTCATTTCTTTTTGATTAAAGGCAGAGTTTGCTTCATGCTGCACACAGCATAAACTGAACATTACAGACAACTACCATGGCCATTTTTAACTATTTTTTTTTCTTGTTGATCGTACATAAACTTGATGAAGGACAACAAAAATCTATAGTATATTGCCTATACGTTGGTACTGAATTTGTATTTCAGTTACAGTATTACTATGATATTGTTGTCATGATGAATTCCTAAATTGGATATGTTAGCGATATGCATTCTTGGAGAAGAAGGCTTAGTGTAAAACTCTTTTTCTGACCAAAGTTGAAGCAAAAGTCCCCTTAAAGCAGATATAAACTTGGATGTTCTGCAACTTTTGATGTAACTTTTACCTATCTACCGTTTGAAACTAAGAAATTATGACAAGTGTTGCAAAATTTGGGTCTGACAAACCGTTAGAGGGAGATAGCGCAACCATTTTCGCCTGCAACCACGCAAAACCACTTTTAAATGTGTTTTCAGACCAAATGTTCACTTTTTTGACCCCGGGGAAGTTGATGTGAAACAAAAAGTTTTTTTCACTCCACCCTACTACGCAAGAATGAAACAATGTTATGAGTCATGACAGACTGAGCGTTATGTACATGTCCATTTTCGCATGTTTTACGATAAATCTTTCTCATTTCGTGATGCAGCCATATTGGCCATTTCACCTGAGACGTGCAGGTGAATCGTAAAACATTTATCGTAAAACATGCGAAAATGGACATGTACATAACGCTCAGTATGTCATGACTCATAACGTTGTTTCATTCTTGTTTCATATTGGCCATTTCACCTGCACGTCTCAGGTGAAATGGCCAATGAAGCCATTTTTAAAATGTGAAATATTTTTTTGTGAGAGACAAATTTAAACTGATGAGACACAAGTATGCAACTCTGTCCTTAACTCTG
The DNA here is from genome assembly GCA_964006365.1 of Trididemnum miniatum. Taxonomy (NCBI): domain Eukaryota; kingdom Metazoa; phylum Chordata; class Ascidiacea; order Aplousobranchia; family Didemnidae; genus Trididemnum; species Trididemnum miniatum. The sequence goes on from OZ023231.1 coordinate 19,550,759, forward strand.
TCCTTAACCCAAGACCGTATCAACCCAAGAGCAACTAGGAAGCAAACCACAGAGATTTATAAAAAGCATGGCCATCTCACCCGGAATTACCCTATTCAACAATAAAGAAATATTTTCGCGAAAATGAAATTCAACAGCCATTAGGTTGCCCAATTTGCTCAAAAATGACTACTCAAAGGTTAGGTGAGTGGTTAGATCAAACAGAATGGTATAATAGAATGTCAAAGATTAGATCTAACAGAATGGTCGAGTGGTTACGACCATTTTGCGTACAGTGTATAATGTAGGTCCGGCCTTGATACCCGGTAAAGGAGGGTGATTGCTACCAGCAATTATTACTCAACATTGCCGTAACTGTTTTTTGGGTTCGTTGAGTGGTGCGTTGGGTGCTAAGTTACGATGGTCATTAAGCAGTTCCGCAGGCTTACTCCACTACGAGTATGAATTGGGAATAGGTGTTCATATTTTTACGTGATAACTTATAGATGTTGTTGACCGCTATCTTCTACTAAAATCAAAAAAGTTGCTTAAGGTAATTATAGGCTTTCAGCACAATCGTTTTTTTCTATACTTTCGCAAGCTGATCAAGTGCTGATTGCATTCTCAAATGCCGTAATCTTTTCCTTGCTGAGGTTAAATTTTATCTTGCGGTACCAAAATTAACGAAGATCAATTTACCAAGAGATATTGTGGTCTTCTTTGCATCAGCCATATGCTGAAGGAATATTAAGTCTAACCATAAATTAAATTTGTCCACGTAAGATTTTTGTAAACCAGCGCTAAATACCGTAGAACAGACCATGTCGTTCAATTTGAGCTCATTAATGTTCTTTCTTGAGTCAACTGTCTAGTTATTGAAACTGGAAAAACATCTGCAATTCGTTAAATATCAACTTAGGCAAAGTTTTTTAGCTAAAAAGTTGAATGTTTAAAGTTGTATTAATAATTAAAGAGAACACTAAAACCAAACTGTTTGTGGCTGGGTCATGCACATATAGTCTGGCTTACGGGCAACTTATCACTTAAATTATTCAAAAATATGCTGTTTCGATCATGTTTTTTATAAAAATTACTAGTTTTTTGATTTTTTTTTTTCAGTTTGGCAAATTTTTACAACAGTTTGAAAAAAAACAACAATTTTTTGGAATATTAAACTCAATATATTTCATAGACAAATTTTAAAAGTTGGCACTAACACCTGTCAGTGAAACACGATTCTCACCAAAGAAGTACTACAAATGCATTACATACACGATAATATTAAAAAAATATCTTTTTTACTATTTGGTGTAAAGTTCATTTACAACCATTTCTGAAGAATATTGAATTGTTTCTGGTATACTGCTGTAATATACGTAGTCTTCGTTTTTTACAGTTCGGCCATTAGGGTTTAAATTTTCTGGATTTATGTAAAGTTCGGTGTAAACATTTTCTTGTTTTGTGTTTATTTGAGAATTTTCATGTTGAAAATACAGAACATTGTCCGTCATAAGATTTCCTATATTTTCAGCATTTTCACAAGCGGATTCAAAGAGTTCACTCCGTATTTCTGCATAATTTTGGCATGGTAGTTCATTATTTGCTACAACTTCATCAATTGTAGGCTTTTTGAGTTTGTTTTTCCGGCAATATTTTCCGAGTACAGTAGTTCCGTTTTTTCTATAATAAACCGCCAACGCAGTTAAAAGTAAAACTAGTAACCCTAAGAAAGGGACTACAATCGGAATCCATGTATTTCCCGCTTCACCAGTAGACTCGGCTGTGCTGTTTCTCACATTGTTGGCTTTAGTAGTTAGTCTAAACTTCCTTGTTGCCAATGTTTTGGTTGTGAAATCTGTAACAGTTTCTGCCATAGTTCTTGATTCAATTGTATTTGTTATTGGCAAAGTTTCTGGAAGGTTTCCGCAACCTAAACGTGAATTTGAATTAGAAAAAGTTAACGTATATCAGCATCAAAGTTTTTAAAAGTTCAGATTATGAACAAAGTTTTTGAAACGTAGAAAGCACTTTCGAAAAAGCTTAGTTCCTCAAAAATCGACCAGCTCCTTGTTTAAAACTGAGTATTTTAGGACGGTTTGAGGACCCGACTTGGCTTCCTTAACATCATAATTGAATCTCTAGGAAAACTAAAGAGGAAACTATCATTTTTGTTATATTTGGGTCTTTAATTACTTGAATACGTTGGGCACCTAAAAATTTAGTAAATAAGAAATCCGTAAAAATAATCAGCATCTTTCTCATTTTCACCTAAAATCACTTTGCAAGGCTATCATGTCACATCAGTTAAGTTTGCTAGCAATTGCGTTTCCTGGCTAGCCAATAATATATTTAAAATTGTCTTTTAACCTTGAATCAAGTTTGGGTCATCAACACAATTATAATGAACTTCTACATAAATTCTTCCTGAGCAGTTTCCGATTGGAAAGCTTGCGACTGTGATCAAGCAATCTGAAGTACATCGGCATATATCTGTTACTCGTTCAGTAACATCATCATAGAAACAGTTATATCCCATGGTACCACACCTGGACAAAAATAAATGTTTATATTAATAATTTTGCTAAATAGGAGATGAAGCAGGTTGAAATTTCCTCCATGCTTCATTCGTGGATATTTATTGTTAGTCTCTATGCTGCAGGGCAGGTGCCGATGGGGGGTCTGGCCCCCCCAATCAACAAGCTTACTCTTTTGAAGGCATCGGCTTTTGTGTTTTATTTTAAACTTTGGCCACCCTCTGATAAGCGCTCGGCCCCCCTAAGTCGACTGCTCTGCCGCCGGCTCTGCTATGCTGCCCTAATTTGTTTGCTTTTATTGTTTTCCTTTGCTTGTATTTTAGTCTTGTGCAGTATAGTGCGCTTAAAGAAGAGCTCCAATTATAAAAAATAACCTGCAAACTTGCCAGAGCACTCGAGGCCACAATGCAGACTTGCGGTTGACTGCATTAAATTTCTTAGTATAGGCTATAATCGAAAGGCTAAACTTGATATTTAATTTGTTCATAAATTTAGAGAACGTTTGCAAAAAGATTTTACTTAGGATTATTGATATCCTGCTACGTTTCTTTTTTATTGGATTTTTATAAATGACTATACCGGTATGAACTAAATCAGGAAAGTTTAACTTTGAAAGCAGCCGTAGATAAAGTATTAACGGAGAATTACCTTGTTTCTGCATTTTGAAACGTGGCATTGTGAACGAAAACTTTTGATCCAGGTCTACATTGTAATACTCGCCTTCTACCTTGGCAAATTTGCACAGACTCCTTTGCAGTTGCTGAAAATTAAAGTAGTAATGAGCATTAGCATAGTTCAGTCGAAACACAATGTTAGTGTATTGGTAAATGATCGCCTTAAAATTATTTCATGTTTTGTGGGTTGCAGTGAAGAGGAAGTCTAAAGACTACAACAAATAGTTATCTAGATCTAGGCAAGATTTGCTTGTCGAACTATCAATTTTAGACCTATTTTCCTATTCACACGGTGCTTTCAAAGCCTCTACTATTCATTGCTCACCTGTTCTCGTTCACAAACGCAGTTTAAATAGACCAAAAACCCATTGGCATTTTGCATCGCCAATAAATGTTTGATGTTGTAATCACTGTCTTGTTTAGTTTTGGATGTCCATGTCAAAAGTTTGGATATGATGCAGAAAGTCAATTACTATTTACTTGTATGAACTCATTTGTGTAAGCTGGCTCAAAGTTGCGTGCGTTTATTGCAGAATACAAGAAATAAAAACATTGTTACATCCATAATGACTTTTTGAGACTACCTTAATCAATACAGAACTTCGTACAGTAATTTCATTTTCGGTCTAATGCACATTAAACAAGGAGGGGGGTCCGGGGGTTCAACCCCCCCATCGGCTTGGCAACTTTTGTGCTTTATAGCCGGTATTCACTGATCTGCTGTAACAAGCGATGACATTGATCCTTGCTGGATCTGCGATTGTACTAATATATCACAGTGTAAGCACACTGCCGCTAGCGTTACTTAATATTACGAAGTGTGTTTATTGCGTCACAATATTGTTCATCCCTTCCGCACAATCGCAATCTCGAAAAATGTTGGCCAGTACTCCTGGCTGTTGGTTATTTGAGAACAACCAGGAGCGGATCCGGGGGGTGAATCTACCAGTCATTTTTAACAATGTTTTTGATGAATTCAATTTTTGTTTAATTTCCAACCTCTTCGATAACAATAATCCTTACGCTTTAAGCAAGCATAAATACAAAAAGTGCGAGCAAAATGCATCATATTTAGTAAAGAACTCAGATATAGGCTAGGGACGAAAAACAAAATTTGCCCTAAAATTTTTCGAAAAGTCCTAAAAATGGCCATTACAGGACGTAAATTTTCAAAAAATTTCCTAGGAAGCATGCCCATTGCCGATAGACCCACTGGAGCTTTTTTGTTTCTCGATTTTCTTCAAAGTAACTCTGCCGGAAAAAACTGCTCTTGGAAAATGTCAAAATCAAAGTTTGGTGCCCCTCCAAAAAAAATTCTTAATAGGCCCCTGACACGAAACATTTCACAGGGCTTGTTTACGTCTAAACGTTTTGGTATTAGGTTTACATTCAACCTATTCAAAGCTGCATCCCCGACCAAACTTTTGTGGATCCGCTCCTGAGAACAACAGCTTCTGTCGTACTGCAGATAACAAAAAGTTTTAGGCTATGTATTTTATGACCTAATTGTAAAAAGTTGCAAAGTTAGTAATTAGCATGGCTAACGATGGCAAAAAACCTTACGACGGTTATATTGTGCCAGTAGGAGATTGGCATAAACGGCATTGCAATGAAGTGAGCACGTTGGCTGAAGCAAATTTATAATAATCATTATCTGTTTGAGCGTTTAACCAGATAGCCGGTAGTGAAGATAAGCATCTACAATTAGATCTACACGCAAAAATCCTTGCGATTTTTGACCCGCTCACAATTGGTTAATGGTTAGTTTACGCATCGTCCTCCTGATTTAGGTAGCAGATATTAATTCAAAGTACACAACTCGAGGTTTTAATGTGACAAAGAGCTAAACTATGGACTTTGACAGAAACTTCTATTATCATTATTCCTTCAATTCTCATTGCCGAAGTAACTGTCATTACTCCGCGAAACATTTCCTGATACCCGTAATTTAACGATTGGTTAATATACCTACTGCAATAAGCTCAGATGGCCGAGTGGTACGAGCGTCCGCCTCGGGAGCTCTAGACGTGGGTTTGATTCCAAGTTGGGTCAAACCAATGACTTTAAAATTGATATTCACAGCTTTTCTGGTTGAATGTAAACCTCAGCATTTAAGGAGCAGTATGGAGAACAAGTCGGCAAGTTTACTTGTGCCGTTGGGAAAGGCACTTAGCGAGATTCACCCATCTTGTTGTGGTAGACAGATGGCCGGAAACTCCAAAGCGAGCTTGTATAGCGCATTAATCGCTTTCTCGTAATAGGAGGATATATATGCAACTAAATAATAAAAAAAATCTATTATATAGCTCCCGCTCTTCACTTACGAAAGTAAAAACCTCTACATTGCTCACTACCCAACGCGTTATGACTGAAAGCATAGAAGTGACAAAGCGGTTTAGTATTTCAACTCCCCTTTAAATGTTTCTGCCTACGCCACTGGCTTAAATGCCTGTATTATGTAAAATCTCTTCTTTTTTACCAATTTATACCTTATGTTTCAATCTCAGGTAAACTATCGTTTTTTTTTTTTTTTGTAACGTAATTTCTTTACCTGACTGAAAAAGAATTGAGTTCCAAATTATTGTCAACAATGCAATTCGCACAACAGAATCTCTTTGTGTATCATTTCCCATTTCAAATGCGTCCTTTCAAATCACAGCATAAAATACTACTTTTTACTAAAAATGATTTAAATGCTTAGAATCTACCCATCTCTTTCAGATACAGTAGTTAACAACTTGCTTCAAGAATGCTTGTGACTTAATATGATGGTCAAAGGCCTATATTGATCATGAGTAATATCAATGAGGAAATTACTCAGCTTAACTTCATTCTATACGTTTAGCCTGTATGTGACTCAATAACGGTATTATACGATTGCGTGGCTTTACTAACTTACGCCTTTCTATATATAAATCTCACTAATTAGAGTTACGGAAATTCTACATCCTTTCAAAGTACGAGGAATTTTTTATTGCAAAATAATTTTATAAAACTGTTGGGCACGTCATGAAAAGAAACAAATAACATTGCAAAACTCCAATAGATATCTTCAACAACGCAACCAAATGGATCGTGAGGCAAAACTAAGAACCCAAACTGATAAATACATACTGTAATCGTTAAAGCCAGTCAGAACATAGATATAGGATACATATCTTAGAGTTTTTGAGATTTTTGTAAACACTTCGGTGTTTTTTAGACTTTTTGAGAAACTAAAATGGTTTCTCAATATCTGCTTTTACAAAATTATGAAAAGCAACGTTTTACGTTATAATTGCTTGATGGTTTCTCAAGCCAAACCCTAAAAAAAGACACTGAACACACTAAAAGCATTATTTTAACAAAAACAATCTTCATGTATTGAAACATCTGCTTGTAAATCATTTGTAGCAGCTGACTAAAATTCTACTTCGTATGAAATTGAAAATATATCATTCTGTGTCTGCTATCGTATCTTTAGACGTTTTGGTAGATCTGATTTGAAGTGACTCTACAATTTTTTGCTGCACCATAAGCATCATTTACAGTTTCAGCATTTTGGAGATTTTCATAAGCAACCTGCGGCACACCACTGATAACGTTTGTTGGTTGCACGTAACCATCTAACTCTACAATGGCCGTAATAGATCTTATCGGAACCTCGTATTTTGTGGCGTCTCCGTTAGTATTGTTAGAAGATGATTCTGGTGCTACGTAATCACTTTCTTCTATTTCCTTTGTTTCTCCCATTTTTCGTAAATTTTCATGTGTGTCCACAGCTTCACATACAGTTTTAGCGTGTTGAATTTTCTTGGGCTTAATATGTTGTTTACTAGTCTTTGAATTCAGTCGCTTATTGTTGAGGCGATGGCTGCGGTAGCACCATCGAGCAATAATTGCAGCAGTGACGACTACAATGACAACACCACCGCATACTGCGGCGAGGGCTGCAACAGGGAATGTTGATGAAGTTGAAGGAGCATAGTTGCGGGTTTGGTTGAATTTTTCGGTTGAATTTCTTTGAATAATTGCCTTGTGTGAAATTTCTAAACAAGTACAACAATATAAACAAAAATTAAAAACAGAATAACTGCTTCAAAACTTCAGAAAACCATAAGCTGCTCACAAAAATCTACTACGTTGGGGAAAGTGTTATAGCACTAAAATCAAAAATCAAATCTTCATTATACTCGCCGTATTACGCCGAAGCGTGTAACGAGTTGCGGGGCCCATCTCCGCGGCTTGGCGCCTGGGATATACAGCTCCGAAAAAACGCCGCAACGGTGGCGAATCGTTGGCGACACTGTGCCGATTCGACCGGCCCGGGAATCGAACCCCAGACCTCCCGCACCGATAGCGTGCGCTTAGCAACTGAGCTAACGGCCGGTTCTATGGCGTAAAAAATTGGCAAAAGGTAGCATTAGAAAGCCAACAAAATAGTTGAAATCACGAGCAAACTTTTATTTACATAGCCTGGGAATGGTTGCAATGACCAGACTTACACCTGACCGCAGGAAAGCTCTGGTTTTTATGAAGATTTCAATGTAACAAAATAATGCAATTTGCACCTTATGCGGTAACCCCGTCCGTGCCTACATCTAGTACAAACAATGGAACCAATTTTTGCGCTTGGTACCTATAGCCATTTTACATCCCAGGTTCGAAATGAGTGTAAAGGACTATTTTTTGCCAAAACGCTCTCAAGCTTGTCTTTTGTCCGAAAGTGAGTGACGTCATTCTAGCGTGGAGGCAGCGCTTACTTGCAGTAAAATGCAATGACCTGCAAATGCAAAGACAGCTCACATTTTCTCGAGAGTTTTGTGCGGTTTAGATTCACAGTAGCACTGAAAACAAAGAGCTTATCGTTTTTTTGCAGGTAAATTTGTTCCCAATTATTGATCATTTTTTTCGAAATTATAGATAATTTTTTTCCTGCAGATGAAATGAGACCTACCCAAAAAAATGCTAGTGGAAAATATTTCAACTTTCGCGCTTCCGTCGGCGCAAAATTTTGGACGGCTTGGTTATTCATGTTGTTGAACATGCGCATAGGGTGGATCGATTTTTCACTTTTTTGTATTTCCATGTTCTAACAGAGATGAAAACTTCCGCATGCATGAAATAACAGCTTTTGCAAAATTTTAGCTCAATCGGTAACTATCTTCTGCCCCCGGCATTGCGACAAAAAATGACAATGGGAAGCAAAAAGTGCATTTTTCCTGCAACTTCCAAGATGTTTCAACCTATGTCAAAATGGTTTCTAATAGCAATCAAATAAATATAAAACACCTCAATTGACCGTATTTGGAAGAGAATTGCCCTAAGTTAATTCCTTTTACCCCCGGCGATGACGTGAAATGTTAAAAAAGCCTATCATTTATGTAGGTATTTTTTATGGTCAAATAAAGTATTTAAGTATAGCGTAGTTTTGCATGTTTGATGAAAATTGAATGTGTATTACAATATTACAATAATTTAATTCGGTGTTATAAGTAGAATAAATTGGATCCCCTGTAGAGTGCTGATGGAGGTACTAGAGAGAGTACAGCTCTTTGCGTGCTAAAACCAGATGTTATTGCAGCAGCTAAACCTGAAGCAGGTGTAAAATGTACCACATCATGAGATTCTGGTTCTTGAATCAGAGCTACATGTTTTTCTATCTATCACTGTTCTTTTATGCTTCACATTATCTGTTTCCTCTTGTGCCATTGTTTTATCTTCGCGTCCATCAAAGTAAATACCGTGCAATAGCAATGTAATCTTGTCATACCGCTGATATTCAAAACAAACTGTTTTTCTGGCTTTTCTTATCATATTTCGATCTATCACTGAATTGAATTCTTCTTTCTGTTTGGAGCCAACATCTTCTAGCAATGAATGAAGCAGCTCTATCCAAGACTCGCGTACGATCACAGGCTTCCGCTTCAGCAAGTGCCTGTAATTTAATTCTTGTTTTTTTGTTGTTGAAAGTTTGGGTCTTGTTGATATGTCAAAAGATGATAATGAAGATTCTCTACTTCCATCTGAATTACTGATATCATCGGAGGATGTAAGAGAAATTTGTTCCTGAAACGATTATTCTTGTTTAGGCCTGCTGACGGTTCTTGATGATCAATTCTTACTTCTTGTTTTGACATCACCAGCCTTCCATGAATTGTTATTCGTTTTTGTTAGATGTTTCCACATCTACCGAACCTATTGCCAGTTTCCTTTCGCTTCTTTGATCAAGTAAAAACTGCTGCTCCGTAATTGATACAGTACTCGTCGTTTACAGGCAGCTGTATTTTCTAAATTCAAAGCATTTACAAGCAGATATATCAAATAAGGTAGTTTTACTTGAATTTTGAAATCCTCAATCTGTTTCGGTAACGATTTTTTTCCTTGCGTTTATTGATTTCATGATGTTTGTCATTTTGTCACAATGAGTTGGCAACATTTGAATTATCCGTGCGATTGAAACTGTCGTAATGGAAGCTAATTTCCACAGGTATTCTGGTCTCTTCGTTATGACAGGGGCAATATCTTTAAATGCAGGTTCCTTCCTTTTTTGATAATTTCAACACAATTCTAACATAATGGCAATATTGCATAACATCTTTATATGCAGAAAGATATCTCAAATTTAAGTCTTTTTCAGCACCAAATATTAAACATGCTGCCGAGCTTCCAATTGAAGCTGTAGCCATCTCTAACAACAATTTGCTAATTATCACTCTGAGTAAACAATTCCAATTACCTATGTGTACTATTCAATTCAATTGTCAAAATCTGCTGCGAAATAATATGAAATGTGAAAACTAACAATATATTATATGACAAAGAAATTAAACACAAATAGCACATTGAAAGTGAAATTTAATTGAGAAAATAATTGCAGAAAACACGTAATGCTGTATGACCTCTGACCAAGAGTGTTGGAAGTACTTTTAAGTACTGTAGAGGGGAGCTGAAATTTGTGTTACCATACCAACTTCTGGGGGGCGAAGCCCCCCGGACCTCCCTCCTTGTTACTGCAACATACATCATGCGTAATAAAAAAAACTTTGAAGTTCATTTTCCTCTCTAGTATGAAAAGTCTTAGAAGTTGATTTTCTTCTCCAACAGCTTTGTAGTTTACGAGATGCAGTTTCGCTATGTGGAAACCAAAAGGTGAACTTAAAAACTTCATAAAATTCGACTAAGTCTGCATACTAATTCCTGAAACAAAATTGCTCCTCAGCAAGTTGATGTATCATTATTTGTACTTTCTTCTGGTGATTTTAGGACGGCTTAGGTGCTCGCGTACAATTGCTTTCAAAATTACTTACTCTTACAAGAATGTAGGCAAAAGACACATGACCTATAGACTTTTATAATTGTCTACTTGTCTTAGTCTCACGCTCCTACGATATGCTTGTTAATTCAAATTTCATATTTTGTTGCTTCGCTGTTGTTTGCCTCAAAGTTTCTTTAAAAATTTGGGAAAATTAAATTGTGATATCATCATAATAAAGCTATAAGAGCTTTGTACACGAAGTTACTAAAAATTCCAATAGTTTTTGCGATTTTTTTCACCTTTGTCGCGAAGTTGCAAAAGTTAGTACGTTGGTTTGCTGGTATCAATGAAGAAAAGAAACGAATAACAACTGACGCCATAAGCAATCGTTGAAGTGCAATAGGGTATACTGTAGTTATAAATTTTTTAAAGGGGGGTCTGATGGGGGCTCAAAATTTCTATGGGGGGCCTGAAAAAATATAGGGGGGGCTTCATAAAGGTGCTGACAAACATGCAATACGTACATTTCACGTTACTGCCGGGGGTAAAAGGAATTAACTTGGGGCAATTCTCTTCCAAATACGGTCACTTGAGGTGTTTTATATTTATTTGATTGCTATTAGAAACCATTTTGATACAGGTTGAAACATCTTGGAAGTTGCAGGAAAAATGCACTTTTTGCTTCCCATTGTCATTTTTTGTCGCAATGCCGGGGGCAGAGGATAGTTACCGATTGAGCTAAAATTTTGCAAAAGCTGTTATTTCATGCATGCGAAAGTTTTCATCTCTGTTAGAACATGGAAATATAAAAAAGTGAAAAATCGATCCACCCCTATGCGCAGGCTTCACCTCATTTTGCAAAATAAGCATTTATCAAAGGTAAAAGGATGATACAGTAGTTAAGCGTGAAGTGAGAATAGTGTCTATAGAAATCAAGTTAGTGAAAAAAATAGTAAATATACAACCTTCAAGTACCTAAGCCAGCCTTGCGTAGGCTAGGCCTTTCACATTTGCCGGCTATTACTTTACCGTCTTCGCCAGAGAATTTGGGAATCGAAATAAAATGATCCCGTTGAGATGGCACCAATCATTAACGAATGTTATAGTAGAAGCTCATTTAAATATGGTAATGCAAACAATTTTAATCAGCATCTTACTTCTTAGTGTTGCTAAAAAATCTTCAGCAGTTTTGGATGTTGTTTTTGCTGCTGGTGCAGTTGTGGTGTCGTTAATATTGCTGCAAACTGAAAAAAGAAACTCTGATCAGATGGCTGAGTTGTACGTGCGTCTGCTTTTGAAGCGGTAGACTCTTGAGGTTCGATTTTGAGCCTGTCCAACCAATGATTTTAAAATTGGCATTTACGGCTTCCCTGCTTAATGGTCAGCATTTTGGGACAGTGAAGAATAAAAGACGGCAATTTCGCTTGTTAATGCCGAGAAGGAGTATATTTGAAACAAAAAATGCTTAATCGTTCAAAAAATTACCTTCTCAACCCAAAAACATGGTCCAAGCTTTTGCTTTGCCTCAGTTTAAATCGGTGGTTTTGTATTTTTACAAAGCATCCCAACCTCTTCGTCATTGTGTAAGCTTTTGTCGAACAACAAATTTTTTTTAGTCTTACAAATAAAAAACTACAGTAGCTTACAAGTAATGTATTTGCTTTGATGTGCGTTCTGATCCACTTCTTTAGTGATCAACTTAGAAACCAACAGCAAGTGTAAGGATTCGATTGTATGAAAATATACTTATGTTACATTAAGCTTATGTAAAATTTTGAAGGACTTTTGTTAAACCTCGAATCTCAAAAATTCAATCAAATCTTTACTGTAGTCAAGAACCACTGGTTTAACTACTCATTTTATTATTAATATTTTTAATTCATTTTATAAGTAAAAACAAAACGAAGTCCACAACATTTTTTTCGTGGTATTTGTCATTTAGTTAAAACAAAAAACAAAAACAGTGGGCAAAATCAAGTTATTCACTCAGAGAAATATATTTTCTATTACGCGATCCTGTTTGAAAGTGTATTTGTTATTTGCATTAGGAACAAAATAAGACTATGTGAGTGGTGCATACAGGGTGCAGCATTTAAGTTTAACCAGTAAACGCCCTCAAAAACAAACCTCCGAGAAGTTGATTTTCATCAACGCATTTGTAGTGAATTAGGAAGCTTCTCCGGTTTAAATCGAGACAAGAATAGATTGATGATGATCTAGAGGAGTAATTAGTAGATGCAACCAATCTACCAGATGCTTCGCATACTTCTTGACAATCACATAAGCTGATAAAATTTGACAAAACATTTCTTGTACGACAAAAATTGTAAAAATAGAAGAAAGATCGACGGCATCTTACACTGCAATAAAAATAAATCTTTTTTACCTTCACTTAAACAATCGAATAATTGAATGCACCAAAGTGGATTGTCTTCGGATTAAAGTTATCTACGGATTATCTGAGGATTAACAAGAATTTAGTTCGCCCCAAATGCGATTAAGGTCGATAGCGAATTGATCGATTAAACCAAGGATTAAATAGGCTAAAATCTAATTCTTCGTTTTTAGCAGAATAAACAGTGGATTGACTTTGTTTAACCCATTATACTATCTAATTCTAGCTAATTGGACCTAAGCATAAAAACTGTAGCTTTGGCTAAATCGCAAGAGGATTATCTGAAATGAGCGATAACGGTTTTACCGAACGACGATGGTCAATGTGTCCCCGTATTCAGCCAAGCCTAACGATTTAATGGCGCTTTGAAGTACAAAAGCCCAACTGATGATGCGACCAAAGTTCTTGTTTTCTATTCATGTTGTCGAGGGTAAGTATTATGTTTTCAGAGCAAAGCATTAAGTGGTAAAACATCTAATACCGGTACAACCGCAGCAATTGCTGATTTTGCGTGGTTTTCGTTATTTGCTGCGAGCGTGCGGCAAACTTTCACGTTGGGCAAATGTAAAAGCAAAACCAACAAAAATATGAAACTGTTCCATGCCGCTCACCGTTATAACTAATTCTTATTCCATGGTTTTCGCTGCGTTTGAACAACCACGATTTAGGCTACCAGCAGTTTAGCCTAGTTTGACTCAACAAAATTGCATTACCTATGGATTATCTGTTTATTTTGAGGATGACTTAATCGTCGAATATAACATGTGAGCGCATTCCGTTGCTGCAAACATTTTGTTTCCGAATTAACTTATCCCCGAAAATCGAGGATAAAGATTATCCACTGTTGGTGCATTCCTACATTAATCTGTCGCACTAAGTAAAAACGCCGTATCTGCAAAATATAGTTGTAGAGAAAAACGGGAAAAAATATTTGATTTTTTAAGGAGCAATTCTGCCGCCATTTGGCAAAACCCATTAACTCCAAAATTTTGAAATTTCGTTTTTTTTTTTTTTCATTTTTTCAATCGTTACACCAATGTTCTTCTTGTGTGCAAATATCGAGTTTGTACTCCTTACCGATTGCGAGTTATCTATGGTGGCGAAACCCATCAACTCCATTTCTGTACAAAAAGTTGTCAAAAATTTTAAAAAGTAGATGGCAAAACCTGTTAACTCCACGCGTAATTGTTAATTTGTTACTGCGTCATAAACAAGTTCAACGCATTTCTCGAAAGTTTTCATCTCACCAGCGAAAAAATTGTGCGGAACAATATAAAACAATCGTGATAGTGACGCAATAGCTAATTGAGTATAATGCAAATTTGGATAAAAATCGAACGCAAAACTCATGCGCTGTTTATACATTCGTCGATTAAAATTATTGACATTAAACTTTATCATAAAACTTTTATGATCAAGCACTTTTATCAAACCACAAATTAAGAAAATCTACAATCAGGAACATGCTTTAAAAACCTGAAAACTAAAACTTGATTTTCTCGAAAAGTGTAAAAGTGGAGAAAATGGGTTTTGCCATGTGATGGCAGAATTGTAACAATACAATGCTGTAATTCACCCCAAGTAATTAAAAAATAATAGAGCCCAGCCCATATGAGATTGGTAGCAGGAAATTTTTAACAACAGAAACCATTATTACCTAACTAATTGCATAAAGATGTTTTTACTTTGTTATCTTTGACGAAAACGAAGCATGTCACAACGCAAAAACGCCCCATCTAATCACTTACAGTAGATTACCATTAATATGTTTTGTAACTTCTTTTTTTATCGCAGTAAACAGCAATATTTCAGTATCGTTTCACAGTCACGAAATAAGGTAGTATTTTGAGCATAAACCAAAACTACTGGATTTAACTGCAATCGCAAAAAAATGTAGTAAGTTGTATTTTTCGTTGTATTTGGCACCAAAAATCTTCTCTGTTACAAAGCAAAAATGCCGTATCTGCAAAATGTTATTGTAGTGCTAAATATTGCAGTATAGCGAACAGCATAAATCACAGTGCATGGGTTATTTCATTATGATAACTATTTAGCGCAAAATTTTACAAGTGCATGAACCACCTGTTAATTTGCTTTTATTCAATTGCAGATACGTCGTATTTACTTCGTACAATTACTCGTAAGTGAAGTTGCGTCGTTTTTAAGTTGTAGACCGTAAGTAGGCCGTCGTATTTACTTTGTACCAGGATGAAAATAATTGCACATACGTCACTTAAAATTTCTAAATTTTGATCCAGACCTCATTTGGAAAATCTAAACATATCACAAGGTAGAGCTTTTCGAGAAGGCTGTTCCAGCACAGTCAGGAAATTATAAATTTGATACGTCATTGGGAACCGAACCTGGGTTTTATTTTGTTAGCGCTTCCACCCTTCACAAAGAATTTGGATTCGCAATTTTGACTTGGCAGTAATCAATCGACTTCCTGAATTACGCAACGTCTTGGCGTCTTTATTAGCTTGCACCGAAATCATTAAGCAATCGCACTTTTTCACAGTTTGGCAAATTTTCCCTAGAACCACCTGTTTTTGCGTTTTCGATTAATTACTTCCAGTGTATTTTACCGAATTGTGGCAGAATCGAATTGTTGGGCTTGGACAACAGACGTTATTTCTGTTGAGTTATTTTGATTTATTTTGAGTGAACCTCGGTGAGTTTTTGCCTCTCAGTATATTTTTATGATTTATTTTATGAAGAATCAGCCTGAATATACTTCAGTTCCAAGTATATTTTATTTGTGAATATTGAGAGGTGAAGGTCTTAAGGGCTCCCCTGGACGCTTAGTGTTGGGGCGTGGTTTTTCCAACATAAGAAAACTCACCTGGTATTTTCTAAAGAAGCTTATTGAAGATTATTTTTAAATTTGAATATCCGGAGACAGCTATAGCTGAATAATTAATATACTTGACTAATCAGAAGCTATATTTAAATACCCGAAGACAAGGGAATTTGCTTCCTTCTCCGAGAATCAATCTACACGAGAAGTTTCCAGTTTCCAACTTTCCATTTCCGTCTAGAGAAGTTCAACGAACTGTGGCTTATTCTAGTCAAAGGTTTTTACTGTTTTATGTTTGATTTATTCCGTGATTAACTTGAGGTAAATTTTTTTGATTTTATTTACTTATGGCTTCCAGTTTGGAACCTGGGGTTAGTTTGGGAGGGGATCGTGTCGACCTTCCTTCTCAAGGAGTAGAACCTGGGGGGGATGTATCTGAAAATACCCTGGGATCGGGTGGGTGCGTGCCCCTTAGCTCTAATAATGCTGGTCCCGGTGAAGTCATTGAGGCAAACGGTCGCAAGTTGTTGACCCGGAGGCGGTTGTTAATGGTGGAAATGAAAAAGTTTTGTTCTCTTTCACGATGCGCGAAAGATTTTGAAGTTGAAGGATTAATTTCTAAATTTTATGAAATCGAAGCTCGCTTTAAAAACTTTAACGGCGACGTTGAAACTATAAAAGATCATGAATTGGTTGCCGATCTGTTAGAGGGCGTCGCTGAATGTTTTAGTAGATGTCGCAGTCGTATGACGCAACTGACGCGTAAAAAATTTGATGGTACAGGGGATGGTGGTGCTGATTTGTTAGAACCCTCTGATAGTATTTCTCACGCTGAATTTTACAGCACCGCCTCTAGTAAAATATCATCGGCCTCTCGTAGGATTGAAGTTAAACGTAAACGTCTGGAAATGCAGGCTAGGAGGGATCTGGAGCTGGCTAAGGCTGAAGTCGAGGCACGCTTCAAGATAGAGCAGGCCAACCTTGAGGCTGAAGAGGAGCTCATTAGTTTATCGGGCCGTGAGTCCTCTGTTGCCATTTTTCGCAGGGGTGAAGAACGTAAAGAGATTGAATGCTTTCCTCCAAAAGGTACCTCAGCGCGGTCGGGTTCACTTGTGAGACCTTCGGAACCTGTTTCGGTTCAGAGTAAAAACGGACCTGGGTCGTCGGGGGCCATGAGGGACCTAAATGCGTTGGGATTGAGAGAGCATGCTGCACCTAAAATTGAAACTGGAGTTACGTTAAACCCCAATGTTAACCCCTTTTTGCCTTCTAAAGCTCTAAATACTGTGAGACCGGTTTTGACGTACCAACCTGGTGATAACATGCGGCCTTGTGGGGCCTTTACTAATGTGAATTCGGAAAGTAAGGACTGCGGTGTAAATGATGTGTCTGTATTTAAAACGTATCTCGACCGTCAGGGGCGAAATGAATATCTCAACCTGGCGAGTCAGATCGGTTATAATGGCAGCAATATCGCTTACGTTTTTTATGAAAATCAAATACGAACAGTCATGAATGAGGCACCTAGTGACGATCAAAAGCTGGAGGCTTTGAGAGCTTCATGTGTTGGCCAGCCTCGTGAAATGATTAATATTTTCATTGCGCCTATGAAAAGTTTGTCCACGTCCCAACGTATTGAGATGGCACTCAGTCGTTTAAAGCAGCGTTATGGTGTGCCAGGTGGGCTTACTACTGAACCTATAATTGTTGACATTCGTAAGGGACCGGTTGTTAGCTTCAATGTTGAGTCTCTTAAAGTGTTTAACGAAGAGTTGAATATGCTTGAAGTTTTTGCTTACGCTCATGACGAGTACGAAAGGCTCTCTGGGCAACTTTTATTGGATGTGGCAAATCGGCTTCCTGGGACCCTTAAAAGGCGTTACCTCGACTATTTGTCCCGCTTGAACCTCGATCTTAACCGTCCTAGTTTTGAGTCCCTGCGCGAATTCATTCAACATGAATTAAGCGTCGTGTCTTCGGATTATGCTCGAACGTTCTTTAGATCTGACGGGAAGGATAAGTCACGTGGAATTGGAGATGGGCGTGGCAGTGCGCGAGTTCGCCAAGTTGCCATTACAGCTAAGGGTCGGAGTGAGAAAAAGGTTGCTGTTGCGTCAGGGCTATCAGTTGAAGGTAAAGACACTCAACGTAGTCGTAACTCGCGTGGGAATCGAACGCTGCCCCTTTGCTTTGTATGTAATGATTCTGTGTCCCGGCATTTTTTGAATAACTGCTCTGTGTTTAATGGTCTGTCTAAAGAGGACAAAAAACAAGCTGTGATAAACGCCGGTAGATGTTTGAATTGTTTTTCTATAGGACACGTGGCTCGAAAGTGTTCGCTTGATTCGAAGTGTAGAGTTTGTGGCCCGAGTAGTGTTCATAAGCATGCTAGCGCCCTGCACGATGTTTTTGTACCGTTAAAATCTGATAACGTGGGGGCCGCTGTCGCGAGTATCGATAGTGATGTTGGAACCGGTATTACAGAAGGAGATGACGCCTCAGATGGTTCCAGGCAGATTTCTGTTAGAAAAGTGGCACCTGATTTCAGTGGGGTTTTACTTCGGACTAGCGCTGTTAGGGTCATTAATCCCCGGACAGGAAAGTCGGCACTTGTATATGCGCAGCATGACACCGGCTCGCAAGCCACGTTGGTTTCTGAACGAGTGAAAAATGAACTTGGATTAGGAGTGGAAAATGAATCCGTAACTATCCGCACGCTTGCCGACCAGGCCACTAAAAGCTGCGGTCTTACTAATTTTGAGTTGCAATCTCTTTCTAATGATGAGGTATATTCTATATTTGACGCGTTGGTGGTCCCAGATTTTGCGGCGGAGGGAGAAAGCCTTCCCCATGCCGTGGAAGTCGGACATCTAAAACATTTTGAGGGTGTTGATATTCCGACGATCCCCCAGCGAAATAAAATTGATGTTTTGATTGGGCAGTCGAATAAGGAGTTGTTGGTCGTGTTGGAGGAACGTGAAGGTGCGTGTCCCGAGGACCCTAATTATGTGTTGACCAGACTGGGTCCTATTGCGAGTGGTGGGAAAACTGAAGGGAATTCGAAATACTGTCTTGCCCATAAGGCATTTGTTGCTAACGAGTCGCCTTTGTCCGTTTGCGATTGTGAACGTCTCCGGAGTGAAGTTTCAGATTTGAAAGAGTGTTTGAGTAAACAGGGGCTTGAGGACGAAATTATTCAGCCTTCTAGGAACGAGGAAACCGCTCGAAATTTGGTAGAGTCGAAGGTTAGGCTTGTTGAGGGGCGCTACGAAATTCCTGTGCCGCTGAAGCCTGATGTCGCTAGTAATTTGCCTGATAATTTTCACAGCGCTGCTAATCGCACTGCTACCTTGCGGAAGAAGGCTCTCAAAGACACTAGGTTGCAGAAAGTTCTGATAGACACATTTAATGAACTTATAAATGAGGGTTGGTTGGTTCCTGTCGAGGAATCTGTCGCTACCGGAAATTGCTGGTATTTGCCGTTTTTTATGTCAAAACAAGATAAACCTCGCGTTGTGTTTGATGGCGCAGCAACTTATCGAGGCATGTCACTTAATGACGCTGTCCTGCCCGGAGTTAATTTGTTAAATGGATTGATCGGAGTTCTTACTCGTTTTCGATTGGGTAGGTTTGCGTGTATGGCCGACATAAGCAAATGTTTTTTCCAAGTTGCTTTACCTAGAGAGCAACAAGACTTGTTTCGCTTGATTTGGTTTAAGAATAATGATATTCACGCTGGCGAGACTCAGATTTTTCGATTTACTAGACATGTGTGGGGAATTAACTCGAGTCCGTATGTTGCGTTGTTTGCGATAGAGCGGTTGTTGAATGAAAACCCTACTAATGCGAATTTGATGACGTTGAATGCAATTGAGACTAAGCGTTATATGGACGATTTGTTGTTGTCCTTTGACTCGTTTGATGATTTGGAATTGGTCGCTAAGCAGTCCATGGCACTGTTCAAGAGTAGAGGGTTTAAACTTCGCAAATGGGTGGCAAATGGTGTTTCTAAGTCCGTCCTGTTGAATGTCCCTTCTGAAGATCTTGGGAGAAATGTTAGAGAGATCGACTTGACTTCTCAGCTTATGCCCGACTCGAAAGCGTTGGGTCTGGTATGGGATGTCGAGGGCGATAAATTGCGTGTATGTTCTAGACGGAAACTTGAACGCATCTCTACCAGGCGTGAAATGCTGAGTGCTTTGGCCAGTCAGTACGACCCTTTGGGTTTTCTGGCTCCTTGTTTTCTAAAGGGAAAGTTGATCTTACAGAGGGTTACGGCTTTGGGCCTTGACTGGGACGATGTCCTGCCTGATGACGTTTTGAGTGAGTGGAGAGCTTGGGCTGCGTCGGTTGAGCCGTTTTTGGAGTACTCTGTGCCTCGCTGTTTATTCCCTGAGACTTCATTGGAGGTAGGGACGAGCAGTGTTGAGTATCAACTTCACGGATTTTCTGATGCGTCCAACTCCGCTTTGAGTTGTGTTGTGAATTTACGCCGAGTGGTGAATCGTGAGCAATCTTGCGTTGCATTCATTCAGGGAAAATCCAGAGTTGTTTTGGCTAATCAGAATGGCTGGGTGATTTCGAGAAAGGAGCTGGAGGCTGCGGTGATTTGCTCGGAGTTGATGCAGTCGGTGTCTGAGTCGCTGCGGCATCTTAACTGCAGTCTTTACTTCTGGACCGACTCCCAGGTGGTTCTGCGTTGGATTGTTAATCCTGACCTTCATTTGCCGCGTTTCGTTAAGCGACGCGTAGATAAAATTCATTTTGTGGCCTCAGCCGAATCTTGGAGTTACGTGAATACGTTAGCTAACCCGGCTGATATTGGAACCCGGGAAGATAGTTTTAAAAAATCGTCTAATCATTCGGTTTGGTTGAGTGGTCCTGCATTTTTGTCGAATAATGGTTTGGTAACTCGCTGCCCTTCTGCTGCAGTGTCGGTAAAGAGGATTTATGCCGATGGAAATATTTGGGCGATTGTGGTAATGATAATGCCTTTACTCTCGATCGTCTTATTGAAGTCTCACCTGATTTGTACACATTGAAGAAACGTTGGTGTTATTGGCTCATTGTTAAGCAGACCTTGTTTGCTAAAATTAAAAAGGTGGCTTATAAGAGACCCGTGATAAATGCTGGCATGCTCGAGAATGCGCTTGTGGACATTGTTAAGTATGTTCAATCTAGTCGCTTTAGGGCCGCTGCCGACCGACTTCCTTCTTTAATTGGATCTACTGAATTCCATAATTCTCTGCGTAAAAGGGGCATTAATTGGGTTTTCATTCCCCCTTATGCTAGCAGCCAGGGAGGTAGTTGGGAAATCATGGTAAAATTGTTTAAAAAGGCCTTGGAGTCTGTCGCAGGAGAGGCGCGACGTAAACCTTCTCTGATAGAACTTTAAACCTTTACCTCTGACGCAGTGCGCATCGTGAATGATAGGCCTCTTACCACCTTGAGTAGTAGGCCTAATGATTTAATGCCTATCACTCCATCTTCATTTCTGGGTCAGGGACTTGCCCTCAATACTCCTCTGAGCACGTTTCACGACCGGGGAGACCTTCGCCGAGACTTCACTTATAACGCCACTTTGGCTCACAAATTTTGGCTTAGTTGGGTGAAGGGGTATCTTCCTACTTTACAGGGGCGTGGCAAATGGAGGGTGACCAGGGAAAATCTTGCTCCCGGTCAGTTAGTTTTGGTGGGAGACGCATCAGATTTCTCAAAACGTGGTGCTTATAGACTGGGGCGAATCCATGCAGTACACCCGCAGATAAGGAAGGGAAAAGAAGTTGTCCGCCGGGCTACCGTGGCAGTGTTGAAACATTCTGGGTCCGGGGAAGTTGAATATATTCTTAGAGACCTTTCCAAGATTGCCCCTGTTTGAACTGTGTATTGAATTTGCTTTGCGTAGGCCTATTATGCTAATTTTCTGTGAAAATGATTGGTGTTTTTATTGTTATTGTTGTTCATTTAATAAAACTGTGTTGATTATGTTCTTGATTGGCGTACCGCCTTACCGAGGTTTTACTTGTGCACTTATATATTAGCAACTGAATTTATTTATCCTTTGGTGAAGATTGCTGTGCTGTACTTGTGTTTTTGTGTTGAAACCTCACTTTTTGTTTGTTTCAAGGGGCCGCTATGTTCCAGCACAGTCAGGAAATTATAAATTTGATACGTCATTGGGAACCGAACCTGGGTTTTATTTTGTTAGCGCTTCCACCCTTCACAAAGAATTTGGATTCGCAATTTTGACTTGGCAGTAATCAATCGACTTCCTGAATTACGCAACGTCTTGGCGTCTTTATTAGCTTGCACCGAAATCATTAAGCAATCGCACTTTTTCACAGTTTGGCAAATTTTCCCTAGAACCACCTGTTTTTGCGTTTTCGATTAATTACTTCCAGTGT
This sequence comes from Trididemnum miniatum, assembly GCA_964006365.1. Classification (NCBI taxonomy): domain Eukaryota; kingdom Metazoa; phylum Chordata; class Ascidiacea; order Aplousobranchia; family Didemnidae; genus Trididemnum; species Trididemnum miniatum. Next base: position 19,572,779 of record OZ023231.1, read on the forward strand.
ATTTTACCGAATTGTGGCAGAATCGAATTGTTGGGCTTGGACAACAGACGTTATTTCTGTTGAGTTATTTTGATTTATTTTGAGTGAACCTCGGTGAGTTTTTGCCTCTCAGTATATTTTTATGATTTATTTTATGAAGAATCAGCCTGAATATACTTCAGTTCCAAGTATATTTTATTTGTGAATATTGAGAGGTGAAGGTCTTAAGGGCTCCCCTGGACGCTTAGTGTTGGGGCGTGGTTTTTCCAACAAAGGCCTACTATCAAAATTTTGAAAAAAGGGAAAAGTGACAAAATTGCAGAAATGGCGCTTTTATTTTGGACGGTAGTAATGTACTCAACATTATCACAGAACAACTATTTCTGTTACAAAACAAGGAATGTCTTTAATGGTGTCAAAATTTTCCTACGATTTCACTGTGTTCTGTTTGTGTGTTTAGCATAACGTCATAACGACTTTTGAAAAAACGTTACGGCAGCTTACTGGAGATACTTTCTCTATTTTGCAGAATACGCTTTGTCTTTATTTACCTTTTACCGAAATCACGCGTATCTTTTTACGTGCATGGTGTGCTTACTGCATAGAACTGCCAAACTCACTTCGTTGATCTTCCACCAGTTACAGCGATTTGAACCTGAATTCGTTGTGAAGGGTCGCATCTCAAAATTGCCGTTTCATCATAACATATTGACAGCGGTGGTTGCACTTGAGCTGCGCATGCAAAACAATTGCGTTAATTTCTCGCAGTGAGTTCTGTGCTCGTCAACAGGGGAACATCCGGGAGGCATATTTCGGAATGGTGGGAGCACGGAATGATTGAACCAAAAATACTGTAGCATGCGGTCAACTTGTTTGAATGCCTATCAACGATAATGCCTATCAACGATTTAAAAGCTGCAAGTTGAAAATTATTAAGTTTTTATATTTAAACTCTAAAATCTATTTAGGCTACGAATCTAGTTAGGCTGCCAATTTAATTATAAACATGTTCAACCAATATTTTTCAAATTCCTAAGCTAAATGAGACTTCATCGTGTGATGCGAGCATGCTAACAGGCTTCGCAACACCAAAAATTGAAACGTATTGCCAGCTAGTGCTCAATTTTTTCTCAAAATTCTTCACATGAAACTATGCGATATAAACATACGTTTAAACTTGTTCATACCAGCAACAGCAATGATACAGGGTTTTCCGAAATTATGTGTTTTTTTTAACTAAAAACTAATTTGAATTAACTTTTCAAAAAAAAAAAAAAATTCAACAAAGGCACCCGCGATCTGTGCTATCAATCAATTTTAGTTTATGGTACGCTATGTATGCTACTACAGCGCTAGACTCAAAGTTTTTAAATTTAATGTAGTTTACCGGCAGCTCGCTTTCTGTCATTCGACGCACCAGTCATATAATATATTTTAAATGAAAAAAATATAAGACGGAAGCAAGTTAGAAGCAAGTGTTGTTTAATAAACAACATTACTATAAACAAAGTCAAGAATACTTATTTACTTTAATGCCTTTCATTAAATGCTACAAAGTCATAAAAGCCTAAAAAAGTATGCGAAATTACGGTTAGAACGAAAAATACTTTTGACCACTGCAAACACGCTGATCTGCGAAAACATGCTGATCAAAGTAAAATAATGCAGCACTTGGCATACTTATTTCATTTTCCAACTGACCGCGTACCGGCACTTAACTGCTTGCGTACCGGCATCGGTACGTGTACCACAGTTTGCGCAGCACTGCACTACTCAAAGCTTACAGCGACAGCGCAAACCTTTCAAGCTAGCAAAACTGTCCTTTGTAAAGCCTGAAAATTTTTTCAATACAGTATTAATACACAATTTCAATAGCTCAAATAGCTAGTAGATAGGGCGTCTGCCTCTGGACCTGTAGACTGAGGTTTGATTCCGAGTCGGGTCTGACCAACATCTTTGAAATTGGTACACACGGCTTTCCTACTTGACGTTCAGCATTGTTAAGGAAGAGTAATGACAACACGCCGCAAACTGACTTGCTGCGCTGTTGGGAAAGACACTAAGTGAGATACTCCATGTTAAAGTGATGAACAGATGGTCGGCAACTCCTAAAAGAGCTCATTACAGCGCTTTAATCGCTTTCTTGAGAGTTAGGAAGATAAATGTGCAACCAAATGCAAAATACCATAAATATTTAAAAATTACAATGCTTACCTAAACATATTGATGCTTGCCAAGGCAATACGATCAATCCTGTTGCAAGTAAAACAAACGCAATCATTTCAATTCACTTCAAACTTGATCCGTACCCTACTACAAGTTTTTTGAGTGGCCTATACAATAATAATCAAACTGTACTTTCAAACAAAGCTTTGCTCAACGATGAAAGCTGCTGTGAAAGAACTTAATGGTCATGGAAGTGCGAAACTATTTATCACGAAGCATCTTCATTGACAAGAAACTGATACGCAGAGGGAAGTGTTCGCATAGAGTTATTGTATTATACGATATCTTAAAATAGTGAGTGTATAACTGCATACATGCATGGTTATGAATGAGCGGAATTGGGTCACGGTTTTTTAATGAACATATAAGCTTAAGCCAAAAGCTAAAATCACGCTAATTTCAAAATGAAGAACCAATCTTGCAAGTTATTACGAGAATTAAAAGAATTTTCTGGATTCTTGGTTAGAAACGGGCGAAATGCGATGTTCCTATTTTTCTGAGGCTCATTTATCCCGGGAAGGTATCTGGAACATTAATTAACAGCTCCAGTTAAACTTTTCAAGATTTCGATCATTCGTAACAAGTGTGCGGTAGATGCTCTTGTGGAACCTGAAGGCTTTTCTAACGTTTGATTATTAATTAGTTCTGTTCAGCATCATTCTCCCTTTAAAAAAATTGTCTTAAATAAACTGTTTTATCTATATACGTTCATTCATAAATTTTGAGTCTATCATAACTGATGGTCAGTCAAATAATTTTTGTCACTATCAGTGGGTTAAGTCTGCCAGCCAGGATCGAATAACTATCTTCTAAAGTTTTTTTTTTACTTCGGTTTATTTGCGTAAACTATACCCTGCTATAATTTTTGATTCTGTGAGCTGTACGGCAAGATTTCGGTGAGGAGTTTTCTAGCAATTAACTTTCGAATTCACAGTACCTGTAAATTTTTTTCTTTGAAGCTTAGTTCGATCGATAGAACATTATGCCTTGTTCAAGATATTCCAAAGTACCCGTCCTGGTCCGGTTTATGATTGCAACTTTACCTGACTGAGCATGCAATTTCACAATAATTCGTACACAAACTGATGATTGGTTAAATTGAACGATGATAAACATAAAAATTGCATTAAAACTGGCAGCTAAAAAATGGTATCAGCTAGACCAGGGCTGGGCAAACTGGGGCCCGCAAGACCATTTTATGCGGCCCACGGGCACTTGCAGAAATATAAACAACTCTTACCGTGAATCAAGCCGAAGACCTTCCCAACTCCGCGCTGAATGTCAGTGAAAAATAGGACATCTGCGGACGTGTGGACCTTTTTTTCTTTTCGCTCTTCACCGTTTTCAGTTGAAAAAACAGGACATCTGAGAACGTGTAGACTTTTTTTTTCTTTGCTCTTTCAATCTGTGCGGTCCTCAGCTTTAACTTTTTTTCAAATGTGGCCCCTTTTGTGTAAAAAGTTTTGCCCACCTCTGGTGTAGACCGTGCAAGCGTGCGTGGTGGTTATGATACCGGTCTGCTTCTGTTTGATGCGTTGATTTTATAGCGATTGAACTCCGCTATTTTTATAATGCTGGGCTAGGTTGGTGGTAATGGAATAAACAAAGATATTGTAACCCGGGTAAGCGGAATTAATTAAGATGACAACGCAAATTTTTGTTGGTAAACTTACTCATATTTTTTATTATTTTTATGCGAAGTAATACCTGCGCTAATTTTAATTTCTTTTCTAATACAGTATATTTCAACTATTTTTGTCGCTAACAAGTCAGAGAGTATAATTATAGACTGGTTGTCTTTACGGTAACATATGATTGTTTTCGAAAAGCCCTATGATTTTTTGATGTTCATGGGCCTTGCCTTTGAATCAATTTATGGCTGACTGCTTTGAACTCGTTCCTACATTATCTACCTAGCTTTGTTGCGTCAATCGGTATGACGCAACTGTAGTTGGAGTAAGTTTGTTAAAATTTCGTGGAGATATCTCGTTTTAAGTAGTAGAGTGCATTCCCTTTGACGTAGACTGCATTTTGTCATAGCAGCGTATTTTGTGCCAAGGCTGTGAGAGTGATGCGATAGTGGTAGTATATTTTTTTCGACAAAGCCCAAAAACGAAAGTTAACGAACACACACAGTAAATTAATAATAGCAAGGTCAAGGGAACTGTATCTGCAGAGCAGGCTTATTGGCATTTTTTTATCTGCAGTATTCAGGAGTTATTGCCGTCCTAATAATTGCATTGTTAGGTTCACCGGTTTTAGGTCGTGGGCTGCGCAGATTTTCCTGAGGAGGTGCCCATTTTATGTTGGATTTGATGCTGAGCGATACTGTAGCAATTGTTGTTATCTTGACCAGTTGCAGTTTAGATTTGGCCAGACCAGAATAGCTGGTTTGTTCTCTCCACAGCAGTTTTTTGCTAAGACCTGATGCTGTTTAATTGTTATTCCCTTTGCTCATATTCTTGCAGGATAACGCACGCGTTGTATTTTAACGTTTCGTAAGTTCTGACGCTTCTTGGTAGTTTCTAATTGTTCCGTAGTGAAATTAAGTTAACTGGTGTGCGGTGCTAATCTGGCTCGGGATTAAATCGAAACTTCGAGGTCGAATTCGACTGTGGTGGCAGTGCAAACTGAAGCACAGGTTGCATCAGGCATGCGGACTAAACATCAGGCGTTGGAGCAAGAGTCGTTTATTCTATCAACGTTGCAGAAGAATCGGCTCTTGACTCTGAATGCAACAGATGGTTTGTTTAGAGGCCGCTGGTCAGCTCGCTGGTCTGTAGCAAGGTGTAGTGTTTTGGAGCGTCGTTTTTACGACGGCCATGGTTGTAAGGTTGATGCTTTCACACCCACCCAAGCCACGCTGTTGCGCCTTGGACAGGATGTTTCACAGTATTTATTCCTGTTTGGTGGAATCCAACATGCTGCAAGTTAAAGATGGCGGAAATGAAAATTATCGGCGCTTGTTTGAATTAAGCCGTGGTTCGACTTGGAGGTTAGGGTTCGGGGTTAGGCCCTAACCTCTACTAATAACTCACTAGCGCCCCTAGCGGTCTTTGTGCTTGTGATATATCCGCCTGTTATAAGATGCGGCTCAATTTAAACAAGCTCCAAATTAACTGGTAAGCTCTGCAAAGCGAGTCTGGATTTGTCCTATATGCATAGCGTCTCCGTCACTTCCACGCGACAGCAGAATAAACATGAAAAAGTCAAATCTTGTGATTTCCAGCCGAAATTTAAATTTATGAACCAACCTAACCGGTAAAAAAGCTTGTGATAAAAAAAAAACAGAGACGATTCTGAGTGTGAACCATTGTACTATTCCACAAATAATAAGAGACGATTCTGTGCTTATTTCGCCTTCATTAAAATAGCGAACCTCAGGGTTCAAAATTACTCTTTGCTTGAGTTTCACAGTTCTACAGTTGCTGACATCCCTTGGTACCAGGGCTGCAAACTTGAACTTGAATTCGAAAAAACTCGGTCTTTTTGCCGAACTCCAACTTGAACTCGAAGAAAGTGTGAGCTGAAAACTTGAACTTACACTCGAACTCGTAAATATTCTAAAATATTCTAGGCTGGGAACGTAAATTCGAACTCGAAAATATTTTACTCAATAATCACTTGTTTTTACTCCAAACGACTTGCGCCAAGCTCTTTTCTAAACTCGAAAGAACTTGATAAATTTTCACTGCACTCGAACTTACGAAAATGAAAATGCTGAGCTCGAAAAAAAGCTGAACTTAAACTCAAACTTATACTCGTTAAAAAAAATCGACCGAGTTCGCAGCCCTGCTTGGAACGCTATCCCTTGGAACGCATACAAACTGCGTTTCGCACTAGTTTTGTAAAACGTTCTATATTTCAAACAAAAGCAACAATAAACGTAGACCGGCTGAGAAAAATTTTCGTAAACTTGTGCATTTATGCATCTGTTGATTTATCATTCAGGCTAAAGCCGAAACCTCTCCAAAATTTTGCAGTTAGCAGCGCCCGTTTTTAGGAGGTTTTCGCTTTAAAATTGTGCATTGCCAGTTGCCACCCTACTTTTTTATAAGTTACTTTACACTCTTGCATATCTGAGAAGCTACGACCTCGCAAAGCTTCATACGAAGCTGCTCCATACACATCAGAATACACGTCATTGCTGCTTTATACGGAAGTGAGGTTTCGAGAAAATACCCATATGGATACGTCTTTTTGTGTTGCTTAAAAAGCTGCTTCAGTTCTTCCAAACAAAAGATTACAAAATTCAGAAGATTTTAGAAAACATAAATTTCATTCTTCACCTTTCCTATTTGTCAGATATTTTGGGAGTGATGAATCCCTGTAACTGTTATCTTCAGGGGCCTGGGAGCAACCTCGTTGAATTTGCAATCAAATTGACTATATCGGGGGTGGGCAAAAAGTAGCTCGCAAGCCACATGCGGCTTTTTGACCCTCGAGAGGTGGCTCCGTGAGGAACATGGAAGACCTTTTTTGTTTTGCAATTGCACTTACACCTCCATTTCCAACTGTTGTGTGGTAGCAGGCTTTTTTGCTCTTTCATCCCCCATTTGCATCTCCTGTGGGGTTTAAGAATTTTTTTTTGCTCTTTGACTCACCGGTGGCAACTTTCTGGTTGTTCTACTTTTCCGTAAGTGGCTCTTTCAGTGAAAATTTTGCCCCCCCCTCAGACTACCTTCATGCAAAAGCTCGAATCACCATAATGATTCGCACATGGTGAGACTTCTTCGAAGTTCGAAGCTGTGTTGCCCAGATGCTAAGCCACGGTGTTACTTGCTATGTGCTTCAGCGTAATACCGCGAGTATGATGAACGTTGGATTTAATTGCGCATTCGTTTCTGCATGTAAAGTAAATTTTTCAACACAGCTCTTATACGGTATGTTGTTAATGGTCAAAGAGTATTTATCAAAAGTAGGTGGTACGCAGCCACAGGAAAGGCCTAGAAGTGGTAGGCAGAAAGCAAAAGGTTGGGAACCCGTGCCCTAGAAAGAAACAATTCCTTGCAATAAGATACGGACTATTCCAAACAAGTCCCGGTTGATCAGGGCCCAAGCTCTGGTTCAGTCATTGAAAAGGACCCTATTAGTACCGTATTCAAAGTTTCCTTGCTCGAGTTCAAAACAGCATTTTCCATTGTTTTCCTATCAAAGACAACTAAATGTGTAAATTTACCCTACCTTACCCCACAACACATTGGTAGAATGGTACTATAATCCAACTATTATTATATCCATGGCTAATTCTGCTCTAACTTAATTTTCGGAAGAAAATGACCAGCACGTGACGGGAAAAGAAATGGAGTAAAAAGCTTGGAGTCGAACCGTTTAAAATTTTGCTCCGGCTCCGGTTCAAGAAATTATATTTTTAACGGTTCAGTTCCGGTTCAAGACTTTAAAAAAATTTGGGTTCAGGTTCGGTTCGGGTTCAGTTGCACCAAAATTTAAAGGTTCGGGCTCGGTTCGGGTTCATCGAAACCAAATTTTTAAGGTTCAGGTTCACTAAATCCAAATTTTAAAGGTTCAGATTCGGTTCGGGTTCACCGAAAAAAAGCGGTTTTTAACGGTTCGCGGTTCAGGTTCGGGTTCACTTCAAAATCTTTAATTTGGCCAAAAACTAAATTAGGGTCTTATAGGCCTATCATTAAAATAACGAAATATAAATTGCATGCCCGAATCAATTAAGGTTAAACAAAAATGTAAAAATTCATTAAATTTTGAAAAGCAGAAAACATGTTGCAAAGGTTGGAATAGGTCAGTGCTTTATTGTTCTGATGATGTTGGTCTCCAGTATCAACGAAACGTCAACAAATGAAAAACCTGACTAGATTTAGTTGAGGTTATTGTAAAGTTATCGGAAGAACGAAAAAAAAACTCCAAGTAAGCAGAAAGAATGTTACGCATCACCGCTCATGTCAAGAGATTTTTGTTAATATTTTTTTAAAAATCAACTCAGGTTCAAACATTGTTACTAAACAATTTCTGTTCAGGTTTATGTCCACAAAATATCATAGGTTCGGGTTCACATGCATAAGATTTTAAAGGCTCGGGTTCGGTTCAGATTCACAGATTTGAAATATTAAAGGTTTGGGTTCGGTTCAAGTTCACAGATTTGAAATACTAAAGGTTCGGGTTCGGTTCAGATTCAATGATCTCAAATTTAAACGGTTCCGGTTCAGTTCCGGTTCACCAAAAAAAAAGCGGTTTTTACTGGTTCGCGGTTCAGGTTCGGTTCGACTCCCTGGTAAAAAGTAACATGTTTATCCTCCTTTTACGAAAAAGCGATCTACGCGCTATATCGAGCACACGTGAACAATGCAAAACATATGCACTAGGGTGCCCTTTTTTGGGCAACTTTTTAATATCAACTTGCATGGGTGTTAGATTTTTGCCTTAGGGTGAAATATTGGAAAATACAAATTTTTTTGAAATTGAACCGCGTTTAGACTCTGTCCCCTACCCCAGCTTTTCTAAATCGCACCTCCTAAAATAGTTCATTAATCATAAAATTTGACTGGGAAGTGCTAGATATGCATTGTTGGTATTTATTTTTATGTTTTTCACAGAAGAAGACAACTATGATCTTTATTTCATGATTTAAGCAACTTTATTTTTTTTATAATAATTTACTTCGATGTCAGAAATCGATGCGCTCTGAAAAAAAAAAATCAATTGTGTGGACCACCAAATTGTTTAATTTTTTTCAACCAATATCCACATAGGAGTCACCAAGCACAAAACAGGATACAAATAATTCACAGGGGACACAAATGCACAACATAAAAAGGTATCTATTGCATAGCAGCTGTTACCAACAACAGTTCAGTTTAAGACTGATCAGCTGAAATGGATGAAGGGTTTACAAACAGCTTACAATTTCAGTACGTGGTGGGAATATGAAAGTCAAAAACATTAACACCAAATCATGATTCATATTAAACATACTAAGAATTTCGCATGTCTATGTCGAGTGGAAGGTAATGGCTTACAGTTGCATCAAAATTAGTATCGTCTAGCACATCCGTTTGTCAGCTCGTGCAGAGTGAATATATACAAACAGCGATTGCGTTATTATGGTTATAAAGATACTCAGTGTTTTCCAAGTAACAACCGTTAAACATGTAACTGTAATCGTGGTCACTACATTCAGCTTCTGTCCAGCTATTTGGCTTGTTGCCTTTGTTGTCAGTTTTACTCCATGTTCCACTGCTTGAGTGAGATTGAGATAACTAAGTTGCAGTGATTGTTTGAGAAATTGCTTGATATTAGTGCAAAACTTTTCAATGGTGGTTCATGCAAATTCAGGACTTCTTTATTGTTTAAAAGATAGGTAATAGATGTTCGTTCTTTTTCATAAATGTCAAAGAATTCAGGGTAGCACTTTGCATTGAAATTGCATCTGGGAAGATGAAACTCTCGAAGAAAGTATGGTTGTGGGCTTCTATTTTGTTAGTGCCTCTAGTTTTGGAGATCATATTCACAGCTTTTGCTCTGATTGCTTTGTTGTCATCACTTAATCTAATGAGAAGAACATTTTCTGGGTGGGCAAAACACCAGTTGTGTTGAATACTTTGCTGTATAATTGGGAGGAGGCTATCATCACTAAACAGCTTTCGCATGGATTCGATTTCTTGAAAAAGCACCTTCGGTCCATCTATAATCGTGCTTTTTTGCTTTGTATAGAGATGGGTTTTCCAATGTCAAAATACTTGCAAAATACATTGTTGGAGTTTATTGGAAAACCCATCTCTATACAAAGTGTAAAAGCACGATCATAGATGGACCGAGTTAGTCAGTTAACCTCAAAATGAGGACAGCTAAAATTTTTTCATTAAATTTTCAACCACAACTTGACAGCTTGAGTTCCTGTAAAACCTTTATGCTCCTTAAGTGAAGCGCAAAGCATCAAGCAAAAGTACAAATGAAATATTTTGGTTGTTTCCTTAGTTATGGCATTTACAGTGTACATAGCTTAATCATGGTTAAATGAAATTGCGTAATAATTTAGACTTGAAACAGTACAATCTGATGCACTTTTATACCTCGGAAATATACAGTAATTGTAGTACCTTTACGTCATCACGATGTGACGTCACTGAAATCCCCCCATTGAAAAATCCTACGTACGCCTCTGCCAGAAAGCATACTTTCGTTATTAACTTTTTCCCTCAACCCCCTAAAACGGCCTTAACATAATAAATTTTCTGCCCCCCCCCCCCCGACAAAAGCTGTTTAATCCGCGCCTGAGAGGTACGTAGTATTTCAGTTCGCCATCGACTTCCATAATGCATGTTCATAGTTCAAACGCTTTGTACAGTTCGTTATCAATCATCTCGGATTTTTGTTTGTTCGGTTTGCTGCAAATCGGTTCTTTTACACCGCAAGCACCTTCGTCAAAATCATTGATAATCGCTGCTGTGTAAAGCTCATTGTCGACCATAAGAGTACTTGGAGCAGCCTCAATAGCGTAATCATACACATTTTGAGGGTTGGTCGTCGTCGAGGTGCTGGGCTGATTTGAAAGTGCTACCTGGTCGACGCCATGATCCGATGATTTTTTTCTGCAAAATCGGATCACTACACCAATGATCAAGGCAACAATTACAGCAGACAACACGCCAATAGCAACAAATATGGGTTTTTGCTGCTGCGTAAAATTGCTTTCTTCCGTCATAGCCAACGTGAAAGTAGACCAAGTAAGATTGTCGTACATATACGAGGGATACTCGATTGGGAGCTGAGTCGGTGAAGTTGGTACTTCTAAAAAATCATAAATTTTATTCAACAACTATAACAAGCTGTATCTTTGCAACCACGCTTTGGCAACGCCATTTGCCAATGCAAAATTTTTTACATGACCTGGCTGTGTGAGCAGTTTTGTTTGAGGCTCACGAAGAAACGGTCGTTCTTCTATTCCTAACTTTTTTTTCTTAACTTCTAATAGCATCTTGCTGCGGCTCATAACGAAAAGTTTATGGAGACCTAGTTGCAGTGTTTATATTTTGCAATGCTGCAGCTAAATCAAGAGATTACTTGCAGGCAGTGGCGTAGCCAGCCAAAAATTTTGGGGGGTGGGAGGGGGGTGGCAAAACTTCAAGGGCTTGTCCAAGCGGCTCAGGTCTGGAGGCAAAGCCCCCAGCCGCTGTCAAATATTTACGGTTTTTTAACGAAAAACATGTAATTTTTCGCAACGGACCATCGTCAGTCGGACACAATTAAGACTGCACTTTATGCAAAAAGCTTTAATTTTGTTGATCACTCGATGGTCAAGGTGTGGTGGGGCCATGGCACGGTGTCCCCCCAGGGTGAGCCCTTGCCTGTAGCTTCCAGCCTACACAGAGATGAGCGAATGATATAGCTTAAGAAGGCTACCGGAAGCAAAATGTGACAGCTAATGAGGCTTTCTACGGCCCAAAGTATAAAAGGTAGATTGGTAGCCTATCAGTTTACCCTAATCCTTAACAAGTTCTGAACTACGTACTAATTTGGGAGTAAGCAGTAACGTCATACTCAATTTATTCCGATCAGAAAAATAAGTAAGTGGTGCTGTAATAGCTTTTATTTGCAAAGTATTGCAAAATATCAAGTGTCCATCACATGGCAAAACGTTACCAACAGGCTACATCGTGCAAACACACTATAAATTACACAATTTCAAAGTGTTGTCGCCTACCAGTATTCAGCTGCCGCCTAAACAAACCCGATATATAGAATAATCAGCCATAAGATGCGAAATACCAAAATAGAAAACTCTTGCATTGTACTAATATTCTTGTCTGAGGAGGGTCGGATCAGTTTTGGTCATGTTTGGATCAACGTATTTTTTCATTTAAAACGTAAATGGTACATGGGCTTTTTTACGCGCATACCAGAATTTATCAATTTTTATTTGCTGTTAAAAATAGACGTTATTGAAAAATGCAAAAAAAAACATGAATATCGGCAACATGGCGCAGTTGGTAGGAGCGCCGCTTTCACGACGGTAATGATCGCAAGGTTGTGGTTCACCTCGTATACCAGCCTCGTTGCTGCGTCCTTGGATAAGATGATTCACGATGATTAAAATTGATTGTCTCTGCGTGGCAGATTTTTAACAAAGAACAAATTGAAGAACAAATAGAAAACTTGAAAGCAACAGCAACTCCTCAGCGAGTAGGGATTCATCTTAGGCAGAGCGCCTCTGTTGCTTACTCGTATCAGCAGGAAATACGAAGAAATCAAATCAACAATTTTCCTGTTCACTGTGGTAGCGGCTAAAAAGTGTAAACAACTAAGCAAAATGAATAAAACTAACGTAACAAATTAATGCAGTCACACAGACTTACTAACGATATACTACCTACGATCGAAGCAAATATGAACAGGCTACATCACTACATCAGCAAACCAATCATCCGTCTGCTTTTACCTAGCTCATCAAGTGCATCATGCTGATTTGGAATGTCAGTTCTGTTTATTCGCATCATAGCAAGATCAGACAATCTGCTTTGGCCCATTGTGCTTCTTAAGTAAGTTTTAAGCTTCCAGAGACAACTGAAGGAGCGCTCCTCCGATGCCGTGTTTACAGGAAGAGTGGCAAGAATTTTAAGAAGTTTAACAATATTAGGATAGAATTGAGATAAGTTTGGTAATCTAGATAATGCATCCAGAGCGTTATACGGCCGATTTATTGATCGGAACAGCAGTTATATGTCATATGGAAAAACCTAGTAAGTCGCAATTTCAACTTTTCGAGAAAAACTCAAAAAAACATTTTACCCCGGCATAAAGCTACGGAAAGCTAAACTGAGGATACTTTGGTACCATAATAGAGCACACGGAATACATTGTTTATGTCATAGATGAGATTATAATTTTTTGTTTATTTTATGTTGTTTTTCAGGCTTTCCGGGTAGTAGGTTTTCCTGATTGAAATTGCCCTTATACACCTTAGTAAAACACGCATAAACCTAGTAAAGTCAAATCGAAAAGCAACGTTTGTTCTACTGATAGAAGTAGTTTCAGATCGAGTCCCATGTAACCAGTCAGAGTTTGGAACGGTGTCCGCAAGAAAACTTATGCAGTCATGAATTGATGGCAAACGTCATAACCCACAAGTGAAAAATTATTTAAAAATTAATAAATTTTGTTGTTGGCAGGGTGGTGGCAGTTTTCTTTAATTAGTGTAACAAATGACAGTTTGGGTGTTTCCATGAAAATTGACGTCATAAAGTGATGACGTACGTTATAACCCACAAGTAAAAAATTATTTAAAAATTAATAATTTTCATAGTTGGGGGGTGGTGGCAAACTTCTCTAATTAGTGTGGCAAGTGAGAGTTGGGTGTCCGCATGAAAATTTATGACGTCATGAATTGATGACGTACGTCACAACTCACAAGTAAAACATTATTTACAATTTTATAATTTTTGTAGTTGGGAGATGGTAGTAAACTCATTTAATTATTGGCAGTTCGTGCACATTTTTGTTCAGGCTGCAATTTTTTTATACGTAATTACAAGGGCCCGCTAAAATCAATAAAGTCAAAATTTTTTTAGGACCTTATGACATGATCAAGCATGTACTAACGTTCGTTTCAGGCCTTCAGGAGTCTGGTTTGGTAGATTTTATAAGTCAAAATATAGTCAAAATTTTGTATAAAGTTAAAACTGGTCAAAATTCTCTTCATCAAGAATTTCCTAACCATAACCCTTACAAAAATGCAAAAAACGTAGATTTTTTGTATTTTTTTGAATTTTTGAGCTGCTATTAAAATTTTACGCGCAGTTTTATTTGATTATTCCGAAATAGTAAGTTGCAATGGTAAAAGTGCGTGCGGTAATTGAGAAAGAAATAGCACTTATTATGCATGAAATGTTTGTAAATTGCGGATTATAAATTATAATTGCGGATCATGTAATTATAATTTATAATCCGCAATTTACAAACATTTCATGCATAATAAGTGCTATTTCTTTCTCAAGCACTTATTATGCATGAAATGTTTGTAAATTGCGGATTATAAATTATAATTGCGGATTATGTAATTATAATTTATAATCCGCAATTTACAAACATTTCATGCATAATAAGTGCTATTTCTTTCTCAATTACCGCACGCACTTTTACCATTGCAACTTACTATTTCGGAATAATCAAATAAAACTGCGCGTAAAATTTTAATAGCAGCTCAAAAATTCAAAAAAATACAAAAAATCTACGTTTTTTGCATTTTTGTAAGGGTTATGGTTAGGAAATTCTTGATAAAGAGAATTTTGACCAGTTTTAACTTTATACAAAATTTTGACTTTATTTTGACTTATAAAATCTACCAAAACAGACTCCTGAAGGCCTGAAACGAACGTTAGTACATGTTTGATCATGTCATATAAGGTCCTAAAAAAATTTTGACTTTATTGATTTTAGCGGGCCCTACTAATCACTTATGTCTCGTTGCACTTTTTTGATTAAAAATGCTTTATAAATAATTACCTTCTCGGGCGCTCAACTGCGATTTTCTCACTTGAGGAACTGAAGCAAGTTCATGTATTTTATTACCCTACTGACTTTAAGGTGGAATTTTTCGATCGAATGAAATTCGATTCAAAAGTTTGGATATCCCTGCCCTAACACTGAACACTTTTGGTTTTTGATGCGAAGTCATTCAGTGCTCTTCAATCTTTTTTCTCTGTGGTACACTTTTTACAATTTTTCAAAACCTTTATATACTTCACAGATAGAAATGTATAATTGTGAACAGAAATTAAAGAAAACAAATTATAAACTAGGTGGTTAGTCGAGTGTAATAAAGAAATCAGTCCTCTAGGCGTAAGGCACAACCAAAATTGGTTAGAATGTATAATTAATGCTGTTTTAGTTTCACTGTAACTCAAACTCAAAGCTGTTTTAGTTTTATTGTATTTAGTCATCAGTGGCTACTTTGTTGATGCGTCGTTTCAGCGATTTGAGGATAACGTGGCTTTATTTCTTTTTCTATCGCCCCTCGCGTTCAGACGGTCAATTCAACATTTTGCCTTTCGTGGTTTATTCTCGTCTCTACTACAAAATTTGGTACTCAAAACTGAAAAAGTACGAATGCGATTTTACTAATCTAGTGCAGTTTTATTGACAACGACTTTAATAGCTCAGCTTCATTGTTTCGTATGACGTACTGATAACGAAATATCAAAGTAACTTACTGCCACTGGTAGGTTGAACGTTCTGATCAAAAAAAGACTTTGGTGCAGTAGTCCGCATCGCAATAAAAGAACAAAGCACTCAACGGGGCGCTTATTTCTTGCAATTACCACAGCTCAAAATACCCATTAATCACTTGAACGCGATTTACGCAAGGCCGGTTTTAAACCGAATAGGCCGATTTTATCAAATTGGGCCCCGCATTTTCAAGAGGCCCCGCGCTAGCGAGGAGTTCTAAAACAAAAAAAGATGTATTCGCAAATTATTGCATTGTGGAATAACTTTCAAAATATTGCCATGAAGCTTGCCTGAAAATTTAAATTGCCTAATTTTTCTTTCTTGATGTTACAAGTAAAACAATAAAAGCAGAGCTGGCGCGAAGAGGGGGGGTTCGGTCCCACCAATCAACACGCTTACTTTTTTGAAGATAGCGACTTTTGAGCGTAATTTTAAACATTTTATGTTTTGTTGAAACAGCTTCGCCTTAATTGTCTTGCGGATTATGCGAAATAATAAGTCGCAAATATGGAAATTGCGTTTGTTAACAACACAACAAGCAACTTGGCGCCTTCCGCTGCTTTTTTTTTTGCCTTCGAACTCGTAGAACGACATTTGATTGCTGTAATATATAATTATAGACTAACACTTTCACAGAAACGGAATCTCAGAGTTCAAATCAATATCATCTCGCTGCAAAGTTCTCATTGATAAAAAAGACTGTAGCATGAAAATAGCTAGCTTCGAAACGTTTTCGTAATTTACAGAACTAATTCAATATTTGGTCCCTCTGATAAACGCTTGCCCTTCCCCCCTCCCCAAGTCTACAGCTCTGAGAAAAAGCATCCAAATTACCTTCAAATTTGTTTCAAAACAAGTATTGAGTGTCTTTACTTTTGGTTTGTATGTACTGTAGGTCTATGTTTTTTTGATAAATTATTCTGTAAACACTCATACATTTTACTATGGATGAAGAGTAGAGGCCCGCCATCAAATTTCTGATTAAGCCCCGCGGTTCCTAGCACCGACCCTGGATTTAGGAGAAAAATTTTGGCGATATTCAGCGTGCAATACGTGCACATCTTGATTTATAAGATTTGAAAGTTTAGAAATTTAAAAAGCCCATCGCGAACACCCTTGCTAAAAGCAGTGGCGAAGCGAGAAATTTTAAAAGGGGGGGGGCATAATTTCCACAATTATTTCAAGCGTATTTTTTTCGGCAGAACTAATTTGAAGCTGATTGAGAAACAAAAAAAGCTCTAGGAGAGTCCGGGGGCATGCTCTCCTGAAACATTTTTGAAAATTTACCTGCTGCAATGGCTGTTTTAATGCTTTTGAATAACTTTCAGACAAAGTTTGTTTAACTTTTTTGACCCTAATTCTGTCGAGTGCTTCGCCGAGTGCGATGCATTTTGTTCGCACATTTTCTAGGATGCATGCTCGGGACGTAAGGCTTATCGTTATCAAAGAGGTTCGAAATTATGGAAAAATTGTGTAGGCCTACATCAAAAACATTTTTGAAACTGGCTGGTGGGAGGATGCATACCCCTCATGCTACCCCTGGATCCGCCTTTGGCCATAAGCTACCGAAACTATCAGATGAGTTTGACACATTGTAGTCGCTAGGCATTATTAATTTTATTCTTTTTCACTGAAAGGCAGGGTCAAAAGGGGGGGGGGGGGGGGGGCATGCCACAATGCCCTCCTAAATACGTAGGCAAAGTCAACAATAAATTTTAATACAACAACGGTGCAAAATGAATTAAAGACTTTGCTTTCTTTTTAATGTTTTGTAATGTGACTTAAAAATCAGAGGGGCATGGCCCCTTTGATCCCCCTAGCTACGCTTATGCTAAGAAGCCGAGAAAAGGAAAGAATTATACAATTCCACCCCATACATAATATAAGATTAAGCCAAAAGTTACCAGTAAGATCTGATCTTGGCGGTATACCTTCTGTATATCTTTTGCTAATTGTAGAGTACACTCTTCTTACACCTTGGTACAATAATCTCCCGGTTAAGTTCGCACCTTGAATCTGAACAGTTTGTGCGAACTTATATGGTAGGTGCGAACATAACAATTCGGCTATGAATAGTTAGTACAAAGTGCATTACTACGTAACGTATGGCATGTGTCAGTGCTGATGGAGGTTCCGACCATTTAGGACTTGTAGCCTAGTGTTTCGAGAACAAAACAATAAGATCCTTGAAGAGTAGAATCAGTTGTTGTGCCCCGACGCGCAAGAAAAGCAGGAATTGATTACAACGAACTGAAAAATTTCGTTGCATTTTCTCAGCGAAAATTGAGGCAGGTGGTTTTGGAAGCGAAACGCAAGATAGAACGCAATGTGCATCAGCTGACGATTCATATCTTGTTTAAACCGCCAACTTTTCAAGGCATAAGCGATATCCAAAACTTTTCATTTACCCCCCCCCCCCCCTATTTATAGCTATCTCGTTAGGTTTGTAAGGTCGATATTCATTGTTGACTTTAACGAGGGTTTATTTGGCCATCAACGACTAAACAGGTGTCGTCAGCGAAAAAGTCTGGGGATACAATAGATGGCACATGATAAGTCATCAACAGTGGCGTACAACCGGGGGGGGGGGAAGGGGGGGAGAGTCAACCCCCCCCCCACCCATTGACGATTGAAAAAAAAAATAAAAACCAATTTTTTTGGAACCATCCGTCTTTTTTATACAGAGATTTTCAAAATTGCTGTCATGTTTTTCTGTGCCATCGAACTTGCTTATTAATCTCGAGAAACTTTCATTGTGATATTTCATTTCATTTCGGTAGTCAAACGTTTCTGGTGGGCTGCGCTTGAACCAACGACTAACTCAAAATGCAAGCCTGGACAAAGTCAATAGGTATTGTTAAAGCTGGATTCGCGTTGTGATGTCATAAAGCAATTGTTCTCAAGGGCTATCATGGCTAGACAACAAAACGTTCCAGCGCAGAAGGTATTCTTGAAAGAGAATGGATGTAACGCAGGCAGATGTTCCGCTTGCGATGTCATAGTTTTGAGTTGGCCAAACCAGCCAGTTGGGGTTAACCAAAGACGTCGCTATCGTTGCGGGAGGTTTTGGGTTTAATTTCTGGGCCGGTACCGGCCGTTAGCTGAATGATTAACCGCACAGACTATCGGTGCGGAAGGTCTGGGGGTTGATTCCCGGGCCGGTCAAATCTCCACAGTATCGCAAACGGCTCGCCACCGCTGCAACGTGTCTGTGTTCTAAACACATAAAAATTGCGAAGTAAAAATTTATATTATTTTTGGACATCCTCTTAAAATTTGATATTGTTTAAACAAAAATTAGCGAAGTTATTTGGGTGCAAAATGGTGTCAAATTTTTTGAAACACCCTGTACTTTAAAAAACGCCAGACTACCGAGGTTTACACCGTCTATTGTGTCACCAAGTCTGGAGCTGTAGACTTGGTTTGATTCCGAGTCGGGTCAAACCAATGACTTTAAAATTAATATTCACAGCTTCCTTGCTTGACGCTCAGCATTAAAGGGACAGTGAGGAGAACAA
The DNA here is from genome assembly GCA_964006365.1 of Trididemnum miniatum. Lineage (NCBI taxonomy): Eukaryota > Metazoa > Chordata > Ascidiacea > Aplousobranchia > Didemnidae > Trididemnum > Trididemnum miniatum. The sequence goes on from OZ023231.1 coordinate 19,591,699, forward strand.
GCCGGAAAGTTTACTTGTTGTGCCGTTGGGAAAGACACTTAGCGGGATTCCCCCATCTTAGTGTGGTAGACAGATGACTGGTAACCCCTAAGTTGCAGCGATGGGCCCCATTAACGTATGCTTGGGAGGGGGGCCGGGAGTTAACCCCCTCCCCTTGACGATTGCAGAAAAAATGAAACCTTTCTTAATTTTGAAATGAACTAACTTTTCTGCGTACGTAGCTGGCCGAAATTGCTATCATGTTTTTTTGTTCTGTCTAACTTTCCAATTTAACCTCGAGAAACTCTCATTACGAATCGTCGGATGCGATATGCAGCAATACCGATAGTCCAGCTTTTTTGATGTATTTTGTTTGAACTGCATTTTTATCATTGATGCTGCTGTAAAGCAATTGGTAAGTAGGCCTAGGAGTTTCCTTAAACACGGTGTCTCTGCAGTAGCTATGGCTGCACACAATTTTTTTTTTAATTACATCAAATCTTCACTGTAACGGTACTCGTTTCATTTCACTCGCTGTAGTACCAAAGCATGGTAGCGAGTGGCGGGGTACGACCCCGCGTCTTAGCGCTTGGGCAACACAGGTCCGAAGAAACGTCACAGCGACGGCGAGCCGTTGGCTACACTATGTCCAATTTGACCGGCCTGGGTATCGAACGCAAAATCTTCCGCATCGATAGAGACATCTTTAAAATTACGCTATAACAGCCCGGTTTGATGACAAATTATTATAAACGTTAAAAATCTAAATTGACACTGCCAGTGACGTCACATCGTGATGACGTAGAATTTTTATATCATCATGATATGACGTCACTGAAACCCCTCCCATTGAAAAATCCTGCGTACGCCACTGATCATCAATATAAATTATAATACAGCAAAAATAACAAAAGGACTGAGAGTTGATCCTTGGGGTATACCATAATGATTATCTACCATGCAGGAACTTGTGCCTAGGGCAGAAACATATTGTTTTTGTGTTAGAAAGGAATATATTAGATCATTTGTCATGCCACTTATCCCGTAATGGTTTAGTTGGGACAATAACATTTTGTGACAAACATTGTCTTTATTTGCTCCTCAGCAATTAAAATACAAAATACAATTTCTAGTTACGTTTTCCTGACAGGCAAAAGTGTTTTTCCCAAGTACTTCTGTTAACAAGATTTTACACATATCGTGTAAACTAGTAATCTGCCCAGAAGTGCCCTAAATTTTTGCAGGACTTAGCATTACACTTTTTAAGCATGGCGGTCAACGAAATTATACACCTGTTAGCTCTTGAAATAATTTTTTCCGTAGCTATACATTAGGCACTTTTACTCACTTTTTTGCGCATACTTACCTATATTACGTCATTTAGGATTTCTTCATAACTGACCAGAAACATTTTCATTGGCATACACCCAGCAAGGTGCATCACCACAAGCTGAAATATCTGTGTGCATCCAACGACCAAAATATGCCCAATCTTATTTTCTTTGAGTAGCCTCTTAGGGCATCACGCCCACCATCAAACGTGATGCCCTAAGAGGCTACTCGAAGAAAATGGTGGGCGTGATGCCCTAAGAGGTTACTCGAAGAAATATGATTGGGCATATTTTGGTCGTTGGATGCACACAGATATTTCAGCTTGTGGTGATGCACCTTGCTGGGTGTATTCCAATGAAAATGTTTCTGGTCAGTTATGAAGAAATCCTAAATGACGTAACATGTTTGCAGTCACCCAATCGACCCCTTTTTCATAAAAAGTTTCCTACATTAAAGCAATCAGTTTAGTTTGGCTGCTCTAATGCAGGAAAGTCTTTTTGCAATTGGATTTCCAAATATGATCCCTGTGGGAGATGAAAAGTATTTGCATTGTCTACTGGTTACCAATCCCTTTAATTCTTTGGAAAAAAAAAAATAATACGGCTTGTGTCATACCAGACCCAAATTTCACTTTTCCCTGTTTTGGGCTAATTTGTAACAAGGTTCTTACTGCATTCACCAGATAAGTTGCAATAACAACGAAAACCGGTTCGTAGATTGTGATAACCTTGGCAATGTTACTGAGTAAATATTTGGATCAAGGTTGTGGTTTCTTACAGAGGTGTCTGATAGTGGGCGTGATGCTCTAAGAGGCTACTCGAAGAAATATGATTGAGCATATTTAGGTCTTTGGATGCACACAGATGTTTCAGCTTGTGGTGATGCACCTTGCTGGGTGTATTCCAATGAAAATGTTTCTGGTCACTTACTACATAAATTATAAAATTATTATATATGAATTAGTCACATATTTACGCACTTTTACTCGCTTTTAACTGTATACCTACTTTTGGGCCACCTGTATAATAAATGTGCAAAAGAATGGCGCTCAAAGATTTGAAAGAATCTCAAGTTTCTGATGAAAAGTTATTAAGAAAGCGATCAGTCATCAGACCCAGTGGCGGATTAAGGGGGGGGGGGGGGGGGGGGGGGGCGAAGCGGGCTGAAGCCCGGGGCCCCACAACATTTAGGGGCCCCACAAACTCACATTTTTCTAAAAGTTTTTTTTTGACAAAAAATATTTTCGAATTTTAAAAAAGATCTTCACTTGCAGAAACTACCAAAGTTTTTAAAATTTTGGTGCTGAGGGGTTGGGGCCTTGGGGGTAAATGTCATATGTTGTTAGTTAACTCAATATTAATATTTATAAGCAAAAATCTTCTCAAAGTAAGAATCGCAGTTGTTATCAGCTAACATTATTGCTTTGTAGGTCGCGGATAGCAATTTTTTCAAAAAAAAAGTTATCCGCTTTTTACCGATTCAAACGTCACAGTAGAGAATAAGATAAAAATGTTAATTCAGGTAGTAATCAACAAACGATAACACTTAATTGCCCCTTGCCAGCAAGAGTGCCAGACTACAGTTGAGGTTATACTAACAGAAAATGTTTAATGTTACTGAAGAATCTAGCGTTAAAAGTTATTGCACCATCGTACAACGGTAGGCTAGCTACAACATCTAGGCTTCATAGCTTTACACTCTAGAACAGACATGGGCAAACCACGGCCCGCGTGCCCAATCCGGCCCGCCGGTCCTTTTATTCTGGCCCGCCGGCACTTACACAAACTTAAACTCCCACCGTGAATTGAAAGGAAGACCTTTTTTTCTTTAAAAATGATGGATGGCAGTGATTTTCAACAAAACAAGCCTCAACGGTGCAAAATTGGAATAAAAAACGAGGTGAAAACCTTTCATGTAGGAAATCACATTCGTACGTGGACCGTGATCTCTAAAAAAAGTCTTCACCTTGTTTTCCAATCAGCGTGCAGCCCGCGGCTTCAACAATTTTAGCAAATCTGGCCCTTCGTGTGAAAAGCTTGCCCACCCCTGATCTAGGATAAGTGGTAGTTCCAGCTTTAATGTGAAAGAATAAACTCTATTGCCGAGAGCAGTAGCATAGTATAGTTTGGTTTTTGTAAATAAAGCATAGCTATATTTCAAAACAGGACAAAAACAGCGGCGGCGCTAGCTTCACGCTAGTGATAGGAAAAAACAGCGGCACTGACGCTTGCGAATTACCAGCAGAACAGGTAGCGACGCTAGTGCTCAGCTCTGCCTATACAGTACATTAATAATATGATTCATGACTGTTATTAGTTGATCAGTCGCTTTATTTCTTGATTGTTTTGAGTAAAAGATAAAGCCATATAGGCTTCTGCATTTCCATTGAATTTCCATTAATAATTTATTTCCATTATTATTTCCTTCTGCATTTCCATTAATAAAAACTTTTTTGAATTGATTTTCTATTTTTATCCTCCATTCACGAGAAAGCGAGTTGTATCGCTATATGTCATATTAGATATCCTCACTCGCTTGGGAGTTAACTTTTCTGAGGTTCTTCTTCTTTTGCTGAATTTGCTGCTTGTTCAAGCCACCACGCAGCGACAAATATCGTAAAGTACCTTATCCAAGGGCATAACAACATGTCGAGGGTAGGAGTTGAACCGCGACCTTTTGATTCATTATGGTCGCCATAAAAACGGCGCTCCAGACCGTTCGGTCACGCTGCCGACGTAACTAAGAACGATTTTTAAATGATTCAATTTTTTTGGTTCGTTCATGATATAAGTACCGTACGCGTAAAAACGATTGTAAAATTAAACGAAGGAAAATATAAACCCATTAAACCGATTGGGTAAATCGATGTAATGGAAATGCATTAATTGTTTTTGACAAAGAATAATACATTTGATCTTACTCAGTGGGACTCAAAGGCAGTAATTGAGCGTGCTGAACAAAGCACAAGAAGTCCATACTGGTCTTTTTACGCTACTGATCAATATTGGTATTGTTTTGTTTTTTGAGGCTGTTTTTTTGGTTTATTGTTCTTTTCATTTTATATCGTATAAGCTTTCGCTGAACTTGGGAAAGAGTGCCCCATTATTAAATTAGCCCAAGGCCCCACGTACTGTTGATCCGCCCCTGATCAGACTAGTCGCACTTCGAGCAGCTCTGCTGATCTGGCCATCCTTGGCCATTTCTTACTATAGTTTTATCTCAGCTATCGGTTATCTTTTTTATCTATTGGCCTATTGATTATGTTTTTTGCTAACATTGACTGTATTATTTTGACCTAAAAAAGTGTTCAGGTTCACACCAATTAGAACATCAGTTTCTAAAGAGCCAGCGCAATTATTGTGCAATCTGCAGAAACATTCTTTTCATCAAGTTCTATTAAAAAATATCCAACGTAGAGTTTCAGTAAAAAAACAGTGACATTAGCAGTATAGGCTTATAAGCGATCTTGTTAAAGAATCTTATTTTTACCTTCCTGTTTAACACAGCTCCATTTTACGTATAAGTACTTTTTATATCCTTTGCAAGGATCACCGAAAACTTCATTAGATGCCTCCAAGCTGCAATTTTGTTTACGTTGACACTTTCCGACGATGCTGTAAAATGCACTGTCGTTGAAGCAGTAGCGAAACGTAGGGAACCAGTACGAATCACATCTGAAATAACAAATACTGTAAGCATGCGGAGCCTCAAATCATGCTTAACGAAAATGGACATTATCGCTTGAACTGATAGCTTTGTTTTAATCAAACTTTCGTTTTAAGTCGTTAAGGTCGTTATGCGACACGCAGTAATATACAAATAGTAAGTTGTCTTGACACGGAACAAATCGTTCCGATTGGTATCTAATTCTTAGTGATTCTTGTTAGGTTTATATGACGCATTCTGAACTTGACAGTGACAATGTATATTTTTAGATATGCTAGTTTAGCCAGTTTGGGCATAAAGAAAGTTGAAGTAAAGGGCAAGACATGACATACCAAAAAAAAACTATTATTCCGTTTAAGAAATCGTGGCTATGTTTCGCACGAGGGTGATACCAGGGTAGGAAAACCTTCGGCCGGTTTTACCTTCAATGTGTGCGGTGTCAGAACTTTGTTGAATGTACAACAATGTATCTACAGTACAACGTCAACTATTAAGATTTTCCGTATGTGAGGCATAAAATCATTCAGTAGTCTCTGATACTGCTGTAAAAAATATTTTGCTCTGGTTGGAAAAATTTTAACGTGATGTCAAAATCTTTTACACGAAGTTTGAGATAAAAAGTTAATCGGCCTCGCTCGAAGCAGCCTACTAAACCGTTGGTATGGCCTACTTCGCCTATTCCTCACCTTTAGACTACAGTATACAGTTTCTACTCGTTCATATGAATTGTAAGTTAATGGATTCAGCCTAATGAGACGAAAACAGTCACAACCACGTTACTTGTAAGGTTGGTTTCAATTAAGCGCTCTGTGAACAATTGTGCTAGTTTAGCCATCAAAATTGACGACTTGCAATATTACGGAAATATTGTAGTTTTGCTTTAGTTGCATTTTATCGCAACTAAGCAAAATATTCAGCATAGGAAAGAATTCTTGTTTAATTTTTACAGATGCAAAAAATAAAGCAAATTAAGCGCGTTCGCCAAGCACAGCAACCGATTTGTTGCCGCGAAGTGCAACATGAAACCCCAGCATGATGCAAATGGCACTTCATCTCTGGGTCAACAAAAGTTTTTGACCGGGACAAACATGGAGCCGGTCTTCTTACCAATGTTACCTCCTTCATTTCTTTATAGCGCTTTAGAAACTCAAGTAGCGTCCGTAAATATACTGCATACAACTTTGCCGCTTGCTCGTGCAAACTAGAGATAAATTTTTAATTGGGATAGGGATAAAATGTCCATCAATATACAGTATTTTCACTCTCGTGTTTTACAGTTTACTTACTTTTTGCTGTTCCAATGTCTTCCATATCGTCCCTCAATGATTGATAGAACTGTTTGATCAACAACACAGCTAATAATTTCATTTGTATCTTCGCATATATACTTCTCATCATATGCAGAGTTGTTTTTGCAAACTGTAAAAATGGATATTGGTTAAAACAAAATGATGTTTAGTTGTTTGTCCATCTGTAATATTTATTCCAATTGCCAGAGAAAATAATTCGATCTCAATTAGCAAAGATAAGAATATTTCGAAAACGTTTTCATCACGAAAAATTGTTCTGCTAAGCTTTGATTTAGATTTATCTTAAATGTTGCACTAATTTGCGAAGCTCTATTAGTTTTTATTTTTCTGTAATGTTTATTCCAATTACGGACGTAACATTGGTGATGTACAGAGCAATTGGCCCGTTAAGTCAGTTGTTAAGACAATACTATTGGTGTGGGAGGTCTGGGGATCAAATCCCGGGTCGGTCAAATTGGACACAGTGTTGCCAAAGGCTCTTCACTGCTGCGACGCACGGAGCCGTATCCCAGACGCTAAGCCACGAAGATGGCCCTCGTTAAACGTTTCGGCGTAATAACGCGAATATAATGAAGATTTGATTATTTTTTTATATTTTGATGCTGTACAGAGCAATGATAGAGTGGCGAGTTATTTAAAAGTCTGCATAATATATATATATATTTTTATATCAGGCAGTAAATTGCATTGTTCTAGTTAGTTCGTATAAGAGTGTTATACCTGTATCACAAATGAGTTATAAAAAATAAGTATTCCTTAGAAAAAATACCGTGAATTACTCAATAGAATTTTCCCATTTGGTATTTATAAAATTTAGTTGCATATTTATTCTCCTATCACACGGAAGCGACCAATGCGCTATAAGAGCTTACTTACGAGTTGCCGTCCATCTGTCTTCCACACCGAAATGGGGGAATCCCGCTAAGTGCCTTTCCCAACGGCACAACAAGTAAACTTTCCGGCTTGTTTTCCTCACTGTCCCTTTAATGCTGAGCATCAAGCAGGGACACTGTGACTACCAATTTTAAAATCATTGGTTTGACCCAACTCGGAATCAAACCAAGTCTACAGCTCCCAAGGCGAACGTTCTTACTGTACCACTCGGCCATCTGAGCTGACGAATTAATGGTTTAATAGGAACTGCCCGCTAGCTCAGTTGCTCAGAGCACAAGATATTGGTGCGGAAGGTCTAGGGTTCGATTCCCTGGCTGGTCAAATCGGCGCAGTGTTACCAACGGCTCGTCACCGCTGCGACGTTTCTTCGTAGCTCAGGCTGCGAAGCTCAGGCGCTTAGTCTCGGAGATGGGTCCGCCAAACGTTACACGTTTCGGCGTAATAAACCGAGTAGAATGAAGATTTGATTCGATTTTTTTTGGTTCGATAGAAAAATTTTCAGCTACATTCAGTTAAACGCATTATGTAAAAAAATTATGGTAATTCCAGCCTTACAACGTCAATTGCAATACGTATTAGGTCCCCGGTATGTTTATGAACCATACGTAAAATGCCGAATATGGCCCGCTGACCTTCATATCTCCAAATTTGGCAAAGGATGCTTTAAACTGCGAGTTCAGAACTTGTCTCTTTAATGAGTTAAAGTTTTTAAATATTCTTTTTTGTGTTTGAACTTCCTTTGGCAACTCTGCGATAATATTCGCTGTTCGTTTCTGGTCAGATTGTTCATTTCTGGTCAGATTGTAATTATTTTCACCGTTTTGTGCTGTATCTCTGTTCCTTTATGGATCTGCTGTGTTGTGTAGGTTACGCAAGTGTCATGATTTGTCAGGCGTTGTCAGATCTTCGAAACGACAGGGCAGACAGGAAGTTCCATTGTTACTAGGCAATAGGCCTAGTGTAATGTCAGTGAACATGTAAATTAATGAAAAGGTTATGAGAGGCAGCGTGATTGAATCATTGGAATCGAAAGGGAAAATAGTCGGGAATGTGTGTTGACCGTTCTTACGCTTAGCAGTTATGATTAAGTTGTTTGGGGGTGCATTTAATTGTTTTAGAACAGACTTTCGCCTTTGCCTTCGCAACCTGACTATTGGCATTATCATCTATTCATTGCCTTCTTCAATTGTCCATAGTTTTTATGTTTATTCATTAGGTGATGACTAAAAAGTTTTTTGGAAGTTTCAAAACTCCTGATGTGAAATGGGTTGAACCTTTTTATATATAAAACAAAAATGGGATTGATTTTTAATTTTGTTCAAAAAAGATCCCCACCAAATGACTTTTTTGCGCCTCATTTTTCATTTTTTGGCCATCTTTTGCCAACTGTAAGTTATTGCAGCAAATTATGTACTGATAAGTGTATGGGGACGATGCTCCTTGTCATTTAACAGCTATCAAAAAAAATTGTTCAAAATGGACAATCAGGGCCGGAGATTTAAGCAATTTGATGTTCAAATATGAAATATCGCCCTGTAGTGGAGGAATTGAATATTAACTGTTTCAGAGAGTACTAGTACGATTTAGATAATTTTTAATGGTGGTTACCCATTTTTAGCGATGAGGAGTTCGGTTATGCACTCAGATAAGAGGTGATCTCTGCCACTAGATGGCAGCAGCATCATTTTTTAGTTTTTAATGAATATGCTTTCTACTGCACATGTATGACTTTTCAAATTTCTTTTTTTTTTTCATTTCGCCAGCATTAATAGAAACACTCGTCACGATTTTTCATTCCATTAAAAGACAGCACTCCAATATTACATTGACGAATGAATTCATAGTAGAAGATCCTTCCTGCCATTAGGGTTTCTTAACGATGGCTGTCTTAGCAAGTGACCGTGAGAAAACGGAAGTTGGTTTTTCTTTATTATGAACTAGTATATTGCTGTACCTATTTTAACCCTTACACGCTGATGGGCTTTGTTGTTGGCTGGCTTTGCAAATGCAAATCAAAGACGTGCGGGATACAAAAATTTCCATTGAACTACACCTTCATCATGATGACACTGGAGTTTTGTTTTGCAAGTTCTGAAGATTGTGTTTTCTTGCTGGATCCTGTAAACAGATATTTAGATGAAGTTTTGGCATTTTTTCCCTTTTTTCAACTTACCGGAAGAATAATGTTGGGACTAAGCGAGCATTTCTAGCTTTTTCGATTTTTTGAGGTACCCTTGTGACATCTTAATCCAGAGACTAATTGTATTATTCCTTAGATTTTTTCATTTTAAATGTTTTACCTTGAGAAGAATCAGGAGAGGCTAGAATTAGGGTTTGTAATTCTTTTAAAAGAGAGATTTTTTTAAAGGGATGGGAGGTTGCTATGCTGCAATGATGGGACCATAGCAGGGTCGAAGTGCGTATGCAGCTGCAAATGATTCGGTTACCCTATGGGCCTGTACTGAATAGTGAGGCTACCGGTAACTTATTGGTGTGTTAGACCTTACAAGCTTTTTCACTGGAAGTTTTTGTTTCTGGCTGGTCGCCTACCAATAAGAGGGAACCCTCTAAAAAGAAATGAAGTTGAAAAGTTTAGATTGGCAATGTAACAAAGAGTCCTTACAGTCTGGAATGACTATAGCCTAGATTGGCTGTGCAAAGTAAGGCTGACGAGACTTTTTTGGCTTTACTTTTTATCTTCCAACAACACTCGCTATCGACTTAAAATTTGATTTTTATAGTAGCCGAACACATTTGCATAAAACTCTTATTGCAGGCAGTGGATGGCGTTTGTTGAACCTAAATTTCGGCAAGCTTTTGGATCTCGCGGCAGATGTTTCAAATGTATGAAGACATCTTTAATCACAGAATACCGTAGCGATTTAAACAAATATATAAGCCTCCCAAAATTGGGTATTTTCAGATTAGTTTCCATTCGAATACGATACCCCTGACGAACCCTACTGGGTGAAACAGGCTGTCGGGTTTTTAATTTTAACTGATATGCTGAAGTGAATATAATACGCTCTAGCTTTGTTATTGAGCGCTTTTTTGATTAGCTGTCCCCTCCAGTGTTATTAGATTAGTTTACCAATATCCTGCAAAAGAAAGGAAACGATGCTGCTGCCATCTAGTGGCAGAGATCACCTCTTATCTGAGTGCATAACCGAACTCCTCATCGCTAAAAATGGGTAACCACCATTAAAAATTATCTAAATCGTACTAGTACTCTCTGAAACAGTTAATATTCAATTCCTCCACTACAGGGCGATATTTCATATTTGAACATCAAATTGCTTATATCTCCGGCCCTGATTGTCCGTTTTGAACAATTTTTTTTAATAGCTGTTAAATGACAAGGAGCATCGTCCCCATACACTTATCAGTACATAATTTGCTGCAATAACTTACAGTTGGCAAAAGATGACCAAAAAATGAAAAATGAGGCGCAAAAAGTCATTTGGTGGGGGACCTTTTTTGAACAAAATTAAAAATCAATCCCATTTTTGTTTTATATATAAAAAGGTTCAACCCATTTCACATCAAGCTGAATTTTTTTTTTCGTAGTCATCACTCTATTGTTCATGCGTCAGTTAGTTTATCTCAGGCTAACATGTTGCATTGAAACAATTGGCTATTCAATCAAAACCATCTTTTTTGAATAAGGGTAGTTAAGCTACTCGTTTTAGCTTTAATTTTTTCTTTTTGAGCTATAGCCACATACATTTGCAGCTTATATTTTACTAGAAATTATGGAAGATGACTAGCACAGCGTTGAACACGCAAACCCAATTCCGGTGTTTCATGCACCACTAACCACTCGACCAATTCCCAGATGTTCCGTTAGCTGAACTGCTGAAACCGACCAGTTATTTGCGGTATTCCGCGGTGATTGGAAGATATCATTCGTGACGAATTTGATTTATGGCTGGATCCGATCGTTTCCTGAATCGAAGAGTCTTAGTTCGTCTGCTGGTATATTTTTTGATAGCTTGCATGCAGCACATACCACATAGCGTATAACTCTCACCTCCGAAAAAATAAGCGCTGAAGAAGAAGAGACGTGTAATATATCTCATTGCTTTATTCTTATTGTCTAGTTCTCTTCGCAAGACCAAATATTTTAATCAAACTCTAAACATTCTTTTTATAAAAATTTGGTAAACCTTATGTATATAAAATGCTACTAACAACGATCAAAACATTGAAAATATCTCGTAAGGTTGTCTCACTCAAACCGACTAAAAAATACAATTAAAGACCACAGATGTCTCAATGCATACAGCACTCATAATTGCCATTGTACTAGACTGAAGCCTTCTCTAGTAAAAGAGCACTACTTAACCCTAGAACGACCAGACATTTTTTATAGCATTTCACCAGACAGGTCCATTGAACCCGTGTTCGTAATCTGCACTGTAATGCTAGACTTGCCTTTGTTCTGTTAAAATTTCAACGTCGTAAAGTTGCTAATTTTACTGAAGAACTAAACACAATAGCTTACATCCAGGGCCGGCGCCAAGGGGGGGGGGGGGGGGGGGTCAGGGGAACCTGCCCCCCTCCATTGACATGCTTAGCCCCCCTAATCAACAAGCTTGCTTTTTTGTAGACAGCGCCTGTTGTGCTTAATTTTAAACTTTGCCCCCCCCCTGATAAACGCTTGGCCCCCCTAAGTCAACTGCTTTACCGCCGGCTCTGCTCACATCTAATTGACAAGTAACGAATTTAACTTGCAATCATGTCAAGGACAACTTTAGAAGGCCATGTTCAGACATTTTTGCATTGTTGCACAGAGAAAGCTTTCGTTTATGTCTTTTTTACTAGAATAGAAGTGCTAAAACAGATCGTTTTTTCCATGCTCGGAACCATTTATATAACATTCTTCAGTGCAGGGAACTTTCTCTGAAACTGCTGAAGCGCAACGCAATAAAGCGCAACAATGGCGGTAAGCAAAAAAAGCGCAGCGCAAGATGCGCAAATATACTTTACTTTTTGCTAGTGCGCAGCGCAAACTTCCGCAATCTGGCTGTAAAAGTAAGTAATGCGCAACGCAACTTCCGCAATTCTACGAAGTAAATGAAGCGCAACGCAACTTCCCAACATATTTTTAAAGTGGAGCGCAGCGCAACTTCCGCAACATTTTAGAAGCAGACAAAATAAACTTAAATGCAACTAACAGAGAAATGAAAGATGTGTTTGAAAATGCAAAAAAATACAACAGTCTTCCAAAAAGCCAACCCAAAGTATACTGCAAACCAGAAGAGCTAGCAGAATTTTTTGAAAACCATTTCAACCGCAATGATCAAAACTTTGAGACACCAGAACCACTGAAGATTACACCTGATTGCATATCCGCATTTATCGTAAATGAACTTTCGATCAATGATGATCCACCAACTCTAGAAGAACTTCAAGTTGTAATTTACAACCTAAAGTCAAACAAATCTTCCACGGAATGTACCTGTTGAAATCCTAAAATGTCACCAAAATTTGAAATTAACAATGCAAAAGCTCTTATCACTGTATACAAAAACATGGATTACAGAAGAAATTCCACTCCAATTTAGACATGGTCAAATAACTGCATTATGGAAAAACCAAGGTAAAAAATCTGACCCAAATAACTACCGACGAATTCAAGTAAGCAGCCTACTTGGTAAAATATTTAGCATTATGTTAATCAGTCGAATACAAGACTGATATGATTCGCAAATTCTTGATATGCAAAATGGGTTTCGCCAAGGATGTGGCACCACAGATGGTATATCACCAAAACAACTTTACTGATTGCTGAAAAAACAAATGAACAAATTTATGTCATATTTACTGATTTAAAAGCTGCATTTGACCATATCAACAGAAACTGGCTTTTTCAATCAATCCGAAACATGCTTGCCAACACGAATCAAGATAACAAGTTTATTAACTTTTTCGATGCTTTATATCAATCAACTACAGCAAAACTAAAAAAACACCCTCAACTAAACTTTGATATAAATGTTGAAGTACGTCAAGGCGGTCCGGAATCTCCAATATTATTTAATTTGTACCCTTGGACTACGTATAAAGAGTTTTTCTGCATAGGGTTAAAGTGAATCGTGATTGGCTCGTAAATATCCATTAACTGTTTTGTAAATATTGTTTTACGACACCGTTCTTTACACTATATAGTTCTTTGTAAGAAAACGTTAATATTTCTATTTCTTAAACTTATTTTGCCTTTATTTTTGGTTTCATCCTGCAGTACTAACGGTACAGTATTGCATTGTAAAATAACAGTAAAAAACCTGACTACTTTGCGGATTTCACCTATCGCAGGATATTTTTGGAACGTACTCCCCATGATAAACCAGGGTTCACTGTAGTTCTAAAAACAACTAAATCGCAAACGTTTGAGTATCGGTATTACTTTATCAAACCTTCACTCAAAGACTTTCCTTTGATACTTTTGGGATGGTTGTACCTTCGGCTAAAAACACCTCTCTTAAATATGAACTCATTTTTTCTTCCACGCCTTAACGTCAAATGTCACGTCATTCTCAAACATTGCAAATTTGTAGCTACGCTCCCGTTTTCATCTACTCATTTACATTGTCCGTTCCTCATTTGTCAGTGGGTCTACACATGCATCACCAATAGCATACGCTTTGTTTCAACGACGGCTTTTTAGTCTTTTACAGGAAAGACGTCACGCAAAGGAACACAATAGACTTTGTATGGATTGTATTAGACTTGGCATGCCTGTAAATTACTTAAAATAATTTATTGAAGGAAAAAGGAAGATCGCAGGAAGTTTTTATTTATTTTAGAAGTTTTGTGTTTAGTAACGGTAAGGAACAACAGATGTTTTAAGCACCAGGGTGCAGACCATTCTCGAATGAAGACCCATTACAAACATCAATCATGAATCATTGAACGCTGTTGATTGACATACAAGACAAACAACGAATAGCCTACACTTTTTTTAAGCCACTTACAGTAATTGCAGGTTAGATTTTTATATTAGCGAAGTACAGTATAAATGCATCATGGAAGATGATCTGGTTGAGCGCGAAAGCTGCTCCTGAGTTTAATGCAGCAGCACCTCGGCCAACTCTATGTGCAACAAATATACACTCCACCCTTCAGCCTATTTGTCAAACCCTAGCATTCCACCAAGCGGACCCCATTACAAACCAAAAACGGTGATGAGCATTGTAGGCCTACGAGACGCCCAGGTTGTTTAGTCAAGGGATGGGCAACCTGCGGCCCGCTTAAGTTTTGGATGAGGCCCGCGTCAGAACTTTGTCAAGTGTACAACACAAGCGGTAGAATAAAAAGCATTAATCTTTCACAAAAACTGCATCACATGTTATACTTGTGACATAAAAAAACACGGGAATTTCGGATTTTACTGTAAATAATATCTCAACACGAAGGTTTAATAAATTTGCAACGTAATATTGTGTGTTTTTAAAGCAAAGTTTACAAATTAAATGTAAAGATAGCACGCTGAAAATATCATGCAATCAATATGGCCCGCTGTGCTTCGTGAGTTCCCCACCCCTGCTGGTTTAATTCATATACTGTAGTGTGCAGCGTTACGCGATAATGGCTTTGCCAATAACTTGGCAATAACGTCGCTTCCCGATAGATGCCAATAATAATAACGTCGCTTCCCGATAGATGTGCGCGTAATGGTTATACGTATAGAAATGTTAAATCATTTAAAAAGTAGAAGGCACGGAGATGCAGAAGTATGCATACATATATAACAAGGGTGCATAGGCGCGGGAAGTGGGGTGCCAGGGGGGGCTCAAGCCCCCCCTGAACTTTTTTTAGCCCCCCCTGAACCATTTGAGCCCCCCCTGACAATTAAAACAATTATGCACTGAGTGCGACGTGATTAATGCTCGCAACGTACATACGTAATGAAGCAAATATTTTTTAAAGTGCTTTTAACCAACGAAGAATCACTATTCTTTTAAAAATCAGTCAGTTATTATTCACTTGGTCAACGTAAAATTTGGTAAAATTTTCAATGCTTGAAGTTCATTTTTAACCGTCATTTATATCAGCGTTTGCAAACCTTTACAGCAGTCATGGACGATGGCCCAGTAAAAGTATAATGGCTGTCAATTCTTGTAGCTGCCAAACACTTTACGCCAAACTACTCTGAATGCTCGAATGAAAGTCGCTACTGATCATGGGAATTACGTAAATCGTAAACGAAAATGCGGTGAAGAGCAAAAAAACGGTCCTCAATCCTTCAGATGTTCCGAATTCCACCAAAATTTTTGTGAAAAGCTAAAAAAAAGGTCTTCACGGCCCGGACGCGTTACATGAACTGGAAATGTTGGTGGCCAACCTGATTTGTGTACATGCCAAATTGACCCGCGATCGACAGCCAAGCATCCAAAGATCGACCGGTACATCGCGATCGACTGGTTGGGCACCCCTAATTAAGCTTATATGAGCTGGTGCAAGTTCTCTTCTGGTTGAGTTTTTCAATGGTTTTGAATTTTTTCTACCAACCCAATGAAGCGGCTAAATCACTACTAAACTGGCACCGATGATCAGTAGGCTACTCGATTTGAGGGGGATGCCATCCCCCCTGAAAACAACACCATCCCCCCATAAAACATTTTAGCGTAAACCGTTCCCTTACAACTATAATAACCATCTCTTTTTAGGTCTGCATGAAAAGTTGTAGCCTACCACCCCCATAAGTGTTTTCACAACTCGAGCACTGCCGATGATTGTTACTAAAATTGAGCTAGTACGCCTACCTAAATACCTATATCTACACATCTCATTATGTTAAAAAATGGTTCAGTGCTTTATTTTGATTGTGTGTTTTTTGTTATTTTTAAACCTCAGTGGGGCATTGTTTGTTGCATGTAACTCTGATCAGCAAAGCAAAAGTTAGATCGGGCAAATTTTGTTTGCCTACTTTTTGGTTTTGTGATTGAGGTATTTGCATTTTACAAATACATGAGTAGTAATTCGAGCATGGTTAGAAAAGCCTAATGGTAGTAAGCAATCTTGTTTTCCATGATGAAAGATTATCCTGAAAAAATTCCGGTCACTTGAGCGGCATGCAATTGATGTCTATCAAAATAGGTCTTCTGAGTGTCCTGCTCTTAAAAACGTGCGTTCGAAAAAAGGGGGGTCTGGGGGGCTTCGCCCCCCAGACGTTGACACGATCTTACTATTTTGAGCCCCCCCTGTCTAAAAAACGTTCCCGCGCCACTGCAAGGGTGCAACATTGTTTTCATCAATCGAGTGAGGGTCGGGGTGAAAAACGAATTACTGAGCTACCGGCATTTCACCTTCTCAAGCATTGCGGTCCATGGTTTCAAACCGGCAATTATCTTTCCTTTTGGCTTCGGTAACCAAACAGCAGAATGAACTTTACAGTACAAACGCCGCATCTGAAAATTTTTGTTTAAATATTTGGATTCAAAAGTATAAAACTTCATGAAAACTTTTTGAAATTTTGCTTACTTTTCTAGAACCGCTATTCCGATAGCTAGATTCGCAGTTTAATCTAACTGCGGAACATTTTCTGTGCGTCTCCATTGGCCTCCCCAAACGTTTAGCAACTGCGTTGATTGGTTTCCAGGGATGGTCAGCTCTTGGAGGAGACTGTAGCTTTTTCCGAACGAGTCGCTCTGCTTAAAACTTGAACGCGGAGCTTTTTATCCGGCGCGCCGTCCAACGCGAGAAAAAATTTTTCACTATTTTCCATTGAGCCCCAGGATTGGGTTGCTACTTAATTTGTTGGTCTGTTACGTCCTACAGTGAAAGCAACAAAATATCAAATTAGAATTAGCTACTTTATCACAATAGCAGTGGCGTTGCAAAAAATTTTAAAAGGTGGTGGGAGGCCATAATTTCCACAAAATTTTCAAGCGTATTTTTTTTTTCGGCGGAACAAACTTGAAGCTGATTGAAAAACAAAAAAAGATCCAGGGGGTGCGGGAGCATGCTCCCCCGGAAAATGTTTGAACATTTACATGCTGCGAATGGACATAGTTTAGCGCTTTTTGAATCTTTTCGTTTTGTTTAAATTTTTGACCCTAATTTTGATGCTTCGCCAAATTAGTATCCTACGCGAGCGCGTACAGCGCATTGATCGCTTTCTCGTGATAGGAGGAAGATCAATATGCGATTAAATACAAAACATACGATGCATTTTGTTGGTACATTTTCGATTATGGGTGCTTAAGGCGTAAGGCTTATTGCTAGCGAAGAGGTTCGATAATACGGAAAACTGTACACATTAAAAACATTTTTGAAAATGGCTGGTGGGAGGGTGCATACCTCTCATCGTAATTCTACCCCGCTGGATCTGCCCCTGACCATAAGCTACGGAAACCATCAAAAGAGTCTAGCATATTTCAGTCACCTGACACCATTAGTTTCGTTCTTTTTTATGAAATGGCAGAGTAAAAAAGGCGGGATGGCACAATGCCTCCTCCCTAAATACGCTCCTGCCTAGGAGCATGAGACTTGGAGCTTGTGAACAGATAATAAGTTCGTTTAAAGAAGGTTAACACGAGTATAATGAAGATTTGATTTGAACACGTTTACGAACGTCGCCCTGGCTACTGTGAGCTATGCTAGCTAGAGGAAAGCTTGAGTTCATCAAGCTGTCTTCAAGTGACTTTTACTGAAGTTAAGTGCATGGTACGCATGACGTATGCTGCGTTAACAAGGAGGGGGCCTGAAGGGCTTTGCCCCTAAGAGGTTGGTGTGGTAACACAAATTTCATCCCCCCCTACTTGAAAGTACTTTCAACGCCCCTGTTTAATTCCATAGATTTCGTCGATATTAATGATCTTTCCGGTGCAGTTTTGTCACTAGATATTTATAAAGCCTTTGACAGCATTGAATGGGACTTCCTAATTGAATCTTTGCATTGCTATGGGTTAGATTCATTCTTAATTGATTGGATTAAAATCTGTTATGCAAATCCAATGTGTCGAGTTACCAACAATAATTGGTTATTCGATACACTTACAGTGGGAAGATGGGTTAGGCAAGGTGATCCACTGTCCCTGCCCCATGCAGTTCATTTTGGCAATTGAATGTTTAGCTAAGTCTTTACGGTGTAGTAATTCTTATACTGAGATATTGCTTGGAGATAAGCCCTCAAAAATATCCTTATTTGCAGATGACGCATTAGTATTTCTTGAAGGAAGTGTGTCGCAATTTGAAATAATCTCAAGAGAACTAGCTACATTTGGTTCCATATCAGGCCTAGTAATAAATTATACCAAGTCAAAAGCCTTCTGTTTAGGCTCTCTCCGTGGTAATGTAACGAAACCTTTAAGTGAAAAAGGTTTACAATGGCTTAGTGAAGAAGATAATTTTAAATACTTGGGCATTACAATACCTATTAATGTAGACAATCAAACCGTGTTGCGTGTTAATTTTGAAAATACCCTTGCTCAAATTAACACCGTTTCAAATATGTGGAAAACCAGAGGATTGACCCTAATGGGTAAAGTAAGCATCATTAAATATCTAATTTTGCCAAAATTGATTTACAAAATTATGGTTATTCCTATAACTGTATTATCGTGCATACTTAAAAACATTGAAGAATTATTTTTCAAATTCATTTGGAGAGACAAACATGATTGATGAAAATTCTTTTGCACTTGCTTTAAGATAAAAAAAAAGCAAAGAGGCTTCTTAATGTGTAACTAAGCGGCACCCTGGAAAGAAATTGAAACATTATTTTTTGTTTTTCGTCTTATGCAGGAGTTAGACGTGTATTTAGAGGTCAGGGAAAAGCGACTGGATTTGGACTAAATTTTCAGAAAATTGAAAAAGGAATCAAAATATTTTTTGCACCAAAAGTTTAAGAAATTCAGACTATACAAGACTACTTAATCAAAAAGTTAAAAAAACTAGTAAATTTATTAAATTTCACGAAAGTTTAACAAAGGAAGTTAGTTAACTTACAAAAGCAAGTTTTGGATTCTGTTTGTCCATTGATTCAATTATTACGAAACATTAATGAGAAAAAAAAATACGGGTGCTAAAATCGATGTGGAAAAAGTTAAGCATTTGATAAGAAGCTGCAGTTCAATCGGTAACCTGCCAATTTAACAAACAGATTGATGCACTCAAGGCTGAAATTGTTGAAGTGAAAGGTAATCAAGAATTTATCAGTGCTCAATATGACGCCTTATTAATTGATCACAAATCTTTGCTTGAAACCAAAGCTCAACAGGAGAAAGAAATTAAGAAGCTTAAGAATCAGTCAGTTGAATTTGAAACCAGAGGGATAAAAGAAGAGGAGAAGTTGGATGCTCTGGAACAGTACGGTCGCAGACTAAACCTAGAAATTGCTGGAGTTCCGGTAAGAAATAATGAAAACACGAATGATCTTCGGAATACAATAAATATGGGACGAAAATAGCTTAAGGAGGAAAAATAAAGCCGCTTTAAGGAGGAAAAATAAAGCCGTTATGCTATTACTTGTAGTTAGAATTGTAAATTCTAGTTCTTACAGTTTTGTACTGCCTTGCATACACTGCTGATGATGACAGCTGAATTTATGTTGTCGAAACGTCCAGTTTTGAGATTTACAACGAATGATCTTGTTTTAAAAATGGCTAAGCTTGCCAACATGGATTTGTCAGCCAACAAAATTTGGACTTCTCATCGCCTTTCGGCTAAGCCCAACCGTAATATCAATACCAGTAAACCCAGCCCATTTCCTCCTATCATAGTACGCTTTTTAAGCAGGGACATACGAAACAAATTTTACCAAAATCGTCTACAACTTCGCCAAGCTAGTTTAAAAAATTTCAGAGTTGAAGGAACCGATTGCATTTACATAAATGGAAACTTGACACGCTACCGGAAAAAGCTCTTTTAAAACGTGAAGCGAAAAGCTAGAGCCAATCAATACAAATATTTTTGGACTGCCAATGGCAATATTTTTGTTAGAAAAAGTGACGAATCCCAATCCATTCACTGTTAAAAATATTTACTGGTGTTTTGCATGGAGTCAGGTTTTACCCCCTACTAAGTTAAATTTACTGCAATACATTGCGTATATTTTACCGAACCTGGTTCTGTGTTATTTACGCCAAGTAGGGAATTGTTGAAGTATATTTTATATTTTATTCCGCCGTTTTTACCATTTTTTCGTAATTTATACTCCCCTTTATAAGGTAAAATTTACAAAGCTTTTCCTGTTAATTTTACCCTCTTTTTCATTGGAGTCAGGTTTTAACCTTTAATTGAGTTAAAAAGCAGTAAAATTTACAGCATATTTTCTGTTAATTTTACCGTCTTTTTAACTGGAGCCAGGTTTCACCCTTCAGTAGTGTTATAGAGCAGTAAAATTTGCAACACCTTTCCTGTTAATTTTACCGTCTTTTTCACTGGAGTCAGGTTTTACCCTCTAGCTGCGTAAAACATCTGTAAAACTTACTATTTATTTCTAGTTAATCTTACTAACTTTCTTATAACATTTAGTTTTACGCATTTTGTATCGCGAAGTTAACACCATATGACTTAAAAGGCTATTTTAAAAGCAATCAACAACCTTTATAAAATTTAACGAATTTATTGTTTATTAGAAATTTACAACACAAAGTTTTTACGGTGTAGGCAATGGAATCCTTCTTCTCAGTTCCAGTATTTTTTTTTTTTTGGGGAGGGGGGACTCGCTTCTTGGCTCTTTTTCGTTTTTTTCAGCGACTCGAGCAAAATACCAGCAAACAAATCTCAGATGCAACAGATTTTAAACAAAACGCAAGAAAGCTGAGCTTATCCCCTTTGCTGTTAACCTTAATTTGCTTCTCAACATAATCGAAGCAAGTTCTAAAAACTTGATGGTAAAACAACAGTCTATAGCGAAATACAATGACTCCGCTTGCGTTGGTTAAGGCTATGGGTTTTTACGTAGAAAGTAACTTTGTTGCAAATAGGCGTTGTTACGCTATCAAAAAAACGCCTAGAAAATGGATTTCGTGATACCCAACGAAGAACTGGATGAAACTTCGTAAATTTGAAGATTAAGAAATGCTGAATTTAAATCTCGTGTCTTCCGTGTCCAACAGGTGCCGTTACGTCATAAAGACAAAAATAGCTCTTTCAAAGGTGCAGAAATTCTACACACTTAAAAGCCTCTAAATTTTTTTGTGATTGTTGTAAATGCATCAGACCACTTTCAAAGTAATCTTTGGTTAACAGACTATGTCCATGCCAAACTGTGACGTCATAAGTTGATGACGTCATGACCCACAAGTAAAAGATTTCGTAAAAACATTTTTTTTGGAGGGGTCTATACAGCTCCTTATAACTTCGGTTGTAATACGTTTAACAAGCTGAAAATCGGCGTGAAAAATTCACATGTACATATTACCACATCTGCAAAATTTCGACCAGTTTTATTCAGAATTTTTTTTCTATTGACCTACAATGATTAGATATTAACCATTAGCTTAAACCGCAATTAGACCAGAAAATGAATAATCGTATCGAGTAATTGCTTCCAACTTCTTGTGTTAGTAATACAAACACTTTAAAATAGTTTGGAGACATCTCTAGTCAATAATTTGCCTCTATTTCAAATACTGACGTCTTAAGTTGGTGACGTCATAACTCACAAGTAAGATATTACAAAAAATATGTTTTTGCTAGACAGGGTGTATATATGGTTCCTTACAACTTCATTTATAGTAAGTTTAAAAAACTGAATTTTGGCTTGGAAAATCTAAGTATACATATTAACACATCTGCAAAACATGTGCAAAACTTTGACTAGTTTTATGAAGTATTTTTTTTTTCTTCTACAAACGTACAACGGTTAGTTATTTACCGCTAGCTTCTACAAGATAGTAAATAATTGTATGGAGTAATTGCTTCAACTTCTTGTGTTGGCAATGCAAACACTTTAAAATAGTTTGGGACATTTTCAGTCAATATTTTGCTTTTGTGCCAAATACTGACGTCATAAATTGATGACGTCATTTCACCCACAAGTAAAAACTTTCTCTGAACAGAGTGTACATAAACTTTTTTTAACCACAATTTTCATTGAAAAATAATGTGAAACTTGACGTGGATGAATTATGTATGCGGTACATACTGGCACACCTGCAAATTTTTGTCCGGTTTTATCGAATACTTTCTAGATTACGAGACGATTATCCTACTCTCTAACAGATAACTTTACAATACTTCACGTATTTCAACTACTGCATCAAGTTAACGCTAAGGAGTTCAACTGGTATGAATTAAGCACTTCAAAGTATTTTTTTAATGTAACCAGAAACAACATACCGGTACTCTTTGTGTCAGTTTTGTGCAATTAAATAATGGCTTCATAATTCAAGAAAGAAATGTATTTTACGAACAAGAACTTTATTGGATCAGCGAATTAATTTTATCAGTTACTGTTTGTTGCTGCCAATCTACTTTAAAAAGATGTTAATATAAATTTTTACGCCGTAATATATTTTCATTGACTAAATTTCGCATCTAGCTAAAACACCTAAGCTACATTGATAAGCAGGTCTTATTACTTGAAAAACAAAGAGAAATTTGGTTTGAATATGCCATATTAAATTTCGTTACATTAAAATAATACCTTTAGTTACGACAAACACATTTCAACATTTTTCAACTAGCTACAAATTGGTTGTCATCACTATCATTGTCGTCACTGACATCATTCAATAGTTCTACTTCAATTTACGGTCTCAGAATCATTTCCACAAACAACGCAAGAGCAGAGTTCGGTGCATGATACGCCGTTTCCAAAGCAAGAACACTGATTGTTGGAACATTTGAATGTTTTACAATTGCAAGACTAATTTTACAGCAATCCTAACGGGGCTTGCTCCTGGGTCATCCAACGGACCAAAACTTTATTGTTTGCAGCAATCATCTAACCATTACCGTTTGGACTTGGAGCATTAATATTAGTTTAAAGTGCTTTCCGCCAAATAGTCGCCTGATAATTAGCTCGTTTGATATGATGTACCAGGGCATTGCGGCAGAGAGGCAAACTCACCTCACTCAAAGCCTTTGTATAAACAAGGTTGTACCGTGGTTTGTTGATGTCATTGCCAGAATGCCAGTAAAGCTTGCACACAAAACGTTCCACGTTTGCCCAAGACGTTGAAATCCTCTTTGGAACTGTAGCCGACATATTGCTTGAACAGTACAAACGCTTTCTTTTTTCCTTTTCCAACGAAAGCACTAGTTGAATCAACCCCGGTAAAAATATGCAGCCCCAAAAGCCCTCCGGTAGTGCGACTTTCCATCTCTTGCCCTAGCAACGAAATGTTACTGATGCGCTTCTGGATTCCTAAAATTGAAATACAAATAATTTAAGTTGGAGCATCTGTCAATTGTCAATATAATTAGTAAAAGTAGGAAAAATTACTATACAGCAACCCATGCGCGCTGTATTTAAAACATTACACTTCATCAAGTTAGTAACAACAGCAGGTAATAAAAAACAAAAAAACTTTATTAATGCCCAATAACTTCGTTTTCTACTTACCATACTCCAAATAAATGGTAGCTGATAGCTTTTGGGCCAGAAAAAGACCAATTACAAAAACATCTGAGTCAGCACTGGACAGAAAAATATTTGAATACTTTCCGGCAGCGTGCATAGAATTTAAAAACAACCGAGTGTCAGCTTCGGTGTGATTACAGTGAAGCTCCGGAACTTGCACTGTTTTTCCACTACAATAAAGTAACATCACAAGAAGCTCCATGCCTAACGAATAAATCAAAAAAGAAATTTACCCCTTTTAGTAGTTCTCGATGGAGGTAAACGGAAAGCTCTTCTTTATTGGCATCGTGACGAAGAAATTCCTTCCACTGTTTTGGTAACTGCTGCCCTGAGCTAATAATTCTGCAAAGAGGTGATGAGACTTTTTGGATGTTATCGCCTAAACGACGGGCATGTTCAAGAGCGTTGATGAAAATAACTGAATAAGTGTCAAATACTATATCAACTCTGAAAGCATTAAAGGAAGACTCATTTTTGTAACTTGAGTTAAAATGCAAGCAGCAAATTTCATGTCTTAGGAAGTCTAGACGGAAGAAAACTGTGAATCAAGCACATTGCATCAATAACAACAGCGCAATTCGGCATCACGCCGATAGATTTTTCTTCTACGGGCCAATTGCTCTGGACCAAATAAACTATGACAGATTCGGGTGTTTCAGCTAGAAAACCATCAGAACTTGCCCGGGGATATGACACTGGCCTAAGGGTATAAGTATGTACTTCTTGAAGCTTGACTCGATCTTGTTTTACCAGAATGATGAGTCGAGTAAACAGCTTTCTATTCGATAAATACTTTCCTTTTTTATCCTTTTTAGGCTTTACAGCAGTTTTAAAAGTGTGCAAGTTCATTTTTCTGAAGGTACAATGAAGTTTTTTCGGATCAGAGATAAACCGGGCAGTAAAATGATGCTCTGCTTCTTTTCTGCATTCATAAGCTTTCATGAAATCTTCTTGACAGAGAGGGGATGCAACAACTCCCTGAGTAGATGCTGATTAACTCAGATCTTTCATAATCAAAAGGATTAGTGCTTAGCTTCAACAACATCAATAACGCTATCGACCCCAGCTGCGTCTCGAGCACGACGTTAAGGATCAAGGATCTTTTCTACACCGATCTGCTGCATCTTGATCAGCGTATTTTCGACACAACTGGGTCATAGCTAATCGCTGTGACTGAGAAAGAATCGATTCACCAACAGCATTAGGTCGCGTTGTAATTCCAACTATTCCACCAGCTGATATATTGTCTCTGTTAACAGTCTGCTCAATCACTTGATCTGCAGCTGTTGCGAACATTCCGCACCGATCTTATTGCTGAATAGTAAATTCACCAGCACGTAAGTGCTCATGAGCAAACGGGTGTGTTTTTCAAATTCACGCATTTCATGCAAATAGACAGGAACGTAGCGAGAATAATTCACACGATCGTAGGCAAGCAGCCAAGGAGTTTTCTTCTCCAAAGTATTTAAATGGCATTCCCAATCTAATCTACGGGTGCAGCTAATAAAATAGACACCATATACTGTAGCTGCAACAGGGCAAAAGTAGAGAAAGCAGAGGCTTGCGTAGCACAGAACCATCAGAACTTGCTTACAAAATATTGAATTGCTTACTCACAAAATATTGAATTGCTTACAAAATATTGGAAGACTGCTTATAAAATATTGAAAGACATCTTCCTGGAGTGGATGGAAGAGCAGAGATCATCGCCTCTGCCAAGTCACTGATTTCTTTTTTCACAAATGATGAATAAACTTGATGACCGCAACGCTTGTATGGACAAACTTTCAATTCTTTCAGGAGAATCATCTTCTGGAAATTTCTTTTAGAATTCGAACATAGGCATACGCGCCTTTCAATACTTCTTTCATTGGTGAATCGAAAATAGCATTATTGATGAAAACCATGCCTGTGGGCGCTCGTTGACAGATCAGTTAATGAATTCATATCCCATAATTGTAAATTTTTAGCAGCAATAACTTTTTCAGTACAATCCAAACTAAACCATTTAAAAGCACATTACTTTAGAGTGCTGAAACTTGTTGCAGTTAACTTTTTTGAATCACTTTCATAGACGTCATCATGGTGAACAATTACGTATTCCATTGATTCTTTTAATTACTACTCACCGATAAATGAAAATGATAAGCGCCAAGCTGAATGAGATCTATTAGCACCAATAGTATTGGTGGAGTATTTTTGTATTTAGTTGCATCTTTATCCTCCTATCACGAAAAAGCGATTAATGCGCTATACGAGCTCGCTGAGGAGTTGCCGGCCATCTGTCAACAACATCAAGATGGGGGTATCCCGCTAAGTGTCTTTCCAAACGGCACAACAAGTAAACTTGCCGGCTTGTTTTCCACACTGTCCGTTTAATGCTGAGCGTCAAGCAGGGAAGCTGTGAATACCAATTTTATAGTCATTGGTTTGACCCGACCTGGAATCAAACCCAAGTCTACAGCTCCCGAGGCGGACGTTCTAATCACTCGGCCATATGAGCAGTATAGAAAACTAGTCTGTCCGTAGAAATTGCACCCAGATACTGGATTACCACAAAAAGCACGTAACTGTAGCCTGACTTTTTATCATCATTTCCTCACAAACCTATCCAGCAACAGAGTATACAGATACGTAGGTTATATGACTTTTCTGCAAGTAAACCTATTACTCATTTCGATAAGCTAGGCTAACTGACTTTTAAAAAGGTTTAATAATACCGCTCCAACTCGACTGCTATTTTTTGAAAAACTTGCAGGGGCCCCCTATGGTCAAAAGTATAAGTATGGTATGGGAGCCCCACATCGCGTGAGTAAGACAAAAAATGTATTGGATCTTAAAATAGGCCTATTTAAGGCACCTTTATCATACGTTGAGTAAATAGTACTACGTACTGACTATTTACGGGGCCCCCTTTTTGTGCGAGCTCAACCCCGTTGGGGGGTTCGGGGGGCGCTAGTTTCGGCACTGCTTTTAGTTAAACTACAAGGAAGTTAGAAGCACCCGCAAGTCTACAAATCACAGAAAATTGGCATTTCTGGTTTCGCAACTTTTTACAAAAAGTTGCCCAACTAGCCAACAGTTCATTGTCTTGCATCTACAGTAAACTACAGCAACTGCGGTAATAGCCCACAGATATCTTTAAACTTTAAATCTAAGGTACAGTATATACCTTAATACCTGACATCCTGCTCGCTTGCCACCTATTAGCAATACTTCAAAATTCAAACCTCACCCACATGTTTCTCAGTTGCACTAAAAAATATCCTATTCTTAATCAAACGAACAACCCCTTCGCTCGATATCTGCCTACGGAACCTGCAGTACCATCCATGTGACTGCAGTTCTATACAATACCTGTAGTGCCATGAAGTGCCACGCAGTGCCTAGCTGCAGGACAAATTAGTGATACTCTCGTCAGAATTACAACTTGTTATAGAGAATACGCTATCACTGTATTATTACAAAAAAGCAGTAGAAAATGTTGCCAACGAAGTAAAGGAGAACCGAGGAAAACGAGAAGAGCATAACACAGAAGTATAACAAAAACAAAATTTCAATTGCAAGAGTAGACTATATATGAACTTAGAAGGCAACAAAAGAGATGCAAAGTGCTAAATAAAACAAACAACGCAAAAAATGATGTCACAAAATTCGATAACAGAAATGGAATTTCGATACTGACGTACCAAATACCTTCAGTTTTTCACCAATATATACGTTAGATTTTAATTTGTTAGTTTCCTGAAGCAAAACACTGATACTAAAGGATAATTTGTATATTGTTTTAGCTAGCAGCTAACATAGTTATTTCTATATGGACTGTTTGTTGAACATTTTTGAAATTTGGCATTGTTTTGTAGGGTAAATTAAGGTTTCCTTTCACAATTCACATGACAATAAAGATTTTTCTCGAAACGCATGTTTCAGTTTTCGGCGAACAGCTCTAAAAAAAACTTAGCGACGTACGAAAGCACATTATCTTGTTAAAATGAATGATTGCAATAATTTAATCACTTTAATAGTTACGCAACAGGCTTGTGATGCGTTATAATTGCTTAATTTTTTTTGAAAATTCTTTGCCGTGCATCATCTAAAAAAATTACGTAAGGCCTATTCGCGATAAAAGACTCTGTACAGGTATTGCTGAATGCTATGATATACCATGCACAAAGCAAAGGTGTCAACGCAAAAATTAGCCATCCGAGTTGATATTGCTGGTTGAACCAATTAACCACATATACAGTATGTAGGTTTACTGAAAGTTTTTATTCTCAACGGTTATAAAATTCCCCAATGAAAGCAAACATTGCTGTTAAACATTTATGCCTCTATTATGCGTGATACAGCCCCAATCCACACTGTCTTGCGTCTGCACCCTTGCTGATGCTTAAAATTGATTAGCAGGCTATTAGTTGTAAAAATTGATTGATTTTAATCTTGTTCATAAGCCATGTTCTGAATGACCCTTAGTAACCTTTGTATTGTCGACTTGCGTCACAAAAAGATATTAATAAAAAAGCAAACAAAATGTTTTGACGCTTCGTGCTCATTACTAAGTTGATTCTATCATGAAGTAATTGAAGAAATCATGAAAAAATACGGCGTAAAGGTTGGAAAACTGAAACGATTTATCATAAAATTTTCCATTTCGCGTTTGGAAAAAACAATTGACAATTTCAAAATGTAACCGTTGAGCGGGACAACGCTGTTTAATTTCAAAAGAGTGAAAAGGTTATTTCCTAACACCTCTCATCTGCAACATTTTGTTATCATTCTTGTATTTTGTATCATTGTTATCATTCTTGTATTTTACGGACCATAAGGGGCTCCGGATTATAAGGCGCACTGTCAATAAACTGGTTAAATTCTATTTTTGTTCATACATAAGGCGCACCGGGCTATAAGACGCACAGGTTTTCAAGAAGTAAGACAGCGCTTTGTTTTTATAAGAATAGTACCGGTACTAGTTTTGAGTGTAGGCAATAAAGCATAAAGCACTATCTGGTTCATACCTTAGGCGCACCGGCTTATAAGGCGCACGATCAATGTTCGCGAAAAAAAAAAGATTTTAAGTGCGCCTTATGGTCCGTAAAATACGGTACTGTTGTATATAGGCTATAATTTTATGTCATTCTTGTATTTTTGAAATACCATGATGTAAAGATGCTTGCGCAATGCACATAGATGCTCGCTGTCAGGTGCAATATTATTTTTGCCTCTGTGAACGTTTATTTTGCAGACGTATAAACACACTAAGTTTTTTACGCTGTTTCTAAATTTGAAAAAAAAAAACGAAATACTGTAGTTTTTTCCGATTGAATAATTGCTGAAACTTGCAATAAATTTTTACATTCGATATATCATGTTTATACAGTTTCGAAAAACCCGTTAAAAGTGAACACACTGGGCCGTTTCGATTGCGATGGGTCCGTTGACTTATTTCTTACGCACAAAACAGTGCATGCGCAATTCTGTCGTACTTTGATACATTATCTTCAATTTTTTTGGTAAAAGTGAATAATTTGTGTAATGAATTTTCACAGCGTTGTGTATGAATGTTTCTTGAGAAAGTTTTGACTCGAATTTTTTTTGCAATTTTGTTTTTAATTAATGGTCACTTTTGGTTATATCATGATCTTTCGGCCAGTTAACTTTTTTAAATTGCTAGTTTAGCAACTGCATAAAAATTTAACCTAAAGATATTTTTATTCAGCAGCAGCCTTATTTGTCATTGTCTGTTGTTCCAGAACGTTATCGCTGTTTCAATAAAGCAATGGTCAAGACTACATAAACAAAACTGCGATTTGAACGGTGATAAACCTAATGACTTCGAAATTATATGACTGAATGACCCGAAAAGACAGCATATCCTGACTTTCCATAAAATCTTGAATATAATGACTGTCTCAATGCATATTATGACATAACAACAAAAATCCAGAATTTGGCTGGAAATAGCATTTTTGGAGCAAAACATTAAATGCGGGTTGTCTTATCTTCTGACTGATCGCCCAAACTGTGCACGATTTAGTGACGCATGTTTTTGCATACTTGGAAAGGTCGCAATGTCATAATACAGAATCAAACAAAGCAACTTGATGACATTTGGAGAAAATTAACGAAAAAATATTTAAAAACTTACAAGACGAAAAGAGGCTGTAGGCCATCTTGAAGTTACAATACAACAATATGATTTTATCGTATTTTTTATGCAACGAACGTTTAAAAGCCTGTGAGAGCTTTTGTTTAAAAAATACAGTCTTTACGAATTGCATGTTTTGTTGCATTTATGAAATACGTCCCCACTTTCTTCTTTTGCCATTTAATAACTTTCGTGGTAAAAGTAAACGATATAAAGAAACAACACAAAATTGGATAGACCAATAAGCAAATTTTTCTGTACGTTATTCTTCTATTCAACTACCGAAAAACATCTTTCTGATTTTTGATTTTATTCTGCGTTTCTGAATTATCGTACAATTACCGCTGGTCTTAATTTTTAAAAGCAATACGTGTGCTCACTTGGCTTTAAACTCGTAAAAAAAAGTTTTTTTTTGCTTCTTGTAAATTAAAACGTGCATTAGATGTCAATAAGCACTTTGTACATAACAGGCTAAGTTTTGTTGTTTTTTTTTGTTTTTTTCTGGGAAACGTTTGCAAGAAATGGTAAGAGCATGTTAAGCTGTCGTACATTGACAAAAGTATCCTTTTTCCATTAACATTTTAAATTTTCTTTGAAGCCTAAAACAGAAGCTCAGTTAGATGAAATAGCACTCGAGATATGCAGTTGTAAAATACATTTAACGTAACGCGATACACGCAGAAATAAAGGTATAGAACATGATTCTTCAATAGGGCCGATTTTGGCCTTCTGAGGGGCAATTGTAACAATTTTTGAAATTGGGGGGCGATTTTATTTTTTAAAGGGGCGGTTTTAGAATTGCCAATATTGTTATCAATTGATTTCTGAATAGAAACAAATTCAGATTTAGTTGCTACATTTTCAATGAACCTCCGAGAGTGGATCTTCGGAGGTGAAGACCTTTTTTTTGCTTTTCATTTGTTTTCAGTGGAGAAAAAATAGCAACTCTGCGGACGTGAAGACCTTTTTTTTTTGCTCGTCGATGCTTTGTGGGGGCAATTTGGATCACACTTTCCAAAAAAGGACGATGGTATAAAAAAGATTGAAGACCCCTGGTATAGAACTATAACATTCAAAAATTGAAGCATAAAGTAAATAAACTTAAATACTATAACAAACATAGCAACCTTTAGTTTTAAATGATTTAAAAATAATAAAAAAATTCAATGCAACAAAATAGCCAAACGGTCGATCTAGTTTGAAGTTTTGTTTTACGCCGTGGTAAAACGTAGGCTTAATGAACATTTTTGAAACTGTATGTCACTCTTTGGCAGCTGAATAAGCTTAGATTTGATTTGATTTTTTTCTAGCTTTTTCTACTCGCTCTTGTATGCGAAAAGTATTGTTAACTTTGATGCTTTCTTGTTGTTTTGGAATCTCGTAATTGATAGTTTCGCCAGGAACGTAAATTTCGCTATACACTCTCTGCTTTTCTGTGTTTTCCTTGACATGTTTATCTTGTGGTAATTGTATGTGACAGTATATATCGTTTTGATGATTTTTCTTCGTTTGTTTGACAGAATATAATCTATTGTATGTTTCAACTTCATCAGTATCTATATTGGTCTCTTCTGGATAATTTGATGCTGGTACATATAAAATGTTTTCTATCATTCCTTGCAAATGATTATTTCCACCGATGGTTTCATATATACCAATTTCGTTTTGATTATTGGGTGTCGGAAGATCAGCTGTTGCTTCTACCCTTGCTGAATTCTTTTGCAGGCAGTGTTTAACATTTCTCTTTCGAATATACAAAAACAACAAAATTATTGTTAAGACGACTATCACAGCAATTACCACCACAATCGCAATCAATGTTGTTGTAAAAGACCCTGTTTCGACGTTGCCGTCAGAGCTTTTCGACGAGATTGTCGACTTCACAACAATCCCTGAAGACGATTTAGTAGGAAGAGTTTTTTTCTCAGGTGGTGTCACAGATTGAGCAGAACTAGCTGTTTTGCTTGTACTGCGAGACCGAACTTCGGCAGAAGTGACAGCAATTTTTTTGGTGACAGGACTTACGGAAGTAGTAGTTGTAGATTGAGTGGTTGCGATGGTAGTTGTTAAGATGTTGGTGGTCGCTGGACACACAAGTCCAAGAACTAAAAAAGTAAAAGAGTAATTCTCCACTTTTAATCAATAATTGCTCGTGGTTTACTAAAAAAGTAAAAGAGTAATTCTCCACTTTTAGTCAATAATTGCGCGTGGTTTAGTGGTTTAATCAATAATTGCTCGTAGTAAAAATGTGTAGTAAAAATGTTACCATTTTTACAGCTTTGAAACTGCGCATAAAAAGTTTGAACCAAATTATCCGTTAACCAACAGAATTAAGACAATTAAATCGTCATTATACTGGCAGTATACACCTAAACGTGTAACGTGTGTGTGTGGGGGGGGGAGGGGGAGCGTTTCCACGGTTGAATACCTGGACAACAGAGCAACCCAGACCTCCCAAAAAGATAACGATGTCGTAAACTGAGCCAGCCGAGAATTAGTTTTCATGAAATACTTACAGCTAACGTCTATGCATGTGTATCTCAATAGAATGTAGTATGCCCTTCCTTGCTGACATCTATTTTGATATTCTGTATTGCTTGCATTGATTGTACATTGGGATTTACAATTACATTGAGTGGAAACAGGTAGACTGACGATTGAACAAAATCGCTCGAAAAAAAATCCGGGTCTGCACCTGCGATTACACAATGTTTGCATCAATTATTACCTTATTAAGAATTGCATACAGTTTTTGAGGTAGATATCGCATGGGGTTGGTGAACAAGAATGTCTTAGGATGACTAGTATGTTTGGCAAACGTACGTAGATGATTGCAAATTTCATCAAACTCACTATGATGTTAGGCATACAGACGATAAAGCAGCCAGTAGTGAGAGGTATATGGGGAAAAACAAGCAAATATAAAATAAACAGTCTCTATCGTTTTTACCTTAAATCTGGAGTTGTATATAAGTTTGCGTCGAATATGTGTATTCTGGTTGACCCAGGACACTGCACGCTTGCTTCTTCATTTTGACAAATTCTTTTGAATAACTGAGCCTGAATCAAGCCCGCTCCTACGAAACAAATTCAATTTAAACTACCGCACATTGGGAAAATTTTTGAAGCTAATTGATAATCAGTGTACTCATGGGTAAATGCGTAAACTAACCTCGACTGCAGAGCACATCATTGATCAAACAGAGGGAAAAAAGTAGCAGAGCTGTGTAAATTGGCAAACAGAACGGTCGCTTGCAAAAATGAGTATGTGACAAAACTTGACCTTCAAAATTTTTTTTTTTTGCATTTACGTTTGTTTCATTTTTTCCAAACTTAGGCCAAAGCGAATCGCTTTAATTAAAGTGACGACTCTCAGACAATAGTTGTCAAACTGATTTATGATGCATTTTACGCGACGTCACAATACGTCATACATTATTGGCCATTGTTCAATTAACGACTTCCGCCGAAATAAGAAAAACCTCACTAAAGAGAAAAATATCGCGGTAACCTGAGCCTGAAACGATTATAAGCATAACGTCACCAGACTGTAGGGGGTTCAAAGTATATTTATCACTAAACTTCGGAGCTATATTGCAATTAGAGCAGTTTTTGAAAGTATGACAATACATGTTAAACTAATATTGGGTGTAGGCTTTTCGTATGACAATATTTATGAGCCAGATCATTAAAACACCCAATATTTACAACACAAAACTCACCTGCTATCAAAATCAGAAGGATTGATAGAGCATGTGAAAATAGCATAGTTGTCGTGCAATTCTAGTTTTAAATTACAAATAGGAAGGCTGTTCTTAAAGTCTGTAGATAAAACAACAGGCTAACATTAATCATAAGCAAGAAACTCGCTCGTGAAGTCGCATCAAGTTTGAAGCCAGAAATATCTGTGAAAAACTTTAACCTTGCAAAAGAGTAAGAATGAAAATAATTTTGGTTAATTCTATATGATTTCATAAAACTTCATTTGGACAGTTATGGTAGGCCTACGTTATCCTGTAATGGGCTACTAATAAACTTCTAAAAATCTGGACTACATTATCGAAAATTCTCCAACCTATGCTGAGCTTTGATTCTTTTCGAACTAATATTGGTAATAAGCCGTACTTTGCCTGAAGGAAGCACTAAAATTTTCCAAATTCATAATGACGTATTGAAAAATTTGATTGTTACTGTTTGGCATTAAGATGAAGCATTTTCTTGCGCCTATCACAGTACACTCGTGATTATCTGCATGCAGATCGCTATAGTATAAACACTGCACCTTGGTAACATACTGCTCATCGCGCTATTTTTTTCAAAAAAACTTTACCAGATCGGCTTGAGAAATGACCGGTGACGTCATTAAGAACCAGGGATCTGGGATAAAGGGAGTTTACAACGTCGGTAAGCTTTACTTGGCGAGTAACTTTTGGGAGCTCACCGCTTTGATGTGACCCCAACATGTTTCTCGCTACCCTCGTTTTTTAGCAACTCTACCGGTACTGATTACAATTTTCTATTCTTGAAATGGTTGTGTCGTGTTTCAAAATTTTGCTAGCCGGTGTCAATGATCGGAAGCTACTCTGCTCAAAATTTTGATCATTTTTTAATCAAACTAAATGTTCTTGTTCTTTTCCATTGATACACTGGAAGAAATAGTTTTCTTTTCAAGTACCTGACAAACAGCTTTTAAAAAATTTTTGTTTATATCACTTCCACTCGGCTTGTAACTGCTTACGCCATAAATGCTGATAAAATTAAAAATGATCATGCTTGATATTTACGCAAAATGTCGTTAGACGTGAAAAAAATGCATTTATGGTCTCCACCTTTAAACCAATATAAAAATGTCACGCACTCGCAACAATAAAATCAAACTTGAAGGTTTTACCTATCAGCTGCTGTTAGCTGAACCTGCAGATACTGGAATTATATGAAGATGTCAGCTAACTGGTAAAAAGTAAAAACAACTTTTGTCCAACTGAATTATTGCAGCACATTTCTGCTTCCAGCCAGTAAGATTCTTTTTATTTCACACAATTAATTTTCATTCGCAAATTTAATGAGAAAGCTGTGAGATAAAAAAAGGCACTTTCGCCGAAATACAGCAACACGAATCAGGCATTTGAATAATGACGTCATTGCTCGTGATTAGTTCGCTTTGTTACATTGCTCTGATGCATATTTTAAGGATATAGGCTACTGCATTTTAAGGATATATCAATTTATTATCGAAGCGCAAGTCCATTTAAGAAGAAATTTATTTCATTTTTAAATTGAATATGACGAATTGAATTGCATGAAAAATATTTTCTTGCATATTGTGGCGATTAATAACAAGAAAACTGTAAAAAACTTGAATTCATAAAAAATATAGTCTGAATCGAGTATACTTATGCAATTATATTTCCCTTGAAAAAAAACTGAGGAAAATATTATCGATTAATGTGTTTCCCAGTTTTGACATGTTTAAAACATATATATAAGTAGAGGCCGAACGAAAAAATCTTTAGTAGAAAAATAAGACTTCAGTGATGCTTGCTACTGAGCGTTTTCGTAACTTCGATTCAGCGGTCGGCAACGAAAATGCATGCTACAGTATTAGTTCACAGCTTTGCACTGTCTTGTGTTTTTTTTTTAACCTACAGCATTTTCATCCTATGTTCTAGAAAAAAAAAATTTAAACCAAAGTTTTACAGTGACAGAACAATATCACCAATAAAAGTAATAATTTAGCCTTAAATTGCGAGCTTGGATCAGATCTCACAAACCAGTTCGACCACGCGCTAGCAAAGCAAAGCATTAACTTTCTTCAGCTATTTTACTGCTGCTAAACAACCCAAATTTTTCCATTTTAAAAAGTGCAAAATATCAGCCACACAACCAGAGTAAGTTATGGGCGAAACGTGAAAGGTCAAAATACAGGCATACTGACAATTGGGCCCCAGATAACTGGACTTCAGGACAAATGGACACTGGAAAAATGGGCACCAGGATATAAGAACAGCTCGACAAATGGGCACCAGGACAGAAAGGCAACACGCAAATAGGCACCAGGACAAACGGTACAATTATCAAAATAAGATGTGGCCCACTGGGTGACCAGTGGGCAGTTTTATGGGGCTTTAATGAGCTGACTAACAGAGTTGTGCCTTTGTTAGGTGAGATTGCTCAGTTGGGCTATACTTCCGTACTACCAATAAGCAGAAGCGGATCCAGAAAGTTTTGACGGGGAGATGTAATTTTAAACGAGGTGGAATGTTAAATAAATACAAAGACGTTAAGACCCGGAAACGGGCATAAATAAGCCCTTCGAAAATATTTTATGTCAGAGGCGTACTGAAAGTTTTTTTCAAGGAGGGGGCACCAAATTTCGCCACTTTTTCAAGCGCAGTTTTTTTCCGGCAGAGTGTGAAGTAACTTCAGTAACAAAAACGACTCTAGGGGGGTCCGGGGGGCACGCTCATCAGGAAAAACTAAAAAAAGAGCACACTGTAATGGCCATTTTAGTGCTTTTTTGAACAATTTTCAGGCAAAGTTCGTTCATATTTTTGGCCCCTAACTTTGAGCGCTTCACCAAGTACGATGCATTTTGTTGGCACGGTTTCGAGTATGCGTGCAGGCGACTAAGGCATATTGTTATGAAGAGGTTCGAAATTATAAAAAAAAATTATTTATTCAAAGCATTACTGAAAATGACTGATGGGAGTGGGAATGCTGGATCCGCCCCTGCGTATAAGTGAGCAGTTTGGGGCACCAGGACAATTGAGCTCAGGACAAATGGGCACCAAGACAACAATTTGGGCACCGAAATAAATTAGTACTAGAAAATTGTCCGGTGTCCTATTGTCCCACCATCGACAATCGATAGGCGCTTGGCTAATGGGCACTAGGAAGCAAGCTTTTTATAAACCTTCCATGCCAATATTCTTCCTAAATTGTAATCACAGTTGATTGAAAAACAGCGATAATCATTGTCGAGGTGCCCATTTATCCGGTGCCCACCTGTCCGATGCCCATCTGTCCGGTGCCCATCTGTCCGGTGCCCATTTGTACGGTCCCCATTTGTCCAAGGCCTACAACCGAAACATAGGCCTACTGTCTGCGAGTACGTAGCTACCTCCGTACGTGCATTTTGCATTTGAGATAGCTACCGCGAGCATAGCTGTAGCTTAAAATGTGGACAGGGTGAATATATTTTTGTGGTGCACTATACAACCTTGTGTTTGCGATGCACATCTGCCTCTACCAATTTGGGGCAAAGTATATTTAATTATTGGCATGTTGTGATTTGCGTCATGAAAACAAATAAATTCCTACTCTGGGAACATCAACCCTCAGTGAGTACTCCTATGCCCAAGCAACTGCGTTGAAAAGACTTGAATGATCACACAATCTTCACTGTTTGTTGTTTGCTAGGCTTGAAAAGTTTGCAATGCAATTCTACTTTGTTGCTCAAAGCATGGAAAAATTAATTACGATCTTGCGATCAAAGCAGACGTAAAAACGAAAGTTGCAAACACCAAGAAAATCTGCTGCTATCCGTGAATTGCAATACATATTGAATTAATAAATGTACTACCGGTAGTGAAACTGAAAAACGAAATTAGTATATTGGATATAGTTGCAAGCTAGGCTAGTTGCCTTCCTGCGCCTGCACTCCTACTTATTTGGGTGGAGTGAAAAAAACTTTTTGTTTCAAATCAATTCCCTCGGGATCAAAACAGTGGGCATTTGGTCTGAAAACATGTTTAAAAGTGGTTTTGCACGGTTGCAGGCAAAAATCGCCGTGCTACCTCACTCTAGTGGTTTGTCAGACCCAAATTTTGCAAAATTTGTCGTAACTTCTTACTTTTAAACAGTAGAAAGCTGAAAGTTACATCAAAAGTTGCAGAACACCTAGTTTATAGCTGCTCTAAGAGGACTTTTGCTTCAATTTTGGACAGGAAAAGAGTTATTAGC
Source organism: Trididemnum miniatum (assembly GCA_964006365.1). Taxonomy (NCBI): domain Eukaryota; kingdom Metazoa; phylum Chordata; class Ascidiacea; order Aplousobranchia; family Didemnidae; genus Trididemnum; species Trididemnum miniatum. The sequence goes on from OZ023231.1 coordinate 19,629,527, forward strand.
TGAAAACACATTTTTATCAAATTTTTTATTTTCAAACAGATATTATTCAGTTGTAAACTTGTTATGATGGCGTTCAAACAAATATTTTTGTCTTTGACCTTCCAAATGTGTCAAAAACCATCTTGTTATTGTAACGGGTTGTTATCCCGGGTTCAAATGCTCCGGGTAGTTGGTTACCTTTCTTTCTTCTTGCACCGGTGTATACTTTCTTCTATCTTCTCCGACTCTTGTAAGCTTACTTTTACCCAACACGTTTTATTACTTAAAAGCCTAATCCAGGTTCAGCCCTGGCCTAAATAAAATAGGATCTTATTCAAATAGAATCATTAGAAAACACATTTCACTGATAGCTAGCACACTCACTACTAGCAAACTAGGCTAGGCTAACAGTAACACATCTCATCACTTAGACTGTAGCCTCAAGTACAACATAATCTTCACATACTACAGTACGCAGCTGCTAACTATAAATGACTGTACATAACACTAAACTTTACACTTCCTGGGATCTCTACCAACGTAACCACTTCGCAGACTTAATAAAAAGCACATGGTACAACCAGGTACAACATTACTGGATGGTTGCCAACCGACTCAAAGCGGAGTCACAATACACACTCCGTACAATCCTACAACCAGTACACTACCCCCCCACGGCAGAAGACCTGTCCGCAGGTCTCTAACAACCCGAAGCCTGCACACAGTTAGCCACAAAAAGAGAAAAAAAAAAAAAAAAAAAAAAAACACATTTGCATTCCTAGAGACCAAAACGTATAAACAGTAAGCAACTGAGCACATAACCAACGTACACTTGGACTATAACCTGGTCACACATTCTAAAACTAAGACTCAACCGTGTAACCAACATGTCACATAAGCTTGGCAGAAAAAAAAAAATTTATGCACACAATATCATGAAAATTCCCAGTCCCCAAAGCGATCGGGTGGTTTGCACATGCGGCGTGTAAACAACATGTCATCACTGTTTGTCTTTTCAGAACCCTCACAGTTTGGCAGATCCCATCGATTTTCAGAACGGGGTAAACAAAATTTAATAACGGGGTAAAAGTTATTAAATTTTGTTTACCCCGTTCTGAAAATTGATATAACGGGGTAAAATAACGGGGTAAAAGTGTTTCTGATGCGAGTTCAAGACCGAGTCCAGCAGTGTCAAGTCCAAGTCCGAGTCCAAGTCCACTGGATAAAAAATTTCGAGTTCGAGTCCAAGTCCGAGTTCGAGGGTTAAAAAAAATTCGAATCCATGTCGAGTCCGTGCGTAACAATTTTTTTTTAATTTTATGGTGACAATGCGCTCAAACTAGGTTAGGCCAGTTTAGGTTTTATATTCTATTTTTACAGTCGGTCATTTACGTGCGGATCTGTAAAAAGGTGTAACATAAATCAAATTGGCCCCTGTTTTCAAGAGAACAAATCTGCAAAACAATTCAAATGCAGCAAACGCACTACATCAGATAAAAATCAAAAGAGAAAAGCAAAACATAATAAAAAATACAGGACACACAAAAACCAAGGGGAAAATCAATTAATAGCCAATTTGCGTTGTCAACATTCACCTTATAGAAATAAATAATGATTTGGAAACACTAAGTGAAAAAGAAATTGTCCACTAATGTGAGATTGATGTGGCCGCATAAAATGCTTTTGTATGCTTAAAACCATTTCGAAAGGAGCGCTTGTAGCACGAACCTACAAAAACTAATTTCACTGATGACATAAGCAAATTAATTCTTCACCTTTTTTCACAGCTGCCTGCTGACAATAACATAACCAAACGTTAAAAATGATGTAATAAAAGCGCGATCTAGTAATGCTTAAATTATACAAATACATTGCAGGAGTATTTGCTCTCATGCACCGGCGCTGAGAAAGAGAGAAGACGGGACAAATACCCCGGGGCCAGAACCGAATTTTTTTGGGGGGCAGCGCCGCGTGAGGGTGACTTTCTCTTTTAGAAACAATGCTAGATGCGGGCATGACATGAAAGGCTCAAACGAAATTTTGTATCCTTTACCCCAGAGCCCGATAACCTGTCACCGGCCCTGCTCACATGATGCAAAAAGAGCTAAACGTTAAAAGTTGTAAGCCGGGTAATTAAAATTCCATGTAAATAATTACCGATAATCTATTACGCACTTTCCAAATTATTTCTTAATGTCTTCTCTTGCTATACAATCTAATAGATTGCGATGTACACCTGCAGTGCCTTTTTTCTGATTTGCTGTACGATCAACAAACAGTATTAACAAAAGACGAAAATGTTAGTTCGACTCGACTTCTTCGAGTTTCTTAACACCTTCACAGCTGCTGTTGCTGTCTACGTGAAAGTGCGAAACCACGAGTGGAGGTGTTAAAAATAAAATAATTGAAACGCGGTGGACATTCGATGTTTTGACAAAAAAAGTACTGTAAAAAAAATTGTGTTTCTCTGCTACTGCTAATAACCACTCAATCATTTGTATTTTTCAAGACATTTTTCACGAAAGTAAAATCCAAATCACCAAAAAAAAAAAGAACTTGAGTCCAAGTCCCAACTAAAATTTGCGAGAACGAGTCCAAGTCCGAGTCCTCAAAATGTGGACTCGAGTCCGACAAGGACTCGAATCCTACCCAACTCTGATAGCTTAATCTTGGTTAACTGCATTTGCGTAATAATTTAGCATCACAAATCCGAGGTTCTTTAATACCTTTGAATTACCGTAATTGTAGTATCTTTGCGTCATCACGATGTGACGTCACTGAAACCCCCTCCATTGAAAAATCCTGCGTACGGCACTGCTAGATAGCGTACTTTAATCATAAACTTTTTCCTTCAGTCCCTTGAAAAGACCTTAACATACTAATTTTTCTGCTGCTCCCCCCCGACAAAAACTGTGTAATCCGCGCCTGCTGAAAGATGTAGGACTTTATATTTAGTATACAACTACCTTGATGCATGATTATGCAGAGTGTAAATCCATTCCAATTGTAGCGAAAAAAGATAAAAAAAAGGAAAATTGGGCAAAAAATAATGCAAAAAACTTTGTAACCTAACAAATTAAATGTAATCTAAAAACACAAAAAGTAACTTTTCGCCACTTTATAACTTTTTAAATATACTCTCCCCACGCGTATAAAATTTTGGTTCCACGCTTTTTGTGTTAATTGGAACCAGCTAAAAAAAAGTAACTTTTCTAACCTTAAATTGTCCTAGTGATGATATTTTTCAAATATTTTTTAAGCATATCTGCAATAAGACGTAAAGCATTCAGGTTGCAAATAAGGCAGCGTTTTTGGAATTGGGTTTCAGTTTGACAAAAATTTGGGTTTAATTCGGGCAGAGTGTGCAAAAGTGTAAGAAATTTATTTGAAACACAATGTCGGAGCGTGCAATCTGAAACAGACTTTTCATTCTGTGATTTAACGCTGTTGATTGGACGCTCTTTTATATCTGCAGATTTAAGTTGTTGAAGCAACTAAGCTCATTCATAAACTAGTTAAACTTATCAAAGAAAAAACAAACAAACGTGGGTGTATGCGTGCAATCGTGTGCATAACTTGATTCTGTTGCCTTTTATCCACTCGGATACGTCTGGTCGCCAAAATCTCAATAAGTAAATTTGAAGAAACTAAATCTTCATATGGTTTTGAAGTGTTTTATGCCAAAACTTTCGTTTTTTTTGGGGCCTGTTTAGGACGTCAAACTAATCCTGATCAAGTTTGGACCGAGTTCGGGCCTGAACTAGTAAACCTGTTTACAACTCGTTGGGCATTTATGAGAGTTTGCTGATATTTCAGGCATATAATCTTAAAATTTGAACAATATTAGCTTGCATCTTTGAAATTCGTTTACCCACTAAAAGAATTAATAGGGTAAATAAGATCTATGAAAATCGTGAATCAAAGGCACTCGACGTCTTCACTGGTTTTCCAGTATGTGAATCCAGATCTCTTGCAGCCACTTATAATGAAGCCAAGCAAATATAGCGTTAAAAAGCCAGGCCTATAGGCTTGAAATCCGCTTTAATGATTTTCTCCTAGTCAGATCACAAAAGATAAAATGATTTGACGCTACAAACAAATCTTTATTTTTTTTTAATAGTTTCAACATCGTTTTACCGAAAAGTAGAGTGATAATAGTTTGAATCATTTGCTTCGGAACATTTTGTTAAACTTTTTAATCTTGTTTTAGCAACAACTTCAACCGAAAGAACTAGGACTTCTCTAAGCAGCACATTGATGACTACATCATCAGCAACGTCTATCAGTAGCACAGTGGTGACCACATCATCAACAACTACGACACGATTAAAAGCAACAACAATTACGACGGTGTTCTCAACAAGTTCAGCAGAAACCAATATGACAACGATAAACTTAACAAACGAAGATTCGGGTTCATTGACCCGAAATGCTGAGCTAGATCTTATTTGGATTATTATTATTATTGTGGCTGTAGTCATTCCAGTTACTATAATAATTTTGATCACAATTCTTGTGGTTAAAAGAAACAAAAACAAATCTAAGCGACTTCAAAGCAATATCCAAAACCAAAATGGCGCAGCAGCCCAGGCAAATGAGGAGGAAAACGTGTATCATGTTCCAGAGGTAGATAATATTGGCGGAAATAGTAACATCTATGCAAGAGCGTCTTCAACTATTCCTGATTTCAACAACCTTGACGTATATGAACCAGCGGAAGATGTTGCATACTCTAGCTCTTCTCACATGTATGAAACAGCTGCACAAAAAAGTGATGGCGATCCCAACCGCCTCGACATATGTGAACGAGCACTTTATTCTAGTGATGAAAGAGGAGGCAATGTTGATGCTGATTATTATAGCAGTGTATCGAAGCCCGGACTTTTAACTGGCGTTCTTGAAAGTTCACTTCCTGAATCTGCAAGCACCGAGATATATAGTTCGATAATTAAAGAAAATAAAGCAAATGAGGATACAAGTCAAACAGCGTATGATCATCTTCAGTTTACTGCACTGAGTAATCCAAAAATCGACGAGGTCTATGCTGTTGTAAATAAATAACACTTACGAAAGAGCAAATTTTTTACTGATCGCGTTATACTAAACTGAGCAAATTTGACTCAACTCATTTTCCGCAAATGTGTGGCCTCATGAACGTTGCTTAACCATGCTTCGAAAATAATGTTTGCAAATTGCTAATACAAACATGACGTTATGATTATAAGTTATACTTTCAAGATTTTTCGAGTTGAGTAGCGAAATAACTTTTGAAGTTTTCATGTTTTTGTTCAGTTTCAAATAATTAGGTATTCGCTTTCAGATAAAAGTTTTCCTGCTAATTCAATTTTTTTTCATTAGAATCATATTCGTAATTTAATTTGCTCGCGTACGTACGCATCACGCTATATTTTGGTGTGTTTCTTGTGTTAAGTAGCCTACGTATAAAAGTTATTTTTGTGGCCCTGGTGCCATCACCAATATAATCAAGAAAATCTTAGGTCTATAACATAAAGTGATAAGAATTTTGATTGCACTGACTTGTTATCACAAAACCTATAGTTACAAAAAAGTTCTTTTTTTATTCACTGATTCTGAAATTTATGAAATTGTGAACAAAACCCAACTTCAAATTATATAATTGAATGATATTACCAACGCTATAGATCTGAACCTCACAACAATCGAGCTACCTGATCTATCAGAAGAACATAGTATTAACAATACCGAAACTATTGTACTTACTGAGATTAAGCTGTCAATGCTACTGGTTCTTATTTTTCAGATTTTGTAGCGGTGTAGTGTTGCTTTCTACAAAGTGTGCTGTAGTAATATTACAAAGTAGTAATCTATGTTCTTCTACAAAGTGTGCTGTAGTAATATTACAAAGTGTTGAAACCTGCAAGTTTGTCATAATCTCTGAATATGGAAACTAGAAATTAAGCAGTTAAAATTTCGCAGGTATAGTACGTAGTGGGCATGAGTAAAAATGTAAGCAACAGTTTCCTGGTGTTTTGCCTACACCAAAGCATGTAATTTGGTCTTTAGTAAAATTGAAGTTTGACTATTTGGAACGATTATGGTGTAAATCTTCGTCATCAATCTGAAGTAGTGAAGCTTTCGAAGAACATTGAGAAGGACCATAATCGGAATGGTCGTCAGATAATGTTACAGTGTCTGTTTCAGCAACTACGTCTCAGTCCAGTCGGGATCATTTGCAGATTGTAGGGGCATAGGAATACAAAATTTTTTGCTTCAACTTCACTTCACTAGGTGTTAATTTTTCAGTCACTGCAGTGCATTTTGAACCTCTGGTAGCTTTCAGATCTTTGTGAAAACCACAATCTTTGCTGCTGTTGCAAAGATCGTGCGCTGCTTTCAGCATACGTCTACGCTTTTTTATCTTCACAAAAAATATCAAGCAATTAATCCAGTTTCTTCAAAAAAATCTGCCTCCTTCTTGAAAAATGTTGTTCTTCAGTTAGCTCTGGAGATACCTGTCCAAATTGCTAAATTCCCCTACCAACTCTGGAACTTTTCTGATCACGCAAGATGTGCAGATCGTACAAATATTGCACCACGTCCTTTACTGAAAAAATTCTTGAGCCACAGCGTTAGCAGCCTTAGATTTCAAAAAGTTATCTTCATGTAATACACCACAGATCATTTGCTTGGTTGTAGGCAAGAAACTGTTGCATATTTTTCAACTCATGCCTACTACGTAATATCTGCGTAACTTTAACTGCCTGGTTTCTAGTTTCCATATTCAGAGTTTACTGCAAACTTTCAGGTTTCAAGATTTTGTAATATAACTACTGCACACTTTGTAGAAAGCAACACTATACCGCCACAGAATATAAAAAATAAGTTGGCTACCAGTAGTATTTACAGCTTAAATCTCAGTAAGTACAATATTTTCGGAGTTGTTAATCTCAGTAAGTACTTCACCCTATTGGAGAATAACTTACTCCACCCAATTGAAGAATAACGTACTAAGTACTGAACAATAATCTCAGTAAGTGCAATATTTTTGTGTTTTCGGTATCGTTAATACTAAATTTTTCTGATGTATCAGCCAGCTCAATTGTAAGCAGGGCCGGCGGAACCGCCACCCCAAACCCCCCGGCCGGTGGTGGGGGTTAGGCCTAGTCAGGGGCCCCGCCCTGATAACCGAGACATTTCTTTACTAGGAAATGATTTCAATACGTGTTACGATGGCCGCGTTCACACATAGTGGTTTTCGCTACCAGGCACAAACCTTCATTGTTTTATTGTGTACGCAATTTCAACTCTTTTCGAACCAGTTTCAGCAATTCAAAAACCGAATTGGTTACTTTTTTGAATTGCTAAAATAGGTTTTAAAATCTTAAAAAATGCGTTCACCATATCAAAATTAAGTCTTGCGCCTAGTTGCGAAAACCACTATGTGTGAACGCGGCCGATGTAACATTAATGTGTGTGCGTGTGTGTAGCAGTAGCGTGTTTAGGGGGGGGGGGGGGCATTCGGACATGCCTCCCCCTTTTGACTCCGCCTTTTAGTGAAAAAGAACAAAAGTAATGGTGCCAAGTGACTGAAATATACCAGACTATTTTGATGGTTTCTGAAGCTTATGGCCGGGGGCGGATCCAGGGGGTAGGATGAAGGGCACGCATCCTCCACCAGCCATTTTCAACTATGTTTTTGATGTATACAATTTTTCCATAATTTTGAACCTCTTTGAAAGCGATAAGCCTTACGCCTTGAGTACACGCATAATCAAAAATGTGCGATCAAAACGCATCATATTTGGCAAAGGACACAGAATTAGGGTAAAAAAATTTAAACAAAATTTGCCTGAAAATTATTCAAAACGCCCTAAAATAGCTATTACAACATGTAAACTTTCAAAAATTTTTCGGGGGAGCATGCTCCCGGACCCCCCTAGAGTCTTTATTGCTATTCAATCAGCTTTAAATTTGTTCTGCCGAAAAAAAAAAATACGATTGAAAAATAAATGTAGAAATTATGTCCCCCTCCTTTGAAATTTCTCGCTACGCCACTGGTGTATAGAAAGGTGCGAACGGGGGGAAGGGGGGTTAAAAATTAGTGGACTTCAATTGCGCCGCTCTTGTTTGAAATGTGGGGTTCTGTAGGCAAAATCGTTTGTATGTACAGTAAAAGATTGTTTTGATCTGCTGAATGAACGAAAGCATAATTTTCTTTTGTCAAAAATACACATTTTATGAAATATACACCATAGCAACAATATTAACTTCCTGTTTCATGTGCCTTGCTTTGAATGAGGTCGTACATGGTATAGGTGTTTAGAAGATTGTACGCTTATTATGGTTTTTGCACAAAAGCATCAGGAGTGCGCGATTCCGCAAGCAAAATGGATCAAAATTGGTTCGTCAAACGGATCGCTAAAAGTTCAAATTAATTTATGACATATGATGATTTTAAGTAAGGCCTACTTTAAACTTTAATTGTTCTTTAAGTCCCGGTTATTGCCAAATGGATTGATGATTTTCTTGAATGCTTTTCTCCAGCTTTTTCCCATGTCATGTCACACTGTGCTGGGCCGTTTATGCTGCCGCTACAACTTATACTATACTAGCGTATAGCATATGAAGTTGAATAGGAATGACAAAGGCAGCTTAGGTCTCAAAAAAGCTTAGTCTTAATAGGGTTAAAAAAGTCAAAAAGATAATGTATAATTACGTACGAAAATATGTATCAAAATACGTGCGTAGGTTTCAAACTAGGGTACGTAGAAGCAAAATCGGACGCAATCGCATTTTGTGTTAAGACAAATTCGTCAGATTCCTTCATCAAAAATCGCACAAATATGCATGAAAAGCAAAATCGGACGAAAATCGCATTCTGTGTAAAACCTCCTTTACCTTTCATTTTGCTTGCGGATAAAGGGGCCCCACGGGAAATTTTTTTTGGGGGGGGCCTAAGTTGGCCTAGCGACGGCACTGATTGTAAGTGTTGGTAAAATTATTTCATTAAATATTGTGGAGTTGGGTTTTGTTCACAATTTCATAAATTTCAGAATCTGTGAATAGAAAAAGAACTTTTTCGTTACTACTAATAACGAAGTTACTACGTTTTGTGAACTCAAAATTGAAGTGAAATCCGCTACAACAGTATTTTGTGGCCTCACTTTTGATTTAGGTGAAAATATAGATGGAAGCAATAAGGGTATGCTATGAAATTGGAAAGTCTTTTTCAATCATAATGTGCAGGCTTCGGGTTGTTAGAGACCTGCGGACAGGTCTTCTGCCGTGGGGGGGTAGTGTACTGGTTGTAGGATTGTACGGAGTGTGTATTGTGACTCCGCTTTGAGTCGGTTGGCAACCATCCAGTAATGTTGTACCTGGTTGTACCATGTGCTTTTTATTAAGTCTGCGAAGTGGTTACGTTGGTAGAGATCCCAGGAAGTGTAAAGTTTAGTGTTATGTACAGTCATTTATAGTTAGCAGCTGCGTACTGTAGTATGTGAAGATTATGTTGTACTTGAGGCTACAGTCTAAGTGATGAGATGTGTTACTGTTAGCCTAGCCTAGTTTGCTAGTAGTGAGTGTGCTAGCTATCAGTGAAATGTGTTTTCTAATGATTCTATTTGAATAAGATCCTATTTTATTTAGGCCAGGGCTGAACCTGGATTAGGCTTTTAAGTAATAAAACGTGTTGGGTAAAAGTAAGCTTACAAGAGTCGGAGAAGATAGAAGAAAGTATACACCGGCGCAAGAAGAAAGAAAGGTAACCAACTACCCGGAGCATTTGAACCCGGGATAACAACCCGTTACATTTTGGGGGCTCGTCCGACTCCGGGTTCCAAGTTTTACTCAACTGTTTTCTCTTGATCAACTGGTTGGTTTTTATTTTGCCTAGCCTACGTAGTTTATACCGGTACCCTAGTCTATAAATAAGAAAACAAAAACTAAAAAAAATTCAATAATTGGAACTGCTGGCGGACTACGTTACGCATTGACATTTGATGTTTTTGAATTTGAAGTTTTCTGCGACGGTTTTGAATATTTAAAGTTTTAATTACATTTGTTTTTTTTTTAGAGTGTTTTTTTAAGATTTTTTTTTGTGTGCGTTAAGTTTTGCATGCTTCAGGCTTACATTAGATCTGTAGGGTTGTTTTTGCTTTTTACTGTGTTTTGGGTAAGGCTTTTATACATTGCTGCTTTTGTTGTTTTTACCATGGCCGAAGCCCCTCTAATTGATCTTCATCAAGATGGGTCTAGTCCAGTATACGCCGTCCTTGATCAAACAGGCTCTGACACCACGCATTCTCCTTACACTACATCACAGATGCAACACCCACCCACAGCAACCCCTTACCCACATGCATCACCCGAATTGCCAGTTTCTTTACCTTATCTCCAATCGCCTTCCAGCATTGCAGTATCTCAACCCACGACTCACCTTCACTGTCAACCGCCTCTCTCATGCTCTCAACCTTCAATTTTTACCCAACCTATCCAAATGTTTCCACCACCCCCTTTTGGATACCCACAAGTCACACCAGCTGCTCCTCAGGTACCGTATCCATCATCACCACAAGTGCAACATACACAGGCTCCCAATAATTCAGACTATACTCAGCCGTCGGTTGCCTCTGTACCTACTCAACACCCATCTGCTTTACCATATCAGGCTCCACTTCACCCTTATGTGCCATACTCTCACACTTCTGAACCTTCACCCCCCATAACTAGTTCGCCCATTGGATTGCATTGTTTGTTTCCTTCTTTCCCCGTTTTCAATGGAGATCGTGATATTACATGGTGGCTACGACAGTTTGACGAAATGACCACTTTTTGCAACCAAAATGACAAAGGCCGACTGTTGATTTTAAAATTGGGAGAACGAGTACAAGACACAGTTAACATCCTCCCATACCAACAGCGCCAAAATTATGGGATGTTAAGGCGACAGCTTATGGAGACCTATGCCGCACCTCCAGATAGTGGTCTATGGTATGCTACGCTCATGAACCGGAAAAAATTAGCTGCAGAATCTGTCGCAGCATATATGCGAGACATCCAGCGTCTCGTTGGAAAGCTGAACATCCATCCGTCACAGAGGGATCAATATGTGCGCAATGCTTTTCTTTCTGGCCTCTCTCCAGACCTCCAATTGTACTTAGGACCAAGCAGGAGCGCAAGCCCTGGCGAGCTACTGCAAGCGGCTACCTACTTTGAGCAGATCAGCAAGAGGCAATATGGTGGGGATTCTAACTCGACATGCAAAGTCTTTCAAGCTAACGCTCCAGCACCCCGAGAACACCCATTTTGTACCCCTGGAAACTGCTATTGTTGTGGAGAAAATGGACACTACAAGCGCAACTGCCCCTTTTTGAGTTATGCGTATTGCCCCAAGTGCGACCAGAGAGGACATTATCCTCAAGTTTGTAACAGCTTCCGAAGACAGAGAAATAGGCCTTTAAACGGACAAGGCCTGGCACCATTTCGTATGACACACCCACCTCCCCATTCTGTGCCAGGCCAGATTCGTCCCAGTCAAACGTACCCCAACCAAGCTTAAACCGACCATCTGATCAAACTCATCCCAAAGATGACTCATCAACCGTACAACCTGTTTCTCCTGAGACTTCACCTCAGCAATCTGCACCTTGCCCTACCATCCGTTATACTAGTGAGACATTCTTGCCAAGTCTTTTTGTCCACTGTGATATGGCTGGTATGTCATGCCAATTTGAATGGGACCCTGGATGTAGCTGCTGCCTTTTAAACTCTACCACATGGGAAAAACTAGCTAAAGCTGACCCCTCGCTACAGTTGGAACCAGCACCTCAGGTTATAACTGCCAATGGACAGCCCATGAATGTCATTGGAAAGCTATCACACAGTATCACACTGCCAAACAACGTGAGTTACCATTGGCAATTTATTGTTGTCAATGACATAGCAGCAGATGGTTTTATTGGTAGTGATCTAATGCAAGCTGCTTTTGCCATTACGGATCATGCTCATAATGTTGTGTACTTTAACCATTCCAAGAAGTCACCTCCCACCCTGTCCGATTGCGCATGTATCACTCTTGCCTCTGCTCCCCGAACCCAGAATTTGACTACACCCCTAGAACTGCCCACCTCCGCCAAGGTTTATTTGACTTCATCTGTGTACATTAGACCTCAATGTAAACGAGTAGCAGTTATTTCCACCCAGTCCGTCCATCCTTCATTTCGTGGAATTGTAGAGCCTAACAGTGTGTTCGAGGACAAAGGATTGCTTGCCCTTCCCAGTTTGTTTAGCCCCACTCAACAAAGCCAAATGCTGTTAGCAGTGGTCAATATTTCAGACCACCCTGTCAAACTTTCTTCTGGTCTAGAAGTTGGAATCATTCAAAGCACAGACTCTGTTACTAAAATACCACCTCTTAAGCTTGAACAAATATGCCATGCTGTCCAACCTATCGAACAGGTAGATATGTTACCGTCTCATTCAGTCCACCTACCCTTTGATCTGAATCTTAAGGACACTGATCTTAACCCAGCCCAAGTTCTTATGGTGAAGTGTTTATTAGATGAGTTTAAAGACATCTTCTCCCTTGGTCCATTTGATATAGGCTGCACACCTCTCCTACAGCACACTATTGATACAACCCAGGATAAACCTATCCTCGTTCGACCACGGCGTCTACCCATCCATGTGCAAGCTGAGGTACAAGTTATCATCGATGACATGTTGAAATTTGGCATTATTCAACCGTCCCAGAGCCCCTGGTGCGCCCCAGTTGTTGTGGTAGCAAAAAAGGATGGATCCAAAAGACTTTGTGTAGACTTTCGAAAACTGAATAGCATAACCATTAGGGATAGCTACCCCCTTCCCAGAATAGAGGATGTCTTAAATGTTTTAGCAGGTTGTCACTACTTCTCCGCTTTGGATATGAAGGCAGGCTACCACCAAGTGGAGGTTGCACCTGCTGATCGGGCC